>JBBGZY010001570.1:295000-1612500 GCA_037952925.1 Lithobates clamitans | reverse complement strand
TGAGTTTGTCGAGGTCTCCTGGGGGCTTGCTGGGAGGTTCTATTAGTGGAAGTGGTCCAGGTAATGGATGACTTTTGTCACTGAGCCTTGTGTAACAGTATCCAAGCAAGAGACTGAGCGAATGTGTCGAAGAGCCAAGGGCTGCTCTTCGAACCGAACGTCAGTTCTGTGGCCAAACAATATGCCTCCTTCCACTTGACGCCATGCCAGCACCAAAGGGATGGACGGATAGGCAGGAGCCTAAAGGCATCCGAGATGTCGGCTCTGGAAAGCCAGGCACCTGTACCTGCTTTGATGACTGCTTGTATCTGCATGTCTACGGAGGACTATTTTAGGGAGAATTCTTCGGAGGGAATCAGGGAATTGAGACTGGGGATGTGGGAAGAATGAGGCGCAGACAGGTGGTACCCCAAACGTAATTTATCTGTGAATTTGCTCTTGACAAGCCCCAAATAGGGCTGACTCTCAAAGTGCTGAAAGGGGGCTGAGTGAAAGGCCTATAACGTACTCTTGGTCTAGTTCTGTTTGTAAGAGCCGATCTATGGTTTGTTCGTCGATGGCTGCTGAACGAATATTCCCACTTCGTACGTACTGTGAGGTAGTGAAATGAGGCCTGTGTGAAAGCCGACAGAGGGGCCGTGAAGTCTTCGCTGCCGGCCTGTGACATGATTTGATCTGATGAGAATATCCTGTTTTTGAGCTCGTATATATTTTTTTTTTTTTTTTTTTTGTGAGAACGAAATGATTCGAAATGTTTGCCTTGATGTTTGAAATGACTGAACTGCATGACAAAAAGGTCCGGCCTGGTCGTGTCGTGACTGACGCGACCGTGAACCGGGCTCTGGAGCATGTACTGAAATGAGGCAACAGAAGAAACATTGGTGCACACCGGGACGAATCGGTGTTTGTTTGATGCATCTGGATTCGAATCGGAGCGCAGCATGAAATGAAATGAGAGAAATGTTTACCTTGACCGAGGCTTGAATTGGTTGTGCCGTGTTTTGCGACTGGCAACCGACCGAGCTTTGGTATAGGTATGGATTTTTTTTTTTTTTTGAGGAAAAATGAAAAGGTGACAATTCGTGAAGGGATTGCTAAGTAACTTGAAGCAATGATTTGTATGATGCTTGCAATCTTGTGACAATGAAATGATTCGAAATGTTTGCTTTGATTGTGAAATGAATGAACTGCATGACAGAGGTGCGGCCTGGTCGTGTCACGATTTGTTCGACCGTGAACCGAGCTCTGGAGCATGTATTGAAATGGGGCAACTGAAAATATTGGTGCTCCTGGGACAAATCGGTGCTTGTTTGATGCATCTGGATTCGAATAGGAGTACAGTATTAAATAAAATGAGAGAAATGATTGTTTTAACCGCGGCTCGAATTGGTTGTGCCGTGTTAGCGACTGGCAACTAACCGAGCTCTGGTAAAGGTATGAAATGCGATCGGAACCAGTGATGCATGCCGTGACAAATCGGTGCACCTCAGATGCGACTGGTTTCGAAATGGTGATGCGTTGTGGGAATGAAATGGTAGAAATTGCATGACAGAGATACGGGTCAATCCCTGGTGTCTGCGATTCAGCTATGATCCGGATTTCTGGAGCATGTATCAGAAATGTGGCCAATCCTGGGCACGCCGAGACGAATCGGTGCATTTTCCATGCGACTAAATTCATGTCGGAACGTGATACATGAAAATGAAATGATAACCATGACAGAGATACAATTGACTGATAAACGTAACTCTGGAGCATGTATAGAAATGAGGCCAATCCTGGGGCACGCCGAGACGAATTGGTGCATTTTCCATGCGACTAAATTCATGTCGGAACGTGATACATGAAAATGAAATGATAACCATGACAGAGATACAATTGACTGATAAACGTAACTCTGGAGCATGTATAGAAATGAGGCCAGTCCTGGGGCACGCCGAGACGAATCGGTGCATTACCATGCAACTGGATTTATGTCGGAACGTGATAGGTGGAAATGAAATGATAACCATGACAGAGGTATGAATGACTGAAAACGTAACTCTGGAGCATGTATAGAAATGAGGCCAGTCCTGGGGCACGCCGAGACGAATCGGTGCATTGCCATGCGACTGGATTCATGTCGGAACGTGATAGGTGGAAATGAAATGATAACCATGACAGAGGTATGAATGACTGAAAACGTAACTCTGGAGCATGTATAGAAATGAGGCCAGTCCTGGGGCACGCCGAGACGAATCGGTGCATTGCCATGCAACTGGATTCATGTCGGAACGTGATACGTGGAAATGAAATGATAACCATGACAGAGGTATGAATGACTGACAAACGAACCTCTGGAGCATGTATAGAAATGAGGCCAGTCCTGGGGCACGCCGAGACGAATCGGTGCATTTAGCATGCGACTGGATTCATGTCGGAACGTGATAGGTGAAAATGAAATGATAAGCATGACAGAGGTACTAATGACAAACAATAACGTAACTCTGGAGCATGTATAGAAATGAGGCCAAATAACTGGGGCACACCGGAACGAATCGGTGCATCTTTTTGATGCGACAGGATTCGAATCGGAGCGCAGTAGGTGACTGAAATGAAATGTTTGAAATGATTTGAAATGTCAGAAATGAGTTCTAGAATGTTTCAGAAATGAGAAATGATTGGTATCGAACTGACTTGGCCCGATAACTTGCAAATTGCGACTTGCTATGGCTGTTTACTGATGCATATTTTTTTTTTTTTTTTATATAACACCGACATGCTAGAAATGAAGCGACGTCTGCGTCGCGCTGCTGTCGAAATGGTAACATATCGAAAGTACAGCGATATACATTGCAATAGTGAAGTGCGAGTAACGAATTTGAAAGTACGGTTTAGTGACATGACATAAAACGAAAAATGCGATATACATTGCAGTTTATGAGAAAGCGAGTGAAACGAAAATTGAAATTACGGTTCAGTGACCCGATATGAAAACGAAAAGTCCGACGGGACCTTACCTGCGACAGCCAAGCCAGCCTCGTGGTACAAACTACGAACGAAAAACGCGGACTTCGAAAGTTTTGAGAACGATATCGAATACGGAGTTTTTGCGAGGCAAGGACTTGCGGACGCTGGTATATCGAATAGTCGGCCTAGTGACGTGTATCGCGCACAGGAAACCGACAAGCACCACAGGTGAGCGGGCTGCTTAAGTACCCACCGGGCTCCTCCCATAAATTCAGGCCACCATACTGGCCTTCCTACATATCTATATATATATCTATATATATATATATATAGATATATATATATATAGATATATATATATATATATCTATATATATATATATATATATATAGATATAGATATAGATATATATATATATAGATATAGATATGTAACGAGGTTTATTAAAAGATCGTTTGAAACGATGAGCAAAAAAATCGTATAGGAAGGAAAAGCACATGGAGCAGTATACAAGGTAATAAACACAAGAGAAAAACACGACAAGTACTTACTTTTTTTCAGCACTTTCCGGATCCGTCTGTATTGATCCGGCTCCCTGAGTTTCAGGTCAGACCATCTTTTTCTAAGTTGATCCCTGGAGCGCTGTACCCCAAAAGAAGCCTGCAAAGTGTCCACCACCTTCGCCATTATTTTGGCCTTGCGCAAATTTGGCCGTGCGTACGGCCCATACTTCCCATCATAGTCGTTTTTTTGAAGAATGGCCACCATCTCTTCAAAACTCATATTGGAGGCCTTAAATCTAGGCCTCACAGATCTGGTTGACGTTCCAGCCTCCGGGCTTTTTTCGCTACCTGAGGTAGTGAACATGTCAGGTGTCTCCGCCATTATTTACCCCACTACGCGCCGTAACTAAAAATGGGCGGAGAACATGAGTCAAAATCGAACGTCAGGGGCGGGCGACGCAGGCGGAGTTTCACACATGCGTAGTGTATAAAGAGGGGCCTTGCGCACGTGTCGTACGTACGTTCTGTGCGTTGAATTAGGGGGCGGAGAACATGAGTTAATTTCGAACGTCAGGGGCGGGCGACGCAGGCGGAGTTTCACACATGCGTAGTGTATAAAGAGGGGCCTTGCGCACGTGTCGTACGTACGTTCTGTGCGTCGAATTAGGGGGCGGAGAACATGAGTTAATTTCGAACGTCAGGGGCGGGCGACGCAGGCGGAGTTTCACACATGCGTAGTGTATAAAGAGGGGCCTTGCGCACATGTCGTACGTACGTTCTGTGCGTCGAATTAGGGGGTGGAGAACATGAGTTAATTTCGAACGTCAGGGGCGGGCGACGCAGGCGGAGTTTCACACATGCGTAGTGTATAAAGAGGGGCCTTGCGCACGTGTCGTACGTACGTTCTGTGCGTCGAATTAGGGGGTGGAGAACATGAGTTAATTTCGAACGTCAGGGGCGGGCGACGCAGGCGGAGTTTCACACATGCGTAGTGTATAAAGAGGGGCCTTGCGCACGTGTCGTACGTACGTTCTGTGCGTAGGTGATAGTGGACCAGGACGTTACAAAACGAAGGTAATTTTAAATTTTTTTTTTTTTTTTTTGGTTTTATGGTCATGACTTTGTAGCAAGCGGCCTATATGGCTTGATAGATTGATGAGGCCTACATAGGGAGAAGATGATGAGGGGTTAGCAGAAACCTATAATAAGTGTTTTTTGTCTTGTGACTTTATCTTTTCCAGATATAATGAATCCCCTATTTAAGGATCCAGAGTTCCTTACAGCTTTCATATCTAAATATCGAGAGATGAGGAATTTGTGGGAGGTGAAACACCCTCAGTATTATGCAAAGCATGTGAGGAAGTCAACGCTGGAGAGACTTCTGTCCTTTGTCCAGGCGACCATCCCGGAAGCAACAATGGAGACATTGCTCAAGAAAATTGGGGTCTTGAGGAACATGTATAAGAGGGAGCATAAGAAGATCCAGGAATCAAGGAGATCAGGAGCATCAGCAGATGATGTTTATGTACCCAGGCTGTGGTACTACAATCAACTCCGTTTTCTTGATGACCAGAATGAAGCCAGGGCATCACTTTCAACCCTTCCCTCCACCCTTCCCTCCACCCTTCCCTCCACCCCAGCAGAGGCTGATGAGGAGCAAGCTGGGTCTTCCATCCTGGATGAACCGGATATGACCATCTGGAGTCAGGTAAATTATATTAACAAATATTTACTGTACTAATATTAATGATGTTAACTGGATGTTATAATTGTCTAAAATAATTTTGCCCTCAAAATTGTGTATACATATCAATTGACAGGAGTGGCTAAATATGTTTGGCACCTGCTATAAAAAATTAGGGTGTCTGATTAGACTCTTTTATTAAAGAGATGTATTCACATTGAATTTGCTAGTCATGAGAAGCAAATTGTGTGTCATTGATGAACCCCAAATAAATAAATAAAACTATGTCCTTTTTTTATACACAGGATGAGTCCATCCAGGAGGAATGTGTGGAAAGTGGCAGGCAGGAGGAGACCGGGCCCATGGACAGCCTGGAGGAGGCCGGATTCTCCATCATCCTGGAGGAGGCTGGGCCCAGTGTCAGGCAGGAGGTGGCTGGTCCCAGTGAGGTGGCTGGTCCCAGTGAGGTGGCTGGGCCAAGTGAGGTGGCTGGGCCAAGTGAGGTGGCTGGGCCCAGTAGGAGCATGACCCAATCACAAGTGCTTCCATTCCACCTTCCCAAAAAAAGGGCCAGGAAGGGGACGGTCACACAGGAGGCATCCCTGCGCCTCATGCAAGAGGCCACCCGTTTTTTGAGAAGCCCCCCCGAAGCAGAAGAGTCCTATGGCTGCTACTTAGCCAGCAGGCTTCTTCAAATGGATTGGGAGCAGCGTCTCATTTGCGAGCGCCTATTTGGGGAAACTATCCAGAAGGGGCTGCAGGTCACGCTAACCCAGGACACACAACTACATGAGGCAGCCCCCCCTCCTCCTCCTCCTCCTCCTCCTCCTCCTCCTCCTGCCACAACTGAAACACCACAGCCACAGCCTCCAAAGAAGGCTACAGGGAAGGCTGCAGGGAAGGCTGCAGGGCAGCGTGGAGGAAAGGCTGCAGGGAAGAGAAGAAAGTGATGACCTGGGTTCAGTCTGGTCTGACAGAAGACGCAGGCTGTTGTAGGACCACAGTCTGGGGACATCTAGATCATCTGCTGGTGCTGTTGATCTCTGGGATTCTTGGACCAGATTGTGCTCCCTCTTATATGGACTCCTCAAGATCCCAATTTTCTTGTACACCGACTTTTTCCAGCGTTGACTTCCTCTTTATTTTATTTTGACCATGAATAAATGGATCTTTTTTGAGTTTAGCAAAAGACTTTATGTGTTTTCTTTTAAATCATTGATTTTACACACAATGTTAAATTAACAAGGGACAACAATCTCATTGAGTTTGAAAAAACACACCAAAAATACATTACTAATGTTAATAATGTTCAAGTGGTAAGTCTTGAAAATCAAAAAATCTACATAACCAAAAACGGTGCTTTGGGTTAACTTTATCTAAAAACTAAAAAATAATCACTAGAAAAACAAAACTAGAATAATGGGTTCTTTGTGGTAACTTTACAAACCTAAAAAAAAAAAAAAATAATAAAAGGTAAAAAGTATTATTAGTATGGAAACATTGTTTTTAAAAAGCATACTATATCATTCATGAGATCAAAGAGAAAAAGAATCCAGAAATCAGTTTGGGAGAACTCTGAATATGAACAGCAAAACACCTTCGTTCTTTAGAGCATTCGTAAAGAAGAAATAAAATGCGCTGCATTCAACGATCACAGATTTTGCAGCGTGATGAATGTGCTACCTACAATACGAACACTAGTTTTACTAGACTGAGTGCTTCCGTTTAGTTTTTGCTTATGAGCATGCGTCGTTTTTTTGTCCGTAGGACTAGCATACAGACGAGCGGACTTCGGGGTCCGTCGTAGTTACGACGTAAAGATTTGAAGCATGTTTCAAATCTAAAGTACGTCAGATTTGAGGCTAAAAAAGTATGTTGAAAGTCCGGAGAAGCCCACACACGATCGGATTACCAGCTAGCTTTAGTCCGTCAGCGTCCGTTGGACTTTTGTAGCTGAAAAGTCCGACCGTGTGTACGCGGCATTAGGGTTTCATTTTGCAATTCTTTCTTGGTGAATTAGATTGGTGGGGGTCCAAATGGGAAGGATGTTTGATGAACAATAATAACTATATGCTGTCCTGGTAATTAAATATAAAATATTTGTATAGTTTTTGTAAAAATAAAACTTAGAATGTATTACTGTATTTCTTCTGCTGTTTTCTGATGTTATTATTGGCACCATACGTCCCATGACTGTTAACTATCTGCATTTTTGTATATAATATTGTGGATGTGGTGCCAGGTGAATACCCATCAATCCTATTTTTACACAATCATGTGAAAAGCAAATCCCTGTTTATTTATTTAAACTGTACATGATCGGGCATTCAAAGTGATAAAGAATTTGCTTTTCACATGACTCACACTTTATTAAGGTATATGCAACTGGCTACTTAAAAAAAAAGCTGTTTTAGCCCCTAAAAGTCCCAATTACAATGTGACTACTTTCTATCTGCCCACAAGTTTTTTGCTTTGACACAGAACGTAAGCGTTCTGGTTTTTAGCTGACAAGTTTTGTCTGATCTCTAAATAGTAGACATAAAAAGTTGTGCATTGGACAGTTTTTTTTTTTAGACACAAACACTCTTCTCTCAGACTGTGGTTAGGAATATAAAATCCATTTGGGAAATTTGCTTGACACATGGAGCCATGCCCTCAAGTTACAGTCTAAGGAATGTCAAACTTTTACGAAATCTCACCAGATTAGTAGAGCAAAGGGTGAATCTGCTAAACCATTGTTTGGAGAAATGATTTAGGTTTTGTGGATGCATGCAATGCACGATCTGTCATACAAAAAGTACTTCCTTTAGAAGAAAATTTGTTTAAACAGAAAGTGTGGCTGGTATTTGATGTGGTCCAGTGAGTGGAAACCTGGAGCATTCCATCCCTTAATGTCTGACCACCATTCGAGGACAAATCTTTTGTGTGCTCAGTGCTACCTCTGTCTGATGACCTATCTTTTTATAATGGTCACAGGCACTTCATGAAAGAATAATGTATGAATTTTGATTGAGTTGTTATATTAAATTTGTAAAAACTGCACATTACCTTCTTGTACTTGTACTCTTTGTCCAGATAAAGTCCTCTTTGACGTGTTTTATCCCACCAGGAGCTTAATCTTGCATTGCTGTGGGGTGAAACATGTTAGATTTAGGGATCTAAGTAGTACAGGAATAACAGAAGTGACAAATCGAATTTTGAAAGAATGCACTAGCCATAGTATAGATGAAGCCTCAAGACATACACGGATGTGCAGGTGCAGATGTGTGATTGCCCATATGTGCCCATCGCAAATGTTGGCATCAGTGGGAATACTTAAACTGCAGAAGTTCTATTAGCCAGTGCTGTCCGATCTACAGCTATTACCCGTGTTCCTGTATCTTTTCCTGTGTTGACTTCCATCGCCCTGACTTTGCTTGAACACTACCTGCTCTGACCTGTCTCTGGATTTGCTCTGCCTCCTGCTCATCTGCCAGATTATACGTTGCTGACTTCTGAATGTATCCTGACCATGCTCTGCCTCCTGCTCATCTGCCAGATTATACGTTGCTGACTTCTGAATGTATCCTGACCATTCTCTGCCTGTCGTTTATGCCTGTATCTGACCATCTGTTGCTGACCTGGCTCGTCTGACCTTGCAGCCAGCTATCCACCAGTCCTGCTCTGCATGCTACCTGGTCCCAGCCAGTCCTTCAACCAATGGCGGCTGTGAATCCAGCACACCACACACACTTAAAGGAACAATTTTCTTAAATCTTTTTTATGATGACTAGCTTTGGGGGAGTAGTGCCCCTGTGCCCCCTATTGACGGGCGGCCACTGCCTTCAATTGCTGAGTGCTACCAGTTCTTTAATGCCTACTACCTGCCAGCTGCCTGTCAAGCACCTGTCACCTGCTGTCTGCCCAATCTGGGGTCTGCTGTCTCTGCTGCCATCTGCTGTTCCAGTGATCTGACCCATCTCTGGCGATGCACCTGCTACCTACTGCGTGGGTGACGGACATCTTAAAGGCACCCATACCTCACCGTGCTCTTGCGGCCACTGCCGCAACATCAGTGGTCTCAGAGCCAGGGCTGTATGAGAGGCCCCCCTTTACATGTCTGGCTCTGCCACAAAGTACGTGACAGGTTTATTCATCAAAAAATATCAGGTTTTATGAGAAAAACAAATTCCTTATGGTATCTCAAAATCAAAGAGGAGTCTAGCACGTCTGTTTTTCCTGTTCCTCTTTGATTTTACGTTATGTGCTTGTAGGCCGGTACAGGTTCCCTCTCCCTCCTGTAGGTGACACTGTGCCATGGTACCGATGGAGTGAAGTCTGTTAGGGGAATTGTTCCCTCATGGAGTCCGTCAGTCTCTCAGAGAGGTCAGTTGATTTGAAGCTGTGATCTCTCAAGATCTCAGGTGGCCATTGTTGTGTGGGACTCTATATAATAAGATGAGTTTGGGTATGGTTGCGAGTGGTCGGTCAGGGATAGAGACCCCTCTGGTAGGGAAAAGTATAAAGCACAGAAAGAGGTTCCTGGTGAGTAAGGTCAGATCAGGGACAACGTCTGCCTAGAAGAAGCATCCCAGTACCTGGAACAGTATCGTGGGACTCTTTCCTGCAGTATTACTATGCTGTCCCGTTACACCACCAACCACCATGCCTCCAACAGACTCCGTCCTCCGGTAATAGAGACCTTAGCCTGGTAACACTGTGTAAACACCAACTGCTATATTGCCTAATATCAGTGCCTACAGAAACTGTGATTATTCATTACTACCAACCTATATACAATATACAAGATAAATTACAACATCAAAAACCGTGTGTGTGGTTTCTCCCTGACTGAATACCCTGGACATAGGTCCCTGCCTACACGCTCCTTGGAGGCCTTTATGTGTTTGTGAGCTGCCAACTAGAGCCCTTGTACACAATATGGCCTATATCTTGACTGTAGAAGTATGAGAACAAGGAGATGATGTGCCGCTTAAATCTTTGGATAGTAGCTTGCAAAGTGTGGTCAGGGAGTGACAATTTGCATAGTTGATATCAATAATTCAGTTTATAAAGTACTTGGTGGAAGTGAACTAAAATGATATTTTTATATGTATGGTGTATTAATGATTCATTCATTGTATAAAAAAAAATGTTAAATTAAATGTTACTGTTAAAATAGTATTATTTTCACAAAAACTTAAATGAAATGTTGTAACATTGTTTAACTGGGACATCAAGAATATCTTACAATGTAATACCTATTAAAGTCATACAGACACATGCTGGGGTCATGTTTGAGTGGACACATATTTTACTGACAGTGTGTTTTTGAGTCGAGGTAGGGTTCGGCATCAGACTTATTGTGGAAATATGCAACTCTGTGCAGATAGTACAATTGGGAGAAGCCAAGGGTGCTAATGCAGCAAGGTAGTAATATTAACTAATTATACCTACAATAAACCACTACAGAGCCATTGTTTGGCCCCATACCTTGTGGATATACAGCATGGTATACTGCAGCTGGATTCATTGAAAGGCTACAAAGAACCACACATATTAAAGTCAAAAACTATGTGTCCCATCAGCCACCTACTGCATGGTGAATTTTTTGCTTTATGGGTGGACTACCTTTTAATTTATCCAATATACTGTATATGTCTTAATAGACACTTCCCTCAGTTCGCATGAACTACAATCAAAGGCAACACAATCAGCCGTTCCTTAGTTTATTTCTGTAGCATACTTGTAGTCTACTTTACATCCATAGGGATCACTTTCTGGGTAAGCATGGAACAGATGCCACTGAAACCAAAATAGTATGCAGAAATTCAAATCATATAAAAGAATTTTTTCATTATGTATTCACATATTTCTGTTTATTACAATCTTCTTCCATTAGAGCAGCCTTTCTTAACCTTTTTACCCCAGAGGAACCCTTGAAAGAATTTTCAGATCTCAGGTAACCCCTGGTAAGAGTATAAATGTGTGTGACCTGTGCTCTAGGTCAATTTCCCATCTTCACCTCTAATAACACACAGACCAGGTGCTAGCCCCATTCATCACCGGTATCCAATGAGCAAAAATAATTCTGCTTGGCTGCACGTCCAGTAAAATCACCTGAAAACATATCCAAAAACACAAATAGAGGGGAGCAGCATCACCAGCTAATGAGTCTCATGCTCCCTTAGCGCTTGGCCATAACTCATAGCCCTGGTAAGAGTAGTCTATTGAGGGTCATTGGGAAAATATCTCTTAAGTTGGTGGTGGTAAGTGGGAAGAATGCCCCCCTTAAAGGGATGGCCAGCATGACACCCTTGCAATAATGCCACTAGCTCTGCCAAATGGTGTTGGACTTAGAACTTTGTAGGCACCACCAAGATTAGAAGTCAGTTAGCCATAGCTCAAGGAAACCCTAGCCATCCCTGGAGGAACCCCAGGATTCCACTGAACCCTAGTTAAGAATGACTACATTGGTAAAGCTTCTTTTTCAGTTTTGAATAGAGTTATGAAAGGGTTAGACCAGAGGTCTCAAGCTGGCGGCCCTCCAGCTGTTGCAAAACTACAAGTCCCATCATGCCTCTGCCTGTGGGAGTCCTGCTTGCAACTGTCAGCCTTGCAATGCCTCATGGGACTTGTAGTTTAGCAACAGCTGGAGGGCCGCCAGTTTGAGACCCCTGGGTTGGACCCTCTGTCAAGTCTTTAAGGCTTTCTATGTCACCGTGGAGGAATTCACTCCTGTATTTGTCCTGGTAACCATTGTCACCGGTAAAGAAAGAGAGGAAAATTCAAAATCTTAGAGGTAAGAGGAAATCTCTCAACGGGGACTGCTGTTCCAGAGACAACTGTCATCCTCACTTTTATCTCCATTGCGTCTTTGGGACAGAAAGTGAAGGGACATTTTTCTAGTTGTAAAAAATTACCAGTCAGGGGATCCAAGCCTTTGCTACTCTATCCAAAACAAAGTGTTTTGGCAATACATATGTACAGTATCACCCTCTAGCTTAGTGTGCTGGCGTGATAGGCTTTTTTCTGTAGTGTAGGTAAATTGTTTGGTTTGGCTGGCAGCCAAGCCTGTGTGTTATGAATCTGGGTCAGGGTGACTGATCCAGGGAGGCTGGAATCACTCATCGATGGCATCTCTGATATCTCCCCCTACTTGCTGGAACATTGCAGAAACTTTCAGAAGAATGGGAGGGATGTTAGGAGGAGCTGCCTGGAGTATTGAGGGCCCCAACCAATCCCAGGCCAAATGGGCTGGCAGGGGGAGGCGACCTCTTAAATACTCAGGTTCAGCCCAGCAGGGGCAGTGGAGTTCTGTAGATGGAGTGTTGAGGAGGCTGTCGGAGGCCCTTGAGGGTAACCCCTTGGGGGGTGACCTCAGACCTGGGGCTCGGGTGCAGGAGGGATCCTCTAACAACACGCGATGGAGTCCGATCCAGCGGCACAGGAGGAGGTGTGAGGACAGCAGGAGCCAGCGAGCATGTGCAGCAGATCTTCAGGGAGAAGACAGCCAGGTGGCTGGTGAGTAAGACAGTCGGGGAGGACTGAGAGGCAGCCTGAGAGGACTGAGAAGTGGCAGTCTGGGGTAGCAGTAGATTCAGTTTGGGAGGACTGTGGAAGATTATCCAGGAGGGCTAGTGAAAGGGGCAGCTGCAGCCAGGTGGGCTGGCAGTGCCTGAAGAGGTGGAGCTGGGACCAGTAACCTGAGGAGGGTAGCTGGACACTTTTCTACACACCAAAAGAGCCCTTGGTCCCTGCATGTAAAGAGCTTCTACTGGATCTAGCTAAGTGCCATGTCAGATCACCAAACAGGGTTCCAGCTGGGCCTGAGTGTTCTGTAGGGGTGTATACATGGACTGTATATAGTTGTGTCCCTTAAAAGTTTATTATGCTGAAAAGTACGCATCCCATAATATCTCTAGCGCTACACATAATAACAACATAGCATCAAGATTAATGCACATTAGCATGATTATAACTAAAAAGCAAAAATGCAATATACATTTGTTGAAATATAAATTAGGAAAGGAAAGCAAAGTTAAAAGATGTGAAGTCAAATTTGAAAGAGTTATAGTACTATGAAGAGGGGTCATGATGAAATGTTATTTTTACTAACACCCACACTCTTGTTTTCTTAATCTGCACTCCTGAAAAAAAAAACTCCCTTGCAACTTTTATCTTAACTCTAGCTCCAGATTTTAGTCAGCAAAACCAAAATGCTCCCACTTCAAATGTTTCATAACTTAACAACCTTCACACAAAATGGCATGTGGTAACAACAGATCTTTAACAATGTTTACACTGACACTTACAGAGATGACTCAGATTTTCCTACATTATTATATACAGTATACCATGGGTGTACCCAGGCTGTGCACACATTAGAACCCATATGTTGCACATATGGTCCACAGATAACGTAGTGGTTAAATCACTTGTTCCTAGGACTTCTTGGGGACTAGTTTCAGCATGATCCAATTAGAAGTTCCCATCTCACCAAAGGTAGCAACAGAGTCTCTCTCCTGCTATATTCTTCATAATGTACAATTAAAAATCCTGGCAGCGGAAGGAAAATTGTTTTCAACAAACTGTGACCAAGGATACAGAGTTCTCACTGATGTGGTCCATAGAAGTGCACAAAAAAGAATTCTTTACCAGACAGGAAGTGATGGAACCCTCCCCCCAGTCATCCCTCACTGGGAATTTTGCAAAATTGAAACTTGATGGACAGTCACAAGGTAAGAAGTGGTGGCAATGAACTCACAGGGTAAGAAGTGGTGGCAAGGAACTGATTTTTATAAGCCAAGAACATAAAAAAAGTTATAGACCCCGTATTTTTATGATTCTATAATTCCTGGTACAGTATCTCTGTCCAGGAAGTAAATGCTAAACTTGGGTGATGATTGAACAAAAATGACACTAGCCTGTAGGAGGGGGTGCAGTGCGGTGCGGCGGAACAACACACTTAGTCCCAGGGCAGTGAAAGAACTTGTATTGAAATAATACAGAGACAGTTCACAAATAACCCAATGGGAAGGCAGCTCATTCAGGAACACTCACAGTTCTAACAATGTGTACAGAGAAGACTATAGATGACTGTCGGTGTCTGTAGAGAGGGGAAGAATGCGGCCTGGCCATCTTTTTCCCAACAGGCATGTATCCAGAAAGATTGCGAACCATACGCTAATAGAAATAATATGTTCACTCAGTTTTGGGCAAGGATTCCTATCATCCTGTTCAATAATCCAAAAAACTGAAATTCCTCTTTTTTAGGACTTTTGTATGGCAACCAAACTACTACATTTATTATATAAAAATATAAATGTTATTCTTGTTGACAGTTTAAAAAAAGAAATAAAATCTCCATGAGGCTCCAATATATTAAAAACATCAACAGAGCATACAACACTGTAGCACAACATTATTTTTCAATGGTGGTGATACCCAATACCATATGATATGGTAAATCATGTATGATTCAATGGCAGTTGAACATGGAAAGGGACATCCAACGCGTTTCAAACGTATCTTCATTAGGGATGTTTATCGCCACCAAACAACATGACTGTGCCAATGCTTAAGAGTCTTCTGGAACCCTCCAAGACATGGAGGGAGATACTACACCTATTTTTTGAACCGGCTAGTGCTGAACCATTGGGGGGAGACCTTTCATCGTCAACCAGTGTGCTTTCAGGGATACCTATCTTGTGTCCAGCTGGCCCAAGTTTTCAAATTTTTTTTTTTGTTTACAAACTTTTCTATTTGGTATAAAATTGTGGTACAAAAATGAGAAATCATATAGTATGAAGAAGAAGGTTTACATCATATCAAATTGTAAATGAAAAGAATATAAAATATATATAGAGGTTATTTTGATATATCTATTACATCAAGAAAAGACCATTATAGAAAGTGATTGCATAAAAGTAATAACAAGGCATTTTTGGTGACATACATTTGACAGTTGGATTTTTGGAGGCATAACATGTATACGTTTTAGTGGACCGCCAAATTAAATAAATCATCGCCATGAATCAACCAGGAATCCCATTTTTTCTTATAGAATTGCATTGTGTTAAACAGTGTATGAAATATCTTCTCCATAAGATTTATAGTACTAATCCTAGTTTTCAGCTGATCTAAGGGGACAGATGTGGATTTCCAATGTTAGGCTATAAGCCAGTGTATGGTGACACAAATCGTATGTATTAATCTCATGTGAGGTGTGGACATACCATTAATTTTTGTGAATAGAATGCAATTAGGGAACGTGAGATGAATTTGGAAACCTGAAATAGATAAAGCAAACTTTTCCAATTGCTTCCAAAGTCTAGATGTATGTTCACATTCCCAAAAAATACATGAGAAAGAGCCTATTGAGTTACAACCTCTAAAGCATGTATTTGGTGTTGTAGGAAACACGGCATGCAATTTTGTAGGTGTATAGTACCATCTTGTGAGCAGTTTAGTGGCCATCTTTCTAACTGTTAGAGATCTTGAGCATTTGCAGAGGTTTGAGATATAGCACTCCAATTCCTCCATAGAGAAAGATCTGCCATATTCAAATTTTCTATTTTTTGCAGTCTCATTTGGTGGGTAACTTGTGGCTTCCTGGGAGTAGGAGGTTCCTTGGGAGACTCTTAAGCATTGGCACAGTTGTTTGGTGCCGATAAACATCTCTAATGAAGATATGTTTGAAACGCGTTGGATGTCCCTTTCCATGTTAAACTGACGTTGACTCATACATGATTTACAGTATTATATGGTATAGGGTATCACCATAATTGAAAATTAATGTTGTACTACAATGTTGTATGATCTATTGATATTTTTAACATATTGGAGCGTCATGGAGGTTTTCTTTCCTTTTTGAAACTGTCAACAAGAATAAAAGTTATATTTTTATATAACAAATGTAGTAGTTTGGTTGACTTACAAAAGTAGCAAAAAAAGAGAAGTTTGTGAACCATACGCTTTCCCTTCTCATCAGGAACATTCCCTACCGCTAGTGCTGCCCCTAACGGGGAATACCTGTCCCTACTCTATCAACTCGTAAATGCGCACCAAACCTGGGAGTCAGGGCCTTAAATGGGCTTTGCCTGACCCAAGATGGCTGCCAGAGTTACAGGGGTGGCAGCATCCAGATGGATGCTTCCCTAATAACCCATGAACTATAGAGGGCTTTTTTGAAGCCTATTAGAGCCTCTGGCTCTAATCACATGCAAAAAAAAAAAACATCCCCCCCAATTGGAATCTATGTGTTGCAGTGCCCTGTATGTATATCAGGGGGCCGGACGCATGGATGGGGGGATGGCGCACGTGCGTCCCTAATGGACGGGCCACCACTGGGTGAGTCACATGCCCTTCCATACACTGAAGAACCAGGTATTTTCTTTTCCCCTTGAAGACTGACATGCTGCATATGCTCAGTTTTCTTTACTTCCCTACCATTAAAGCAAACCTGTTGCTTATTCCTGCATTGTTGGTTTAACCACTTCCTGACTGCCTGCGATACATATACTGTAGCAAGGCGGCTCTATTGCGCAAAATCACCTGTTCGTGATTTTGTCAATAGCCACTGGGGGTGTGCGTGTGCTGCCAGAGGCGCGATCGTGTGCTGATTGGCTATAGACGCTCCCCACAGACACAGAATGGCGGTCTGCCGATGTAAACAAGCAGACCGCCATGCTGTCAGGCATGAACACTGTGAACTAGTGTTTCTGCTAATCAGGAACACGGATCAGAGTGTCCATGCAGTGAGCCCATCCCCCCCACAGTAAGGAAGCACAATTAGGGAATACACTTAACCCTTTGATCACCCCTGATGTTAACCCCTTTCCTGCCAATGTAATTTATACAGTGTCAGTGCATATTTTTAGCACTGATCACTGTAATAATGTCACCGGTTCCCAAAAAAGTGTCAAAAGTGTCAGCTAGGAGAGGGGCGTGACCGGAAGTAGACCCGAATGGATGCCTGAGCTCCTAGCTCTCTCATAGCCCACAGCTCAACGGCCTTTTAAGGGGACTTTCTACACCCGTACATGGGTGGATCCAGGAGAACCCACTCCTCTAAAGCACAGGGATACTCCCGACCCCCTCCTGGGCCTTCTACGACCTTCCATGGCTATTTCACATCTCCTCCCATGCCGCCCGGTGGGACAGACAAGATGGCGCCAGCTGCCCCAACCTCACACACGCAGCCTCCACCACAGCCTGCCTCTCAAGCTCCAGCTCAAGCTCCGCATCAGGGTACACCCAAGTTTACACGGCTAGCATCTGGGAACCATCCAACAGCGGAGGACACAGTGATTCTCCCCCAACACCCTGACTATCTGGCAGCAGCACCACACGAGACACAGCCCTCTGCGCTGGGCTTGACGCTCGCCTTGTACACACAGTGTACAGATGCCTTCCCGTGGCTGCTGCGCATGGCATCGGACCCCGGCTTAACCGCTGGAGGACCCAGCTCTCCCTCTCCTTCTGTGTACTGTGAACTGATGGTTTTTAACCAGGCCCTACACATTCCCGGGACTTTATGACACCACAGGCCGGGCCCCAAGAGAAACTCACACTGCACCTGGCCTATTCCTCTGCTCCTGCCTCCCCCAAGTCTCAGAGGCAGTCCCGCTCCAGAGACCCTAACTCCTCTGGGAGAGATGCTGATCTTACTACCACCTATGCCCAGGCTGTCAGTTCTCCGACTCCCTCCCATACAGGGGACCCAGCAGTGCAGGCCTCCTCACCTTCCCAAGCCCTGGCGTGGTATGAGCCATGGGAGCCCCCAGTGCGGCCTAACATCCAGGCCCAGTATGCCACCACAGTGCGGCCTCTGTTACCATCTTACCCTTCTCACTTACAGCCACAACAGGCAGCAGTGGGTCTCCACCATCAGGTGCCCCCCTCCTGGCAATCATACCTCCAAGCCATACCAACTAAAGAGGACTTTAAATAACTCATTGAGGAAGTTAAATCAACCTGCCGTGCAGAGATTCAAACACTGCACGCAAATTTCAAACATCTAGCAGATAGAGTGGAGATGGCAAAGGAGGAAATCCAAGAGACCAAACTGGCAGTTCACCGCACTTAACAAGGTGCAGACCATCACATACTACTGAGAGATATGCAGCATCATGTTGAGGACCTGGACAATCGGGGGCGCAGGAAAAACATCCTTGTCAGGGGCCTTCCAGAATTAGAGGGCTCCGAAGACCTGCAAGCTACCCTGCAAGTCCTATTCAATGACCTTTTGGGGGCGAGCCCCCTACCAAACACTTTGAGATGGATAGGGCTCACCGAGCCCTGAGCCCTAAGGGTCCTGCTTCCAAACAATGCAATGTCATCTGTAGAGTTCATTCTTACCCCCTGAAAGAAGATATCATGGGGAAAGCCTGCTCCATTTGCAAAGTAGTCTTTGACAATACACTGGTACAGCTATTCCTAGACCTCTCTTGGATTATCCTGCAAAATTGCAGGCTCCTCCAACCCCTTCTCCATATGCTACAGGAAGAGGATATCATCTACCATTGGGGATTTCCTTTCAGCCTCACAGCGAGACGTCAAGGACAATCTGCTGTGCTGCGCTATCCAGAAGACCTGGATGCTTTCTGTGATGTCCTGGGGATCCCTGTCCCCCAGCTCCCAGAGTGGAACTTGGTAGGCACCCCACCACCTACGGTCTGGCAGAAGGTTTCCCCAGCCAAATGTTCCCAAGGCCCAGACACCCCCCGTACAGCTACCAAACCAAAAAATAGCTGTTTACTTTTTGTAACTGTTACTGTGGTTCTCTGTGTCCCCCTGGCCCGTTTCCTATTCCTGGCCGGGAGGACATATAGGAACTTAGTTAGGCCTGTGCCCCACAGGCCTCACTGAGTCTGTTAACAATGTATGTTGTGCCTAATGTATCTAGTAATGACCTAATTCTTTCTTTTTTCCTAGTTTCTTTTCTTCCTTCTGTTTCCCATCTACTGGCTCACCTTACGGTCCTCTATAACCATCCGGATCCCCTCCTGGAGATGGCGCACTCCTGGCCTCTGTACCACGGTATCCCTCCAGATAGATCAGATAAGTGCTTTTATGTTTGCTTTTATCCAGCACCATGGCTAAGGTTATGTCATTAAATGTCCATGTCCTAAATTCCAACAGAAAGAGGCACCTGGCGCTTAGAGAATTCAGGCAGTCGGGGGCAGATATCATCCTGATAAAGGAGACCCATTTTAACAACAGGGATTACTTTGCATTCACTTCCAGACACCACCTTTGGGTTTATCAGGCGTTTAACCCCCATAAACTTTCCAGGGTGTAGCCATACTTTTAAAACTTGGATCTCCGTTCACATGCTCTGAATCTTACATTGACCTGCGGGGACATTTTATCATCCTATACGGACAATGGAAAGCGCAGGTAGTCACATTCTGCACCTTATATGCCCCAAATGTCCACCAGATCAACTTTCTAACTAGAGTATTTGCATGCCTCTTTCGAATACCTAATGCATTCTTAATTGTAGGCGGAGACTTTAGCCTATCCCATTCCCTGTGTTTGACCACCACGCGGTGGACCGTGGGACTTGCAAGCCCGAGCCTCTACTAGTGCAGTGGTTCTCAACCCTTCTAGTGCCGTGACTCCTTGATAAAATTTCCCAAGTTGTGGGGACCCCTAACAGTAAAATTATTTTCGTTGGTCATTTCATTGCTGTAATTTTGTGACTGTTATGAATCTAAATCTAAATATCTGATATGCAGGATGTATTTTCATTCTTACAAATTTAACATCTTAAAATGTAGTGATTAATCACAAAAAACAAATAATCTCACAAACATATAAGAAACAAATGAATAAAATGCCCCACCAAGAGATAGAGTAAGTGCCGGGCAGATGCCGGGCAGGGGGGCACAGTGGGAGCAATTGATATGGCACAGTGGCAGCATTTGATGGCACAGTGGGAGCATTTGATGGGCACCGTGGCAGCATTTGGTGGCACAATGGGAGCATTTGATGGCACAGTGGGGGCATTTAATATGGCACAGTGGCTGTGTTTGATGGCACAGTGGCGGCAATTGATGAGCACAGTGGCTGCCTTTGATGGTACAGTAGCAGCAATTGATGTACAAAAATGCTTTTATTAATTAGTGTCTCTGACTTACCAAAGTAACTCAGGTGTTCCGTCAGAATCAGCAACCCGTCTAATGTGTTAACCAGAAGTGACGTTTCATCGCCACCATCTTGGTACACTCATCAGCAGCAAGGCTACAGTTAGAAGTCTGCAAGCGGACATCTTTTTACACCCACCGAAGTCTTGCATTTTACATGTATTTTACATGTATTTTTACATGTATTTTTACCAGTAAACTGAGCTTATATGCTATATAAGCCTTATATAGTATATAAGCTCAGTTTACCGGTAAAAATACACGTAAAATGCAAGACTTTGGTGTGTGTAAAAAGATGTCTGCTTGCCGACTTCTAACTGTAGCCTTACTACGGACGAGAGTACCAAGATGGCGGCAACGGAACGTCACTTCTGCGCGGTCTCTCCTCTCCCGGAAGTGACATCTCTCTGGCCGAGACGAACAGACTCCGGCGTACACACAGTAACTTCGGGTCCATCTCGGGCAGCTTTCCAGATTGGACCAGCATTCGCAATCCCCTGGCGAATCGGCAATCGACCCTCAGGTTGACAACCGCTGCTCTAGAGACTCAAAACTCTCACGTCACCTCACTAGACAATATGCTCTTTTTGATTCCTGGCGGGTTCTCCACCCTGGTGATCGGCAGTATACGTTTTATTCCGCCCCCCACCATATGCATTCACGTATTGACTACCTCTTTGTCAATAATGCCACTTTACGCATCACCTGATCCGCGCAGATACTCCCAATCTTCTGGTCTGACCATACCCCCATCCTATTCACACTGGACTTAGGTACCCCTAATTGTAAGCCATGCCATTGGCAGCTGAATAATTTCCTCTTTCAGCACCTCCCCTCCAAAACGGAATTATAATCTACATTGAAACTCTACTTTACCGAGAACAACACCCCGGATGTATCCCTTTCCACCCTCTGGGAAGCCCATAAGGCATTCCTCCGAGGTCACTGCATTGCGCTTACTTCTGCTATGAAAAATGATGCTAGGACCACAAAATTACAAACTGAGAGGGAACTTAGGGGCTGTCTACTATCCTCAGGACATTGCTCACTCCTTTGAGGATGAGGGGATTTGAATGACCGCAACATACAGGGATATATAATGTAATACTGACACATAATCACACACATAGGTTGGACTTGATGGACTTGTGTCTTTTTTCAACCTCACCTACTATGTAACTATGTAACTATGAGTTCTATACCACTTTATACAATAACCCTGGGATCCCTCATAACCCCCTCCCCCCGAGCTAGTTGACCATATGAATCAGTATCTAGAGCGGAGTGGAGTCCCTTGACTACAAACCTCGGACCTCCTTCCCTCAACGCACCCATCACAGGGGAGGAACTCATGTCGACCATTAAAACTCTATCCACACGTAAATCCCCTGGTTCACACGGTCTCCCTTATGAGTACTTTAAATCTATTCTTCCCCTACTGATGTCACACATGTGTAAAATTTTTAACTCCTTCCTTCAACAAACTCCAATCCCCTCAGACATACAGAGATCATTCCTCACTTTGATCCCGAAACCAGACAAGGACCCCTCTTTATGTGCTAGTTATAGGCCTATAGCACTTCTGAACTTTGACCTGAAAATCTTTACCAAACTTCTCACAATACGGCTTTACCCTCTCTAATTCACAAAGATCAGGTGGGCTTTGTCCCTCTCTGTCAGGCGGGAGACAACACAAGCAGGGTCATAGACTTAATTGATGTGGCAAACAGGGATGGCTTGGACTCCTTAGTATTAAGCCTGGATGTGGAAAAGGTCTTTGACCGTCTTGGCTGGCCTTTCCTGTTTGCCACGCTATGTCATATGGGATTCCAGGGGCCCTTTCTGCGGGCTATTTTACACCTTTATACCAATCCTACATCCCAAGTGAAAACTCCTTTTGCTCTATCTCCCTCTTTTCCAGTCACTAATGGTACCCGCCAAGGGTGCCCACTCTCGCCTTTACTGTTTGCACTATGTGTTGAACCCCTGGCGGCATCCATTCGCAGAAACCTAGACATTCCGGGTATACCGGTTAGAGGGAAGGAATTTAAGCTATCACTGTTTGCAGATGATATCATACTCACCTTGACTCAGCTCAGAATTTCCCTACCTAATCTGCATGCCGAGCTCGACACCTATGGGTCCCTCTCAGGTTATAAAATAAATGCGATCAAATCGGAGGCCCTCCCAATTAACATCCCTGTAGGTGATGTCAACGACCTGCAATCGTGTTTCCCCTACAATTGGAAGACCTCTGCCATGAAATACTTGGGGGTCTATATTATATTACCCCGACCTTCGCCACCTTATACCAAGCAAACTTCCCCCCTCTATTTCGCTCCATAAGGGAACTACTGCAAAAATAGAAGACTCACCACATTTCCCTCCTCTATTCTCCCTAAACTCTTGTACCTATTTCAAACATTGCCTATACCCGTCCCTTATGCACTTTTAAGAAAACTCCAAGCAGATCTGTTACGTTTTGTTTGGAACTACAAGAGGCATAGGATTCCCCGTTCAGTATTAATGGCATCCCGCTCAGATGGGGGACTAGCGTTCCCTAACCTTGTAAAATATTATCAAGCTTCACAATTGCACGCTTTAACCTCCTGGTTCCCTCAACGATCCTACAATAAATGGATGGAGATTGAAAAGATATGGCTGGTGCCTATACACCTGAATAGTTTACTTTGGAATGCGAATGTGGAGGTGGACCCTGGTAGGCTCTTGGGATCTATGTCTCAACTTAGATTGCTCTGGCGCAAACTGTCTCACGAACTTGAGCTCAACTCGGAAAAATCGCTGTTGACCTCTTTTTTCTGCAACCCCAAGATGCCTGCTAGTCTCACTCACCAGATGTCCTCGCCCTTGACGACACAGAACTTATTCCACTCTGGACACTTGGTAGACCCTAGATCCAGTAAATTACTAACATTTACTGAACTGCAGGAAAAATATGAGTTACCTCGCCAGGTGTTCTATGGATATCTGCAAATACGCCATTATGCCCAAACCATTGCCCCAAATTTACAATTTTTAGCACCATCCCCCTTCAAAAGCATAATACTAATAATCTGCACATTGGGGCCTGATCTCTGACATATATCATCTACTTAATTCCTACTCCATACCAAACCAGGGTAAACATGCCTATATGCTCCGTTGGGAAAAGATATTGAGTGAAAAAAACCCTGAGATGACGTGGCGGACGATCTGGTCCAAGGCGGCTAAGAGCTCCTTTTGCGCGCTCTACAAGGAAAATGCCTATAAAATCCTTTATTTTTGGTACTTGACTCTGGATGTGCTCCATGTCATCTATCCATCTAGCTCTGATTGATGCTGGTGCTGTCAGGTGGACAAATGTACTGTACACTTTACCATATCTTTTGGAGTTGCCCTATGATAGTGCCCTTTTTGGATCACAATGCAGCGCTTGCTGGCCCGCCTCTTTAAGGTACCGGTCCCTATGATGCCGAAATTCTTCCTGCTTGGTGTGTCACCACTACAAATCGCCAAATCATATAAGAAGCTACTTAGAAACATCCTTACTGCCGCACTCTGTCTGGTTGCTCTCAACTGGAAGCAGCGCTCCCCCCTTCCCAAGATGTCCTATACGCCAGAATAAAGGACGTAGAGCTGATGGAAAAAATGACAGCTAGATTACAGGATAGGCTGAAAATGCATGATAAGGTTTGGGAGCTGTGGCGTCTTTGGGAGAACCCATCCTGAGCTGGTGGTTGAGCTACTATATTACTTTCCCATTTCTATTCTATTCTTTTATTTTCTTTTTCCCCTCAAATCTCTCTTTCCCCTCCTTTTCTCCTTTCTTTTCTTTTACGCTTCCTCTTATATCCCATAAGTTTTCACCTAACTTATGGCAAACTCCATTTACCATCTAACAGTCCAGAACCCCCTGGTTCGGTTCATGGCAGAACATGCGAACAGACCAAAAATTTGTGCGAACACGCGAACCCTGTTAAAGTCTATGGGATTCGAATGTGAAAAATCAAAAGTGCTAATTTTAAAGGCTAATATGCAAGGTATTGTCATAAAAAGTGTTTGGGGACCCGAGTCCTGCCCAAGGGGACATGTATCAATGCAAAAAAAGTTTTAAAAATGGCCATTTTTTCGGGAGCAGTGATTTTAATATGCTTGTAAAGTGGCACACTTTTCCCGTGTTTAGAACAGTCCCTGCACAAAATTACATTTCTAAAGGAAAATAGTTATTTAAAACTGCTTGCGGCTGTAATGTAATGTTGACCCCCCCCCCCCAGCCCATTACCAGGCCCTTTGGGTCTGGTATGGATATTAAGGTGAACCCTGCACCCAAATAAAAAAAAAAAAAAAAAAAGGCGTGGGGCCCCCAGGCCCTATATACCCTGAACAGCAGCAGTATACAGGCGGTCCCCGGGTTACAAACAACATAGGGACTGCAGGTTTGTTCTTAAGTTAAATCTGTTTGTAATTTGGAACAGGTACATTTTGTAAGTGTAGCTCCAGCCAAAAAATCTATTTTAAGCTTTTTGGATAACATAGGGAAGGGTTATCATCACTCCTGTATCATTTGTTTTGATGCCTGTGCCCCTGTTCCCTCCTTGTACCCCTAGTACAGTTGCTACTACTTTCCTGGTGGTGTACACAATAGTTAATAACAACTATGGGTGCACTGTATGTATTGTGTACACCACCAGGAAAGTAGTAGCAACTGCACTAGGGGTGCACGGTACTGTGTACACCAACAGAAGTGTAATAACAACTATGGGTGTACTGTATGTATTGTGGATTGTGTACACCACCAGAAAAGTAGTAGCACTAACAACTGCACTACAGGTGCACGGTACTGTGTACACCAACAAAAGTGTAATAACAACTATGGGTGCACTGTGTACACCACCAGGAAAATAGTAGCAACTGCACTAGGGGTGCACGGTACTGTGTACACCAACAGAAGTGTAATAACTATGGGTGTACTGTATTGACCACCAGAAAAGTATGAGCAACTGCACATTTAGGAACAGTACACCAGGAACGGCCTGCAGTCAGATATAGCTAAACTGGATACAGTATATATATATATATATATATATATATATATATATATATATATGAGAGTTGTATATATATATATATATATAAAATACACTGCAGCTAACTGAATAACCTGGCTGCCACAAGTATATTAGAAACAGTACGTCAGGAACGGCCTGCAGTGAGATATAGCTAAACTGTATGCAGTGGATATACATATATGTATGTATATATATATATATATATATATATATATTTATATGAGACTATCTGTATATATATATATATATATATATATATATATATATATATATATATATTAAATGCACTGCAGCTAACTGAATCACCTGCCTGCCTGAAGCATATTAGAAACAGTACACCAGGAACGAACTGCAGTCAGATCTAGCTAAACTGGATAGAGTGGATATATATATATATATACACGAGACTGTCTGTATATATATATATATATATATATATATATATATATATATATTAAATACACTGCAGCTAACTGAATCACCTGCCTGCCTGAAGAATATTAGAAACAGTACACCAGGAACACGGACTGCAGTCAGATATAGCTAAAGTGGATACAGTGGATATATATATATAGAGGCTGACGTGCAGGCGACCTTATATAGTGTGAAGCGTGGACTTATTCCCCCTGAGCCATGATTGGCAAAAGGCACCCTGCAGGGTTGTGTGAAACGCATCTACCTTGACCACTGCTGGTGTCCTCTGGTGTCATTTTGGATATTTTGATATTCCAATAAACTTTACTTGGAGCCCACGTGAGGTGCAGCCATTTCTTATTTTGACAATTTACCACAGAGGTGACCCAGGGCTAGCACTTAGGTGTGTGTTCAGTGGGCGTATCAGATACACCTGGAACGGTAAGTTCTTTTCACTTAGGTGTCCGACCTGTCTACCGCAATATCGCAGTCCCACTGAAAAACACTGATCGCCACCATTACAAGTAAAAAAATAAATGAATAAATAAAAATGTCATAAATATATCCCCTATAGTGTAGACGCTATAATTTTTGTGCAAACCAATCAACATACTCTTATTGGGATTTTTTTACCAAAAATATGTAGCAGAATACATATTAAATTAATGAAGAAATTAGATTTTTTATTGGATATGTTTTATAGCAGAAAGTAAAAAAATATTGTTTTTTTTTTTTTCAAAATTGTTGTTCTTTTTTTGGTTTCTGGTGCAAAAAATAAAAACCGCAGAGGTGATCAAATACCACCAAAAGAAAACTCTATTTGTGGGAAAAAAAGGACATCAATTTTATTTAGGTACAGCGTTGCATGACTGCACAATTATCATTTAAAGTAACGCAGTAAAAACATAGTAAAAATGTTCGGGTCATTAAGGGGGTAAAACCTTCCGGGGCTGAAGTGGTTAAAGAAGAAAGTTGTATTGAAGTTAATTGCTGGTGAGTGAAATGCATTTCATTTGTTTATCTAGAGGGCTGTTTTAATGAGTGGAGAGCTGGCTAATTCCCCATGCTTCCGTTGAGTAACTGGTTCAAAGGGGTGCAGATATACAGTAGGTATAAAGTCCATGATATTATACTATTTTATACTATTTCCTGAATATTTTACATTTTTTAGTTTACATATTCTCAAATACAAATTAGATACACTAACAAACTGAAGCTGAGCTTCAGCTAACACCCTACAAGCAGTTACAGCAAATAGTTTTTTCCTTTTGGTATAAAGGTTTCATATAAATATGTAGCAAAACTCTCATAGATATTGCTTGTCCTCTTGTGCTGCCCTGACCCTGGTAACTTCCAGGCCCTTCTTACACTCTATGTTCTGACATGACATATATCCCTTTAAATAAACCACAGACACAATGTAGACTGAATTAAGCAGACTTCGGTACTGTATTGATCAAAGACAAACAGTGGGTGCAAAAAGGTGTCAGTCAGTCAAACCCTGGGACAGCACCGTAGACTGGTCGAGTTGGACACACAGCAATTAGGTAGGTTTAGAATAACAAATAAAAACCGCAGAGGTGATCAAATACCACCAAAAGAAAACTCTATTTGTGGGTAAAAAGGACATCAATTTTATTTAGGTACAGCGTTGCATGACTGCATAATTATCATTTAAAGTAACGCAGTTTGTTGTAAAAATGTTCTGGTCATTAAGGGGGTAAAACCTTCCGGGGCTGAAGTGGTTAAAGAAGAAATTAAGTTGTATTGTATTGTACAGTAATGAATAATAGCACTTGGATATGCAAAAATAGTAGATGCTAAACAATTGAATAGGTCCAGAGAGTTCAATGATGGGGGGACTATGACTGAAGAGTGACTGAACTGCAGAGAACTCTACACCTATGGGGAGAAGCGGTTAAGCATTATTTGTACCGGCTCACACCCTGCAGAAGATGAGATAAAGGCAGTCCAAGTGTCAAGCCTGAACACAGTCTTTGACAGCACTTTGGAGCTCAAAGATGTTGGAGAGTAAATCCTCAGAGAGGGGGAAAGGTTCAAGCAGTCAGTAATCAAATAAGGGGTATAGCAGAAGTGACAACTTCTTTTGTAATCTGGGTTATAATGTCTGCATGCAGTGTGCAGGTGCTGAGTGTTACTGAAGAGAAGGGGATTTGGGCATGAGCTTGCTCACCTGATCCTAAAGGTATTCGGCACACACAGGAAACAATTCAGGGTCTGCACACCAGCCAGTGCAAGGATAGATGTAGTAGGTCAGCTGGATGTAAACTCAGCAGTCCAGGTTGACACCCGCATCGTGGTCCACCAGTTGCCAACAGGAGGGATAGAGGATCTTCTAATGTCGCACGGGGACATTACTGCCCACCAAGGCAGGGGCAGTAATGGCTCACATGGTCCTGGAAGGCTGCGGTCCTAGCAACTGGATGGGAGCTCTGATGGATCCCAGGGAGAAGAGAGAGAGCCTAATGAAAACATCTCCCTATATAGCCTTTCCCCTTCTTTATTAGAAGCTTGCTGGGAGATGTAGTTTAAGAGTGACTCAGGAGTCCAGTTATGGCTGAACAAAGGACTACAAGCCAGATTGTCCTTTGCTTCTTGGCTTAGAGATGTGATGTAAGCAGTCTGAGTGCAGTACTTGGGGAATGTTAAGATATCATAATAAAATCACAAATATATCCACTCAAATATATCCGCAACCGTCATCCAAGGATTGAGCTCGGTGTGCCTGTTTCTTGGATGGCAGGATTCAGTATGCCAAGGCATGGCACACATGCAACATTTCAGAGGACACTGGCCACTGGTGGCATACCACCTTCACTGGGTCCAAGTTCAAAACTTGGATGACGGTTGTGGGACCTAGCGGCCGGGAAGCTGCACATGTCTTATGCCTATTTACCTTTGTGCACATGTGAGTGGATATATTTGTGATTTTATTATGATATCTTATTAAAAATATACAACAGTATGTATGCCCCTTTGTGGTCCGTTTTGGAGCCTTTTATTACAGTACCCCAACTGGGAATAAGGAGATTTTTAGTAGAGAAGCTGTTCAATATCTGTAAGAAGGGGAGCCTACTAAGAAATATGCCTGATGGTCACTTGGTGGCCCAGTAGTTCTGATGAGCTCATGTTGATTTGTTGCACTTTTGGTGGAGCACCTTTATGAAGATTGGAGCACCTTTACATATTTTTAGGAACACAGTGATTGGTCACTGATTTTGGACATACATTTATATTTTTGTTGATTTTTTTTGTTTTTTCTTTGTTTGGACTCACTTTATTTACATAGACTTTTGTATATGATATATTGTATTGATTCATGTGCGCTCATGTTTCACTGAAATTTGTTGCAATTTTGAAGGTAGCACCCTTTTTTTATTTTCTAGTTCATGTTAACAGTGTGCCACTGTTAAAGGAGCAGCAACCTAGTGTTACACATTTGCTTTATGGTGTTTTCAGTTGGGGCCCCTCTTAATTCATTATCTGCAATATAATAAATGTTTACTTTTGGATTCAATACCACTTTTACCTTTAACATATCATTATGCACCTATATTCTGCCCCCTTCTGTGCATTGCCTCCCTGAACTGTCCTGTCATGCTCTATTACTATCAGTTCCATTCATTACATTAATTCATTAGGACTACATGTTCCTTAATTCATAGAGCCAGCGCGCATGCATGTAGTCCTTCCTGGGGGCACACCTATAAGGGTGGCTCCTAAGGACCCTGCAAGGGGAAAGAGGCACCATAAAAACAGAAAGTGAAGCCAATGCTTTGGGGACCTTAATAGTCAGGAGAAAGGGAATCATTTTATAAAAGAACAAGCAAACATTATCTGTAGTGGAAATTGTTTAAAAAAATGTAAAAAATTGTTGTTAGTAACAACGATAATAATAATGAATAAACATGTACTTTGCACATTGTGGTACTGAGATGGTACTCAGCTATGCCAGGAAGCAATGGTATGGGCCGGTGATGTCACTGCCACCCTTTTCTCATGGTTAAAGTATTTAATCTTTTAGTGAGCATGTTTTAATTTATGAGGTGGGGACTATTAGGTAAGTGAACATTTTAAGCACAAATTCTGGCATGAGCAGGACAGCCAGATGTACAGGATAATCACAGATTTTAGAGACATTCAATGTTAGGTTTATTGAATGATATCAAGTAGGAAGACTTTACGCCTGACAGAAGTGTACTTTGAAAAAAACCCACAGTATTTTAATCAAGAAATCCAGTAGACTCTCTAAGGAAATAGAAGAAACCTTTTTTTTTCTACTTAAACCAGTAGCTCTTGCACAAATCACTACAAATAGATTTAAATATAACATCTCTAAAGCAAAAGCCCCAGCTCATATTTTACATGTGGTTAAATAAAGTTAAATTGCAGAACAGTTTTCTTTAAAAACAATTTTCCTACTGTAATTTAATTTACATGTAGTCACAACAAAGTGATATCACGAACAAGAAAACTTGAATCAGCACTATGCCTGAATTAATGATTTTTGTCTTTTCGAGTTTTAAGTTCATAAAACAATACAATGGGAGCACTAAAGTTCTTTAATTTCTTCCTTGTGTAAGGTAAAGTTGGCAGGACAAAAGCCATCAAGGGTATAATTAAATTCACTTAAACAAGTTCAGTTTTAGGGAAGGTCAACAATTAGTTTCAGTTGTTTTTCTCATTACTTTTCAAGTTCGCTTAGGTTTAGCTGGGTAGTAATGGAACAACAATTCGTCTGAGAGATGTAGGCTGGGCTGTCTACTTAAACAGATCATATAGTGTTTTTGTACATAATGTCCTTACTTATTATGATCAAAACTAACCAAATAAAGAGTTTTCTTTGTTTCTGGCAGTTAAATATTAAATATTGCATGATAATGTTTTGCTAAATGATTTACTGTATGTATTTTCAATGTTGCCCTCTGAGCAGCAATAAAAGACTTCCCACTGTACATTATTCTTGTAAATTTTTTGACATTAGTACTTATTCCACTGGACCTTGCTTTGTGTACTGGTCCAAATCATTTGGTGGAGGGGGAAATTATGGTGTGGGGTTTTACTTTAGGGGTTGGACTTCGCCCCTTGGTTCCAGTGAAGGGAACTCGTAAGGCGTCAGCATACCAAGACATTTTGGACAATTTCATGCTCCCAACGTTATGGGAACAGTTTGGAGATGGCCCTTCCTGTTCCAACATGACTGCGCACCAGTGCACAAACCAAGGTCCACAAAGACATGGATGAACTTGAATGGCCTGCACAGAGTCCTGATCTCAACCTGATATAACACCTTTGGGATGAATTAGAGTGGAGACTGTGAGCCAGGCCTTGTCGTCCAACATCAGTGCCTGACCTCACAAATGCGCTTCTGGAAGAATGGTCAGACATTCCTATAGACACACTCCTAAACCTTGTGGACAGCCTTACCAGAAGAGTTGAAGCTGTTATAGCTGCAAAGGGTGGGCCAACTTAATATTGAACCCTACGGACTAAGACTGGGATGCCATTAAAGTTCATGTGCGTGTAAAGGGAGGTGTCCCAATACTTTTGACAATACAGTGTGTATATACAGTATATATATATATATATATATATATATAGGCCAGTATGGTGGTCTGAATATATGGGAGGAGTCCAGGGGGTATTTAAGCAGCTGACTCACCTGCATACCTTGTTGGTTCCAGTGCGTGATACGTTATGTCACTAGGCCGACTCTTCCCAGCTCACTTCGTGGTTCGTGAGACTGTGTGTTCAAATACCAGTGTCTTGCAGCTTTTACGTTCGTGGTCTTCGTCGGCAGTTCTCGCTCGCTGTTCGAACTGGATGGTGAGCTTCTCAAACTCACATATCTCTGCTATGGCATAGAGATGATGTTCCCTCAGTCTGCTTAATACTTTCTTTACATGAACCCGATGTAACTCTAGAGAAGTAGAAAAAAATAGAATGTCATCCAAGCAGACGATAGTGAATAAGTCAAGAAAGTCCCGAAACACATAAAGGTAGCTGGTGCGTTACAGAGTCCAAAGGGCATCACCAGGTATTCAAATTTCCCAAAACGAGACCTAAAAGCTGCCTTCCATTCATCACCCTCTCTGATTCTGATCAGGTTATAAGCTACTCTTAAATCTAATTTTTAGAATACACGTGCTTCTCATAGTCTATGGAACAATTCAGGGATGAGTGGTAAGGGTTACCGATTTTTAATGGTTACTTTATTTAATTCCCAATAGTGAATACAAGGCCGGAGTGTGTGATCTTTCTTCTCAACTAAGAATATTCCTGCTCCAGCAGGAGATGAAGATGGCTGAGTAAATCCCTTGTTAAGATTTTCGTCGATATACTTCCGTAACTCCTCTAGTTCAAGTTCAGAGAGTGGGTAGATTCTGCCAAAGGGGATTTCTGCACCAGGTAAAAGTTTGATAGGACAATTGTAAGGTCTGTGAGGGGGAAGAGTGTCAGCATTTTTTTATTGAATAAGTCCAGAAAGTCAAGGTAAACAGAAGGCATAAGTTTAGCAGTTTCAGAGTCTGCATTGATGCTGTATACAGAGATGAATTAAACCATTCAGGGAGGTGGGTGTTCCCACCCTGGCAAGCTCTTCTTTGATAACTTCAGACAGGCCGAGACGAAATTGGAAACGTAATGCTGAGTTATTCCACTTGGTATCAGCGCTCCACAATCGAAAGTCCGATACATAATCCTCCACAGGCCTTGAGCCCTGTTGTAAGTGGCTCAGCGTGGTTTCAGCAGTCTGGTGACGGAAAAGATCAGCATACAGTTGAGCCATGGCAGTGAAAAAGGAGTTGACTGAAGCCAGGATAGGGTCACATTGCTTCCGAAGCTGGTGTGCCCAGGCCTGGGGTTCCTCCAGTAGCAGAGAGATGAGGAACCCCACCTTCACTTCCTCGGTAGAAAATGTGGGAGGCAGCAGAGAAAAGAAAAGTTCACAGGCATTCTGAAAAGTCCTGAATTCTCTATGGTCCCCAGAAAACCATTCAGGCAATGGTACTCTGGGCTCAGGAGGAAAATATAGTTCAACATGGGTACAAGTCATGGTTTTAGCAGCGTAATCCTTAACTTTTGAACAGAGGCGGCTCTCTAATTAGGCGAAATAGGCGGTGGCCTCAGGCCTCGCAGTCATAGGGGCCTCGCACAGCTGGCTAGTTTACCTAATTAGAGAGCCGCCTCTTTCAGCAGCAGAGATCTCCATCCTGAGTCCCCTCGCCCTGCTACAGGGAGAGATAACAGGCTGCGAGTGAGACGTGTGATCGGAGCTCACATACATCTCCGGATCACAGACAGGGAGGGAGAGCCGCTCAGTAGAGCTCTGACAGATCTCCCCCTCCCCCTGCTGCCCGCACAACCAGATAGAAAAGGAGAGAGAGATTCTGCTCCTCCTCCTCCCGCCCTCTCCTCCTGTGTCTGCCCCGCCCACTCTCCTCGGCAGTGTTCTCTGTTCTGCCTCAGAGAAGGGGATGTGTGGGCGGGAAGATTCAAGCTGAAGAGCAGCAAACCGAAAACGAAAAGTGGAGTCTGATCCATCCATCCAGTCCCTTCTGCCTCACAGTGAGTACACTGATGTAGGGGATGCTCTTCCTTCCCTTCTTCCTCCATACCCCTCTCTTTCTTTCCATTCTTTTTGTCTCTTTCCTTCATTCTTTCCCCATCCCCCTCTCCTTCTTTCTTACTTTCTTTCTTTTTCTTTCCTTCTTTCTTTCATTCCATCTTTTCTCTTTCTTCCTTCCTTTGATCCTTCTATCTTTCTTTCTTTCTCCATCCCCCTCTCTTTCTTTCTTTCTTTCCATTCTTTTTGTCATTCTTTTTTTTTCTCTTTCATTCCTTCTTCCTCCATCCCCCTCTCTTTCTTTCCTTCCTTCCTTCTCTTTCTTTCCATCTTTCTTTCTCTCTTTCCTTCCTTCCTTCTTTCTCCATCCCCCTCTCTTTCTTTTCTTTTTCTTTCCTTCTTTCTTCCTTTCTTTCCATTCTTTTTGTCTCTTTCTTTCTCTTTCTTTCCTTCCATCTTACTTTCTCTTTCTTTCATTTCCATCTTTCTTTCTTTCCTGTCCATCTTTCTTTCTTTCTTTCTTTCTTTCTTTCTTTCTTTCTTTCTTTCTTTCTTTCTTTCTTTCTTTCTTTCTTTCTTTCTTTCTTTCTCTCTTTCTTTCCTGTCCATCTTTCTTTCTTTCTTTCTTTCTTTCTTTCCTGTCCATCTTTCTTTCTTTCTTTCTTTCTTTCTTTCTTTCTTTCCTGTCCATCTTTCTTTCTTTCTTTCTTTCTTTCTTTCTTTCTTTCTTTCTTTCTTTCTTTCTTTCTTTCTTTCTTTCTTTCTTTCTTTCTTTCTTTCTTTCTTTCCATCTTTCTTTCTCTCTTTCTCTCTTTTCATCTTTCTCTCTTTCTCTCTTTCTTTCCTGTCCATCTTTCTCTCTTTCTTTCCTGTCCATCTTTCTTTCTTTCCTGTCCATCTTTCTCTCTTTCTTTCCTGTCCATCTTTCTTTCTTTCTTGTCCATCTTTCTTTCCTTCTTTCTTTCCTGTCCATCTTTCTTTCTTTCTTGTCCATCTTTCTTTCCTTCTTTCTTTCCTGTCCATCTTTCTTTCTTTCCTTCTTTCTTTCTCTTTCTTTCCTGTCCATCTTTCTTTCCTTCCATCTTTCTTTCTTTCTCTCCTGTCCATCTTTCTTTCTCTTTCTTTCCTGTCCTTCTTTCTTTCCTATCCATCCTTCTTTCTTTCTTTCTTTCTTTCCTGTCCTTCTTTCTTTCCTGTCCATCTTTCTTTCTTTCTTTCTTTCCTTCTTTCTTCCCTGTCCATCTTTCTTTCCTTCTTTCTTTCCTGTCCATCTTTCTTTCCTTCTTTCTTTCCTGTCCATCTTTCTTTCCTTCTTTCTTTCCTGTCCATCTTTCTTTCCTTCCATCTTTCTTTCTTTCTTTCTTTCCTTCTTTTTTTCTTTCCTGTCCATCTTTCTTTCTTTCCTTTCCATCTTTCTTTCTTTCCACCTTTCTCTCTCTCTCTCTTTTCTCTCTCTTCTTTCCTGTCCATCTTTCTTTCTTTCCTTTCCATCTTTCTTTCTCTTTCTTTCCTTCCATCTTTCTTTCTCTTTCTTTCCTTTCCATCTTTCCTTCTTTCTTTCTTTCTTGTCCATCTTTCTTTCTTTCCTTACATCTTTCTTTCCTTCCAACTTTCTTTCTCTTTCTTTCCTTCCATCTTTCTTTCTTTTCCATCTTTCTTTCCCTCCATCTTTCTTTCTTTTCCATCTTTCTTTCCTTCCATCTTTCTTTCCTTCCTTCTCTCTTTCTTTCTCTTTCTTTCCTTTTCATCTTTCTTTCTCTTTCTTTCCTTTTCATCTTTCTTTCCTTCCATCTTTCTTTCTTTCCTTCCATCTTTCCTTCTTTCCTTCCATCTTTCCTTCTTTCCTTCCATCTTTCCTTCCATCTTTCCTTCTTTATTTCCTTCTTTCTTTCCTTTCATCTTTCTTTCCTTCTTTCTTTCTTTCTTTCTTTCTTTCTTTCTTTCTTTCTTTCTTTCTTTCTTTCTTTCTTTCTTTCTTTCTTTCTTTCTTTCTTTCTTTCTTTCTTTCTTTCTTTCTTTCTTTCTTTCTTTCTTTCTTTCTTTCTTTCCTTCTTTCTTTCTTCACGCATCCCCCTTTATTTCTCTCTTTGTGACAGCCTACCAGTATAGGTAGGATCTGTGAGAGCAGCTTCCCTGTGCAGCTCTGCTTGAGGAAAATATATCTTTATTATGCCCACTTACCTACCCCCTGTACTGTCCACTCCCCTATACTGTACCCTCCTAATACAATTCATAATACAGTGGGGCCTCATGTCTAAGTTTTGCCTAAGGCCTCACAAAGTCTAGAGCCGCCTCTGCTTTTGAATACTCGGAGGTGGAGGCCAAGCTGGATGCAAGCTGCAGTTCGTTATGAAATTGAGCAAAGTCCATATGCAACCCTTGCTCTACATGAGAAAGTGCGGTAACAGTCCGGCAGAGGGTTGACAGCAGAGGGACCTCCCTTTCAGACTCCATCATTGGCTGACTGGTACTGTCACGTACCTGAAGGGAGACTGACATGATGAGGTCGGCCTCTCTTGTATCTCCAGCCCAGGTCCCACTGAGAGTGGAACAGAAGGAGCCGAGGGACAGGAGGAACACGGGTGTCTGCAGATGTAAACCTGGAAACTTGTAGCAGGAAGTCGCCGCTGGTCGCAGGACCATAATCGAAGACACTCGGATGGCAGTGATGGCCAAGCAGGGAACAGGAGCGAGGTCACAAGGATAGCCGGGTTCGGTAGCAGGCGGGCAGCAAGGTACCAAGGCATCAGGCAGAAGCTAGGTCAAATGGGAAGCTGAGATCAGGAACCAGTAATCAAAGTATAGCAGAGTCCAGAAGCAGGGTCAAGGAAAGCCAAGTTCAGCAATGGGTATCAAGCAGGATAATAGCAGGATTCAGGGTATCGGGGAAAAAGCTGAAGACCAGTCAGCACTGATCAGTGGTCAGGGCAAACTTTAAATAGGCTGTCTGGTGACAATTGGTACTAGGGACACATTTCTGCGCATGCACGCCACGCACGTGCATGCGCATAGGCGCCTATGGGCATTTGCAGTCGCCATAGTGTGCGCCACACGTTTTCCAATGGGTTTTCTTACATGTAGTATGGTGTTGGGCATTAGCATTTTATTGTGTATTGGTATACCCTTCTGTATCGTTTATTTATATGTTGTGGTGGACCGACACATCCAATATTATTTATTGGACAGACTGCTAAACAGCTGAAGACTAAATCATAGAACACACTGTGTGGATAGGATCCCTTAAATTGCTATAAAGATGGGATAACCTTTCTACGTAACTGCAGGATTCCTTCACTAACACGTTGTGTAATTAAGCTGAGGGATATCTCATTTTTAAACTCGACACAACGGGGAATAGCAGAGTGTAAACTAACAACCACATCCATTTTAATACATGTCACTGCCAGTGTAGTTTGATGGTTACTTACTACTAGAGGAAGCCGCTCACCACCCCAGCCATCTTATAACTCTCACCATAAAGAGACAGGAACTGGTTACACCTAAGAGAGAGAAAAAAATAAGTGAACTATTAAGTTGCAAATTACTTGCAAATTATTGCAAGTATTTTGAATATGTAAAAGCAGTGCTGTCTACACTGCAGAAAATAATAAAATTTAGACATATGCACTGCTGAAAATTTAGTTTGTTTTCGTTTCATTCATGTTTTTTTTCCTTTTTTATGGGTCATTCGTTATGATCGAAATTTGTTATTTCGAATAAATTCGTAACTTCGAAAAAATTCAAATTCATTTAGATGCGGTATTTGTAAATTGGTAATTTTGGAAATTCAGAAATTCAAAAATGCGAAAATCCGAAAATTTGAAAATCTGAAATAATAACTAACTAACTAATAATAAATAACTATTAAATTATAGGTATTGGAATTTCCTTTCAAATTTGGCTGTTTATGAACGTAACAAATACAAATTTATCCAAAGTTACGAATCATCCAAAATATAAAATGCCGCATCTAAATGAATGTAATGTAACAAATTAATAATAATAAATAATAATAAAAAGTTTTTAATATTATTATTATTACTATTTATTATAATTAAATTGTTATGTTCTATTCGTTTAGATGCAGCATTCGTTATTTCGGATAATTCGTAACTGCAGATAAATTTGTATTCGTTACGCTCACTAACAGACAAATTTGAAAGGAAATTCCAATACTTATAATTTAATAGTTAGCAATAGTTATTATTACTAGTTAGTTATTATTTCGGATCTTTCAAATTGTCAGATTTTCGTTTTCATTTTTGGATATTCGTTCTCTTGAATTTTCGGATTTCCATTCTTATTTTCAAATTTAGGAATTTAGGAATTTTCAAATTTACGCAAAAATTCAATAAACGGGTTTTCGTTGATTCGAATATTTCCGAATTGACGAATTTGTCGAATCTCGGAACCAAACGAATTGCACATGTCTGATACAATTCATGAATTTTGTCTAAATGCATAATTATCAAATAATCAAATGTCTATATGGAAGATGTGATGAATAGGTGATTTTCACAATTAGATCATTCCTGTTCGTAATTTTTTTTTTCTAACTCCCAAGCATAATGTCAGACATTAAAATCACTAAAATCTGATATAAGCTTTAACGTGTTAATGTCATTTAAAAAGTTATTTTCAAAATTTTGTGTCTTTTATAAAAAAAAGAAAAAGAAAAAGGTGACTATGCTATGAAAGACCCTGTTTGGGCACTTCCTGTTAATGAGTGGAAATGTTGTGGCCTTGTTGCCAACACATTGTTAATTGGTAATGATACCAAGTTCTTTAGCAAGTTTTTTTAGGAAACTAGATGTCATTCAGGCCTCATGTACAGTGCTCCTGGTAAATGGACATTTAGGAGCAGTTGGGCATTTTGTTCAACTGCTCCTGAACTCTCCTCTATGTTATCTTATCAGTACATGTACACAGGGTCATTTATAGTAATTTCTAGGCAGTTGAGTTTAGAAGACTTTTTTTAAAGCAAAAAAATGCGTTCAGGCCGGATGTTCAGAGGCATTTGAAACGCCTAACGCCTGTAAACAACGCCAAACAGCTTATATACGCGTGTAAACGTGGTAACTCACGTTTAGCCGCATTTTGTTTTCAGGTGATTTTAATTTGAAAAAAAAACAACACACAGCACCCCATATTGACAGAAAAACACAGAATTGTTGACATTTTTTGCAGATTTATTAAAAAAGAAAAACTGAAATATCGCATGGTCCTAAGTATTCAGACCCTTTGCTTAGTATTTAGTAGAAGCACCCTTTTGATCTAATACAGCCATGAGTCTTTTTGGGAAAGATGCAACAAGTTTTTCACACCTGGATTTGTGGATCCTCTGCCATTCCTCCTTGCAGATCCTCTCCAGTTCTATCAGGTTGGATGGTAAACTTTGGTGGACAGCCATTTTTAGGTTTCTCCAGAGATGCTCAATTGGGTTTAAGTCAGGGCTCTGGCTGGGCCATTCAAGAACCGTCACGGAGGTGTTGTGAAGCCACTCCTTCATTATTTTAGCTGTGTGCTTAGGGTCATTGTCTTGTTGGAAGGTAAACCTCCAGCCCAGTCTGAGGTCCTGAGCACTCTGGAGAAGGTTTTCATCCAGGATATCCCTGTACTTGGCCGCATTCATCTTTCCCTCGATTGCAACCAGTCGTCCTGTCCCTGCAGCTGAAAAACACCCCCACAGCATGATGCTGCCACCACCATGCTTCACTATTGGGACTGTATTGGACAGGTGATGAGCAGTTTTCTTCACACATACCGCTTAGAATTAAGGCCAAAAAGTTCTACCTATTTGGTGGAGGGCTGCAGTGATGGTTGACTTTCTACAACTTTCTCCCATCTCCCCACTGCATCTCTGGAGCTCAGCTACAGTGATCTTTGGGTTCTTCTTTACCTTTCTCACCAAGGCTCTTCTCCCCCGACAGCTCAGTTTGGCCGGACGGCCAGCTCTAGGAAGGGTTCTGGTCATCCCAAACGTCTTCCATTTAAGGATTATGGAGGCCACTGTGCTCTTAGGAACCTTAAGTGCAGCAGAAATTTTTTTGTAACCTTGGCCAGATCTGTGCCTTGCCACAATTCTGTCTCTGAGCTCTTCAGGCAGTTCCTTTGACCTCATGATTCTCATTTGCTCTGACATGCACTGTGAGCTGTAAGGTCTTATGTAGACAGGTTTGTGGCTTTCCTAATCAAGTCCAATCCGTATAATCAAACACAGCTGGACTCAAATGAAGGCGTAGAACCATCTCATGAATGATCAAAAGAAATGGACAGCACCTGAGTTAAATATATGAGTGTCACAGCAAAGGGTCTGAATACTTAGGATCATGTGATATTTCAGTTTTTCTTTTTTTTTCTGTGTTTTTCTGTCAATATGGGGTGCTATGTGTACATTAATGAGGAAAAAAATTAACTTAAATGATTTTAGCAAATGGCTGCAATATAACAAAGAGTGAAAAATGTATGGGGGTCTGAATACTTTCCCACTGTATACTTTCAGAATATGTTTGCTTGCATTTGGTATCAAATAAAAGCATAATGAATATGCTCAAGATAACATTATGTATACAAAGAATTTCTGAGCATAATTGAGGTGCATAGTAGAGAGGTTTTTAGAGCCAACACAATAATTGAAATAATACCTTCACATCTTGATTTTCTATTGGTACTGATCCAGAGAGGATCAAATCCTGTAGCACTAAATAATTACAACATATAAGAATTGTGGTGGGAACTCTGCTGGATAATTCCGTAAAAAAAAAAAGATTTATTCAGTTGAAAACTTGAATTGCCAAATATTAAAAATCCACATACAAAAAACAATTACCCCTGAACTTAAAAGGTTGACACATTTTGTAAAAACTGCATATTAAAACAACCCTTTCCTTTGCCAACAGTAACAGAAGCTGCCAGCATGATTGCATGATCACCGAACAGGAACAGTACTCGAGTCTGTTCCCAAAGACCCAGTAATTACCCCATTAGGCACCACCATCTTGCATCTTGCACCACATAGAGATGGTGACGGTGAGGCCATTCTATTATTCACAGCCACCACATTAAAAACAAGTCTTTCCTTCCTGTCACAGTCATGTGCCACTGCGTTAGCTGCCAGGGGGGTAGTTTAAGTTGTTAGATGAGGGCATAGCTTTTGTCTTTTTTCAAAAAGTAATCTGCATATTAGTTACACAGGCTGCACTCTGATACATAGTTACATAGTTAATCTAGAAAAAAAAAAAACTAAAGATACAAGTCCATCCAGTTCAACCAATAGAAGGGGGGGGGGGGGAATGTACACTATCCAATATACAAAATCCTATAACCACAGTTGATCCAGAGGAAGGCAGAAACTCCAGTAAAGCATGATACAAATTGCTCCACCAGGGGAAAAAAAATCCTTCCTTATTCCCCAAGAGGCAATTGGATGTTCCCTGGATGAACTTTACCTATAAATATCAGTATCCAGTTATATTATGTGTATCTAGGAAAGAATCCAGGCCTTTCTTAAAACGATATACTGAGCTGGCCAGAACCCCCTCTTGAGGGAGTCTACTCCACATTTTCACAGCTCTTACTGCGAAGAAACTTTTCCGTATTTGGAGATTAAATCTCTTTTCCTCTAGGTGTAAAGAGTGCCCCCCTCTGTGATGACCTTAAAGTGAATAACTCACCACCAAGTTCACTATATGGACCACTTATGTATTTGTACATGTTGATCATATCCCCCTTAATTTTCGCTTCTTAAGAGGGAATAAATTCAGTTCCTCTAATCTTTCCTCATAGCTGAGCTCCTTCATGCCTCTTATCAGTTTGGTTGCTCTTTTCTGCACTTTCTCCAGTTCCCCGATATTCTTATTGTGAACTGGTGTCCACAACTGAACTGCATATTCCAGATGAGGTCTTACTAATGATTTGTACAGGGGCAAAATTATATCTCTCTCTCTCTCTGGAGTCTATATCTCCCTTAATGAAAAAAATGATTATGCTCGCTTTGGAAACTGCAGCTTGGCATTGCATGCAATTATTAAGCTTATAATCTACCAGAACCCCCAGATCCTTCTCCACCATTGATTCCCCCAGCTGTTCTTCCCCTAGTACAGTATGTGTGATGCATGGATATTCTTAGCCCCCAACTGCATAACTTTTATCAACATTAAACCTGTCACTAGGGATGGTCTGGATGTTCGAGTCGATTGATGACGGATGTACATCATGAGACACTTATTTTTTCTTTTTTAATAAAGGAATTGTCAAAAACTGTCTATTGTGGTTTTTACTTTTTGCCAATTTTTTTGGTGAATGGGTAGGGGTACAATGTACCCGATACCCATGCACATAGGGGGGCCAGGATCTGGAGGTCCTTTTGTTAAAGGGGGCTTCCAGATTCCGATAAGCCCCCTGCCCGCAGACCCCAACAACCAATGGCCAGGGTTGTCGGGAAGAGACTCTTGTCAGCACCCTCCCCATGTTAAGGGCATGTGGCCTGGTATGGTTCAGAAGGGGAGGAGCTCGCTTGTCCCCCCCCTATCCTGACCTCCAGGCTGCATGCTCAGATAAGGGGCTGGTATGGATTTTGGGGGGACCCCACACCAAATTTTTTTAAATTTTGGCCTGAAGTTCCCCTTAATATCGGGTCTGGTATGGACTGGGGGCCCTACGATGTTTTTTTCCTTAATTTTTCATCTATTGTGCCGGGAGCCGGCAATACATTACAGCCGCGAGCAAGTTTAAATGACATTTTTTTCTTTAGAAATGTCATTATCGCCGCAGCACTGTTCTACACATCGCACAGATGCACCACTTTGCAGGCAGACCAAGGGGACCCCCAGGCACGATATTTAAAGGAATATTTAATTTTTATTGTTTCACTTTAATCATTATTGAAATCACTGCTTCTGAAAAAGCGATTGTTTTAAAAAAAATTTTTTGTATTGATACATGTTCCCTAGGGCAGTACCCGGGTCCCCATACACTTTTTATGGCAATAACTTGCATATATGCCTTTAAAATAAGCACTATTGATTTTTCATGTTCGTGTCCCATAGACTTTAATAGGGTTTGCATGTTCGCTAGAACTTTTTGCCTGTTCACGGTGTTCTGGTGCGAACTGAACCGGGGGTTTGTTCGACCCATCCCTATCTCTCACGCTTACCCCTAACAAAGGTGGTCAGCTGATTACTGTGTTCTTCACCTATAGCAGCCCCCTTTGCCATAAGGCAAGCAGGCCTACCAGTACTCAATTTCCCCCAGGACTTATACACAATGATATAATGCCTGGCCACCGTGCACTAAGCAAAGCAAACAGGCAGAGTGGTTTAATGAAAGTCCAGGTAAAAGGCATGCAGAGTTCAGAGAATAATTGTTATCTGATCCAAGGTCATACACAGGGAAATCTATTCTAGCTGAGCAGGACAGGCAGACAGGGAGCTTGACCAGGTAATACACACATTATCACACTTTATCACAAGCATGAGATTGAAGGTTAGGCTGGCCTAAATCAGGTCTGGTTTCCACACAGAGACTGGCCACAATTATCACCTTGCAGGTGGACAAACAGACAAAGAGAATGCCATAGCCAAAACCAGAATGCTGGAATGAGGGGTTGGAGTAGGGATGAGCTTCAAATTCGAGTCAAACTCATGTTCGACTCGAACATCGTCTGTTCGCAAGTTCGCCGAACAGCAAACAATTTGGGGTATTTGCGGCAAATTCGAATGCCGCGGAACACCCTTTAAAAGTCTACGGGAGAAATCAAAAGTGCTAATTTTAAAGGCTTATATTCATAGTATTGTCATAAAAAGGGTTTGGGGACCTGGGTCCTGCCCCAGGGGACATGGATCAATGCAAAAAAAGTTTTAAAAACGTCCGTTTTTTCATGAGCAGTGATTTTAATAATGCTTAAAGTAAAACAATAAAAGTGTAATATCCCTTTAAATTTCGTACCTGGGGGGTGTCTATAGTATGCCTGGAAAGGGGCGCATGTTTCCTGTGTTTACTCTGAATGGTCTAAGGTTATTAGTGGTGTACCCCAAGGTTCAGTGTTGGGACCCTTGCGTTTTTAATATATTTATAAATGATATAGGGTCTGGAATTAAAAGTACCATTTCAGTGTTTGCAGATGACACTGAAGAGAAGAAGATGAAGAGAAGAAGATGAAGAGAAGAGCTGGAGCCTCCCTCCATGCCATCATGGATGCGGAGCGGCCCGAGGAGAAGAAGGGAAGAAGACACTGACGCCGCTGAGGAGATGCCGGACGAGAACACCGGAGGAAGAACCAGAAGAACCAGAAGAAGAAGAAGATGGAGGAAGAAACCGAAGGAAGATAGAAGATAGAAGAAAGAAGCAAGAAGAAGCATTTAAATAAAGGAATTGTCAAAAACTGTCTCTTGTCATTTTTAACATTTTTGACAATTTTTTAGTGAAATGGTAGGGGTACTTTTGTACCCCCTTACCATTTCACACAGGGGGGGAAGATGCATATCTTTTTTAGTAGTACAAATAGTACTATCATTTCTAATGAGAAGAATACATTGGCTGGCGCAAGACAGTGTAATCGTGGGGGCATCGACTCTTAAAGGAAACATATAAACACTATAGTGGTTATATAAAATACCCAGTCCTTAGAAAGTTCATAAGTCCAAAATGTGGGTGAATGGCGGCAGCTATGCTCAGGGTAAAGCCAGCTCTGGGGAATAAACACAAGGAAGGAGAACAGGAAGCTCAACCTGAGTGTAGTATTAAAAGACAGGTTGGAAAAGATCCTATCCAACCTCTGGTCTATACTGCTGGAAGAACCCCATCTGCATGCTTCTCTGACTACTAAATCCAAAGTATCTTATAGGAAAGCTAGAAATATTAAGAGTAAAATTGCCCCTAGCAAAATCAAAGTCACTCCCTCTAGCTGCCCTATGACCCTCATCCCACTGGTTGGCATGTATCAGTGTAAAAAATCTCTCTGTCGAAAAACCTACAATTGTCAGGGATCAGCATCAAGGAGACAAGACATGTAGCTACACCCAGAAACGGAGACCAAACAATCTATATAACCTTAAAGTGATATTTATTTACAATGAAACACAGCAAACCATAAACACAGCAAACACAGCAAACACAACACACAGTAAACATGAACATAAACAAACCCCAAAAGACAAAATAACAAATGAACCTAACTACTATCTATATACAAAAACAAGGGACAAGGGTACAGGGAATGCAAGGTTGCAAGGAAGGGGGATCTCAACAGAGTACTCGAACAGAAGCAAGGCAGAGGGAGGCGGGAACAAGGCAGAGGGGTACAGGCTGGAGCAGGCTAGGCATCAGGAACAGGCAGAATCGAAGGGACCAGAATCGTGACACGCTGGGGGAAGGGAGGAGCAGCCTTAAGTAGCCTCCCGGCAGCTGAACACTGATGTGACCGATTAATATAGCCTGCTGGCTCCTGGGAGACACCTGCTGGTGGACACTGGAGCTGCAGCAAACCGCCCAGAACAGCATAGTGCCACCAGCAGGTGAATTCCATCCTAACAGCAACATCAGAGAGTTCTATAATTGTTCCACTGAATACATGGTCTACTACCTAACCTGCCCATGTGGTTTATTCTACGTTGGTAGAACAAATAGAACTTTAAGAAAGCGCTTTGGTGAACACAGGTGCTTTATAGAAGGTGGTTGTGATCAACACAGTGTTCCCAGGCATTTTCTTGAACATCGTGGGAAATCAACTGCTTGAGGCTATTCCCAGATCATTTCCTATGGCTGAACGTTTTAAATGTTTATGCCAGCAGGAAACATACTGTATTTACTCTTTAGGTACTCTCATTCCAGGAGGGTTAAACAAAAACATAGAGGTGCATACATTGCTTTAACCTGGTACATAATATATGTGATGGTCCCTGGCATACATACCAATCTAGCTATGTGCTATTCAATCTATATATACTGTATCTACGTTCGTTTAATATGGTGTTTCTTATACATATGTCTTTTTTTTTTACCAAATGAAATGTACTATTTATATATTTTTTCTTTCCCAGCGGACCCTTATGGTCTCTGTTTATACATAAATTGAAAGGGGTGTTGTTGTGGGGGTCTGCCCTATCAGCCATAGTAAGTATTGATGATACACTACACTATCAGGTACTGATCTGCTACATTTTTTTTCTTTTTACATGTCCTTCATGTGACTGATATATACAACATAGTGTTATCATTGTATGTAGGCTGACACAATGAAATAGTAATTTGTTATTTATTGTAAATATCATAAATTTAACTGTTTTATTTATATTTGGTATGTATATTTGCTCTTGTTCACTATTATTATTCAGAATGTAAGCTTCATACCAATGCACTTTATCACCTCTTCCTTTTTCCTCTCCATGCTTTGTATTGTTTAGTATAGGTTTGGCCACATTCCACATACAGTATTATCAAGGTGTTGCTGGCTTTTGTAGTCCCACAGCCAGCCTTTTGTATAAATAGCATGTCTAAACCGTTTAGCCCCAGGCCAGTAGAAGGAGCTGTAGCTCCGAGTGCGTAGCCTGTTGTTGCCTATCGATTCAAGCCACATCCCACTTCCGGTGATGTAATTTCCACCAGGTGTCCCTCGCTGGACTTCCTAGTGGCCACAGGACGGTCTGCAGTACTCTTCCATCTCCAGCGGACCCTTGCACTGAGCGGTACCTGCACGATGGTACAGAGCAGGTTCTCCACATTCCTGATGGGTGTTTTTTACTTCTGAATCTTGTGAGTGTATTTTACGTCTGTGAATAAACATTTAGGGCTCATGCACACTGCAACTCAAAGGAGCTACAGACTTTTGAACTTTTTTGAGCTCTTATTTTTTTAGAAGCTCCCCTCCATGTTAGCCAATGTGTCCATGCACACTGGCTTTTTTAAGTGTTTTCAGGCATATGCTCCTACAGGTAGGCATATGCTCCTACAGGCAACCCCCCCCCCCCGACCAAACTCACGTTTTTGAGAGGAGCTAGTGCCCCAAAGAGCTCAAAAGAGCTAAAAAGAGCTCAAAAATGCGTGAAAATGCGCAAAAACATTTGTTCTAGCTTTATGTTTTGTTTATACACTGGTTAAGAAAATACTATTTAGGAGGGTTTGTGAAAAAAAGGCTTATGCTCAAAAAAGCTTGAAAGAGCTTGAAAGACCTCAATTAAATGTGAGAAAGAGCTAAAAAAAAAACAAGCTTCTTCAAGCTTTTATAGGCAGAAATAAAAGCTCAAACGCTTGTAAAAAGCAGCTTTTTTTTGAGCTGCAGTGTGCATGGACCCTAAATCCTTTACTACTACACTCATGTGACGCTTCCTGTTCTCCTCCCTTGTATAATTTCCAATGGTTGATTGTTAGGTAGGAACCTGCCATAACCCTCCTCCCATCTATCCCCAATCAACCCTCCATTAATGTCTGACCCCTAACTGACCTGTCTGCCCAATTGAATTCTAGTTCATGCTTCCCCCTCAATCTTAGTTTAAATACTCCTCCACCCTTTCCATAAACCTCTCCCCAAGCGCAGTAGACCCCCCCTTCTATTTAGGTGCAAACCATTTTTCACATATAGGTTGTACCCCAATGAAAAGTCATCCTAGTGCTCTAGAAACCCAAATCCCTCCTTCTTACAACAGGTCTTAAGCGATGCATTCAGTTCTCTAATCTCCCCCTGTCTCTCTTGTGCTATGCATAGCACAGGCAATATTTCAAAGAATATAACCTTGGAGGTCCTTCCCTTCAACTTGCAGCCTAGTTCTTTAAAATGATTCTTAAGGAGCCTTCCCCCTCCATGTATTCTGTCATTGGTTCCAACGTGGACCATGACAGGTGAGTTGTGCCCATCCCCTCCCAATAATTTATCAACCCAGTCCACCACATGCTGAACTCTGGCACCAGGGAGACAGCAAACTATGTAGTTGAGGTGATCCTGGCGACAAATTATTATTTTCTGGGAAAAGAGTGTATTTTATGGAGTTGTTTATTAAGTTATCACTCCATCGGCATGCTGGGAGGATAGTAAGACATACTTAAGGCATACGTTTAGCCTAAATTACAAATAAAAATCATCACATTTTGAAGCCTATTAGAGCCTCTGGCTCTAGTCAGGTGCTTAAGAAAACCCTGGCCGAATGTCCCAATGCTCTGTTTTTGTAAATCTATTCAAAATCAATAAAGAGTATTAAAAAAAAAAACCCTGGCTGCTGTAATTCATGCGCCCAGGGCCCTGAAAGGGGCCGGACGCATTAATAGGGGGTGGCCATGGTGGCCATGGATAGATGTATGCTATGCCATGCCCCCAGATCCTGGCCCCCTCCTATGTGAATAGGTATCGGGTACATTGTACCCCTACCCATTCATCAAAAAATTGTCAAAAGGTAAAAACCACAACAGACAGTTTTTAACAATTCCTTTACTAAAGAAAAAAAAAAGTGTCAATGTCCATCCATCTTCAATAACGCTGCCAATGGACCTGAAAAATAGAAAAAAATAAAAAATAAACAAGCTCCGCCTTGATGGGAGGCCTCCCGACGACTGCTGTCTCTTAGCTGTGGCAGCTGTTATATAGGCAAAGGCAGGGCCACCAGGTGACGTAACTGAGTGACCCCGCCCCCTTCCGACATCATGTGACATCATGTGACATCAGACGGGGCAGGTTCATCTTGCATATATAAGAGCTGTCAAAAGGAAAAGACAGCAGTCGGCGGGAGCCCTCCCATGGAGGCAGAGTTTTTTTTTCTATCTTTCAGGACCATCGGGCTGCGTGATTTTCAATGGATGTACATCATGGGACACTTTTTTTTTGAATAAAGGAGTTGTTAAAAACTGTCTATTGCGGTTTTTACTTTTTGACACTTTTTTGGTGAATGGGTAGGGGGCGGGATTTGGGGGTCCCTTTTTTAAAGGGGGCTTTCAGATTCCGATAAGCCCCCCGCCCGCAGATCTTGACAACCAATTGCCAGGGTTGTCGGGAAGAGGCTCTTGCGCCGAAGGGCTTGGTATGGACTGGGGAGGAGGGACCACACGCCATTTTTTTCCCTTGATTTTCTATCTATATTGCTGGGAGCCGGCAATATATTATAGCCGCAAGCAAGTGTAAATGACATTTTTTCCTTTAGAAATGCAATTTTGCTGCAGCACTGTTCTACACATTGCACAGCTGCACCACTTTACAGGCAGACTAAGGGGACCACCAGGCATGATATTTAAAGGAATTTTTTATTTTTATTGTTTCGCTGTAAGCATTGATTATAATCACTGCTCCTGAAAAAAAAGGTTGTGTTCGGCCCATCCCTAGTTAGAATAGCGTTGTCTCCTGCTTCACAGGAAACTAAGGTAAAATATAGTAGTTCTCCTGCTTAACAGGGAGACTGAATTGGTACAGCCAGGGAGTCTTGTGTGTTTAACAAGTGTTACTGGATTTGCATTGACTCATCTGTATCCAGGCAGTTTTGGAAATTGCTGGGAGGACAGGAGTGACTCGTGCAGATCAATATCATGAATATGGATGCCATCCCAGCCAATTACAGACATAGGGGCCCCTATGCATGCTGGGAAGAGGTATTTATATTCAGTGAGAGGAGAGTCCAGCTGAGGAGGGGGCGCTTTGCCCTCCTCAGCACCTGCTGCCATGCGAGCTCAGGCTGGAGGCCTTGAAGCTGGAGAGCTGACCAATGTGTTCTGAAGAGCTAACTGAGGGGAGCCATGCCTGAGGGGATCTGTTTGCGACTCCTGTGAGTACAGACCAAAGATCTAGGGGCCTGTTCTTTTGTAGTATACCCCTCTGTGCTAGGAATGTCAACTACTGGGTACAGCAGAAAGGGGATACTGGCTAGTGTCCTTAAGAGCAATAGTCTACCCTTCTCATAGAGGGCTTGCTCAAGATTGCATGTTGCTGCAAATAGGAATTCCACAGTCAAGTTGAAGAAGCTGTCCTCCATGTAATTAGTTGAATCTGGAGTATCCCACGACACTCTCTCCCCTATCCAAGTTCTCAATAAAATATCAAAAACAACCAAAACCCCTAGACTGATCATTCAAGAAACAAGCCTAAGTGTGTATGCCTGGCTGTGGAAAATACTGTGTGCCTGGCTGAAGAGTTAAAGTGATATTAAAGTCTATTATTTTTGTGTTTCAAAATAACAAACATGTTATACTTACCTGCTCTGGACAGTGGTTTTGCACAGAGCAGCCCCTATCCTCCTCTTCTCGGGTCCCTCTTCGGTGCTCTTGGCTCCTCCCTCCTGCTGAGTCCCCCCACAGCAAGCAGCTTGCTATGAGGGCACCCGAGCCGAGCTGCAGCTTTATGTGTCCATTCAGACATGAAGCCATGGCTTGGCTCCGCCCCCTCTCTCCTCATTGGCTCGTTGACTTTGATTGACAGTAGCAGGAGCCAATGGTGCTCCGCTGCTGTCTCAGCCAATCAGGAGGGAGAGTCCCAGGCAGCCAAGCCACTCCTGCAACATCGCTGGATAGAGAAGGGGCTCAGGTAAGTATTGGGGGGGCTGTGGAGAGCTGTTGCACACAGAAGGCTTTTTATCTTAATGAATAGAATGCATTAAGATATAAAACCTTCTGCCTTTACAACCACTTTAAAGCAAGAAAGTATTGAAGCGGCTCCTACGGGGGTAATCCTACATAAAGATTTTTTTCACAGAATTAAGAAAATAACAGTAAAGTAATAAAACATTTTACAGCAACAGCATTTGGAATATGCAGTTCAATTTTGGGCACCAGTTCACAAAAAGGATATTGGGGGAACTGGAAAAAGTGCAGAGAAGAGCAACCAAACGTATAAGAGGCATGGAGGAGCTCAGCTATGAGGAAAGATTAGAGGAACTGAATGTATTCTCTCTTGAGAAACGGAGATTAAAGGGGGATATGATCAACATGTATAAATACATAAGTGGTCCATATAGTGAACTTGGTGTTGAGTTATTCACTTTAAAGTCATCACAGAGGACAAAGGGGCACTCTTTGCGTCTAGGGAAAAGAGATTTCAAATACAGAAAGGTTTCTTCACAGTAAGAGCTGTGAAAATGTGGACTAGACTCCCTCCAGAGGTGGTTCTAGCCAGCTCAGTAGATTGTTTAAAAAAGGCCTGGATTCTTTCCTTAATGTACATAATATAACTGGGTATTGACATTTATAGGTAAAGTTCATCCAGGTAATATTTCATTGCCTCTCGGGGAATCAGGGAGTCATTTTTTCCCCTGCTATAGCAAAAGCTTGGCTTGGGTTTTTCGCCTTCCTCTGGATCAACTTTGGGTATAGGATTGTGTTTATAGGATTGTATGTTTTTTTCCCCTTTTTATTGGTTGAACTAGATGGACTTGTGTCTTTTTTCAGCCACACTTACTATGTAACACACAAAAACTTTGAAATACACAAAAAAGGGAAAAAAAACACAAAAAAAGCACTAAATCATATTACTAAGCTACTCTAAATCCACCAAGAAAACCCTCTAAATAAAGAAAATAGAGTAGACTTACTTCAAGCTAATTTTACCTAAGCAGCTCAATAAGCAAAACTGAGAGCTTCTATTTCAATGATATTTTACCAAAAACACTCCGTTCATCCCTAATCTAGGCACACAAAGAATAGAAACAAGGTTTCATTACGATTAAAACATGCTGACAGTATTTTTTTTATATAAGGCTGATCACAATTACAGTGCATGTAAAATCAATCCATAAGACAAACGATTGCACTGCCTATTTTTTTTTTACTACATGAAAGCTTATCTGTGGAACGATCAGGATTCCGGTGTACCTGTGTTCTCTATGTGACCTCACCATGATGTTCTGAAGCACTGATCTGGAGTATTTCAATCACAATATTATGTAGGAACAGTAGTTGAAATAAGCTGTGTAATGTCATCCATGTACATTGGCTCATTGATGGATGCTTCGTATAGTACTCATTCTTCCTCAAGGATGTGAGGATGGGCAGTAAAGCAAAACATTGTACATAAATAAGTTATACAGCGCGTGTTCCTTAGCAGAACATCAATCAGCCAACTCCTATTTTTACTTCATGTCGAAAGATAGATGGGAACATGGTGTAAACCTCTCTTCTTCTTGTTCCTGTTTGATGTGTCAAATTGGTAAGCCTTACAGACCTAAAGAAATTACACGTTCTAATCATTTTGGGTCGATGACTGAAAAACATATTAGATCAGTCCAGCAAAGCTATTATTTGCTATGATTAAAATAAATGGTTATGAAGATTAGAATAATTAAGATATAAAGCCATTTCCACATGAAAGAAAAGAAAGTCGACCCTCTGTTCTCATCGCCTTCATTTTTCATGTTACTTGGAATTTTTGAACTTTCAAGAGCCTTTTCCCCTTAAGTACACAAAATTTGTAAAGCATTGTTTATTGGTGAGATATGCACTTTTGTACGCAATCAGCACATAATAGTTACCATTTAGTTAGTCAAGACACCACTATAGGTGAGGTTGAAAAAAGACACAAGTCCATCAAGTCCAACTTATGTGTGTGATTATATGTCAGTATTACATTGTATATCCCTGTATGTTGTGGTCGCTCAGGTGCTTATCTAATAGTTTTTTTAAACTATAGATGCTCCCCGCTGAAACCACCGTCTGTGAAAGGGAATTCCACAGGGCCGGTCCTATGCCGCGTACACACGAGTGGACTTTACGGCAGACTTTGCCCGGCGGACTTTTCGACGTACCTTACGACAGACTTTCTGAATGAATGGACTTGCCTACACACAATCCACCAAAGTCCGTCGAATTTGTATGTGATGGCGTATGACCGGACTAAAACAAGGAAGTTCAAAGCCAGTAGCCAATAGCTGCCCTAGTGTGGCTTTTTGTCCATCGAACTAGCATACAGACGAGCGGACTTTTCGTCCGGACTCGATTTCGACGGATTTATTTAAAACATGTTTCAAATCTAAGTCCGTTCAACTTTTGAGCAAACAAAGCCTGCTGGAGCCCACACACGATCGAATTGTCCGACGAAATCCAGTACGCCAGACCAAGTCTGCCATAAAGTCCGCTCGTGTGTATGCGGCATTGGGTGCAGAAATATTTCTGGTGGACCCACATGGGCGTGGTCATCTTACAAACTCCTCCCCTTTACGCATGTTTCTATGGCAACGACTCAAACACAGAGATGCTCCCCTAAGAAGTCTTCATTACCCTGGGATCCTCCCATGATCTTTTAACAATAAAAAAAAATCTGATGCACACAGAGAGGGCTTCTGTTAGAAAGTCTGTTAGAAAGAGCCACCAGACATAGTACAGGAAATGGTCAGAGACTGCAGACATGATACAAGAGACAGTCAGAGACTGCAGACATAGTACAGGAGATGGTCAGAGACTGCAGACATAATACAGAAGATGGTCAGAGACTGCAGACATGATACAAGAGACGGTCAGAGATTGCAGTCATTATACAAGAGATGGTCAGAGACTGCAGACATAGCACAGGACATGGTCAGAGACTGCAGACATAGCACAGGACATAGTCAGAGACTGCAGACATAGCTCAGGACATGGTCAGAGACTGCAGACATGGTACAGGAGATGGTCAGAGACTGCAGACATGGTACAGGAGATGGTCAGAGACTGCAGACATAATACAGGAGATTGTCAGAGACTGCAGACATACTACAGGAGATAATGGCCGATCGCCCCCTCACCTGACCCAGCAACAACGGTTCCTCTGATCAGGAGTCAGCTCACTCTGAATTGCCCATGGTGACTCCGCTGGGTAGAGCCCAGATCTGTATTCTTGCAATGACTCCATTCCTTTCCCCACCAGGGATGGCGCTAGGCTGTGTGGCTTTCCCTCTGGTGGCGCAGGGCAGTGGGGTTCTCTCTCTGATGGTGTTCCCTCAGCACTGTCCTCTCCCTCTGGAGTCCTGGGTGCACTTCCCTGAAAGTTTTCCTGGGCTGCTGGCTCTCTCTCTCTCTCCCATTCAGCTGAGCATGCTGTGTGGGCTGCAGTTTTCGTGTTACAGTGGGGCTGCCAGTCCTCGGGACTACATGTCCCACAATCCTCTTCTCTGCTCATTTTTTTATTCTATTCCTTCCCTAGCTGATATGAAGGCGGGGAAGAAACATAGTGGGCGGCTGTGCTGGCAAGCGCTGCTCACTAGTACAGCAGCGCGAGGAGAGGGAGGGGGGAAAGAAGAGCCCGCGGCTGCAGTACCGTCACTAGGGTTGGTGTCACCCCCCTCCACCAACTATAGTCGCCCCTCAGTACAGACCCCCTCCACTAAGTATAGACCCCCTCCGTCAGTGCAGATCCCCCCACTAAGTATAAACCCCTCCCTCAGTACAGGCCCCCCTCCATTAGTACAGACCCCCCTCCACTAAGTATCGACCCCCTTCTGTCAGTGCAGACTCCCCACTAAGTATAAACCCCTCCCTCAGTACAGACCCCCTCCATTAGTACAGACGCCCCAGGACAAACACCCCCTCATTAGTACAGACCCCCCCAGGACAAACCACCCCCCTCCATTAGTACAAACCCCCAGGACAAACACCCCCCCTCCATTAGTACAGTCCCCCCCAGGACCAACCACCCCCCTCCATTATTACAGACCCCCCAACAAACCACCCCCCTCTATTAGTACAGACCCCCCATAAACCACCCCCTCCATTAGTACAGACCCCCCTATAAACCACCCCCTCCATTAGTACAGCCCCCCCATAAACCACCCCCCTCCATTAGTACAGACCCCCCCATAAGCCACCCCCTCCATTAGTACAGACCCCACATAAACCACCCCCCTCCATTAGTACAGACCCCCAGGACAAACCACCCCCCTCCTTTAGTACAGCCCCCCGATAAACTACCCCCCTCCATTAGTACAGACCCCCCGACAAACCACCCTCCTCCATTAGTACAGACCCCCAGGACAAACACCCCCCCTCCATTAGTACAGTCCCCCCCAGGACCAACCACCCCCCTCCATTATTACAGACCCCCCAACAAACCACCCCCCTCCATTAGTACAGTCCCCTCCATAAACCACCCCCCTCCATTAGTACAGACCCCCCATAAACCACCCCCTCCATTAGTACAGACCCCCCATAAACCACCCTTACTTCATTAGTACAGACCCCCCCATAAACCACCCCCCTCCATTAGCACAGACCCCCCTCAGGACAAACCCCATGTGACAGAGAGGAGGAGAAGAACAAATGACAGGAACTGCGCGGACTGCCCCTCCCCCCAACAACGTCACTGCGCGGGTCTCTCTCCGAACAGACAGCCGCTCCAATCTTCTCTGACAGGAGGATGGAGGAGGGACGGACTTGGGCAGGAAACACAGCAGCAGTGGTGAGCGGTGGAGAGAGCGGCCTCTGGACACCAACATGGAGAGGAGGAGGAGGAGGGAGGGGAGCACTCTGGTGAACTGCACCCCGTGCACCCGCCTAGGATCAGCCCTGGAATTCCACATCTTTGCCGCTCTTACAGTAAAGAACCCTCCACTCAGTCTAAGGTTAAACCTCTTTTCTTCTAATCTTAATGAGTGGCCACATGTCTTATTAAACTCCCTTCCATGGAAAAATTCTATCCTTATTGTGGGGTCAGCAGTATGGTATTTGTAAATTGAAATCATATCCCTTCTCAAGCATCTCTTCTCTAGAGAGAAAACGTTCAGTGCTTGTAACCTTTCTTCATAACTAATATCCTCCAGTCCCTTTATTATCTTTGTTGCCCTACTCGGTACTCGCTCCATTTCCAGTACATCCTTCCTGAGGACTGGTGCCCAGAACTGGACAGCATACTCCAGGTGAGGCCGGACCAGAGTCTTGTAGAGTGGGAGAATTATTGCTTTATCTCTTGAGTTAATCCCCTTTTTAATGCATGCCAATATTCTGTTTGTTAGCAGCAGCTTGGCATTGCACGTCATTGCTGAGCCTATCATCTACTAGGATGAGACATCTACAGGACCAGGTCCTTTTCCATCCTTGAGTCCCTCAGAGGTTCTCCCCCCAGTGAGTAGATTGCATTCATATTTTTGCCAGCCAAATGCATTATTTTACATTTTTCCACATTAAACCCCATTTGCCATGTAGTTGCCCACCCCATTAATTTGTTCAGATCTTCTTGCAAGATTTCCACATCACACAGAAGTTATTGCCCTGCTTAGATTAGTATCAACCTCAAATACAGAGATTTAACAGTTTACCCCATCCTCCAGGTCGTTTATGAATGAATTAAATAGGATTGGTCCCAGCACAGAACCCTGGAGGACCCCACTTTCCACCCCTGACCATTCTGAGTACTCCCCATTTATCACCACCCTCTGAACTCACCCTTGTAGCCAGTTTTCAATCCATGTACTTACCCTATGGTTCATGCCAATTGACCTTACTTTGTACAGTAAACGTTTATGGGGAACTGTGTCAAATGCATTTGCAAAATCCAGATACACCACATTTACGGGCCTTCCTTTATCTAGATGGCAGCTCACCTCCTCGTAGAATGTTAACAGATTGGTTTGGCAAGAACGATTCTTCATGAATGCATGCTGATTACTGCTAATGATATTGTTTTCATTACTAAAATCTGGTATATAGTCCCTTATCATCCCCTCCAAGAGCTTACATACTATTGATGTTAGGCTAACTGGTCTGTAATTCCCAATTTCTAGCTTTTTTTTGGTTTTGGTTACTGAATATCTCTACCTCTGGACCCCCCCCCCCCCCCCATCACCTATTTTAAAAGCCCCTCTAACTTTTCGGCCATCTTCACTCCCAGCAGATCTGCACCCTCCTCATTTAGGTGCAGTCCATTCCAGGAACCCAAACCCCTCCTTATTACACCAGCTCCTCAGCCATTTGTTTACTGCCCTAATCTCTCTCTGCCTTTCTGAAATGGCTTGAGGTATCAGTAGTATTTCTGAGAATACTACCTTGGAGGTCCTTTTCCTCAAATTAGCTCCTAAGTCCCTAAAATCGTTCTCTAGGACACTCCATCTGCCTCTGACTTTGTCATTGGTGCCAACATGCACCATGACAGCCGGGTCTTCCCCAGCCCCTCCCAGTAATCTGTCATGATGTGCCGAACCTGAGCGCCCGGTAGACAACATACAGTTCGGCGCTTTGGGTCTTTGTGACAGATTTCCCTCTCTGTCCTTCTAAGAATTGAGTCCCCTACCACCATAATCTGTCTTTCCTTTCCCTTCTTACCCCCCTACTCTTATTGGAGGAGTTCTTCCCCTGGCAGCTAGGGGCATCCCTTAGCTCCAGCGGTGCTGGTCCCTGACTGGTTTCACCAATGTCACACAGTAGAGCGTACTTAATTATTGGGATGTTCCAGCCTAGGATTGGCCTCCCTGGCACTTCCCCTCTAACCTTCCTAACTGTCACCCATCTATTTTTTTCTAGTGCCTGCCCCTCTTTGTCTCCACCTGCCTCAGTGCTGGCCCCTGCCGGCATTGCTGGGTACGTTCCCGGCTCTCCTTTAGTATGGAGGGTCTTCTCAGTGCTGATAGTTGCTTCCCTAGATTTAGAACTTGGGCTTCCAGGGAAACAATGTGCTTACATTTTGCACAGCAATATCCGCCCTCGATCTGATGATCATACACTTAGCTATATAGGAAAACATAGTGGTTTTGAATGTATTTCCTTATTATATTTATTATAGTGGGGAGTAAAACATAACATATATTTAAAATATTACTTTTATTTGTAAAGGATTTGATAAATATAAAATAATAAATATTAACATTTTCAATTCTCATCCCAGCCACTTGGTCGAGTTTAGCGCTTCTTTTCCCTTGTATTTCTGGCTTTCTCTATCTGCTTTGCTGGAAAAACCTGTAACTACCTTTTCTTAACAGTTAGTAAAATATTTTAAAATCAGCCCTTACTGACCCCAGTAGCTGCAGGCATTATGGAGCAATTCATTCTTAAAGTTCACAGCAGAAGCACTGGTCATTCAAGTAATTCTTTCAACAGCTCAGCTACCTCTGTTTTACCCTCCCAGTAGGTGCTCAGCATCTCAGGTCACTCTGCTGCCTCCTCATAACAGTGACTCTACAGTCTTCCATCCTTCTAATCTCTAATGTCAAATACTATTTTTATTTCTGGGAGTGCGGAGCAAGACGAGCCGAGCCGCTGAGAGAATGACCTGGACAACTTTGTCCTACAGGTAAGCTTATAATAAGTATTATCTATAAACCTGTGCCTTTTAGTAGATAGAGATGTTGGCTCCGGCCAATGAAGTTGCTTGCACATGCTCGGTACACTGTGCATTCACGGCACACAGCACAGTGCCATGATGATACTCCCATGTGCATGCATGGGAGTTACATCAATGTGGCCTGGCCATTCAAGTGGCCAGAGAGCACGAATCTGAAAGGAAGACCAGGCAAAGATGGAAGCACTGGGAGTGGTGACAGTCCAGCGCTGGAGGGCTTTGTTTCACAGGTAAGTATGACATAATATGCTAATATGTAGTGCATGCTAGCATATTATGACATAAACCACCTGGGGCCCATAAAAAAAGGAGATTAAAGAGAGGTCAGTAATAGTCACCTACATCCTTCTTCAATATTGGTTTTCTATACATTGCATTGACTCTACAGCTTTCCAGCCTTCTAATCTCTAATGTCAAATACAAATGTTTTGTTCTGGGAGTGCGGAGCAAGGCGAGCCAAGCCACTGAGAATGACCTGGACAACTTTGTCCTACAGAGTTTATAATTTATAATTATAATAAGTATTACCTGTAGGTACCTTGGGAACCATCTAAACCTGTGCTGTTTAGCAGATAGAGATGTTGGCTCCGGCCAATGAAGTTGCTTGCACATGCTTGGTACACTGTGTATTCACGGCACACAGCACAGTACCATGATGATACTCTTATGCGCATGTGTGGGAGTGACATCAATGTGGCCTGGCCATTTAAGTGGCCAGAGAGCACAAACCTAGAAGGAAGACCAGGAAAAGATGGAAGCATCGGGAGTGGTGACAGTCCAGCGCTGGAGGGCTTTGTTTCACGGGTAAGTCTGACATAATATGCTAATATGTAGTGCATGCTAGCATATTATGGCATAAACCAGCTGGAGCCCATTAAAAAAAAAGGAGGTTAAAGAGAGGTCAGCAATAGTCACCTACATCCTTCTTTAGCCTTGGTTTTCTATACATTGCATTGGTAAGTAACTGTAATAAGTCCAGTTGCTAAGAACATTCATTCATATAGAAACTATTGGATTAATTCCATCCAACATAACATTTCAGGTTCATTCACAGTACAAAAAAATGCCCAAGCTTTCAGTACTGCAACAATACCTGTCCCTGCCCAAAGACATTTGGGAAATGGTACAGATGTGTCATTGTACTACTTCCTCAATGCCCATAAGAACAGTAGGCCAAGAGGTGAGGGTCTATTGCCACCCCCCAAAAAAAAGACTATCAGAGAAACAATTCTGATTTTGCATTGCACTTAGAACTGTCGGCTTACGCTCACTGCCAGTCATTTTGGCTGAAGTTAGCTGTCTGATCATCTGTCCTGGTCAGCTTGTTGTACTATGGAGAGCACTTTCTTTTTTATTCCTTGCATTTCATTTCTTTTCAAGATTTGTTGGCATCTAACGGCTTCAGCGTTTCATAAAGATCCAAACAGCTCATGAATCTCCAGAGGATAATAATCTGTTATTACTGCCAGTTGTTCTTTATACCTTTCCAACCAGATTCTCCTTCTGCATAGTGAGTTTAGTTGTGACATAATGTAAATCAACATTTTTTTTCCATGCAAACCTTTTAACATTAAAGAGGTTTGCCACTTTAATGAAACTGTGGACTCCATAGCCAAATCCATCAGTTTAGCAACACAGAGCCACTGCAACCCAGGCCAGGATTAGGATTAGAACTCATAGGTGGGGCGATCGCAGGTGGCCGCCAGCCACGTGCATCAGCTCCCCCCACAGTTAAAGGGACCAACGTACAGCTACGGCGGTTTGCAGGAGCGAGCCGACCTGCCTCAGTATAATGACGGCGGCTGGTCGGCAAGTGGTTAAACAATTATAAAAAAAATATAGCCCAGTTTTCTTTAGTTTCCACAATATAAACATAGGCAGCAGCACAGAATTGGGCCAAAAACATAGAAAACAGCACTTTCAACAACTCTAATAGGCCATACATTTACAACAAAAAACTCATTATGAATGTATGGCATGATGGATTTAGTAAAGTAGCTTGAATTACCAAGCATCAGGAGACATACATTTGAAAATGTAGTTCAAATTTCAATGCCTTCAAATACAGAGTACTGTAAAAAAAATTTTAGATTCAAAAATAGTTTTTTTGCAAAAGAAAAATAACAAATATGTTAAAAAGTAAAATATTATAAGGAAATGACCTTAACTGCTTCAGCCCCAGAAGATTTTACCCCCTTCCTGACCAGAGCACTTTTTGCGATTCGGCACTGCGTCGCTTTACCTGACAATTGCGCGGCCATGCAACGTTGCATCCAAACAAAATTGATGTCCTTTATTTCCCCCAAATAAAGCTTTCTCTTGGTGGTATATGATCGCCTCTGCGGTTTTTATTTTTTACGCTATAAACAAAAAAAGAGCGACAATTTTGAAAAAAAAGTAATATTTTTTACTTTTTGCTATAATAAATATCCCCCAAAAATATATAAAAAAACAATTTTTTTCCTCAGTTTAAGCCGATATGTATTCTTCTACATATTTATGGTAAAAAAAAAAAAAATCACAATAAGCGCATATTGATTGGTTTGCGCAAAAGTTATAGCGTCTACAAAAAAGGGGATAGTTTTATGGCATATATTATTATGATTTTTTTTTTACTAGTAATGGGGGCGATCTGCGATTTTTATCGGGACTGCGACATTATGGCAGACACATCAGACACTTGTGACACATTTTTGGGACCATTGGCATTTATACAGTGATCAGTGCTATATAAAAATGCACTGATTACTGTAAAAAATGTCACTGGCAGGGAAGGGGTTAAACACTAGGGGGCGATCAAGGGGTTAATTGTGTTCCTTCTCTGTGTTCTAACTGAAGGGGGGGATGGGACTGTCTAGGGGAGATGACAGATCGCTGTTCATCCTCTGTATGAACAGACGATCAGTCTCTTCTCCCCTTAGAAAACTGTGTGTTTACACACACAGATCCCGGTTCTCGGTGTGTCAGCAGCGATCGCGGGAGCCCGGCGGTGATCGTGACCGCTGGGCACTCGCATCGGCTCCAGGGGAGAGCAACGAGCGCGCGCCCCTTATGGCCACAGGGCGAAGCGTCGTTACGTAACGTCGTTTCGCCCAGGCGTGCCATTCTGCCGCAGTAAATCTGCGGCGGCTGGTTGACAAGTGTTTAAACAACCCTTAACTAGTGACACAATTACCGCGTGAGAAAATGCGGTAGTTACCGAACAATCGTAAAAATACCACATTCGTTATTGAACTCTAAATTCTTAGTGAATTGAACTTTCACAACTGATTTACTGCATGTGTTATTTTACTGCATTTTATTTGCCATTATTTAACTCTTAGTGAATTGACCCCATAGAGAGAGATGGAAATGTTTAGGCTAGGGCAAATGTATATCAGCAAAGCTAAGTAAAAAAAAGGCCAAGCTGCACAGAAGAAGAAAAGATTTTATAGGTAGGTATTTATTATCATAGCTAATTTTAAAGACTCTTGGTTTTTGCATGGAATGTCTGACTAATGTGGCATTACTGAATCTGCAGAATCCATACATATTCTGCACTGTGTTCTATGACTATGTAAGGTCGGATACAAGATCACAGATCCAGCAGTCTTTTACATGCAGGTGTGCTTTATCTTCACTGACAGTTATGATCTGCATCGTAAATGCTTGTGATGTGGCTTCAGAAATGTCCAGATGTTTTCTGTTTTCTCAGGTGCTACATCATTACACACCAAATATAAGGAACATTTTTGATTATTGGTAAATATGAGAAAGTATTTCATGATATTTTAAATACAGTATATCCGTAGCCCTTATATGTTATATCTTAAGAATTAAAGTTTAGGTTTTAAAAAAACTGTAGTATACTTTGCATAAGCTATATATTCTTCATTAACACAGGAGACAAAAGCAGCTGGTAATTTGTGTCGGGAAGGGAACGTAGAGACAGACAAGCAGAGAGCTTGTCTATTCACAGCACAGCTCTACAAGTTTCTTCATTTCTCTGCCTGTGTGGTGGGGGTGGGGGGTGTGCCTTTCCTTAACCACTTGCTTACTGGGCACCTAAACCCCCCTCCTATCCAGACCAATTTTCAGCTTTTAGCGCTGACGCACTTTGAATGACAATTGCGCGGTCATACAACACTGTACCCAAATGAAACTTTTATCATTTTTTCCCCACAAATAGAGCTTTCTTTTGGTGGTATTTGATCACCTCTGCGGTTTTTATTGTTTGTTAAAAAAATTTAAAAAGACAGAACTTAAAAAAATAAATTTTTTTTTACATTTTGTTATAAAATTTTACAAAGGGTAATTTTTCTCCTTCATTGATGTACGCTGATGAGGCGGCACTGATGGGCACCGATAGGTGGCAGTGATGGGCACTGATGGGTGGCAGTGATGGGCACTGATTCGTGGCAATAATAGGCACTGATTTGGTACATTGATAGGCAACACTGCTAGGTGGCACTGATTGGCACCACTGGTGGGCATTGATAGGTGGCACTTGTGGGCATTGATAGGTGGCACTTGTAGGCATTGATAGGTGGCACCCATGGGCATTGATACGTGGCACTGGTGGGCACTGTGGGCACTGTCAGGTGGCAATGTCAGATGGCACTGGCAGGGGGTACTGGTGACACAATTGAGGCATTATTGCCTCCTCCTCTCCGGGACCGATGTCCCTTGCTGATGAGCCGGTGATCGGCTTTTTTTTCTCCTCGCACTGTCAGCGCGAGGAGAAAAAAAAAACGATCACAGAGCTTTTGTTTTGATCATGTGATCAGCTGTCATTGGCTGACAGCTGATCACATGGTAAGGGGCTGGGACCGGCCCCTTACTTGGATCGGTGATCACCCGAGTCTCAGTGACTCGGTGATCACAGCGCGCTCCACGCACGCCCTCCTGTGCACGCGCGGGGCGCGTGCACAGGGGAGGCCGTCATATGACGGCCTACCGGGAATTCAGGTCCGCGCTGTAGCCGTCATTCGGCTATAGCGTGGATATCAAGTGGTTAAATAAGCTCACACACAGTGTATGACCGGACTCCACACCCACTGCTGGAAGAGAATGAAACATTTGTAACATGATCTGCACTCTCTAAATAATATCATCTCTGTGTATCATCTAATGCTGTTCACTTCACTGCTGCAATGCTGCATCTGTCCCCCGGCGCCTCTACACTGAGAACCGAGCGATTGAACATCGCCAACGGCTCAGCAGCTTTCCGCTCTGACCCCCCCTGCACTCACTGGAGCACTGAGCTGAACAGACCACACTCTGCTGAAAACGGGTCACAGGAGTGCAGAGTGAATTGCACTCCTGTGACCTATAGGAGAAGCCCAGCCAAACTAGCTCAGGCTGGACTTCTCCTTTAAAGTAAAAAACTTTCTGTGCTGCAGGAGCCACCTGAGTCTTACCTGAGCCTGATCCCATCCAGTGACGAGAGCAGCGGCTCTCGCGGTTGTCTCCCTCCTCATTGGGCAGTTTAATAGCAGTAGCAGCTATTGGCTCCCACTGCTGTCAATGAAATGCTATGATGAGGGAGCACGGGGGGCAGAACCGAGTCGCCCTGGTCTGTGTCAATAGATGCAGACTGGGCAGCTCAGGAGCGAGCGTGCACAGGTGACCCAAGGGATAGTAGTTTTTTCTGGGGGGCACTTGCCAAAGAGGAGGGACCTGCAACGCTTGCGGAGGACCCCAGAAAAGGAGGATTGGGGACACTGTGCAAAACCATTAGGTAAGTATAACATGTTTGTTGTTTTAGTTTTGAAAAAAAACAAAGGTTTATGATCACTTTAAACCTAGGAACAAAAAGTTAATATCTTGCAGCGCATCAGTCTGTAGTGATCAGGTGGCCGCATTAGTTTTTCTTTCCTACGTTTAAAGAAAACAAGTACCCTACCTCCCCAAGGGGGAGATTATGGGAAAGAAGGGGATTTTAAGTGGCTAAAAATAGTAAACACAAAGGTGTGTGGGTGTGTGTTGACCAAAAAAATTTGTAGCAAATTTTTATGTTTTACGTGTTTTGTTAATTTTCATGCAACAGATTTCCCAGCTGCAGCTTAAAGCGGAGTTCCACACAAAAATGGAACTTACGCTTTTCCGGTTCCTTCCCCCCTCCGGTGTCACATTTGGCACCTTTCAGGGGGGTGGGGGGAGCAGATACCTGTCTGATACAGGTATTTTGCTCCTGCTTCCAGGCATAGATACCCAAGCCACTCGCGGGTATCTATGCCACTTCCCGCCCCCCCCCCCCCCCGCTGTATTCTGGGAGCCAGGAAGTGAAGTCTAGGATGGCAGCGGCAGCACCTGGCAGCTGAGGGATAGATCGGCTTTGGGTGAAGACATCGCGGGCGCCCTGGACAGGTAAGTGCCCATATTTCCAGTATTTATAGCTGCTGACTTAGAAAAAAAAACTGCGGAACTCAGATTTAACTTCTTATCATATGGCTGTGTGTATATGAAGCCTGCACCGTCGTCCTCCTCGTCCGTCCGTGATGAGGAGGAGGCGGAGCTTTGTTACAGTGGCTGTGTTTAGGAAGTCTGCGCCGTCCACTGTAACAAAGCTCCGCCTCCTCCACATCATGGACGGACGAGGAGGAGGTGGGACGACGTGGTAGGCGCAGACTTCCTATACACACACCCACTGTAACAAAGCTCCGCCTCCTCCTCATCACGGACGGATGAGGAGGAGGCGGGACGGCATGGACGGCGCAGACTTCATATACACACAGCCCTGCTGTGAATAGGAGGGGACAATGTATGGCGTAATATGGCTTTCCTTCCCTCAATACTGACATGGCGGATAAGGTACATGGGCACATTGAGGCTTGCAATGGGCACAGTATGGCTTGCAATGGGCATAGCTAGGCTTGCAATGGGCACAGTATGGCTTGAAATGGGCATAGTGAGGCTTGCAATGGGCACAGTATGGCTTGCAAAGGGCATAGTGAGGCTTGCAATGGGCACAGTATGGCTTGCAATGGGCATAGAGAGGCATGCAATGGGCACAGTATGGCTTGCAATGGGCATAGTAAGGCTTGCAATGGGCACAGTGTGGCTTGCAATGGGCACAGTGAGGCATGCAATGGGCACAGTGAGGCTTGCAATGGGCATAGTGAGGCATGCAGTGGGTACAGTGAGGCATGCAATGGGCATAGTGAGGTATACAATGGGCACAGTGAGGCTGAAAATGGGCACTGTGAGGCAGCAAATGGGCACAGTGAGGCTGCAGATAGGCATTGTTGACCCTCTTTTCCACTTACAGTAGCTGCTGCATTCTCACTCTAGGCTTATACTCAAGTCAATAAGCTTTCCCGTTTTTTTGTGGTAAAATTAGGTGCCACAGCTTATATTCGGGTCGACTTATACTCGCGTATATATGGTAGTTGTATCTTTGATCTTAAAAACTATGGGATAATGGTGTTGTGGTAACTTGCCTAAATAAAAAAAAAAAAGCATAATAATATTATTCTTAATATCACTAGAAAAAAAAAGCCTTTGAACATTTGTTTGCAATAACTCCATCAGTATCATCACCAAAGCAGCTTCATTATTATCCCATTAAAGAAGAAGAGAATTGTGCGCTGCATTTCCAGATTTCATAATTTGCCGCGTCACGAATGTTAATTCTCCATTACTAACACTAGTTTTCAAGAGCGACCCCTTTCTTCCGAGCATGCGTGTTTTTACTTTGGACTTTTGTCTGATGGACTTGTGTACACACGCTTGGAAAATCCGACAACACACATTTGTCCGTGGAAAATTTTAAAATCTGCTAGACAACAATTGTCCGATGGAGCATACAAACGTATGGATTTTCCGCCAACAGCCTGTCATCGAACATTTCCTGTCGGAAAGTCCGTGTTTTGTCACCTAAAGCAAAATACCTGAAAAACACCCTAAGCTCAAAAAAGAACATGAGCTTCTTTGGGCAGATTACAGGCATTTTTCTGCCTTTTACATTGTGACCTGAACAAAATCGGGGTTAAAAATGTGGCAACTTTGCTGTAAAATCGTGGTAAAACCGCACGACTTTGAAACGCTCAGGTGTGATAGCAGCCCTAAAGATCAAGATCTGAAAATATTAATTTATTGGGTTTAGAAACACTTCTCTGTTCTTTGTAATGTATTGAAAGATTTGGGTAAAAATAGAAAAAAAAACACATTTCAAAGATATATTTGAAGTAATAGCAATGAGATTAGCAACAAAAGGGTTAATTAACTGAGTACTCCTACTAATTGCCTAACAAGACACATCCAATGAGATAAAATTAACCAATTGTATTGGGCATGTGCTATTATCAATGAGAAAACCGCAGTTATCCTAGCGCCAGTTGCAGTTAACATATTTATTATCGTTTTGCGCTTCAAAGTGCGCTGGTTCGCATGTTCGGTTAATGACTTTTCCAGCGCACCAATTAAGGTATTTACTGGTGCAACGCATTCTTCTTAGTAAATCAGCCCCATAGTACAATATATAAAAAATATCCAAATTTTATTTATACAAAGTTAAAATAGAGTCTCATAAAAACATATTATTTCAGCATTATAGACATATAGTGTAATCGTTTTGTGCCTCAGTGCATAACAGTGCATAACATGATGTGTATGGATAATTTTCTTTAAACGTTGCTTTGTATAGGGGATAGTGCAAGGTTGTTTACACAAAGTCCCACCAACCTAATTACCCATTTGCACATTTCCTTTCCTAGGTTGATAACGCTAATACTATATACTGTAAATACGGGGGAACAGTACTGTCACCTTGGAACACCTTCTCCTTTCTACATCTCGATAACATATTTGACATGTGTACTACCGAAAATTTCCTTTTTCTTTTTGTTTTCGTTTCAATCTTTTTTTTTTTTTCGTTTATTGGATCATTCGTTAGGATCAACATTTGTTACTTTGAATCATTCGTAATTTCGTATGCATTCGTATTCGTTCCGTTCCATTTGTTTAGATGCGGCATTCGTTACTTTGGATAATTCGTATCTTCGGATGCATTCGTATTCATCACATTCCACTCATTTGGATGTGGCATTCGTTACTTTGGATAATTCGTCGTTTTGGATGCATTCATATTCGTTACGTTCAACAGCCAAATCTGAAAGGAAATTCCAATACCTATAATTTAGTAGTTTATAACTATTATTATATGTTTATGTTTATCTGAATACTTTGACCAGTGAGATCAATCAAATCGTTAGTATCGGTCTTCCTTAATTTATGATTTCACGGACATCGACGTCACCGGACTCCTCCCCCCTTCCCTTCGTTAGCAGCCGGAGGCACTTGGGGAAGGGGGGGAGGAGTCTGGTGACGTCACCGGATCTCCGACGGCGGTGACGTCACCGGAAGACCCGGAAGCCGGCGGAGAGGTGAGTACCGATCAAAAGAATTTTGATCGATCAAAAAAATTAACGATTAATCGAGGAATTAGCCGTTAATTTCCACAGCCCTACAAATAATAATAAAGATTTGATTTCGAATATATATTTGTATGCAAATTTAAAACAGTTTATTGATATTCATTATTTATTTTTACTCTGTATTCCAAAGGCTGTTTTATTTATGTTGAACATATGATCAGCAGCAGAGGACTAGAAGCTCCTCTTGCTTATGTTTCCCTGCAGACAGGCTGGGAAAGATCTGGGTCATGTGATCGATTAGGAAAAGGTATTTTGATTTTTTTTTTTTTTAATAAAAAATAATTACAGTGCTATCATCCATATACATAAAAATTACAGAGAAGGGACAATTTAAATTAAACAGTGTGTGTTTAGTATCACTTTAATTCAGAACCAGTGGAATTTTACACACAGAGCTCTGAACAAAGACTTACTAATACTTTCTTAGAAATCATGCAACATCCCAAAAAAATGCCATATAGACTTATTCATAGTAAAATGAAATGAAACCTATGGAGTTAGATGTCTTGTTATATAAATGGTTTATAATATAATAATATCTTGGAGAAAAAGTCTGAGCTACGATTCAGAAGACAGTAATCCCTGATGCTCACGTCATACATTTGTGTGCAGTTTACACAATCAGCAGGCGAAGTGATGTGATTGGAAACGTTTGAGTCCATGTGTTTCTTGCTTTTATTTTTCCTGTGTGAAAATGTTGTCTGAATGAGGCCCATGGTCTCCCAGCACAATGACTCACTTACCACAACTATGTGCAAAGATCCCCCCCTTCAAGGGCTCCGGCGTTTATGCAATGTTAAGTAAAGACGAAAGCTGAATGTCGTCTATGTTTTCCACTCTATAGACTTAAGGAAAAAATATGAGACCACATGGCTATCGTTTCAGGAGTCTGTGTCACTCTGGCACTATTGAGATGTCTGCTTACTCAGGTGTCTACACATTGCTATGGGAAAATATTCTTTTCAATGAGAGATCACAGAAAAATGTCTGGGGGAGAGATGAATCCTCATGCATTGTTCGCGTTGTGTAGGGGAATGCCAATATAGTTATAATTCCACGAATCATAAAAATAGTTCAGTGACTATTCAGAAGCCTAAAAACGACATATTGAAAAATAATTAGAAAAAGGTAAAAAAAAAAATAATTACAGGCAGTTTTTTTTTTTTTTAGCTTAGAGAGAGGAGAGGGATTGGAACACCTGTCAGGTGTGTGTGTGTCCCCATTAAGGAGAACCACCCTCTATTTGTCATGTTGGCCGTTTATCTTCCAATGGGGACACTAGTTCTGGTGACCCCCCAATTTTGAGGGATTTCTTCTCTCAATTCCTGTTGTGGCTATGGGACAGGAAGTGAAGAGAAATCTCCCCAATGGGACACAGATGGTAAAAAAAAAAAAACAACTGACATGGATTATAACCCCCCTTACTCTATTCAAAATCAAGAAAGGTTTTGCCTTCATTTCTACTTTATTCTTTACATTGTGTATATATTGTGATAATACATGATATAATGCACTCTGTAAGGCTACATTCACACCTGGACGTTTTGAATAACAGGCAGATTTGCCGCGATTCAGCCTGTAATTTCAAAATGGCCAGGCGTGTATTACAAATCGCACAACGCACATTTCAGATGCCATTCTTTTGAACCGAAACATGCAGTGCAGTTCTGCCGGCAATTTTTAAATCCCCAGGTGTAAATGACAAATCACACAACGCACATTTTAGATGCCATTCATTTGCATGGCACCTAAAAACACCATGCGGTTCTGCCGCAATTGTCACGTGAATTACAGCAAACCGCATCACGTGATAAATTACGCCACAATTGCGGAAAAACCGCATCACGTGATAAATCACGCGACGATTGCGGCAAACCGCATCACATGATAAATCACACGAAAATTGCGGCAAACCACATCACGTGGAGCTTGTCGCCCAAGAGTTCAGAACCGCATCATGTTTTTAGGTGCCCATCTGAAATGTGCGTGGTGGGATTTGTCATTCACACCTGGGTGTTTTGAAATTGCAGGCAGAATCGTGGCAAATCTTCCTATGATTTGAAATGCCCAGGTGTGAATGCAGCCTAAATGAGGAAAGTAGCTAAGCAGCTTTTGAACAATACAAGGTCATCAAGATCTTTATAGGTCATATAATACAATGCTTATTATATACTTCTTATATACTTATTTACAGGGACAAGGTGCCTTGTCGTGGGGAGTTGCCTGGTATGGTTCAGGAGGGGGGTATACACCTGGTCCTCCTTCCCCTTTCCTGGGCTCATGCTTTTTTTTCCCATGAGGTTGCCCTGTAAAATTCATAGCCCATACAATAGAACTAGGTCTGAACCAATTGAGCACTCCACCCCCCCCCCCCCCCCCTCTTTTTTGGACATCCTTCTTTTTTTTCTTTTTTTTGCGTGTTATACCTTTTTTATTGAGGTAGGCCCTTCTCCTTCCCACCTGCTGTCTTCTGGGACCTGTGTGTGTCCCAGAAGAGGACGGGGCCATTCAGAAAGAGTGGGGTGACTTGCACATGTGCAGTAGGAAACCGGCTTTCCCTTAGTTGCAATGCGGGATCCCTGGACAGGTAAGTGTCCATATATCAAATACTGTAGCTGCTGTCTTAATTTTTTTTTTTTTAGAGTCTGGAACTCCGCTTTAAACAAAGAAGCTACTGCATAATTTCTAAAAATGCTCCTTGTTGCATCAGTTTAAAAAGGTACTTCTCCAGGATAACTGCTACACATGAATTCAGCACCACTGCATTGCTATAAACACTCACTGACTATACATTTATTGAATACAGCTCTTGTCTGCATTCCTGATCTTTGGAAATAAACCTCCCCACCAACATTAAGATCAGGCTTTTTTCTGACATTTGTTGTTTACATGTAAAAATCTGTATTTTTTGCATTAGCAGATTGTCACTTGCCACCATTTGCAGATTGTCGCTTGACATGCCAGCCAGTGTCACCAAATGTGCATTCTTGCTGCATTGGTGGCAGGCTGGCAGCACTGGCCCATTTAGTGAGGGCAGGAGAGCGGAGATGCGGGGCGGGCAGTGAGAGATGATGTAATCTCTCTGTTCCCCGCCGCACCTCCGACATTTAAAAGGCCCGCGCTGTGAGGGCAGAAGAGCGCTGATGTGTGGCGGGCAGTGAGAGATGACGTCATCTCTCTGCTCCCCGCCGCACATCGCTCCCACGTTGATGTCCCGGCTGTGAGGGCAGAAGAGTGGTGATGGGCAGGTGGAGAGAGATGATGTCATCTCTGCTCGTCCGTCACTCGTCTCCAGGGCTGGACTGGGACAAAAATTTGGCCCTGGACTTCATCCAGACTGGCCAACTTTGACAGGTCTCACCCATGCCGGCTAAACCCGCCCCCCCCCCAGCCGGCCAACCCCGATGGCCACCCAAGCTCCCCCCTTCACTAGCCATTAGCCGTTCTACTTTATTAGCGTAGAACAGCTGGTACTGGTACTCTTATAGGCAGCACCAGTGGGGAAGCTAGACATTATTTCACCCGGGGGAAAGAATCAGTTTGGTGCCCTCCCCGTAATGGGACAAGAAGTCTAGGCAGAAGTGAGAACTCCCAGGCCATAGCTGTTGAGTCAGCTGTCTGTCCCCTCCCCCGTGCTCCTTCTAGTCCCTCCCATGCTCCTCTGGTCCTCCCCCTGCTTTTCTGTTCCCCCACATGCTTATGCGTTCCTCTCCTGCTCCTCTGATCCCCCCATGCTCCTCTGTACCCTCGTCTTTCTCTGGTCCCCCCCTGCTTCTCTGTTCCCCCACATGCTTCTGTATTCCTCTCCTGATCTTCTGGTCCCCCTGTGCTCCTCAGGTCCCCCTGTGCTCCTATGGTCCCCTGCGTGCTGCTCTGGTCCCCCGCATGCTGCGCTGGTCCCCATGTGTTGCGCTGATCCCCCTGTGCTCCTCTGGTCCCTCGCCTGCTGCTCTGGTCCCCCAATCTGCTTCTCTGTTCCCCCACATGCTTTTGCATTCCTCTCCTGATCTTCTGTTCCCCCTTGCTCCTGTGGTCCCCCGCATGCCCCTCTGGTCCCCCGCATGCTGCACTGGTCCCCCATGTGCTGTGTGCTGCACTGGTCCCCCAAGTGCTGCTCTGGTCCCCCATGTGCTGTGTGCTGCGCTGGTCCCCCAAGTGCTACTCTGGTCCCCCATGTGCTGCGCTGGTCCTCCATGTGCTGTGTGCTGCGCTGGTCCCCTGCATGCTGTTTTGGTCCCACATGTGCTCTGCTGGCCCCCCCCTGCTCTGGTCTCCGTGCCCCTTTACCCCCCCAAGCGCTCACCTCCTCTCCCATCTTAGATATGCAGCACAGACATGACAGTACACAGACAGGCATACAGACACGATCCTTCGGAGTGGACACTGAGAAGCTCATCATACCATCCAGAAGACATGCAGCCGCACACATCTGTGACAAACTTCCTCGGCACTCATTCTCTTGTTCTTTCCTTCCCCCGCTCTCATCTAGATTCTCCGCAGCAGCAGACAGGATGGAGAGTGGGGGAAGGAAAGAACAAGAGAACGAGTGCTGAGGACGTTTATGTCACAGCTGTGTGCGGCTGCATGTCTTCTGGATCGTACAATGAGCTTCTCAGTGTCCACTCCTAAGGATCATGTCTGTATGCAGCCGTGATGCATAATTAAGCAGGGAGAAGAGGTGAGCACTGGGGGAGGGGCGGGGAGTCAGAGGAGCGGAGTGGGGTGGCGGTCCGATGGCTCAGTGCCAGTACATGCCTGCTCGTCTCTCCTCCACACGCGCTGAGACTCAGGGCCATGGGCTCCACATTCGGGGCTCTAGCCTCGATAGCCATCCCCTGGCGACGCCTATGACACTGACCTTTCTCGGTCACGAGCCTTCGACAGAAGCCGGGCTGAATGGGCGGCTTCTGTCAGAACGGCTACTGTACACCCGGGCCGTGTGCACTAAGCTTTACTCAGAGAGACAGTTATTAAGCAAAACTCCTTTATAACTGGCTCTGTAATGTTTTATAACTGGCTCTGTGAGTAATGCTTTACAACTGGCTTTGTTAGTTCTGCAATGCCAGCTAAAGCATTACTCACAGAGCCAGCTATAAAACATTACAGAGCCAGTTATAAAGGAGTTTTGCTTAATAACCGGCTTTTTGAGTATTACTTTTAGTAGGGCTTGTTAGCCTGTTAAATACTTCATCCACAGTCAACTTTTCTGGGTAGAATGGTCTCCCCTTCAGCTTGAGTCAGGCACATGGCTGCTGAGGGAGATGAGTGCCCAGAGACAGCAAGTGGGTGCACAATCAGACTGCAGTTACTAAGTTACTAAATTACCATTAGGAGCACTCTCTGGCCTGGAGCATTCAGATCCGACCTCTTCACTGGTGGGAAAGGAGGTGGGCATACACCAGCCTCAATGCTTTCCCTATAGGTGGCCGCAGCACCTCGCCGGCTTTTAGTTGCAGGAGGCGGGTCTGAGGTGCATAAGGCCTCTTCCCTCCTCCTCTCCTGGCCCATCGGCTGCGGGGCGCACAGGGGCTCTTTGTTTAGGGGCGGCCTAGGTTGCCATGAAAGGGCTTGGTAGGCGGAGAATGCCTCTGCTCCTCTCACCACAACCAGCATATGCAGAACATCAGCAGCCGGCCCTGCATGTTGGAACCGCGGCTGGTCCTGCATGTGACAGCCAGACACGCGGCCCCCCGGGCATAGGTGTGCCCTATGGCCAGTCCGGGCCTGACCCCAAACACACCTCCAAGATGACCACTGCCTTGCTAAAGAAGCTGAGGTTAAAAGTGATGGGGGACCAGTGCAGCATGCGGGGGACCAGAGGGGCATGCGGGGGATCACAGGAGCAAGGGGGACCAGAAGATCAGGAGAGGAAGCATCTCTTCAGACCTAAACCCTATTGAGCGTCTGTGGGGCATCCTTAAACGGAAGGTGGAGGAGCGCAAGGTCTTTAACATCCACCAGCTCCGTGATGTCGTCATGAAGAAGTGGAAGAGGACTCCAGTGACAACCTGTGAAGCTCTGGTGAAATCCATGCCCAAGAGGGTTAAGGCAGTGCTGGAAAATAATGGTGGTCATACAAAATATTGACACTTTGGGCCCAATTTGGACATTTTCACTTAGGGGTGTACTCACTTTTGTTTCCAGCGGTTTAGACATTAATGGCTGTGTGTTGATGTATTTTGAGGGGACAGCAAATTTACACTGTTATACAAGCTGTACATTTACTACTTTACATTGTAGCAAAGTGTCATTTCTTCATTGTTGTCACATAAAAATATATAATAAAATATTTTTAAAAATGTGAGGTGTGTACTCACTTTTGTGAGATACTGTATATCCAAATTACCAGTGGGGCAGTATGAAACCGAAACACGGGTCACAATTGGCCTGTGGGCTGGACTTTGGACATGCCTGCCTTAAGAGAAGAAAACAAATGCAATCACAACATAAAAGGACTGATAAGCTGCAAATTATTACATCTTTGTGATTGGTTTGGCCTAGCCCATCTTTTCTAGTCCTTCATCAAAAAAACGTGAATGGCATTACAGTATATTTAGACATCTTGAACAATTATGTCTTATTGTACATGAACTGCCCTTTCCAATATTTAGTAAAACACTGCTGGGATGTAGTATTTGAGGCTGCATGCTGTCTGCTTGTAACTGTACAGGCCAGCAAAATAAATAAGATAGATGGCTTCTTGTTTCCTGAACTATAAACTGAACTATAAAATCTCTGATTCTCAACAACTCCTTCTCCTCTTCCGGTACTGTTTTTGTATTTAGCCTTAATTGTACAGAGCTGGACTGAAGAAGTAAAAAAAAGAGTTATCAGAATTTGTACAGATAAAAGGAGAAGCATAACCAAAGCTCTTCTGGCCATACTTCACCTGTGGGTCATAGGAGTACACTTAGTTCTGAACTCCTAAGACCCAGAATCAGCCGACAGCAGGCTTAAGCCCACTATCAGTTGTCACATAGCCGGTCCAGGCTATGCATGGATTCCAACAATAATTTGGGGACCTGCAACTGGCTCGGACTCTCAGCGCAATGCTAAAAGCCTGAGCTAGCTGCTCGAGACCCAAGAACTGAGTGATAAGTGGTCTTTCATTGCACAGTTCTTGGTGTAGAGCCAGCGGGGGACAGTTGCAGCATCGGATCGATGCTACAGCCAACTAGGTGAGTACACGTGTTTGTTATTTTCATTTCCCGCACTTCTCTTTTAAGATCATGGATAAAATTAGGGTAAATGTGTTACACATGCAAGATTCAGACTTATTGTAAGAAGGTTGCACCAACCTACCCAGAGCTGTTAAGCTGTCCCTAGATGGTCTCCAGGGTCTCTGGAGTCATACAAGTATTTACTATGGCAGGCACCAATATATGGTGGGACAGCACAGATGCAAATTTGTGTATGTATAGACCATGGCAAGAATCTTATAAGTCTGGATTGGGGGTCTGGAATGTAATTTTTTAATTTTTTTTTTATGGATAGGGTGAAAGGATGGGTGAGGACCTCCTTAAAAAGTTATCAAACCTGCCTTGTCAAAACAAGAGTTGGATGCTGGTTGGCTATTACAGGCAAAAAACACCTTTCTTTACAAAGTTTGTAATTCATGTGGTCCATTGGCATGTTTGGCAGTGGAGGCTGCATCAACTAACTAAAGGGGCCCTAGGCTGGGATTGGGTTTCTTGTAAGAATAGCATGTGGAGGCCTTTTTTTTTTTAATCCAAACTTTTTTTATAGATAAGGAAAAAAAAAAGTGCTTGTACATTGTAGAGTTGAAAGATATAGTTAACAACTATCAACACTTGCATTGAACATGAGATATATAACCAGGTACAGAGCATCACATCATATGTAAAGCATATCCAAACTTTTATGAAAAAACAAAAACAGTATAAACGAAAAACATAAAGCAAAACAAAATAAAACAAAACAGCCTGAGTTTATTGAGGGACGATTACTCGGAAGTCTCCTTTGTCTACTCTCAGATGTACAGCAGAGAAACTCCCAAACTCGGGCCTTAACCATGATAACTCTAGGTGGTCTTATAATTGTAATAACCTATCCATCACTAATTGTGGTGGGGCGAGACTTGGGTTATCAAGCCAACTTTGCCAAATGAGGTTACATTTTTTAACCACTTTTCAATGGCGATAAGCCAACTGCTCTCTAAGTAGAAGGGAATTAACATAGGCGATCCACTGCGCACAGTGGGAGCCAACCAAAATCGGGCGATCAGCTTTATAGCTAGGTAAAATAACTTGGACAACATAATATGTGGAGGCCTTTGATTCATATTAGAAAAGGCGCCATTGAGAGTGCAGTGTCATGATCTCATCACCCCATGCCTGGAGAACACGTCACACTGGGGCCTAGGCCCAGTAAGTCACACGGCTGATGAGTCCCAACTCTCAACGAGAGCTCTGTTATAGCTCCTGAGCTGGGACAGACACCCGAGCCATACACAGTAAGCTGGGAAGGTAGGATTACATTGGTCAGGGATTCATTAGTATGTTTGGTTACACTGTAATATATACTAACTTTACAGAAGCTTTTTCATCCCTGCCCCTCGTCTCTTGATTTATTTCTTGTAAAAGCATCTCCTTGTGTTATATTTTATGCTGAAACATCTGCAGTGTCTGATGTATTATAGGTAAAAAAAAACAGTTCACAACAGACATTATATTAACAACCTGTTGACAGACTCAGAGAAATATTTCACATGAGACTTTAATGACCATTGTACTGCTTATGTCACCAGTGCTAGTCACCGGGCAATAAATATCAGGCTCATGGCAAATCAGATTTTGTATGCAGTATAGCAGTCTCACGCTCTATATAACTAAATATATGCTTTGTTTGTATATATTTTTTGTATATATACTGTATTTGAGAAATAAAGAGTATTGTGTCACACTAACAAATAAGGTGCATACTACTGTGCAATACACCAAATGAACATAAGCAAATAAACAAAAAAAAATACATATACTGTATAACATAATATAAAATCTATGTATTAGTGATAGAAATGTCCATGCAGTAGTGAAAGTATTGTTTCCAGGAAGTACACCGGTGTGGATTCCTCTTTCCACTATTTGTGATCTTCAAACCCAGTGCTCCGTACACCAAAGCACATTATATGCGCTTACCAGAGATAGTGGGACTCTCAATTAGACATGTACAATTTTTTTCAGTCCAAATCTAAATTTGGACACATTTTTGGTTATTCGGAGATTTGGATGTATCCAAAGTTTCAAGTTTTGTTTATCTGTTTTCTAACAAATTCCAAATTTTTGCAAATATTGGAATTCGGAACAGTCGAAAAATGATTCGACCAACCCGAATTCTGTTTGAAGAATAGCTGGTTGTTAAGTAGTGGGTCGGGAAGCCGGCCACCATGTCCTTAACAACGAAAACCCGCTGACAGCTGAAATGTAAACAAAAGAATGCTGGTGTTCTGTTAAAAAATGCAGATCTTTGGATAATGCCTCAGACGATTGGCGCACGTGCAGTAGTGACGTCACTCCAGCCGATCTGCAAATGCGCAGATCGTCGGAGGCATTATCTGACAATCAGCAAAGCGCAGAGGCAGATTCTGCCTGACTCTCTCTGTGAGTGTTGTGTTTGCTGCTTATATTTTTATTACTATTATTATATACACAGTGAGACCGATATATAATAGGACTGGTTGAGTGATGACACATGAACCATTGCCACCCAGTGTTGGCCTGGTTCGTTATACTTTAGAACTTAGCACTCTGCTCTCCTGCTCTCGCTATGAGGATTCTCTTCATTCAGAAGTGTTGTATGTATTCTGGCAGGTGGTCTGTCGATTACTGTAACACAGCACTTGCAGAGAGAGCGAGGCAGAATTTGACTATAAGATTCTGCCTCCGCGCTTTGCTGATCGACGGATAATGCCTAGGAGAATATGCGCATGCGCAGTGTTGACGTCACACCAGCTGATCAGCTGGCGTGACGTCACTACTGCGCAATCGCTGATTGTTAGAAGCATTATCCGATGATCTGCATTATTTGACAGAACACCGGCAATAAAAAAATTCAGAAAAAAAAAACCAGCATGCCCGCCCATTATAATTATATAATTACCAGGCCCTTAGGATCTGGTATGGATTTTGAGGGAAACCCCATAGCATTTTTTTTTTTAAATGGCATGGGTCCCCCCCCCCAATCCATATCAGACCCTTATCAAAGCATGCAGCCCAACAGGCCCGGGAAGGGGGGGGGGGGTGAGCAAGCAGACCCCATCCTGAACAATATTTTTTATTTCTCTAGTCTGTATGGCATAGCCTGTACTTTTAGGCATGCTGCTGCTTGATTCTTTTGTGACCTCTTGTGTGGTGTCAATTATATTTCTCTGATTTATATATACTTTATATAAAAACAGCTTGGTGTAGCAAGGTCCCAAGCCTCCTTCGATCTAAAGAGAACCTTAAGGGCCAGAGACAGCTGACATCCTTTTATATATGGTGTGTTGTGAGGCATGGTGGGTCAAGGTAGTTAAAGTCTTTGGGTGCCAGACACTTCTTGAATGCAAAAGAGATTTTTATTTCTCTTAATAGAACTTTGGGAGAGAGGGTTAGGGCCAGGACACCCTTAGGTAGTTGCAAGATTAATTGGCAGACTCAGAGACTTTAACAGGAGGACAGCCATGCATGGAAAGGCATCCAGCAAGACACCACATCTGCATGTGCAGGAATGCTGTCTCCTATGACAACAGTCTTTAACAGTTCCTAACACAAAGCCTAACAGTTCTTTCACTTCCACTACAATCACTTCTTGTAATTCTTCAGCCCACTGAGCTCCCAGTCTCTCTCACTAAACTAGATTCACTGCCACTGAATCCCTTGAGCTCCTCCAATCTTCACTGAGTATCTTCCTCAAGCGTCACCCCCGCTTCTCTGTTGGGTCCCTAGCTTGGCACTCCAGATACCTCTCAAGTTTCACCCACGCTGGCCTGCTCGGTCCCTGCCTTGACTCACAAGGCTGCTCTGCAAGCGTCACCTCCGCTGGCTATGTCCCTGACTTGATACCCACTAAAGTTTCCTGATTCTTCACCATCTGCGGTTGGTGAGAATATTGCTCAGGTACTTGCTTCAGTTACTCACTGTGGTCCCTGGTAATAAGGTGGTTGGCGACAGCTTCCCTTCTACCTCTGGCCATGACAGGTTCTCCGCCCAACAAAACTGTCACTTTTGGTTGGACTGCAAGCCGCAACCCCAATCCTGCTCTGCTCTCTTGCTTCTGGATAGGCCCTCAGACAGCCTGGCAGCCAGATGTGCCTGGGATAGGCGCAATCTCCGGCCTAGCAGCCCGGGCAGTACAACACACGTCCACCTAGACAGCTGTCCAGGTGGCACAGAACACCGATCACCTGACTCCACCCGAATATATAGGCTCTCCCAGCAGGCCAAGGAATTTAAGAAAACCCCTGCCCATTGGCTGAGATACCTCATATACCCATAACCTGACCTTGCAGTGCCCTTCTCATATCTAGCACCACCATGTACCTGGCCACCTAGTGGTAGAAGAGAAAAGTGCAATAAGGTCAAACTTAGGGAGAAATCAATTGAACAATTAGCCAAGATGACTATTCCTGGCAAGTACATTTTTGAGGAGCAACCCTGCCTAAACTCCAGGGTGTTACATTAATATTTTGTCAGTGCAGCTTGTGTTCCTCCCAGAATAAGGCCTCAATTTGATGCAAGAACATAAGAATTACAAGTGAACTGGGACCGATTAGATGGAAAACTGTGGGCTGTTGAAAAGGAAATAAAAATGCCATAAATCCCAAGACCTTCATATTTTATGAAGACATACTAGATTCTTTCAATCTCCTTTTAAGCTGTGCCCACAAATGTCTTCTCCAATTGAACTTTCTCCATTTATTGATATAATGCAGTCATGCTGCATTTAGAGTAACGTGTAGTTTTGTGTTTTTAACATATATAGTACATTGTGATGCAGCAAGGATTAGGAAACCCTGTGCTTTAGCACTCTGGAGAGTCAGACCGCTGCTCTCACATGCAACACAATGCCCTCCTGGTTGCCCCGGCTTTTGCATTGTGTGAGAGCAGTGGTCCTACTCTCAGGAGTGCTCAAAGCAGAGGTTATGATCCATTGGGGCAGAACAAAGCACAACAAAATCCCAAAACAACAAGGATATTCTTTGCTGTATAAGCAGCCTGACTTCATTAGAGTAATAAACGAAGACAGCTCAGCTGGGTTTTAAAAGAGTTTGTATACTGTGAGCAACTGCCCTTCAAGGGGTGAAGAAGGATTGGAGTCCTGAGTCACACAAATAACAATCTCCACGAGACACCAGAGAGTATACTTGAAAATTTATAACAGAGTTTAAATTTCACAAGTTATTTTACAACACAGTTTCTCCCAGGAGCCAGGGTTATAATACAACATTATTTTGTTCTAAAGTTTCTTCAATACACAATTATGAAATTTATCAAAACTCATTTTTAAAGAGGAAGTAAACCTCGCCATTTTTCTTTTTTTTAAAAAAACCCTGCAAAATAAAGGCATAATGTATGCATCGTATACTAGCACATTATGAAACACTTACCTTAGAACGAAGCCCTGCACTGCCACACTGTGAGCTCTTACAGACACTTCTATCTTCACCCGGTCTTCCTTCCAGATTCATGTCCTCCGGCCGTCTGATTGGCCACACAGCAATGACATCACTCACGTGCAGGCGCACAGGATTCATGGATCGCGACACGAAGCTCTGAAAGGATGGCACGGGTATACTGTCCTTCAGAGCGCATGCACCGGTGACATCACCAGCTGCATGAAGTGTGAATATCTTTTATTCATAGCACCTACAAGTAAACCTTATTATAGGCTTACCTGTAGGTACAAGTCTACAGAATGGCTTTACTTCCTCTTTCAAGTTTATTTGAACAAGCTGAAGATAGATGCTGATTGATTGTTATTCACAGCTCCTCCAGATTCTGTCTGCTCCAGTCTTGATAAATTCCCATGTTGTGTATTGAAGAAAAATTTTGAAAATAAATTCCAGCCAACATTATTTTATCTGAGAGTTAAGACATCAAGCCTCTTCCTTCCCTAATGTCCACATCTTTCTCTCTCGTTGTTTTTTCTGGATGAAAAAAATAAATAAATTTAGGATCGGACAGGCATATTTGCAATTGGATAAAATTTTCCTACAATCAGAAAACACAAGCTCTGTTGCTAAACTACATTGGGGAAGTAGTGCCAATTATTTTTAGCTAGCTATACAAGGTTCGACTTTTTGTTCTAGCATTTTTAGAAAAATCCTTTGTCAGAATATTTTTTCTTGCCATCATTAAGTCAATTAATTTCATTTGGATGCTGTTAAAATTTTGTCCAGAGGTATTTGAATGGAATCCTAGTCAGATTAAACAGGTTTAATACAGTATGCATGATTTTTCCACAAATAAAAACCACATTCACAGTTCAAAATTCTAGAAATTAATTGGTAAAGAAAACATTTCCATCTTGCTGCTTGGAATTTGCATCACTATGGTTGAAAATGACTGTGGAATGACCTTACTAACCATAAATGAAACAAGCATTCCAAAAACCATCACTTTTTATCCGCCTGATGAGTCGGATGTGTGATGTATGATTTCTGTAATCTCGTCCCACTCAGTCTGCCTGCACTGAAGGGTACAATGTGTGAAATGTACACAAGAGGTCAAAAGGAAGAAAATATTTTATGCCTATGCTACTCTATTTTACCAAAAGTATTGGGACACCCGCCTTTACACGCACATGAACTTTAATGGCATCCCTGTCTTATGCCCCGTACACACGGTCGGACATTGATCGGACATTCCGACAACAAAATCCATGGATTTTTTCCGACAGATGTTGGCTCAAACTTGTCTTGCATACACACGGTCACACAAAGTTGTCGGAAAATCCGATCGTTCTGAACGCGGTGACGTAAAACACGTACGTCGGGACTATAAACGGGGCAGTAGCCAATAGCTTTTGTCTCTTAATTTATTCTGAGCATGCGTGGCACTTTGTCCGTCGGATTTGTCTACACACGATCGGAATTTAAAGGATCGGATTTTGTTTTCGGAAAATTTTATAGCCTGCTCTCAAACTTTGTGTGACGGAAATTCAGATGGAAAAAGTCCGATGGAGCCCACACACGGTCGGAATTTCCGACAACAAGCTCCGATCGCACATATTCTGTCGTAAAGTCCAACCATGTGTATGGGGCATTAGTCCGTAGGGTTCAATATTAAGTTGGCCCACCCTTTGCAGCTATAACAGCTTTAACTCTTCTGAGAAGGCTGTCCACAAGGTTAAGAGAACTTTCACACTGGGGCGTATTAGTGGTAAAGCGCTGCTTGTTTTAGCGGTGCTTTACCAGTGCAGTGTGGGCGGGAGCGGGGTGCTTTTAACCCCAAAGAAGGGGTTAACAACGGGTTAAAAGGGCCCAATAAGCGCAGCTGCCCAAGCGATTTGCAGGCGCTTTGGCAGCCCTGCCCATTGATTTCAATGGCAAGGGGCGGTTTAGGAGTGGTGTATACGCCGCTCCCATACTGCCTCAAAGACGCTGCTTGCAGTACTTTTTTCTCCTGTCCTGCAAGCGCACCGCCCCAGTGTGAAAGCACTCGAGAGGGGAGGCAGTTTACAGGCGCTTTACATGTGCTATTTTTAGCTCTAAAACACCTGTAAAGCGCCTTCAGTGTAAAAGGGGTCATAGGAGTGTCTCTATGGGAATGTTTGACCATTCGGCCAGAAGCGCATTTCTCAGGTCAGGCACTGATGTTGGACGAGAAAGCCTGGCTCGCAGTCTCCACTCTAATTCATCCCAAAGGTGTTCAATTGCATTGAGGTCAGGACTATGTGCAGGCCAGTTAAGTTCCTCCACCCCAAACTCTCTTATCCATGTCTTCATGGACCTTGCTTTGTGCACTGTTGCGCAGTCATGTTGGAACAGGAAGGGGCCATCCCCAAACTGTTCCCACAAAGTTGGGAGCATGAAATTGTCCAAAATGTCTTGGTATGCTGACGCCTTAAGAGTTCCCTTCACTGGAACTAAGGGGCCAAGCCCAACCCCTATGTAACTATGTAACTATATGTAACCCCTGATAAACAACCCCACACTATAATCCCCCCTCCACCAAATGATTTGGACCAGTGCACAAAGCAAGGTCCATAAAGACATGGATGAGCGAGTTTGGGGTGGAGGAACTTGACTGGCCTGCACCTCAACCTGATGTGCGTGTAAAGGCAGGCGTCCCAATACTTTTGGTAATATAGTGTATATGAGGATACTCAAATATGGCAGCTCCACAATACAGGCAGAAAGAATGCAGACCACCAAATCTGGTGAAATGTCTGGGATATAAAACATATCAGGAGAGACTTCAAGAACTTAACATGTACAGCTTGGAGGAAAGAAGTGAAAGGGGAGACAAGGCTGAAACCTTTAAATAGAGGGTGAATAAGGTTCAGGAGGGCATTATTTTCAAAAGGCTGCTTTTACACTGAGGTGCTTTACAGGTGCTAAAACGCTAAAAGACACACCGCTCCTAAATCGCCCCTGTCTATTGAAATCAATGGGCAGTGCAGCCAAACCGCCAGAAAAGCACAGCACCTTTTTAGCCACTAGCAGGGATTAAAAACGCCCCACTAGTGGTGGAATAGCGCTGCTAAAACGATGGTAAAATGCTGCTAAAAATAGCGGTGCTTTACCGCCGACGCCCCAAATGCTAAAGTGTGAAAGCAGCCTAAGAAACCAAGATCAAGAACACAGGGACATGACCTCAAATTAGGAGAGGGAAAGTTCAAAACTTACAAGGTATAGTATAAAAGAGTAGTTGACACTAGGAATAGACTTCTAGCAGAGGTAGTAGGCCAGTCAACAATAAGTGGATTTTGGCATACTTGGGACAAACATAGATCTCTACTTAGACAAAAAAAGTTAAAGCTTAACTCTGCTTTTGTTAAGAAAAAAACATTCCCCTCTGGGTGATCTATGCACATTGCAAGGATTATAACAACCTTTGTTGCATATTTCTACCTTTTGTCATTCTGAAGAATTTACAGTTTTTTCCTCTGTGCCTCTGGGCAGAGTGAGTCTAATGGGAGTGATTTCATAATTATCAATCAGCTGTGCAGCTGCAGAGCACTAATGAGGAAAGCTGCTGGGCCTGCATCCCTTTAGACATGTTCCTATTGGCAGTATCTCACAAAAAATGACATTTTTGTTCCAGGGGATGCCTGAAATCTGACTTAGGCAGACTTCTGGGAAAATTAGTGAGCCGATCACACAAGCAGGACATGATGTTTTTGGGGGGTGGTCAGTACACAATCTGTGTACAGAACAACTCCAGGTTGCCATATATCATTGCATTTTCAGAAAATTACAGTGGCTGCAGATTGAAAAGGAAAGGTAATTTTTAATAACATTCAATTACAATATGACTTGTATTATTTTTTCTTTATTTGCTATTATTTTCCTACACGAAAGTGGAGTTATCCTTTAAAAAAAAATATATATATATATAGTTAATAAAAATGGACCAGTTGGTCTTTTTTCTGCCGTCACTCTTCTATGGTTCTAGAAGCAATACAAACTCTAGTATATTATAATCATTAAGGGTTATATGTAATAGTAAGTACAGGTTGTGTTTTTCTAATCTGATCACAAAGCACTTCAAAGAAGTTTTCAAGAAAACTGGATATCCCCACCGTATCGTAATTCAGTAGGGTGTTCCCATCCCAAAACCACTAAACATCGGAAAGTTAGAGGGAAAGATCAGTTTCTGTGTACTTTGTTTCTTTATTCTCAAAGCTCATTGGATTAAGCACAACAGAGAGATAATAGTGGTTTCATTATGACTGAACAGTCAACCATCAATATCAGGTTTTATGTGAAATCTGAAACTGTAGGTCATGCCATGCACGATGGATAAAGTGCAAGAGACAGGTGAACATTGTCCATTAATTTAAAAAACCCTTTAGGGCTTGTATATATAATACAGACGGCCAACTGACAGCTCAATATGTATACAACGCCTCTGTGAAGTTGGTGGTTGGTATTTAACTTGGTTTTCTGAGACAGCGCTAAAGTCTGGAAGTGTCAAGCACCTCCATTAGAATCACCCTGACTACATAGGAAAATGATGGCATAGTCACACTTCTGCTCACTTCATTTTTTAACAAAGTATGATCAGGCCAGAGCGCTTGTGTACAAATTTGATTTGCACTGAAGTGCATTATACTCCTGCTGTTATTAACTTTTGTTTTTCATCTATGCCTCTATAGCAGGGGTCTCCAAACTTTCTAAACAAAGGGCCAATATACTGTATTTCAAACTTCAAGGGGACTGGACTGTGGACAACGGGAGAAAAAAAAAATTACATAGCATCTGTGGATAGTAATAGGAGGAAGAATAATGCCTCATCGTTGGTATCAGTGGGATGAATTATGCCCCATTGTTGGCGTCAGTGGAAGGAACAATTCCCTATCATTGGTGTCAGTGGGAGAAATAGTGTTCCATCATTGGTATTAGTTGGATGAATTGTGCCCCATTGTTGGTGTCAGTGGGAGGAATTATGCCCCAGTATTGGTATCAGTGGGTGGAATAGTGCCTTGTGTTGTTGGAGATTGTCAGAAACCATGAATCAGATTGAGACATAAGTAATCACACTTGTTTAATAATAATAAAAAGGTAAACAGAGTAAGCATAGTCAATACATAGCCAGAGTTCAGTAACCAGATTGGGTAGTCAGCCAATGCCAATGTCAGAGAGCCAGAGATCAACGTAGTAGTACAGCAAGCAGGATCAGGAGCCAGAAGGGACGTCAGCCAACCAAGTCTTCAACAGGAACGCAGGAAAAAGTCTCTGAGATGTGACCAAAGGCGAAGAGATGAAGTGAGCTGGACGGCTTTAAGTAGGCAGGACCGACGAGCAGATCATCAACAACTGAGTCACTGTGGAGAGAAAGGTTCTGGCAATTAGCTGACAGCTGAGAGGCCAGCTCAGAGAAGGAAGGGCTGAGCCCAGCCCTGACAGAGATATAATGTTCCAAGGGTCGATACAAGCAATAAAGGTCACAGGACACTGTTTGGAAAGCACTGCTCTAAATACTTTTGTGGGAATTACCGGGCATCTGTGGTTTAAGGGCACCACATCCCAACAGAAATATTTAATTAAAAAAGTAGAGAAAGAACGGAAATTTTAAGGTGCCAAAATCATGATAACAAAAAGTACTATAAAATGTCCAATTTTTATTACAGTATAAACATTGTTAAAAACAACACTTTCATAATAAAACCATCACAGAATATCCATGTGGCCTGAACAAATATGCAGTAGCTTCAGCCCTACACGTTTCGCCAATTACTGGCTTCCTCTGGAGACTTTTGAATATTGCATAAAACGCCACTAAAGATAAGAGATAATCATTGTAAGTAAACAAATAAACATGCAAGCAAATAAACATGCATATCAATGCAATTGTGTATTGGTACACAAAATAAGTATACAAAAATATAAATGGATCATTTGGAGGGCTCTCTTACCAAGGGAGCTCAAGATCATTTGATGAATAATAAAATCATGCACCAATAGGATCACCCACGGGGATATTAACAAGCCATAGGAAGGTTAATGCCCACAAGAGCATCAACCTGCTAGTAATCAGTGTTATAAAAATTAAATAACCTGGAAAATCACTTAATTTATGCCACTTTGGAAAACCTACAAGGTTTCCTTTACTATGTACCTACCGCTTAAATCAAGATGAGAGGGTGACAAACGTAGGCTATCCAATAGATCTGAATATCCAAGCCTTGCCACCGGTATATAAGATGAAAACCTAGCTTGTAGGCTCATAAGTATATACTTTCCCACAGGGTGAAAGGGGACAACCAGATTCTAGATACAACAGATGCTACAGAAAGGGAAAAAGGGGCACTATTACTATTACTACTATTATTATAATTATTATTATTATTATTATTATAGAGGATTTATATAGCGCCAACAGTTTACACAGCGCTTTACAATATAAAAGGGAGACAATACAGTTAAAATACAATAAAATACAAGAGGATTAAGAGGGCCCTGCTCAGATAATATTACTATTATTAGAATTACGAGATATATCACAGGTGGACTCAAATCAAGTTGTAGAAACATCTCAAGGATGATCAGTGGAAACAGGATGCACCTGAGCTCAATTTTGAGTGTCATGGCAAAGGCTGTGAATACTTATGTACATGTGATTTTTTTTTTGGTTTTTTACTTTTAATAAATTTGCAAAGATTTCAAACTTCTTTCACATTGTCATTATGGGGTATTGTTTGTAGAATTCTGAGGAAAATAATGAATTTAATCCATTTTGAAAAAAGGCTGTAACATAACAAAATGTGAAAAAGTGAAGCGCTGTGAATACTTTCCGGATGCATTTTAAATGGTGAAATGTGTTGGTAAAGGGGTCACACTATGGAGTTATGAAGATATGGTACAAAGAAACATTTAAATTGTAGCTGTAGGCAATTTTTTCTAAAATCAGTAAGCGTTCCTCATATACGGGGCTGGAAGCTGATGTCTTATTCAGTGATAATACACAGGCTGCACAGCAGGACCCTGAGCCTGTGAGAACAGTTCAGATTGGTACCAATTACTTCGCCCTTTGACATCTCATTAGCTTAAAACATTAACGATGACTTCATCCCAGCACTGAAGCAGTGACATCATGTTCTAATCTGGAAAGGTGCATTCATTTGGGATTGCTTCAAAACTATTATTCCCTGAATCGCCAGCAATTTCTATTGACTTATCTGGAGAGCACTCACTTCCATCAAGAACAACCCCTGCTATGTAAATGCTCTGAAAATAGCACATTAGCTCACAGTCCCTGTCACTTACTGGCATGCCTCTGAGTACCAGAAACAGGGAGGGAAATGCTACCTGATGTCTGCATGCACCATTTTTCTAATTAATTCTTTTCTTTTTCATTTTTCCTTTAAAATGTGTTTGTGTGCATCTTAGTTTGTAGGGTGAAAAGAACATTTACATAAGCCAAAATTCTGATGTGTTTGTAAGCCTAAGGTGTATGTTACCACATAGTCGCTTCTGCGTCCGAGCACGGGGAGACGGGGTGCTTAAAATTCTTTTTATAAGTATTTATTTTATTACATTTTTTTTTTTTTACACTATCCCTTTATTTATTTTTTTGATCACTATTATTCCTATCACAAGAAATGTAAACATCCCTTGTGATAGAAATAGGCCGTGACAGGTCCTGTTTATGGAGACATCTAGGATCTATAAGACCCCAGATCTCTCCTGTATCCTGGAAAGCATGAGATCAAAAATCAAAAAATAATAAAAAATTGATCTCATGCTTTCAAACAAAAAAGGCAGTGTACATCTGCCCTAAGTGACATCATAACATTGCTTCTGGCCCCCTAGATGGCCGGGGACCTTCCTGTCTATGACCAGCTATATGATAACCCGACAGTACCACCAGAGCCAATACCAGGCCCCCTGATCGCATGGGAGAGAGCCTGGAGAGATGCTGGTGGTGTGAGCAGGGAGGGGGTTGTCCACTCCCACTGCCTATAAAAGCAATCAGGCGGCTAATCAGCTGCTAGGATTGCTTTTAGATGAAAGAGCAGCGCCGGGTTAAAAAAAAAAAAAAAGGGTTTCTGACATATAGCTGCAGTCATGGGTGTCCACAGAACTTTCGGGGGGGGGGGGGCATAATTTTAAGGTCACCCATGCTCCTCCCTTTTTTGACAATGTCGTGAAGGGGAGGGGCTTAGTCATCATATGCAAAGCGCAGGCATGCAAGGTTTGAGAAACCTGATGCAAAAGCTTAATAGAAGGAGCAAGCTGCCATTTTCTGATCAGCAATTTCTTATCTGTTTTTAACCCCTACCCTGCCCCACCCCTACGTCTGCCCCTAAACACACTCTCATAAATTATTTCATGAAATTACACTGTTAAATGTTTTATGCAGAATTAAGTTACAAAAATAAATATTAACAACTTTAACAATATTAACATAAAGCATATCAGTGCCCATCAGTGCAGCCACATCAGTGCCCATCAGTGCAGCAGATCAGTGCCCATCAGTGCAGCCTCATCAGCGCCCATCAGTGCAGCCTCATCAGCGCCCATCAGTGCAGCTTATCAGTTCTGCCTCATCGGTGCAGCTTATCAGTTGGCTGTCCCCATGGGGGGACATAACCTGAGTACAACCACTTGAACACAATTACGTACATGTATGGAGGTTAAAACAGCATCTGGGACTGAATTCCAGACATTCATTTTATTGCATGGTTACATTGGTCAAGCTTGGACCAATGCAAGTATGTACATGCCAATGCTGTGGTATCTCTGTGAAAGCTGGAAATATTTGTAGTAGGCATCACTACTACAGTGATCCTCCCTGTCTTCCAGGTCCTGTGTCAAGTGGCAGCCCTGCTGCACAGTACCCAAAAGAGGCTCACCACTTGGCAAAGGCACCATTCACAGGACATCAAAAAACAAAGAAAAATTTGCAGCTCACTTACCAACCAGCCTGCAAAAAAATTGCATTGTCCTGTCTAACAGTTCACAATAAAAACAAGGAGTTTAGTTACACACATTAGCAAATTTATGTGTAATTTGCAGCAGCCATGTCAAGGCACCCCAGTGTATTGCAGTCCTAACTCTATAATTTTGAGAGTCTCCCAGACTGGAGCACATATAGCAGTGGATAGATTAAAGAGGTGGGTTTTTCTTCCTTTCCAATTCCCTGCAAAGTAAAAGCATAATGTGCTAGTATGCATCGCATACTAGCACATTATGTGACAATTACCTGCAAACGAAGCCCGCGTCGTCCCCGCAGCATGCCGAAACCTTTTTAGCCTGTCTTCCTTCCCGGGCTGTGGACTCCGGCTCTGTGACTGGCCGGAGCCACGTGACGTCACTCCCGCGCGTGCATCGGCTCAGTAAACAGTAAATATCTTCTAAACGGTACATGTTTAGGACATATTTACAGTACCTATAGGTAAGCCTTATTGTAGGCTTACCTATAGGCAAAACCTACAAAGGGAGATTTACAACGTTTTTAGGGGAAGGTGTGTCTGGGGGGAGCCCACCCACAACCTTAAAGGTACAGGGACACACTGGACACCCAGCAAGAGCACAATGGCAGCTGAAGGTATCCTGTGCATCCCTTCACCGATTCACCAACTGTACAAACAAATCGCAACCACCCCAACCTATAACTAGCCTTTGCAGCATGGAGCACATAGAAGGGCAATGTACAACAAAAACAAACAAAAATTCCCAGCTCACTTACCAGCCGGCCTGCAGCAAAACCTAAATGACCCTGTCAATTTTGCAAGGTGGAGAGGCAGGGCGGTCACAATCTCCACCTCCATCAACGAATGCCTTTAATATATTTAAAAAAAATTTAAGGCTTTCTCTGGCGTGCCTGCTGAGTGAGCAGCCCCCTGTATTCACTATGCAGCAAGGCGGCAGTTCTGAATGGGATCCAGAATATATTGCTGATCCCTGTAGTAGCAGCAACTACTACTGTAATTTCCAGCTTCCACATGTACCCTGCAGGTATGGTATATACTGTACACACTTACATTGGTCCAAACCGGACCAATGAAGCTATGCAATAGTCAATACCTGGATTTAAGCTTTACCAAGTTAATAAAAGTATTATACTGACTCAAAAGGCCAAATGTGAGAATGCTGGTTCCTAATCCCCATTCTATTTATTGGAGCTCAGGCCCATTTCTGTCACTGGCCCTTGTTTTTCCTCATCCACACAGAGTCCAGTATTTATAATGGAACATAAAAATATACACAGGGCAGTCTTCTTTATCTTAGTTTCTGAATCTTGTCAATGTCATTTATTAAAAAAAATGCCAGAGGTACTTTTCCCAGTGCTACCCAAAGCATAAACTGAGCTTGGCAGGCTACAACAAGAGGGAGAAAAACTATATACTGTAGTTCTAAAAACATATACAAGTAGCGATGACAAATATTAAAGAGCTAAAAAAATGAATAAAAACCAAGCGCTGATGTGGATAGATATGTGTGATATAAATAAATTGTGCTTAAAAATATATATATACCAATATAGTTAGTGCTATGAAAAAATCAGTAAATTAAAGTTGCTATCAATATAGGGTGATCAGATAACCAAACAAATAGTACTAAGTATAAAATTGATGCGCTTTAAATAAATAGTGCAAAATATGCTGCTGCGACTAAGCTTAAATCCAGGAATAAAAAATGTATACATGTGAATAAAATGAATTAATAATTATGGTGCTAATACATGTGTTAAAATTGCCAAAATAAATCTTCAAATTGGTGATGTGACGGTGAGTATAAATAAAATAATAATGACACTCTGAGTACAATGTCCAGGCAGAGATAAATAGTGGGAGAAAGTAAAAATAATTAAACAGTTCCTTCCCTTAATCCAGATTGATTGACTCACTGGGTTAGATCGTTTGTACCAGGATATTTAAGGCCTTGAAAAAGTCATGTGTCAGTGATGTAACGCGTGGGAGGAGCTTAGGACGTTCAGTGCTGCAATACACCTGAAGGTTAACAGCAGCTGTTTCTCTATGGGAAACCTCGTCCACAGCCGCTGACTGCAATCTGCTTATTTGAATGCTTCTAATAGACCGGGAGTTTGTGAGTGTATCTCTTGTCCCTGTTTTGCTTATGTACTATCTAGTAAGCTCACTGCACAATGATCTATTTTTTCTTTGCTTGCTTTGCATAAAACCTTTATCCTGAGAGCCGAATCACCAGCAGTGTAATTGCTGAAGTGGGATGCAAGAAAAACTAAATATCCTGGTACAAACGATCTAACCCAGTGAGTCAATCAATCTGGATTAAGGGAAGGAACTGTTTAATTATTTTTACTTTCTCCCACTATTTATCTCTGCCTGGACATTGTACTCAGAGTGTCATTATTATTTTATTTATACTCACCGTCACATCACCAATTTGAAGATTTATTTTGGCAATTTTAACACATGTATTAGCACCATAATTATTAATTTATTTTATTCACATGTATGCATTTTTTATTCCTGGATTTAAGCTTAGTCGCAGCAGCATATTGTGCACTATTTATTTAAAGCGCATCAATTTTATACTTAGTAAAAATATTAAAGAGCACCATCTGCTCAACATGCCTGCAGGCTGCAATCACTGATTCTCAATCTCCACCTGTTGCTCAATAGTTTGCTTGGGGAGCATCAGCCCCTGCTACCAAAATCAGACAGGTGTAGGCACGTTGAGGTGTGTATGTTTGAGTGAGCCAGCGGCTGGCCCAGGCTGGGGAAAAGGTTAAATGTCTGTAGCTCAGTTCCTGGGCTTTTGGTCCTAGTCAACCCACCTGTGCTATAAAAAGGGGGGCGACCAAGGTCCAAGGGAGGGAAGCGGGTTTTACGGTGTCCAGTGAGTTCCAGTATCCCCTGAGAGCACAGTAGTTGATGCTACTAAAGAAACCTTTGCCTTTATGGACTATCATCTCATGTAGGTATGCCTGGGCCTTATTCTCGTCAGGATTGGCGAAAGTATGTTGTTCATATTAAACTGTTTTGTTGCATTCTAAGCCTGGTCTAAAGTTATTCAAAGGGGTGCATGTGGATTCTGGCGCATCAAAAGAACTTGGGTCTGTAAATGAACTATGGGGTGTGAAGAAACACCACTACTAACTGTGAACTCGGCAAGGCCAAGAAGAGGAGTGTATTTGCTAGGAGTAACCCAGCACAAGTTCAAGACACAAGCAACCAGTTGTTAGACAAGGTACCTGGTAAAGTTACAGGTCCTCTGGTAGGGTAGGGGGAGTCATTGTTGGGCTCCCTCCCTAGCGGTCGGTATTTAATAGCAACTGGATCCAAACCCATGTTATGGAGAACTATGGCCTGGTCATGAGGTACAGGAAGGGAAGAGTTAACGTGAAGAGTATGCATGAGGTCCATGCTATGTGCACAGAGGGACCCCAATCTGTTACTGGGAGTGAGGTAATAGAGGTGCGCTGGCCTGGTGGAGTGGGTGCAGGCTCAGAACTTCCCTCCTATGGGACAAGTCATTTTTCAGAGGAACACTGCACTTTATTACTATACACAGTGAAGGTTTATCTCTAAGGCCTGATTCACACCTATGCATTTTTAGTGCTTTTTGCAGATTTGCACTACAGAACGTGTTACATAGGAAACCATGTTAAATGGACTGCAGTGCAAACCTGCAAAATGCAAAAAGCACTAAAACTGCATAGGTGTGAATCCAGCCTAAGTCGAGGAAATGCCTTAGGCTCCATTCACGCCAATGCGTTTTTTTAAATTTTTTTTGGCTTTTTGCAGAAACGCAGGACATTTTTTTTAACATTGGTTCCTATGGAATACATTCATATCAATGCATTTTTGTGCCTCTGCATTTTTGGAAAGGGTCAAGGACTTCTTTAAATTAAAAAATGTTTGGTGCAATAGACTTCAATGTAGAAGCTGTAGAAAAGTGTAGTGTGTTTTTACTGCGTTTTTACCGTGATTTTCCCACAATTTGCGTTTTTCAATCTGCCCGCGAACAAATTTTCCAAAAATAAAGCATAAAAAATGCAAAATGCAACTCGCGTCAAAATCGCTGTGAAATTGCGGTAAAATGCAAATTGCGCCAAAATCGCTGTGAAATTGCAGTAAAATAATGTGAAAAGCACAGCAAAAAGCACTAGAGAAACGCTCAAAAGCAAATTGCATAGGTGAGTCTTAAGCCTCGTACACACAATCGGATTGTTGGCCAACAAAACCTTGGACGTTTGTCCGAAGTGCGTAGGCCCAAACTTGTCTTGCATACACACAGCACACAATTGTTGGCCAACAATCACGAACGTAGTGACATACTACGTGGTTTTTCAGCTCTTTAGCGCCACCCTTTCGCGTTAGTAGAAGTTTGGTGAGTGTTCGCACTTATAATTTCACGCTTTTCATTTAGCGCTTTTCATTTCGCACTTTTCAGTTTGTTTCTGAGTGGCCGTTCGTCAACCAGACATGTTGCGGAATCGGAGGAGATAACGTGCTATTTATTATTGGCCTTGGATTTTTTGCTTTGACCCAAGTCCAGTCCAGGAACAGGAGAAGGAGGATTTCTTGGACCAAAAATTGGTTGCTTTATTAATCGTGACCAATTATGTCATATACCTTTGCTGCGGGAGCTCCAGGAGAATAATCCGGATGATTTTCGGAATTATCTCTGGACGGCGGACCCCTGCTTCCACCAACTGTTGGCATTGTTGACCCCATATATTAGGAAGCAGGACACATGCATGAGTCTTTTATTTTATTTTTTGGTTGAATAATGATTTGATTTGTTATATTTTCTGTTTTTTGATGCATAGAATGCACTTTTTGGTTAGGTTCTGTTGGCAGATAGTATGTCTGATTTTATTTGTTTACTTTTTTTAATGCACAATAAAAATATTGTGTAGAATAATACTTGGCTATGTGTTTTACTTCAAATGACAGTTTTGGAAGTAGGCAGGTACAAAAAAAATACAATATAAAATTAACAAGGGGCACCAACAAAAACTACGGAAAAATGGTGTTGTGGTAACTTGACCAAAAAATTTAAAAAACATAATAATATTATTCTTGATATCACTAGAAAAAAAAAGCCTTTTAAATACGTTTGGCAGAACTCCATCAGTATCACCAGCAAAGCAGCTTCATTATTATCCCATTAAAGAAGAAGAGAATTGTGCGCTGCATTTCAGGATTTCATAATTTGACGCATCACAAATGTTAATTCTCCATTACGAACGCTAGTTTACAAGACCGACTGCTTCTGGCTCATCCTTCATGGCTCATCCGACAACAATTGTCCACTGGAGCCTACACACGGTCGGATTTTCCGCCAACAGCCTGACATCACACATTTCCTGTCGGAAAGTCCTATGGTGTGTACGAGGCTTTAATGTTAGATTTTTCAGATGATTGTGGTCTCCATCTGGCAATGATGAGCATGCTCCATGTGAGAGGTGCTCCCCACGTGCATGGGTTCAGACGACCCCACCCACACAGGCAACAGGACAAAAAGAAAGAAAGGAAAATTTATATAAAGTTGATTACATTCACGCATCTTAAAACCATCCATAGCTCTTAAATCACCTTTAATAAAGATATCTCATCTATAGAGGGCACTAAGTTACTGAGATATGTGCTATCAAGGCTCCATTGCTTGTAAGTCCGATTAGGGAACATTCATTATTCTAGAACTGTGACAGCTCACGATAGGGAGTCTACAGCACAATCAAGAAACATTCAAGAAATAAATCAAGGCATGGCATAAGGCTACTCAATGAAAATTATGAGAATGAGAACTAGACTGTTAAAAATAGATTTAAACACAACACTAAAGTCCCATGTAAACTTTACCATGTCTTTTCAAAAGTTGAGCCTCATTTTTATAATTTTGCAGTTTTCATAAATCCCTGGTGATCCTTGTGACCCTTATCACAAGCCTTAGGGGTCCAAACTTGACCTATGATAACAAACACATGAACAGGTTAACTTAAAGTGGTTCTAAAGTCTAAACATTTTTCACCTTAATTCCATTTCACAGGGCAGGTAAGTATAAGCCTGTTTATTATTTAAAAAATAGAGTTCACAATCACTTTAATTAAAAACCACAAAACAATTAGTAAATCCAGAGTAATAGCCTTCAGAATTTAAGCAAATATCAGCGCTCTCTGCAAAGGCAAACCAGGCTCTGCCCTTTTCAGCCATCAAGCCTTCTATTGCTCACCCTAGTGATGGGCAGCTGACCAAGGGAAACTTGGGATATAGGAGGACTAAAGTCAACTTTAAAATAAAAAATAAAAATGTAAATTCATTTACTTGTGTCTCTGGACGTACTTATGATTTTGATGTTTTGATTTCACTGGAGGTGACCTGTGCTAATCTGATTAAAGAAAAGACACACATAGACCCATACCCCATAGTACCCCATGGACACATACAACATATTATTCCAAAATTAAAATTTTATTATACAGATCAAGTTAAAAATCACAAATACATTATTAAAAGATCAGCCTCTTTTTAGCGGGATTGAACAAGCCTTGGTTTACTGGTTAGGACTTTAATCACTTGCCCTCCGGAAGATTTAACCCCCCTTATGACCAGGCCATTTTTTGTGCTACGGCACTGCCTTACTTTAACTGACAATTGTGCAGTCCTGCAACCCTGTTCACAAAAAAAATGATGTCATATTTTTCCTACAAATAGAGCTTCTTTTTGGTGGCATTTGATCACCTCTGCGGTTTTTATTTTTTGCGTTATAAAAAAAAAAGACAGACAATTTTGAAAAAAACAAACCTAAAAAAATGATATATTTTTTTCTGCTATAAAACACATCAAATAAAATATAAAAAAAATCTAATTTCTTTATAAATGTAGGCCAATAAGCATTTTGCTACATATTTTTAGTAAAAAAAATCCTAATAAGCGTATATTGATTGGTTTACGCGAACCACCACGCATGGTGGTGGATAGCCTCGGATGTTCTGCCAGGTTCTGGGCAGGTAGGTTGAGCGCCCACGGCTCCCCCTTCCCTTGTCAGGATCTTAAGGTGGTTATAGGAGTGCGGCCACAGTGGAATCCTTATGCTCTATCTATTTTCACACAATGTGAGTTTGACCATTGTAGTGTTTTAACGTTACCATATTAAAGCCGAGTTACACTAGGGTGGCTTTGCGCTCTCTTCTGTTGTGTCTAGATGTGTTCCTGTTACCCAGAGGATCCATAGAGAGCAGCAGCACCCTTTGACTTGTCTAATAATCACCAATAGCCAGCTGGAGGGCTATACCAAACAGCTGATCAGCGCGCTTGCTAGTTTTTTTCTTATGTGTGTATTTTTTGTTGTGAATTTGGTGCGGGGAAAAAAAAGACTCCTGTGCGTCTTTGGTGTGGGTGCGAAGCGAACTTCTATGGTGTGATGCAAATATGTTTGCACCTCCACACCTCATATCGCAAGGTAAATTCGCACCTCACCTTAGACAAAAACCTGCATCAAATTCACACCACACCGCATCACAACAGTTTGAACCCAGGCTTAAAGTCCCAATATATGGGGGATTCTAGCTGTTTCTTTTTATGCTCCATTGGGAAGAAATAATACTGTCCCACAAATGTCAAGCTTTCACCTAGGTGTCCAGCTTATAGTGAAAGCCGACAGCACCTACATCTGTCTAATAATGATTCCATTTACTAGCAATTCTTATACTCGTTGGAGTTCTCCTTTAATATAACATTGTGCTTTAAATATTAGAAGGCATATTAGTGTTGAGCTATCGTTTATAGGGGCATGATTCTACAACACATATGGATAATACAACAATTGATACAATGCGTGAACCCATTTTTATGGGATGTTTTATAGTCTGTTTAGAATTAAAAACCACTTAACAATTTCAACATTGCCTGGTACATTGACTAGCAGCCAGAATGAATTGTCTCAACTCTGAGGGCTGTTTAGAAATAAGTCCGATTAATGATGTTACTCAGTGAAGAATAAAATATTTACTCAGTCTAATCTAATAACAAACACTTTTTTTCATTCTTGGAATACAAAACACTTAATTATCATTTATCTTGGTTCCCCTGTTTGGTCTGAAGTTATTACTGAAAGATTGTATAACATTATTAGTACTCATTTAGTAGACAGGATTAACCTTAAATGTCAAAATGTTTACTACTAGTGACTCGTTGATTTAAAAAAATGAATATATTTGACGGCTTCTTGGCGCCATTTGTTTGTCAGCAAACAAATGAACTTTGGATAGTATAGCTCAAAATGAAAATAAATGGCGTCTTTATTAAAGGGTTTGTGACCACAAACATTTTTCCTTGCTTAATTGCGTCTAGTACTGTACAAAGAAATGTACACACACCAAGCACATTTTGCATATAGCTTTTCCAGCAATTCAGTAGTCGTGATGTTTCTTCTTCCATTTCCATTTTATTTGTGTAAATTTTGAGGCTTACACCCAATGTGTTGAAATGTGTCATCCCTTGTGATGTCATACAGATAGATGCATTGCTACTACATCACTCCCCCAGGTTATTGTATTGTAAGGATTTTCTTAGATTGGAGGAAGAGATAGAACCATTAGAGGAGGTAAAGAGATTATTGGGCCAAAGATCAAAAAAGAATAAAAGCAATGATTTCTACACCCCTCCCCCCCCCCCGACTCAGACATATTGATTTACTAAAGGCAAAAAAACTGTGCACTTTGCAGTTGCTCCAGAGCTTAGTAAATAACCAGAAGCTCTGCTGACTTCCATCATCCAATCATGCGCAAGAAAAAAAAGTTTTTTTTTAATTTTCTTTGCAGGTGATTGGGTACTCTTTGCAAAGTGAAGCCTTACCTCATTCACTAAGTTCTGGAGCAACTGCACTTGCAGAAGGCAACTGCACTTTGCAATGTGCACAGTCTAGTTGCCTTTAGTAAATCAACCCCATTGTGTCTAACAGAGGGGGCTGGGTTGACCATCTGAGCTTCTCTATATGAGGAACTACCAGCCCCTAAAGGACGAGAACTATGTTAACCTCCCTGGTGGTATGATTATGTCAGATTTTTGTATCTCCAAGCAGTACATGGAAATTTGGCGTTTTATATTGTAGGCCTGTAATTCTTAGGAATAACTCACTTAAATCTGTCCAAACAAAAGTCTAGTAGAGTCTAGTAGACATCCCCGGTATGATAAAGTTTGAAACTCAAAATCATAAATTGTAATATAATAAATAACTATAAATAATTGTAACAAATAATAAGATAATTATAATACAATTTATTATAATTAATATATTGTAATTAAATCAAAAACACTGAAATTTGCTCAGTTGCAGAATTGTCGCTGTCGTTACTTTCAGTGTTTAATGACAAATTTCCCCACAAATCACTATCGCTCAATTCTGCAAGTGATTCTAATTTATTATTGCTGTTTTCTAGCTGGTCTAAAACCGCTTTTGACGTAAAGGGACGCTTTTTGGTTGCCATGGACAATCTCAAGTTTCCAGGCAGAAAGAACAGTATATATATATATATATATATATATATCATAAAAAAATGCATGCAGGGCACTGGGCAAAGCACTAGGGACAAAAGGCATGTGAAATAATTTGATAGAGTAATGTAATCAGTAAGATTACAGTGTACTGTATGTAGCAATGCCCCGGGTCCCTTTTGGTCTAATAAGAACCTGCAGAGTTAAGGACAACTGGCATCCTTCTGTGTAGAGTGGCTTACAAGGCCCAGTGGGTGCAATGCAAGGTAGATTCATGGGTGCCAGACACTTATTGAATGCAAAGAGATTTATTTTCTCTTGAACAGAACTGTGGGAGAGAGGGTTTAGGGCCAGGACACCCTTTAGTAGTTGCAATGTGAATTAGCAGACTCAGAGACTTCTATAGGTAGACAGCCATGCAGTGAAAGGCATCCAGCAAGACACCACATCTGCATGTGTAGGATCGCTATGTGTCTCCTATGGCACAGTCTTATAACAGTTTCTAACACAAGTTGTCACAAACTTCTGTACTACCTCAACAATTACTTCTTGTAGATCGTCACTCCACTGAGCTCCCAGTCTCTCTCACTAGACTTGCTGATCCACTGCCACTGGATCTTCTGAGCTCTTCCAACCTTCTCACTGAGTATCTTCCTCAAGCGTCACCCCACTGGCCTGCTCAGTCCCTAGCTTGGCACACAAGGCTGCTCTGCAAGCGTCACCTCCACTGGCTGGGTCCCTAGCTTGGCACTCACAGATGCTCCTCAAGCTTCACCCCACTGGCCTGCTCAGTCCCTGGCTTGGCACACAAGGCTGCTCTGCAAGAATTATCTCCGCTGGCTGAGTCCCTGACTTGACACCTGCTGAAGTTTCCCAATTCTTCACCATCCCCAGTTGGTGAGAATACTGCTCTGGTACTTGCTTCAGCTGGTAATAAAGTGGATGGTCCCCTAGTGGCGACAGCTTCCCTTCTACCTCCGACCAAGTCAGGTTCTCTGGCCGGTAGAACCGTCACTTATGGTTGGACTGCAAGCCGCAGTCCCAACCCTACGCTGCTCTCTCACTTCTGGATAGGCCCTCTGACAGCCTAGCAGCCAGATGCCCCTGATCTAGGCCTCAGGCTCTGGCCTAGCAGCCCGGGGCAGCACAACACACGTCCACCCATCCAGGTGGCACAGAACCCAGATCACCTGGCTTCACCCAAATAAATAGACTCTCCCAGAGGGCCAAGGGACCCAAGAAGATACCTGCCCATTGGCTGAGATACCCCATCTATTCCTAATCTGTCCTTGCAATGCCCTTGTCTTATCTACTATCACCAGATTCCCGGCCATCTAGAGACAAAAGAGAGAAGTGCAGCAATTACAGAATTTAGATCAGATGACAATGGTCACCAGTGATTAATGGGGGTGGGTGGCTGTCCCTAAAGGGGACACAGACAGCAATACAAATCTGAAGTCCTAACCCTTTCCTACTCTATTAAAAAAAGCTGTATATACACTTTAAACACTTCAAATCAACTACAAAATGGAATTAAAGAAAAAAAGTCCCCAAATAAAAAGAACAAAATAAAAGGCAGCAAAAGGGTTAATTGCCTAATGAACTAGCAATCAGAATTTAAGTTTCCTATATGACCCTGATCTCTCTCTCTTTGCAGCTTTTCAGCTTCCCTTTACAGCTTCAAGTACAATGAACACAATGGTGTTGATTTATAAAACTAGAGAGTGCAAAATCTGGTGCAGCTCTGCATAGAAACCAGCTAATTTAGCTTCAATTTTTTTTTTTTTTCAAAGCAAGCTGAAGTTAGAAGCTGATTGGCTACCATGCACAGCACATAGCTTTACCTGAAAGACCCCTTATTGTTTTTTTCCAGCCTGCTGGCCATTGTTCAAACGTCATGCGGAGCATTATGGTTAAAAACAAAATTCTCCCAGACGAATGTGCACATAAATTGACTGTGCACTAAACTTGAACCCCCAGATTTTGTCTGGAACCCAAGGTTGTATCAAGTCAAAATCTCAGGGCTTGTTCATATTTTAAAGCTACTCAGCATCGCATAAGACTTTATCAGTTAAAGAAAGTACCAAATACAATGCAAAGTACAGGTCACATAAGGACAACTTGGCAGTGGTGCAATCAGTTATTTAATAATTCAAAAGTGACGCTTTATAAAACACGCTAGTGAGGTAATAAGGCTAGTGGATGGAAATGCAATTTAAAACATCTCATTGGTAACGGTTACTTGTGAAAGATACCCATATCCAAAAGTAGCAGACCTGCCCACTCTGCTGAGTCCACAGGATTTTTTTACAATGTATTTTATTGAAATGAGCGGTAGGAAAGTCAAACATCATAATGACCAGGCAGCATGTAACCTATAATTAAAATATTCTTCTACTTACATGTTATTAGAATCAAGATAACCCCTTACCTCAAGGCTGCTACATCCCTTCACTGTAGCAACACCTAGATAACAGGGGATATTGAGCCTATGATAAGTGTGAGTTTTAAGATCTGGTGTCCTGCAGTTCTTAAAGCTTTAGGGTGTCTCCACCTAAAGGGGTCTTGTTGCAAAAGAGGGACTCCCCCTTAGGACAAAGGAGGTGGAATACCTAAAATGTACATGAAGCTCCAACAGCTACTTGACTGGCAGTCACTAGCTGCTCTCTGCATCAAGAAGTTTGACAAAGAACTTCTTCTTTGAGATTTTGGGTGTAACTCTGTTCCAATGACTCTAAAAGATAAGTCTTCTTAGGCCCCACTGACCTCCAGGCACACAGCCTGCAGTCAGTGAGATTTGATACCCTCCAGGCCTGGGCTCCAGCTTTCTCACACAGAGGCCATCTCCCCTAGGATCTCTTCCAAAACGTTAGGGCTTCCAAAGAACTAGAGGGAGAGCAGCAAAATGACGTAATACAGATCATATCTATGTGCAAAGTTCTGCAGGTAAACCAACAAAAATGGAAGTAAAAAAAAAAACATAGCAAGGCTGTTAGGAAAAAACATCCTCACAGTGCCTTGAAAAAGTATTCATGACAAGGGAACTTTTCTTCTCTGGCTGAGCTTCAATCTGTCAGATCTCACAGCATCCTTGGAAACTACTGTCATTTCCAAGATGCTGTGCGGGTAATACTACAGAAGGCACCAGCCCCTCCCTCCCTCCCTATCCCTGGTAGCCGACTCATGACGCAGTGTGTACCCGTTAGGGGTGTCATGAGCGATGGACCAACACGATAACTTATGACTAGTTGGGACATACCTCCCAGTTTTCCTCTTGATCACATTAACCAGTTTGTAACAATATCTTGTCAACACCTTGCAGCGTGATATTTGTTTAGAAGGTCAGTGACCGTTGTGAATTTGACACTTATATGTCTTCTGTATTACATATGTCATCTCATGTCATGCAATTTAATTTCAATAAACATTTTAAAATTTAAAAAGAAAAAAGAAAAGAAAAAGTATTCACACCCCTTGACATTTTCCACATTTTGTCATGTTACAACCAAAAACGTAAATGTATTTTATTGAAATTTTATGCGATAGACCAACACAAAGTTGCACATAATTGTGAAGTGGAAAGAAAATGATAAATGGTTTTCAATTTTTTTTTACAAATAAATATCTGAAAAGTGGGCATGCATTTGTATTCAGCCCCCTTTACTCTGATACCCCTAACCACCTAATAGGGAACCTTAGTGAACAAACAGCATCATCAAGGCCAGTGATCACACCAGACAGGTCAGGGATAAAGTTGTGGAGAAGTTTAAAGCAGGATTAGGTTATAAATAAATAACCTAAGCTTTGAACATCTCACGGAGCACTGTTCAATCTGCCATCCAAAAATAGAAAGAGTATGGCACAACTGCAAACCTACCAAGACATGGCCATCCACCTAAACTGACAGGCCGGGCAAGGAGAGCATTAATCAGAGATGCAGCCAAAAGGTCCATGGTAACTCTGGAGGAGCTGCAGAGATCCACAGCTCAGGTGGGAGAATCTGTCCACAGGACAACTATTAGTCAGGCACTCCACAAATCTGGCCTTTATGGAAGAGTGACAAGAAGAAAGCCATTGTTAAAAGGCCATAAGAAGTCCCGTTTGCAGTTTGCAAGAAGCCATGTGGGGGACATAGCAAATATGTGGAAGAAGGTGTTCTGTTCAGATGAGACCAAAACCGAACATTTTGGCCTAAAAGCAAAACGCTATGTGTGGTGGAAAACGAACACTGTACATCACCCTGAACACACCATCCCCACCGTGAAACATGGTGGGGGCAGCATCATGTTGTGGGGATGCTTTTCGTCAGCAGGAACAGGGAAGCTGGTCAGAGTTGATGGGAAGATGGATGGAGCCAAATACAGGGCAATCTTAGAAGAAAACGTGTTAGAGTCTGCAAAAGGCTTGAGACTAAAGATCACCAGGCACAGTGTCGCCTCCTCACACCTGTTTTAAACCTCTAATTGCCATACTACTGTGTGCGTTGTATGGCAATCATGGGTTTAAATCAGGTGGTTAGGAGGCAAAATATCGCCCCCACCACCTGTCAAACACACGCGGATCACTTATTAGAGTAGCAGCAGTGCCTCCTGCACTTGTGAATGAGCCCTTAATTGCATTTGGCATTGGCACCCTTAGTGCTCGTTCACATGTGAAGTTGGGGGGCCTTATTCACTTGAATTGGTCATGCTTGGCAGGGCATATAACTCCTGCTGTGGCTACGACATGTGTACACCCTTGACCACTGAAGCTAAAGGGGGTGCGGTTGGGGCGGGGGTGATAAAAACACATCTTAACTATGGGGTTTTACCACCCCCCAAACTGTAAATGTAAATGAACCTTTACTGTCCTGAGCCCCCTATAAGGCTGTCTTCACACTGATGTGCTGCAGTTTACCTGCACCACGGGTGCAGCTCAGTGCATCTGCATTAGTGCGAAAGCAGCCCTATACTATTATGTCCAGTGTATTGTTTCACACTGACCTAAAGATCTCTTCTTTACTGCTGCTGGCACCACTCTGGAGACTGCTAGCCGGGAAAAGAGGTGGAGTGCAGTTGGTATCTCTCTGCATTGGACAGGAGCCAGCACTACAGAGAAGGCATCGGCTCTTGCTCCCTACTACAGCTCCAAATTTACAAGTAGTCCCTCTGCATTGCACTCTGGTTGATGCTCTGGAATGGTGGGTCAGCAAACCCAGACCTCAATCTACCAGTCACCTGTTCGTGATCTACTGGTAGATCGCAATCTACAGGTTGCTGACCCCCCGGGTTAGATCAAAGCATATTCATGTGTTAGAATGGCCCAGTCAAAGTCCAGACCTAAATCCAATTGAGAATCTGTGGCAAGACTTGAGAATTGCTGTTCACAGATGCTCTCCATCCAATCTGACAGAGCTTGAGCTATTTTGCAAAGAAGAATGGGCAAAAATGTTACTCTCTAGATGTGCAAAGCTGGTAGAGACATACCCAAAAATACTTGCAGCTGTAATTGTTGTGAAAGGTGGTTCTACAAAGTATTGACTCAGGGGGGCTGAATACAAATGCACGCCATGCTTTTCAGCTATTTATTTGTAAAACATTTTGAAAACAATTTATTATTTTCTTTCCGCTTCACAATTATGTGCCACTTTGTGTTGGTCTATCACATAAAACTCCAATAAAATACATTTACGTTTTTGGTTGTAACATGACAAAATGTGGAAAATGTCAATGGGTATGAATACTTTTTCAAGGCACCGTATGTGCCTTTTATACTGCTCTCTTTAAATTAAGGTCCATAATTAAACGATGGAAAAAGCTTGTGAAAATACTTTTTCAAGGTACTGTATATTTATATATTATGTGTATTTGGTGACAATTCTTACCATCGTTATTTTTAATTGTCTTGATTACACAAAACATGAATAAAGGGCATTTAATGGAGTTATATCTCGTAAATCTCTGTTCTCCCCCCTCATTGTAACCCACATGTAACCCACCCGCATTTGCTTGAAAAAAAGTTCTGGCCAGGCCCTGTGCCTATCTGGTCCATTTATTCCTATAGTTGGTCTGTATTCCTCTGGAAGGCCGCGTCTTCCATGAGTACAGACCAGTCATAAGAATAGGGCAGCTGAAAGGCTGTGGTGTGGTGGACGTGGCTGTTCAGTAAAGATCTCTGGAGCAGGACTAAGGTAAGTATTTAATACTGCTGGGTACACCGAGGAGTAGGGGGAAGCTTTACAGGACTAGAAGTGAAGTTGTCCTTTAAGTTCAAAAAGTATGTCTATACTTCCATGCCTGTTCAACAATGTGAAAACCTTTCCACCCTGGTCTATAAGACTTGAGCAGTAAGAAATAGGTCAGTAGGGGGTCTGACCTTAACGTAGTAGACTGGATATCTTGTGGGCTACCTGTGGCTGCTGCCTGGATCTTTCCCCTCCCACTTCCATCCCCTTCCCAACCACTCCCACCTGCCCACCCCTCCCCCCATTTCTCCCTCCTTCCTTTGCACTACCATTTTTTTTTTTTATTTATGTTGCCTTTGCCTTTTTTTCTTACTTTAAAGCGGTAGTAAACTGCTGAAAAAAAACAACAAAAAAACCCCGTTAGACAACAGCATAATGTGCTAGTATACATCGCATACTAGCACATTATGAAATACCTCTGAACGAAGCTCCCGCAGGGGCGCCTGGTCACCGCTGAGGGGGCTGACATGTTCCCCCAGCATTTCTTCCGGGTGTGCGGGCTTCGGTGCTGTGAGTGGCCGGAGCTGCGATGATGTCACTCCCTCCGTTCCGTCAAGAAGCTCTAAAATTCCGGTATGATACGCTGGACCTTCAGAACGCATGTGCCACTGAACACCATGCTGATTTGTACTTTATTTTAATGTATGCCATGTATTTTTATAGTGTTGCTGTTGCCTTATTTTACCGAAAATGTACCATTATGCCTGTGTTTTTTGCTTTGTATTGTAAAATGTTAAAATATAATAAACATATTGAAATGAAATGTCCCCATGTTGGGGACATTTTCCCTGACCCCCTGCCATCAGAACAAGAAGTAGGGATAACAGCTACTATGATCTGTAAAATGTAGTAGCTCATAGCAATCAACTAATCTTTTTACCAATCTGTCTACAGTGTACTGCAGTTTGATTGGTTACTAAAGGTTACTGCAGTTTGCACATGTTCTTTGTCTTATTAAATAGGTCTGCTACTGGCATTTTTTTTATAGAGAGCCTTTTATAATGTTATCATGGTAATGTACAGTAAGTCCAGCTCTTATTGCTATATTACCATGTAACTCCGTCCCTAGAATAAATATTTTCATTCATTAAATGTAATATTTTTGACACCAAACCAAGCTCTTTAATGCATTTGCTCATTTTTTCTGTCTTTGGGATCTGGGCTAATGGCTTATGCGAGAGAGCGAGAGGTTTAGGGAGGTGCTGGCAGCAGTCTCCCTGCTGTAAAGATGACTTAGATTAGAATGTGCCTGTGGAAGAAATTGCAGAGTTTGCAGCCTTTGCTGAGCTTGAGGCAGAAGATCAGGTTTCCTTGGAGGAGAATAGCCGGCCCGTAAGGTGGCTGCTTGACATGGCAATCTTCCTTAAATACTGTAATGTAAGAACACATATGAACAGGGAGGGATGTAATCTCATGCTCAGTGTTCTAGAGTTTAACCTAATAATTAAAGAGCAACTCCAGGCAACAGGTTAAAACAATCCACAAACTACTAATGCTGCTTAGGAGATATTATCACAGTGTAGGTGAGAAACTCCTCTCGGTCTATTCTTAAAGCACAACTCCAACCTTTTTTTTTTTTATTGGATTGCAACTGTTTGGGCCCTGTGACGGGAGGGCCCATGGAACCCAGAATTCAGTCTAGTTATAAAGGAGTTTTGCTTAACAACTGACTTTGTGAACACTCCATTATATCTGGCTTTGTAAATCATGCTTTATAACTGGCTTTGGAACCACTACTTTAGAAGTTTTGGAAGGGAACTGCACTTTATACCAGGGTTTGGTAACTTGTTTTCTAAAGTAATAGCTCCCAAACCCTGCTCTAAGGCTACATTCGCACACGTGTTTGTTTAGGCACAATACAAATGGCAGGGACAGGAATCTGCTGATTCCTACTGCTGTTTTTGACACCTGTGAGTGACTAGCTGCGTTTTGCTTTTGTGTGTTCTGATATGAGGTGTGATAGTGCAGGAATTGGGGGTTATCTGAGGTGAGGTCTGATGGTACAGGAATTGGGATGATCTGAGATGTGAAGGTGCAGGAATTGGGGTGATCTGAGGTCTGATGGTACAGGAATTGGGGGGATCTGAGGTCTGATGGTATAGGAATTTGGATGATCTGAGGTGTGAAGGTGTTGGAATTGGGATGATCTGAGGTGTGAAGGTTAAGGAATTATGGTAATCTGAGGTGTGAAGGTACAGGAATTGGGGTGATCTAAGGTATGAAGGTGAGGGAATTTGGGTCATCTTAGGGGTGAAGGTGCAGGAATTGGGGTGATCTGAGGTGTGAAGGTGAGGGAATTGGAGTGAAGGTGCAAAGCTCAGTTGATTCCTTATGATTATTCAAGTGGTTTACAGCATTTGTGCTACTTCATACTAGGACTCAACCATCAAAACCAGAGTTAAAGTAAGACAAAAAACATCATCATATGGCAGCTCTGACCTACACTGGCCCCAACCTGTCACATTAAAGTAAAAAAGACACCTGATCAAATCAACACATCCTGAAACCCCAAATCTCGTCACCAACCCCCCCGTGAACACCTCCAACCAAACTCCCCCTCCCCCCGGCTGCTCAGTCTAAAATGCCCGTTCCTGTTTTTGGGCCCAGTCCGGGCCTGCCTGTGTGTGTCACCTTGTGTGTCTTCACCAAGGCCAAACATTCTAGGGTATGTAAACTTTTCATCAGGGCCATTTGGATGATTTCTGTTTATCATTATGATTTAAAAAGGAGCCAAATAACTATGTGATAAATAAATGGCTTCCTATGATCACTATCCCTAAGTAAAAGACAGTTTTTTGTCATGATCAGTCCAGGGGCGGATCCAGGGGGAGGGCAACAGGGTAATTGCCCCCCCCCGAAAATATCACTGACTGCAGTGCACTCCCGAGTCTCTCTCTCTCTCAGTATCATCACCAGTCGATCAGCGGCACTGAGAGAGACTCTGTAATAATTACACTGCTGCACTGAGGAGGTGGGTGGAGCCGCGCCGCTGGCTTGGCCTCTGTATTTCCTACACTGGTTGCTAGTGCCTAGCAACCAGTGACGTCAGTGAGTCATGATGCCGCTGCTAAGGAGGAAAGCGAGAGAGATCCCCAGCATTCAGAGTGGAGTCTTCTTCCGACCGACTCCATCCCTGAGTGGGAGTGTTGGCTCCACCCCCTCGGCTCCTCCTCCCCCCATCTTCTGCACAGTCCATACTGCAGGCCTCCGCCCCTGAGTGGGTGTTGGCTCCACCCACCTCCTCACTCCATCTTCTCTAAACTGCAGTGCAGAGCGGCGTGAACCCAGGACATCTAATGTCATGTAATACTGCCTGTGAAGTGTGGACAGACTAGTGCAATTACCGGATCCCACTTATCTCATTGCTCCTGCGACCTGCATGGGAGCCCCTTCCACCACCAGAGGTCCAGAGAACCAAAATATTTTACTAAAAGTGAGTAAAAGAATAAATGAATGTGTCAAATCGCAAAATAGATGTGTGCCATAACTGTCATTATGTATGAAAAAAAATTTCCCCTAAAACTTGTTCAATGTTAACCCCTTTAGCTCTGGAAAGTTTTACCCCCCTTCATGTATAAGCCATTTTTTGCGATACTGCGCTGCATTACTTTTACTGACTGACAATTGGTCGGTCGTGGGACGTTGTACCCAAACAAAAGTGATGTCCTTTTTTCCCACAAATAGAGCTTTCTTTTGGTGGTATTTGATCACCTCTGGTTTTTATTTTCTGCAAAATAAACAAAAAAAAACCCAACAATTTTGAAAAAAAACAAACAATATTTTTAACTTTTTGCTATAAAAAATGTCTTCATCAGTTTAGGCCAATGTGTTCTGCTATTATATTTTGGCACCCCCCCCCCCCCCCAATAAGTGTATATTGATTGGTTTGCACAAAAGTTATAGCATCTAGTAATGGCAGTGATCAGTGATTTTTAAGTAAGCAACACCTAATTTTCTGGCAGTGCCCCTCCCGAGACTAGACTCTGGATCCGCCCCTGGATCAGTCATATTTTTAATATCAATCCCAAAGTTTCACGATTTCTGCCAGGGTGTGCAAACTTTTGAAACCACCCGTAGAAGAGAAAAAGACCAAGTGCTTTCTTTTCTTTTTTTTTATTTCTTTTTTATTTATTTACTGTATGTTTGTCTCAAGCATGTTTGAGTTCACTTACTGTTGACTGACTTACAACCTCTGTTGGAAGTGTATGCCAAACATAAACTTCTTTTTCAGCAAAGTAATACTTTTGTATGATTAGTTTTGGACTTTTCTCCTGCTGGTTTTAGGTTCTATCCCCATGTTCCTAATCTTAGGTTTATATTGAAAATACAGCTCTCCTGAACTTCAATAATACCCTTATTGTGGTTGTAAACCCTTTATAACCACTTTATACTACAGGCAAGCCGATAATTAGGCTTGCCTGTAGCTACACTGGATATCTCCTAAACCTGCACGGTTTAGGAGATATCCCTGTATTTGCATGTGCCGACTTCATCGGCACATGTGCACCTAAGCAAACTGAAGCAACGGCACGCTTCATTTGTATTGTGCCGTTACCGGCGGCTCCGGCGCACATGTGCGGGAGTGACATCATTGTGGCTCCGGCCAATCACAGCACCGGAGCCACGATACCCGAAAGTGAACGAGGTGAACATACTATGCATACTAGCTCATTATTCCTTTATCTTACAGTTTTTTTTTTTTTTTTTTTACATGTGTTTTACAACCACTTTAATGTATATAAAAGTTTCAATTATGTCTCCTCCTTCCCTTTTTTCCTCAAGACTCTACTTATGGAGTTCAAGTCTCTCCTGATATGTTTTTCAAAACTTAAACATTTTATGTCTGGACTTTGGAGCTTGCTTGTATCATCATTAGATCTCACAAGTTTTCAAAAAACCCAGGTGCTTTATTAAGCAAATGTGAAGTGGCCTCCCTGGCCATTGTGAAGGCACTGAGGCTGGAGAAGGCAGGCCAAATATTGACCTGAGAAGTTGTAGACAATATTTGATTACCACAGCACTGGGGTTTTGGGAATATTCAGGTGCTCTGAAGATGCCAACAAAACATGCCATCAGACAGCTGGTGGTGGATCTGGGGCCAATAAGGAAAAGTAGCTTAGAAGTTAGTTTTAGGTTGGCCTGTTCAGATGAGGATACCAGCAACCTAAAACTTTCAACTAGGCCTTGTATGTAAATGTCAAGCTACAAATTACAACCTATCGTTTTGGGAATATTCAGGTGCTCTGAAGATGCCAACAAAACATGCCATCAGACAGCTGGTGGTGGATCTGGGGCCAAAAAGGAAAAGTAGCTTAGAAGTTAGTTTTAGGTTGGCCTGTTCAGATGAGGATGCCAGCAACCTAAAACGTTCAACTAGGCCTTGTATGTAAATGACAAGCTACAAATTACAACCTATCGGCAGGCAGAATTTGTCATCTGATATCACTTAAAAGCACATCTTCATGCTTGGCTGAAGTTTTAGCAAGATTTAGATTCAATTATATCTATCTATGCAAGAGAGACTCATGTTGACAATACTGTTCAGCCTTTGTTTATTGATCTTATATGAGATAAAAGAAAATTTGTGATACAACCACAAAGTGCATGCAAATGCTAAATAATTCTAAGCAGAGATACACTAAAATGCTTCTACATTTTTGAAACTTACTTTGGTTTAACTTGCAGTAAACATGCAGGTCAGGTTGGTTGCTATAATTAAAGGGCTGTAATTTCCTTGCCTATTTGTACGTGGCAGAAATATATGCGTATACTAAGTACTGTCCATGCCACCCATAAACAAAGAGTGTTATATTATCATCCCTCTGTCCAAATTCGGAGGACATTTAAGGATGATGTGTGTAAAAAATTATACAGTAGGAGATATTAGATTATAAGAGGTTATATCACAAATATGATCACCTGTTCTAGTTTTGAATCCCCTTTTAGTTTTTTCTATGGAGAATTCACTGCACTTACATAGAAAAGCATATTAAATGTGTTGCAGTTAGCAAAATGATTCCCACATATAGTTTTCTTGCCAGGAATTTATTTAGTTTTTTTCAACTGCAACATACTTGTAACAAGTGCATGATTAACATGGATATGGTTAATTTCACAGCATGTTTTTTATTTTGTTCAAACTGCCTAAATATGAGTTGGTTAAAGAGGGCCAATGCTCACAAATTGTGATAATGTTGGGTAGCAATTAAAAGGTATCACTAAGATAAACTTGATACTTACCAATCTATTTGCACATAATTTTGATTCCTCATGTGCAATTATGACTCTAAGGAGTTGATTTATTAAAAATGGAGAGTGCAAAATCTGGTGCAGCTGTGCATGGTAGCCAATCAGATTCTAACTTCAGCTTGTTCAATTAGGCTTATTACTGCTGCTTTTAGCAGCGTCTGCCTTTTTTTTTTACTGCTTGAAAACTCCAATGCCACTTACAGCTACGAAAAGCCTATATGCGCATGGACACATAGAATAACATATGTGTATAGTTTAATTATTCTGCGCTTGCCGAACCAACAGTGCAATCAATACCATAAAAATGTGAAAATGTGATAAAATTCAAAGAATATATATATGAGTATATACATGCTGCTATCTCCAAAAAATTAAATACTCAATTCATTATATATATATATATACGGTATATACCGGTATATATATACAGGAGGAGATTGCGCAAAAAACCCAACCACAACAATCTATATAAAATCGTGCAAACACAATTAGCAGTGTGAGTGAATTAATGTGTTAAGTGAATAAATTAATCACTAATTGATTAGTTGTTTAAAGTAAAAAAAGTGTTGAAAAGTCCCAAACCAAACTTTGAGGTAAAAATCCACACGGAATACCTATATATGATATATCAAAAAGTCCCAACAGAAACAAATTGACAAGGTGATGATAAAAGCAACTTTTGATGCCACCCCACACACTCTGCAATGGTGACTGATCATATGCTTAAAATCTGGATAGGAGAAGTGAGCTTTAGTAAAGCCAGATGGCCTCTTACCGAACTTGATGGACCCCAAATTATAGGGATCAAACTCGCTTGGTATCAGCAGCACTCAACTGACATTTCACCCGGTCCGCTCCAGAAAAAGAGAGAGCCACTCTCCCCCGTCAAGGACAACAAGATGAATTAATGATTTTCCATTCACTCTGGTAACAACAACAATCAGCAGTGATGTTCCACCCGGTCCACTCCAAATCTGGGGAAAACAGGTGTGTAGGCGCTGCAACCTTCCCACATTACAGCTCCGCCTGGTGCTCAGACCTGGAGGCTGCTGACACTTTCATTGTACCAGAATAAAGAAAGTAATGGTCGGCACTCAGGATGACATCTAAAAAGTAGTATTTCTTAATTAAGTAAACATGTTCAAAGCTGTAAAAACAGCCTACGCGTTTTGGATGTTAGTCCTTAGTCATGTCCTGCAGACATGTTCTCCAGCTTTTTTGTCTGTACCTCTGTATGGCTTTCTCTTTAAAAGCTGGAGGAAGTGTCAGGGGACTATGTGGGTGCTCATCAGCGCCCTTGCAGTCTATTGAGAACTACTACCATAAGGACTTGTAGTTTTTTCATTTACAGATTGCTATAAATGAACAATGAACAATGTGGCTGTGTGAGTGGAGCCCTGAAAAGCTGAGATGATTTTAAAATGTGACAGATGCTGTGGAGGAGAGGATTACAGGAGAAGGGGTGAGCGGGGCTTTTATTAAAACATGTTACATGTGACACTCTAAATATGGGTGTCACATGTAGCATGTTCCAAGGGTGAATTTAGCCTTTAAGTGACTACAAAAAAAATCAGACGCACAAAAATAAAAGACAAAAACCACAAGAACATTAGAAAAAATAAACTAAACTACCCTAAAAACACCCCCCCCCCCCCTCCACCCCAAAAAAAAAAAAAAAAAAGAACATCTTCTAAATAAAGAAAAAGAAAACACGCCATGCACATGCAGGTATTTCTCCAATACGTTTACTGTGTAGATTGTTGTGTCTTCCCCTATAGATCCTCCTAGCCAGAGATTAGTTAATTTGCTGGAAGATCAGCAAATGTGCCATTTCCTTTTCACCAAATGAAAATTCTCATAGACTACAGGAGGTCACATAAGTCTTCATTGCAGGAAACTGTTAATAAAGGTTTGTGTGATGTGTCTGCAATGTGCTAATCTCTGCTAGCTCTGTTATAATAATTTGAATGCACAAAGAGAGAAGGGATTACATTATACCTAGACACTTACAAAATAATACTTAGCTTTGTAGAGCATTGTAAGTAAAAATAGGATCCTTTTATTTTTTGTTTAAAAATACAGTTGTCACTCTCTGTGCCTGTAGACGGTTTCTATGAACTTCCAATGTTTTTCGTGTGCTCTAGCAGCAACAAAACTTAGCAGTTTTACTGCAGTGACAATAGCGGAGCATGCCATTGCACTCTGCTTTGCCACAGCTGCTTGAGGTTCAGCATGGAAGTATACAAAAAATGATGACAACACCGCAGCTAAATTAAGAAAATGTTGTAAAAAAAAAATGTTGTCACTCTGGAAAAGGTAGTGCCTGTGAACACAGCTTACTGAATCGCTAGGTATAATTGACCTGAAAGCAGAACCTATATATATATATATACTAGGGCTGTTACTGATTAAAATTTGTGTTCGATTAATCGATTTTTATTTTAATCGATTAATCAACTAATTTCGAATAATTATAACGTGCATACAGATCCAACTACTTTTAGCTGATTTAGCACCGTTGTTATGGCAATGGTCGAAGCTGGACAGAGCGGGGCATGGCTAGGACGTCACACGTCATAACCTCAGCCTCACCGTGCCCATAATCTCAGCCTTACCGTGCCCATAATCGCAGCCTCACCGTGCCCTTAATGCTGTCTCACTGTGCCCATGATCACAGTCTCGCTGTGCCTATAATGATCGCAGCCTCACTGTAGTCAGTGCCTGTGCCTGGATTACACAGTCTGGGGGTATCTCTCGCTGTGTGTCTCAGAGCTGAGTGTGAAAACTTTGGCCGCGCTGTGAGAAAAGTCCCGCCCTCCTCCTAGATCAGGTCGTGTGATAGACAGAACACTGTGTCTATCACACGAGCTGATCTAGGAGGAGGGCGGGACTTTTCTCACAGCGCGGCCAAAGTTTTCACACTCAGCTCGGAGACACATAGTGGGAGATGCCCGCAGACTGTGTATGACATATAGTGGAGGAGGAGAGAGCGGAGCGCTGCACTGCAGCCACAGCTTGGCCCAAAGCGGCCCCAGGGCAGGCAGCCTACCAATAAAAAAAATTTTGATCGATCAAAAAAATTAACGATTAATTGAGGAATTAATCGTTAATTTGTGCAGCCCTAATATATACACAGTGGGGGTTATTTACGAAAGGCAAATCCACTTTGCACTGCAAGTGCACTTGGAAGTGCAGTCGCTCTAAATAAAATGAAAGCATGTGCAAGCTAAAATGCTGTTTTTTATTTTCCTTGCATGTCCCCCTCAGATCTATAGCGACTTTACTTCCAAGTGCACTTTCAGTGCACTTTTATGTGCACTTGCAGTGCACAGTGGATTTTCCTTTAGTAAATAACCCCCAATATCTCACAAAAGTGAGTACACCCCTCAAACTTTTGTAAATATTTTATTATATCTTTTCATGTGACAACACTGAAGAAATTACACTTTGCTACAATGTAAAGTAGTGAGTGTACAGGTTGTATAACAGTGTAAATTTGCTGTCCCCTAAAAATAACTCAACACACAGCCATTAATGTCTAAACCGCTGGCAACAAAAATGAGTACACCCCTAAGTGAAAATGTCTAAATCGTGCCCACTTAGCCATTTTCCCTCCCAGTGTCATGTGACTCGTTAGTGTTACAAGGTCTCAGGTGTGAATGGGGAGCAGGTGTGTTAAATTTGGTGTTATCGCTCTCACTCTCTCATACTGGTCACTGGAACTTCAACATGGCACTTCATGGCAAAGAACTCTCTGAGGATCTGAAAAAAAGAATTGTTGCTCTACATAAAGATTGCCTAGGCTAAAAGAAGATTACCAACACCCTGAAACTGAACTGCAGCACAATGGCCAAGACCACACAGCGGTTTAACAGGACAGGCTCCACTCAGAACAGGCCTCGCCATGGTCGACCAAAGAAGTTGCACGCGCACGTGCTTAGCGTCACATCCAGAGGTTGTCTTTGGGAAATAGATGTATGAGTGCTGCCCGCATTGCTGCAGAGGATGAAGGAGTGGGGGGTCAGCCTGTCAGTGCTCAGACCATATGCCACACACTGCATCAAATTGGTCTGCATGGCTGTCGTCCCAGAAGGAAGCCTCTTCTAAAGATGATGCACAAGAAAGCCCGGAAACAGTTTGCTAAAGACAAGCAGGGCATGGATTACTGGAACCATGTCTCATGGTCTGATGAGACCAAGATAAACTTATTTGGTTCAGATGGTGTCAAGCGTGTGTGGCGGCAACCAGGTGAGGTGTACAAAGACAAGTGTGTCTTGCCCACAGTCAAGCATGGTGGTGGGAGTGTCATGGTCTGGGGTTGCATGAGTGCTGACAGCACTGGGGAGCTACAGATCATTGAGGTAACCATGCCAACATGTACTGCGACATACTGAAGCAGAGCATGATCCCCTCCCTTCAGGAGACTGGGCCTCAAGGCAGTATTCCAACATGATAATGACCCCAAACACACCTCCAAGACGACCACTGCCTTGTTAAAGAATTTGAGGGTAAAGGTGATAGACTGGCCAAGCATGTCTCCAGACCTAAACCCTATTGAGCATCTGTGGGGCATCCTCAAACAGAAGGTGAAGGAGCCCAAGGTCTCTAACATCCACCAGCTCTGTGATGTGGTCATGGAGGAGTGGAAGAGGACTCCAGTGGCAACCTGTGAATCTCTGGTGAACTCCATGCCCAAGAGGGTTAAGGCAGTGCTGGAAAATAATGGTGGTCACACAAAATATTGACACTTTGGGCCCAATTTGGACATTTTCACTTAGGGGTGTACTCACTTTTGTTGCCAGCAGTTTAGACATTAATGGCTGTGTGTTGAGTTATTTTGAGGGGACAGCAAATTTACACTGTTATACAAGCTGTACACTCACTACTTTACATTGTATCAAAGTGTCATTTCTTCAGTGTTGTGACATGAAAATATATAATAAAATATTTACAAAAATGTGAGGGGTGTATATATATATCAAACCTTTTGACATTACAGCAATTTGTACAATAATATATTTAGATTTATGTACACTTTATTTACAAAAATGTGAGGGGTGTACTCACTTTTGTGAGATACTGTATTACTGTATATATATAATATATATATATATATATATATATATATATATATATATATAGAGATGAAAAAACTTCTGTTCTGCAGCTCCCATCCCAAATCCCTCTTCCCTTTCCTCCCATCCAGCAATGTGCACGTACCCAGCTGTTGCTATCCTCATTGGACAGGTTGATAGCAGTGAACGCAGCAGTGGGACTCGGGAGCAAGCTTGTACAAGTGACCCCGGGGAAAACGACTTTCCGTGGGGACACCCGATGAAGAGGAGGGGCCTGGAGCTCAGGTGGGGGACCCCAAAAGAAGAGGGCTGCTCTGTGCAAAACCACAGAGCAGGTAAGTATAGGCATGTTTGCTATTTTTATAAAAAAAATCATTGAAGGTTTAGTATCACTTTATTAGTATATCAGAGGAGAATCTAACACCACCCTTTCAAATTACACTTAAACCCCTACCCCAGCTTGGGTTAACTGGTAAAGCACATTTACTTGTCTGACCCTCCACTACCCTAAAAGACAGTGCACCCCTATGCTCCCAAAGTGGACAGTCCCCCAGTGTTTTCAAGTCCAGTGTAGGGCTACGGTCCCTGCATGATGACGTCATAAGCCCTTATAGGGCCAGAGCGCAGGGACGAAGAGGCTGTGGGAACCAGTCTAGCAGCATTAAGTAGCCTGTGGGAGCTGAGATTCAGGTAGGTAAAAGTGCAATACTGCCCCCCCCCTTAGAAATGAGCAGTTAACCCTTGCAATGCAAGTGCAGCTTCACTACAAGGGAGTATGTTTAGTTATCCCAGAGTTCAGCTTTGAAGGGAATGTATATTGGAAATACACAATGCCCTTCTTTAAATATTGTGGTTAACAAAATATGGGTTATTACGGTTGCCTAGCCACATTTTACTGCGCATTTTTATCTGTTCAATTAAACCTTTTTTACAAGTTTGGATCCACTTGAAATATTGGATCGTTTTGTATTACAATAAACTCCAATGCTATTGGATTTACACTATGTGGAGGTGTTTTCTCTCTTTTCTACATTTTGAAACCACTATTATCCGGAGGGACCTGGGGTATGTGTGGTGCCTTTGAATCGCCCATTGATCAATAGGGGAGAAGATTGGTCACTCTATCTTTGGAACCTGAACCCTGTCTATTACATCCTTGTGGTGAGTCGAGTCTGGGATTCACAGCTGATCAGCAACGAAGAAGATTGTACACCCCTTCCATGGAATCCATTCAGATTTACCATATTCCGGTCTATGCCTGATTGATCCACCGCCACTGACGAGTGGGTCCACCATTTAGGGTAGCCCATCCCCCTTACCCCCAGAAGTTGGAGGCACTACCCCGGGTGTTATTAAAACCAATGATCGTGTGTATATTGCACAGAAGATAAGAGGAAATATTGGCTGGACCTATATTACTTTGCAAGCACGCTACAACATCCTAAAACCATGGACTCATTTAATTGTTTTTATTCATTTGTGATGCATTTATGCTATTGATCTATTATTTGTAGTGATATACCTGAAATATCGGCACTCACTATATCTGTATTTTATACTATATACCTTAGATCAGTGGTCATCAACCCTGTCCTCAGGGCCCACAAACAGGCCAGGTTTTATGTTTTACCTTGGAGAGATGTAGACTAGAATACTGCAATCACTAAGCAGCAAATGATATCACCTGTGATGTATTTCAGTTATCTTGCAAACCTGGCCTATTAGTGGGCCCTGAGAACAGGGTTGATGACCACTGCCTTAGATAACAATTCCGGTATTTTCATCCAGTTTATATATCTTATATGTAACATTGCCCTGTCTCTCTTATGCTGCGTACACACGATCGGACTTCTCGTCGGAAAAAGATATGATGGCTTTTCCAACGGGATTCTGCTCAAGTTTGCCTTGCATACACACGGTCACACAAAAGTTCGCTGAACTTACGACCGTCAAGAACGCGGTGACGTACAACACTACGATGAGCCGAGAAAATGAAGTTCCATGCTTCCAAGCATGCATCAAATTGTTTCCGAGCATGCGTACGAATTTTGCGTGTCGGAATTGCCACAGACGATCGCATTTTCAGGTAGGAACTTTTTCCGACCGAAAAATTGAGAACATGCTCTCAATCTTTTGCTGGCTGGAATTCGGCCAGCAAAAGTCAGATGGAGCATACACACGGTCGCATTTTCCATCGAAAAACTCTCATCGGTCTTTTCGGGCTGAAATTCCGATCGTGTGTACACGGTATTATGCCCCGTACACACGGTCCGATTTTCCGACGGAAAATGTGTGATAGGATCTTGTTGTCGGAAATTCCGACCGTGTGTAGGCTCCATCACACATTTTCCATCGGATTTTCCGACACACAAAGTTTGAGAGCAGGCTATAAAATTTTCCGACCACAAAATCCGTTGTCGGAACTTCCGATCGTGTGTACACAAATCCGATGCACAAAGTGCCACGCATGCTCAGAATAAATAAAGAGATGAAAGCTATTGGCTACTGCCCCGTTTATAGTCCCGATGTACGTGTTTTACGTCACCGCGTTCAGAACGATCGGATTTTCCGACAACTTTGTGTGCCCGTGTGTATGCAAGACAAGTTTGAGCCAACATCCGTCGGAAAAAATCCTAGGATTTTGTTGTCGGAATGTACGATCAATGTCCGACCGTGTGTACGGGGCATTAGAGTCATACAATATATACACTTATCTCTTACCCACTTTGAGGCACTCACCTCCCAGTTTGTGATTTAACTTATCCTTTAGTTTTTACGTTTTTGCGCGATTTTTTAATCGCTGCGATTTTTATTGATTTATAAATTTATGGGATTTGGTATGATTTTATACTATACACCTTAGTATACATTCACAGGATTTATATTTAGTTTAATCACTTGAATATATTATATGAATATACTGTATTATTTGTTTATCACTCTCAGAGTCATACAGATTGCTTCCAATTTTATTATTTGTCAGCATTGAAGTATTCAGTTCACCTTTTGAGATTTACACTTATTCACAAATAATTTTTTTAATGCTGAAAAACCCATGTGATTTTGTGCGATTTTTTAATCGCATTGCTTATACACAGGTTTGGTCACACCTTTCACCGTATACACTTTTCCTTGAGTGATATGTGATTGTATTCACAGTGTATACATCCCCCAGATTCACATCTTGGACGTATTCCTATGTTTAATACATACCATTAGCGCTACACATTTACTCCACAACACAAACATATTGTTTTCTTTTTTTGTCATAAGAAAATTATGAAATATTCAATATTAATATTTAATAATGGTTTACCTTTAAAGATCAATTCCAGGTATGGTATATTTTTACATAGTTACATTGGTCCTTGCTTGAACCAATGTAACTATGTATTTACCATACTTGGTCGATGCCCCTGGAAGCTGGAAATCACTGAAGTAGACAACATTAATCCAGTGATTTCCACTTGCTACCAGGTCCCATGCCGAGCAGCTGGCCTGACTCATTGTGAACACAGGAGGTCCGCCACTTGGCATGGGCGCCATTCCGAAAATGCTTAGCGGCTGACCTCCTGTGTTCACAACTCACCAGGCCAGCTACTCAGTATGCAACCCAGAAGCAAGTGGAGGTCACTGGAGTGGTGTCTACTTTAGTTATTTTAAGCTTCCAGGGGCAATAGCTAGGTTTGGTATATACATAATTACATTTGTCTATGCTGGATCAATGTAGCTATGCAAAAATATTCCATACCTGGAATTATTCTTTAAACATGGGTATTTGCATAAAACTTGTAACACCCTGAAGACTATCAGTGTATAGTAGTGACCTTTGTGTCAAATGAAAATAGCAGTGCCACCTCTATGTTTGGGAAAATAGGATCAAATAGGATCAATTCATAATTACCACCTATGTGATAAGCTTTGTGAATGGACCCCAGTATTTGTAAAAAGCACCAGTACCTCCACTTTTTTCAGGCCCAATGGATAGCCTGTGCAGTCCCATAGTTTGTCATAGTTCATGTACTGTGTTTTGGCATATGAAATATCAAAGTGAATAGGCAAACGCTCAGCAATCTTTACGCGGCCATAGCTAGAATAAAGCCACACACCCTAAAGCCCTTTGTCATTGCCTCCGTTTTTATATATAGTATCACACTACTTGTTGTCTTTACATACCACAGAGTAATATGGCATCTTACTATATAGGGAGGACACAAAGCCTTTCTCAAATATTTCTTGTTGGCTGAGAAAACCTTCATATCTAACACCAATGCTTATATCTCATTTGGGATGAGATTTCCAATACAGCCATGCAAAGAGCAAGCTGATGACATCACTGACCTCAGCCATCACAGTGCAGCAACCATGCTGGGAATCAATGTACACAAGTTGTGCATACCGGTCAGTAGAAGTCCACACCAATTACACAAATAGCACAATCTAAGATGCAGAGTAAAATGTGACAATAGATGAGTCTAGGCAAAGTGTGCTTGAACAAGTCAAAAATGTTCTTATGCACAATTGAAACCCAATGTCTACTTGTTTTTTATGTACGCTGGATAGATTGGACCATTGTTTCTCAACCTTTTTTCAATCGAAGCACCCTTTAATATTCTGCACATCTCGAGGCACTTCATTCTAAAATGTGAAAAACGAAACAAATAGTTTTACATAATGAGGCAGCATCCTCACAGATAGGACATCCAACATTAGAGGTGATTTCATTTTACAATATATTTTTGCACACAGATACTGACTAGTACTTCGGCATTTCTATTATCCTTCCCTGCATACAGTTAACGTGAACAGAATACTGACAGAGAGGGAAGGGGAGGGTCAAACAAGGATCCTATGCAAGCACCAACATGCTCCTTATCAACCAATGATGTCTTTGGTTCTTAGGACTCTGGTGACTAGCCTGCATGTTTCCCAAGGTTGTAATGCTGCACAATAAAAACCTGTGGCTTTGTGTAACAAACAAAGGCAGGCTTGGTCTACCCGATGGCTTTTTGATAATTTTTGGGCGATTTGGGATCATTTTTAAGCATGTTACCACAGCAGGCCTGAAGAACCCAGGGGGCAGCACTCTGTTTGAAAAAAGATGGTTTAGAGTATAACAAGGAGAGCCTACACCCAGGATCGGGGATACATGGGATAGGCTTAGAGTGAAGCCACACTTTAAATGACACAAATAGGCTATATATCTATCAGGTGGCGTCCATCCAACCTCTGCATATGAAAAAAGCCAAGGGTTCTTCCTTGCTGCTTACCATCTACTCTAAAATGGCAGATGCACTTTAAGTTCCTATCTACCTGAAACCACAAAGTATCATTATCCTTTCATTTTTAACATTTCAATTATCATCCCTCTTTCATCAGTGCATCAAGTTAGGAAAGCGACAAGTAATCACCTATTAAATAACATGACACAAAAATAGAATGAACATTAAAGCCTTTGCAGCTGTGTAATAGTATATCTAACTATATAAAACTGGAAAGAAAGTGTAATTATATAAACATTTCCTAGAGATTATGGAGGGTTTCAGTGAAAACGAGCCTGTTAACTTTCCAAGCGCTGAAAAATTTAGTAGTCCTGACTACAAAGCCAAGGAGATCAATATGACTATTGTGTGACTAACATCTTGTGCTCTTATAATATAGTCAGGCTTTTACCTGTGGTGATCAGCCACGTACAGGGCCTGTTAAATTAATTGCTATCGCCAGATAATTTGATAACTCACTTTAACAAGTAACTTTGAATAGACAGCAAAGTAATACCTAATGTGCTTTAAATAAACCCGAGCAGAGCAGTGAGAAAAGAAAGTTGGGAGCCAGACACTTAAGCTGAACATCTGGACAGGCAAGGCTCCAAATTTAGCTCATATAAGCTGCCCTGAACTTAAAGCTGCTTAATAACATTAATGTACGTAAGAGGTTTCCATTCAATGTTCCTCCTTAGGGGTTCGCTTGGAGTCCCTTATGATTTGAATTCACTGAAAAGAAGTCTTCTTCACCAGAGAAATCAAAGCTGGACCTTTGTCTTATTTCCTGCTTGTAGTTGGCATAACGGGCTGTAACTCATCCAGCAGGAGGTTAGGATTGGCAAAAAAAGTGCCAAGATGACAGAATAGAAAAACAAAATAAAGCAGCTTCATGTTAAAATTTGGAAGGAGTTCACTTCACTGGTTTAAAGATTTATAAAAAAAAAAGAAAGAAAGAAAAAAAAAAAGTGGTTAGCATATGGAAAGGGCCAGCTGAAAAAACGGCAGAGAGCGGTATCATTTTCCTGTGTAGCCTTTTGGGGAGATAGCCAGGCACCTAAACTTGAGTTACTGTGCTGCTGGCTTCCCTATCTAGCTCGTAGCAGTAGTAATTCAATCCCACATGCCCTTAGAATATATTACAGCTCTGTGCAAAATCTTGACTGCAGTTTTCTAGTGTGGAATAGAATACAGTGAGAAAAGCTGTTTTAGTGCATTAAATCACATCTAATAAATGTGTACATTTATATATCTTATTTATGGCATTTAAAGACTCTACAAGAAAGTACAGCATAATTACATAGTTGTAAAGGGACTTTTCATTGAAGGAGAGCACTTTATGCATTAGACTGTTTTCACTTGGCATTAGCTTGATTTAATGCCCTCTTCACGTGCTCTAACTTTGTTTTATATGTATAAATAACACATGCGTAAGTAGCAAAATGGCCAGAGATGAGGGAATTGATTTTTAGTTTTGCCATGAACTGGGCAATTTGAAGAACAGCCACTAAATCTAACATTTCTCAGTCAAAAGCTGATTTGTGCTCTTTACTGAACATTCACGTGCTGATGCAGCATAATCTGTGCAATCTGATATGGAGATTACCAACTAGCACGTCTGTATTTAGGGAAGTTGGTAATCTGTCTTGAAAGTACTGTTTTTGTCGAATCGACCTTAATTCTACTAATGTGCAGCAAACCATCCATATCACTTATATTTTATTCATGAATTACTTGTATAAATAAATATACATATTTATAACAGTATATGGCATTATAATAAATATGTAACTATAATTTATGATAAATTTGTTCAAGTATTTTAGTCTTCTGTCTGTCCCTTAGCACATATTTGCTATACTTCCCTTCTCTTTGGATTTGTAATAGTACTGTTAGTGGTGCTGACCCATCGAAGGGTTAAAGCCGGTAAGTGAGTGTTAAGTCTAGCATTAATAGGCCTTATGATTGCATAGTCAGGGCTACAGACTGCCATAAGAGGAGTTGTGAGAAAAGGGATAGAGGTAGATATGGCGCTGTTTCCATGCCTGATGGATTCAGGTGTGCTACTCCCTTAGTGGGAGGGCGATATAGATTGGGGAAGATTGTAAAGATGTTGCCTAGTCAGTGAATGTCTATACAGTGGGATTGTGTGTAAAGGTCCTAAATGTGCATAAGTCAAATTAGTTACCTGACTTAATAAAGTGCAGTGTGTGCTCTAACTTAGTCCCACCCAAATCCGTGCCAGGCCCTTATCTGAGCATGAAGCCTGGCAGGCCAGGAAAGAGGGGGGACGAGTGAGCGCCCCCCCTCCCCCAACCTGAACCATACCAGGCCACATGCCCTCAACATGGGGGGTGCTTTGGGGCAGGGGGGGGCCTGTGGTTGTGGGGTCTGCGGGCAGGGGGCTTATCAGAATCTAGAAGCCTTCTATAACAAGGGGGCTCCCAGATCCCGCTCCCCCTATGTGAATGAGTATAGGGTACATTGTACCAGTACTCATTCATCCCAAAAAAGTGTCAAAAAGAAATAAAAATAAACACACAGTTTTTGACAATTATTTTATTAAAAATAAAACATCAATGTCTCCGATGTAGAGCCATCATCAATCACAATAATTGCCACACCACCGGACCTGAAAAAAAAAAACGCTCCGCCTGCAACGAAGGCTAACTGCTAACTACCTGCTCCGCCGTTTGACAGTTCTTACATAGGCAAGGGGCGGGGCCACCTGGCAACGTCACCCCCTTGTGACATCACTGACCCAGCATTCACAGCATTCAACCTTACCAGCTATGTAAATATATAACTATTATTATAACTTTTAGATCCATTGTAGGTTCCTACTTCCAGTGTTCGATTCAGCGGATAAAAAAAAAATCTGGTGTGGCTGCCAAAGCTTTAAAAAGCTTTTTTAAGTTGAAATGTATCAGACTGAAGTACTGATGCTGTTTTGAAGATAACAAATAATGTTACAGTAAAAAAATTAATTATACATGCAAAATATGTGATACCAGAACACAATGTCATTGGTACTGTTCCATAAAACCACATAGAAACTAAAGGCATCTCCCAAGCGTGTAAGAGAAAGGATTTCTAGATTGTAAGCTCTAATGAATCTGATTCCTCCTTTATTGAATTGTAATGTACTATCTACTCTAATGTTGTAAAGTGCTGCCCAACTGTTGGCGCTATATAAATCCTGTATAATAATAATTATAATAATGGTGCTTTTCTCATGGCACCCCCAAAGACATAATAAAAGGTTGAACACTCTTTCCCTGCTGTTTGGTAACTTGGTTTTCTTTTTTTTGCATTGATACATGTCCCTTATGGCCCTTGGTTTGACAATACCTTGCCTATAAGCCTTGAAAATTCTCAGAATTGATTTGCAGGATTTGCCCCTGTAGACCTCAAAGAGGTTCAGATTGAAGTTTGCAGTTTGCAAGCTTCATGTGGGTTCGACAAATGCCACGTGAGTGGAACTCAGACACATTTGTTCATCCCTAGCCTTTACAAATAGGTTGTATGTTCCAGCTGTGATATAACATAACACCAAACAGGTGTAAACAATTAGCGGTGCTGCCTCTGCCTGTGTGCATATAGGGTCCTGGGTCTTGTAGCCCTGTCTACACATAGCAGATGTTCAAATCCAAGTATTTGCCAGGCTCTCCGGTATTATATCCAGTGCCAATAAATAAAAGTTAACAAATGGCAGGCTGATTTCCATGCCACAGTCTCCAATAAAACATGTAAAGATTAATTTTGCACATGTCTTAATGGTCACCTAATACCCCTGAAAATATATTAAGAAGTACTCCACCATTTACAAGTGGCTAACAACGCTAATCTTAATTCCTATTCAACAAATGCTGGCACGATGGGAGACATTACCAATATAATGAAGTAATGTGACTCCACTTCTATGTGTAATGTTTAGGTTGATGTGCAGAACGGTGTGCCAGCATTATAATTGGAATCCCAGATTTGTGGATTTAATATGCTGCTTGTGGCTGGAGTTTGGCAAACAGCATGTCAGTCCAGATGGAAATTGGTGTTTATTTATATCTGAAGGTATATTTAATCTGTCAAGTAATAAAGTGGTAAACCTTGTTTAAAAGAAAAAAAAACTCCCTTATTTTGGAAGAACACTTTCTAGGATCAAACTGCTGATCATTTTGAGACTTTTTTATTTAAATAACTTGATGCCTTAAAGTGGTGGGCCAGCTGAAAAAAAATGTAAAAGTCAGCAGCTACAAACACTGTAGCTGCTGACTTTTAATAAGCACACTTACCTGTCCAGGGTGCCCACGATGCCGGCCGCCTGAGGCCAACCCGTCCCTCGGCTCTTGGGTCCCGGCGCCGCCATTCCAACTAAGGGAAACAGGCAGTGGAGCCTTGTGGCTTCACTGCCCGTTTTCTACTGTGCATGCGCAATTCGCGCAGCGCTTTGTGAATGGGGTGCGCTGTGTTGTGGGACACACACAGTTCCCAGAACACACCGCGCCCCATTCCCCAAAAGACAACGCAAGGAGGAGAAGACTGAAGATCACCACGGTGTAGGAAGTGGCAGATTAGGACGATCTGCCAAGCAACAGCCATTTCTGGTAAGTTACATTTTTTTTTTTCCCTCAAAGTTTTTAAAAACGTTTTCATGTAATTTTTTTTTGTTTAGGGTGGCCCTCAATGGGTCCAAGGCAACAATTGCACTGAAGAGTAAGCAGTTTCTGTGACTACCCTGTGTTTGTCTTCAAATCAATCCTTAGGGTCAGTTCACACCACATGCAATCCAATGTGTTTTTTTTCTGCACCAAAAAGGCATGGATAGTAGGTTATATCATTTTCAATGGCATAGTTCACTCCAGGGCGGTCAGTTCCAGGGCATTCGAGTTCCAGAAAAAAAAAAGTAGAACATGCTGCATTTTTTCTGCACTGAACTGTACTGGAACGCAGTAAAGCATATCAAAAACCCACCGAAATGCACCTAATTGCACCAAAAACGCACTGGAACACACAGGGGGAAGAGGGGGAAGAAATGCACTGGACCGCATCACAAAAAGCACCAAAAATGCATCAAAATGGCATGTTTTTGGTGATCCAGAACAGGATCCATAACACACCTGGACTGCGTTTTTATGGTGTGAACTGGCTGTAAGACGGAACTAAACCAACTGTTTTAACAGTTTCAAAAAACAGCATGCCGGGAATGCTGTCACATTTGCTTGTATCCTCAAACAAGCTGTCAAACCATCAAATGGCTGGTGTCATAACTGGTGTCATAACTGATCGCATGTGTAGCATCATGACAGTTGCAGATCAAACAGAGGCCAAGATAGCAGCTTCCTTGGCTGAAAGGGATAAGAGGGTTTAGTTCCACTTTAAATCAGAACTCAAGCCTTCCCTTCATTCCTGCACAATAAAAATAACTGATCATACTAAGCAGAAGAGCACAGCGTGGTCAATTCTCTAGCTAAGCTGACGCCCCCCCCCCTTCCCTGCACAGCTATTCACTGGGAAGCTCAGTCTACTGCTGCTTATCCTCCCCCCAGCTCTTATGCAGCTGAGAACAGAGGGCGTGTGATAACTTAAAAAAAATGGAAAAAAGGTATTTATAATGTATTTTTATCTATACAAAAATGTTTCTCTGATTTCACTGCTCCTTTCTCTGATTTCACTGCACACTGTGAGCTTCTCACAATGGGACAAAAAAATCTGCAGCAAGTCAGGTGGAGCCCAGTGCTTTCCTTCCCAGCTGAACTGTTTCTGGCTCCACCCCTTTCATTCATTGGATTTCAGTTCTTTCAATCTTGGAGACTTAAAGTGACTGTAACTGATCAGCTTGTAAAACAACCCATTCAGTTTAAAATAGAAATGAAAGACAAAAATTTTTTAATATAGATAAAAAAACATTATAAATACCTTTTTTCCATTTTTTTTATCACACGCCCTCTGTTCTCAGCTACATAAAAACTGGGGGGAGGATAAGCAGCAGTACACTGAGCTTCCCAGTGAATGGCTGTGTGTGGGGGGGCGGGGAGGGGGTAGTCAGCATAGCTAGAGAACTGACCCAGCTGTGCTCTTTTGCTTAGTGTGGTCAGTTATTTTTTATTTTTATTGGAAAGCAGAGGGACTGGCAGGAACACCAGGGATTTCACATAAAGGATGCAATACAAAGAGAACAGGATATTTTCTCATACAAGTACATGGTACAGCAGCCGCATATCAGGTATATGAAGTGTTGGGGTAACAAACCAGCCATAGATGCATCAAAATTTCGCCACCTCAACCCTTCCCTTCTCTACTCTGCTACTGACCATCTCTATGACAAAATCTCATCCCTGTCCTGCCCCAACTTAGCCACTTCTGTCTACAACACTTCACTGTCATCCTCCCTAGACAAGCTCGTGCCCCTTGCTGCACACAGAATCTTGCCACGGCTGAAAAAACATAGCCATGCTCTTGAGCGCATGTGGCGTAAGACTAATGCCGCGTACACACGATCGCACATTCCGACAACAAAATCCTTGGATTTTTTCCAACGGATGTTGCCTCAAACTTGTCTTGCATACACACGGTCATACAAAGTTGGTCGGAAATTGCGAACGTCAAGAACGCGGTGACGTACAACACGTACGACGGAACTAGAAAAGGTAAGTTCGAAAGCCAGTGCGCCACCTTTTGGGCTCCTTCTGCTAATCTCGTGTTTATTTCACGTTAGTAGAAGTTTGGTGAGAGACGATTTGCGCTTTTCAGCCTCGTGCTTTTCCGATCGTTACTGCTCTTCAGTTTTTGCTTGGGTTTGTGCGTGGGTTCGTATCTGTTCTTAAGTGCGTATAGTCAGTTCGCATTTGTTTGTCAGTGCGTATCATTATTATTATTATAGTACATATTTGATTTTCAGTGCGTTCTTGTCCACTCGTTTCTGATTTTGTTTGACTCCACAGTTTCCTTCAGCGCCACAGGAATGGCAGAATGTGGCATCCCAGTTTGCCCAGTGGTGGGACTTTCCCAACTGTGAAGGGGCAATAGATGGGAAGCACGTCCACATTGTCCCACCCCCAACTCGGGGTCATACTATTATAACTATAAGGGGTTTAATAGTATTGTGATGTTGGCTGTGGTGTCGGCGACATATGAGTTCCTGTATGTGGCTGTGGGGAAGAATGGCCGGATGTCGGATGGTGGAGTCATCGCCCAGACCGAATTTTACAGATGGCTCCAGAATGGTGGCTTGGGATTGCCACCTGCTGAGGAGAACGTGGAAGGACTCCCGTTGGTCTTTGTCGCTGATGAAGCATTTGGTCTGGGTGAACACCTGATGCGGCCGTTCCCCATGAGGACCCTCATCCTGGACCAGAGGGTTTTTAACTACCGGCTGGCCAGAGCCAGAAGAGTGGTGGAAAATGCCTTTGGAATAATGGCCAGCCGGTTTCGCCTATTTCTTACTGCAATAAACATGACGGAATATAAAATCAATCATATCGTTATGACATGCTGCATATTGCATAACTTTTCAAGAAAAAATGCATTGAACTACGTGGTCTCAGTTGAGACTGAGGCCGGCTTATTACCGGATACAACAACCCTGATGGCTCTTGAAGCTGGCCGTCCTGGCTTGCCCCTCCTAAGCGCCCGTGATGTACGTGAAAAGTATCTAGAGTACTTTGCGGGTAGGGGAGCCATTGATATGCCACAAAATGTTTAACAAACATGTGAAAAATAAATTTTTTATTTAAACGGAAATAATATTTACTTTGATTTATTGCTTGTGTTTCTTTTAGCTGGCTCCTAGGTTATCCAATGGGCTTTTTTCCCTTTTTGTTCAATATTGCAAACCTAATTTTTTGGATACATGAGGTGACAGTCTCTTCTTCAGCGAACTATAATGTGGTGGGTCTGCTACACACACACGTGTACCTTGTTTTTGTTGTTCATGTATGTAATGCATTACTGATAAAAATATTCATCATTTTCAGCACCATGACTGAAAGTCATGAAAATGGCCTGATTGTGGCAAATTATAAAGCACTGTGGGAGTTATTTACTAAAGGAAATTCCACTTTGATCTCCAAGTGCATTGCAAAAGTGCACTTGAAACTGCACTGAAAGTGCACTTGTAGTGCAAAGTAAATTTGTCTTTAGTAAATAACCCCCATTGTCACTGTAAACACCAACTTACTACAAAAACTGCTTTTGAGCATTGAAATAAGAAGCCACACATTGTTGAGTAGAAAACATTTTACTCAAAGCACATTCACATGTGCGTTAGAAAAGGGTTTTTGAACAAACCAACATCTTTGTTGTATAAAAATTTTTTTTGTCACATTAGAAACCTGTGTGGGACACTCTAAAAAGTTTGTTCTGGTGTCCCACACTAGTGCTCCTGCGTCCAGATGTGTAAACAGCTGCTGAGTGTCCTCTCCTTACATTACACTGAATCAAGTTTCCATTTCATTCTAGTTACAAACCCATCTAGACAACAAACTTATTTTAATACAAATAGGCCTGGACAAATGTAGTTAACCTGTATCTGCCAAAAACATCTTATAAGTGGGCGAATGAACGATGTTTCCTACGACCGATTATTGTACCCATAAACATGAAAGTTGCCATTTTAAACTGTACAACATTAAAGAAAAGCACATGGAGCAGCATGCAAGTAATAATAATAATAATAGGAACACATGACAACTACTTACTTTTTTGAAGAACTCTCTTGATCTTTCTGTACTGATCCTGCTCCCTCAATTTCAGGTCTGACCAGCGTTTCCTCAATTGATCCTTGGATCGTTGTACCTCAAAATTCCTGTGCAGACTTTTCATAACTTTAGTCATGATCTTGGCCTTTCTGACATTTGGGTTTGGGTAAGGTCCATGCTTCCCATCATAATCGGCACTCTTCAAGATGTCCACCATCTCTACAAAGGTCTTATTTGAGGCCTTAAAGCTCCTCCGGGATAGGGACGTTCATGGCTCTGGGCTTTCGTTGTTACTGCTGCTGTCTGCATGCAGCTGCTGTGTCTCCGCCATGTGCTCGCCCTACTGCTTTGAAACAGAAGGGCGGGGAATACGGAGTTTTACGCATTCGCAGTGTATATAAAGCATAACACGCATGCATCGTACGTGTGAGCAGACGAAGGAGTAGCGGAAGCGACGATCGTGATAACGAAGGTACAATTTTAAGTTGGTGCATCAGTGGCCTATACTGCTTAGAGATTGAGGCCTATATTAGGTCAAGATTATGAGAGTTTTGTCTGACACTAGGGTTTGTCTTGTGTTGTGTCTTCCAGAGAAAATGGATCCCTTCAATGATAGGGAATTTCTAGCAATATTCATTGATATGTTCTGGGAGCTGCCCTGTCTGTGGCAGCTGAACCACCCGTTTTTTTATAACCAAAGAGACAGGCAGCGCTGGTTAAACTGCTTGAATTTGTGAAGCAGATTATCACCATGGCAGGAATCAAGTGTTTCTCCAGCGTTGCCTTCCTCTTTATTTTGTTATGACCCATAATAAATGGATATTTTTTTTCTGAAATACTTGCCTATGTGTTTTACTTCAAAAAGTCTGTTTGTGAGTAGACAGGTACATTTCCAAAATACAATGTCAAATTAACAAGGGACACCAACACCAACCTCCTTGAGATTAAAAAATACAAGATCATAATGGTGTTGTGGTAACTTGACACACAAAACGAGAAAAAATATTATGGAGATCACTATAAAAAAAAAAAAAAAGGAGATCTTGATAAAAAACAAACAAAAAAAAATAGATAAACAAAAGTTAGAAACATTATTATGGAGATCTGACGAAAAAAATAATTAATATGATTCAGGAGAGCACGAGAAATACCGTAATAAAGAAATCAGTTTGTGAGAACTCTGTGTGAATATCCGCAGCAAAACAACTTCATTATGCTAGCATTATAAAGAAGAAGAGAATGCGCTGCATTAAAATATTTTAAAAATTGCAGCGTGACGAATGTGCTATCTCCATTACGAACGCTAGTTTTACCAGACTTAGCGCTTCCGTCTCGTAATTTATTCAGAGCATGCGTGGCACTGTGCGTCCGAATTGTGTACACACGATCGGAAATTAACAAAGAACGGATTTTGTTGTCGGAAAATTTGAGATCTAGATCCAGATCTCAAATTTTGTGTGTTGGAAAATCCGAGAAAAAGTCAGATGGAGCCTACACACGGTCGGAATTTCCGACAATAACCTCCGATCGCACATTTGCCGTCGGAAAGTCCGACTGTGTGTATGGGGCATAAGTCTCATATTCAACAAATATAAATCTGCCTTCCAAAAATACAATTCCTGCCTCCTCACTGCCAAGCAGACCTATTTTATCACTTTCATTAACAACTTATCATCCTGTCCCCATCAGCTCTTCTCTACCTTCAACTCTCTACTTCGTCCTCCACTGCCTCCACCCACTAACTCACTCACTGCCCAGGAGATCGCCAATCATTTCAAAGATTGATACAATTTGTGAGGAGATCTCCACTGTACAGATGCCTTCTCCACCAACACCCCATGTCCACAGGTACTATGATTACTTCCTTCAATCAACCCCAACACTATAGACGATGTTGCTATGCTTTTCTCTAACGTCCACCTTACCACCTGCCCCCTGCACCCTGTTCCCTCACAAATGCTACGTTCACCACTGGCTCTATTCTAAACTCCCTAACTCACACTTTCAATCTCTCTCTCTCTTTTGGCATCTTCCCAAACTCTCTAAAACAGGGGTAGGCAACCTAAGAGAGCTGGAGATCTACCTGAACAACATGGGAGAAGTCAAAGAGCACCAGTCACAGTGTTGCCTTCTCACACCTGATTTAAACCTCTAATTGCAGGACCACCATGTTGCAAATGCGTGGATTGCACAGCAATCATGGGTTTAAATCAGGTGATGAGAAGGCAACATATTGCCTCCTCACCACCTATCAAGACACACTTGGATCGCTTTTCAGAGGAGCAGCACTTGTGCTTGTTAACATGTAAAGTTAGGGGGTGGTAAAACAGCAGGATATAATAGAAGTCTATGGCTAAGCACAGCAAACCCGCAGGAGAGCTGCAGGTACACTGCACTGCATCCACAATGTGTATAAACTGCAGCTTATCAGTGTGAAAGCAGTCCTATACTATAATTCCCAGTATATTGCTTCACACTGACCTGAAGATCTCTTCTTGCCTGCTGCTGGCACCGTTCTGGAGACCGCTAACCAAGATGAGAGCTGGAGTGCAGTTGGTAACACTCCACATGGGACAGGAGCCCACACTACAGAGGAGGCATCAGCTTAAGCTCCAACTTTACAAGTAGTCCCTCTGCATTGCACTCTGTTTGATGCTCTGGAATGGCAGGTCAGCAAACCCAGACTGAGATCTACCAGCCTCCTGTCCACAATCTACTCTAAAACATGCCTTAGTCACCCCCATTCCTAAAAAGCCCTCACTAGACCCCACCAATCTTAACAACCTACACCCCATCTCCTTGCTCCCCTTTTATCCAAACTCCTTGAACATCTGGTTTACAACTGACTGAGCAACTGCCTCGCCAAGAATAACCTTCTTGATCCCCTTCGGTCTGGATTCCGCCCTCAACACTCCACGGAAACTGCTCTCCTAAAACTCACAAATGATCTGCTAACAGCTAAATCCAATGGACACTATTCTGTACTCCTACTCTTAGACCTTTCTGCTGCCTTTGACACAGTGGACCACAAAAAACTTCACGCCTTTGGTCTCCATGACTGTACTCTTCAGTGTCACTTACAACTCTACTTCTTCCTCTCCTCTCCCTTTTTCTGTTGGGAGGTCCTCCAAGGTTCTGTTCTTGGACCTCTCTTATTCTCCAACTACACCTGCTCCCTGGGTCAGATAATTGCCTTCCATGACTTCCAATACCATCTCTATGCTGACAACACCCAAATCTATCTCTCTACTCCTCAGCTCACTCTTTCAGTCTCCTCACGTATCACTAATTTACATATCAGCCTGGATGTCACACCACTTCCTCAAACTCAATCTATTCAAAACTGAGCTCATGATCCCCCCCCCCCCCCACGTGCCTCTTCCCCTGATTTCTCTGTCAAGATCAATAGCACTACTATCAGCCCATCCCTGCATGCCAAGGTTCTAGGTGTAACCCTGGACTCTGAATTTTCCTTTTGGCCCCATGTCCAAACACTTTCCAAATCTTGCCGCCTCAACCTCCGCAAAATCTCCAAAATACGCCCCTTTCTAACCAATGACAACACAAAGCTCCTAGTTCACTCCCTGGTCATCTCCCACCTCGACTACTGCAACTCCCTCCTCATTGGCTTACCTTTACATAGGCTATGAATTACAACTGATAAAAAAGGGAAAAAATACATCACTTAATAAATTTAGATATACACTAATACATTACTGGCCCACCCCAAAGTAAGGGATGGGGTTCCTGGAGCCAAAACCACAGTTTATTAAAAAATTACAACTAAGGTCCCAGGACGGACCAAAGTATGAAAAAAAGACAGCTCCAATGGAAACTCACAGCAGTATATGTATCAAACCAAGTTTATTAGTACACAAGTTTCAAAAAGTAGCAAAAGAGTATCAAACCTTCACCACACCATAGTAAAACCAATCATGACAACGTTGTCAAGAATAAAAGTAAAAACAAACCTGGCTCTCATTCATACACCCACTCACAGCAAAAATTACGCTGTAGTAAGCAAGGTAATGGCAAAGCAGCAGGTTAGAATTTCAGCTGTGGCCAGTCATTGGGGCAATTAACACCTGCCGTAGGAGCTGACTGGGGCCACAAATATGCACAGTCCTTAGTGAAGGGGCCAAGATAAGCAGTTTAGTGTTGGATGGACCAATAACTGATAAATGGGCACAGACTGGTGCAGATGCAGGTAGCTCATGCAGCATAGATGTTTGGTAGCAATCGAGCACGCAATGGAAATGACCAGGAGGGTGGGGGGAGGAGACCGAAAAGGAACATAGCAAGCTTGTATACACAAGAGGACTGACTTCAACACAGCATGAGGACATTTGGAAGGGATAAGGGAGTGCATATGCCTGTCTTCAAGGTGGAGACAGGCATATGCAAGAGCCCATGGTGTCCCCATGGAGGTCTCCCTTATCTGCTGATAGTTTGTTCCAGAAAACGAAAAAGAAAGATAGAGCAAACTCAAGCAATTTCAGAATGAATTTGTTTTGTGATCCCATAGTGGGCTATTTTACCTACAAAAAGTGAGCTACCACTGCTAGTTCGTACTGATGGGGGATGGAGGTATAGAGGGACTCTACGTCGATACCAACCAATAGTGCCCCATCTGACACCTCCACCTCAGCAATCCTCGAAAGGATATCTCTTGTGTCCTGAACAAAGGATGGCAGGTCCCTGACCATCCCCTTGACAAGAGCATCTACGTATTTGCCCATCTGTTCAAGAGGGCCCTTAATGGCTGAAATTATAGGTCTACCAGGGGGTCTAGTTAAACTTTGGTGGACCTTATATACTGTATATATGTATATGGTAGGTACGTTGTACTTATTTACCATATGGTGATCGAGTTCTTTCCTGGTGAGTAATTGTGCAACAAAGGCCAGCTGAAGTTTGAAATTTAAAGAACTGACTATCACAGGAAATGGATTAGACCTAAGTTTCTGGTGGGTAGATTGACCCACCATTTGTCTCAAGATTTCTTGTTCGTAATATTGCTCAGAGAGGGGGACCACATTTCCTCCTTTATCACTGAACTTGATAACTAAATTGGGGGCCTCACTTCACTAAGTGCCAACCTTTCATCCGGAGGGAGATTATCATTGGTGAGTCTGCCCCAGCTAATCTTATTGAGATCTTCTTGAACCAAATTAAGAAAAATCCCAAGCCACCTATTGTTTCTAAATTGTGGCATATTGGTAGATTAAATATTAAGATGTGCCTGCCTCCTCCATGGATCCCGAAAAGGGCTCTCACCATCGGCTTCTGTAGTCTATCATGAATGCTGTTGTCAGACTCATCCACCTTACAAACCGCTCAGTGTCTGCTACCCCTTTCTACCAATCCCTCCATTGTCTGCCACTCACCATAATAATTAAATTCAAATTACTAAAAATAACGTACAAAGTTATCCACAGCTTGGCCCCCAGCTACATCACTAACCAAGTTCCAAAATACCAACCAAATTATTCTCTTTGTTCCTCCCAATACCTCCCGCTCTGTAGTACCCTCGTCACCTCTTCCCATACTCACCTCCAGGACTTCTTCCGAGCCTTTTCCATCCTATGGAATTCCCTACTCCAATCTGTCTCACTATCTACAACTCTGTCCAATTTTAGGAAATCCCTGAAAACTTTTCTTTCCAGAGAAGCCTGTCCGGCCCCACCTAACAACTGTACACGCCGATCGCTCGGTTTTCAGAGCTCCGTAGACTGTCATTCACCAGCTCTCCGCTCTGCTCCCTCCTCGCTCATTGGAGCACTGGCCGGTGGAGGGGGCGGGAGCGACCAGCTCAGGCTCTCAGTGGCTCGCTCAGTCCAGGCATCTGGACCTGGACTGACATCCATGACATCAGCAGAGAGTGGACTTCAGCTCGCTCTCTGCTGAAAACGGATCACAGGAGTGCAAAATGATTCGCACTCCTGTGATCCATAGGAGAAGTCCAGCCAGACGAGCTGTGGCTGGACTTCTCATTTCATGAAATTGTCAGGTCACCTGAGGCCAGGTGACAGGTGAACACCGCTGGGGTTAGGAGCGCACAGCTAAGGTTGTGCACCCTTCGGCTGACTGCTGTGGATGGAGCTCTGGGTGGTTCAGGAAAGCAGCTCCACCTGAGCACTGACACGGATCAAACAGGGAGCTAAAGCATAAGATTCCCCAGGGCGTGGAGTCTAAGAGCCAGCAGGTTTTCAAGAGAGCCTCTGATGGTGAGGATGGACTTCTCCTTTAATGACACTGAAAGTGCAACTAGGTAAATGTAGGTGTATAAAAGTGGCCATTTTACTATACAATCTGTTTGTACAATCTCCTTTAGATTTGCCAAAACTATATAATATGGTATATTGGTACACAGGAGAGCTGGAATTTAGAAAAAGAAAAGTGAACTTAGCCTTTAAGAGTAGATAAGTACACAGATCAGGTTAGGTAGGAGGATGAGGGAGGGAACATTTTTAAGAATAGTGTCAGGTCACCTGAGTCCAGGTGACAGATGCACTCCATAGGAGTCATAAGTACACCGCTAAGGTAGTAGACCCTAGGACTGACTGCTGCGGATTGAACTCTGGGAGGTTCAGGAAGCAGGTCTATTGGAGCATCAACACAGATCCCACTGGGAGCTAGAGCATAGATTACCCAGGGCGTGGAGTCTAAGAGCCAGCAGGTATTCACCAGAGCCTCTAGTGGTGAGGATGGACTACGCTGCAGTCTGGCTCCAGGTCGCGGCCCCCAGGGTCTCACAGCTCACGCTCACAGTAGACTACAGGAGAAAGAGGAAGGAAGCAGCAGGCTGGAGCAACAAGAATAGTAAAGGGATAAGCCAAGGTTGGGGTGACTATCAGACAAGGATTAACACAGTACACGCCAAAGGTCTGGCCGACTAGCAGACAAGGATAAACATAGAACACGCCAAAGGTCAGGGTCACAAGCAGACAGGGATAGTCGAGAACAGGCCAAGATCGGTAACTGGAATCAGACATAGGAGACACAGCAAGAAGCACATGAAAGCTAAACCAACAATGGTTGATCAGCAGGGTTGGCTTGCAATGCACAGGTTTATATAGTGTTCCTAATTAGAGGCTAAGGTGGAGCTATTCTGAGAGAAGATTATATAAGCAGTCAGGAGAGAGTGGCTGGCCTCTAAAAGGTGAACACATGGAGGAGGTAAGCTGACAAAGATTACTGCATAACTATGACAGTACCCCCCCCCCCCTTACGAGGCCCCCCCCCTCCCCCACCTGGGCCCAGGCTTAAAGGGAAACTCCAGATGAAACCTCCTCAACAGACGAGGTGCAAAGATCTCAGATGCAGTGATCCAAGACCTCTCTTCAGGACCAAAACCTTTCCAATGTACGAGGTACTGAAGAATGCCTCTACGGCACCAGGAATCCAGAACATGACTAACCTCGTACTTTAGATTATCCTCAGAGACCGAAACCAAGGTAGGGAGAGGACGAGAGGACTTATTGAGGACTAAAGGCTTCTTAGGAGTGGGTAAGGGCATGAGAAGACCATCAAGAGTCTGAACAAGGTCCCCCAGACCCTTAAAGATGAGCTGGACATCCAGCACAGGACCATCAGACTGGGCAGAGGTCTGTGGATCCCTGAGACCAGGTTTGTTAGAAGGTGACATGTCACAAGAGTCAAGCTGGATAGCTAAAACACAGGAGGTAAGGAGGTAAGCTGACAAGCAAAAATTACTGCATAACCGTGACAAATAGTTAGACTTAGGATTTTCTTTCACTTAAAGCAGTGGTTCTCAACCTTTCTAGTGCCGTGACCCCTTGATAAAATTTCCCAAGTTGTGGGGACCCCTAACAGTAAAATTATTTTCGTTGGTCGCGTTTGCTGGCACAGTGGCGGCGTTTGCTGGCACAGTGGGCACAGTGCTGACAATTGATGGGCACAGTGGCTGCACAGTGGGACGTTTGCTGGCACAGTGGCGACAATTGATGGGCACAGTGGCTGCGTTTGGCACAGTGGCAACAATTAAAGGGCACAGTGGCTGCGTTTGATGGCACAGGTGGCGACGTTTGCTGGCACAGTGGCGACAATTTATGGGCACAGTGGTTGCGTTTGGCACAGTGGCAACAATTAAAGGGCACAGTGGCTGCATTTGATGGCACAGTGGCTGCGTTTGATGGCACAGTGGCTGCGTTTGATGGCACAGTGGCGACAATTGACGAGCACAGTGGCGGCGTTTGCTGGCACAGTGGTGACAATTGATGGGCACAATGGCTGCATTTGATGGCACAGTGGCGGTGTTGCTGGCAGTGGTGACAATTGATGGGCACAATGGCTGCATTTGATGGCACAGTGGCGGTGTTGCTGGCAGTGGGGACAATTGATGGGCACAGTGGCTGTGTTTGATGGCACAGTGGCGACAATTGATGGGCACAGTGGCTGCACAGTGGCAACGTTTGCTGGCACAGTGGCGACAATTGATGGGCACAGTGGCTGCGTTTGGCACAGTGGCAACAATTAAAGGTCACAGTTCCTGCGTTTAATGGCACAGTGGCGACAATTGATGAGCACAGTGGCTGCATTTGATGGCACAGTGGCGGCGTTTGCTGGCAGAGTGGTGACAATTGATGGGCCCAGTGGCGACAATTGATGGGCACAGTGGCTGCACAGTGGCGACGTTTGCTGGCACAGTGGCGACAATTGATGGGCACAGTGGCTGCATTTGATGGCACAGTGGCGGCGTTTGCTGGCACAGTGGCGACAATTGATGGGCACAGTGGCGACAATTGATGGGCACAGTGGCTGGCACAGTGGCGACAATTGATGGGCACAGTGGCTGCGTTTGCTGGCACAGTGGCGACGATTGATGAGCACAGTGGCTGCATTTGATGGCACCGTAGTGGCGTTTGCTGGCACAGTGGCGACAATTGATGGGCACAGTGGCGACAATTAATGGGCACAGTGGCTGCACAGTGGCGACGTTTGCTGGCACAGTGGCGACAATTGATGGGCACAGTGGCTGTGTTTGGCACAGTGGCAACAATTAAAGGGCACAGTGGCTGCGTTTGATGGCACAGTGGCAACAATTGATGGGCACAGTGGCTGCATTTAAAGGCACAGTTGCAGCGTTTTAATGGGGGTTTTTATTTTCAGATTTTTTCAGTTTGTTTGCGCCCCCACCACTTATTTATATATAAATGTCTGGTTGGTTCCTCAAAAGTGGTTATTCCGTGCCAGTGCTAGATACACAAAGTGTATAGCACCCAAACATGTATCTAGCACTGGCACGGAATAAACACTTTTGAGGAACCAACTGGGACATTTATATATATATACGTTTATATATATATAAATGTTAAGTAACATAATGAAAAAAATGTTATCTTGTCAGCTTCTCCTGTGTGTCTGACTTACCAGATGTCACAGTGACACAGGTGTTCTTCTTCAGGTGTGTCGTTGCCTCCCTCTTGGTACACTCATCCACAGCAAGCGGACTTCGGTGGGTGTAACAAGATATCCGCTTGCCGACTTCTAAGTCTAAGCATTACTGTGGACGAGAGTACCAAGATGGCGGTGACGGAACGTTACTTCCGTGCAGTCTCTCCTCTGCAGGAAGTGACATCTCGCTGGCCGAGACGGACGGACTCCGGCAGTAACTTCGGGTCCGTCTCGGCCAGCATCTCAGGCAGCATCTCGGCCAGCATCCGCGGCCCCCTAGAGAATCGGCAATCGACCCCCCAGGTGGTCGCGACCCCCAGGTTGAGAACCACTGACTTAAAGTGTTACTAAACCCAGGACCCTGCATTCACTATATCTTCTCTCCCATAGTACACAGAACATGGAAATTCAATTATTTTAGTAAATATAAAATGCTGAATACATTTTCCCATCAGCAGTATATAGCAGTCTTGTGACTTCTATCAGTGTCCAGCCGAGCACCGACTAAAGCTTGTAGGAGGAGTTTTCATTCTCCTCTGACTGTCCTGGGAGGCTGCATGACCCCTGACTTTCTGTCTGATCACTTGCACCCTCCCCCAAAAAAACAAAAAAACTCTAGCAACACACCAAACAGCATGTGCAGAGTGCCTCTAAGGCTCTGTTCTATCAGTAGATGGATTGGGGACAGTAAAAGATGGGGGCATCAGAGAAGACAGGATCAAACAGGTCTTTTACACAATGCAGAGGATTAACCCCTTAGGTTCCACAGTGAGTATAACAAGAATGCTTTACTGCATATACAAACTGATTTTAATGTTGTGAGTTTAGTAACATTTTAAAGCGGAGCTCCACCCAGAAGGGGAAGCTCTGCTTGTCTGAACCCCCCATTCGCTGACACATTTGGCACCTTTTGGGGGGAAGGGGGGAGCGGGTACCTGGTTTTGACATGTACCCACTACCACTTTCAGCCCCCCCTTGTTCCTCTGCAGCCGGCCCATTCACAAAGTGCAGCGCACTTTGCACATGTACAGTAGGGAACCAGCTGTGAAGCTGCAAGGCTTCACTGCCGTTTTCCCTTAGTCAAGATGGCAGCACCCGATAGGGGATTGAAAAATTGGCTTGGGTGAGAACACGCTGGATCCATGGACAGGTAAGTTCTCTAATTATAAAAGTCAGCAGCTACAGTATTTGTAGCTGCTGACTTTTAGTTTTTTTGGAGGAGCCTGGAGCTCCTCTTTAACAAACAAAACAATGGAGCTGCTAAGAGAAGTTTATTGTTATGGTTTATATATACTTCGACATTTATCAAATTTGGATGTATGTAACTATTGAACCGACATATGTTGCAAGCTGCCCAGGGACATACTGTATATGTATTCTGAATAGCATTGTGTAATATGTCAGTACTGAATAAATATAGGAAGCAAATAAATAAATCAGCCCCAATATAATGTGATAAACAAAGATGATGAATGTACTGTATATGTAACGGGTTATTCTTTGTGCTTGCAACTTTAAAAAAAACTCCTTTAAGATATGCAGTAGTCCTGCTTTGAACAATTCGTAGCTTTCAGGCAACAAGGCAAACGCTGGAGTGGCATAACCATGAACTAGAAACATATGTGAGGAAGACCACAGTAGCTGGAAGCAGCTGATACCTTGGGGAAATGTGTCATCCAGACTGCTTTTCCAGCTTGCTTGCTATGACTGCACGTTTTGATGAAATAAGCCGCTGCAGAAAAAGCGATGCGTTTTTAACCAGCTGAACAATCCATGGTCACTGTGAGTAGGAGCATGTTGTAACAATCATTGACAAACTGTATTATTTTCTTCTGAAAATAATTTATTTACTGTAGAATTTAACTTCTAAACTACGCCATAAATTTCTGTGGCCCTTACTTCACCTAGTGTAAGCAGTTTCTGGGAGTCGGCATTAGTAAACACAGTGCAATTTTCTTAGACCTCGCTAAAAAAAAAAAGGACACAAATCTTGACTTCTGGAGCCAAACCAAACCAACAAATGAATTAGTGTAATTCATACAGATAAACTAATCCAATGATGTCATTTTAGTTTTCAAGCTAAAGATGCTGAGTTTTATATATATATTATAAGTGGGACAGCAAGGCTGCAGTATTTGGCATTGTATACACTCATGGCCGAGAGACCATAAAAATAGTCATTTGTGCCATGGTTTTACCATCCTCCAAACTGACTTAATCTAACATGGCGGCCAGAGGGAGTGGTACACATGCCACGGCCGCCATGCTTTGCTTCATGGATGAGGCAAAAATAATAACATGTCTCACCATTAGTCCAAGTATTGAACTGGAAATTTGTTTTTCAGTATACCAATGATCTTTTGATCATTGATATATGATCTATGATATATTGATATATTGATATATGATATATGATCAATGATCATCATGCTGGCAAATCCACCAAGGAATGGCTCAAAAAGAAGAAGTCGAGGGCTATGAACTGCCCTAGTCAATGCCCTGAATTGATTTCCATTTAAATTTTGAAGGTGGGTTTTGAAAGGGGTGGTTCATACAAGGAAATCATGTGGCTAAAGGAATTTAGAATAGAGAAGTTATCAAAAATGTAATTCAATATCAGACTTGGAATTGTATAAAATGGCAAAAAGTGGTCATTCTGCTACAGGGGCAAATACTAGCTTTTAATGCCAAGGGTGTATTTACTTTTTTCACAGCACACCATTAGATCTATTGATTTTTTTTTGTTGAATAATATCAACGTTGAAAGCATAATTGTTTGCTTTTGTTCCTATTCGAGTATATGATGTTTATTTGTATTCAGTGTCTGAATACAGGTGTAATGTTTGCATGTTGAAATATGTTGAAAAAGTCTACAATATCCGCATACTTAATTTTTCACATATCTGTACCTGTACCTGCCAAAAGATTTGTATTTATGTCCATCCAGTTATGCAATTTACATTGCTCTGACAAACAGCAGAGCCCTGACTGGCAATGGAGAAGACCAAAATGTTCCTTGCACTGCAACACAACTAATTGGATCCCTGTGCTGCCTCTGTCTAACTCAGTATGAGCTCTGCTGTTCAGCGACTGCAATTTCAGATTCGTATACTTCAGATAAAAAAAAAGGGGGATGCATTATTGAATACAGGGTTACATTAATTTGTGTCTTTTATATCTGCCTGGAGTTCAGCTTTTAAACAGAGCAAAAAGCTCAAAAATAAAACAAACATGTCACATGAATAGTTATTTCCCTATGTCTGTTTTGGGCATGTATAGATAAATAATGCTCTATCAACATTTGGGCCTGGAAAAGGAAATCAGGTATTTTTCTGGGAATGGTTTACATTTACGGGCTCTGGGCACACATCAGCCATTACATACAATGCTTGTCCAGCCACAGCATTATATCATTAGAAAGCTGCATGAACTGTTGGGAGCATATCTGTAATATTTAATGTAACTTTATCTCAGTCTGACAAATACAGAATACATAAGAAATTGCTGTTTTTGGCTTGGTGGAGATTTTTCTCCTTTCTGTAGTTCTCCTTTAAGGCATATTCAAATAAACTGTATATTCTGCTTTCCCAGTATTGCACTGTTATTATTCTAAATTGTGCTTGTGTATAGACTGCATGGTGCGTCTTGCTTTCCACCAGACAACCTTATTTTTTGCATTTCACCTTTGATTCTGAGAAAATTAAACCCTTTCTTCATTTGCACATGAGTTCCTGTGTAAATCCCCAATGAGATGTATGAGCGGGGCCTTCCAGGGCACAGATGGAAATGTTCCCACGCTAAAGGCACTTTGTATGGTCTGTGCACAACGCAGTTATGGGATCTCTTTATTATCTATGTATCTCTGTTGAGTCTTTCTTAACATGGAAAACATATGAGCTTTCAGAGACATCACACTACGGAGAACCACTTTTGTAATGACATGACATTTACCGTAAACAAAACCAATAATAACACTGAATTTAGATTCAATTGTTTATATATATATATATATATATATATATATATATATATATATATATATATATATATATATATATAAAGTTTTAGGCAGGTGTGTAGAAGTGCTGTAAAGTAAGACTGCTTTCAAAAATATATATTTTAATTGTTCATTTTTATCAATTTACAAAATGCACAGTTAGCAGACAGAAGAAACATCTAAATCAAATCAATATTTGGTGTGCCCACCCTTTGGCTTCAAACCAGCATCGATTCCTCTAGGTACACACGGTGTTTGTGCACACAGTTTTTGAAGGAACTTGGCAGGTAGGTTGTTCCAAACATCTTAAAGACCACAGACCTAACAGGAAGATGCCATACCACCAGGGAGGTATGTGATTGGCCCCAAATGTATTCTGCATCAGGACACAACATACAGCGAATGTCATTAAAAACTAGCTTCAGTGTAAAGTAGAACAAGGAGTTCTGGAGGTGATGGTTTTGGCCCCCACAGAGCCCTGATTTCAACAAAATCGATTCTGTCTGGCATTACATGAAGAGGCAGAAGTATTTGAGACAGCCTACATCCACAGAAGATCTGTGGTTAATTGTCCAAGATGTTTGGAACAACCTACCTGCCGAGTTCCTTCAAAAGCTGTGTGTGAGTGTACCTAGGAAAATTGATGCGGTTTTGAAGGCAAAGGATGGTCACACCAAATATTGATTTGATTTGGATTTCTCATCTGTTACTCATTTTGCTAATTAATAAAGATAATCTATTAACACTTCAATTTCTGAAAGCATTCTTAATTTACAGCATTTTTTCACACCTGCCTAAATCTTTTGCACAGCACTGCATATGGTATTTTTTTTGTTTAATTTTAAATATAAGCATGTGTATGCAGTAGTATAGCTCCACCCTTAAATATCTTTTTACCACATTACACAGTTGTGCAGATCTATTTGAATAGGAGATCACATAGTTGCATTATTCACCAATTCTGCTAATGTCACCTCACCTTGCTTATAGGCTTGAGTTTTAAAGCCAATCTCCAGCTTTTTTCAGATTCAAATTCACAATACTTTATTAGCCTCAAATGGAGATTAATTTGGGAACTGGGGAAGGACTAGAACCTTCTGCTAGGTTAATGTCACTGTCTATCCTGCCCTCTCCCAGTGGTACAGGACAGGAAATGAGAAGAATAGGTTTCACTAGGATGGAAAAAAAATAGCAGCAATCAAAACTTAACAGAGATTATAACTGTCACCAATTCTATTCTCTCTTTTCCTCATTGAATTTTTGCATGATTACACGATTGTCACTAGAGCCTCACCTTCCATGAACATAAAAACAAAAAACAAAAAAACAATTGAACTTTGAGTGTCGTAGCTCGGCGACCTGGGGGATGGGTAGCTGAAGTCCTACTCCAAAAAAAAAAAAAAAATGCTGCAGTGGAGGCTCTTCTCTCACTGCAGTGTCATAGAAGAGTGCATGTGTCTAAAAGACAAATGCTCCCTTTCAGCCCAACCCTCTTAACTACAAGGAAAAAACATGAGTTTATGGGTAGAAGGTTTATCCATAATCCCATGTTTTCTCACACAGTTCAAGCAGTTGTATACCCCGCTTGGTGATTTTTACCTACAGGTAAGCCTATAATAAGACTTACCTGTAGGTAAAATGAATATCTCCTAAACCTACACGGTTTAGGAGATATTCACCCCGCATGAAGCTTCTGATGTCAGCGGTGCATTCGCTCTGAAGGTCCGGCGTATCGTGCTGGAACTTCAGAGCTTCTTGCCAGAACGGAGGGCTCCTGCGCACATGTGCGGGAATGACATCATTGTGGCTCTGGCCACTCACAGAGCCGGAGCCCGCAAACCCAAAAGAGATGCCGGGGGAACATGTTGGGGGCTTCGCTCTAAGGTAAGTATTTCATATTGTGCTAGTATGCGATGCACATTATGCTATTGTCTTGCAGGGTTTTTTTCTTCTTTTTTTTCAAGGGTTTACTACTGCTTTAAGAGGGAGACTCTGCTGCTGCTGAAAAGGTACTTTTTTTAAATCAAGCTAAATATCACAGTCAGGTCCATAAATATTGGGACAGACACAATTCTAATCTTTTTGGCTCTATACACCACCACAATGGATTTGAAATGAAACGAACAAGATGTGCTTTTAACTGCAGACTTTCAGATTTAATTTGAGGGTATTTACATCCAAATCAGGTGAACGGTGTAGGAATTACAACAGTTTGTATATGTGCCTCCCACTTTAAAGGACCAAAAGTAATGGGACAGATTAACAATCAACCATCAAACTTTCAGTTTTTAATACTTGGTTGCAAATCCTTTGCAGTCAATTACAGCCTGAAGTCTAGAACGCATAGACATCACCAGACGCTGGGTTTCATCCCTGGTGATGCTCTGCCAGGCCTCTACTGCAACTGTCTTCAGTTCCTGCTTGTTCTTGGGGCATTTTCCCTTCAGTTTTGTCTTCTAGCAAGTGAAATGCATGCTCAATCGGATTCAGGTCAGGTGATTGACTTGGCCATTGCATAACAGTCTACTTGTTTCCCTTAAAAAACTCTTTGGTTGCTTTCACAGTATGCTTTGGGTCATTGTAGACGAAGAGTATGGTGCAGCGCTAATCCAGTAGAAGATATTATTAAAGGTAGTGGTGTGTCGTAAATATCCTAGTGGTGTGTGTACTGATAGGATGCGCGACTTAAGGCTATGCAGCCAAAATTGACAACTGTAAATAATCTATAAAGTGCCAAGTGCATGAAATATATAATGAAACATAAATTTACTACTAATTGTGAAATAAGTGACAGAGTATCAGCCTCTTCTATGCAAACCATATAGTGTTCTAATACGGATATGCATAAAAAACTAAAGGATAATATTACAGCATATATAGAATATTAAGTGATGGTATATTCATCTAATAAAATATAATTCAACTCGTGAAAGAATGATGCAATACAAGGAATGTTGCAATCATGTGTATCATGCACAGATAAGGATAAATTGTGATCTCAATGTGTCAGTGTAAAGATACACACAGTGACAAAATATCTACAACTAGGACAGGTGCATTATATACATGAAAAAGTGCACAATATAGTGCCAAGTCGAAATAAAATAAATCAAAATAAAATAAATTAAAATAAGATAAAATAAAATACACTTCACTGATGAGGTGGTATGCTTTGGATCATGAGCAGTTCCTTTCCTTCTCCATATTCTTCTCTTCCCATCACTCTGGTACAAGTTGATCTTGGTCTCATCTGTCCATAGGATGTTGTCCCAGAACTCTGAAGGCTTTTTTAAATGTTGTTTAGCAAACTCTAATCTGGCCTCCCTGTTTTTGAGGCTCACCAATGGTTTACATCTTGTGGTGAACACTCTGTATTCACTCTGGTGAAGTCTTCTCTTGATTGTTGACTTTGACACACATACACCTAATTCCTGGAGAGTGTTCTTGATCTGGCCAACTATTGTGAAGGGTGTTTTCTTCACCAGGGAAAGAATTCTTCGGTCATCCACCACAGTTGTTATCCGTGGTCTTCCGGGTCTTTTGGTGTTGCTGAGCTCACCGGTGCGTTCTTTCTTTTAAAGGATGTTCCAAACAGTTGATTTGGCCACACCTAATGTTTTTGCTATCTCTCTGATGGGTTTGTTTTGTTTGGACCTGACTGTATATTATTATGCTATATGTATCATATAATCATTTATTATTTATCTATTTACTGTGAAATTACTGGTTGGAAGTTATAACTTCAAACAGTTTTTGAAAATATAGTAAATTACCTTAAAAACAATATATAATAATTATTTGTATATTACTTACTTATGGTAATTAACCACTTGCCACCCAGGCAGGTAAATAAACCTGAACCCTTTGTTGTTTACTTGTTTATTACTGAATATTACTGTTATATTTCTGGCTTCAGAAAATAAAGGGACATGTTTTATTTTTTCTAAAATCTTTTAATTGTCACCTTTGCTAGTAATATTGTTTCCAGCATCAACAAAAAGGGTGACTAAAAAACATATTAAAGGGACAGAGTTTGTAAATATTTTTGTTACATGAGTACAACTGCAATCACCTACATAAAGAGAATGGAATACATAACTTGTGAATATGTAACCTGTGTGTATCTGGCTCTGATACTAGCCAGTGTCTCACCAGCCACTGACCTCAACGCATGTCCCTGGTGTGTTGTGTTTAGCATGTGTTGACACTTGTTAAATGCACTTGTGTTAACTTGTGATGTGTTTGTTTAACCCATTGCATTGTTGTGCATTTCTTTATTACTATTATTATACGTGATTTATATAGTGCCTACAGTTTGTGCTGTGCTTTACAGAATAAAGGGAGACAGAAGGGTTACAATGCAATTGAAAACAAAAGGATTTGGAGAGCCCCCCCTCCCCTGCTGGAGGAGCTTACAATCTAAAATCTTTTTCATAACAGGGGCCAAATTTTTGTTCAGTGCATTGCAGTACCTTGCGACACAGTTAAACTTTGCAGCACATTTAACTGCATTAGAAATCCTATATCTACCCAGCCAAGAAAAGGGACAATTGAACACAATGTCATCTTACTTATTACTGCATTGGGCCTGAATTGGCAGCCTGTTTGTACAAATGTTTTGCTAGCAGCCTGTTAATAAAAAAAGCAAATGTATTAAAAATGTTTTAACTCAATTTTTAAATAAGTTTGATACACTTTGAACAAAAAACATTAGGTTCCATTCACACCTGGGTGTTCTGAATCAAGGGCGGAATCGGCTCGATTATGCCCGTGATTCAGAATCACGGCAAAACGCATGACACATTTGTGATGCCATTATTTCTCAATGGCACCCTAAACACGGTGCAATTTTGCCGCGTTTGTCGAACGAAAAATCGTGGCAAAATCGTGAGATGCGTGTCGTCCCAAAATACGTTTCTGGAATTTCTTTTGGGCAACATGCGTCCTGCGATTTTGTTTGTGTGATTTTGCGGTGATTTGTCACGCGACACCCACTGCAAAATCGCACTGCTTTTGGGGTGTCATCGAAAAATAATGGCATTGCAAATGTGCTGTGCGTTTTGCCACGATTCTGAATCGCGGCCAGAATCCTGGCGATTCCACCTACGATTCAGAACATCCAGGTGTGAATGGAGCCCAATTGTGGTGTCATAATCAATGGGTCAAATCACAAAACAAAATTAGCATTTTGTATAGATAGAAACTCTTGGAATAGGGAAAATGAGCTTGGATGAACACTGCACAGTGCACAATTATAAAATGCAAGGGGCATATGGGAAATATTTTTATTGGGGGGGGACTTTAATTACACTTTAATGCCAGCCAGTAGGCAACAGTATTTTAAGGAGTGAAAATACATATGAATTGACTTTACATGCAAAAATAACACAGACATTAGCAATGTTATGTGAATGGGCTAAACTGAGCAATAAAATCATAAACAAATGAAAAGCAGGTTGATAATATTCCCAAATGTAAACAGACCCTTATCTTTTTATGTTTTTAGCTGCTAAAATATTTATAGCTACCCGCTTGGAAAATTTCTAGAGTAGATTTGGCTTTAATGAAGCACTAACCTGCCTGAATCATGTTGTATGAAAAATTGGTCAGCATCGTTCAGGATAGGCACACCAAATTTGAAAAAGTTTGGGACCCTTGGCTAAGTTACCCGCAATGGCCATCTTAGCATATGCAGGTCGGTGGATGGGAATTGCGGAACTCGGTTTTGACACTATATTCCCCTTTCCTTCTCTCCCCTTCTCTTCTCTCTTAAATTTTTTATTTTGTCTATAGCTGATGTAATTTTTTTGCGCTTCACACCTATTAGCTGATAGCCATGCAAAATACATTATTGAAGGGACTATGTGTCAGGACTGTGTAACGCTCCTGCTCCTCATTCCAGCATCCTGATTTTGGCTGTGACATTCTCCTTGTCTGTCTGTCCACCTGCAAGGTAATTGATGCTGTCAGTCTCTGGGTGGAGACCAAACATGATTTAAGCCAGCCAAGCCTGCAGTCTCATGCTTGTAATATTGCATTTGTTAGATATGCTCCAAGCTCCCTGTTTGTCTTGCTCTGCTAGATTGGATTCCCTCGTTGACAACCTCAGATCGATATTGACTACTCTCTGAACTCTGCCTGCCTTTTGACAACAGATTTGACCCTGACTATTCTGAACCTTGCCTGCTTTGTACCTGGACTGTCATTGAACCACTCTGCTTGTCTGCCAACCGCAGGTACCTGTTTGCTGTGCTCAGTTTGCGTCTGCCCTGGTGTGTGGTAGTCAGGCACTATAGCATTGTGTATAAGTCCTGGGGGTAACTGAGTATCGATAGGCCTGCTTGCCGTATTGGAAAAGGGGCTGCTATAGGTGAAGAACACAGAAGCCAGCTATGGTGTCTGACCACCTGCATTGGGGTAAGCGTGACATTATGTTGGTTGAAGAAAAGGCGACAGTCCTCCTCCTTCTTTCTCTGACACCTCTAGAGTTTCCTCCGACCGTATGAGCAGTTCTTATAAGCAGCATCAGCATTCTGATAACCGTAAAATGCTCAGAGATTCATTTTCAGGACATTTTGCTTGCTTTCATTTGCATAATTGGAATGTTTTTTTGCCTTACTGTACACTCACATGTTTATTCTGACTATTTTGTCTGTTATACATGTTGTTCAGCCATGTGGACTATGAGCACACCGAATACTTAATCGCCTTAAGCTTATCTCTTTTTGTACAAAACCCAATAAAAATTATTGAAAAAGTAAAGCATAATTTAGTTATATTATGAAAGTCACAAATAACAGGCTTTAAAAATCGATTTGGCTCTTTGGCTCCTGCATAGGGCAAACCACCCTCATGGATCTCAGGATAGCACCCTATTGGATCTGGGTTGATACAGTATATGGCATCATCTATGCAATTATGTACATAAAGGAAAATTTGGGAAACAATTACAGCACATGCTACACCCTTGATGTCATAATTTCAAATCTGAGCACGGGACTTCAAAGATACTGTATCATCTTGTGCTTGTGAAGCTGTATTTATTTCAATCATCCAATCACATACATGCCTTTGCCTCAATTGCCCTTGCACATGATTAGGTATTCTAAGGCTTCATGTACAAGGGACGTTTTTACAACCTCTCCTGGACGATTTTACCTTGATAAATAGTAACCCACGTTTAAAATGTCTGATTTGCTGCGTTTACATGCCGTGTTTAGTGGCGTTTTGTCGCGTTTGCGTTTAGAAGCGTAAAAAAAAAATAGCCAAAAATGAAAAATGCCTGTAAACGAAACACGACTAAATGCGAGTTACTGCATTTAGCCGCGTTTAGAAGCGTTTGGCGCTTGAAATGCCTCAGCTCAGCTTCTGAACCTATTTTTTTGCATTCCAAAAAAAAGCCTCTAAACTCAACTGCATAGAAATGACTGTAAATGACCCTGTGTACATGTACTGATAAGATAACATAGAGGAGAGTTCAGGAGCAGTTGAAAAAAATGCCCAACTGCTGCTAAACCTCCATTTACCGGCAGCAGTGTACATGAGGCTTAAGTGAACAGATAGTAGCTTCACCTTATTTGCTATGCATAGTGAACATTCACTTTCTAAGGTAAACAGACTAGTTTCCTTTAGCAGTCAACCTCACCATTTTAGAATTTGAACCCAACAAAAACAGATCCAGGCACATTTTTGCTAGCATTCAAAGCAAGTTCAGATAGCGAAAGGGGACCTAGACTCAGGCAACTTTATCCTTTGTCATTTCTATAAAATACATGTTGATCATTCGTGGGACTTTTATTGTTTTAAATTATTTTTATTGAATTTATATACATATAAAACATTCCACATCCTTTCAAAGACAAATGTACAAAACACTCAAAGAAAAAACACAAAAAAACAACACTGGATCTATCCAACAACATACTCCTTTCAGAAGACCAAATTTTCCATAGTTCTCAGGGAAAGTGAAGAGTCCTAAAACAGAAACATTTTTGAAAATTGAAAATATTCCACCGTCTCCCCCCTCACCCCCAGAAAGAAGAAACACCCCCCCTCCTGACATATATTATTGGATGCCGTGAACAAACCAATCCCCCCCCCCCCCACCCTCAATCTGTTTACCTTTGCCCAATTGTGTATTGGTGAATAATATCCCCTTCATCCTACCTATAATATTTAAATCCCAAAAGGAAAAAAAAAACCCTTTTCATATATAAATCTGTGGCCTTTCCTAACCCTTTTTATTTATTTTGGCGGAGGAGAGAGTCTATCTCTCTGCCTCCATTACAATCTCCTCTAAAAATCATGATATATTTCCTACCTCTTGTATTTATTTATGTGGAGGAGAGAGTCTCATCTCTCTACCACTATTACTATCACCCTTCAAATTGTGTATTTCTATCCTGTGTCAAGAAAAGAGAGAGAAAGAAAAAAAGGGGGGGGGCCTCTAGGTACTACCCTCACTCCACTTATAACTCCCATAAACCGGGGATTGTTTAAAATCCAACTTCTTCCATAAGCCTTATTCTGTCTACCTCCCTAAGCCAATCCTTTATCATCTGTATTTTCTTTGATTTCCATAGTTTCGGGATTAATGCCGAACAAAATTGGAGTGATTGCTGCTCTATATTTCTTCCTAGGGACCTCCATCGCATGAAACAAGAATTGCTAGGGGTCAAGTCCAATTTCAATCCCACTGATCTTCTTAAATAAATCTAATACTTCCGCCCAGTATGGCTGGATCAGATTACACTGCCACCATATATGTGCATGGGAGCTAACCTCCCCACATTCCCTCCAACATAGAGGCAATATATCGGGATTCATTCTATGCAGTTTTAATGGAACATAGTACCATTTAATTAATCATTTATATCTCATTTCTTTTGTAGTTGTGTCCATTGAAGTGGAGTGAGTATAATCCAGAACTTTACTCTTCATTGTTGCGGGCAATACCTGGTTCAATTCTATTTCCCAGCTCTCCCAAGGACACTTGGACTCGCCTTCAAGGGGATCATCAACATCTTATATATGCTGTACTAGAAATACCTTGTCTATTTATTCCCCCTGGTCAACTTGTCTTTCCCATAGGTTTAGTCTACTGGCCGAGCGAAGGGGTTCTACAAGAGACTCTACAAAATGTTGGAGTTGCCTGTATCTCCACACGTCCCAAGGTATTGTACCATATTTCTCTCGCAATTCCGATAATGTACAAAGGACATTTCCCTTCAGAACATCTTTTAACCTCAGATGATCCGAGAGGGTTCATTTTAAATACAGTTTGTTAACTTTCCCTGGCGGGAAATAATTATTACCTGTCAGGGGCAACAGAGGGCTGTTATACTGCCAAGATATGCTTTTGAGTAGTTTACCCCATGCTCTTAATGTTTCTATAGTAATTAGGGCTTTAGAGAGATCTCTATATTGCTTTGGGATCCAGATAATCTGGCACGGAGCAGATTTACTCAAGTTTTCCTACAGTGACACACATTTTTTATGCAAAGAACCATGAACCCAGTCCATGATTTGTGGGACTTTTAAAGCGTAACTTCATTTTTGTTGAGAAAAAAACATTCCTCTCTGGGTGATCTATGTACATTGCAAGGATTATAACAATGTTTGTTGCAGATTCCTACCTTTTGTTATTCTGAAGAAATCCCTGTTTGTTCCTCTGTGCCTCTGTGCTGAGTGAGTCTAATGGGAGTGGTTTCATAATTATCAATCAGCTGTGCAGCTGCAGAGCACTAATAGGTTGGACCTGCATCCCTTTAGATGTGTTCCTATTGGGAGTATCTCACCAAAAATGACATTTTTGTTGCAGGAGATGCCTGAAATCTGACTTGTATCTTAGGCAGACTTCTGGGAAAATTGGTGAGCCAATCACGCAAACAGGAAATTAAGTTTCTGGGGGATGTTCTGTACATTATCTGTGTACAGAACACCTCCAGGTAGCCATATTGCATTTTCAGAAAGTTACAGTGGCTGCAGATTGAAAAGAAAAGGTCATTTTTATTAACTTTTACAATATGACTTGTGTCGCAATTGTATACGCTATATTATTTTTTCTTTATTTGGAATTTTTTTTCCCCTCACGAAAGTGGAGTTACGCTTTAAGGCACATGTTACCAGACAAAACTTAAAAGAAAGTTTTTTTTTTTTAACACATACAGTACTGTATATAAAATCTGAACATAAAAACATATATTGAATGATCACATTTTGTATCCAGTCACCAAACACATCATAGTTTTCACATATTGAGAATGATCTATTACTCAGTTTTCTATTTGTAAGAGCAGGAGCCCAATGTGTTTCAAAAACTCTTTCTCAGGGGCTTGAGAAGAACGATGTCTACAAGAGATATATACACTGTAAACAGTTAATCAACAAAACCTGACAACACTTCCAAGTCTATAAAGACATCAACATACATATGTGTGATGAATAAGTACTTATCCGCCAAAGGGCAAAGAATAAAAGCAGTCCCAGCTGTGGACCTGGAGGCACCCGGATGATAACAGGAAGGCCAGTTATAGTTATATGGGATAACTATGTCTCTAATAAATCCCACATTAGGAGAGCCATATACATATTTTTGATATGACAAAATAAAAGGGTCATGTATTAAATATAAAGTATTGTCATTACAGCTTAATACTTGTGCTTGACCATCCTGAGTCTTTCCTGTTACCATCTGGGTGCTTCCAGGTCCACAGCTGGGATTGCTTTTATTCTTTATCTTTTGGCTGATAAGTACTTGTTCATCACACATATGTACGTTGATGTCTTTATAAACTTGGAACACTGTTTTCGTGTTTTGTTTGCAATGAACAGTATATACCGCTTGTATACATGGTTCTTTCCAAACCCCTGAGGAAGTGTTTTTCTTGAAACATGTCAACTTCTGCTCTTACAAATTGCAAACAGTATATTAGATCAAAATCAATATGTGAACACTATAATAAACCATATGTCCAGTGACTGGATACAAAATGTGATCAGGATACAGTATATACAGTGCCTTGAAAAAGTATTCATACCCCTTGAAATGTTTCACATTTTATCATGTTACAACCAAAAACATAAATGTATTTTATTGGGATTTTATGTGATAGACCAACACAAAGTGGCAGATAATTGTGAAGTGGAAGGAAAATGATAAATGGTTTTCCACATTTTTTTACAAATAAATATCTGAAAAGTGTGGCGTGCATTTGTATTCAGCCCCCTTTACTCTGATACCCCTAACCAAAATCTAGTGGAACCCATTGCCTTTAGAGGTCCCCTAATTAGTAAATAGAATCCACCTGTGTGTAAATTAAACTCAGTATAAATACAGCTGTTCTGTGGAGCCCTCAGAGGTTTGTTAGAGAACCTTATGGACAAACAGCATCATGAAGGCAAAGGAACACACCAGACAGGTCAGGGATAAAGTTGTGGAGAAGTTAAAGCAGGGTTAGGGTATAAAAACATATCCAAAGCTTTAAACATCTCACGGAGCACTGTTCAATCCATCATCCAAAAATGCAAAGAGAATGGCACAACTGCAAACCTACCAAGACATGGCCGTCCCCCTAAACTGACAAGTCGGGAAAGGAGAGCATTAATCAGAGAAGCAGCCAAGAGGCCTTGGTAACTATGGAGGAGGTGCAGAGATCCACAGCTCAGATGGGAGAATCTGTCCACAGGACAACTATTAGTCGTGCACGGCACAAATCAGGCCTTTATGGAAGAGTGGCAATAAGAAAGCCATTGTTGAAAGAAAGCCATAGGAAGTCCAGTTTGCGAGAAGCCATGTGGGGAACATAGAAAACATGTGGAAGAAGGTGCTTTGGTAAGATGAGACCAAAATTTAACTTTTTGGGCTGAAAGCAAAACGCTATGTGTGCCCAAAAACTAGCACTGCACATCACCCTGAACACACCATCCCCACCATGAAACATGGTGGTGGCAGCATTATTTTGTGAGGATGTTTTTTTTCAGCAAGGACAGAGAAGCTGGTCAGAATTGATGGGAAGATGGATGGAACCAAATACAGGGCAATCTTAGAAGAAAACCTGTTACAGTCTGCAAAAGACTTGAGACTGGGGCGGAGGTTCACCTTCCAGCAGGACAACAACCCTAAACCAGTGTTGCCAACCGCCCGTATTTTTACTAGCAGCATGCGCAGTTCCCAAAAATCCCAGAGATGATCCGATGATGAGTTGACCCTGCATTTGACCGGCAGGGGGCGGGTCTGACAGAGGCTATGCGTGCGGACGGTGCAATGAAGATGTCATGGCGCACTTCCCCAGGAGTTGGGCGGGCAGAGGAGCCTCCTGGAGTGGAGTTGACAGTGCAGTGGGCTTGCATGTATGGAAGGTCCTGGAGATGGACAGAGCGGACTTGGACCCCCCCAGGGCTGGACGGACACACACCAGGCCCTGGCCAGCAATGCAAGCACAGCCGGGACCCTGCTGAGTGCATAAGGTTGGTCAGAGACAGACAGTCCATATCCTGTGACCATGTCCTGTCCTGTCCTGTGTCATGTCCTGTTCTGTGCCATGTCCCTATCCTCTGACCATGTCCTGTGCCATATCCCTAGCCTCTGACCATGTCATGTTCCGTGCCATGTTCTGTCCTGTGCTATGTCCCTATTCTCTGACCATGTCGTGTGCCATCTCCCTATCCTCCGACCATGTCCTGTGCCATGTCCCTATCCTCTGACCAGGTCCTGTGCTATGTCCTGTCCTGTGCCATGTCATAGTTACATAGTTACATAGTAGGTGAGGTTGAAAAAAGACACAAGTCCATCAAGTCCAACCTATGTGTGTGATTATATGTCAGTATTACATTGTATATCCTTGTATGTTGTGGTCATTCAGGTGCTTATCTAATAGTTTCTTGAAATTATTGATGCCCCCCGCTGAGACCACAGCCTGTGGAAGGGAATTCCACATCCTTGCCGCTCTTACAGTAAAGAACCCTCTACGTAGTTTAAGGTTAAACCTCTTTTCTTCTAATTTTAATGAGTGGCCACGTTTCTTGTTAAACTCTCTTCTGCGAAAAAGTTTTATTCCTATTGTGACTGGGTCACCAGTACGGTATTTGTATATTGAAATCATATCCCCTCTAAAGCGTCTCTTCTCCAGAGAGAACAAGTTCAGTGCTCGCAACCTTTCCTAATAGCTAAGATCCTCCAGACTCTTTATTAGCTTTGTTGCCCTTCTTTGTACTAGCTCCCTTTCCAGTACATCCTTCCTGATGACTGGTGCCCAGAACTGGATAGCATACTCTAGTCTTGTAGAGCAGAAGAATTAACGTTTTATCTCTGGAGTTGATCCCCTTTTTAATGCATGCCAATATTCTGTTTGCTTTGTTAGAGCAGCTTGGCATTGCATGCCATTGCTGAGCCTATCATCTACTAGGACCCCCAGGTCCTTTTCCATCCTAGATTCCCCCAGAGGTTCTCCCCCCCAGTGTATAGATTGCATTCATATTTTTGCCACCCAAATACATTATTTTACATTTTTCTACATTGAACCTCATTTGCCATGTAGTTGCCCACTCCATTAATTTGTTCAGATCTTCTTGCAAGTTTTCCACATCCTGCAGAGAAGTTATTGCCCTGCTTAGCTTAGTATCGTCTGCAAATACAGAGATCGAACTGTTTACCCCATCCTCCAGGTCATTTATGAACAAATTAAATAGGATTGGTCCCAGCACAGAACCCTGGGGAACCCCACTACCCACCCCTGACCATTCCAAGTACTCCCCATTTATCACCACCCTCTGAACTCGCCCTTGTAGATAGTTTTCAATCCATGTACTCACCCTATGGTCCATGCCAATGGACCTTATTTTGTACAGTAAACATTTATGGGGAACTGTGTCAAATGCTTTTGCAAAATCCAGATACACCACGTCTACTGGCCTTCCTTTATATAGCTGGCAACTCACCTCCTCATAGAAGGTTAGTAGATTGGTTTGGCAAGAACGATTCTTCATGAATCCATGCTGATTACTGCTAATGATACTGCCTGTTAACGTTCTAAATGTATATTTATGAATTATTAACCATAAGATATGAGGTTGGTTAAATAAGAGTTCGTATGACCAGAAGTGAAAGCTTTAATATAATAACATTTATTAAAGTAGCGTTAAAAGTCTACCTAATACACAGACAATATCTATAGTCTTAAGGGAGAAAATATTAGGTTACAGTACAAGAAGACCAAGTATAATCATCACAATACAAATGGTAAACCAACAAACATGACAAGCAGGTATTTACGTGCTGGGAGATGCTCTGATAATTACCTATATTAATGTTCCTGGGCCCAGGTCAGTTTTTATCTCTCTACCACTCTCTTTGGGATTCCTTCTTATAGGCCCATCTCTCATTGAATTGAATAAGGCCACTCTGATTGGGGTATTCTGTTAGCCCTCTACTCCCACCAGGCGTAACTCCTAATTTGGGCAACTTCCTCTTGTTGGGGTAACGAGCTAGTGATAAGTTGTTTGAAGAGGAATTAAGGTGAAGGTCGTCACCTTCTCTTGAAAGGGGCACTTGACTTATGCATGACATTAGCCAGGGCAAAAACCTCCTTTCCTGAACAGATGAAAGAAATATTCTCATCCTCTCAAACACCCCTTTGAAATGGACAAATGGTTGATTAGCACGGAGGAATACAAAGGCCTTTATTGAGCTAATGAATTTGGCCCTGTAACAACTACACTTCAGATGGTATCTGTCCTTGGCCCTTTGAACATCAAATATAGGTAAACAGCCGATTGTCTCCACAGTACATCCTTCTCGCATACTACAAGTAGCTGTTAAATGCATTAGCTCTTTTCAGGCAAATCCTGTCGCATATTTACATCTAGCTAAATTAACCCTTTACTGAAACCCTCTCACATACACACGACTATTATTTCTTATCCAAAAATATATATACATCTATATACAAATATTCTCAGTTGCTAATGGAGATTACTCATAAACTCCTCATAAGGCAACACTGTTCTCATGACTAAAATCTTGTATAGTCCCTTATCATCCCCTCCAAGAGTTTACATAATATTGATGTTAGGCTAACTGGTCTGTAATTACCAGGGATGTATTTTGGGCCCTTTTTAAATATTGGTGCTACATTGGCTTTTCTCTAATCAGCTGGTACCATTCCAGGCAGTAGACTGTCTGTAAAAATTAAGAACAATGGTCTGGCAATCACTTGACTTCCCTAAGTACCCTCGGGTGCAAGCCATTTTGTCCCGGTGATTTATTAATGTTAAGTTTCTCAAGTCTAATTTTAATTCTGTCCTCTGTTAACCATGGAGGTGCTTCCTGTGATGTGTCCTGAGGATAAACACTGCAGTTTTGGATACTGAAGGCCCCCGATTACCTCGAGAAAACTGAGGAGAAGAATAAATTCAATATCTTCGCCATCTCCCCATCCTTTGTAACCAGATGTCCTTCCTCATTCTTTATGAGGCCAATATGGTCTGTCCTCCTTTTTTTTACTGTTTATATACTTAAAGAATTTCTTGGGATTTTTTTTGCTCTCCTCCACTATGTGTCTTTCATGTTCTATCTTAGCCATCCTTACACCCTTACATTTCTTGCTGCATTCTTTATAAAGTCTGAATGCTGATGATGATCCGTCAACCTTGTATTTTTGAAGGCCTTCTCCTTTGCTTTTATATGCATTTTTACATTGGAGTTAAGTCATCCAGGACTTTTGTTCGCTCTTTTAAATTTAGTACACAATGGGATGCATTGGCTAATGCCCTTATTTAAAATGCTCTTAAAGCAAACCCACCTCTCCTCCGTGTTCTTTGTTCCTAAGATTTTATCCCAATTTATGCCTTCTAGCAAGGTTCGTAGTTTAGGGAAGTTGGCTCTTTTGAAATTCAGTGTCTTTGTGTTTATGTTTCCTATTTGTGTGATTTATACTGAAACGAATTGACCTGTGATCGCTGTTACCTAAATTGCCCCGTATTTCCACATCCGTGATCAGGTCTGTATTTTTGGTAATCAGTAGATCCAGTAATGCTTTATTTCTAGTTGGTGCGTCTACCATCTGACCCATAAAATTGTCCTGCAAGACATTAAGGAACTGGGGAGTCTTAGATGAATGCGCGGTTACCTCTGCCCAGTCTATGTCTGGATAATTTATATCTCTCATTATGATAACACTTCCCATCCTTGCTGCTAATCCAAATTGTGATAGGAGATCTGTCTCCACTTCCTCCCTCAGGTTAGGGGGCCTATAGCATACTCCCAGTATTATTTTCCCCTTAGCTTCATTCCTTTGGAACTCTACCCATAGGGATCCCACCTCCTCCCTAGCTCCCTTAGTGATGTCATCTCTCACATTCACTTGTACATTATTCTTGATATATAGGCATACCCCTCCCCCTTTTTTACCCTCTCTATCCTTGCGCAAAAGGGTATACCCTTGAATGTTTGCCAGCTGATCATGAGAGCTGTCATGAGAACCAGGTCTCTGAAATTCCCTCAAAATCCAAATCCTCCTCATACAACAGTATCTCTAGTTCACCCATCTTTTCTGCCAGGCTCCTGGCATTGGTGAACATACCACGTAGTTTAGACTGGTTGCATATCCTCGTATTGGGTGTTCCGAGATTGCTAGGACTTGCTACTATACTTACCTTGGGTTTTTGTGCTTTGGTCAACCTACCACTAATGCCCCCATTACTGCCCTCTGGAATATGTTCCACGCTGACTATCTCTACCTCTGGACCCTCCCCCCCATCACCTAGTTTAAAAACCCTTCTAACTTTTTGGCCATCTTCATTCCCAGCTGATCTGTACCCTCCTCATTTAGGTATAGTCCATCCCTTCTATAGTACCGGTTATCGACTGAGAAGTCGGCCCAGTCCTCCAGGAACCCAAACCTCTCCTTACTACACCAACTCTTCAGGCACTTGTTTACTTCCCTAATCTCCCTCTGCCTTTCTGGTGTGGCTTGATGTACCGGTAGTATTCCTAAGAATACTACCTTGGAGGTCCTTTTCCTCAATTTAGCTCCTAAGTCTCTAAAATCGTTCTTTAGGACACTCCATCTGCCTCTGACTTTTTCATTGGTGCCAACGTGCACCATGACAGCTGGGTCTTCCCCAGCCCCTCCCAGTAATCTGTCCACCAGATCCGTGATGTGCCGAACCCGAGCGCTCGGTAGACAACATACTGTTCGGCGCTTTAGGTCTTTGTTACAGATTGCCCTCTCTGTCCTTCTAAGAATTGAGTCCCCTACCACCAGAATCTGTCTTTCCTTTCCCTTCGCTTCCCCCCCACTCTCAGAGTCCCTCAGCTCCAGCAGTGCCGATCCCTGACTGGTTTCACCAATGTCACTCAATGGAGCATACTTATTGGGATGCTCCAGCCCTGGATCGGCCTCCTTGGCACTTCCCCCTCTACCCTTCTTGACTGTCATCCATCTACTCTTTGCTAGTGCCTGCACCTCTTTGTCTCCACCCGCCTCTGTGCTGGCCCCTGCTGGCACCTGCCATGTACGTTTCCGGCTCTCCTTTAGTATAGAGGGACTGCTCAGTGCTGACAGTTGCTTCCCCAGATTCAGAACCTGGGCTTCCAGGGAAACAGTGTGCTTACATTTTGCACAGCAGTATTCACCCTCGATCGGATGATCAAGGAAGGCATACATGCCGCAAGATGTACAAAGAGTCGCCTCTCCACACCCGCCGAGCATCGTACCTATTAAATTTAATGAGGATTTGTGGATTATATCTTGTCCAAATTACATAACAACTAGCTTCCTGACACTAATACTCAAGACAAGTACACAGGTACTCAACAAGACAATACACAGGTACTCGCAGACCTACGTGCACTCGCAGACCACTCACAGACCTATGTGCACTCGCAGAGCACTCGCAGAACTACGTGCACTCGCAGACCTATGTGCACTTGTAGACCTACGTGCACTCGCAGACCACTCGCAGACCACTCGCAGACCTACGTGCACTCGCAGACCTACGTGCACACGCAATAGACAAGTATACCGTACACAATACACAAGTACTAACAATCCACACACTACTCAGACAACACTCAGGTACTCACACTAAACAGGTACTATGATCCCTGTTATAACCTCCTGTTTTAAACTCTGGTTTTAACTCACCACTTAGACCAGTTCCTCTTGAACAGAGTTCCAGCAGACTCAAAAATGAGCAGGCTCAATATGAGTTCTACACAAGGTAATATAGGACGCAAGCACCTGTGAGCAGTTAATCACTCCCCTTAATTAGTAGGCTGAAGGAAGCAAAGAAAAAAAAAAACTAGCTGTTTAAAAAGTGTCAGAAAAAAGTGTAAAAAAGCTACAAGGAAAAGCCCCAAAAAGAACCTAAAAATGCAACCCAGCAATCAAAAAGCAAGATTTGTTCACTCTCCACTACAGGTCCCCACTCTGGTTTTAACTCACCACTTAGACCAGTTCCACTTGGACAGAGTTCAAGCAGACTCAAAAATGAGCAGGCTCAATATGAGTTCTACACAAGGTTATATAGGCCTCAAGCACCTGTGAGCAGTTAACCACTCCCCTTAATTAGTAGGCTGAAGGAAGCAAACAAAAACCCCCCAAAAACTAGCTGTTTAAAAAGTGTCAGAAAAAGGTGTAAAAAAGCTACAAGGAAAAGCCCCAAAAGGAACCTAAAAATGCAACCCAGCAATCAAAAAGCAAGACTTGTTCACTCTCCACTCAAGGTCCCCACTCTGGTTTTAACTCACCACTTAGACCAGTTCCACTTGGACAGAGTTCCAGCAGGCTCAATATGAGTTCTACACAAGGTTATATAGGCCGTAAGCACCTGTAAGCAATTAACCACTCTCCTTAATTAGTAGGCTGAAGGAAGCAAAGAAAAAAAAAACTAGTTGTTTAAAAAGTGTCAGAAAAAGGTGTAAAAAAGCTACAAGGAAAAGCCCCAAAAAGAACCTAAACATGCAACCCAGCAATCACTCTGGTTTTAACTCACCACTTAGACCAGTTCCACTTGGACAGAGTTCCAGCAGGCTCAAAATGAGCAGGCTCAATATAAATTCTACACAAGGTCCCTATCCTCTGACCATGTCCTGTGCCATGTCCTGTCCTGTGCCATGTCCCTATCCTCTGACCATGTCCTGTGCTATGTCCGTATCCTCTGACCATGTCCTGTACCATGTCCCTATCCTCTGACCATGTCTTTTGACATGTCTGTATCCTCTGACCATCTCCTGTGCCTTGTCTGTATCCTCTGACCATCTCCTGTAGCATGTCCATATCCTCTGACCGTCTCCTGTAGCATGTTCGTATCCTCTGACCATCTCCTGTATCATGTCCGTATCCTCTGACCATCTCCTTTGTCATGTCCGTATCCTCTGATTATCTTCTCTACCATGTCTGCAATCTCTGACCATCTCTTGCCTTTTATCATGTGCAATCTCTGGCCATTCTCTTATCTTTTATCATGTTTGCAATCTCTGAGGGGGAGCATGGAGAGGAGTCAAGAGTGGGAGTGCCGCCAGATTGGGGATCACAAGAGGAGTCAGATGTGTGTGGACTGTGTAGAGGAGACTAAAGGATAAAACCAAAGCCACCAAGCTGGAGCCCTCTGACTGAGCCCTGCACGGTGCACCTGAGAGGAGGTCAGGGACAGCGCCGACAGGCCAGTCTGAAGGGGGGGGGGGTCACTGATGTAAGGAGGGGAGTGAATACAATAATGTAGGTGGGCTCTGGTATAAATTTTTCCCCCTTATATCAGTAACCCCCTTTACCTTAGTGTATTTACTCTGCAGAAGGTGGTCTCTGGTCACCAGAGTCCCCCCCCCATTAGAGTTCTCGACTTTCCCCTTTACATTAGACTCTGCAGATTTCCTCTTACAGTGCAAGGGAGAAATCTGCGGACCTTGATGTAAAGGACAATGCTGCAGACTCTGATGTAAGAAAATGTAAAGAGGAATGCAGAGCCCCCTCCCACATCAGAGTTCCCCCTTAAATCATGCTCTGTGGTATTGTCCTTTACAAGACATGTGCAGAACGAAAAAGTTTGTTTTATTTCATTTCGATTTGTGATTTACATAAATTTGTTTAGTTAAATTTGTTTAATTCATTTTCGGAATTTGTTTCGTTTTTGAATTGATTCAAATTTTCCAAAGAGAATAAAATAGAATAGAAATTAGAGGAATAGAATATAAAAAAAATATATAATATAATAGAGTAAAACAGAACAAAATAGGATAGAAAATAAAAACAGAATAGAATGGAATAGAATAGAATAGAAAAGAATACAATAAAAAAAAGAATAGAATAAAATAGAAAGATTATAACCATCTTCTGAAATTCGAATAGAATAGAAAAGAATAGAATAAAAAAAACAATAGAATAGAATAGAAATAATCTAACGATTTGCCAAAATTCTATTAGAATCAATTCCAATTTGGATATAATAGAAAATAATAGAGTAGACTAGAATAGAAAATAACACAATAGTATAGAAAAAAACAATAGGATAGAATAGAATAGAATGAATATAACCATCTTCCTATTCTAATCTATTTTCTATTCTATTCAAATTCAAATTGATTCTATTTGAATTTTGGGAAATGGTTATATTTTTGCTATTCTATTATATTGTTTTTTTAATAAAAAAATGTATTCTATTATAGTTGATTCTTTTCTATGCTATTATTTTCTTATGTATTCAAATTCAAATATATTCTATTTGAAATTAGAATACATACATGAGATACATGTTTATAGTTTAAATGTTGACATTTGCACTGTTTAGCACAGAAAATGGTGATTTAAGGTACTTTTTTGTAGTGTCAGTAAAAAATATTGCTCTATCAGTAAATGTCATGATTTTTTGCTAGCAAAAAAAAAAAACGGTGGCATTTGTAAATTTTGGCATCCTGCCAGTTAATTTCACTTGGGGGGGGGGGGGTTAGGGCCTAAACATACAGCCAGAGCTACAATGGAATGGTTTAGATCAAAGCATATTTATGTATTAGAATGGCCCAGTCAAAGTCCAGACCTAAATCCAACTGAGAATCTGTGGTAAGACTTGAAAATTGCTGTTCACAGACGCTCTTGACAGAGCTTGAGCTATTATGCAAAGAAGAATGGGCAAAAATGTCACTCTCTAGATGTGCAAAGCTGGTAGAGGCATCCCCAAAAAGACTTGCAGCTGTAATTGCAGTGAAAGGTGATTCTACAAAGTATTGACACAGGGGGGCTGAATACAAACGCACGCCACACTTTTCACATATTTATTTGTAAAAAAAATTGAAAACCATTATCATTTTCCTTCCACTTCACAATTTTGTGCCACTTTGTGTTGGTCTATAACATAAAATACCAATAAAATACATTTACGTTTTTGGTTGTAATATGACAAAATGTAGAAATTTTAAGGGGTATGAATACTTTTTCAAGGCACCATATTTATATGCTTTGTTGAGATTTTTATATGTGTTAAATAAAAAAAAATCTCTCTCTTGCAATTCTATCTGTTAACATGTGTCCCACAAATGATCAGCATGTATTGTACAGGAGTTTCAAGGTTGATGGCACTACTGTACTATTCATCACCTCCTAGATTGATAAATGATCCTTTTTGATTTGTGAACTCCATAGCACCAACAGCAAGCATTGGGAAGTTGTTCTTCTAGTCAAAGCTCACTTTGTCACTCTTTGCACAGTTTCTCTGTAGAATAACTCTTCCTGTCCCTAGACTTCTCCCCTAGGGACAATTTGTTTGCAACTTATAAAAAGGACACATTGCAAATATAACAAATTGATGGATTATCTTGGTAATATAGATGTAGTGTAAATTAGAACTTGTAATACGAGTCCCTTTCACATCTATCTTTGACTTTTCAAATTATGCTTGATTTTATCATTTTTCCTCTTTGGGCTGACACCTTGTGGAACAAAAAAGAGCTACAGGCTGTTGGTTCCAGAGGTACAAAGAGGTATTGATAATATTGTAACACCTTCAAAGCTACATTATACCATTATTTGCATCACATCATCTTACTTTCTCCTATAACATCACTCCCCCCTGTCCAAACCAGCGAGGTATTAATTCATCCCTACTCCCTCACTAGCCATTGAGATTCTGCAACATTTTGAGTGAGGGATGTACATACACGAGGGTTAAGTGTGGCTGTTTTTTGGATAATTGCGGCAGAATCACTGTTATAACACAGTCCTTACCCCTCTCGCCTAAACTTAACGCAGACCCAGCCCACTTAAGCCCTGAGAACTTCAATTTCAAGACTTGAGTTTCAGCATGTAGTGGATTAAATCAACATTCATCAGTCACTTTGCTTGCTTTTTAATACTGCATTGCAGAGCTAATAGGAACACAAAGACTTAGAGGCTATCCAAAGGCATGGAAGTTCTCCAATCTGATTACAAAGTTGTAATCTCTCACACACGTTCATATGAATGCTTTTTATCCCCAATGCATTACCTCACAATGCAGATGGCAGGTATTCAATACACTCAAAATGTCGAATATGACCTGCAGCAGCCAGAGATCTGCAATAGTTGAGTTTTAGGGCATGGGGCACCAGAAAGATAAGTATACCTCATCTTGATTTACAGGCTTGGATTTAATTTACGTCTGGGATATTTCATGAAAGGGTTGCTTTAAAGAGAAGCTGAACTCTGGAAGCTGAAAAGGAAGAGTCACCAGTATCGCCTGTGGTCTCTCCGAGCCTGACCTTTCCCCATTACAAATATTTGTATCATGGGACCAAAAATTTACAACAAAGCTCACGCAAGGAAAGTGAGAGCATTTTACAGATGAATTAAACAAGTGCATCAGTCACTATATTCCATTGGGTAACAGGTATAAAATAACTAAATTAAAATCTACGTGGCTAAATTCTGGTGTCATTTTATTTATATATTTTTTAAAAACAGCCCTAAAAGAGGTTGTAAACCTCCATAGGTAAGTTGTACCTATAGGTAAGCCTAGAATAATGCCGCGTACACACGAGCGGAATGTCCGACAGAGAAAGTCCAACGGAAGCTTTTCATCGTATATACCGATCGTGTGTAGGCCTCATCGGACTTTTTTTTTTAAACCTGACGGACCTAGAAATGGAACATGTTCTAAATCTTTCTGACGGACCCAATTCTTATCGGGAAAACCGATCGTCTGTATGCTGGTCCGACTGACCAAAAAAGTTGCATGCTCTGAAGCAAGTACGAGACGGAAGCTATTGGCTACTGGCTATTGAACTTCCTTTTTCTAGTCCCGTCGTAAGTGTTGTACGTCACCGCGTTCTGGACGGTCGGACTTTGGTCGTACTTTGGGTTGACCATGTGTAGGCAAGACCGCTTGAATGGAATTCCGCTGGAGTTCCATCGGAGAAACCGTCGGAGTTTATTACAATGGCTAAACCGGTCGTCTGGGCGCGGCATAAGGCTTACCTATAGGTACTGTAAATATTTCCTAAACGTGCACCGTTCAGGAGATATTTACTGTTTACTGCGCCGATTAAGTCAGGGGTGGGTTTGATAATCCTGACAGTAATATTAATTATGTTTTACTGAAGGAACAACTGTGGTTGACTAAAAAAACAGGTACAAAAGAAACTGGGGAAACTTAATGTAAACAAAACAACTAGATCCGAATGGTTTACACCCATAAGTTCTTGAGGAATTTAGATCAATTAAAGCCAAGCCACTATTTCTAATTTTTAAAGATATATTAAAGACTGGAATGGCACCAATTGATTGGTATAAAACAAATGTAGTACCAATTTACAGGAAAGGTTTGAGATGTATACCAGGAAATTATAGAACAGGCAGTGTAACAAATATATTTTATATAAGGTATATGAGGGAATGGTAAGCAACTCTATACAGATATTTGTTAGCAATAAAAGTATCATAAGTGACAACCAGCAGGGATTTATGAAAGAGTGTTCTTTTCAGACCTATCTGTTATCATTCTATGAGGAAGCATGCAAAAAATTGGATGGTGGAAGTTAAGTGGACATAGTTTATCTAGATTTTGCAAAAGCATTTGATACTGTACTGCAAAAACATATAATCTATTAAATAGGGTCTGTTGAGTTGATACAATTGTATGTACAATGATAGAAAGCTGGTTACATGAACATGTCCAGAGAGTAGTAATACATGGCTAATTCTTGGAATAGTCTATAGTTAAAAAACTAAATGACAGTGTTTTCTGATGATACCAAATCATGCTGGGAAATAACTTTGGCACAGGGTAAAGCATTGTTACAGGTAGACCTTAACGAAATAGGTTCAATATTGAGAAATGTAAAGTTATGCACTTGGGGGCCAATTTTGTAACTGCATTTCATACTGAAAATATGGCATATCCTTATTACATAGTGTGATGTATGGGGAATTCACTCAATGGTGCAGAGCCTTTCTAGTGAGTTTATGCCAGCCAGGAACTATGTTTCAGAGCTTGATTGCCCATTTTTATCTTAACCACTTCAGCCCCGGAAAGGATTTATCCCCTTAATGAAGAGGCTATTTTTTGCGATACGGCACTATGTCGCTTTAACTGACAATTGTGCAGTTGTGCGACACTGTACCCGAACAAAATTTATGTCCTTTTTCTCTCCACAAATAGAGCTTTTGCTGATATTTGATCAGCTCTGCAGTTTTTATTTTTTGCGCTATAAACAAAAAAAGACCGTAAATTTTGAAAAGAAATGTATATTTTTTTAACAGTTTAGGCCAATATGTATTCTTCTACATATTTTTAGTAAAAAACCCCACAATAAGCGTATATTGATTGCTTTGCGCAAAAGTTATACCGTCTACAAAATAGGGGATAGATTTATGGCATTTTTATTATTATTTTTTTCTTTACTAGTAATGGCAGTGATCAGCGATTTTTAGTGGGACTGTGACATAGCGGCGGACAGATCGGACACTTTTGAGACTTTTTTGGGACCAGTGACATTTATACAGCGATAAAAATGCACTGATTACTGTATAAATTACACTGGCAGGGAAAGGGTTAACAGCAGGGGCGATCAAAGGGTTAAGTGTGTCCTAGGGAGGTGTTTTCTAACTGTGGGGGGAGTGGACTGACTGGGAGTACAGAGAGATCGCTGTTCCTGATCACTAGGAACAGACGATCACACTGTACTCCCCTGACAGATCAGGGATCTGCTTTGTTTACATTGGCAGATCCTCGTTCTGCCTCTCTGTGGAGCAATCGCAGGTGGTCATGCACCACGCGCATCCGGCGTATCTATTACGCAAAGTGTCTTACCGGTACACCGATTTGAGCAAAGGAGCCACCCTGTAAAGGCATAATTCTTCTTAAAATAATAAACACGTTATACTTACCTGCTCTGTGCAATGGTATTGCACATAGTGACCCCTTACCTCCTCTTCTGGGGTCCCTCGCAGGACCTCTTTGCTCGCCCTCTTCTCTACCTCCCATAGAAAGCTGTAAGCTGTGTGGGCACTTATTCAGACGCACTGCCGAGCTGGGCTGTGTGCATCCACAGACACACACAGAGCAGCTCCCCTGATCCCTCCTCACAGTATTTGATTGACAACAGCAAGACCCAATGGCTCCTGCTGCTGCCTCTGTGTCCTGCATGAAGAGGGAGAGTAGTGCCTCGGCAAATGGGCACAGCTCTGGATTGAAGGGGAGCTAAGTAAATGTTTAAGGGGGGGGGGCTGATTATGGAAGGTTTTTTAACTTAATGCAGAAAATGCATTAAGGTAAAAAACGGAATGCCTTTAAAAACCACTCTCATGCATGCTCTGGACATCTCTCATAGGTCCTTGCTGTATGGGGCCCACATCCTAATCTGGGCAAGGAAACTCCTGTCTCTTGGGTGGAAGCTTGACCAGGCCCTAGATTATAAATGCTGTGCACACCTGTGCTTTCCCCAGTAACTGCCCCCCCCCCCCAAGGCTCTTCAAAGTATCTGTATTCCAGACCCCAATCCAGGAGTTACAAAACCTGGAGGAAACTGAAAAGGCAATTGTCTCCATTAAAAACAGACACTCTTGGACCCCTCAATTAGTATCCTTGAGAACCCTGGATAATTTTTGCCTATTTCAACCCAATGGCAGGGCACAGCATTATTAGAAAAAGTCCATCAAGTTAATCAACAGAACCTTCATTAACAAAATCCTATACCCACAGCTGATCCAGAGAAAGAGAAAGGTCCAAATTGTGTCCCTTTTCTTTCTTTCACATGAAATTGAAATCAGGTTGTCAGTTTCTATTCTAAAACAATGGAAGCAATCTGCATTCTGTTCCCCTGTTACGCATAAATGACTGAAATTTCTTGGGTCGGCCTCTGATATAAATGTATATATTTTTGGTTTCACTTTTTAATGCCCCAGTTGATTCTGTAGCTTGCTAAGCAAAAAATATGTTAAATGAAAGCAGAATCTTGTGCTCTTCAATAAAAACAAGTTCTGGGAATCTTTATTGCACTGTTGCCCCGAGATCATTCTCTCATGTCAGTGATAAAATAACACACTGCTTCCTCCAGGGCTATTCATTTTCAGTAAGGACCTGAATTCAGCACAGCAAACATTGAGCCAGTTCAGCTGTAGCCAAAACCTAAGGCATCAGCTATGGAGAGGTTCAACAGATGTTCTATGTATAGACAGCAATAACTTCACTTGCACGAGAAAAAAAAATGGGGGTTGTGACTTAATGCCAGTGTTTAAGCAGTCTAATGCAATTTTACAAATTGCAAAAACATTTCACGCTGTGACAGAATCCAGAAGAAGCTGGAGTTGAATAGCTGTTTGCTGCTATTCCTGCCACACTTTGGGAATACAAACGGCTCTCTGCACCAGCTTATGTTTCAGTAATGGCTTCTATTTACCCCCTACTAGGTCTGCACATTGATGTCCAGTGTACAAAGTGCAGAATCTGCAGCTACTGAACTATACTGCTGATATACGGTGTATATTCATCATGATCTTACCTTTAAACATGGAATCATTTAAATTTAGAAATATACAGTATCTCACAAAAGTGAGTACACCCCTCACATTTTTGAAAATATTATATTATATCTTTTCATGTGACAACACTAAAGAAATGACACTTTGCTACAATGTAAAGTAGTGAGTGTACAGCTTGTATAACAGTGTAAATTTGCTGTCCCCTCAAAATAACTCAACAGACAGCCATTAATATCTAAACCGCTGGCAACAAAAGTGAGTTCACCCCTAAGTGAAAATGTCCGAATTGGGCTCCAATTAGCCATTTTCCCTCCCAGTGTCATGTGACTTGTTAGTGTTACAAGGTCTCAGGTGTGAATGGGGAGCAGGTGTGTTAAATTTGGTGTTATCGCTCTCACTCTCTCATACTGGTCACTGGAAGTTCAACATGACATCTCATGGCAAAGAACTCTCTGTGGATCTGAAGAAAAGAATTTTTGCTCTACATAAAGATGGCCTAGGCTATAAGAAGATTGCCAAGACCCTGAAACTGAGCTGTGAACGGTGGCCAAGACCATACAGCTGCTTAACAGGACAGATTCCACTCAGAACAGGCCTCACCATGGTCGACCAAAGAAGTTGAGTGCACATGTTCAGCATCATATCCAGAGGTTGTCTTTGGGAAATAGATGTATGAGTGCTCCCAGCATTGCTGCAGAGGTTGAAGGGGTGGGGGCTCAGCCAGACAGTGCTCAGACCATATGCCGCACACTGCATCAAATTGGTCTGCATGGCTGTCATCCCCGGAAGGAAGCCTCTTCTAAAGATGATACACAAGAAAGCCCACAAACACTTTGCTGAAGACAAGCAGACTAAGGATATGGTTTACTGGAACCATGTCCTTTGGTCTGATTAGAACAAGATAAACTTATTTGGTTCAGATGGTGTCAAGCGTGTGTGGCGGCAACCAGGTGAGGAGTATAAAGACAAGTGTGTCGTGCCTACAGTCAAGCATGGTGGTAGGAGTGTCATGGTCTGGGGCTGCATGAGTGCTGCCGGCACTGGGGAGTTACAGTTCATTGTTTGAACCATGAATGCCAACGTGTACTGTGACATACTGAAGCAGAGCATGATCTCCTCCCTTCGGAGACTGGGCCGCAGGGCAGTATTGCAACATGATAACGATCCCAAACACACCTCCAAGGCAGCCACTGCCTTGCTAAAGAAACTGAGGGTAAAAGGGATGGACTGGCCAAGCATGTCTACAGACCTAAACCCTATTGAGCATCTGTGGGGCATCCTCAAATGGAAGGTGGAAAAGCGCAAGGTCTCTAACATCCACCAGCTCCGTGATGTTGTCATGGTGAAGTGGAAGAGGACTCCAGTGACAGCCTGTGAAGCTCTGGTGAACTCCATGCCCAAGACGGTTAAAGCAGTGCTGGAAAATAATGGTGGCCACACAAAATATTGACACTCTGGACCCAATTTGAACAATTTCCCTTAGGGATGTACTCACTTTTGTTGCCAGCAGTTTAGACATTAATGGCTGTGTGTTGGGTTATTTTGAGAGGACATCAAATTTACACTGTTATACAAGCTGTATACTCACTACTTTACATTGTAGCAAAGTGTCATTTCTTCAGTGTTGTCACATAAAAAGATATAATAAAATATTTACAAAAATGTGAGGGGTGTACTCACTTTTGTGAGATACTGTATATTGCTAAATTTAAACGATTCCATGTTTAAAGGTAAGAGTCCCATAGGCGTGCGCAGCCTATGGCATTAGGGTGTGCACCCCAAAGCTGAAGCACACACTACCGATTACTCATGATGTTCATTCAGAAAGGGAAAGGGCTAGTAAATTACATTTTTACTGACCTCTTCCCCCACTCATCCTAAAACATCCCGCAGCAACAGCCGGTGGGAGAGGTGGGAAGCTGGCAGTGCTGCGGGGGGAAGGAGGGGGGGATGATTTGGGTGTGCCTGGGCACACCTGGCACACCCTGTGCGCACACCTATGGGTAAGACCATGATGAATATACACCGTATATCTGCAGTATAGTTCAGTAGCTGCAGATTCTGCGCTTTGTGAGATACTGTATTTAGTGGTGCCACAGAGTGACATTTTAGTGTGCCTTATTACAGTGGTCATCAACCCTGTCCTCAGGGTCCACTAACAGTCCAGGTTTTATGCATTACCTTGGGGAGATGCAGACTAGAATACTGCAATCACTGAGCAGCAAATTATATCACCTGTGATGTATTTCAGTTATCTTGCAAACCTGGCCTGTTAGTGGGCCCTGAGGTACAGGGTTTATGAGCACTGCCTTATTACACATCTAAACCCTAAAACAAAAATGTAATCTATTGCAGCTTATTTATCATGAGCTGTAGTGACCCCATTAGTTTACTAATTTTAGTTCCTTTTTTTCTTTTATTTTCACCTGGTGATCCATCCAGTAGCACACTTCTCCTCTTAGGCCACTTTCACACAAGGGCAGAATCTGTCCAAGCTGATCCATCTGCCCAGAGGGGGATCTCTCCGCTGATCCAGGAGATGACAGGTCCGTGTCCGCTATGCAGAGCGGACACAGCTCGCTGCTCTCTATGGAGTGGTCAGATGAAAACGGACTGCATGTCCATTTCCATTTGATTGTCATCTGACCTGATCTGCCAGACATATTGAGAACGTATCCACATCCATCTGTTTTTAGCAGACCCAATCGGATGCCAGGGGTGACATCCGGCGCACTATAGAGAACAATGGGTGGTCCAATTGTGTTCGCCTGAAGACGGACAGGCAGACCCGATCAGTCATCTGGTATGAAAGGGGCCTAAGGGTGTCTTCTCCATCTATAGAGAGGCAACTAACACAACCTTGGACAACAGCACTGTCTGGAGAGTGTACTGTTAGATGGACTAGTAGATTTACATGGACTTCACATAATGGACTAACAAACTAATGCTGAACAATTTTTAAGCAGTCACAACAACAAAAATGTTTTTATTTTGTGATAAAAGTTTTACATAAATGAATAAAAGTATGTAAGGAAAAAACTGTACTATTAACTGAAAAAAATTAACCAATCTGCAACTCAAAAATGTTATACAACACTAAAACAGAATAAAAACCAAAAAGAGTTGCACTAAACTGATTGACCTGTGACACAGTATATCATGTGCTCACACAATGACATAAGCCAGTGCACCACAACAGGTGAGACCGTGACAAGGTGAAAACATGATTCCACTCCGTATGGATGCACTTGCTAACGGTAAATGACTGGATATCTGAGAACCCGTAACAGATAATCAAATGATCAGAAAATAAAGTTAAGGTGAATTCAAACCATAAAAGCTACATTACTGAATAATAAATGATCAAAGCATAAATATAAATATTAACATGGATGAACAGTGAGTGACTGAAGTCCAAAAAATAATAGTGACCCTAGACAGGGTTAATAAATAAAAAAATCCATAAATTGATGATCTGTGATTAGGTGATGAGAATGTAAAACACCCCAAGGAAATTTGACCAAATTAGAAGTACCTCCACCACAACAAACACTGCCGCTTACCAGATGATATTGGTCCCTTAATTACAGGGAACCTCAATTAGCAGATGACTGTTACCCCAGCCCGGGATCATTAAGGAGTGTACAGGACTCTTCAATCCAAATAGTGATGGTCCCCACAAAAAATCGTATCGAACCCAGCAGCAGAATCCACATAAAATGATAAAGGCTCGCAATAATGTAAAAAAACCTTTATTATTTATTCCATTAAAAAAAAAGACAAATGCGCACTTACATTGAGGTAGATATAAAACAGCATGTAAAGGAATCGAGCCGGCCGGCCTCGAATAAGCCCGTAGCTTCCGGGACTACAGCGCAAAACGGTGACGTCAGTACGTCACTCCTCCTCCCTACGTGTTTCGTCACTAGCAGGACGTTGTCACGGGGTACGGGTAGCATCCTGACGCACCGCTTAAGTAACAAGTATCTAACCAAGCCTCGGTTTGGATCCAGAGGAGAGAGCCCAGAGGCACCATCTTGGTCAAGGGTGACCCTATCGACATACACATCTAAATGCCCGTACTGTGAGGGCAGGACATAAGCAGCCAAAAGCCACCTAACACATTTATGAGACATGATGAAGATGCCATATATTGCCAACTGAAATGAATGGCTAAGAAAATATTGCCATACACTGAATTTTAGACACATCAAATAAAAAATACAAAATGTGAAAGAATTAATTAATGGAAATGCATCGCAGCACACAATCAGCGCTGCGCAGCAAAGCTGATCACAAACCTTACCCATAGCAACCAAAAAGGGGGGGAGGTACCATCCAATAGTGTCACAAGAGTTGCCGCCATCCCTAACATAAGGAGAAAAGAAAATAACCCCTCAAAAAGTGGTGGGACTTTGAAGGCAACGGAGTAAAAATAAAAACAGTTTTATTAACACAAATATACAAAAATATACATATCAAGAAAATTCAGATACAGTCGTATAGATCAATTTAACAGTAAAAACAGGATTATACTGGTGAGCGAACCAAATGTGTGTTCATGTAGTCTTCTACCTGAGCCTACGCGTTTCGGGACTACAGGAGTCCCTTCATCAAGGGCAAATGGTAGGCGGACTTTACACTGATAAAACATGAAATGGCGTAATTAGAGACAAATGCATTGAACATGTTTACTGCATCTAACATCATTCTGGAAAGAAAAAAAAAAAAAACACATACCCAAGCATAACCAAGAAGAGAGGCCGACTGTCGGAGCAATTCTCGGGGGCAACAACACACAGGACACCAGGAATCCAAAATAGGAAACGGGCGTGTCTCTGGCCCCGCCTTCTCCACACTGGTCCCAATGTGCCACCCCAGGAGGGGATTCCGGGAGTGATAGCGCTACCCCAAGAGGGCCCAGCAAGCGAAGAACCAGAGGGGGGGGGAAAAATTAATTATCTGAAAATACAAAGGAGAGGAGGCCTTATGTGCTGCAGTACTAAAAAAAGGGCCTATAGAGTAATTAAGTATACATATGCTAAAAACGCATAAACACCGCACGTCGAAGCGGCAAACACCCATGTGCTGAAGATGCATAAGCACCGCACATCATGCGGGTATGCATCCAGGCCAGGGGTGAAAAAATAGTCTAAATGTTCATGACTTACCCCAATATTAGTATATGAGGGATATGGTGATTAGATGTGGGTAGGTGTCCCCAATATGCGAGCAGGGGGAGCGGGTGTGCCTTGAGCGCAAGATCAGCTGCAAGTATTATCGGGAGTAGCAACTTCATACAGAAAACTCTGTAAAGAAAGGCAAGAGAAAGGTGTTAGCTATGTGTAGTGCTGCCCAATGTGCGTGAACGGGGTATTCCCCAGGCAGGCACATTAAAAAGCATACCAGGATTGGGGGTTTCTGAAAGAGGAACAGTGTTAACGAATTGATACGGGAAAGCCTTACCTTGTCTCTAGTGTTATGTTGCAGTGTCATTAGTGGCTTAAAGCCGTCTCCAACCACCACCGCCGAGTCGGACAATGACACCGACACGGCATTCGGTGGTTGAATATGAAGGGGAAGGAGAGGTGAGTGCGGCAATGATTGGCGTTTGAATCCCGCCAATCATACCGCTGCTCCAATCGGGGTGCGGGTGCCATGGAGATCCTACAGCGTCGATCCACGGACGCTGAGAAAAGGAATCCATGGCAACCGTCAGACGCTGCTCAATTTCGCGCCATTCACCGCTCCAATCAGGGTGAGGGTACCATGGAAACAGTGTCGATCCAACTAAGGACGCTGAAAGGAGGGATCCATGGCAACACTGAGACGCCACTCAGTCTCGCGCCGCTTGCCGCTCCAATCAGGGTATAGGTGCCATGGAAACCCCACAGCGTCAATCCACCTACGGACGCTGAGAAGAGGGATCCATTGCAACACTATGACACCGCTCAGTGTAGCAGGAAGGGGAAAGAAAGTTACAAGCCCTGACAACAGGAAAACAAAAAAAGGGGCTCACACAGAGGTGATCTGCCCGTCTACCGATGTTTGGGCAGAATGTGCACCAACTGGAGTGCTGCAAACCACTCCGTAAGGGGGGCTACTAAAAAAGTATTGCTATATACAGAATTGGAATTGGGGTGGGGGTAAGTAATTGAAGGGGCAAGGGCAATGAGTAGACACATCTGCCTAAGTGAATTAGCGATGGAGTTATCAGCCTCATAAGCTCATATCCTCGGTTGTTTATGTGAAGTCGTCAACCTCATATATTGGTACCTTCGGATGATTGCCAAATGGGCACCGCAGGGGCAGAGGGACCCTGGGCGAGAACTGCACGGCACCCCCCCCACAGCGGACTTGGGGGGGGGGTCATGCAGAAAACGCCCACCGACGCATAAAGGGGCATCGTAATCCGCAGGCACAGACAGGCAGCCATAAGCCGCCTATCACTCCGCGAGTATGTTCCGGGTACCCATAGAGAGGCCCCCCGACGGACAAAAGTTCCCGGGAGGCCCGCGTGCGCCGGGCGGGACAGAGAGGGGTCAGAGCTGTGGTGAAAAGATGTTTCCCAAGTAAAGCCGACAGTGTGCCCCAAATGATGACATGCCCGTATGGAAGAAAAAGAAAATTAAAAAGTAAATGTAAAATGGTGACGCATGAAAATCGCATACAAAAAAGCAACCAAAAAGGACATAACAGCACCCTACAGATCAGCACTTTATAAGTCTTTCTCGTAAACCCCAGAGGAGAAACCCTCTAAGAAAGGTCTAAAACTCAAATGGTCATTAAGGCCGGGGGGTGAGGTGGCAGCAAGGTCTGCAATCCAGCGGGCTTCCCATTGTAGCAAGGCCTTGTTCCAATCCCCACCCCTCGGGCTGGGGTGCACTCTGTCCAAAATTAAAAAGTAAATGTTAGGAAAAGTACCATGATGCACATTCACCACATGTCTCCCCAGTGGTAGTTCAGGATTCGCTTTCCTCATGGCAGAAATGTGCCGTGAGGCTCGCAACGAGAATCTTTGTTTGGTCTTGCCTACATAGAATTGAAGACATTGGCAAACTAGAAGGTATATCACACCCTCTGTCTTGCAGTTTGCAAAGTGGCGTGGTCTATATGGATGTCCATTAGGGAGGGCCACATTCTGTTGTGTATTCATGAATCTACATATGGAACATCCTCCACATGTGAATGTTCCAAACCTCTTACAGGGGTCCCCACGTGATTCGCTGACAAATTCACTGCGGATCAAGTGGTCACGCAGGGAACTGGTACGCCGATAGGTGATCGCTGGCCGAGCGGGTAAGTGTGGACGTAGGGTGGTATCAGAGTGTAGAAGGTGCCAATGTTTGTTAAAAATAGATTTGATCGATTCATGTTGGTTTGTAAACCGCATAATAATCCTAGTGGTGGGATCCATTACAGCCTTTTTTTGAGGGCCAAAGAGAAGTTCCCGTCTAGTGTGTCTGTTAGCGCGTTTAAACGCTTTTTTTAAAAGCGTAGAAGAGTAGCCCCTCAGAAGGAGTCTGTCTCTAAGTGCGGCGGCTTCAGTCAGATATGTCTGTTGATCGGAGCAATACCGTCTCAGCCTCAAGTATTGGCTGTAGGGGATCGCTCGGATCAACGGTTGGGGGTGGAAACTGGAGGCATGTAAGATGGTGTTGCCAGCGGTAGGTTTCCGGAACAGTTCCCTCGGAATTATTACTGATAGTTGTATCCAAAAATGTAATACTGTGTGCACTGTGGGTCACAGTGAACTTTAAATTAAAGTTATTGTGCTGCATCATTCCCATGCATTTGTTTAGTTGGCTTTCGGAGCCTTCCCACAACACCAAAATGTCGTCTATACAACGATACCATGCGGCTATATGTTGAGTGTGCGATCTAAAGGCCTCGTCAGAAAGGAAGGACTGCTCCCACTCCCCCAGGTACAGGTTTGCGTAGGACGGGGCACAGGAAGTCCCCATCGCAACGCCCTGTACCTGGAGGAAGTGGGAGCCATCAAAAGAAAAGATGTTATGGTGAAGGATAAATTCCAGGGCCATAATGACAAACTCACAGAGTTTTTTATCATCTCTGTGAGTTTGAGTGATGAAGTGTCTGACCACAGTCAACCCTAAATGGTGGGGAATTGAGCTATAGAGGACCTCGACATCAATAGCTACCAGTAGTGACTGTGCTGAGACGTGTAGGCCTTCCAGGGATTGTAATAGGTGGATGGTATCGCGCACGTATGAGGGCAGGTTTTCAACGAATGGTTTGAGATAGGAGTCTACGAAAAGACTCAAGTGTTCCGTGATAGCCCCATTGCCGGAGACTATGGGTCTACCTGGTGGTGTTGTACAGTTTTTATGAACTTTGGGTAGACAATAAAAGGTTGGGATTTTTGGAAATTTTATTCGTAGAAATTCCCAGATGTCCTGATTGATGATACCCTGTGAGAAGGCACCGTCAACCAGGGCATAAAATTGGATCTCAAATTTAGCGATACTAGTTCTGGGTATAGGCCTATACCAGTCCCGATTGGACAAAACTTTCTGGCACATGTTTTTATATCGCTCGTTCGACATGATCACAATATTGCCCCCCTTATTCGAGGGCTTAATGACAAGGGAGTGGCATTTTTTAAGGGTGTTTAAGGCGTGCAGTTCAGAAGGAGATATATTCCCGGTCTTTTTGTGTATTTTAAGTTTTTGAATATCAGATGTGACCACAGTGACGAAAGATGACAAATTGGGGTTGGAGCTCAAGGAAGGGAATTTATCCGATTTATTCTTAAGCTTTTTGTTAGCATAGGATGGGGTGATCAGTTCGGTAGGTTTGTCAGAAAGAAGGGAATCTAAGTCGATTGTGTCGATCAGGTCAGGAGAGTCCTCGTTCTCCAGTAGCGACAGAAGGACCTCTAAGTCCTTGTCGTGTTGTTCATTGATGGTTTCGGGTTTAGTTTTGGCCTTGGAGTACATGCTCTTCAATAACAACTTGCGGGCAAACAAATTTAGGTCTTTGATGACCTCAAAAGTGTCAAGATTGGAGCTGGGACAGAAGCTCAGACCCTTTGACAAGAGGGATTTCTCTTCATCAGATAACGTGTAATCGGATAAGTTGATGATATTTCTATCATCAACATTGGTGATGTTGGATTCTGTACTTTTTAAGTTTTTGATTTGGGATTGGCGCCCTGAGGAAAAAATCGGCTTTGGTCCACCTCCCTCTTGGATGCTGAGCTCACACTTGATTGCGAGAGCTGAACAGTCGTGAGTGAGGAGGGGGCGATGTTACTACTCGAGATTCCTGTAGGGGGATGGAGGTCCTCACTACATGCACCGTTATTGCCCGATATATGTGGGGTGGATGGGGCAATGGAGGCGGGATGTTCGGGAATGTGTTTTTTATGTGCATTCCCCTCTTCTCCGGATAGGGGGCGTTTAGGTTTGTTATGCCTGTTCCTATTCCGATTGCGAGAGGAGGAGGAAGCGGAAGCAGAGGAATTGATAGAGGAGTCTGATCCTCTTTCCAGAGTGGATTTAGTTAGACCTTTGTTTTTGGGATTTGAGGTATGATTATTTTGGGTCCACATGTATGCTCTCCCTTCCTGGAAGGACAATTTGTTGCGCCAGAACTTTTTATCTTTTTTACGGAGAGTTTCAGTGGTAATTTGATCCAAATGAATCTTAATTCTTTCCTCATGTTCCTTTAGTTCATAAAAACTGTACAACACCACCAGGTAGACCCATAGTCTCCGGCAATGGGGCTATCACGGAACACTTGAGTCTTTTCGTAGACTCCTATCTCAAACCATTCGTTGAAAACCTGCCCTCATACGTGCGCGATACCATCCACCTATTACAATCCCTGGAAGGCCTACACGTCTCAGCACAGTCACTACTGGTAGCTATTGATGTCGAGGTCCTCTATAGCTCAATTCCCCACCATTTAGGGTTGACTGTGGTCAGACACTTCATCACTCAAACTCACAGAGATGATAAAAAACTCTGTGAGTTTGTCATTATGGCCCTGGAATTTATCCTTCACCATAACATCTTTTCTTTTGATGGCTCCCACTTCCTCCAGGTACAGGGCGTTGCGATGGGGACTTCCTGTGCCCCGTCCTACGCAAACCTGTACCTGGGGGAGTGGGAGCAGTCCTTCCTTTCTGACGAGGCCTTTAGATCGCACACTCAACATATAGCCGCATGGTATCGTTGTATAGACGACATTTTGGTGTTGTGGGAAGGCTCCGAAAGCCAACTAAACAAATGCATGGGAATGATGCAGCACAATAACTTTAATTTAAAGTTCACTGTGACCCACAGTGCACACAGTATTACATTTTTGGATACAACTATCAGTAATAATTCCGAGGGAACTGTTTCGGAAACCTACCGCTGGCAACACCATCTTACATGCCTCCAGTTTCCACCCCCAACCGTTGATCCGAGCGATCCCCTACAGCCAATACTTGAGGCTGAGACGGAATTGCTCCGATCAACAGACATATCTGACTGAAGCCGCCGCACTTAGAGACAGACTCCTTCTGAGGGGCTACTCTTCTACGCTTTTAAAAAAAGCGTTTAAACGCGCTAACAGACACACTAGACGGGAACTTCTCTTTGGCCCTCAAAAAAAGGCTGTAATGGATCCCACCACTAGGATTATTATGCGGTTTACAAACCAACATGAATCGATCAAATCTATTTTTAACAAACATTGGCACCTTCTACACTCTGATACCACCCTACGTCCACACTTACCCGCTCGGCCAGCGATCACCTATCGGCGTACCAGTTCCCTGCGTGACCACTTGATCCGCAGTGAATTTGTCAGCGAATCACGTGGGGACCCCTGTAAGAGGTTTGGAACATTCACATGTGGAGGATGTTCCATATGTAGATTCATGAATACACAACAGAATGTGGCCCTCCCTAATGGACATCCATATAGACCACGCCACTTTGCAAACTGCAAGACAGAGGGTGTGATATACCTTCTAGTTTGCCAATGTCTTCAATTCTATGTAGGCAAGACCAAACAAAGATTCTCGTTGCGAGCCTCACGGCACATTTCTGCCATGAGGAAAGCGAATCCTGAACTACCACTGGGGAGACATGTGGTGAATGTGCATCATGGTACTTTTCCTAACATTTACTTTTTAATTTTGGACAGAGTGCACCCCAGCCCGAGGGGTGGGGATTGGAACAAGGCCTTGCTACAATGGGAAGCCCGCTGGATTGCAGACCTTGCTGCCACCTCACCCCCCCGGCCTTAATGACCATTTGAGTTTTAGACCTTTCTTAGAGGGTTTCTCCTCTGGGGTTTACGAGAAAGACTTATAAAGTGCTGATCTGTAGGGTGCTGTTATGTCCTTTTTGGTTGCTTTTTTGTATGCGATTTTCATGCGTCACCATTTTACATTTACTTTTTAATTTTCTTTTTCTTCCATACGGGCATGTCATCATTTGGGGCACACTGTCGGCTTTACTTGGGAAACATCTTTTCACCACAGCTCTGACCCCTCTCTTTCCCGCCCGGCGCACGCGGGCCTCCCGGGAACTTTTGTCCGTCGGGGGGCCTCTCTATGGGTACCCAGAACATACTCGCGGAGTGATAGGCGGCTTATGGCTGCCTGTCTGTGCCTGCGGATTACGATGCCCTTTTATGCGTCGGTGGGCGTTTTCTGCATGACCCCCCCCAAGTCCGCTGTGGGGGGGTGCCGTGCAGTTCTCGCCCAGGGTCCCTCTGCCCCTGCGGTGCCCATTTGGCGATCATCCGAAGGTACCAATATATGAGGTTGACGACTTCACATAAACAACCGAGGATATGAGCTTATGAGGCTGATAACGCCATCGCTAATTCACTTAGGCAGATGTGTCTACTCATTGCCCTTGCCCCTTTAATTACTTACCCCCACCCCAATTCCAATTCTGTATGTAGCAATACTTTTTTAGTAGCCCCCCTTACGGAGTGGTTTGCAGCACTCCAGTTGGTGCACATTCTGCCCAAACATCGGTAGACGGGCAGATCACCTCTGTGCGAGCCCCTTTTTTTGTTTTCCTGTTGTCAGGGCTTGTAACTTTCTTTCCCCTTCCTGCTACACTGAGCGGTGTCATAGTGTTGCCATGGATCCCTCTTCTCAGCGTCCGTAGGTGGATTGACACTGTGGGGTTTCCATGGCACCTATACCCTGATTGGAGCGGCAAGCGGCGCGAGACTGAGTGGCGCCTCAGTGTTGCCATGGATCCCTCCTTTCAGCGTCCTTAGTTGGATCGACGCTGTTTCCATGGTACCCTCACCCTGATTGGAGCGGTGAACGGTGCGAAATTGAGCAGCGTCTGATGGTTGCCATGGATTCCTTTTCTCAGCGTCCGTGGATCGACGCTGTAGGATCTCCATGGCACCCGCACCCCGATTGGAGCAGCGGTATGATTGGCGGGATTCAAACGCCAATCATTGCCGCACTCACCTCTCCTTCCCCTTCATATTCAACCACCGAACGCCGTGTCGGTGTCATTGTCCGACTCGGCGGTGGTGGTTGGAGACGGCTTTAAGCCACTAATGACACTGCAACATAACACTAGAGACAAGGTAAGGCTTTCCCGTATCAATTCGTTAACACTGTTCCTCTTTCAGAAACCCCCAATCCTGGTATGCTTTTTAATGTGCCTGCCTGGGGAATACCCCGTTCACGCACATTGGGCAGCACTACACATAGCTAACACCTTTCTCTTGCCTTTCTCTACAGAGTTTTCTGTATGAAGTTGCTACTCCCGATAATACTTGCAGCTGATCTTGCGCTCAAGGCACACCCGCTCCCCCTGCTCGCATATTGGGGACACCTACCCACATCTAATCACCATATCCCTCATATACTAATATTGGGGTAAGTCATGAACATTTAGACTATTTTTTCACCCCTGGCCTGGATGCATACCCGCATGATGTGCGGTGCTTATGCATCTTCAGCACATGGGTGTTTGCCGCTTCGACGTGCGGTGTTTATGCGTTTTTAGCATATGTATACTTAATTACTCTATAGGCCCTTTTTTTAGTACTGCAGCACATAAGGCCTCCTCTCCTTTGTATTTTCAGATAATTAATTTTCCCCCCCCCCTCTGGTTCTTCGCTTGCTGGGCCCTCTTGGGGTAGCGCTATCACTCCCGGAATCCCCTCCTGGGGTGGCACATTGGGACCAGTGTGGAGAAGGCGGGGCCAGAGACACGCCCGTTTCCTATTTTGGATTTCTGGCGTCCTGTGTGTTGTTGCCCCCGAGAATTGCTCCGACAGTCGGCCTCTCTTCTTGGTTATGCTTGGGTATGTGTTTTTTTTTTTTTCTTTCCAGAATGATGTTAGATGCAGTAAACATGTTCAATGCATTTGTCTCTAATTACGCCATTTCATGTTTTATCAGTGTAAAGTCCGCCTACCATTTGCCCTTGATGAAGGGACTCCTGTAGTCCCGAAACGCGTAGGCTCAGGTAGAAGACTACATGAACACACATTTGGTTCGCTCACCAGTATAATCCTGTTTTTACTGTTAAATTGATCTATACGACTGTATCTGAATTTTCTTGATATGTATATTTTTGTATATTTGTGTTAATAAAACTGTTTTTATTTTTACTCCGTTGCCTTCAAAGTCCCACCACTTTTTGAGGGGTTATTTTCTTTTCTACCCATAGCAACCGGCTATAGCTCCATCGGGATTTCGTCTGGCTCCATGGGAAGGTGGCAAGTAACATCTGTACTTCTCATGGACTGTATTTTTGTGCATATTAACAATGTGGAGAAGAACCAACAAGTCTTATTGCTCATGGGAGAGGATCAGCCTGATCTTTTGACACTTCCCGACAGCGCTGTGAGGGTTAAAATAGACTCCAAAATGGACTCCATTACAGTCTTGGCGCGCCGCAGCATGAAGAGGGCAGACGTTACAGTTTCCAGAAAGTATTTTCATCACTCCGTTGGCAGGGGGAGGAGTCCCCGCTCTGTGGAGGAGGACTCACTACTGTTTGGGTCCCCATCTTGGCTTTACATGCTGAAACTTTGTGGCCTCAGGGGGAAGATACACACATCTGGGAGCTCCCCGATGTCAGCTGAATATGACCCATGGGAAATTGCCAGTTTATTTGCCTCTGGAATCATGATTACGGACACGGGATTTCGGAGGGTGCCGAGAGGGGAGATCACCTTGTATATCTCTTAAAGTTCTGTAGCTATGGGGATAATTTGCCGGCGGTGTTCTGGGTTTGCTTTGTTCTTGCGCCCTTGGAGTTGGTGTTATCAATGTGGAGAACTGCTACTGGTGGCTGCCAGACCACCACTACTATCGAAGGTGATCAGGGCAGATTGGGCTCGCTGATATGCCACAGTGGAGGAACCTACCTCCAGCTCCACTACCGCTGACCAGCCTGTCCCTGCCTGGGCAGATTCCTCTCCAGAGGAGCACATGTCATTTGGTGAACACACCGAGACCGCAGAGGATGTACGAGACGAGTAAAGTACTTTTTGGATAGCGCTGCCACAAGAGCCTCATGAAAATGTATTGACATTGAAAATATGGCAAAGTACCCGGGGTTTGAGGGTCCCATTGTTAGCTGTTTCTATAAATGCCTGTTGGACTAACGGAAATAATGTTAACTCTATAAGAAGGACATTAAACGCTTTGTCACTACGGTGAATGCCAGAGGAGAGTCCGTAATCTTGCCCAATTCCGTGTACTACTGTTGAATTCCATGAAGATGCATATGTTCTTTACCCCTGTGGATTACAAATGTGTGTTGTATGATGTCAAGGACGCTATGCTAAGAGCAACTTCACACTCACATTCAAGTTGTTGCTAGTGGAGAACATTCCAGAGGGCTGTACTGCTAGGATTGTGCTGGACTCAATGCTGCCAGCAGATACAGGGAGTGCCCACCTTAGCCACGTTGGCTAGTGACGGAAGTTGTTGGGGTGTTTCAACCTGAAAAGTGACCTGTGATCTTCTGCAGGTTGTTGTTCCTCAAATGATGAAGAAAACCTTCTTAGTCCCCGGCTGTCATATGGACAGAATGAGGACATCCTTGCAAGGAGACCTATGTTCCAAAGTGTGGTCCCTTGCACCATGGCCTGGCTACTTGTTGTCTGAATGCAGCTGTGCCTCTTGTCCCCAGAGTTGTCCCTAAAGAAGAAGGGAAACTGCTGGGAAGTGTTGTCCACCCTGAGTGGAATTGATGGACTGTGACATGTCAAGGACACTGAGTGTGTAGTTAGTTAGGTAGAATAGGCTGTGGCAAAGGGGCAATTTCCTACCTCTGGAAGCTACTGCAGCTGGATGGGGTGGACAGTGAAACTAATGTTTAGAACAGTATGTGCCCAGGGAAGAATGCCCGGAAAGCAAGCATTCTGTGTTCTGAACATTGAGCGCATATCACCCTAAATGTTAGTAGCATTCCGTAAACTATCTAGCCATTACGCCCGTGCTTTCTACCTGCACATAAATGCAGTTTCATGCAACAAGGCTAAATGTGCCTAGCGCTAACGCATGTGTCAAGTGTTTTTTCTGACAAAACGCTGCTGCTCCTGGATGCACTGGCAGTGGGGATTTTTCCTGCCTCTAAACTACTCTAAACACCTTTGTTTGCATGGACACATAGGCTAACATGCAGGGGCGTTTAGAGGCAGGAAAGAAAAACACAAGATTCCCCTAAGAGCAGAGTTTAAAACGTCCAGTGTGCTTGAGGCCTTATAAACAACTAATTTCTCCCACTTACCTAGACAGCAATGATGGAACCCTAGGATTCCATGGAGCCCTGGTTGAGAAAGGCTGTCCTAAATACAGCCAGCAGTTCTTTGCTACCCACTCTCTTAGTCAGAATGCCGAGAATTACAGGAGGCTATTACAAAGACAGATTGAGAAACTATTTAAAAATACATTTAAGTGTTTTAATGAATACCTAACAAGATTAAAAGGAGTGTTTTATATGTCTACACTTTAGAGGGCAACTCCAAGCAACAACTAAAATCAATCAACAACATGCTAATGATATCCAAGAAACATTACTGTTGTATCAAAGCCAGAAAGCTCACTTAATTTATCTAACACTAGCGTTTTAAATATCTCTATGCAGCCAGATTCATTATTGTTCAAATGTTCAATGTTCAAAATGCTTTTGAAAGGCTTTTGTGACCTCTTGTAGCAGTGCTGTGCAACTTTCCTGTCATATGCTAGTCAGTGGTTAGAATTGCAATGGGCTCAGATTAATAGCAACACTCAGAACCATTGGGCTCACAGCCGTGTGTTTTTGCATTTTTCGACTCAAAGAGGTTCAGGAAACTAAAATTCTAGCATCTGTAGAGAGCAGTTGTATGATATTGAGAAGCAGGCAGGCTGGGTGTAAATACTAATTATTTTTGGGTTTTCAGTGCCTACAACACTAGTTTTACTATAACTTGAAATGAGCAAATAACAGAAAACTTTTCTGTGATTATAATTGGCCTGATCAGCCTTAATAAACAATTCATGTTTAGTTTTGCAGGTGTGGCATTTTTTCAGCTTAAAACCATAACATTTCTTTTTTAAGAAAAATGTAAACAATTTTAATAGAACCGGAGGCTGTGCCCCAAAAAAGCCAAACAGAGAGTAAAGGGATAATCACCAGTTTTTCCATTGTGCTCCTTGCAGCCAATCTTTTTCCCACTATTGTGTGGTGGCAGCCATTTTGTGTAAAGGTAGGGCTTTGCCTCCTCATGTGAAAGTTGCCCCTTATGACTGGCAGCCTAACCACTGGTGGGGAAATGATGAAGAAGCAGAAGCAGTAGGAGAGGCTCAAAAAGCACAGATCCTCAGAATGAATAAAGCTGAAGCAGATTGATCCATGTCTGTAGGTCCTCATGTACAGCTCTCTTTCCAACTAGAAGAAAAGTGACCAACAAGTGTCTGGGGAATGCCCAGGAAAAAGCCAAAGTCTACTTACCACCAGCTTGCAGACAACCAAATTGACCTATCTAACAGTATGCGTTAAAAAAGGGGTTTAGTCCGCACGCATTTGCAAACGCATGCGTGAGCCACAGAGCCACGTCACGGCACCCTTGTATCTGTGGTCCTAACACTAAAGTATAAGTGTCCCCACAGTGGAGGCACATGCATTTAATGGATAAATGAGAGCAGGTGGCTGGAGGGGAGCCCACCCCACCTTAAAGGTACAGGAGCACACCAAACACCCAGCAAGAGCACAATGGCTGCAAAGGTGCTGGTGCACTGCTGGACCAATACAAACACTCACGTGATAACACAAACTTGCCACCACTCTCATTTATAGCTGGCTATCGCAGTAAGCAGCTTTGGGAGGCTAAAACAGGTACCAACAAGTGTCTGGGGAATGCCCAGGAAAAAGCCAAAGTCTACTTACCACCAGCTTGCAGACAACCAAATTGACCTATCTAACAGTATGCGTTAAAAAAGGGGTTTAGTCCGCACGCATTTGCAAACGCATGCGTGAGCCACAGAGCCACGTCACGGCACCCTTGTATCTGTGGTCCTAACACTAAAGTATAAGTGTCCCCACAGTGGAGGCACATGCATTTAATGGATACATGAGAGCAGGTGGCTGGAGGGGAGCCCACCCCACCTTAAAGGTACAGGAGCACACCAAACACCCAGCAAGAGCACAATGGCTGCAAAGGTGCTGGTGCACTGCTGGACCAATACAAACACTCACGTGATAACACAAACTTGCCACCACTCTCATTTATAGCTGACTATCGCAGTAAGCAGCTTTGGGAGGCTAAAACAGGTACCAACAAGTGTCTGGGGAATGCCCAGGAAAAAGCCAAAGTCTACTTACCACCAGCTTGCAGACAACCAAATTGACCTATCTAACAGTATGCGTTAAAAAAGGGGTTTAGTCCGCACGCATTTGCAAACGCATGCGTGAGCCACAGAGCCACGTCACGGCACCCTTGTATCTGTGGTCCTAACACTAAAGTATAAGTGTCCCCACAGTGGAGGCACATGCATTTAATGGATAAATGAGAGCAGGTGGCTGGAGGGGAGCCCACCCCACCTTAAAGGTACAGGAGCACACCAAACACCCAGCAAGAGCACAATGGCTGCAAAGGTGCTGGTGCACTGCTGGACCAATACAAACACTCACGTGATAACACAAACTTGCCACCACTCTCATTTATAGCTGGCTATCGCAGTAAGCAGCTTTGGGAGGCTAAAACAGGTACCAACAAGTGTCTGGGGAATGCCCAGGAAAAAGCCAAAGTCTACTTACCACCAGCTTGCAGACAACCAAATTGACCTATCTAACAGTATGCGTTAAAAAAGGGGTTTAGTCCGCACGCATTTGCAAACGCATGCGTGAGCCACAGAGCCACGTCACGGCACCCTTGTATCTGTAGAAGAAAAGTGAGCAGTATAAAAGTGACATCACCAAATCTCACTCCAAATCCCATGATGCTAGCTTTCAGTGGCACAATGCATTAGGTGAACTTGCAGTGCAGATATACAGCTATGAAGGTTAAGGAACATGGGTGCTTAGGCACAGACAACGCACTGCTATTTTCCTGAAGGAAATCAGGCAAAAGACACATTTTTTCAGAGTGCTTCTTAAGCAGAAGTAGATGTTCCCTTTAAGAAAGCAAATTTTTACTTTTTGAGTTTAGGCTTACATCAAGGCCCTGGTGCCCAACCTACAGCATAAGGACTGCATGTAGCCCTTTGGAAGTTATTAAGTAACCCTCAGGCCACAGAAGCCAGGATTCAGTGTTTTTCCCCCATACTTAGCTTCAGTTAGGAAAATGTTCACCTATTTAAATGGTTTGGTTTATTTCTTTCACGTGTTTTTTTACACTTTCTCAGGGCTTTATTCCCTTTTGTCAATGAACGTATTTTTTTCGGACCTTTTTATAATGGACCTTTCTTAACAAAATATCAAATGTGGTAAAAGGCAATTTTTTTTTAATCCAATGACTTTTTTTTATTGATTTTTACATACCAAAAAAAAAAATACAGTACATTACAAATTACAAACAAACTCTACATACAATCCAGATACAGATGCCAACAAATAAAACCGCTCACAAAAAAACAAAAAAAAAGCCCCTACTGAAAATCAAACCTCTCTCCCCTTTCAGCCCTTGCTAACTATAATTTTCCTTTGAACTCCATTCCTAACAAGCTTTTAATAGTCCTGATTACCCCCCACCAGTATCGATGAAGTTTGGGACATTTCCATGACATATGAATGAGGTTTGCTGGTTCGCCCTTACATCGAGGACAGAGAGGGGAGTCCCTACATTTCAATTTACATAGTTTCTCGGGAGTATGATACACCCTGTGTAAGATAAATAGTTGTTTAACTTTTGTGTGGTAGATAAAGATACATCAGGGACTGTAGATAAGGCCATTGATCATTGGTCGTCTGATATTGGGCCCAAATCACATACCCATTGAGCCCTTGATGGAATAACTACCAAATCTTGAAATGTAATATATAGTACCCCAAATAGTCATGATATAAGTTCTTTCTTATGTGTCTTAGAATCTAATAGGGAGATTATTGTTGACTTATTTCATCTTAATTTTAAATCACAGGAGTGGGACTGTGCTTTTATAGCATGTCTAAGCTGGAGGTATTGAAAAAACCTATTCTTCTGGATTTCATATTCTTCCATTATTTGAATAAGAGATTTTAAAGTATCCTCCTGAAATAATTGACTCAGGTACCTTACATCCTGTTTTTGCCACAGATCGAATCCTTCCAGTTTCCCCAACTCCTCATAGTCTAAGTTTCCCCATATTGGGGTATGGGTTGTATACCCCTTAATATTAGTGATATTTTTCATTTCTTGCCATACTCTATCAAATAATGTGCCATAAACTCTTTTACCCTTCAAAGATTCCCTGTCTCTAATAAGGGGACAAGTGAGTAATCCCTACATTACAGCAACAGCAAGCCCTGTATAGGGTCAGACTCCGATATTTCCATCCAACCAGGAAATTGCTGTAACTGTGAGGCTAAAAAATAACTTTTTATATGTGGAATAGTGAGTCCTCCTGCATCTTTTACTAGCATTAGAGAGGTTAATTTTATACAAGATTGTTTTTTCCGCCAAATAAGTTCTCGAAAAAGAGATTCTATCCTCCGGAACCAATGCGATGTAATCCAAACAGGGGAATTATGAAGGATATAGACAGGGGCGGACTGATAACTCATGGGGCCCCCGGGCAATAGGAGATTTTGGGGCCCCCAGGCAATCAGATATTATGGGGCCACACAGTATACACACACACAGTATACAATCACACAGTATACACATACATGTACACACAGTATACACAGACAGATGTAAAAAAAACACAGATTTATACATACTGTCCCTGTTTTTACTGAGGCTGGCAACCCTTATGGGGCCCCCTAGTGGCCCAGGGCCCTCGGGCAGTGCCCTAATCGCTTAATGGTCAGTCCGCCCCTGGATATAGAGTATCTGCGGGGTCCAGATCATCTTAATAAGATTTGCTTTTCCTATCACTGTCAATGGGAGTTTACACCAATTCTGACATTTATCCCTAAATTTAAGCATTAATGGTTTAAGATTCAGGTCAATAGAATCCTTCACATTTCTAATAACCTCGATCCCCAGATATTTAACCCTATGTTTAATTTGTATTTGTGATGTCTGATCAGTCATACAAGTCATTTTGAACTGGGGAGTACAGGGTACAAATGTGGGATAATTTATTTGGGAGTGATCAGTTGATTAGAAGTCATGTAACATTTAGCCAGTTTCTGACTGCCTCCTGTAGCATGTCCCAATTTCTATCAACTTATTTTCCTGTCTGCAGTCTAATACCATCCTATAGTATGCTCTCTAGTACGTTTCTTAGCATCTCCTGTAGCATGCTTTCCATTTATGACCAATGACAGTTTAGGGTAGTATTAAGTACACTGAATATATTATGTAGCCCTTTAGTTGATTTCAGGGGCTATAATTGACATGACTTGTAAGTTGACCTCCACTGATTTAAATAATGCATCCTAAGTTATTAAAAAAACAAGTAGTCCATTAGGTCTGCTCCTTTTTAATTGTTTTTGGTTGTTTTTACATTTAAATCTTTTTTCTTAGTATACGTAGATCTACGTTTGTCCCAAGCATGTTTAAATTGAGTTCACTGCAGTGGCGGCCCGTGCATTGTGGGCGCACGGGTGCCGCCCCCCGACACCTCCGCCGCCCTCCCTATTCATGTGCCCAGCCCCTTTCAGGATGCCGGACACATGAAATACTATGGCGGGGGTAGGCAGGGGGGTGTATATTTTGAAGCACGTGATTAGAGCCAGAGGCTCTAATAGGCTTCAAAATAGGGTGGGCTCGGGGCGCACTGCATCCCAATCCCATCCTATTGGATGCCTAATGCTTTGGTGGAAGAGGAGACACGGCGGAGGAAGCCTGAGGAGTCGAGCGGACACAGGAGCCGCAGCCGCCGCTTTCCGTCGAGGAGGAGAGCCACTGAGGAGGAGGGCTGCCGCTTCCTTCGGAGGAGGAGAGCTGCCGCTTCCCGCAGATGAGGAGAGCCGCTGAGGAAGAGAGCCGCCGCAGGGCAGAGTCCCGTCACTCCAGGAGAGAAGCAGAGCCCTGCCACACGAGCGGTAAGTGCTGCCGGACCGGCCACGGGGGGGTTAGTGAAGTGACACCCGAGCCGGGGGACGCGCCTGGCTGCATTTGATGGGCACATGTGGCTGCATATACTGAGCACAAGTGGCTGCATATGATGGGCACAAGTGGCTGCATTTGACGGGCACAAATGGCTGCATATGGAGCTGCTAGGCCTGTAAAAAGGTGTGCTTTTGAATGTGCAGCCTCTTGCTGGGCTTATATACCTATTGGCACTGGGCTGGCAATCTAAAAGTAAGAAACACATGGTTACCACTCCAAAAACATCAGCATTAGATAGCTATTAGGAGGTTTAAGAAATTGGGTAGCAAGTAAATTGTTGCCTTCTGCTCCTTCTGTACTACTCTAAGTATCCCCCAGTTGACAAAAGCTGTTCAAGGATAACATTTTCTTCTTCCTCCCAAAAAATAAAGTGAGTTTTCCATGCTGTAAAGTTAAAAATATCTTGTACACGTTTTAAATTGTACAAACAAGGCAAGCTGTTTATTGCATTCTTGCTCTAAAGTTCTATTTGAACAACAAAGGTTTTTTGCTGGCATACCTCCCAAGCATGGTAAACTGGTGCAATCTCTTTCTGAATATACATACATTCCAACCTTTGCAAGAGTTACTTGCAGATCCCTTCATTATATTTTGAGCATCAACTGGTCAGCTGTTGAGCTGATTTTGCTGGGTGACTAAGCCTGGAAAAAATCTACACTGTTTGTAAATAATTTTTCTTATAGTGAAATGACTGGTTTAAAATAATTTGGCAATCCTTTTAAATCCCTTGGTAGACTCAAAAGTATCCAGGCATCCAGAAATTACTTTCTCTGGGCTTTGGGGAGCTCTTTTGAGTTTGACATAATGATACCACACATGTCAGATCTGAGGCTTAAATAAGACAGGTTCCACCTGCATACTCCCTAGGGAGGTTCTAATAATTCTGAAATACCTGATTCTAATTTTATGGATTGGAAGTGGTAGAAAATAGAGGGATGTACTTACTTTTTATGTGATAAATCTGCTATTCCATTAACCACTTGCCGACCACCTACTGCATATTTACTGTGGCAGGTCGCATCTATTGTGCGAAATCACGTACCTGTACGTCATTTTGTGCAATAGACACTGGGGGCGTGCACGCCGCCGGAGGCGCGATTGTGCGCTTACTGGACACAGGGGATGCCAATCAACGGGGCCGGCAGACCCAATATCCACCGGCCTCCCGCAGTCATTCCCGGGAGAGGCAGAACAAGGCAGATCACCATTCTGACAGGGGTGAAGATGGAGATCTTGTGTTCCTGGTAAGCAGGAACACCGATCTCTGTCTTCACCCAGTCAGAACCACCCCTACACAGTTAGCAAGCACACCCTAGGGACACACTTAATCTTTTGATCACCCCTGATGTTAACCCCTTCCCTGGCAGTGGCATTAGTATAGTAACAGTGCATATTTTTTAGTACTGATCATTATATTAGTGTCACTGGTCCTCAAAAAAGTGTCAAAAGTGTCAGCTAGGTGTCCAATTTGTCCGCCGCAATGTCACAGTCCTGCTAAAAATCGTTGGTCGCTGCCATTACTAGTAAAAAAAAAAAAAAAAAAAAAAATTCCATAAAAATTTCTCATCGTTTGTAGATGCTATGACTTTTGTGCAAACGAATCAATATACACTTATTGGGTTTGGGAAAAATATGTAGCTAAATACATATTGGCCTAAATTGATGAAGAAATTCGATTTAAAAAAAAAAATTTATTGGATATGTTTTATAGCAGAAAGTAAAAAATATATAATTTTTTTTAAATTGTCGCTTTTCTATTGTTTATAGTGCAAAAAATAAAAACCGCAGAGGTTATCAAATACCATCAAAAGGAAGCTCTATTTATGGGAAAAAAAGGACATTAATTTTATTTGGGTACAGCATCGCACGATCGCGCAATTGTATGTTAAACTAACGCAGTGCCGAGTCTCAAAAAATGGCCTAGTCATTATTTTAGATTATGAGAATGAACACAATATGCCAATTTTATGAGTCATATGTTTAAGTATATCCCCTTTATCTACAGGCACTGTTTAAATTAGGATCTAATCTAATGGTTTCCTGTTCAAAAATGTTGAAAGTTTTAAAGTTGTAAGACAACAGATGAAGTAGAAATACCTCTTCTGTAGCAGGCATGAGGTACAGAGGTCATTGGGATAAAGAGCAGGAACTTTGATGGAGATCTCTCAGCACAGGAGTCTGCAAGAAATATAGAAATTCAGACGATTACTCAGATTGTAAATATATTTAAAATATATGTTTTGTTTGGTTTGAGCTTCTAAGAATAGTTTATATAACTCTGATTTTAGTACAAATAGTAAAATGTTTTCATCGTTGTTTCTCGGTGCTCTTTCAGGTATCTTGAATCAAATGATCTAATCTAACTGATGTGATCATATTCCCTCAAAATATTCAGGGATTTCCAAGGGAATGTTACAGTCCACCACTCATAGTTTTAAATTGTATTAGTCATGCTGATTATATCATTCATGACCATGATGTAACTGTAGTTCTTCCTTCCCATTTTTAGCAATGTTCCTTTACTAAATGGTAATGAAAAGCTATTTAGCCATATATGAGCAGATTTTTGCAGCAATAAGAATAATTATAATATTACTAATATTACCAATTGGACAATGCAGGATGAACCTTCTTAAGCTTGGGGAGTCTAATACGATTTGTCAATATGTTTTTTTTGTAAGGAATCTTCAGTTCATCCCTTTTCCTTACAATATACAAACAATCTTTTCATTACTTATACCCCAAGCATTGTTGAAGAGGGTTGGGAAAGTTGGGCTTGGAGCAAGGGCTTGAAGTTGAAGACCTACATGACAGGGTTTACAGGGATTTGACTAAGCAAGGATTAATAACGTACAAGAATTGTGATGTAAGTGGGAAGAACACTTCTATACCTGGTTCCCTGTTGTTCACTGGTTTTGTAAAATGCAAGACCATTTCTTTCAGGGGTAAGGGCAGGTGCTCACCCAATTTATCCTCATTTGTGACGTGCAAGGTGATTCAGTCCTCCTGAGCTTAGACAGAACTCCATGAGTTAGGCACCACCATGGGAGCCCCATTAGGGACCCTCCTGGAGACCAAACAACAACCTGCTTCTCTTAGTGTGATGTCTGGGAGTAATTCACCTCACTAATATAGCTAGTAAAAGTTAATCACATTTATCCGGAATTGTTTTGTCATATTCACAGCATTTAACCACTCATTTGAGAGGCTTCTTCTGTTCATCTAAATGTCAGGAACATACTCCGGTGATTATAGCCACACAGGCAACTGAGTAATCTTAATCCAAATATCGTATATACTCGAGTATAAGTCGAATTTTTCAGCACATTTTTTTGTGCTGAATGTACCCCCCTCGACTTATACTGGAGTCAAGCACTTTTCTGCAGCAAAAAATTTCATTTTCCGAACCGAATTTGGGGCCCCGTATCTCAGGGCCACTTGGTGCTAGGAACCCCAAATTTGGTGTGCAAACCCAGTGGAACTGGTACCATAACATATTGAAAGCTGAAGTTCCTAGCACTAAGTACCTCCGAGATACGGGGCCCCAAAATAGGTTCGGAAAATGTCATTCTCTGCTGCAGAAAAGTGCTTGACATTTTCTGAACCGAATTTGGGGCCCCAAATCTCAGGGTCACTTAGTGCTAGGAACCCCTTTCTAAACCCTCTTCTATCTACCCTGTGAAAGAAAGATGTCTATACTTACCTATTCTGAGAGCGATCTGGTCACATGATCTCTTCAGTGAAGAGGAGAGATCAATCGTCAACAACAGCTGTAGTGCCTGGGCGCTGACGTTACCCATAGACTTACTATGGGACATCTGTTGACGGCTGACTCTCTAGTACTGAAAAACTGAAGCTGCAGCTGATCATATAATCGTATCGGATTGCTCTTATAATAGGTGTGTTCAGACATCTTCTTTTCACAGGGTAGATACAATATTATGGTTTAGAAAGGGGGGATTTAAGCTTAGATAGGAATAGGCTGGACTTCCACTTTAAATGCTGGAGTGTGTTTCTGACACTTTTTTGAACCAGGAAGCCAAATGATGAAACATATCCAACAATGCAAAACAAATCCAGCTGAATAAGACTACTATTATAAATAAGAATTGGAAAAATAGACACATTCACAGACACTTCACTGGAGAAACATATGGCTGGGGCCCCTCTCAGTCACCACTATGTGCATCGCCTTCTGGTCTGCTAGATCCCAAAAGCATGTAGCTCCCTCATTTAGGAAGATCCCAGTTAAGAAGGGGTCCTAGTGTGGGAAAGCCTCTGCTTTACTGATTAGCCTCCTAGTACAGTTCCACAGGAACAAAAGGCCCTGACCAAGAGCAAGGGAAGAATAGTGCTACTGTTCTGGAAGACGAAACTGCAAGGCTACATCAGAGGGCAAAGCTAGCACATTGAAACGACATGGCTACCAGGAGGAGGTATGTGCATCAGAGGTATCTGGATGAGTGGCTTATCATGACATGTTGACATATGACAAACCAACATAGTGAGTACATGATAAATGATTGCTTGTCCCTTTTTCTGCTGCTGTAGCATAGGAGCAAGGCTCAGCACAGCTAGTGGGAGTATAAACAAGTCAGTTGGGAATGATAGCTATAGAGGATCCTAATTTCCCTTTTCATCTCCTATGTTTATTTCATTATGTTCTCAGTCCACACACCATTGTTAGGTTTGTTGCAAATATCTGTCATCTGTGTTTGCTCTCTTCTTTTGTTGAACTGTTTGAATGGAGTATAGTCAGTATGGCATTCTGTGATACCAGAGGGTCATCTCACCAGCAAATGATGATGCTCAACTGGGGCAGTTTCTGACCTAACTTGTCATTCTATTAGAGTGTGTCTGAAGATGGGGCAAAGTAAGATCTAAAGGCTAACATGTGTCTGACGGATTTGGCCAAGTGCAAAATTTACATGCCCTTTGAGAGTCTGTGAAGCCAGACATTATGGACCAGATTTGGAAAGTATGTCTATAAAAATGTTTTCATTGCTCCCACTTGAAAACTATAACATGAGTGGGAAAAAATAAGACAAAAGCAAGAACAAAATAATCAATGCCTACTTCATGCACAAAAGTGAGCACACCCCTCACATTTTTGTAAATATTTTATTATATCTTTTCATGTTACAACACTGAAGACATGACACTTTGCTACAATGCAAAGTAGTGAGTGTACAGCTTGTATAACAGTGTAAATTGCTGTCCCCTCAAAATAACTCAGCACACAGCCATTGATTTCTAAACTGCTGGTAACAAAAGTGAGTACACCCCTAAGTGGAAATGTCCAAATTGGGCCCAAAGTGTCAATATTTTGTGTGGACACCATTATTTTCCAGTATTGCCTTAACCCTCTTGGGCATGGAGTTCACCAGAGCTTCACAGGTTGCCACTGGAGTCCTCTTCCACTCCTCCATGATGACATCACAGAGATGGTGGATGTTAGAGACCTTGCGCTACTCGACCTTCCGTATGAGGATGCCCCACAGATGCTCAAAAGGGTTTAGGTATGGAGACATGCTTGGCCAGTCCTTTACCCTCAGCTTTTTTAGCAAGGCAGTGGTCGTCTTGGAGGTGTGTTTGGGGTCATTATCATGTTGGAATACTGCCCTGCAGCTCATCTCCGAAAGATGGGGATCATGCTCTGCTTCAGTATGTCACAGTACGTGTTGGCATTCATGGTTCCCTCAATAAACTGTAGCTCCCCAGTGCTGGCAGCACTCATGCAGCCACAGAGCATGACACTCCCACCACCATGCTTGACTGTAGGCAAGACACAATTGTCTTTGTACTCCTCACCTGGTTGCCACCACACACACTTGACACCATCTGAACCAAATATGTTTATCTTGGTTTTATTAGACCACAGGACATGGTTCCAGTAATCCATGTGCTTAGTCTGCTTGTCTTCAGCAAACTGTTTGTGGGCTTTCTTGTGCATCATCTTTATAAGAGGCTTCCTTTTGGGACGACAGCCATGCAGATCAATTTGATGCAGCGTAGTGTGCGGTGTATGGTCTGAGCACTGACAGGCTGACCCCCCACTCCTTCAACCTCTGCAGCAATGCTGGCAGCACTCATACGTCTGTTTCCCAAAGACAACCTCTGGATATGACGCTGAGCACGTGCACTCAACTTTTTTGGTCGACCATGGCGAGGCCTGTTCTGAGTGGAACCTGTCCTGTTAAACCACTGTATGGTCTTGGCCGCCGTGCTGCAGCTCAGTTTCAGGGTCTTGGCAATCTTTGTATAGCCTGGGCCATCTTTATGTAGAGCAACAATTCTTTTTTTCAGATCCTCAGAGAGTTCTTTGCCATGAGGTGCCATGTTAAACTTCCGGTGACCAATATGAGAGAGTGAGAGCGATAACACCAAATTTAACACACCTGCTCTCCATTCACACCTGAGACCTTGTAACACTAACGAGTCACATGACACTGGGGAGGGAAAATGGCTAATTGGGCCCAATTTGGACATTTTTACTTGGGGGTGTGCTCACTTTTGTTGCCAGCCTTTTAGACATTAATGGCTGTGTGTTGAGTTATTTTGAGGGGACACCAAATGTACACTGTTATACAAGCTATACACTCACTACCTTACATTGTAGCGAAATGTCATTTCTTCAGTGTTGTCACATGAAAAGATATAATAAAATATTTACAAAAAGGGGTGTACTCACTTTTGTGAGATACTGTACATTTTCAAACTGGTTTAAGGTTTACCGTTTTATGGGGGACAGTTGCAAAGTTTTGTGGTCTGAATGCTATCAGCATACACATATGTAAAGCAGTGTGGTTTTGCTAGGGTGACCAATTTTTTTTAACTGCTATGCTGGGGCCATACAAGTGCTAATTTAGTTATTCACCATTTTCAGAAATTAGCTGGTGTTTCCTCCACTTTGGAACAAAGCGCTTTGAAACAAATAAAGGATCCCTCTGTGAATACAAATTTTTGATTTAGAAGTATATTCTATGACAGCACTGGTTGTAAACCCTCCAAACCACTGTGTTTCATTTTTAAGCAAGTAAAAGGGCATCCCAGAGATTATTTGTGTTATGTGTCACTCTAGTGCAGGTACATAGATGCCAAGTTGTCCCTCACCATATAGCCAGCACACCCATTTCTTGAAGTGTAAGTTAGCATAGGATGGCACACAAGTTTGTCCCATCGTTTAAGTGGACCTTAATTTAAAGAGAGCAGTATACATAGACACCCCCCAGCTATGAAATTTAAAGGAATATTTCACATTAAGCATTATTAAAATCACTGCTCCAGAAAAAACGTCCGTTTTTAAAACTTTTTCTTGCGTTGATACATGTCCCCTGGGGCAGGACCCGGGGTCCCCAAACACTTTTTATGACAATAACTTGCATATTAACCCTTAAAATTAGCACTTTTGATTTTTCACGTTCGTGTCCCATAGACTTTAACGGTGTTTGCGTGTTCAAACAAAGTTTTTGCCTGTTTGCATGTTCTGCTGTGAACCAAACCGTGGGGTGTTCGACCCATCCCTACTGGCGACCCCACAATAGCCCGGAAGATTTGGCTGCTCAATGACCAGGCCATTTTTTCCGATTCTGCACTGCGTTGCTTTAACTGACAATTGCGCGGTAGTGCGTCGCTGTACCCAAACAAAATTGACGTCCTTTTTTACCACAAATAGAGCTTTCTTTTGGTGGTATTTGATCATCTCTGCGGTTTTTATTTTTTACGCTATAGACAAAAAAAGATTTTGAACGTTGAAAAAAACACAATATATTGCACTTTTTGTTATGATAAATATCCCCAATTTTTTTTGTTAAAAAAGCAATTTTTTTCCTCAGTTTAGGCCGATATGTATTCTTCTACAAATTTTTGCTAATAAAAATAGCAATAAGCGTATATATTGATTGGTTTGCCCAAAAATTGTAGCATCTACAAAATAGGGGATAGATTCATGGCACTATTATTATTATTATTATTATTATTACACTTTTGACACATTTTTGAAACCATTGACAATTATACAGCAATCAGTGCTATAAAAATGCACTGATTACTGTGTAAATGTCACTGGAAGGGAAGGGTTAACACTAGGGGGCGATCAAGGGGTTAACTGTGTTCCCTGACTGTGTGTTCTAACAGTAGGGGAGGACGACTGACTATAGGACATGACAGATCATGGTTCTTAGCTATTAGGAACTCACAATCTGCATCTCCTCTCAGAACAGAACGATAACGTGCGGCCAGTTGTCATCGCGACTGTCGGCCACGAGCATCGGCTCCCCATCGCAGTGCAGCCTGATATCCTTAAGGGAGCCAATGTACAGCTACAACGGTTTGCGGGATTGTGCCGACCTGCAACAGTATAATGATGGCGGCTGGTCGGCAAGTGGTTAATAAGACACGTGGCCACTAGGGATGGGCTTTATGTTCAGTTCGAACATGAGTTCAACTCGAACATTGGCTGTTCGCCCGGTTTGGGGTGTTCGCGGCCAAAATTCGAAAGCCGCGGAACACCCTTTAAAAGTCTATGGGAGAAATCAAAAGTGCTAATTTTAAAGGTTAATATGCACGTTATTGTCATAAAAAGTGTTTGGGGACCTGGATCCTGCCCCAGGGGACATGGATCAATGCAAAAAAAGTTTTAAAAATGGCCATTTTTTTGGGAGCAGTGATTTTAATAATGCTTAAAATGAAACAATAAAAGTGAAATATTCCTTTAAATTTCGTAGCTGGGGGGTTTCTATAGTATGCCTGTAAAGTGGCACATGTTCCTGTGTTTACAACAGTCCGAGAGCAAAATTACATTTCTAAAGGAAAAAAAGTAATTTAAAAGTACTCGCGGCTATTAATGAATTGTCGGGTCTCTGCAATACACATAAAAGTCATTGAAAAAAACAACATGGGATTCCCAAACAGTCCATTACCAGGCCCTTTGGGTCTAGTATAAATATTAAGGGGAACCACGAACCAAAATTAAAAAAATAAATGTGTGGGGGTCCCCCCAAATTCCACACCAGGCCCTTCAGGTCTGGTATGGATATTAAGGTGAATCTCGCGCCAAAATTTTTTTAAAAATGGCGTGGGGGTCCTCCTCAAAATCCATACCAGACCCTTCAGGTCTGGTATGCATTTTAAGGGGAACCACGTGCCAAAATGTTTTTAAAAATGGCGTGGGGGCCCCCTAAAACCATACCAGACCCTTATACGAGCACGCAACCTGGCAGGCTGCAGGAAAAGAGGGGGGAGAGAGAGTGCCCCCCCTCCTGAACTGTACCAGGCCACATGCCCTCAACATGGGGAGGATGTCCCCATGTTGATGGGGACATGGTCCTCATCCCCACAACCCTTGCCCGGTGGTTGTGGGGGTCTGCGGGCGGGGGGCTTAACAAGGGGACCCCCAGATCCATTTTACAAAAAAGTGTCAAAAATGTTAAAGAAGACAATAGCCGGTTTTGACAATTCCTTTATTAATGTCTTCTTCTTTCCCCGTTTCTTCTTCCATCTTCTTCTGGTCTTCCTTCGGTTTTCTTCTTCTTCTTCCTCCATCTTGTTCTTCTCCCGCTTCTTCCTCTATCTTCCTCTGCTTCTTCCTCCGTTCTTCTCCTCCAGCATCTACCTCCGGCTTCTTCCCCGCTTTGACCTCTGGACAATCCGCCTCAATGGGAGGCTCCCGCTGTGTGACACTTCTGTTCTTGTGACAGCTCTTATATAACTGAAGGCGGGGCCACCCGGTGACCCCACCCCCTCTGACGCATGGGGACTTCCCTATGGCTTTCCCCGTGTGGTGTCAGAGGGGGGCAGGGTCACCCGTTATGCAAAATAGCTCAAGCTCGGTCAGCTTGAATGGAGAGCATCTGTGAACAGCAATTTTGCCTCAGATTCTCAACTTGATTTAGGTCTGATCTTTGACTGGGCCGTTCTAACACATGAATATGCTTTGATCTAAATCATCCCAGCGTAGCTCTGGGTGTATGTTTAGGGTCGTTGTCCTGCTGGAATGTGAACCTCCGTCCCAGTCTCAAGACTTTTGCAGACTCAGGTTTTCTTCTAAGATTGGCCTTTACTTGGGTCCATCCATCTTCCCATCAACTCTGACCAGCTTCAATGTCCCTGCTGAAGAAAAGCATCTCCACAACATGATGCTGCCACCACCATGTTTCACAGTGGGGTTGATGTATTCAGGGTGATGTGCAGTGTTAGTTTTCCGCCACACATAGTGTTTTGCTTTTAGGCCAAAAAGTTACATTTTGGTCTCATCTGATGAGAGCACCTTCTTCCACATGTTTGCTTTGTCCCCCACATGGCTTCTCACAAACTGAAAACAGGACTTCTTACTTCTTTCTTTCAACAATGGCTTTCTTTTTGCCACTCTTCCATAAAGGCCAGATTTGTGGAGTGCGCAACTAATAGTTGTCCTGTGGACAGATTCTCTCACCTGAGAGTTACTATGGGCCCCTTGGACGCTTCTCTGATCAATGCTCTCCTTGCCCGGCCTGTCAGTTTAGGTGGGCGGCCATGTCTTGGTAAGTTTGCAGTTGTGCCATATTCTTTCCATTTTAAGATGATGGATTGGATGAACAGTGCTCTGTGAGATGTTCAAAGCTTGGGATTTTTTTTATAACCTAACCCTGCTTTAAACTTCTCCACAATTTTATCCCTGACTTGTCTGGTGTGTCTGGTGTGTTCCTTGACCTTCACGATGCTGTTTGTTCACTGAGGTTCTAGCAATCCTCTGAGGGCTTCACAGAATAGCTGTATTTATACTGAGTAATTACATACAGGTGGTCTCTACTTACTAATTAGGTGACTTCTGAAGGCAATTGGTTCCACTAGATTTTAGTTAGGGGTATCAGAGCAAAGGGGGCTGAATACAAATGCACGCCACACTTTTTAGATATTTACGGTATTTTTAAAAAATGTTGAAAACCATTTATTAATTTTCCTCCACTTCACAATTATGTGCCACTTTGTGTTGGTCTATCACATAAAATTCCAAAAAAATAAATTTTTGGTTGTAACATGACAAAATGTGGAAAATTTCAAGGGGTGTGAATACTTTTTCAGGGCACCGTAACTATCCAAAACCAGTAAATATTGTTTCCTTCTCAAATAAAGGGGAAAACCAGAAATAGACTATAAATCTCAACATTAGTATTGTATTTTTCACTCAGCACCAGTTCTCAGTTACCTGCAAATGGTAAGGATACATACCATTCTTAAGTTCTAAAAATCCAAAATTACGTTATTCATCCTCTTGTTCAGAGGGTTGGTGAATAACTCACCCTACCTAGGGATGTAAATACCTCAAGCTCTGAATTTGATAAATTACCAGGTTTACCAACTGTAATGCCCCGTACACACGGTCGGATTTTCCGATGGAAAATGTCCGATCGGAGCGTGTTGTCGGAAATTCCGACCGTGTGTGGGCTTCATCGGACATTTTCCATCGGATTTTCCGACACACAAAGTTAGAGAGCAGGATATAAAATTTTCCGACAACAAAATCCGTTGTCGGAAATTCCGATCGTGTGTACACAAATCCGACGGACAAAGTGCCACGCATGCTCAGAATAAATAAAGAGATGAAAGCTATTGGCCACTGCCCCGTTTATAGTCCCGGCGTACGTGTTTTACGTCACCGAGTTTAGAACGATCGGATTTTCCGACAACTTTGTGTGACCGTGTGTATGCAAGACAAGTTTGAGCCAACATCCGTCGGAAAAAATCCTAGGATTTTGTTGTCGGAATGTCCGAACAAAGTCCGACCGTGTGTACGGGGCATAAGATTGAATCTATAATTCCCTAAAGCACTATGTCTACAGAAGCCTGTATGTTCATAATTAAATCGAAAAGATATTTAGAACATTCCTCTCTCAGACACCTCTTCATGTTATTGTACTAAGGCCAATGATATTGAAAAGGTTCTTCATTTTCTTTATCCCTATTTTCTTCAAATAAGTTCTTTGTACTTTCATATTCTATCATTGTCAGGGTCGATTAGGCATCTTAATGGAAGTTAGTTCTTCCTTTTGTGAATTATTTTTAAAGGTTAATGGCCCTGCAGAAAGGTGTTAGTATTCAACGTCTTTGTTTTTTTTTCAGCATTTGCCATTGGATTGATATTCAAACCTCTTTTTTACAAAATTTCAATTCCACTACAGTATGAGCTACTACATATGGTACTATCTGACTATGTTGTTTTCTCTAGACCTACCAACAATGATTGGATACAAACTGGCCTTTATTTGGATGCTGTTGAGGCTGGGAAGGAGCCTTCACCTAGGCTGGCTGGCCATATATGGACAACCTCAAGCTGGTGCTACAATACCTGGCAAAAAGTATGCAATCACCACTCTTGGAAAATGTTCATTTAATTGTTTATTTGTGTAGAAAAACTAATCACAGACATGCCTCAAAACTATTTTCATTCAACATTCCAACCTTCTGGGGGCGTGGCCGGGATGTGAAGTGGGTAGGACACATGTTACTGGAGCTCTGTGCCTGATCCGAAAAATCACCCTCTATACCGGCGTTTCTGTGCACGAACCACAGCAACTCCCGCAGGTGTCGGAGACCCCCCCGTAACGGCGATCATGTCAGCTAAAGGCCGGGGTAAGCTTAACAAGGACATTAAACCACAATGCTCTTGGAAGGGGTGGGACTTGAACTCACCCAGCACCATGTCAGCCTCCACTTCCAGGGTACAGAGCGGGTCAGGTACAGTGCAGACCCTGGGAAACTCAGCACCACTCTCAGCCATGACATCCTCCCCTGATATGATTGAAGCAGCTCTTTCTCCTGTGGTGTTGGAGACAGCACCAGAGGCCATTACTAAGCCCATATTAGCAGTTATTGAGGGCTTCAAATCCATGATGATGGTGCGTATTGACCACCTGGCGTCAGAGTGTACCCTGATCCACCATGACTTGGATAAAATGAGGGGAAGAATCACTGAAGCGGAGGACAGAATCAGCACGGTGGAAGATCAGCATGGCTCATACACAGCACAAATTGCAGAATTACAATCGCTGGTGAGTTCTCTGGTAAACAAAATGGATGACGCTAAGAACCGGCAGAGGCAAAATAACGTCCGCGTGGTAGACCTACCAGAGGGTGCGGAGGGTCAGAAGCCCGCCATCTTTTCCTGAAAAGCTGTTTAAACGACTGCTGAATTTGCCTGATATGTCGCCCACCTATGTCATTGAAAGGGCGCACAGAGAACCCACGGGGAAACGCCCGGAGGGTGCACCACCTAGACCATTCCTGGTGCGACATTTGAATTACCGAGATAGGGATATGATCCTGGCGGAGGCAAGGAAGCATCCTGAACTACCATATGAAAATACCAACCTGATGCTGTCCCCAGATTTCTTTTCTGAGGTTCAAAAACATTGCAGATCCTTCAATGAGGTGTGACGCCGTCTCCGGGAGAAAAGCATCAAATACGGCATGTTATATCCCAGCCAGCTGCGGATCCCACACAAGGGAACAGTCTGATTCTTTGATAGCCAATGAGTGGATCGATACCTTGTGAAACAGTAAATGGGATAGCAAATTTTCTTCATCCAGTTTTGGGAAATTTGCTATTCAGGGTGGGGACGGCCTGCATTATGGAGGCTACACAGACACCCTAACAGTTGAGACTCTGACTATGTTGGTCTCCTGCACTACTTGGATGGCAGGACAGAGGCCTCCTAACATCACATGAGCCTCATTTTTTCACAATCCTGCTGTCGGAACTCTCACGTGGGGGGCTGTTGACGCAGACATTCCTGAATATGAGTGGGGGAGCAGGAAAGCCATCCCTCCTTCTTAGGGGCACGGAAAGAAGGTTTAGCAAGAACAGACTCTTTTTTCCACACCGTTCTCTCTTTTTTATTTTTGTTTTTTGTTGGATTGATTGTAATGATCCGGACCTAATTTTTTACTTTTTTTTTCAGGTTATGCTCACTTTCAAGTTGGGACTAGTTTTGGGACCACGCTGCGTGTTTATGCAAATGTTTTACACAGCAGCAGGGAGTTACATGTTTTTTTGGGGGGGGTCTGTTTTTACATGTGCAATGTTCCAAAAAATGCCCAGGGCTACCTCGGACATACAGTATCTGTGAGAATATTAATGCTTATTGGTCGCTAGAAATTATATTACGTATATGTCACTTATTGTTTTATTTTTTAAGGTTTATCTATGGCAGGAACTGTATTTAATTTACTGTCTTGGAAAGTTAGAGGCCTAAATGACAAATTTCGGCGTGCCCTAATGTTCCAATACTTGAAACCACTTAAACCGCACAGGAAACATATCTAGATGGTAATAGGATCCTTACTGTACGGCGCTCCTGGATCCAATGAGCCATACACGTTACGTATTCTACGTACGCCAGAGGAGTGGCTGTTTTGATTAGCAAAACAGTCCCATGTAGTGTTCACCAGGTTATCATGGATCCGGGAGGCCGGTATGCCATTGTTGTAGCTGACATTTAAGGGCACAAGATGGTGCTAGTTAATGTGTATGTTCCCCCACCTTTTCAAATTCAGGTACTGTATGACATACTAGGTAAGCTGGCTCCCTTCATGCACCTGCCTCTTATTTTGGCGGGCGATTTCTATGCCATACTTGTGGCAGGCGATTTCAATGCCATACTAAGTACGGCTCTGGACTCCTCTAACTCCAGGAGAGCAGCGTCAGTTGAGTTATCAGCTTGGGCGGAGACAGCAGCTCTCACAGAGTTATGGAGATGGAAAAATCCTGTCACGAGAAGCTTCTCATGCCTATCCAAAACACACAAATCCTCATCCAGGATTGATATAGCTTTTGCCAATGCCCCTATGATGCAGCTGGTGAGGGGAGCCAATTATGTTGCGGGGGGCCTGTTGGATCATACCCCCTTGCAGGTCCATATTGGTATACCCTCTCAGATCAGAGGGGGTGCATGGCGATTAAATCCAGGATGGTTGGAGGTAGCATCAGTTTCTTCCCAGGTGGCGCCAACTTTTTCTGGCTACTGGGAGGATAACTTGCAGTCAGCCCCCCTACCGATAGTTTGGGGTGCCTTTAAGGCATGTATGAGAGGACAGTACATCTCGGCAATCAAGCAAGCACGCAAACAATTTAACATTAAATCACAGGAACTACAAGACAAGGAGAGAATGTGTGAGGCAGCCCATGCAGCTGACCAGTCAGATGCTTCTTACACTGAACTGCTTGAGGCACGCCGTTTGTTGGCATTGCATTTTACAGAGTTGACCCACACTTCCTGGGCGAGGAGGGCTGTGTCCCTCTTCGAACAGGGAGACAGAAATGGGAAGCTTTTGGCCATGTTAGTTGCAGAGCCAAACTAGTATTCCCTGCATCGCCAATTCTCATGGAACACTATTGTCAGACCCAAGTGACATTCTAGACACTTTTGTAGACTATTACAGCACACTCTACATGCCTATCCTGTCATATGATTGACAAGATCTCGAATCCCTGCTTACTTCTATATGCATACCAAGATTATCTGAGTCAGACCAAAATAGCTTAGAAATGTAAATCACCGAAAAAGAAATTGAAACTGCCATCAGATCTTTCCCACCGCACAAATCGCCAGGGCCAGACGGGTTTTGTATTGAATGGTATAGGTCACATTTGGAGACTCTTGTGCCAAGACTTAAGACACTGTTTCACTTTTGCTTGGAACACAGGACGCTGCCGGATTCTCTTATGGAGGCTCAGGTGGTCCTACTGCCTAAGATGGGCAAGGACCCCCTGAGCTGCTTCTCTTATAGACCCATAGCTCTCCTCAATCAAGATCTCAAGATTATTACAAAAATACTTGCCACGAGACTTTCAAAGGTAATCACTACACTGGTAGACCAAACTGGCCTCATACCCCAGAAATCCACTGATACAAATCTCTGCAGGCTGTTTGCGCACCTACAGATCAATCATACTAATCCCAGGGCCAGGGTGATATTCTCCTTGGACATGGCTAGGGCCTTTGACTCAATGGACTGGCACTATATGTCCACGGTTCTGCTGCATATGGGGTTTGGAGAGGTCTTCCTTATATGGATATCGCTGCTATATAGCTAACCCAAGGCAACAATTAAGATAGGCACGTCAGTCTCTGCACAGTTCTTGGTGGGTAGAGGAACGCACCAGGGATGCCTTCTCTCCCCAGCCTTGTTTGCCTTGGCCACTGAACCCATAGCTATTGCTCTACGAGCATCCACAGCAGTTAATGCCCTTAAGGTAGGCGCCATCGTGAATGCACGGCCTTTTATGCAGATGACATACTCCACTTTTTAGAGGATCTGGGACCATCACTAGAGGCAGTATTTGAGATCCTGAGCGCGTTTGCAAAATTCTCGGGCCTAAGGGTTAATTGGGAAAAGTCCAACATCATGGCCATCGATGATGGAGCTCAAGGGAATTCCCTTGAGAATGTCACGTGACCTGTGACGCAGCATGTCGGAAGGAGGAGCCAGGGACGTCAGCTACGAGTGTGCGGCTACACAAAAAGGGCTGTGAGGAGGAGTGAGCCTGACTGCTATACATGCTTATACCTATTGGGCGCATGTGAGTGCATCGCCGTCAGTTTGTGGACACTCTATGTTATGCGGTGTTAGACTATTGTTTTTCTCTTCTGTTACATGTTTGTTTTGGAGGCCGCGGAGAACAGTACAGAGAAGGGTGATCTAATCAGCTGTTTGGGCTCAGTATTGGAACTACAAGCTGAACAAACAGTACAGAGAAGAGTGATCTAATCAGCTGTTTGAGCTTAATATTGTAACTACAAGCTGGTCAAATCTGGTAGCTATTGTCTGGAAGATCTATCATTTACTTTATCATACTTCAATACCTAGCCTTAGCTTTATATTACCAGCAATAACTATATTGGATGTGACTTTTCAATTTGGCAATTTTTTATGGTTATTTGGTTAATATTCTCATTGCACACACTCAGTGTTTATTATTACCGGCAGGAATTATATAGGACGTGATTGTCTAAGCATATATATATTATTATCTTGTTATTTTAATTGTGTTTTAATATGAATTAGTTTATCGTGCACACCCAGCACTTCAATACACTCGTTTACATTTGGTAACAAATAACTGTTAGATTTGTTATCTAGTAATTTTTGCAGTTTATATAACCGTAAGGATACCCACAGGGATCAATATAGCACCCAGCACTTATTTATCTTTGTATTCAGAAGATAGTGATATTAGCGCACCATTTTTTATTTTTTTATTACTTTGAAAAATAGCACACAGACTACAGGTGACTTTGTTTGCACACCTTCAGCTCTTTCTCCCCTTTTAAAATGCACTGTCTACCACACCTTCTGACAGCTGTGTCCCCTATCCCTAAAATAACTCTCCTGCACACCTCTTCTCCACCCCACAGTTTATATATATCACCCTCACTTCTGTCCTCTCCTTATTACTGCACTCACCAACTCCTGCTAATTCTAAATCCACACGCTCAAAAAAACTCCAGGACACTGGGGCTTGTCCCTTCATATAAATCACACTCCCACATTACCTCCCTCACCCTTTTGCTTCTCATAACCTCTGGTGATGTATCCCCAAACCCTGGGCCTCCTTCATTTAACTGTACTCAACGCACCCATTACCTTTCACCCTCTGGCTCCAGCCACAGTGCAAAAATCTAGTTCCCATTTCTCTTCTTCCTAAGACCAGACTCCCTTTCTCTTGTGCCCTTTGGAATGCCCGCTCTGTCTATAACAAACTCACCTCTCTCCATGATCTCTTTATCGCTAGCTCATTAAATCTACTCCCCATTACCGAAACCTGGCTTCATGAATCCGACATTGCATCTTCTGCTGCCCTATCCCACGGGGGTTTTCTTTGGACTCACTCCCATAGACCCAGTGGAAGCAAAGGAGGGGGTGTTGGAATCCTTTTAGCCCCACATAGCACCCAGGTACTTCACCCACCTCCCTCTCTGTCACTCTCCTCATTTGAGGCACACTGCATTCGTCTTTTCTCCCCAGTTTCTCTAAGGATAGTGATGTGATCTACCGGCCCCCTGGACCAGTATCAACCTTTCTTGATGACTTCTCTGCCTGGCTACCATAGGCGTGCGCAGCCTATTGCATTAGGGTGTGTACACCAAAGCTTAAACACACACACACTATATATATATATATATATATATATATATATATATAGCAGTAGAGCAGTAGATGGTGTCAATAGGGCAGAGATCGGTGTCAGTAATTTATTTTTATTTTTTTATTATTATAACTTTTTTACAATTGTATTATTTTTTCCAATAATTTATTATTATTATTATTATTATTATTATTATTATTATATATATTTTTTTACAATTTATTAGGAGCCTCATTGAGAGACTTTGGTGAGATATCAAGGGTCTGAACAGCCACACTTTTGAGACAGAGAAAGGGACTGAGGACAGAGATTTCCCAGTCCCTTTCTCTGCAGCCAAGCAGTAAGGGGAATCTGCGCAGCACAGTGTGATTAGGGTGTGTCCAGGCACACCTGGCACACCCTGTGCGCACGCCTATGCTGGCTACCCTACTTTCTCTATTCTGAAATCCCCACTATCATTCTCTGGGACTTCAACATCCCTACTAATACTAACACTCCTGCTACTTCCAAACTTCTCATTCTAACCTCCTCCTTTGACCTGAAGCAATGGATACATGCTTCTACCCACTCTGAAGGCAGTACCCTTGACCTTGTTTTCTCCCACCTATGCACTCCGTGCAACCTCTCCAACTGTCCTTACCCTCTCTCTGATCACTACCTTATTAGTTTCACTCTCTCCCTCTCCTCCACCTCCTCTCCCTCAAACCGCCTAACAGTTACCTGTAGAAACCTACGCCATCTCAACCCTTTTCTTCTCTACTCTGCTACCGACCACCCCTATGACAAAATTGGACCCCTGTCCTGCACCTACCTTGCCACTTCTGTCTACAAAACTTCACTTCTATTCTCAGTGGACACACTGGCCCCCCTCACTACACACAGAATCAGGCCCTGTCCCTTTCAACCTTGGCAAACAGATGACACTAGAAGTCTGAAAAAACACAACTGTGCTCTTGAGCACCTGTGGCGTAAGACAAAGTCTCAGAAAGATTTCAACTAGTATAAATCTGCCCTCAAAAAATACAATTCCTGCCTCCTCACTGCCAAGCAGACCTACTTTATCTCTCTCATTAACACCTTATCATCCCGTCCCCGTCAACTCTTCTCTACCATTAACTCTCTTCTTCATCCTCCACTGCCTCCACCCACCAACTCACGCACTGCCCAGGAGATCGCCAATCACATCAAACAGAAGATTGATACAATTCTCGAGGAGATCTCTATTGTTCCGATACCCTCCATGCTTTACCCTTCATGTCCACAGGTACAATCATTACTTCCCTCTTTCAACCCCACCACTATAGACGAGGTTGCTAAACTACTTGCTAACGTCCATCTTAGCACCTGCCCTCTGGATCCTGTTCCCTCGCAAATGCTGCATTCACCCTCTGGCTCTATTCTACACTCTCTAACCCACATCTTCAATCTCTCCCTCTCTTCTGGCATCTTCCCCAACTCTCTAAAACATGCACTTGTCAGCCCCATACTTAAAAAGCCCTCACTGGACCCATCCAATCTTAACAACCTACACCCCATCTCCTTGCTCTCCTTTTTATCCAAACTCCTTGGATGTGTGGTCTACAACCGACTGAGAGACCACCTTGCTGATAATAACCTTCTTGATCCCCTTCAGTCTGGATTTTGTCCTCAATACTCCACAGAAACTGCTCTCCTAAAACTAACAAATGATCCACTAACAAACAAAACCAATGGATACTATTTTGCACTCCTACTCCTGGACCTCTCTGCTGCTTTTGATACGGTTGACCACACCCTCCTCCTCAAAAAACTCCACTCCATTGGTCTCCGTGACTGTTCTCTTCTCTGGTTCTCTTCCTACTTATCTAACTGCACCTATAGCGTTACTTACAATTCTACTTCCTCCTCTCCTCTTCCTTTCTCTGTTGGGGTCTTCCGAGGTTCTGTTCTTGGACTTCTCCTATTTTCAATCTACACCTCCTCCCTGGGTCAGCTGATAGCCTCCCATGGCTTCTAATACTACCTCTATGCTGACGACACCCAAATCTATTTCTCTGCCCCTCAGCTCACTCCTTCAGTCTCCTCATATATCACTAATTTACTATCAGATATATCAGTCTGGATGTCACACCACTTCCTCAAACTTAATCTATCCTAAACCAAACTTATCATTTTTCCTCCCCCACGTGCCTCTTCCCCTGATATCTCTGTCAAAATCGATTGCACAACTATAAGCCCATCCCTGCATGCCAAGGTCCTAGGTGTAGTCCTGGACTCTGAACTCTTCTTTAAGCCCCACGTCCAATCACTGTCCAAATCTTGCCTCCTCAACCTCCGCAACATCTCCAAAATACGCCCCTTTCTAACCAATGACACAACAAAGCTCTTAATTAAACTCCTAATTCACTCCCTTGTCATCTCTCGCCTCGACTACTGCAACTCCCTCCTCAGTGGCTTACCTCTACATAGTCAATCCCCCCTTTAATCCATCATGAATGCTGCTGCCAGACTCATCCTCCTCACCAATTGCTATGTGTCTGCTATTCCTCTCTGTCAATTCCTCCACTGGCTTCCGCTCACTCAGCGAATTACATTCAAAATACTAACAACTACTTACAAAGCCATCCACAACACTGCCCCAGCTACATCACTGACCTGGTCTCAAAATTCCAACTTAATCGTTCTCTTCGTTCTTCTCAAGACCTCCTGCTCTCTAGCTCCCTCATCACCTCCTCCCATGCTTGCCTCCAGGACTCTTCCAGAGCCTCTCCAATTCTATGGAACTCCTTGCCCCAATCTGTCCAATTATCTCCTACTCTATTAGCTTTTAGACGATCCCTGAAAACCCTCCTCCTCAGAGAAGCCTATCCTACCCACACCTAACAACTGTATTTTCATTTTCTCCATCTGATCATTCCCCACAGCTATTACCTTTTGTTCCACTTGACCCTCCCTTCTAGATTGTAAGCTCTAATGAGCAGGGCCCTCTGATCCCTTCTGTATTGAATTGTATCGCAACTGTACTGTCTGCCCCCATGTTGTAAAGCGCTACGCAAACTGTTGGCGCTATATAAATCCTGTATAACAATAATAATAATACCTTGTCTATAGCAGCTTTGAAATGTCATCTGTTTATTTGAGTTTTGGAAAAATGTTTTTTGTTTCCATTACTTCCTGTAGGTCATGTGACATCCAGGAAGCTTTGAATTCCAGCATGCACTGTCTTGCTGCATCACAGAAGAGGGCGTGATAGTGCGTGTTCACCACTCTCGATCACACCTCCCTCATTACTATACCACCTTCCATCCACTTTCTGTCCAATCTAATTGCACAATCTCCTTTAAATCTATAATCAGCTATGTAGTGCAAGGGCCTGTCTGATTTGATACAAATTGAAATAATTGCTCAGGTGGGTCCTCCTATTTCATAATTCTGGCAAATCTAAAGGAAATTGCACAGAGAGCAGATTGCATAGTGTATGGCAATCTTTATACAAGTATGTAGGAGGAAGTGAACAGAGACAGTCAGCTCTCAGGCATCATTCACATCTCTGCATAGTGGGAACTTGTGTTCCTGCACATGGTTATTTTTGGGGGGCGTTTTGGAGCCTTTTTAGCTAGTCATGCATAAGGCAGCCATTCCCTTGAATGGGATGCCCTATGCGTGACAATTGCCCCAAAGAAGTTCCAGAACTTTTTTTGGAGTGAAGCGTGGTATACTTTTTGGTGCATTGCATTTGTCGCATGACAAACACACACCTTCTACCCACGCTTGGGGTGCCCTTAACATGTAACGGCAATGCAAGTTGGATGTGCGTTTGTGGTGTGTTTGCAAAACACATGGCAAAGCATGTGTTTATGTGATTTTCTGTGCATTCGGAAACACACAGATGTGAATGGAGCCTCATTGTTCTTGTGTAAACATGCCAATTTAACTTTTATGGCTCCATTCACACCTAGAACAAGGTGGTAGTAACTGTAAGTGCAAGTACATAAGTGCACACACTGGCTGAAATGTTTCGTTAAATAAGCAATAAGTCCAAAAATAGTTCAAGGGTTAATCGTGGCAGATCAATGGTGGCTGCTGTCCTCAGAGAGCTGGCTCTGTGTTTAAGCAAGAAGAAGGTAGAGAAGGAAGCGCCCCCTAAGTGTAGTATTAGAGACAGCTTTTAATGGCACAGATAAAATCACACTTACAGGAAACAGGAAATACAAAGGCTTATCTGTGTGTCAGTGGTCCGTAAGGCAATCCTCAGATCTGGATCCGTTTTTCTATGCAGAGATGGGAAGCTGCAGTCGTTGTTGCTGCTCAGCCTTGAGCAAATCCTGGGGCCATCAGGAAGAAGCTGGGGTCACGGGTCACGGGATCACTTCCGGGGGGAGGACTCCACAGAGTGAGAAGGGTTGGATAGGCAGGCTACGCGCTCAGAGCTGCTGCTCCTTCTATTGGCCTGAGGTAGAAGTGTCAGTATGGTGCTATTTATATGCTGGTTACGTGGAACAACAAGTCCCAGCGCCGGTCATAAAGAGCATAAGAACGGGCATTTAAGCTGGGCAATATATAATAACGAATATATAAAATGTATAAATACAAAATAGATGATTAAAAACACAATTTAAACATATGTAAAGATTGCAGTAAAAACAATAATAACTAATGGAACACTATACTTGTGAATACTTTATAAAAGCAGGATTGGGGCTATTTTAATGATTAGGCATGAATAACAAATGGGTTCGTAGAACGTATGTAAATGCCTAAGCACATGTACGCATAACCCGCATAAGAATGCACACGTGGAAGCACACAAACGTGCGGGGATCTAAGTCTCATCTAGCGAAATGCAGGTGGGCACCATGTAAAGGAGCAAGGTGTATCATATAGACATGTATCTAAAAGATACACATATATATGCATGTATAGATGTAATAAAACATGCGTGCATCCTTATGCGCACAAACACGCACACGCATAGATATACGTATACATGAATGCGCGCAAACAGACGCAGGCATGTACGTAAAATGTATAGAGGAAGTAGTGCGTGATTGAATTAAAAAAATAAGATATTTGAGAGAACTTATTCACTAAAAACTTTATGGGTCTTGGGCTATGGTACTTACTATGACTGTAGATCAAAAAAGTATAGGGGATGTCAGCTATAAATGAAGGGACAAGTGAATATTAATTGGTTAATAAAACAACATACATATAAATAAAGAATATATATTGACTCGGTTGAATTGATGATAGGAAACTCCTATCCTCATATTGATTAGTGGTTCCAAATTAATAATAACTACTGCAGTAGGGAACAGGCACAAAAGATACGCTCAGCATCTTTCCAAATTACTGTTCTGCTTTATTATGACGCAATTGAAGGTTTTTATGCACATGATTACGTAGGTATCACATTAATATTACAATTGTACGTTCATGGTAACAAGGGGCGTTACATAGGCAGGCTTATTCTAATCAGGACTCAAAAGAATGTAAACATTTACTGAAAACATTATTAGTGCTGTGTGCACAGTGAGGGCAGTGTGCAATACATACAAAATAGAATACAATTATATACAGAACTTACAAATTTCCATTACAGTCATATATATATATATATATATATATATATATATATATATATATATATATATATATATACATATATATATATATATATATATATATATATATATATATATATATATATACACATGTATGCACATGTACCCACACATGTATGCGCAGAAGGACATGCACATGTACATACATGTGTGGATAAACATACATGTATATGCATATGCCTGAGTTACCGTAGACTCGCATCTATGCATGCATGCACATACAAAACTTTATGATGGGGATATACAAGACAGGAATACGTCTATTGGGGGGATCTCACAAGGAAACAAGGTTACTCATAGCAATGTATGCACTTCAATGCCCTCAATTAACCCCCCTGGCGTTAAAGTACCCAAAGAATAAATATGTTTCCTGCTGACATAAGCGTTTGTATCGCTCAGCCACAGGGTATGTAACCATAGATTGGCCGTGTTAGGAAGTGTTTAGGGACGCTATGATGATCACGGCCCATTCACATCTAGCACAGTGGGAGCACACTTATTGGCTCATTTTCACCCCAAAATGCATAGGGCAGCCTATTGAATTCAATGGGCTACGCAACACATGGCAAAGTAGCTCAAGGGACACTTTAGTGTATTGCAGTTTGCATGTTTTTTACTGTGTGGTTTACTGCATTTTTTTTTTCTTTTCACTTGGCAAAACGTGTGTTTGCTTCTGTGTCTGGAGTGCTGGTAACAATTAATGGCCAAAAGTGTAACTAGTTCATTTTAGGTGTAGTAGGGTAGACATACACTATACAATCTAATTGAACAATCTCCTTAGATTTACCAAAACTATATATAGAAGAACACACTATCTATCAAATCACTCTGTATCAAATCAGGTAGACCCTTGAACTACATAGTTGATGGTAGATCTAAAGGAGATTGTACAGTTAGATTGTATAATGTATTCTTAACTTCCAAGACACACTTCTCCTGTTTTCAATACTACAGCTCTGCTCCACATAGCCTCTTATCTGATCGCTCAGAACCTGCACACTCTGCCAAATGAACAATCGATGCAGGAAGAAGAAGAGGTACAAAACAAGTAAGATCCTGGTGGGTATTCAGTGAAAACAGTGATCGGTGATCGCATTAGAAATGGGGAGGGCAAGTACAGGGTGTGTGTTAATGAGGTCAGCTGGTGAACTACTTCCTGTGTCTTACTGGTTTTCAACCTAAGATCCGTCCAGCGAGTAATATAGAAGTTTTCTATACAACAAACTGGACACTGAGATGAGGGTTGGTGTAAGAAAAATAGAAAGCTTTTTCTTTTCTGCAAAAAAAGTAGATACATAGGGAAGCTGGAATTTAGAAAAAAAAAGGTGGAATCGAACTCAGCCTTTAACCAGTTGCTGACCGCCGCACGCAGATTTACGTTGGCAGAATGGCACGGGTAGGCAAATGAGCGTACCTGTACGTCCCTCCCTCCCCGATACGGCACTGCGTTGCGATACGGCACTTCCGTGTTCTGTCTCTCGTGCCCGGGATCGCTCATGGCCGCCGATCATCGTGACCGTCGGCCATGAGTATCGGAACCCCCGCAGTGCAGTGGGCGGGTGCGCGCATGCCTGCTATCCCGATCCCACGAGCCCACGTATAGCTACGACGGATCGTGCCGACCTGCCGCAGTAAAATCACGGCGGCTGGTCGGCAAGCGGTTAAAGTAGATAATGCTATTTAAAAAGCTAATTCAGTCTTTTAAAATCTGCTGCTTTTTTTGAATGCCTGGTTCAGCCTATTCCAGTATTTTATTTAAAATTAAAAAATGGCAATTATTTATGAAATATAAATATAAATATTTTCATATCCTAGGCATTATGCTATGGGTATAGGCCAGAGGATGTGGGGAAGAGGCGCTTGTCCTCATCAAAATAGGGGCTGAGGGCATGTGGCCTAGTATAATTTTTTTTTAATACCTTTTTTTTAATGGTATCTCCTCAAAGGCCCTCCAAACTATATACCAGACTTTTATGGGTTTGGTATGCATTTAGTGGGTCCCCATGCATTTTTTTTTACAAAGAAAACCAAGCTTGCAGTTAAAAGTAATTTAACAGTAATTTAAATGTTTTTTATTCTTTGTAAGGCCTCATACACACTTGAGCTCAAAAAAGCCTGTTTTACAGGTGTTTGACATTTCTGCCTCTAAATGCCCCTCCTTGGTAACCTAAAAAAATAGGCTTGTGATGGGTTCTATACAACTACCAAATTATTTGTTTCTGCCATAGGGTATACCAATTATAATGGGAGCATTAAAAGAAAATTGAAATGAGGATTCCTGTGTACATTATGACTTTCAGAACATTTGGCAATGGATTATTGTTACAGTATTGGGAGTTTTAATGGCCTTGCCATGCAGTGACAATGAGGGATCACAGGCTAGACAAGGGGACAGAGAAGAATGGGGATATTTTCTGCTTAGTAAGATAAAACAGTTCTTAGTTATAAATACAATAAAGTCCAGCTGCAAGACATTATCCCATAAATTCCAAAGCCAGCTACTCCCTTATCCTGTATATAAAGCTTAAAACTTCTGCTTGACCCGTGTGAGTAGGTGAGGGAAAATAGTGGCAAAGCCAATGTTGTAGAGTTTTTTTCATGTCCATGCTATAGAATGTATACAGCATAAAGTTTTAGCTGAAAAAATTAAAGAGAAACCTCTGGCACCAAGTAAAATCAATCAATGAATTGTAATTACCAACTAACTTGAGGGGATTGTAGCTGTATAAGTGCACTTGCAACAAAAACGAGTACAGTCTATGATATTTTTTTATTTGCAGTAACATCCAGGGGAAAACTTTCAGGGTCTGGCCCCTTCTTCGAGGTCCAAGTAGAAGGAGGCACCCTGAAAGCTTATCCTGAAAATGTGGATGTTATTGCAAATAAAAACAGTATCACGGACAGTACTCAATTGTTTTAATTACAAACTAATAAAAATTGCAACTGTACAAATGTCAAGGACTGCAATCAATTTACCTTACCCCAACCTTTAGAGCACCCACTGCCACATCTAGATTCAGTAAGCTTTTCAGAGTGCTTCATGATAACACAGCCTTCAGACACATGATTCTGTGCTGTACAGGCAGTCCCCGAGTTGCGAACACCCGAGTTACAAATGACTCCTACTTACAAACGGCCTCAAATGCCGGCCACTTGTGCTCCACGCTGGTCCTGGAAACCTCTGGACACATCCCATACTGCAGTACTACATGTACTGCATGGCCAGAAGAGCCCCAGATAACATAACAAGCGCCCGGAACATCCCACATCCATGCACAGGCGGACGTTACACTTACGAATGCAGTGTTCTGACCGGAAGTTACACTTACAAATGCAGTGTTGCGACTTACGAACAACTTTGACTTACGAACAAATGAACAGTCCCTATTGTGTTTGTAACTCAGGGACTTCCTATACTCAGAACCTCACATTCTGGGAACACTTAAAGTGATAGTAAGTTCTTGTTTTTTTTCTTTAAAATAACAAACATGTTATACTTACCTGCTCTGTGCAATGATTTTGTACAGAGCAGCCCAGATCCTCCTCTTTTAGGGTCCCACGCCGGTGCTCCTGGCTCCTCCCTCCTACTAGGTGCCCCCACAGCAAGCAGCTTGCTCTAGGGCAGGGATATGCAATCAGTGGACCTCCAGCTGTTGCAAAACTGCAAGTCCCATCATGCCTCTGCCTCTGGGTGTCATGCTTGTGGCTGTTGGAGTCTTGCTACGCCTCATGGGACTTGTAGTTCTGAAACAGCTGGAGGTCTGCTAATTGCATATCCCTGCTCTAGGAACCAAGCAGGTGCGCTCCTGACCCGTGGCTCTGTGTGTCTATTCACATGGAGCTGCGACCCCTCCCTGCACCCTCTGTCTCCTGATTGGTTTACTGGCTGTAATTGACAGCAGCGGGAGCCAATGGCGGGAGCCCCTTATACGTCCCCGCCCCCTACAGTTATAATCACTCCCCTAGGAAACATTAAACCCCTCATGTCCCCCTTGTGGTTAACCCCTTCACTGCCTGTCACATTTAAACAGTAATCAATGCAATTTTTTAGCATTGATCGCTGTATAAATGTGAATGGTCCCAAAAATGTGTCAAAAGTGTCCGATGTTTCCGCCATAATGTCGCTGTCACGAAAAGAATTGTGATCGCCGCTATTACTAGTAAAAAAAAAAAATAAATATATATTTTTTTAAATGCCATAAATCTATCCCGTATTTTGTAGACGCTATAACTTTTGCGCAAACCAATCAATATACACTTATTGCGATTTTTTTTACCAAAAATATGTAGAAGAATACATATCGGCTGAAACTGAGGAAAAAATTAGTTTTTTTTTTTTTAAAATTGGGATATTTATTATAGCAAAAAGTAAAAAATATTGTGTTTTTTTTTCAAAATTGTCGCTCTTCTTTTGTTTATAGTGCAAAAAATAAAAACCGCAGAGGTGATCAAATACCACCAAATGAAAGCTCTATTTGTGGGGAAAAAAGGACATCAATTTTTTTTGGGTACAACATTGCATGACCGCGCAATTGTCGCTTAAAGTGTGACAGCGCTGAAAACTAAAAATTGGCCTGGGAAGGAAGGGGGTGAAAATGCCCTGTATTGAACCGGTTAAGGAGGGATTTACTAAAACTAAAAAAACACAGAATCTGGTGCAGCCACGCATAACAACCAGCAAGCTTCCAGGTTTTATTGTCAAAGCTTAATTGGACAAGCTGAAGTTAGAAGCTGATTGTTTTCTAAGCACCAGATTCTGTGTGCTCCGGTTTTAGTAAATCTTCCCCTTAGTCTGAAGTTGTTCTGCAAGTTCAAACTTAGGCATTTTCCCAAAATAGAAAGATAAAAATTGTTAAAAGCATTACTACTGCTATGACATAAACTCAAAAATCCAATTGCATTGTAGAATCTTTTCAAAGGTCATTCTGTTGAAAACAGTTATTTCATTTACATATTTAGTCTGGTTGAAAAAGACACAAGTCCATCTAGTTCAATCAATAAAGGGGGGGGGGGGAGTTGCGGGAGGATGCTGACAGGTTGAATGGTTTGTTGTATCTCTTGGAGTATGCCAATTGTTATTTATGTTACTGATTACATTTATTGCCCTTGTCATAATGCAAAGTAAATAAATATAAAAAAATCCAACAAGAAAAGTAAGAATCTTTTCTATTGGTAACTATAGATGGAAGGAGCCAGAATATCAGGTGGACAGATATTTCTGCTAAGGTATCCAGCACAACATGCAAGAAGAGAGTGGATGGACATGGACTATATCTTTCAATACACTCTGACACTGTTATTTGACTTTGACTTTCTGGAGTAATGTGTTTAATGTATTTCTTAAATAAATAAAAATGTAATGATTAAACAGAATATAGCTCCTCTACAGGGAAACTGTTTCATCCTTAGCGCTGTGATTGCTAAGCATGTCGGAGAATGCGGTCCCTTACCAAATACAAAAGGTTTCTGTCATTTACCTTAAAGTATTACAAGTATGGTGATTGTTCACACTCTGGAAATACCCTAAAATTCTGGGTATTGCCTACAATCAGTGGATGAGTCACTAGTCTTTGGTTCACACAGTGTAGTCACAAGACTTTGGTCCCAGACAATACTACATTAAACTGCAGAGGAATTCTTAAATAATGCATTGTTTCTGTTCAGCTCATATACTTTGTAGCTTTGTTTCAGGTGAATGAATGTGAAAGGCAGAGTAGAATATCACATCCACCCAATGAAAACCCCATCATCTCTTTTCATCATCATCAGAAAATCATATTTATAGAAGCAAAGGTTTTTATTTACTAATGGGTTTTACAATCCCGTGACTTCATGCCCAATTGTATTGTATTAAAGCAGAACTAAATGTTTTAGGCCTCATGCACACAGGATGTTAAAATAACGTTATGAAAACGCCAGTATTTTTGCAGTAATTTTTTTTTTTTTTTCAATGGATCAAAAAGGTTAAAAAACATTGGTGAGTGACGTTTTTGAGCGTTTTTGAGCGTTTATCAGCGTTAGAGCATTTTTACAGCTGAAAAACATCTCTCAGAACCCCCTGGTGCTGGGTTTATTTTACAGCTTAAAAACGCCTATGCCATTTGCAGCTCAAAAATGCCTAGGTGGGCATGAAGTCATAGACTAACATAGACAGGCCTTTTTAAGCTGCTAAAATTCTCAAAAAGCAGCTGTTAAAACGTCCGTGTGCATGAGGCCTTATTGTTAATAAAATGCTGACAGGTAGGCTTTTTATGACAGAAAAGACTCAGACCGTCTCTTGTGTCATAAATGCTTCCACCCGCCTATCAGTATGCACAGCTGAGCTCAGAGTACATAACTGGAACGATTCTGGGCTGGGACAAAGTAACTCCCCTATGTAGGTGTGGGATTTACCTCACCTTTGCCCGGTCAATCAAGTAGACAAACACTACAAACTCAGAAGAAGATGAAAGTGCTGCTGAGCAGAGGGACCCTGGCTGTTGTATCGCTGTAGAAATTAATTCAAAAGGTAAGCGTGCCATAATATGCGAATATGCTCAGCATACTTGAACTTTATGGCAAAAGCTTCTTGGGGCACCAATATCTTTAAGCACTTTAATGGTAAAAAAAAAAGTTAAAAAACCAATCATTTAAAATTTTGTCTTGTAAGTGGTGATTACTTTACTTTCTCTTAAGGTCTTAAGAGTCCACTTCAGAGCCAAGACACAACATGCACATGTAGCATTTAGCACAGGGGTCTTCAAACTACTGCCCTCCAGTTGTTCAGGAACTACAATTCCCATCATGCCTAGTTATGTCTGTGAATGTCAGAGTTTTACAATGCCTCATGGGATGTGTAGTTCCGCAACAGCTGGAGAGCCCTAGCTTGAAGATTCATGATTTAGCAGCTCTTTGAGTGGACGTGCTAAACCAACTACTCCCCCCCCCCCGAAATATGTTCCATCTGCAAGGCGACTCAGTAGTTACCCTTTAGTCTCCAGGCTTTAGTATCCTCTTTTAGTTATCCAGACAACATGGACTCAGCAATATAATGGCAGTGCTAAGGGGTAGACAGACATATCCACCAATCTTAGTGTGGCCAGACTCCCCACTCTCCAAAGATTATTTTCCATGCCCCTGCTCTTTCAAGCTTTTACTGCCTTAATAGTGCCACTGGAGTAACTTGGCACACTTATTTAAATGTAATAAAACCTTTTCTTGTAATGCTTGCAGTTCATGAACAGGTTCATGATGCGCATATCAGGTTCACAGGCTTGGCCATACAACGGATACTCTTAACTGGAACTTAGATGTTTAAAAAAAAGCAATCTGCAGTAGAACTTTTCGGACAGTGGTAAAATAGCATCTGCCAGGCATTCAGGAGGCAATCTTGCTGCCTCTTGAATGTAGATAGGTGCCATCTGTTGAACTCTGCAAACCAGGTTAAATTTGCTACTCCCGTGAAGCAAAGCATCATGGCTATGGCATGCTTACCAGCTTATCCAGTTGCAATGTAAGTGTTTAGGTAGGCAGTTGAGGGGTAGCAAAAATACAGGTCAACTGCTTGTTTTTCCTACCCCTTTGCTGCCTATGTGAAATGGTCCTTAAAAAATTGCAATAGATTTGAAAAACTTTCCAGACACATTGATTACTCTGCAGTCATGTGCAATCTTACTTGCTCAAGAGATCTTGGTCTCACTAGGGATCTGGATAGCAGAGGCTCTCTTACCTTTCTGTCTCTGGAGTAAGTCAGTTGTGTCTGGGGGAACACTGCTAGCAGTGCATATTCCTCTATAATCGGGAAACATTTTTGCTAGCTATTTTCTACATTGGACCTCGATTCTTTTTCCTCACAGCCAAGAATATATTACTTTTTACACTGCAATAGCATACTAAACCTCTCCTCTCACTGTATTTCACCATCTTTATTCTGACTAATGGATTATTTCTTCTGATCAAAAACTGTTGCTATGCAGCTGCAGGTCAAAAGTCAAGAGTCAAACTTCTTAAATACCCATCCCAATGTTTTAAAGGACAACTTCACCTTTAATGAAGTTGTCCTTTAAAAAATTCTCCCCACCCCCCTGAGTGCGACAAACCCAGTATGTACTTACCTTCAGCTATGGTCCAGCATTGTTGGCTGTGCTGTCCTGCCTGATGCTACCCAGCCTTTAGAAAGAAAACCTTCCTCTTTTCACACTGTGCATGTGCTCCATTGTCCCATTCATTCCTATAGGACAGTCATAGTTATGGGAGCTTTCAGTAGTTCTGTGGAATACAGGTGTCTCATATAAATGACTGGAGCTATGGCATACATGTGACAGTGGGAAAAGGGAATGGCTAGAGCTTTTCTTTCCTAAGGCTTTACACACATTATACAATTTTCTTATTCAATTTCCTTTAGATTTACAGTGCCTTCAACTATGTAGTGCAAGGGCCTGGCTGATTGCATACAAATTGAAAGTGTTTAGGTTTGACCTCATATTATATATTTTTGGTAACTCTAAAAGAAAATTGTACAGGAAAATTGTATAAGGTATGGTCAGCCTAAGACTGTACAGCACTAGACAGGGACACATAGCGAACACCACTGGATCTAGGCTGAAGGTAAACACATAACAGAATAGGCCGTACTCAGGGTGGTTGATGGAAATAATTCAAGGACAACTTCAACAAAGGTAGTTGACCTTTAAATTTAGCAAGGCTACAGTAGTGACAAAGGAACATTAAAAACCTCCAGAATAACACCACCGTGTCCACATACACAGTGCCTGGCTGGACGTGACTATCAGCTCCTCCCTTCTAGACGCGTATCAGCCAATCACAGGCCTTTCTCAGATTTACTGGAGGTTTTTATGTGATTTTAAAAGTTTTTATTTTCTAAGTGCAACTTGTCTGTTTGGGGGCTTTGAATAAATTTGTATACGGAGAACACTATGGTCGCTATACTTATTATTTACATGTCCTGAACTCATGGAATCTTGAGCCAAGCTGGGAGATGATCCGCTTCCTTGGATATTAATGAGCTGAGTTACCATTAAGAAAAGGGAAGAGGAAGCGAGAGCAAAGAGCTCCGCATGTGAGTTTGACTCATCTGGGAGTGTTTGATGAGCGCATCATCCTGTCACTTAAATCTCTGCAGAGCTCCTGGCCATCATCCATGAGCCATCGTGAAGGGAAGTTGGAGGAGCCATAGATCTTATCCCTGCAGGACATCTACGGTGACCTACTAAGCCTGTTTTGACCCCCCCTGAATAAGGCAGGCTTTCTGGTAAGCCTCCATTTCTCCCCTTTGGTGGTGGGCGTCACATGCAAGTGGATTGCTGGATCTTGGAGTTCACATCTTTTACTCCACAATTTTTCTTTGGGACTTTCTTGGACTTTATTATCACAATTGAACATTCTTCCTAATTTATTTTAGGTGTCTTGAACACATATTTTTCACTAATTGTTTTTTATTGATGGTTGATCATTTTTGGTTTGCTCACATTAATTTATGGGCACATTATCACCTATATATTTTTATAACAAGAATAATTTTTGTTATTATTGGTTGGTACAATTATTGATTCATATCTATTGTCTATGCTAATTTGCCTCGTGTCTGGGTTATAGTTTAGCAACAGGACCCCTATCACGGATATTTTGTTTCTTTAAACCTTAACCTTATTCACTAATTTGTTCATAACAATTTTTGAGGGTAATATTTTTTCACAATATTTTTATCACTATTTTATAATTATTCATTATATTTTATGTCCAGCGCTACACTGATTTACATCTATACTAATTTTGCCTTATATCGGGGTTATAGTGTTTAGCAGCAGGACCCTTATCATAATATTTTGTTCATTATTGTCTTTTTCACTGTTTATGCATGTTGCGCAGTTCTTTATTTATTTTTAAATGTGGTGTTATTCATGTGGATTTTCTACCCCATGGTGCCACTATCAACAGTGAATATTACTGTCGTGTTCTGAGTGATGTGCATATGCGTCTGTGGAAAAAACAGCCTCTGTTTCTCCAGGACAAACAGAGGGGGTTGAGCTAATTGAGAAAATAGTGCAGTTGTTAGATGGAGGCAGGATAGGCTTCTCTGAAGAGGAAAGTTTTCAGGGATCGCCTAAAAGTGGATAAATTTGGGGAAAGTCTGACAGATTGGGGTAGGGAATTCCAGAGGATGGGCGAGGCTGGGGAGAAGTCCTGGAGGCAGATATGGGAGGAGGTGATGAGGGAGCTAGAGAGCAGGAGGTCTTGGGAGGAAGGGAGAGGGCGATTAGGTTGGTATTTTGAGACTAGGCTAGTGATGTATCTGGGGACAGAGTTGTGGATGGCTTTGTAACTTATTGTTAGTATTTTAAATTTAATTCGTTGGGCGAGTGACAGCCAATGGAGGGATTGGCAGAGAGATGTAGCAGACACTGAGCGGTTTGTAAGGTGGATGAGTCTGGCAGCAGCATTCTTGATGGACTAAAGGAGGGATAGTCTATTTAAAGGTAAGCGAATGAGGAGGGAGTCGCATTAGTCGAGGCGAGAGATAACCAGGGAGTGAATCAGGAGCTTTGTGGTTTCATTGAAAGGGACGTAGTTTAGAGAAGGGTTGAGGCGGCAAGCTTTGGAAAGTGATTGGATGTGGGGCCGAAAGGAGAGTTCAGAATCCAGGATAACACCTAGTACCCTGACATGTGGGGATGGGTGGATGGTTGTGCCATTGCTCTTGACAGATAAATCAGGGGAAGAGGCACATGGGGGAGGAAATATTATAAGCTCGGTTTTGGACAAGTTGAGTTTGAGGAAGTGGTGTGACATCCATACAGATATGTTGGTTAGTCAGTTAGTGATGCGTGATGAGACTGATGGAGTGAGTTGAGGGATGGAGAGATACATTTGTGTGTCGTCAGCGTAGAAATGATATTGAAAGCCATGAGAGGCTATCAGCTGGCCCAGGGAAGAGGTGTAGATTGAAAATAAAAGAGGTCCAAGAACAGAACCTTGGGGGACCCTGACGAAGAAGGGAAGAGGAGTGGAGGAAGTAGAATTGTTAGTGACACTGAAGGTGCCTTGGGATAGGTAGGATGAGAGCCACTGAAGAGCACAGTCACGGAGAGCAAGGGAGTAAAGTTTTTTGAGGTGGTGGTCTACCGTGTCAAAGGCAGCTGAAAGGTCCAGAAGTAGGAGTACAGAAAAGTGTCCGTTGGTTTTTGCAATTAGTAGGTCATTTGTGAGTTTTAAAAGAGCAGTTTCTGTGGAGTGTTGGGGGCGAAATCCAGATTGAATGTGATCAAGAAGGTTGTTCTTACTGAGGTGGTCAGTTGGTTGTAAACCAGGTGTTCAAGGAGTTTAGAGGAAAATGGGAGCAAGGAGATAGGGCGTAGGTTGTTAAGATTGGAATGGTCCAAGGACGGCTTTTTAAGTATGGGGGTGACCAGTGCATGTTTTAGAGCATTGGGGAAAATGCCAGAGGTGAGGGAGAGATTGAAGATGTAGGTTAGAGAGTATAGAATGGAGTCAGAGCGCGTCTGTAGCATTTGAGAGGGAATAGTGTCCAGCAGACAGGTGGTTAGGTGGGCGAAAGAAAGGAGATTAGCAACTTTGTCTATAGTAGCAGATTTGAATGAGGGGATTGTCAGTTGTACCTCTTGACATGGGGTCTTAACTAGGGGAGATACCTGTAGAGCGGAGATTTCATCACGGATTGTATCAGTCTTGTTTTTGAAGTGATTAGCGATCTCCTAGGCAGTGAGAAGGGAAGAATAGTATTTTTGGAGGGCAGATTTGTATTGGTTAAAGTCTTTGAGAGACTTAGTCTTGTGCCACAAATGCTCAAGAGCGCGACTACATTTTTTGAGAATTTTAGTGTCATCTGTTTGCCCGGGTTGTAGGGTTTGAGGCCTGATTCTGTGTGTAGTTAGCCTCCCTGACGGTAATCCCGAGTGTGGCTCGGGGTTAAATTTCAGTCCCATTAGCGGTAACCCCGAGCCACAATCGGGATTACATTGCAGGATCCTGGTGCGGTATACTTACCTTGTCCCCAGGATCCTGCAATGTCCCCCGCAGTGTCCATGGGCTCTGTCTCCTCCGAAGCCTCTACAAGCCAGGCTCCGTTCCCTGCGAGCGACGCGACGCACGGGGGCGGAGCCTGGCGGCAAATTCAAAAAATGTAAAGACCATAACACATACAGTACTGTAATCTTACAGATTACAGTACTGTATGAAATTATTTCACATCCCTTTTGTCCCCAGTGCTTTGGCCCATCCCTGCATGCAGTTTTATATGATATATACTGTTCTTTCTGCCTGGAAACTGGAGATTGTCCATAGCAACCAAAAAGTGTCCCTTTATGTCAAAAGTGGCTTTAAATCAGCTAGAAAACAGCGATAGTAAATAAGAACACTTGCAGAATTGAGCGATAGTGAATCATGGGGAAATTTATTTTATTATTATTATATTATTCTTTTTTTAAATTATTTATATTTATTTATTATATTATAATTTATGTTTTTGTGTTTCAAACTTCATTATACCTGGGATATCTACTAGACTTTTGTTTGGACAGATTTAAGTGTGTTATTGTTAAGAACTACAGGCCTACAATATAAAATGCAAAATTTCCATGCAAAATAATTGTACCGCTTTCAGCACCTAAAATCCGAAATAATCATACCGCCAGGGAGGTTAGGGGAGCGAGCTTGTCCAGAGTGGAGGACAGGGATTTATTGTAGATGGACGTGGCTTGGTAGGGGCGGGACAGGGGAGAGATTTTGTCATAGAGGTGGTCAGTAGCAGAATAGAGAGAGGAGTTGAAGTTGCGGAAGATTCTACGGGTGATGGTTAGGTGATTAAAGGGAAAGGTGGTGGAAGACAGGGGGAGAGAGAAACTAAAAAGATGGTGGTTGGAGAGAGGAAAAGGATTGTTTGAGAAGTTGCATGGAGTGCATAGGTAGGAGAATACAAGGTCAAGGGTGTTGCCATCAGAGTGAGTAGAAACCTGTACCCATTGCTTCAGGTCAAATGAAGAAGTTAGACTAAGAAGTTTAGGAATGTTTGTATTAGCAGGCATGTTGAAATCACCGAGAAGGATTGTGGGAATTTCCAAAGAGAAAAAGTAGGGTAGCCAGGCAAAAAACTCATCAAGGAAAGTCGATAATGGTCCAGGGGGCCGGTAGATCACAGCAATTTTTAGGGAAGTTGGAGAGAATAGACGTATACAGTGGGCTTCAAATGATGAAAGGGAAAAAGAGGGAGGAGAGTGAATAACCTGGAAGGTGCTCTGGGGATGATAGGAGGAATCCCACTCCAACTCCCTTGCATCCATTAGGCCTAGGGGAGTGAATCCAGTGAAGGCCACCCTGGGATAGGGAAGCAGGAGAAGGGGTGTCAGATTCGTGGAGCCAGGTTTCAGTTAGAGCAAGTAGATTAAAATAATTAGTGACAAAGAGGTCATGAACAGCGGTGAGTTTGTTGCAGACAGAGCGAGCGTTCCAGAGGGCACAGGAGAGGGGGAGGTTGACGTTGGGAAGAAGAGGAATTGAGACTAAATTGCGTAGATTGCGACTACTGCCAGAGGGTGTAGGGTGATGGGTGTGTTGGGTACAGTTAAATAAGGGAGGCCCAGGGTTTGGGGAAATATCTCCAGCGGTTAGGAGAAGCAGGAGAGTAAGGGAGGTAATATGAGAATACGATTTGTATGAGGGGACATGCTTCAGTATCCTGGGTTTTTTTTTAGCAAGTGGGCTTAGAGTTAGAAAGAGGTGATGAGTGCAGTAATAGGGGGAGGGGAGAAGTGAGGGTGATATGTACAGATTTTGGGGTGGAGCAGAGGGGCGAAGAAAAGAGAGTTTGAGGAGAGAGGCTACAATTGTGAAAAGGAGGAGAGGTAAAGAGTGCATGTTTCAGAGAGGAAGGTGAGATGATTTGGAATTGAGGTCACCTGCGGTCTGCTGTGGTTTGCTTTGTGCAAATCGCTGAAGTGCAAGAGCAGAAGTGACACTTATTTAAAGAACCCCACTTCTTTGGGAGAACCCCCTGTATGTGCAGCCCCCTGTATGTGTTCCCCCGTAAAGAAGGCCTTGTTTTTATTGTGTTGGGTGTGGATAGAATCTGGCAATTAATCAATCAGGAGGTGATATTAGGCACACAGCTAGAAGAACAAAACTTTCACACCACAATCAACCTGCAAAGGGGACTATTGTAAAATTGTAAAGATAAGGGAACCCATAATTTAGGTAAGTTGAAACAGTGGTGACAAACAGATTTACCAAATATGCATGTGAGCAGTCAGTCAATGTTCAGTTGGTATATGGAAGTATAAACGCAGATTACCAAATATGCATGTGAGCAGTCAGTCAATGTTCAGTTGGCATATGGAAGTATAAACGCAGATTACCAAATATGCATGTGAGCAGTCAGTCAATGTTCAGTTGGTATATAGAAGTATAAACGCAGATTACCAAATATGCATGTGAGCAGTCAGTCAATGTTCAGTTGGTATATGGAAGTATAAACGCAGATTACCTGTGAAGAGAGAAGAAAATGTTCAGATGGATGGTGCAAGAGCAGAAGTGCCACTTATTTAAAGAACCCCACTTCTTTGGAAGAACCCCCTGTATGTGCAGCCCCCTGTATGAAACGTTACATTTCATTATTCTGGATGCTGTCATAATCACATTAGGGTCTTCCTGGTACAGTTGAAGGCACACACATGGGTACCTTTCACACATGAAATCTATACAGTGAATGTAGTAGACCTTACTTTACTGTATGAAAAGTTGGAGTGGAACAATAAATTCACAGAGGTCAGTGGGTTACTCCTTCACAGCATTTGCAATGAATTTTACTAGACAATAAACCAGAAGAAGCAGTTTGGTAAAACAATGAAACTGCTTTATCAGCAGCTTGTCAGCTCTGAATCAACCACAAACCAAACAAAAGAGGAATGCAGTATACATGGACAGAAACCTACTTGAGGTGACTGATCAGGTCTCAACAGGGGAAAACCCATGATACCAGACACTGCAAAGACTGAAACTTCAAACATTCTCTTACTAAATAATCATCAACGTCTATATAAGCATTAGTTAGTTTCAACAATTTATAATACATATCAAGTTGAGATAAATAATACATTTTGGAAATCCATCCTGACACCGGTACAGGATTATACTCAGACAATTTGGCTTATTCAGTGAAACATTTCAAGAAGCAAGTGAAAATATTCCTTTCAGAATAAATCTTGTACTAGCCTGGATTCAGTAAACTATTTTCATCAAGGCCCTAAACTGATTTCCATATACCACAATCCGACACATAGCCAATAAACAGTATGGTTATTAACTTAAGTAATTATTATTTGTTTATATGTATCACCATAAGAATATATTATGGACTAATTTGATATATTATTTGTTTATATATATATATATATATATATATATATATATATATATATATATATATATATTGAATATATGTATTACAACAAAAAATAAATACAAATTATTTGATTTAAAAAAATAAACAATATGGTAATGTATTATAGAGAGAATTCTCCTAAATATTTCTGCCCACAACACCACCACTCCTGTTAAAACCTGTGGAATGATTCAAATTACAAGACTGACAGCACAAACACAAATGGAGGACTAGACTATATGTAGGGCAGAGGGTGGGGAATACAGACAAGATCATTACAGATTTTTATTGCTTTCTGGGTCCTAGCTGAGGATAACATTGCGAACCCACTGAGAAGGACACCTTCTCTGTCCTGCTATACTGTACATTGTCAAAGTCATAGGAAGTTCAAAATGTTACTGTTGTCCAAAAGTAACAAAACAGGACAAAGAGGAAACAGGAGGTGAGTAGAAATTCTCCAATGGGGTAACCCGTTTTAGGGTCAACTGTCAAAGAAGGTATTTCCTTTCACTTCCTGATGCGTCTCCAGCGCAGAAAATCAAGGGAAATCAACCCAATAGTATAAGACAGCATAAAAAAAAACACAGTCATGTTTTTTAATCATTACTCTATCTGAAACTAATAAAAAACGTTTTGATTTTTAGATACTGTACATCTTAATTGTTCTTCAGGATGGGTCCTTTCTGATGTTTGTAATATTAGTTAGCTGATCTTGAGTATCATGGCTGCTAGCAAAACTGATGTTTGTTGTATTGAGTCATGATTCAATACACAATTTTAAGGTTATATGAAAGAGGAGATTAGAAATTAGAACAAGAGGTATATTGAGTATCTTCCACTGGGAAAACTTTTTCTGAAGACAACTGTCAAAGAAGGGATTTCCTTTTGGGCAAATCATCCAATGGTAACAACTGTTTCCATTACAATTGTCTAAAGTGGTATTTTCCCTCTCCTTGGAGAGATCTTCATTAATTTCCTGTTTCATCTACCAGACAGGAAATTAAGTAAAATCCCCCAATGGGACACAGATGGCAAAAAGAAAACCTCACAGCAGCTGTAACCATTTCCAATCCTATACAAAACAAAAAAGTTTGGATTTTAGATATGTTATTATATTATAATTATACAGGATTTATATAGTGCCAGCAGTTTGCGTGGCACTTTACAAAATGAAGATATATTTTATTACACAAAAAAATGGTTGGATAGACCCACAAGGGCAGTTTTTACTCCTTTTTTTACACTTGGATTTCAAAATACAAATATAATATTCTAAATATTGTATGAAAGATTTTGTGCAGTATAATACTTTATTGTAGTAAAATAGTACTTTTATATAGGTACATACATCAGACCAAAGTGGGGCAACTGAGAAGGAAAGAGGGAAAGAGAGATTTGGGTCTTTTAGGGACAGACTCTTTAATGAGGGATGGTTGGGAGCTATTAATATTCATTGGTGGGCACTATCTGTATCATGTTCTTACAAACGTACACATACTGGGGTTGATTTACTAAAACTAGAGAGTGAAAAATCTGGTACAGTTGTGCATGGTAGCCAATCAGCTTCTAACTTAGATTGTAAGTTCCTTGAGGGACCGTGAATGTATAACATATATGCGTAAAGCACTGTGTAAATTGATGGCGCTATTTAAGATCTTAAATAAATAAAAAAATAAAACAAAATTTCAGCTTGCTCAATTAAGCTTTGACAAAAAATAAATAAATAAATAAAAAATGGAAGCTGATTGGTTTCAATGCAGAGCTGCACCAGATTTTGCACTCTCCAACCCCACTCTGTACTAATGCATATTCAGATTTATTTTGGCTACCTTTAAAATGGCATTGACTTTGAAATAGGCATTGACTAGATCTAAAAATATTTACAGTACTGTTAAGTACCGGAGTAATTACAAATTAGCTTACCACTATGCAGGAAAGGAAAATGAAATGATTTATTTATTTTTTTTTGGACATCAAGAACCATTTCTTTAGGCATGTAATGTATTAACAGCTTTCCACTGTTAAAGAACTGACCACTGTTGAAGATTCACATTAATGTTGCCATAAGACATGTAGTTTATCAATTGTAATCTTACTACCTTGAAAAAGCAAATGTACTTGTCAAGCAGCTGCTGGAATATATGCTGGCTTTTTCTGCATTTTGAATTGTTTTGTTTAAGATAACAATAAAAAAGGGTTTTCCGCAATGTCGAGCGCAGGACCTTTCTTCTTTTGTATACTTGAATTTCGGAGTGTGTATTGGTCAGAGCACCACGGGGAGTATACGGTTCCTAGAATGGAATATATGAGATTTACCCTAAAATTTTAACCATCTGGACTGACACTTCAGTGCTTTTATGGATGAACAGAGATTAGCAAGTGTGACTTTTTTCTTTTTCTTTCTATAAACACTAATTTAAAAAAGGTATTCAGCATGAGAGAAAGTGAAGAAAGAACTATGTATTTTGTTCATAGCAACCAATCAAATCCTTCCTCCTATCCTTTAGCGAGGGAAATGAAAGGTAGAATTTGTGAAAAGAATGTACGTAATTTGTAATAATATGAAAGCATTAGACCTCACACACACGTCTTTCTTTCACATACTTTTTATTGAGTTTTATAAAAGTTTACAGCAATTCAACATTTTACACAGAAAAGAAGTGTTAAAGCAGGTTCAAGGTGCAATTACAGTAAATGGGGAACAGGTAAGGAAAGGTAGGCAAAATGAGAACAGGATGCATATATAAATTATAGAGCATCAATTAACAAGATTTTCAAGCAGTATTGTTAGCTGCCTGAACCCCTTTAGGGTTAGGCTAGGCACTATGAAGCTTATGAACAGGATTATCAGGGTCTTGATTACCTACAAGTAGCAGAAAGGAAGGGGAACAAGGGGGTTTAATGGAAGAAAGACTGGAAAAATGATGAAGGGAGGGGAAAAGAAAAGTATGGGGGATCTTGATGTAAAAGAGAAGAGGGGGGGGGTATTAAGGGCTGGTAATGGTCAGGGTTATGGAGAAGTGACATTACAAGCTACAGGGTGTTGTCCAGTAGGGTGGGGGACAGGAAGAAAATATGGAGTCCTGCTGGTATATGCGATGTCATTACTCAAATATGGGGTTTGTGGTATATAGCACTTGTGCTCCAACCAAGGAGATCATATTTTGAGGAAGATAAAATAAGTGTTATTAAGTATAGCTGTAGGTTTAGGTATATCAAATTGGTGAGCTGAAATAATGTTCAGATGTATCAATACAGGTACTGTAGTTAATGGGTGGTATGGAGTAAATGTAGAGGTGCTAAGCTGTGGTGTAGTATTTCTTCAGATCAGGGACACTTCATCTGCTGGACAGTTTGTGTTGGCAAAGAAAATATGCAGCTAGGCTTTGTCTATGGGTGTGCCAGATAAAGTGCAGGGAACTTCTTTGTTCTATACAACCAGGTATTGATAAGTCACCAAAGTACTATGGTAGCTTTGGAAAAAAAGTAATTTTGGTGGTGTGCTTTTATTCAAACCATTATTTGGGGAGAGTGCACCAAGCAGCAAGCATTTGCTTTAAATAAAGAATCAAAAGAGTGGGTAATATGTATGCCCAAATCGTGTAAAGTAGTAGCCCCAGCATAGGGGAAATGAATTGGAGCTAAATTCTATTGGGGTGGATGGTTGAGCAGAGAGGGCTGTAATCCAAGCCCTGAAATCATCCCTAACACCCCATTTTTAGAGAACAAAGAGCACATATTGTCATGATAGTGTGTGGAAGGCTTTCTGCATGCCAAGGGAAAGCAACAATGTTTCTAGGAATTTGGAATAGGTGGTATGAAAAAATTGGATTATGCATCTATCATTATCTCCCACCTGCCCGGAGGGCACAAAGCTTAGTTGGTCCTTGTAAGGTCTTGGTCTATAAGCTGGCCCAAGCAAAGACTTATTCTGATAGCCAATATCCTTGAAAAAAAAAAAAAGAAACGGCTGCACATCCAGAGGTACCGATTGCCTTTTTATTGATCACTGTGGTAACACCAAAGACACCAACATAGAGTCACATAGACGCATTTCACACATTCATCCTGTGCTTAATCATGATTAACTATGCAAATTCTCACATGTGTAATAGCACACCAAGGAAGTTGTGATGTGGAGGGTATTGGTGTGGAAGGAATTGTGGCATCCACTGTATTTTAATGGGAGAAAATCATCTAGAGTGTACCTTCAGACTGAAACATCTGGTGAATACTAGTTCTAACCTAGTAAATATTCTATGCATGTGTAGCGATAACCCCGAAGGAGCTGCTTAAATTTGTTCAGCCATTAACTCTGCCTCTCAATCCCAGGAATGGCCTCAGCCCCTCTGGCACACCTGGCAATGTGATTAATAGAATACCACAGTAATAACACACTGACACAGTTCAAGTATTAATGTTTTTTTTCCATTTACTTAGGCAGCAAGAACTTAAAATGGTATTGGTCAGCCAGATCCCAGACAAATAACCAGGATTTGGTTGAAGTAATTTTTCTAGTGCTCCAACAAATATGCAAATAGACAGCATAAATGCAGTCAGTGACAGATAATCCATAAAGACCTTCTTCAAAACTATTACTTGCAATAAAAAAAAGTACTTGTAGTTATTAACAATACTAAAGGGGAACCCCAGGCCAGACTATTAACCATTGACTCTAATGAGAGGTCTGACTTAAAAGTAATGGTATAAGGGCCCTTATAGCAGCAATGACAGTAATGTCCCCGTTGCAGATCTGATGGTCTCCACTGGCATGGAAGAGCTCATTAACTTTTATTCAATAAAATGTAGTAGCAAGCGATAGGTTTCTTGAAATGAGGAAAGCTAAAGGTGTCTCTGCACAGTGTTCAAAGTAAGTTCAGTAAGGTATTCCTATGGTAGGGATGTCTGTGCAAAGTGTCCCAGTGAAACTGTGAGAAAGGGTTTGTAAAGGTGGGTAACTGTCCCCTCAGCAATGACCAGGCTGATTCGATGCCTTCCGGACAGTAGCTCATGCAGCGACACTGGTGCAGCGGATCCACTGTATCAATCTCCCAAAGTAAAGCTCAGTACACAGGTTGGCAGGTGACTGGAGTGGTGCTGGATGGATGTCAGATGAGCAGCAAACAGAGCCAGGCCCCTCTCATCCCGGTTGGAACGTGGTACATCATGTGGTAGGCCGCCATCCCCCTCTCACAGCGACGGAATGGTGTCCACATAAGGGGATCCAGGAAACAAAGAGACTTGGGCCTAGTCCGTCATGTACTTTTATAGTCTCTAGCACAATTCTCTTGACTCTCTGCAGTGCAGCCTGAGATTTGCAGTCCTGTCACTTTAAAAGCCAGTCAGGCTGCTGGGACTTCATATCACACAGTTCCTTTCTCCTCCTACTGTCTTCCCTTGATTGGCTGAGTTCATTCTGCTAATGAATATTTAGAGGAAAGAGCAGAGTAGGCTGTCTCTCCTCTGTCATGTCTGTGAGAAGAAAAGGAGGGAGGGGTGAAATCACTCTTGCAGAACTGACAGCCATGTCCCTGTTTAATGTGTGTCCTGGTCAGCTTGGCATTGTAATCCTGATGCAGCAGCTACAGAAATGAGCACCAAGGTGTGCAAAACCCATGGTAAAAGTCATGGGTGCACTTGGAATCACAACACAAATATAGGTGCTGGCAACTGAGGTTACTGTGCCAGAGTAAGCAGTGTACAGCTGCCTGACACCCCCCACCACAGACAACAGCATGTTTGACTAAGTATTTTAGACTCAGTAAATGAGGTAAACCTTCACTTTGCAAAGAATACCGAATCGCATGCAAGAAAAGTAAAAAAAACTGCATTTTTGCTTACACATGTTTGGATGATGGAAGTTAGCAGAGCTTGTGCTCATTTACTAAGCTCTGGAGCAACTGCACGTGCAGAGTGCAATCACACTTTGCAAAGTACAGTCTATTTGCCTTTAGTAAATTGTCCCCACATCTATCAACATCTGTGCGTCATTCCAACTGAGAACTTTCAGGTCAGACTTGCCCTCTTCTACCTCAGAAGACACAATACACATTATCATAAGTATAAACACAGAACTCCTTCAGACAATAGCAGACCTACTTACAATAAACACATTATGGTAGGGGGCCCCAGACAGGTGGCTTGCTGATGACATCTGCTTCTGCTATGAGTCTCACACTGGCAGAGACAATCATAGCCTTTTTTTTGTTCCAATAGTTTTTATTGCAATTTTAAAACAGCATACAGAGGTTTATACTCAAATATTAATTAGAAAACTGTTGAAACAAGGATGCAGTATCTAATATGATCAGTGACCCTAATCAAACACACATAAATAAAGCATAGTAAGATAGGTTATAACTTGGTTAGAGAATCATGGCCGTTTTAATAATGTCCTTTTGCATTACATAACAATACATCATCCTAAATTTTTGTACCTCACTCAAATGCCTGGGCCCATAGTCGGTAGGCAAGAGGCTAGTATTCAGTCCCCTCCAAAAAACCCTGTCCTGGGTGAGTCTATCACATTTCTCCCCCATCAAAAGTCAAATAACAAGGTCCCAGACCTCCACCTAGTATGGACATGCATTAGTCAGAGTGAACTCACATAGTCAGTCTGCACGATCCCCATTCATGGCTGCAAGGAATAGTTGTTATCAGTAGGTGTGGGGCAGAGGTCTGGGGGGTTTTCAACATTCCGGGGGTCAGTTTGCTACTGGGCAGTGGGGCTGATTGTCCCAGCTTCCTGTAGCTGTTAAGGCACTGTAGGTGCTAGGCAGAGGTCAGCGGGACTCTGCCCTGTTGCCAGTGATTCAGCTGGGAATAGAAGCTTCACTACATCAGCTTGACGCTGGCGAGATGGGCCAACTGCCTTGGCTCCCTTGAACGCCACAGTTGTTGCCGGTGCTGGGCAGAGGTTGCTAACACTCTGCCCTGTTGCCAGTGATTCAGATGGGAGTAGAAGCATCACTACATCAGTCTGGGGCTCGGTCTGCTGGTGGGGAGAGGGGCCGATCACCCCAGCTCCCTGAAGCTGTGGAGGTACTCTAGGTGCTAGGCAGAGGCCAGCGGCGCTCTTCCCTATTGTCCACAATTCAGCTGGAAGTAGAAGCTTCACTACATCAGCTTGTCGCTGAAGAGAGGGGCCGACTTCCACGGCTCCCTGGAACTCCACAGTTGTTCCGGTGCTGGGCAAAGGTTGGTAGCACTCTGCCCTGTTGCTAGCGATTCAGCTGGGAGTGAAAGCATCACTACATCAGTCCGGGCTCGGTCTGCTGGGGAGAGGAGCCGATCGCCCCAGCTCTCTGGAGCTGTGGAGGCACTGTAGGTGTTAGGCAGAGGCCAGCAGCACTCTGCCCTGTTACCAGCCCTTTTGCTGGGTTGCTGTCAGTGAAGACTGCAGGCCCATCCACGGACACCAGCTCAAGCTGCAGTTGTGAGGTGCCGATTGCATTCTTTCCCTGGAGTTCCTGTAGAGTTGATTGTTGTGTTAAGAGGCCAGTAGTATTCTGCCCTGTTAGCACTTCAGCTCTCACTGTTGTGGAGGGAAGACAGTTTACTCCACTCTGGCTGACTGTTGGAAAGGGAGGACGACAACCTCCTCTCCCTTCTCCCCCTGGATCCTGATCTGCTCCTCGGAAGTGACCACCGGAACTACCACAGGTGTGGGGCAGGGGTCTTGGACCCTCTGTCCAGTTGTCAGCGCTTCAGCTGGAGAAGTTTCTTGTAACTCCACAGATGCTGCTGGCAGGAAATCCCATGTTCCTGTCACTGTTGTGGGAGAAAGGCCGGCTGCCTCTTCTCTCAGGAAGCCTGAAGCTGCTGTTGGTGCTGGGCAGAGCTCAGTGATGTTCTGCCCTAATGCCAGCTCTTGTGCTGGAGGCTCACTTGGTTGTTCTTCCTCAGCAGAAAAGTCGATCAAATCACTAGTCTCTGGAACTGCTGAAAATCCAGGACACAGGTTGGCGGCACTTGGGCCCAGTGCCAACACTTTGGCAGGTGATTTGTGATCCATAACATTCTTCGATGAAAAGTCAATTAAATCCATACATTTCGTGATCTGTGGCTGGGCAGTGAGGGTGGCTTCCTCTTCTCCTGAGCTCGGGAACTGCAAATGGGAAGATGAGCCGGCTGCTCCATCTCCCATACCTTTACTCGGCTGCTGGACAGACGCATTCCTCCATCCGAGCCCATCCTGTGCAATAACAGGATCATCAAAGTCAGTCAACACTTGCTGCATCTGCCATAAGACCTCCCCATAAGACACTGTTACTCTGCCACATTGCAGACTCTTCAGCTGGGATTTCAGGACTGTCAGCTGGTACTTCTGGATAGTCCCAGGCAAAGGGAGCCCAGACTTGCTGATGAACAGAATCAGCCTTCTGTAGGCAATTTCCAGCTCCCATTCCTGATTGGCTGGAAATTTTCTAGTGCCCAGGGAACTTCTGAGATATTCAGCATCCGTTCTCTGTATTCCAAGATTTCTTCCAAATGCCACTCCAAATCGCTCCCAAAGTCAGGGTCTTCGGACAGCCTCTCTAATAACAGCCCCAGGCCGCGGTAGCCAAAGCCTTCTGTTGGGGTGTCGTCCATTAGGCACACTTGGGCTACATACCAGCAGAGGGCTCTGTAGCTCTCGTCCAACTGCATCTCCACCTGGACCAGCCTGGTTAAATCAGCTTTCCATTCATTGTGCGGTTGTCTCCCCAATACACCATTCGTACTTCGTACTGCGACCAGTACCTTTCCTGGAAGGAGGAGAGACTTTTTCCCTGGTGTTGCTGCTTACGGGCTAGCACTTCCTTCCAGAGTTCTCAGTGAACAGAATCATACCATCCCAGCAGGACTTGCTCTGACACTGGTCCAATGTTCTGTATCTGCATCTCTCGCAACCTCTTTCCGAATTCCTCTTCTATGGCGGCTGGTATCTGTACCTCTCTTCTCCTGCTATCCAGACTTTGGATCCAGGTGGAGGTTCGGATGTCCTAGACTGCAGGAAGCATCCCACTGCTTGCCACCAATGTAACAGAACGTCCCACACTCCGCTTAAGTGCTCCTGTCATATACTGCTTCCTCCAGTCTGAATATAGATATTAGATATTAAAGCTGCATATTACTAACAAGAACTAGGCAGGACTCGTTTGGCTGCAAAGTTGGAACTGTTTATTTGAACAAGAATACAGGCTTTTATACACTTGAGAAGGAGGTTTCCCCTCCTGAACATTTTACCCTAAAAATATAAACTGTAACCAAAACATAGATTAACATGAGCTAATGAACTAGTTATTTAACCAGCTTAGGTGACTCAGAGGTCTGACCTTTCAGGTCACACTTGCCGTCTTCTAGCTCAGAAGACATAATACACATTTTCATGGGTATAAACACAGAACTCCTTCAGACAATAGCATGAATCCCACACTGACAGAGACCACCATGGCCTTTTTAATAATGTCCTTTTGCATTAAATAACAGAACATCTTCCTAAATGCTTATAGCTCCCTCAAATGCCAGGGCCCATAGTCGGTAGGCAAGAGGCTAGCATTCAGTCACCTCCAAAAGCCTCTGTCCTGGGTGAGTCTATCACAGTGCCTACTTGCTGCTGCTGGTGAAGCATCATGTGTCTGTGTAAGGCTCGGCAGCGGCTGTAGACAGGGATTAGTTGACTTCTTCAGCCTTCAGTTCACCCGCGCTGGATAGCCCCGTCCTCTGAGAGTGGGCGCTGCACTCCAAAACATATTACTCCATCAGGCACCAGTTCCAATGGAGTGGGCGGCACTGGCCGCTACTCTTATAAAAGAAAAAAATCTCAGAGAGCACCGCTGCACTTGGTAGGAGACTTGGGGCTATGGACCCCAGGATCGGGGCTATAGCCGCAGAAGCCACCCCCTAGCAACCCCACTGGATAGAGGAATTGTTAAAGAGTTTGTTTTGTTCAATAGACTGTCAATGGAATTGGAGTCTCTGTCAGGATTTTTTTGCTGTCCCCACTAAGGAGCTTCACCAACTTGTTTGTCCTGGTGACCATTGTCTCCAGTACTGAAAATAATGGGAAATCCAACATGTAAGAATTGGGAAATCTTCCAAATTGGAAACCTGTTTTGCTGGCAACTTTCTGATAGGGTATATCCTCTCACTTTCTACCTTTTGATTTCCACCTTCTTCTGTGTCTCTGAGAAAAGAAATGAATAAAAAGCTCTGTGACGGGACACAGGCAGCAAATAAAAACATACCATGGGTCAATACCTTTTCTTATTTTATCCAATTTTAAAAAAAAACAGCTTTGGCATTACATAAACTTAATTTTTTTATACTGGGTTTCAAATTATATTTTCTAGGAAGCCAATCTGCACTGTTCTTGCACATCAAAAACCTTAAGTTACTATGGGTGAGCCGAACTGCCCTGGGTTTGATTTGGGCGTTGTTCTGCAAACTTCAATAAAGTCCAAATTTAGAACCTGAATCTAATCTGTCGTTTTAAAAATGCCCATTTTCTAGGTTAATATGCAAGAGGGCGATAAAAACAGCATGAGAATGGGCACTGTCCTAGGAAATATGTACCACTGCAAAAAAAAAAATTCCTTTCGGCAGCAGAATTTTTTTCTAAATAACATGTCGGGGGGGGGGGGGGATTCTGTAATGTACAAAAGGGTTCTCCTATGCATTTTTGGGGGGCATTTGGAGAGGTGCTATTTTTTAAAGGGCCTTACCGTGAAATATCATTTCTTGTCAATATAAACTTTCTTTTGTAAATTTCACTTTTGCTGTAGCACATCTTGCAGCAAGAATGAAAAAAAATTAAGCTCCCCAAAATACATACCAAACCATTTCAGTCTGGTATGCATTTTAAGAGGATACCTGATGTAAAAAAACAAATGTGTAAGGCCCCCCCGGAAATCTATACCTTACACTTAATCTGACCATTGAGCCTGGCAGGATAAGAAAGGGGAGGATGAATGTACTGAACCTTACTAGGGCCCATGCCCTCAAAATGGGGGGTACCTTGCCAAGCACCTTATCCCCATGTCAATGAGGACAAGGGCCTCTTCCCCACAACCCTGGCAGATGGTTCTGGGGGTCTGTGTGTGGGGAGCTTACTGGAATCTGGAATCCCCCTTTAATAATTAGATGACTCCCAGATACCACCTTACCTACCTAAATGAGCATGGGGGTACAAACTCATTAATGCGTATGGGCTACATAAAAAAAATGTAACCAAGAAGAAAAGACACCCAAATGTCTAACTCCCCTTCTCATACTCCCCCCACCGGAATCATGTGGTTCTTCTATATGCAGCATTCTGTTTTCTATTGAATTCAGTGCTGCTGTGCCATTTGCAGATCCATTCACAGGGACCTGTGAATGGATGATGACAAGTCCCATCTGACACTGCAGCAGAGGGACTTCTTAATGAAGCACAAGTGCAGTAATGTCATTGCACTTGTAGTTCATTGACTACTTCTTTCAGCCCCATAATTGTAGGTTCATACAGTACCTCCGTATGGAACTGGGGTTAGGGGGACATTCTACAGGAGCCTGTGTGTAGTATCTGTGATTTGCTTATTGCCATTGCAATGCTCTGCTGGCCTGTATGTAAAAATGTAATAAATGCTAATTTTTCTTTTGTCAATGTGGATGCATTTTATTATTGCTTTCCAAAAATTGGACTGCGCCTTTAACATCTTGGCTCTTATTTTTTTTTCTCAGTAGCTATTCATTTATAATACTAACTATTTTGACTGGAACTTGACAGAATCATACACTCCCTTACTGAAGTAAAGTAAACGATTATCACCTATTTGATTCATCGTTCAGCCACTGCTCAGCTTCCCACAAGATTGAGGAGCAACCAAAGATAACATCTAAATCTCAAAGGATTCCTGGGCCTTTGGAAATAGGTCACAGAGTCTGTACTCTTGATGTGGTATTAAACCCAAAACCAAAAATGTTATATATTGCAGCCTACCAAAAAAGAAAGGTGGAGAGGGTAATCGGTGTCTCAGAGGTGGAGAAGTTGTGAAGTCTGCAGTGAGGTGAGGGAATAGTTGAGCCACGGTTGCCAAATGAAATATATTTATCATGTAAGTCCTCCAGTGTAGCGGCCAATTTTTCATTAATAAATGAGCCATGTATTGTATATGGCTCTTAACCTTCAGAAATAAAGACATGGAGATTTCCATGCACGAGTGAGGGTTTGTTTAGCTGTAGCTGTAAATATGTATGGTGTATATATCTGATGTTGAGGTGATTTGAAGGTTGTTTTTTGCCAAACTTTTATGCTTTCATTACTACTACTAGCATCTCATGGTCATGGCCATTTTGGGTAAGGGCAGATGTTTCATGTAGCATTTAGTTCCTGGAATCCATCTGCCCTTAGCTCAGGCATGTATGCAGGAGTTTATGCTTAGACATGTGCAGAACAAAAAAATTCATTTAGTTTTGTTTTTTACATAAACTTGTTTAGTTAAATTTGTTCAATTCGTTCTCGGAATTTGTTTCATTTATTTGAATCAAATCAATCTAATTGCATTCAGATCATATTCCATTCAAATCCCTTTCTAAATTGAATTTATCTAATTCGACATTCGAATTTTGGAAGATGGTTATATTTTTTCCAATCTATTCTATTGTTTTTTTTCTATTCTATTCTTTTGTTTTCTATTCTATTCTTTTGTATTCTATTATATTCTTTTGTTTTCTATTATATTCTTTTGTATTCTATTATATTCTTTTCTTTTCTATTATATTCAAATGTATTCTATTAAAAATTAGAATTTTTGAAAAATTGGTTATATTGATTCTATTCATTTCTATTCTTTTCTTCTCTATTCTAGTCATTTATATTTCTTATTTTCTATTCTATTCGGATTTTGAAAAAATGGTTATATTCTTTATATTCTATTCTATTGTTTTTTTTTTTAATTCTTTTCTATTCTTTTATTTTCTATTCTATTCTGTTCTTTTTTAATTTGAATTTATTTTATTCAAATTTCAGAAGAAGTTTATATTCTATTTTATTCTATTATATTTTTTTTCTATACTTTTCTCTTCTCTTCTATCCTTTTATTCTTCTATTCTATTCTTTTCTAATAGATAATTAGATTAATTCAATTTTTTTTTAATTTTAATTTCAGAAGCTGACTATAATCTATTTTATTCTATTCTATTTTTTTATGTTCTTTTATTTTCTATTCTATTTTGTTTTGTTTTACTCTATTCTTTTATTTTCTATTCTATCCCTTTATTTTCTATTCTTTTTTTATATTCTTTTATTTACTATTCTGTTCTGTTTCACTCTATTATATTCTATTCTTGTATTTTCTATTCTATTATATGCTTTTCTCGTCTATTCTTTTGTTTTCTATTCTATTTTATTCTCTTCGGAAATTCAAATTTGAAAACGATTAGATTTCCATAACTATTCAAATTTGATTTAAAAACTATTAGAATTTCGTAATTTCAGATTTATTTAACTACTTACGGACCTCCGCCACAGTTTTACGACGCTACTTTGAAGAGTAATATCGTTGTTATTGCAGCAGCTAGCTGCCATAACCCCGGTATCCTTTCTTCAGCGGGCAAGCTGCTTCACGATAAAAGTGGTCTCTGCGGCGGATCCGCCGTGAGTTCACTTTTATCGGCGGTGGGAGAGGCGCATCGTGGCAATCGTTGTTGTGGTGTGTCAGTCTGACACACCGCAACTCCGATCTAGGTAAAAAGTCTCTGACGGAGACTCTTTATCACGTGATCAGCCATGTCCAATCACGGCTGATCAAGATGTAAATAGGAAGAGCCAGGGATCGGCTTTTCTTCACTCGCGTCTGACAGACGCGAGTAGAGGAGAGTCGATCGGCTGCTCTCCTGACGGGTGGGGTCTGTGCTGATTATTTATCAGCACAGCCCCCAACGGGTCCCGCCCAGGACCACCAGGGAAGCCGTTCAGGACCATCAGGATGGCCACCACACTGGACCACCAGGTATGCCCCTAGACCCCCAGGGAAATACCAATATTGGCAGCTGCCCATCAGTGCCCACTCCAATGCCTACCACTGCAGGTGACACCAGGGATGTCTATCAGTGCCTCATATCAGTGCCGCGTATCAGTGCCCATAAGTGCCACGTATTAGTGCCCATCAGTGCCCAGCAGTGCCACCTATCAGTGCCCATCAGTGCCGCCTATCAGTGCCCATCATTGCTGCCTATCAGTGGCACCTTATCAGTGCCCATCAGTTCCCATCAGTGTCCATCAGTGTTGCCTATCAGTGCCAACCAGTGCCACCCATGAGTGCCCATCAGTGCCGCCTATCAATGCCCATCAGTGCTGCATATCAGTGCCACCCATCAGTGCCGCCTACCAGTGCCCATCAGTGCCGCATATCAGTGCCCATTGTCAGTGCCCGTCAGTGCCCGCTCATTGGTGCCACCGAATTGGTGCCGCCGTATCAGTGCCTGTCAGTGCCGCCTTATCAGTGCCCATCAGTGAAAGAGAAAACTTACTTATTTACAATTTTTTTTAACAGAAACAAAAGCAAAACTTTTTTTCAAAATTTTCAGGTATTTTTTTATTTGTTTAGCAAAAAATAAAAACGGCAGAAGTGATCAAAAACCACCAAAAGAAAGCTCTATTTGTGGGAACAAAATGATAAAAATTTAGTATGGGTACAGTGTAGCATGACCGCGCAATTGTCATTCAAATTGCGACAGCACTGAAAGCTGAAAATTGGTCTGGGCAGGAAGGTGTATAAGTGCCCTGTATTGAAGGGGTTAAGAGGTCCTTTCATGCTTTTTTTTCTATTACAAGTAATGTTTATATTCTTTGTAATAGGAATAAACGTGACACAATATTTTTTTTAAAAGTACAGTGTAAAAATAAAAAATAAAAGGTAAAATAAATAAGAAAAAAAAAACTTTCTTTAAATGTGCCCCGTCCCGCCAAGCTCTTGAGTAGCGCCCGCATATGAAAACGGTGTTCAAACCACACGTGTGAGGTATCGCCGCGATCAGTAGAGCGAGAGCAATAATTCTAGCCCTAGACCTCCTCTGTAACTCAAAACATGCAACCTGTAGAATTTTTTAAACGTTGCATATGGAGATTTTTAAGGGTAAAAGATTGTCGCCATTCCACGAGTGGATGCAATTTTGAAGCGTGACATGTTGGGTATCAATTTACTCGGTGTATAAAAAAAAAATTGGGCTAAATTTACTGTTGTCTTATTTTTTAATTCAAAAAAGTGTATTTAAAAAAAAAAAGTGTGCTTGTAAGACCGCTGCGCAAATACGGTGTGACAGAAAGTATTGCAACGACCGCCATTTTAATTCAAAAAAGTGTATTTAAAAAAAAAAAGTGTGCTTGTAAGACCGCTGCGCAAATACGGTGTGACAGAAAGTATTGCAACGACCGCCATTTTATTCTGTAGGGTGTTATAAATATAAAATGTTTGGGGTTCTAAGTAATTTTCTAGCAAAAAAAAAAAAAAAAAGTTTTTAACTTGTAAACAACAAATCTCAGAAAGCGGCTCGGTCCCTAACCGCTTCAATACCGGGCCAATTCTGACACTTTGCTCCTACATGTAAAAATCATCATTTTTTTGCTAGAAAATTACATAGAACCCCCAAACATTATATATGTTTTTTTAGAAAAGACCCTAGAGAATACAATGGCGGTTGTTGCAACTTTTTATCTCAAACAGTATTTGCGCAGGAATTTTTCGAACGTGTTTTTTTGGGGAAAAAAACTGTTTTGTGTTTAAAAAAAAAACAAAACAGTAAAGTTAGCCCAATGTTTTTGCATTTTGTGAAAGATGAAGTTACGTCGAGTAAATATATACCTAACATGTCACGCTTCAAAATTGCACACGCTCGTGGAATAGCACCACTGTTCGGGACTTAAATACCCCCTTAGGCGACGCTTGAAATTTTTTTACTGGTTACATGTTTTGAGTTACAGAGGAGGTCTAGGGCCAAAATTATTGCTCTTGCTCCAACGTTCGCGGCGATACCTCACATGTATGGTTTGAACACCGTTTTCATATGTGGGCGGGACTTACGTATGCGTTCGCTTCTGCGTGCGAGCACACGGGGACAGCGGCGCTTTAAAAATTTTTTTTTTTATTGTTAATTATATTTTATTTTTTTTATTTTGACACTTTTTTGAAAAAAAAAATTATCACTTTTATTCCTATTACAAGGAATGTAAACATCCCTTGTAATAGCAACATGACATGTCAGGTGCTCTTAATAGTGAGATATGGGGTCAATAAGACCCCATATCTCACTACTAGGCTAGGCTGAAATAAAAAAATAAAATAAAACGATCGCCGCTTCCCAGCCGAAGCGGTGCCGTTTTTTTGAAAGGAGAGGCCGGGCATGACGTCATAACATCGCGCCCGGCCTCCGACGATCATAGAGACTCCGGGGACCATCTGGTCCGCCAGAAATCTCTATGATCTACATCCGGCGCCGGCGGATCCACTCTCCGCCTCACCGATCGTAACGGTGAGTCGGAGCAAGCACCGGAGGGCAGCGGGAGGGGGGGGACGTCCCCTCTCGCCTCCCATAGGAACGATCAAGCGGCGGAACGGCCACTATGATCATTCCTATGGTGTAGAGATTCGCCGGCTGAAACCGGCAATATCTGAATGATATCTGTAACTACAGGCATCATTCAGATATACCCGCTCAAAGCCCAGGACGTCATATGACGCCCTTGGTATTGAAGTGGTTAAAGTGGTTGCACACCCTGTACAACCACTTTTACCTACAGGTAAGCCTATATTAAGGCTTACCTGTAGGTGCTGGAAATATCTCCTAAACCTCCACGGTTTAGGAGATATTTACAATAAATGTCTATGACGGATTCACACTTTAGAAAGGGCACGATCGTGCTGTTTCTAAAAGGGGTCATGCCGTGACTGGCGGCTCCCGCAAGCTTGCGGGAGTGACATCACGCGACTTCAGCCAGTCACAGAGCCAGAGTTCGCAGCCCTGGGAGGAAGAGGGGTGAAGATGGACGCTCGCTGCTGGGTAGAGACAGCGGTGACTTCGCTGGCTTCGGTTTCAGGTAAGTGACACATAATGGGCTACTATGCAATGCATAGTAGCCCATTATGCTTTACCTTTGCAGGGAACTAAAAAGGAAGTAAAACCCATCAGGGATTACTTCATCTTTAAGTGATTAAATCCCTTACTATTGTAATTCAGATACATCTGAATTTACGAATAATGAAAAATGTGTCCGAATTTTAATTTGGAACTAAATGAACCACACAAGTGTGCTTAGCTGACAAAAAAAAAACTCCTACCCTCCCTCTTGTGGTGTATGGCATCATTTGCTTAGGCCTGGAAATCAGGAAGTAATTGAAGGAAAAAAACTATTATATTTATTATACTTTCGTATCAATTTACTAATGCTACTGTAGCGCATAAGGATTACAAAATAGTCAATGTTTATTGAAAGAGTGAAGTTCCTATCTTTTCTTTTTATTTCAGAATGGCATACAAACTGGCAAAGGTCCAATGCTGATGCAATTATTCATCTAACAATGCGATGAGCCTTTCCTAATGACTAATACTGCTTAAAAAATGTTTTTGGTCATCACGCAAGTAGTTGAATAACACTTTAGTGATGCACTAGCTGCTGCCAAAAACATGATTAATGAACCATTCACTGTTAGACATTCTATTTCTCATCTAATTTTTTCACACATAGTGCCTAGAGAGTCTTGTAATGTTATTTTTTTAATCAGATCATTTTTTTATTATATTAAAGTTCTTTATAAGGCAGTACAAATAGGCCCAAAACACATTAAAAAAAGGTAAAAAAGAAACAGAAAAACACAACTGGACTGGATAATATTACTAATGCAACTCATGCTCATGAAAATATATTTACCCGTAGTACATAGACAAAAGTAATAAGTAATATACTGTTCCACACAGAATTAAACATACGATTATCTAGACTATAATGCAGCATTAAATAAGCAAACATGTGCACTGCCGAAAAATGTGTTAGTTTCATTTCATTCATTAGAAAATTTGTAAATTCATAAATGTATTGGAAATTTGTAAGTTCTGTATATAATTGTATCCTATTTTGTATGTATTGCACTCTGCCCTCACTGTGCACACGGCACTAATAATGTTTTCAGTACATGTTTATTTATTTTTTATTTTTTTCAGTTATTTATATAGCGCCATCAATTTATGCAGCGCTTTACATATACATTGTACATTCACATCAGTCCCTACCCTCAAGGAACTTACAATCTAAGGTCCCTAACTCACATTCATACATACTAGGGACAATTTAGACAGGATCCAATTAACCTATCAGCAGGTCTTTGGAGTGTGGGAGGAAACCGGAGTACCCGGAGGAAACCCACTAAGGCACAGGGAGAACATGCAAACTCCAGGCAGGAGGTGTCATGGTTGAGATTTAACCCAGCAACCCTTCTTACTGCTAGGCGAAAGTGCTACCCACTACACCACTGTGCCGCCCATGTTTACATGTTTACATTCTTTCGAGTCATGATTAGAATTAGCCTGCCTATGTAACGCCCCTTGTTACCATAAACGTACAATTGTAATATTGATGTCATACCTACGTAATCATGTGTATAAAAACCTTCAAATGTGTCATAATAAAACAGAACAGTTATTTGGAACCACTAATCAATATGAGGATAGGAGTTGCCTATCATCAATTTAACAAAGTCAGCGTGGTGAGCTTTTCCTAGGGGGGTTTTCCAGGTGACCCTGAGTATCTGAAACAAGGAGCTTGAGACGATCCAGGAATTTCTGATAATCAGCCAGCTGAGGTAAGCCTTTTGCTTACATTTGAGTTATCAGACTTCCTTGATCGGTAAAGCATTTTCGGGACAAAGGGTACCTATTTTACTCCCCTTAATCGAACTGTATTGATTGGCGGTTATATGTTATGTTGTCTCTGTCTACTGTCCATCGAGTGTTATAGATAAGAAAGGGAAGAATAGTGCTGTTCACAGGTATGTGTAGTACATCTGCTAAATAAAGTCGTTTAGAGGCAAGAGGGTATAGGCACATGTAGAGAAGACTGGCCAGTCATTATGGACATTAAATTAAGTAAGGGAATGAAGGGTAAGAGACCCTCAAAAATACCCAGTGCAAGAGAAGCGCTATATATGAACCGGAGGTGCGGTTCCGCCTATACTGAGCCCCTAGATTAATGGTTAAAGTGGACAGGGATCCACAATATGTAACTGGGTTACCACTAAAGTCCACAGGGACTAAGAATCATGCAGAGTAAATAGCTAGAGAAACAGCTATGTGAGCAGGCTGGATCAAGGGTGACATTAGCACTAGACAGAAAGGGACATTTTCATGTTAAGTTGTGGGATGAATTTGGGGTCAGGCACTACAACTAGTAAAGTCAAGAAGCAGGGAAATATTAAAGAGTTAAATGTAAGTGATCTAAGAGAGATATATTCGTGTATGTGTGTGTGAATGCTGGGACCTTTAGTTCTATCCTTTGTGTGTGTCATGTACACAGATGTGACCCCCTCCTTTGTGCTCTCATGAAAGAATGTGGCTGGAATGAGAGGTCAGTGATAAGCTGGAAGGACTCCATGCCAATTCCAGTTTTTTAAGACAAAACATTTATAACAAAATGTGCCGGGTTAACAAATCTAATGATAAACAATGTGATCACAATTATTTTGAATCTGTTTTCCAGACATGGTAAAATGAAGGTGATATGACTTATTTCTGATTGGGACTCTAAAACAAAGTTAATACTGCAGCTGCAGGAACAGATTCACAGTACTCAATCACTGTGTTTAAAATGTCCGTTCCATGAAAATTTATTATTACATGTTATTTTATACATAGATAAGAAAGGGGTGGTGTGAGATGTTATTAAAAACTAACAAATAGAAAAATGTTATTAAAAGCTAACAAATACAAATATATTATTAAAAACTAGCGAATAGAACAATTGCAAAAGTAAAACCTTGAGAAGGGAGGGGGGAGTAGAGAGCGTTTAGTAGGAAATGTGACTGTGTGTTAGGTGAAGGTTACAGAACACATTTCAACAGTGAGAACAAAATGGAGTCTCTTGTGCTTAAATGAACAGTACAGTGAATGTCCATGTCATTTCCCCCCCTTTTGTTTATTTGACACCATTCTTCTCCACGTTACATTCAGCCGATTGCTGGTAACTCCTGTTACATTGGCGTAGAGAGACAGCGTCCTGTTCAGCTCTCTCCTAGCTTTCTCACAATATTGGGTTCATCAGGGCTGGTGGTACATTTGTTGATACAGCGGGTAGTCACACAGAGGCATAGCCTGATGAGGAAGTAAATAACAAATATGAGAAATAGGAACATCACAATGTGAGCGCCTATTTTCTGTAACCATGTTGCTATGCCATATAAAAAATCACCAAAACCTCCTAAACCCTGAAAGGGGTTCCATCCATCTTTAGCAATATCTCTGGCCTTATTCTGTAGTTCTCTTATCTTAGCAAGATGCCCTTTAATAATGTCCTCATTATCAGAAATGTATATACAACAGTCAGTGCGAAATACCTTACACATCCCACCTTGAGCTGCAGTGAGATAATTTAGCGTTAATCTGTGCTCTAATACTACTTTTTTAAGCTGAGCCATTTCTTAATTTATTAAACCTATATCAGTGGTAGTAAGGTTAATAATCTCATCTACAATTCTAGTGTAATTATTTAGTCTTTTCATTGCTTCAATTCCCCATCCTGTCAAGCAAGGGAACCATGACCATGCCATGTCACCTTCAGTGAACAGCTCTCTTTTGAACACTAAAGGGTATTCTGGACATTGATCTGGTCGCACTGTATCTTTGCGAACAGCCAAAGCAGGTACTAACTTCCCAATATAACATGTACCTGTAACATTAGTAGGAAGCCAGGCGTAAGCTTTATTTCCACATATATAATATAACCCTCTACGTTTTGACGGTATGCCTGCTCCTAAAAAACTGGAAGCAATAACATGGAATCTCAGGTAACCGATATTTTCACATATTGGGAACTGTGAGCGGTTTGTACTATAAAGGGTTCTATTTAGTTCTGGATCTGGGATGTAAAAATATTGACCATAGTTTCCTCCATAAACTGTATTTTTTGCTCCGGTGCAATCTGAATTGCCCAACCATGTACATTTAGTGTTAAGCAGCATGTAATGTTTAAACAAATCTGTGGAGTGTTTATCTGTTTCGAAACCATCAAAGTTACTGATCTGTGCTCATTAGCTGTGGAGACTATGTATGAGCCATTTATTCTGGTCCTGTTTAGATCAGTGAAATTGAGAGGCATTGCTATCATGGGTATTGTTCCTGTTTGGGGATGTAAGTGAGAACACACCCAGCAGTTACTAGCGTTGCTATGGGTTGCATACAATTTTAACATTTGGATGAAAGGGTTATTTTTCCATGTCTCAGTTCTCACAAACAACAAAAAGAAAAGAAACATTATCATCATTTTTTCAAAGGATATCATCATTTCAGGATTTTCTTGCAGTGACTGGCATGAATCCAGGTGGGCTTTGCTTCCAACTTGACAGCAGAACCGGTTGTCAAAAGCACCAAATGCGGTCCGTCAAATTTTGGTTCTTTCTGACGTGTCGCTTGACCACCACCCAGTCACTTGGTTGGATTCTGTGAATACCTGAAACAGAATCTGGGTCGGGGATAGATTTATAAACACCTTCATGTATTTTATTCAATGTTCTTTGCAAAATCTGAACATATTCTAACAGATTAGAGTGAGAAAATATAGCCCTGTTTTGGGTGGCCCTCCAAATAAAATCTCATAGGGGGACAGCCCATGTGGTTGTTTAGGGGTAGTTCGTACAGAATATAGGGCTAATGGCAAAGCTTCCACCCATTATTTTCCTGTATCTGCTTTAATTTTTGCACATCTTTTTTTCAAAATTCCATTAAGTCTCTCAACTTTACCACTACTTTGTGGATGATAAGGTGTATGGAAAGCTTGCTGTATGTGAAGGGCTTCCATTACCTCTTTCATTACTTGCTCAGTAAAATGGGTTCCTCTGTCACTCTCAATATTTTCAGGAACTCCATATCTACAAACTATTTCATTCAAAATTTTCTTTGCTGTTGTTTTTGCATTTGCTTTAGCTACTGGCCAGCTCTCGGGCCAACCTGAGAACATGTCAACACACACTAAAGCGAACTCATAGGTGCTTATTCTGGGCATCTGAATGTAGTCTAGTTAAATTCTTTGGAAAGGGAAATCTGGCTTAGGAGAATGCCCTTGGGGAACATGGACAGGCCTCCCTGCATTGTACAGAGCACAAGTGAGACATGAAGCACAAAACCTGGCTGCAAATGCACTAAATCCAGGTGCTATCCAATAGCAGTCAGTAAGTGCCACCATCGCGCCCTTAGCAAGATGACTGACGCCATGTGCCAGTTGTTCTAAAACTGGGTACAAACTCCTGGGTAGACACCACCTGTTGTCAGCGCTCCACAGGCCCTGCTGATTTTGGGTAGCATTACATTTGATCCACTTATCCTTCTCTTCATCAGGGACCTGGTTCTGCAACTGAATTAGAGTTTCTACATCCCACTGCTCTTGATGAGGGGAATCTGTCCCCGCTACCTGGGCGACCCCTACAGTGGATGTGACTCCAAATGCCCTAAGGGCAGCATCCTTTGCCGCTTGGTCTGGCTGGTACTTGTCAAATCTACTGGCAGACACATGTCTGGTATTTACTTGATTCATGATTTCCTGTACTGCATGTGGCACATACAGGATCAGAGCAGAATCTAGTACAAGCTCAGTTACTTTGTCTAGCAGCAAAATGCAGGCTGCTATGGCTCGCATACAACTGGGGGAGCCTTTGATGACAGGGTCTAATGAGGCTGATACATACATCACAGGCCTCTGTTTGTCTCCATGTAGCTGGGTGAGTACACCTGCAGCAAATCCATTGACTTCACGACAGAACAACGAGAAAGTCTTAGTATAGTCAGGAAGTCCAATGGCGGGAGCTTCAGACAAAATTTTAATAAGCTCCTTCATCTGCAATTCATTGTCCCATGTTAGTTTGAAAGGGTTTCTAGTGGTAGCCTCATATAGAGGAGCCATAAGTTCTGATGCATTTGGAATCCAGTCCCTACAATATCCCACTAACCCCAGGAAGGCACGTAGTTGCCGTACATTTCTTGGCTTTTCAAAGTTTTGTAGAGTTTTAACTCGATCTGGGGTTAGGTGACGGATTCCATGTGAAATGCAGTGACCCAGGAAGATCACATTTTCTTTTTGCAGTATTGTAGCTTATCTTTGCTAACTTTGTTGTTACTGTTATAGAGAAACATGAGAAGGCTTACTGTTTCTCTGCTACAAACTTCCTTTGTATCAGAACAAATAAGCAAATTGTCTATGTACTGAAGCAAAACTGTGTTTGGGTGTGAGGGGCACCATTGGTCCAATACTTGCTTTAACGCAGTATTATATTCAGAGGGGCTACTCACACAGCCTTGGGGCAATCTTGTCCATGCTAACTTTTGGGCATCATGGGTAAATAAAAAGGTGCCAGCAATCTGGGTGCAGAGGCACCGAAAAGAAAGCATTTGCAAGATCAATCACTGTAAAGCAGGTGCTGGAGGCAGGTATTCCACTTAGTAAAGTGTTGGGGTTGGGCACAATCGGGGGATCTGCCTCTATTATATTGTTAATGGCTCTCAAATCATGCACCATGCCATATGTCACCTGCCCACCCTTCTTGTCTGGCTTCTTTGCAATTGGGAACAGGGGTGTATTGACCTGGGACTTAATTGGTACAACAACCCGTGCTGCTTTCAGTTGAGTGATTTGATCCTTTATCCCCTCAGTCTGAGCAATACTCAGTGGGTACTGTTTAATCTGTGGGAGATGGGCTCCTGGTTTAATTTTTATCATGATTGGGGTGCAATCCAGCAGACCTACATCATATTTGCTGGTGGCCCATAATTCAGCGGGAATCACTTTCAATTCTGGTGGAAATGGCGGAGTGGAGTCCTGGATTAAAAATACTCCACAGGCAGTATTTAAAACTTCTCCTGACAGACTACTGACCACTTGGACTCCTGTAGGAGTGTAGTCTATGTTTGCTAAAATTTGGTTCAAAATGTCAGCTCCCAAAAGATTGGTAGGAACCGTGTCTGAAACTAACACTTTAGTGACAATTTCTGTTTGCTGTCCTAGCCTGAGTTTAAGTGGCTTGGACTCAACCAGTAGAGGTCCCGGTTAGGCCAACAACAGAGATAACATTTGTAGATAATAATCCTGGAGGTAAGTCCTCTATATTAAAAACACTTTGGCTTGCACCAGTATCAATTAAACAGGTTAATTCTGTTTCTCCTCCAGAATAGGGGAGTTCTTGTAAAAATACTTTTACCCTGGCCTCGGGACCATTGTCTCCCCTATTTCACATGATTGATACTGGCATGCCATTTTCCTATGCCTGATCCACTGCTTTTGGCAGAGAACTGGGATCAGCATGAGGTGCCTCTAAGCTCTTTTCTAGTCTACGGTCAGGAAGATGGCAGAATTGGGCTATGTGTCCTTCCCCATCAAAATTGTAGCATATAATTGGTCCCCGATTGCCATGATTTCTGAAATTGCCTTTGCCTCTTCCTCTTCCTCTCTGCTTCCCCATGTACATAACCTTGGGTTTGCTGTCTTTTTGGTTAATCCTGTTTTCTATGGACAACAGGATAGGCAGGACGTCTCGAATAGACATATTGCCTGCCTCAGGCCTTGCTGTGAGCAACTTTTCTTTCAACTGGGGATTAAACCATCAAGAAACCTTTGTTTCACCAGTTGTGTAGATGGACTTGCAGTTTCTCCCGCCTTCTCTTCCTCTATTTTAATGCCTGCTTCCTCAGCCATATCGCTTAACCGCCTCCAATAAGCCCCTGCTGCTTCCTCTCTCCCTTGTTTAGCATTCATAAATTCAGCATGTCTGGTTTGTCCATATATTTGGGGCAATTTTTCCTTCAATTTCTCACAAACCTCCCGTCCACTAACCATCTTACCTAGATTTTTGACGTCTACACCACATTCTTTAAGTACATAGCCAGACATGCTGCTTCCCACTGCTTTAATAAGAAGCTGATGAATGTCAGTAGCAGAAGTCTCATATGCTTCCTGTGCAGCGCTAAGTTTGTTTGCAAACCCAATTAGATTCTTTCTAGGGTCTCCCAATCCCTCTAAAATGGCTCTCATATCTTGGGGACTAAAAGGTACATGCCATTTAATTTGAGACTTACTGTCAACAGCATCACCTTCAAAAACTAATTCGGTTCTGACAGGATAAACTGCAACAGATTGCCCTATGCCAGGGGCAGAAGGGCTGGCATCTCCCTTCCTTCTCTCTTCATCTTGCTGCCACAATTTGGAAATTATGGTTTGCTCTGCAAGTTCAGACTCTATCTCTCTTTCTCTGGCCAAAGCCTTAAGTTCAGAGAGATCTAGTTTTGCATATGCGCCTTTTGATTTATGCCAATCATCTGTTTCTAAGATACGAGCCAAAATCCTCTTTGTAGGTTGATATGGGGCTGTTAAACCTCTGCTCTCTACTATATTGCATAGCTCATCTTTTGTGTGTTCCATGTAATCTAATTCTTTTGCTTTTGTGCGTGGACCCCTTAAAGCCAAACTGGCAGCCACATAGGGTGGGGGGTCCTCCTCTACAGAGTCTTCTGGCCAAACGTAGTAAATTTGGGCAGTACTTTTATTAAATATCTCCGTCAAGCCAGTTTGATTTGCCACTTTAGCTTCTGTCTCCTATGTGCAAGCTATTCTCCACGTTCCTTCACTGCACAGTAGTGGGCCATAATCGTGCAGAAAAGTTTGCCATACTTGTAAATCAAAAGTCCCTTCAGATTTTAAAGGTTTAGCTGTTCCCTTTGTCCATTCTACCCATTTTTCTAGGGGCTCAGTATAGGCGGAACCGTACCTTCGGTTCATATATTCTCTAGCGCTCATCTTGCGCTGGGCATTTTCTGAAGGCCTCTCTCCCTTCATTCCCTTAATTAATTTAATGCCCATAATGACTGGCCAGTCTTCTCTACTTGTGCCTATACCCTCTTGCCTCTAAAACAAATAGTACAGCAAATCTGCAGATTTACAAGAATAGTCTCCACTTATCTACGTGGATAGAAGGGGTTTATGACAATAGACAAAACACTCATTAAGAGACCCTCCTCGTCTCTTCTCTTCTCTGTAAGTTTTATCTGACCCTACCATGTGCCTCTGACCCAGGCCGCCCACAAGGAGCCAACGCAGGGAACTGCAGAGGGTTTTCCCTATCCACACACAGTCCAACCCGTGAAGGGGGACATATACACCTTCACACACACACGTTACCCAACCAGAAAGGTCCGAGAGTGGTCTGGTTTCCTTGAGAACCGACAGATAGGATACATAGGAAAAGGCAGAAATATAGCAAGCTTAAGGGCAGCTTACCTAGCCGGCATTTGAGGTCTGTGTTTCCCGATGATCCAGATCGAAGCGCGGTTCCTTCTGGAGACTCTGCCAAACTCCTGGCTGGCTCGCCAAGCTGATATGACTGATTTCTGATTGGGACTCTAAAACAAAGTTAATACTGCAGCTGCAGGAACAGATTGACAGGACTCAATCACTGTGTTTAAAATGTCCGTTCTGTGAAAATTTATTATTACATGTTATTTTATACATAGATAAGAAAGGGGTGGTGTGAGATGTTATTAAAAACTAACAAATAGAAATATGTTATTAAAAGCTAACACATAGAAATATATCATTAAAAACTAGCGAATAGAACAATTGCAAAAGTAAAACCTTGAGAAGGGAGGGGGGAGTAGAGAGCGTTTAGTAGGAAATGTGACTGTGTGTTAGGTGAAGGTTACAGAACACATTTCAACAGTGAGAACAAAATGGAGTCTCTTGTGCTTAAATGAACAGTACAGTGAATGTCCATGTCATTGGTTACATTTAACCGTGTATTAGACAAATTGAATATCCTTTGATAGTGGAAACAGTGCATTTAAAAAAGGGAAATTAAGTAAAATTAAGTAATAATGAGTATTAATTTCTAATATGAGTTTAACAATTTTATTAATAATATAGATATATTGAAGCTGGTTTAGCCAACCTTTTGGTTGGAAATGAAATCCAGGTTATTGGGGAAATTTGTAAAAATGGGATTAGTTTAGATTAAGATAACAATTTTGCAATTTTACATTTATACAATAAGCCCTTACTGAGAGAAAAAAAGATTAAGATGAGGTTGTTATTTGGAATACAGCTGCCATAATATTTAACAAAGCCAAGGTGGATGGGATACATAAGAAGTTTTTCTACAAAAATGAAATTTTAAGGTTCTTGATAATAACTTGATGTGCGGTCCATGATGTGAGAGTTATAATAAATAAAATTGAAATATAACAGATCCATCACATCAAGTCCACACACCCTGTTAGGATAGATGCCACCTGCAGCCAGTTGTTTTATAGTTGTTGATGCGTTCTGGTCCATCATACAGATTGTTGGTTTTGTTTTTATTTTATTTTATTTTATTTTTGAAATCCAAAGCAGAATGTGTGGATTGTGAAATGATGTGTCCCCTTTTCCTTGTAAGTGCAGTGGTATAAGCAGAAGAATATTTTGTATTTATGGACATCTCTCCATGACTGCAGGGTATTGTTATCATTTATTATAATATTGATAGGAAAAAGTTGTCTTTTTGAAATATGAAACTGGAGTTCTTACACATGATAGAAAACAAGCCATTGTAATATATTTATGCAAGTTGGACCCAGTAATAAAGGGTTCATCCTGATATATCAGAGCTGTAGCTTTATGCAAAGGTTCTATTAGGCAAAGTTACAGACATTGTTTTGGTCAAACATTTAATTTTTAATGGTCCGACATTCTGCACTGCAAATATACAGCTAACTAAATGTTTGTCTAATGAAAGGTTTAAAATATGAGTTTGTTTATGTACAAATCTAACAATGAAAAATGTGTACATTTGAATCCAGCCACCTTATTGCCTCTATTGGAGGAGGCTGGAGACAAAGGAAGACACATGTGTTAAATTGATGGCATAGAATCAGCTGCTGTGAGCCCAGTGCAGGACACACTCCCTGAAGACCCAGATATTAGATTTTTTGTAGATTTGAGTATGCAGTTTATCACCCAGAAGGATACTCTGTATTCAAAGTCATTGGATCCTTTTTCCCCAGCTCAAGAAGCAGAGCTCCATGTTTTAGAAAAGCCTGTGAGCTATAAAAAGAATGTATATTTATATAGATAGTCGAGATATCGAGAGCTTTTGGTTCCATTTGAAGGGCCAGAAGTTTGTTTTTACTTTGGCAGGTAAACCAATCAAGCATGCCAAGTTAATTTGATTGGCTGTTTTCAGCCTTCCAGGTTCTTGCTGAGGTAGCCTTACTAACATTAAAACTCACACATGGAAGCAGACCAGGCGACTAAGGATGCTGCATTTACAGCCCCAGACACTTGATGGGTCTGTGCAACTCACAGATTCCACCCTAGTTCTGGCCCAGTATAGCTGAGATTAATAATTCAACTTTAAGGACCCCAGAACAAGAAGAACAAGTGGTCCACAGGGGGCAACTTCTTATTAAACAGGACTTTGGAAAAGATGATCATTTATATCTGCCAGCCACTCTTTTCCCTCCAGTTTGACACATGGACCGTGTCATCGGTCACAAGCAGTTATGGCTGCCATAGTAAATGAGCATGGATTAGAGCAAGGGTTCTCCACAGTTGTTTTTATAACATACCACTTCTTGTTTTACCTGCTACCAAAGGTGTTACCAAAAGCTGAACATCCCTCCCAGAGATTACAAAAAAGCTATATCCAGATGCCCAAGTCAGGATCTTACAAGTATGCATTTTGTCTGTATGGACATGTTTTCTGGATGTCCAGTGGCAAATGCTACTGCAAAGGCCACAGTAAAAAGTGTTATCAGAAGTAGTTTGTAAATATAGAGTGCAGAATCTACAGAGAGTAACAGAAGAAGTCATTTTTATAGGAGAGTCCTTACTAGAAGTTTTGAGGTTTTATTTTTACACCCCCTACTGTCTACAATGTAGTGGACAAAGTAGAGTAAGAAACTAGAAAACATTTGCCTGAATGTTTTCTTATATTTTAACAAGCCCCTAAGGGGGATGTTGGACTCTCTCCCTATGGGATTTGGTTTGGGAGTGTGTTACAAAATTGCTTATATTTTGTTTTAGCAGCTGAAGTCCTCCATTTGGATCTCACAGAGAATGTTGCTGATCTTTTAAGGTCTTTGACAAACTCATTTATGTGTTTTCTCCCCAATTCCATATCCTAAAGGTTTGGAAGGATCTAAAACTAAAGCCAGGTGACTTGTGGATTGTTAAGAGACATTTATATATAAGGAAATGTTTGGAGACTCAATACAGCATCTATTTCATGTACAGTTTTTGCAAAACTTGAAGGAAAAGTCACCTGGATCCACACCAGACACTGTAAAAATGACTAAATTAAAGAAATCTCTGTGTTTGATTTGTTTCCCTCTTGCTATCACAGTCTAGGGTACTTTTTGATTCAATTACTTTAATTGTAAGGGATATATAAATTTGAAAAGTAGTTTAGCCATGTTGAAGTCATATTTGTCTTTTGTCTGTCTTCCATTTTATGTAGAATTGTCTGTGTTTACATTTGCTGATAAATCAGCATGCCAACAATTCAGCAAGAAGGCCATTCTGGCCACAGGAGTGTACAGCCAGTACTCTGTAAATATTTTGTATGTATTGCACTCTGCCCTCACTGTGCACACGGCACTAATAATGTTTTCACTACATGTTTACATTCTTTCGAGTCCTGATTAGAATTAGCCTGCCTATGTAACGCCCCTTGTTACCATAAACGTACAATTGTAATATTAATGTGATACCTACATAATCATGTGTATAAAAACCTGCAAATGCATCATAATAAAACAGAACAGTTATTTGGAAAGATGCTGAGCGTATCTTTTTGTGTCTGTTGCCTACTGCAGTAGTTATTATTAATTTGGAACCACTAATCAATATGAGGATAGGAATTGCCTATCATCAATTTAACCAAGTCAGTAAATAATAAAGAAAATCCACAAATTCTAAAGAATAACTAACTAACTAACAATAACTAACTAAATGATAGGTATTGGCATTTCCTTTCAAATTTGTCTGTTAGTGAATGCTACGAATACGAATTTATCTGAAGTTACAAATTTACGAATTATCCGAAATAAAAAATGCCGCATCTAAACAAATGGAACGGAACATATTAATAATAAATAATAATAATAAAACATTTTTATTATTATTATTGTTATTTATTATTATTAACTAGTTATGTTCCATTCATTTAGATGCGGCATTTGTTATTTCAGATAATTCGTAACTTCGGATAAATTCGTATTCGTTACGTTCACTAACAGCCACATTTCAAAGGAAATTCCAACACCTATAATTTAATATTGAAGAAATGGATTCTGGACAGCTGCACTCCGATAAAAGCCTTTATTGTAATGAACAGTCAACGTTCATGTGACAACAGAAGCAGGACAAACATCTGATGCGTTTTACAACATCATTGTTGCTTTGTCACAGCTAAATGACCTTGTATTGTTTGAAAAATATACAGTGGGGACGAAAAATATTCAGACCCCCTTAAATTTTTCACTCTTTGTTATATTGCAGCCATTTGGGGATCTGGATTTGGGGATTTGGGGATCCTCTGTCATTCCTCCTTGCAGATCCTCTCCAGTTCTGTCAGGTTGCATGGTAAACGGTGGAAAGCCATTTTTAGGTCTCTCCAGAGATGCTCAATTGGGTTTAAGTCAGGGATCTGGCTGGGCCATTCAAGAACAATCACAGAGTTGTTGTGAAGCCACTCCTTCATTATTTTAGCTGTGTGCTTAGGGTCATTGTCTTGTTGGAAGGTAAACCTTCGGCCCAGTCTAAGGTCCTGAGCACTCTGGAGAAGGCTTTCGTCCAGGATATCCCTGTACTTGGCCGCATTCATCTTTCCCTCGATTGCAACCAGTCGTCCTGTCCCTGCAGCTGAAAAACACCCCCACAGCATGATGCTGCCACCTCCATGCTTCACTGTTGGGACTGTATTGGACACGTGATGAGCAGTGCCTGGTTTTCTCCACACACCGCTTAGAATTAAGGCCAAAAAGTTCTGTCTTGGTCTCATCAGACCAGAGAATCTTATTTCTCACCATCTTGGAGTCCTTCAGGTGTTTTTTAGCAAACTCCATGCAGGCTTTCATGTGTCTTGCACTTAGGAGAGGCTTCCGTCGGGCCACTCTGCCATAAAACACCGACTGGTGGAGCGCTGCAGTGATGGTTGACTTTCTACAACTTTCTCCCATCTCCCGACTGCATCTCTGGAGCTCAGCCACAGTGATCTTTGGGTTCTTCTTTAACTCTCTCACCAAGGCTCTTCTCCCCCAAAAGCTTAGTTTGGTTGGACGGCCAGCTCTAGGAAGGGTTCTGGTCATCCCAAACATCTTCCATTTAAGGATTATGGAGGCCACTGTGTTCTTAGGAACCTTAAGTGCAGCAGAAATTTTTTTGTAACCTTGGCCAGAACTGTGCATTGCCACAATTCTGTCTCTGAGCTCTTCAGGCAGTTCCTTTGACCTGATTCTCATGATTCTCATTTGCTCTGACATGCACTGCTAGACAGGTGTGTGGCTTTCCTAACCAAGTCCAATCAATATAATCAAACACAGCTGGACCCAAATGAAGGTGTAGAACCATCTCAAGGATGATCAGAAGAAATGGACAGCACCTGAGTTAAATATATGAGTGTCACAGCAAAGGGTCTGAATACTTAGGACCATGTGATATTTCAGTTTTTCTTTTTTTAATAAATCTGCAAAAATGTCAACAATTCTGTATTTTTCTGTCAATATGGGGTGCTGTTTATGTGAAATCTCCATTAATAGCTGTAAAATATTGTAATTCTCAATATAGTTCATTTAGCTTGTATCTATATAGGGCGTAGCATTATCTTCACATATATCTGTGGTAGACCAGACAAGTCGGTGCCTAGGCTTGGGTATATAAACTATGGGATCCAAACATTATTGTTTTATACATACTCACTTCAAAGGATCCCATGTTGGGATATGCAATGAAGGGAGGCCAACACGGAATCAATACTTAACTTCCCATGAACATTCAAGTTAATCTCCTGCTCAGAATAGTCACAAGGATTTGCATTAAAGGGGGCTGACTTATGCAAAGTATAGGGATTGGAGATGCAGCCAGTCCTTAACTAGCAATAGCTCACAAATCAGAGCCACACTATGCCAACCAATGAGGCATCAGCCTGTAATGATATAGACAGATTGATGGGAGGGAAACACATTGAATGGGAGAGCAGCCATCAGAATGAAACTTGGTGAAAAGGGTAATTATGGGAAAGGTCTGCCCTTTACTTGTAACTAAATATGTTTGTAGATTAATGTTTTAAGGAATATACTCTGTATTCCTTCATGCAATTCTCTTATTTTAACCTAATATTTTCTTCCTTGGTGTAGACTATAGATAGATGGTTGTGTATTAGATAGACTTTCCACTACTCACCAATAAATGTTGTTATTGTGTTTAAGCTTTCACTCTTGGTCAAAGAACTCTCATTTAACCCACATCATATCTTTGAGATATTAAATCTTAAATATAATAAACGGGTAACAATGGTTAACATAAACAAAAAAAGAAAACGGGATTACTATATATACATGTACATATCAAAGATATGCACATATAAGAAAATCCAATATCTCAAAATAGTCAAAAAAGTTAAAACATGATAAAAAAGACATAGTAAACCATCACCCTGTACGGGGGAAATGCATGAAAACATGAAATTGTAACAATAAAAGCTAGATACATTTATAAACAAAAGTACATGTGCAAATTGTTGCGAAGCAACCTTTAATACTAAAACCATGTTTATAAATAATTTCTTTTGTATTTGTATTTGCGCCCTTTTTTCTTTAGTGGCACCCCGTGAACTGAAGTTCCCACATATAAACATGGTATGTTCCAACATGTTTTGGTAGATTTTTAGACATTATTTATAAACACGGTTTTACTATTAAAGGTTGCTTCGCAACAATTTGCACATGTACTTTTGTTTATAAATGTATCTAGTTTTTATTGTTACGATTTGATGTTTTCATTAGTTTCCCCCGTATTATACATGATGATGGTTTACTATGTCTTTATAATCATGTTTTTACTTTTTTGACTATTTCGAGACATTGGATTTTCTTATATATGCGTATCTTTGATATGTACATGTATATATGGCAATCCGTTCTTCTTTTTTTGTTTATGTTAATCATCTCGTTTTGCAGTCTATTTCCATGTTTTCCATTTTTTCCATGTTTTCTCAGGGGTCTCGCAAGTATGTATGTATCTCTTCCTACTCCCCCCCCTTTCTGACCAAATGTGTTTGCAATTTAAAATCATTGAATGCATCATGTGACATGTTTGAATTTGGTATATATTTGTCAAACTATATGTGGTCATTTAGCTATGATTAAGCAACAATGATGTTGTGAAACGCGTCAACTGTTTGTCCTGCTTCTGTTGTCCCATGACCGTTGACTATTCATTACAATAAAGGCTTTTATCGGAGTGCGGCTTTCCAGAATCCATTTCTTCAATATTGTTCGTGCTGAGCCTGCACCTGGTTTCCACTTTGAGGAGGGCGTTTTCTTCAGTACCCCACCTGGAGCGGTTCATCCTTTTGTCCTATGATTTAATAGTTAGCAATAGTTAAATTAATAGTTAGTTATTATTTCAGATTTTCGAATTTTCGGATTTTCAAATTTCAAATTTCCGAAATTACGAATATTCAAATTTACGGAAAGATTAGTTAAACAGGTTTTCATTAATTCGGATATTTCCGAATTAACAAATTTGTCAAAATTCTTTAAAAATGAATTTGAAATTAATTGCACATGTCTATAAATAAGTATGAGTCTGGATATAGACATCTAAAAATAGACTTGCCCTTCATACTATCTATCATTGCAATCTAAGAAGCATCCAGTCTCTGCCTCCTTGCAAATGTCTCTCCACTAGTGAAATATCACAGCTCTATTCATGGTAGCATGGGCCATCAATAAACCTTTAAGAAAAAGTCAAATATAGTGTATGTGTCTTCTTTATTTTCTGGATTTGATACTTGGTACTGAAATGATGTGTATTCTTTGCTTATAAGGGCTAGTTACAGGTGTCTTAGCCTAAAAGCCTATCTAGAATGAATTACGGAGGAACTAGCCTTGGGGTTTCCAACCAGCTTTTTCCACAGCTTCGTAAATTCAACTGCTGCAGGAGGAAAATGGAGGGGATCAGTTTCTCTATTTAAAAATAAAAAATTAGTAGCCTCATTGGTAAAATATCAGCGGTGTTAACAGACCTCTAAAGGTATCACCTTTGAGACAGGGAAAAGAGATTGAGAACACAGCCCTCAATCTCCATCTCTGCAGTCACAGCCGCAATGAATCATAGACAGGAATAGCTCTGTAAGAGCTTCACATTCATTCACAAATGTAAGCATAGTAAACATAGTTTACTATGCTTCAGTTATGAATAGACGGAGTCAGTGATTAGTACCATTCAGAAATGGAAGGGGCTTGTAAATTACTTTTTTACCAGCCCCTTCCCCAGTCTTCATCCTGATACATCCCCTGCAGCAGCCGGCGGGAGAGAGGAGGGGTGGAGTGCTGCTGGGGGAGGGGGGGGGACTGCAGGAAAGGAGGAGCCGCGCAGCAGCATGTAGAAAAAATGTTTCCATTTGATTTTCCATTTAAGATTAATCAAATTAATAATCTACTATTTTCAATTGACTGCTGGGCAATTGTGTTATAGAAGCCCTAATCAAATGTGGCAGAAGACCTTTGGCTTCTTGTTAGATTGCTTGATATTCTGTTTTTAACCGCTTCAGCCCCAGAAGATTTTACCCCCTTCCTGACCACAGCACTTTTTGCAATTCGGCACTGCGCCGCTTTAGCTGACAATTGCGCGGTTGTGCGACGTTGCACCCAAACAAAATTAACGTTCTTTTTTTCCCACAAATAGAGCTTTCTTTTGGTGGTATTTGATCACCTCTGTGATTTTTTTTTTGCACTATAAACAAAAAAAGAGCGTCAAATTTGAAAAAAAACGCAATATTTTTTACTTTTTGCTATAATACATATCCCCCCAAAATATATAAAAAAAACTATTTTTTTTCCTCAGTTTAGGCCGATATGTATTCTTCTACATATTTTTGGTAAAAAAAATCGCAATAAGCATATATTGATTGGTTTGCGCAAAAGTTATAGCGTCTACAAAATAGGGGATAGTTTTATGACATTAATAATTTATATTAATTAATATTAATTTTTTTTTATTAGTCATGGCGGTGATTATGGTGGACACATCGGACACTTCTGACACTATTTTGGGATCATTGTCATTTATACAGCGATCAGTGCTATAAAAATGCACTGATTACTGTGTAAATGACACTGGCAGGGAAGGGGTTAACCACTAAGGGGCGATCAAGGGGTTAGGTGTGTCTTAGGGAGTGATTCTAACTGTGGGGGGGATGGGCTACAACTCACATGACAGTGATCACTGCTCTGGATGACAGGGAGCAGTGATCTCTGTCATGTCACAAGGCAGAACGGGGAAATGACTTGTTTATATAGGAACTTTCCCGTTCTGTGGCTCTGTGACATGATCACTGGGAGATCAAGTCCGCGGATCTTGCGGGCACGGTCATGCTGTACGCGGCGGGCGCCCCACCAATTAAAGGGGACGTACAGGTACGCCCATTTGCCCACCGCTGCCATTGTACCGATGTATATCAGCGTGCAGCGGTCGGCAAGTGGTTAATTGATTTCTATTTGAGAGCCATTTTTTTTTCAATGTATTAAAGTGGAAGTTCAGGATCGAGCTCACTTAGCTGAAACCTGCTCCCACCCCTTTTCCAAACCCTATTCTAAATAACCTGTAAAATGGAGCTGCTTATTCGTAGCTATTCTGGGGGTGCTCTGATCAGGTCACATGATCGGGTCCCAGCAGCGGCTTCAGGGGAGAGAGGGGACAGCCGACAACAGATGCCCCATAGTATGCGCCACAGTGCTAGAAATGCATGAACAGACAAAGTGACATTTTAATAAAGTTACAAATGAAAGAAAAAAATGGTAACAGTGCCTTGCATTGTAAAAATGCAAAGCACCACCCCTCACTGTCCATACTGAGCGGACACCAGCTGGCAGAGGAAAACAGCTTGTTTATCTCTGTGGGCCAGTCTGAACACGAATTGAGCAATCAAATCTGAAAGTAGTTGAAATTGCCTTAAAATTAGTACGTGTATGTATAACATCCCAGATAACAAGCAATTGTGCTGCAAGTTTGAAAATGACTTGCTAAGCTTTTGCTAGACTTGTCAGGCTTTTAAAGTTTGTTGCACAATTGCAGCAAGTCTGCATTGTATGACTCCAGATCAACTTTTTTTTCAAACATTCTGCAAGTCTGCTGCAAGTTCTGGTTCAGTTATGTTGTGCAATAGTCATCCCACCACAGGGGGCACTGTTGCTCAATTTTCAGGCCATAGACTTGCTGTAGACTCACCACTGCAACTTTGCTCTTGCAAGAGACTTGCCACGCAAATTTGCTACAAATTGAAGTGTCAACTAGAACCTGTACTTCAAGTGCTCTGCAAGTGTACAACTTGCCAGTGAAAATGTGCAGCAAGTTAACAAGACTTACAATTCAACACCGCCACAAATTTGTGGCAAGTTATCCTTGCTATCTGGGTTAAAGGATGAAGATTTAGGAAAAGAGAGGGAGGATATAAAACAAACTAGTTTTTGAAATGAATAAATGTCTGCTTAAAGACCAACTCTGGGCAACTAAAAAATAATCCCTTGAAGTGGGGATGCTTCCCCACTGCAAGGATTAATAGCTCATTTTTTTCTACGGGAGAGAAGAAACAGTTTACTTACCTAATCCTTGGATCTCTCAGCAGATGGAGCTGTCCTATGATTTGTAGGAGAACTGGAATATTGAATTGACTATGATTTGTAGGAGGACTGTCCCTCAGCATCATCACATCTAATGCAGGACTATAGACTCAGGGCCCTAGCCTGAGGGAGCGTGGCCGAGAAGAAGCTGCAGAGACCCGTCTATCTGCAGAGAGGAGCACAGGCTCAGGTAATTAAACCTCACTGCAAGGGATAATCTCTTAGTCGAGCAGAATTGAGCTTTAAAGGTAAAGTGGAACTACACTGCATCTGAGAATAGCAAACAAAAAAAATTAATTTATTCATTATTTATTTCACAATAAAGGTTTATTGAAATATGAGAACAGTACACATGATTGTACAATATACTGTATATAGTACAAGTGCAAACAGTATTTTTTTATGAATTTAAAGCAAACTCCCCCATCATCCATGTCTCCATGGATGACTCAAACCCCCCCCCCCTCGCCAGCATTCCTGTCCAAGACCATCTTGAGTAAGGACAGGTGGTTCATGTAGCAATTACATTCTGGAATCCATTTGCCCTCAGGCATGCAGGCAGGAGGGTGAGCTGCAAAAACCCCTCCACTTCTCCTGAAGTCTCATGGGATATATGCAATTGTTTGCCTAGGCCAAGAAACCAAAAATTAACTGAAGGAAAGAAAAAACAACGTTTAAAACAAGTAAATATGACATGCGTTCCTATCTATTTACTAATGCTATCATCATAAGGATTAAAAATAGTCAATGTTGATTGAGAGAGTGAAGTTCCACTTTAATCAGTTCCTGCCCGTGCTATGGCCAAAAGACCGATACAGCGTGGGCTTACAATGCTGTCCATGGATGACCTCCCGTGCTCACGCTGCCTGTGCGCCCCCTGTGGACTTGGCAGATCGGGGTAAAGGGCCAATCACAGCGGCCCTTTACTACGTGATCAGCTATCAGCCAATGACAGCTGATCACCTGATGTACACAGAAGCCGGTTATCGGCTTTTTTTCCCCTCACACTGACAGCGGCTTCTGTTACATTGGTCCCAACATTGTCCACCAGTGCTGCTAATCAGTTCCCACTCTGCTGCTAATCAGTGCCCACCAGTGCCACCTATCAGTGCCCATCAGCACTGCTAATCATTACCCACTAATGCCACCTATTAGTGACCATCAGTGCTGCCAATCAGTGCCTCATCATCAGTGTCACCTATCAGTGCTGCCTATCAGTGCCACCTACTAGTACCTATCAGTGCCCTTCAGTGCGCCTATCAGTGCAACCTATCAATGCCCATCAGTGCCGCCTATCAGTGCCCCTCAGTGCCACCTATCAGTGCCCATCGGTGCTACCTATCAGTGCAACCTCATCAGTGTCTCATGATCAGTGCCCACCAGTGCCGCCTTATCAGTGCCCATCAGTGCCCCCTAACAATATCTATCAGTGCCACCTATCAATGCCCATCAGTTCTGCTTTTTCAGTGCCTATCAGTGCCAATGAGTGAAGCCTATCAGTGCCCATCAGTGCAGCCTATCAGCACACATCAGTGAAGGATAAAAATTACCTGTTTGCAAAATTTAAGAAAAATGTTGTTTTTTTTTCTCAAAATTTTTGGTCTTTTTTTGTTTGCTTAGCAAAAAAGAAAGAACAAAGAAAGTTGTATTTGTGTTGGAAAAAAAAAAGATAAACATTTCATATGGTCACAGTGTTGCATGACTGTGCAATTGCCATTCAAAGTGTGTACCTACCCAGTAGGTAAGTGGTTAAAGTATATCTAAAACCAAGCACTAAAATGTAATATATTGCTTCTAACCAAATGTGGTGGTTGCATTAGTTTTCTTTTTTTTTTTGTAGGTAAGTACATATTTTGCATGCACACAAAAATCTGTTGACCCTGCCAGATGCCAGTGTGCACTGAACCGAAATGTTATTCGCCTTACCCAGTTCTCTTTCAGGAATTATAGAACACCCTCCCCTTTGTTAACCACTTCAGCCCCGAAAGGATTTGCCCCCTTCTTGACCAGGCCATTTCGCTTTAACTCACAATTGCCCCCAAACAAAATTTATGTCCTTTTTTACCCACAAATAGAGCTTTCTTTTGGTGGTACTTGATGACCTCTGCGGTTTTTATTTTTTGCGCTATAAACAAAAAAAAGAGCGACAATTTTGCAAAAAACACAATATTTTGGAGTTTTTGCTATAATAAATATCCCAATTTAAAAAAACAAAGTTTTGGCCGATATGTATTCTTCTACATATTTTTGGTGAAAAAAAATCACAATAAGCATATTTCGATTGGTTTGCGCAAAAGTTATAGCATCTACAAAATAGGGGATAGATTTATGTTTTATTATTTTCTTTTTTTTTTTTTTTTTTACTAGTAATGGTGGCGATCTGTGATTTTTTTATCAGGACTGCGACATTGCGGCGGACAGATCGGACACTTTGGACACTATTTTGGGACCATTGACATTTATACAGCGATCAGAGCTAAAAAAATGTCACTGGCAGGGAAGGGGTTAACACTAGGGGGCAATCAAGGGGTTAACTGTGTTCCTTGGGTGTGTTGTAACTGTAGGTGGGATGAGACTAACTAGGGAGGAGAGAGATTGGGGTTCATACTCTGGTCTGTCTCCTCTCCTCTGAGAGAACCAGGATTTGTGTGTTTACACACACAGATCCTGGTTCTCGCTCTGTGGGAGCCCAGCGGTCATCGCGCCCGCTCTTAAAGGAGCGACGTACAACTACAGCGATTTGCCCAGCCGAGCCAACCTGCTGCAGTATAACTGTGGTGGCTGGTCAGCTAGTGGTTAAGGAGAAGAGGAGAGGGAAGGTATCCTGCATCTCTAAAACACTTCCCTTCTCAAGGTGACAATGCTGCACCTCCATAGATAACGTGCAGTAAGTGAACGTTGTCATCCTAGCACAGAAAGTGTGTAATTGGTAGGGTCACCATGGGAGAAAGCTTGAAAAGAAGAAAACCACTGCTTCTAAAGACAACCACATTACTACATCTGCGCAACCACCACATCTAAGGACTGGCCAGCTGCAGTACTTGAATTTTTTTGTTCTCGGGTCTAGATATCTTTTAATTGTTGTTCTGTAATTAAGAATATATTTCTGATTGATTACTGTGGGTCGGCAGTGGTACAGCACTTTACGCACTAATCAAACAAAGGAACCCAAGTTACAATCACACAGGAAACCCTGCATCTTGTTCATTAGAGCTGAAAAGTGAATTTCTGTTTATTGTGAGCTGCAGCTGCCACTTTGTCAAACACAGCACGTTTTGGCGCCTAGCTTCAGGGGATGAAACGGACCACTGGAAGAGCGTCCATTTGTTACATGAACAGGCCAAGACTTTTTGACAAACCCTTTAATGTTAATTGATCTCATTCCAGTGGGTCAAACCACGAGGAAGAGGGAAAAAAACATAACATATTTATAAGCTTCAGAATATCTTTATAGCCAAAGCTGAAATGTGTTCTTTCTGAAATAATCTTACAAACCTCTGTAACCCAAGGATGTATTCTGCTGAGTAAGTGACTAATGTTTTGGCCGTGTTACATGGCTACATCTAACTGCAAAGCAGATTATTAGAGTAATTTATGCGTTTGGATGGTATTCTTTACAACACATATGTGTTCTTTCAGGTTGATACAGGACATTAAATAAAAAGGGTCAGGCAAGATTAAAAATGAACTCTAGTCCAATCTGAAAATTTTGCATTAGTGGTCTCAGTCAAGGTTGTCCTGCTAAGTGGTTAAAGTTTGGTGTCTTGGATTTTTTCTTCAGCACCTGTTAAAGGCCATCTCCAAGCAAATGTGCCCACCTCAGCCTATCCCAACCACTCCCTCCCAAAAACACTCTTTACCTGATTTTACTCACCCAAGTAGGCCATCTGTGTCCATCGCTGTGTCTCTTCAAAAAGTGTAGACCCCAAAGATCTGACCAGCCACCAACCAGTCTTATTGCTGCCCCTTGTTATAACATCATTACAGTGCGACCGTCTTCTGAAGCCTTAGAGAACGCTACCACTGGACAGCTAAAGGAAAATGTTGATATGATCCAGGCAGTGACATGGGTACCCAAAGAAGGATCCCGCAACTCTGTAGTCCAGAACATTGTAGACTTGGGACCTGACCTGAGGTTCAAGTTATGACCCCTACACATGACCTGAAATTCGTACGGAAAATACCGCTTTCAAATCGATCATACGATAATCTGATTGTTAGTACACAGCTTTCAATGGGCGATCTGTCCCAAAGTCCTGAGCCTTGGGCCCAAAGGTATTTCTATCTGCTGCCTGCAGGCTGGATGATTGACAGCCATGGTAGCTACTCATTTCCACACACCTCCCCCTCCACCGATCGCACCAGGAGTGCATCCCAAGGCGTCTAATCGGTGGCGGCTGTGAGGAGTGAGGTTGGCGTTGCCCCGGCAACCAGGAAGTGTGACGGGAGTGGTCAAAAGTTCAAAAGTATAGAGGGTCTCACGGCCATGAGACAGCTCCTGGTGCCTGGGAACAGGACTGAAACTGGGGGGGGGGGGGGGGCACCTGCTGGTTTTATCTGATCTTCTCCTCCTGCTGTTCCCCCAGCACCCGATCTCCTTCACATCACAAGTGGTAGAGCTGCAGACATTGAGGAGATTGGGCGTCGGCAGGAGGTGAAGTTGGGATGAGACAGAGATTGCTTATAAGAAAGAAAAAAAAAATTATATATATATAATATATATATATATATACATATATAAATCAGCGCTTGCATAATGATAGACAACAACAAATAGAATTGTTGAAGTGAAATACAGTCTCCTACAATGTTCTAAAGTGCTCCAGATAAGTAAAAGGTGCCGAAGTGCTTCCTATACAGTCTCTTGCAACGTGCTGATGTGTTCCAAATTAATAGAAAATGCTGAAGTGCTTCATATAAATTGACTGTGCCGTGTGCCACACTCCCCTCTTGTATGCTCACTTACCAAAACAATAGACCCTCAGCTTTGCATTCTGGGGGTCAAACACGCTGTGATCTGGTGATAGCAGATTGAACCCCTGGGATTCCTCAGTAGGATCTCCAACCATGAAGGATCTTGGGGGTGACCAAAATGACCACCAGGCTCGATAAAAACAAATGAAATCTCATAGTGAAGTACCGGTGCACCCGCGGCGAACCCAGATGAGTCAAAATAATGTTAAATAATAATAATAATAATAGTTTTTTATTATTATTATTTATTATTAATAATTTGTTACGTTTTATTCGCTTAAATACGGCATTTGTTATTACGGATAATTCGTAACTTCGCATAAATTTGTATTTGTTACATTCACTAACAGCCAAATTTGAAAGAAATTCCAATACCTTAATAGTTAGTAATGGTTAATTTATTAGTTAGTTATTATTTCAGATTTTTAAATTTCCAGGTTTTTGAATTTTTCGGATTTTCATTCGTATTTTTGGATTTCCGAATTTTAGAATTTCCAAATTTTAGAATTTCCGAATTTTCGTAAAAATTTGAAAATTCAAAAATTTGGAAATTCGGATATTTCTGAATTAACTACCGTAATTTGTCTAAATTTGTTAAAAAAAGAATTCGAAACTAAACGAATTGCATTTGTTTTATTTTTTTGCAATTTATTTATCGTTTTTCTTCCACTTCATAATAGGGATGAGCTTCGAGTTCGAGTTGAACTCATGTTTGACTCGAACATCGTCTGTTCGCTAGTTCGCCGAACAGCGAACAATTTGGGGTGTTCGCAGCAAATTCGAAAGCCGCGGAACACCCTTTAAAAGTCTATGGGAGAAATCAAAAGTGCTAATTTTAAAGGCTTATATGCATGGTATTGTCATAAAAAGTGTTTGGGGACCTGGGTCCTGCCCCAGGGGACATAGATCAATGCAAAAAAAAGTTTTAAAAACGGCAGTTGTTTCAGGAGCAGTGATGTTACTAATGCTTAAAGTGAAACAATAAAAGTGTAATTTTCCTTTAAATTTTGTACCTGGGGGTGTCTATAGTATGCCTGTAAAGGGGCGCATGTTTCCTGTGTTTAGAACAGTCTGACAGCAAAATAACATTTCAAAGGAAAAAAAGTCATTTAAAACTACTCGCGGCTATTAATGAATTGCCGGTCCGACAATACACATAAAAGTTCATTGATAAAAACAGCATGGGAATTCTCCACAGGGGAACTGCAAACTAAAATTTAAAAAAAAAATGGCGTGGGGGGTCCCTCTAAATTCCATACCAGGCCCTTCAGGTCTGGTATGGATATTAAGGGGAACCCTGGCCAAAATTTTTAAAAAAATGGTGCGGGGTCCCCCCAAAAATCCATACCAGACCCTTATCCGAGCACGCAACCTGGCAGGCTGCAGGAAAAGAGGGGGGGCGAGAGAGCCCCCCCTCCTGAACCGTACCAGGCCACATGCCCTCAACATGGGGAGGGTGCTTTGGGGTATCCCCCCAAAGCACCTTGTATGGTATGGAATTTATGGGGACCCCCACACCATTTTTTTTATCTTGGTTTGGGGTTCCCCTGTGGGGAATTCCCATGCTGTTTTTATCAATGAACTTTTATGTGTATTGTCGGACCGGCAATTCATTAATAGCCGCGAGTAGTTTCAAATGACTTTTTTTCCTTTGAAATGTTATTTTGCTGTCAGACTGTTCTAAACACAGGAAACATGCGCCCCTTTACAGGCATACTATAGACACCCCCCAGGTATGAAATTTAAAGGAATATTACACTTTTATTGTTTCACTTTAAGCATTATTAAAATCACTGCTCCCGAAAAAACGGCAGTTTTTAAAACTTTTTTTGCATTGATCCATGTCCCCTGGGGCAGGACCCACGTCCCCAAACACTTTTTATGACAATACCATGAATATAAGCCTTTAAAATTAGCACTTTTGATTATTCATGTTCGTGTCCCATAGACTTTAACGGTGTTCGCGTGTTCGAACAAATTTTTTGCCTGTTCGCGTGTTCTGGTGCAAACCGAACAGGGGGGTGTTCGGCTCATCCCTACTTCATAATTATGTGTCACTTTGTGTTGGTCTATCACATAAAATCCCAATAAAATACATTTATCTTTTTGGTTGTAACATGGGGAAAATTTCAAGGAGGTATGAATATTTTTTCAAGGCACTGTAAGGCATCAATATAATCCCTAGGCACACAGTTTTGTTTCCTTAGCTTCAAACTGCACATCACTTCGGCCACTGGGACCTTGAGGCTCTCTTTAATTCTGAGATTTTTCAAAAGCTCAGGGATGTCCCATTCTTTCAATGCCCGAGTGGCGTGATCCATCCAGTTCTCCAGACGATGTTTGACCCCGCCCCGAGATGAAACATAACTTCCTGTACTCGTTATTGATGGAAACAAAACCATTCTTTACCAGGGTCTCCACTAGCTTTCTCAAAGCTGGATGCATCCCCAAAGTGGATGCAGAGGCCATGGTGGTTATTTGGGGTCCTATTCCAGTCTGGCTAGGACTCTCAGGGTTGCTTTCTGCTAACTGCAACTGTCTTATGTGAGATTGAATTTATTCAGTTAAAAGAACACTCTCTCCTTTGAAGCAAGCAGGTATGTCTTTGCTCCACTCCAATAGTATTTAAGTATATACTGGATCGGGAGGCTATACTGCCACAGAGCACTCAGGGGTATGCTAAGCCTAAGCTGAAGGCACTAACTGGTGTGATGACCATTGCGCCGCTGAAGGCATTCACCGGTGTGATAACATCACTATAGGCATTCACTGAAAAAATGACTCTGTGTAGCTGAGGGTCTTTCCCTCCTGAAGATACTGGAACGCATGATGTGCTCACTATGGTCCTGCGCATGCTCACAGCAATTCCTTATAAAGCCTCCTGTGACAGACTCATCTGTTACTGAGTTGTTTGAAGGCGACTGCAGGCTAGCCTCTTGCCTACTGACTATGGGCCCTGGCTTTTAGGGAACACTACTCTTTGTGAGGTGTATGCCTGGCGGACCCTTGGAGTAATGGTACTTTGGATTCAAGTCCATGTCTCACCAAGACACACAGACTCTGGGACTCTAGGCCCAGGGTCCCTGTATAGGGCCTAGCTGCCTCATTACTAATAGTGACTGCTTCACACTGAGACTCAAAGCAGATGGTGATGTCATCAACTCAAGCCACCTGTCTGGGATCGCCTACTATAATTTGTTTATTGTAAGTAGGTCTAGGGTGCCTCATAAGGGTCTTTCAACCATTGTTAATTGTGCTAATTAACTCACCTATTGTCTGCTAGCAAACTATTGAGGGATGTGTTTATATTTGTAATAATGTGTATTGTACTTTGTACCCAGAGTGGTAGGGGCTTGTTGCCGAATAGTCTGGGTGGATACTGAGTCACCCAAGTGGCTAGTGGTTTAATCAACTTAATGTTTCTAGTATATGTTGGTTGTTATTTAGATATGGTAATTATATTCCTGTGTGCAGTTTGTATTGTTAGGGTAATATGATCAGGAGGGGGCTGTCCTCCTGTGGGGTATCTATTCTGTGTGAGTTTGTTCAATAACCGGTACAGTTTCATACAAGCTATTTGTCGGCTAGTCTTGTATGGTCAACTATAATATCTGGTATCCATGTGCAGACTGGAGCGGTATACTAACAGAAGTACTCAAGCGGAGTGTGGGACAGTTCCATTACACCTCCTGACCCTCCTTCTGCCACAAGGCTTCCTGGGATATGCAGTTTAATCAGGCCATTGTACAATGTAAGACGGTAGTTTCAGTCATGCAAGCCTCATAATTCTCTGCTTCCTATTCAGTGGTAATCCCCCACTGGGCACAAACTCATGTTGTCTCTTCTCCTCCATACTTGCGTAGCCCAATACTTGGCTACACTTATAAATCTGAATCAAGGAAGTAGATGCTAGCTCTAAGACCCCTTTCACACTGAGGCAGTTTTCAGGCGGTTTAGCGCTACAAATAGCGCCTGTAAAGTGCTTGAAAACCGCCTCCCATTCATTTCAGAATGACCTTTCACCCTGGGGCGGTGCGGTTGCAGGACAATAGAAAAAGTCCTGCAAACAGCATCTTTGGGGTTGTTTGGGAGCACTGTACACATCACTTCAAAAATGCCCTGCCCATTGAAATGAATGCCTGAAAAGCACTTTGTAAGCGCAACAACAGTGGCTTTTTTAATCCCTTCTTTGGGGTTAAAGGCGACCTGCTAGTGGCCGAAAAGTGGTGTGAAAAGCTAAAACGAACAGCGCTTTACCGCTAACGGCCGGCGCTTTCAGTGTGAAAGCAGCCTAAATGAAGTTAATACAATGGCGACATGGACATTAAGGCTGCTTTCACACTGAAAGCGCTGGCCGTTAACAGTTAGCGGCCGTTACCGCTGTTTAGGCGGCACTTTTGCGGCGCTTTTCATCCGCTAGCGGGCACTTTTACTCCAAAGAAGGGGTTGAAAACTCCCATGTTGTGGCGCTTACAAAGCATTTTTCAGGCGATTTGGAAGCGCTGCCTATTCATTGCAATTGGCAGGGACGCTTTTTGGGAGCGCTGTATACAGCGCTCCCAAACTACCCCAAATATGCTGCTTGCAGGACTTTTTTTTATATCACGCAAGCGAACCGCCCAGGTGTGAAAGCACACATTACAATGAATGGAAGGCAGTTTTCAGGCGCTATTTCTAGCACTAAATTGCCTGAAAACTGCTTTAGTGTGAAAGGGGATTCAAGATCTGTAGCTAAACATCTAAGAAGTTAGACACTGCACAAAATTTGTACATCGTATTTTGCTTTAAGAAGACAAAACGCTGTTTTGCAAAGTACAGCTGACCATGAACAAAAAAAGTAGCGTATTTTAATTTTACTCCTTTTTTAGCCAATAATAAATCATCAAGTTATCTTGTAATTTTATAGCCCATGCTCCTGTTTATTGGTGACCCATAGGTCAGGTCATGCAAGTGTGAATTAGGCAAGAACCACTGGTCTTTCCAAACTGGCTGCCACAAAACACATGCACACCCAATTCAGAGTTGCCAAGAGTTGATTATTTACTATTATGTGTCACAGATAAAATAAAATCTTTGTAAAGTTTAGATAAAATTCACTCAGTAAGAAAACATCCCATCTTGGAAATGAAGATATCTTTCTTTGCCAACAGATGAATGTCATTCAGAGTTTAATTTATTTATTTATGTCCCTGTTTAATTTTAATAAAGTGATCTCGCCTACACTTTTAGGCATTAGCAAAGGGACAAAAAGAGCATTTGGGCTGGCCTGACTAGTACATGGTTTTGAAATAAGACCATTGAAATTAGACCTTAAAGAAAGGGGTCTGGATAGCTCTGATAGCTGAGGCGCTAATGTTGTTCAGTGGCCTAAAAAACCCCCCAAAAAAACAAAAAAAAACCAATAAAACAAATCTGCATTCAATTTGTATATATATGAAGCCTAAAAGATTTTTAACAAAAACTATAAAATGGCATAACCTATTTCCATTGAAATATTTGGACTGTTTTTTCTAGCAGTTGGTCTATAATAATCATTTTGGGACTTTTTTTTTGGTCTTTCTACCAGCTTCCCCAATACCTACTAGCAATGTCACCCACAGGCTCCTACTGCTGTTCAATCTCTCTGCTACTCTCTTGCCAGGCAGTATTAAAAAAATTATTCACCACAGCAGGATGTGCCAGGAGGGGGAGGAAAGAAGCTGTGAAAACCTCTCCTCCAGCCTTTATTATAATGCAGTAGTCTTGGCTGTTACTTCTGCCAGAATTATCAATATAACTGGACACTAGTTAAAAGAGGTCATACCGGGCATTTGTAAAACAGATGTATGTAGAAGGGATGTTGTAAAACAGACACCACAGGCCAGACTTTCAGATATTTTTGGCAAGTAAACTATATTAAATATGTCATAATTTTCCTCAAGCTGAACAATAAATGCAAAATTTTAGAAGTGAATTTTAAAAGGAAGATATAGTCTTTTGAATGTCACTCCCGGATGTGGGCAATTCCTTTGCATCATCGGTCACAATGCAGCATTATTAGTCCATTATCTATGAGGAGGTTAGTGTGTGACCGCAGCAAGGAGTGCCCCACAGAGGAGGCTGTGGGGGATTGGCTGCACCGATGGAGGGAGCCTGCTACAGTGAGGAATAAGGTAAGTATTACATCTTATTACTCTACCTCTAGACTTAATGATCATTTTACTCTTTCAAGGGTATATTCAACCCGAAAAAGAAATGATCAAAATAGTCTTATCAGTGAGTGTTGATAGTTGAAAACCAATGGCAAACAATTCACTGTCTATGTGGCTTATCTCTAAAGATGTTAACTTAACTCTGTTGCTATGTACAAAAACTAAAATGAAGCTTTGCTTGTAAAGAAAAGTATCTAACACACTTTTAGATGTGTCAAATGCTTGGTTTCCCTACTTGGCACTGTAGGTTGTCCTTCATATCTGCATTCTGAATTTAGCGCCCACTGGGAGAAACCAGCAGGAGGGGAGAGTGGGGGTTTGCAAGAGGGGGACAGGCAGATGACACACCCAGGAGTAGCCTTAGCTCTTTAAAAAGGTTAAAGCTTAGAGGCATGAATGTCAGGAGGGTTAAAGGCCATTTCTTTTATTTGCAGGTATTTTTTACATTTTTTTTTAAAATAGCAACAGACTCCTTAACGGGTATGTAAACCTTGACAATGATCTTCTCGTGGATAATTGAACACTTTTTTTCGAAGAGTATAGTTAAAATATTGAATTTTTTTTTTTTTACAAAGGTGATTTATATGATATTAAGTATTGAAGTACGGTATATGCACTTTATTGCTGGTTATAGTATACATAATCACACTTTAGATTAGTTTCACACTATATATATGTTTTAGCTTAACACTGTAAGACAAGCGGCGCACCAGCCTTGTGCATTACCCAAGTGGTGTCCTTAAAAGTAAGTTAAAGGAAATATACTCACAAACAAATCAATGCTAAAAGCCTATCAGGGTCTATAGTAAGCACAAAGCAACCAGGTCACAGAGACTATTCCCAACAAGCCAGAGGACCTTCCAGGTGGCTGAGGTGTTTCAAGGGGAGATCCTCTCTTCCTCAGAGCCAACAGTTGGCTCTGAGGAACAGGGGATCTTCCCTCGAAAAGCACCCTCTTTTCTTTGTTTTCAAGTGTTTCCATTGGGTTCTCCCCCAACCCTTAGAGGGCAGCAAAGTATGTGCTTCCATTGGAAATAATAAGGACCTGTGATACATCCACCACCATTGCATCACCTTTGAGTGCAGAAGATTGTTGTTGATATTTTAGCTTTAAATAGGAGGGAGGAAGCACTTTTCACTTTACACTAATGATCTTCTCGTATGTGGTCCCTTTTAATCTGTTATATATACCAAAAAAATATTCTGTTACATCTATTTGATACATTTAAAAAAGTATTTGTTGACCCTGCCAGAAATCTTGTCAGCTGATAACTTCATGTACTCCCTACCTGAGCTGTTATTAATTATATTGTTCTCAACCATCATTGAGGACTACACAACTATGCCCATCTATGTTATGGAGGATAGAAGAGGTTTAAGTTCCATAGTCCATCTTATTTCTGTTGTCCCGATACAGAAAGATGAGTGAGCATCATCATTCTAGGACTGAAAGCATGCTACTGGCAGTATTATTAGGTGAAAATAAAGAAGGAAAAGTTTGCATAAAGCAAACTACTACAGCCAGCACATCTAACAACTGCTACTTCAATGTTGTTTTTGGTTTTAGATATGCTTTACAGGGGTTGTAAAGGCAGAGGGTTTTTTTTTTTATCTTAATGCATTCTATGCATTAAGATGAAAAGATTTCTGTGTGCAGCAGCCCCCTCAGCCCCCCTAATACTTACCTGAGCCCCATCTTTGTCCAGCGATGTCCACGAGTGTCTCAGGCATCCGAGACTCTCCCTCCTGACTGGCTGAGACACACCAGCAGCATCATTGGCTCCCGCTGCTGTCAAAGTCGGCTAGCCAGTCAGGAGAGAGAAGGGGCGAAGCCAGACAACAGCTCCGTGTCTGAACGGACACAGGGAGCTGTGACTAGGCTCTGGTGCCCCCAGAGCAAGCTGCTTGCTCTGGGGGCACTAAACAGGAGGGAGGGGCCAGGAGCACAGAAGATGGACCCGAGAAGAAGAGGATTTGTGCTGCTCTGTGCAAATCCACTGCATAGAGCAGGTAAGTATAACATGTTTGTTAATTTTTATAGAAAAAACTGAGCCTTTACAATCACTTTAAGCTAGTAGGCAGAGGGATTGTAGCAAAACAGTGAGTTAGGTACAAATTCCTATCATAATAAAGAATTATTAATAAATAATGACAATGAGCTTTAAGAGCAAGCATGTAAAACATTAATTGCAATAATAACTCTATGTGCTTGTGAAAAATACACTATACTAGCTGCAGGGGAAAATCATATACATCCAGGGCTTTTTTTTTCAAAGAATAGGAGCAGTTACTCCTCCCTTCTGAGTCACCCCTTGTCTCCGATCCTTACCCACCTACAAGCACTGTCCCTTGTTCAACCCCCTATCCCACCTCCCAATTCCTGCCCTTTCAGAGAATACAAAACCAAGTACCACTTTGTGGGTGCTAAGCAATTTGTATAGACTTTGTTAATGATAATAAGAAAACCAATAAAATAGATTCCCTCCATATACAAAATACCCCATCAATAACTAAAAAAAGGTTTGTACACCTACACCATAGTGCAGGATTGGAGCAGCCCCCTTGGACTTTTTTAGGCAGAAATGGTCATGAAGATCATTTTATAGTAAAAGGCAATATAATGCCACTTTTATTAATACAGAACATAAAAACTTGTTTATATATAGACATAGCCAACAAGGGAAATAATGTAAAACACACAGTACAAAATTAGAAAAAATGGTGGTACATCAAAACATATTTGTCAAACCCAACGAAGGGCAAGTATTCCCTGTGCTGCCAGAGGCGAGCTGTGGTCAGTTAATAGGGATTTCTTGCGTATAACCCAACATGTTTCGGAATGAACAGTATGTATTCCTTCATCAGAGACGGCACTGGGGGTTTACACTTCCTGCTATCCACACGGCTTTTTTGCGGGGGGGGGGGGAGCTCCTACCCACCCCCACCGCGTCATATGACAGTGCTGGGGAATTCTTTGCGCCAGTGTCGCTCTGACAAGTTATGTTATCCCGCTCGATGGGTGGGGCACCCTTGCGTCAGAGAACCGCCTTGTCCCTGTCCTGAGCCGCCCTGATTGGCAGCGTCTTTGATGTCAGGGTTCCAGCACCTCCTCCCCATGGCTTATTGGCTCTCCCTGAGGAATACTCCCTATATAAGCAGACACACCTGACAGGCATGTCTCTGATTGAGCATTGCTGCCATGGTGTGGTTATCTGTATTGTATTGGTGTGTCGATAGGTAATGTCCTATGGTGTGGTGATAAGATACCTGATTCCCCTATCTCATTTCTATGCAACATTCACCCTGTTTGCTGATATTTAAGTTTATGAAGAATGTGTTAATACGCTCTTCCGTTTTTTTTTCTGCTTTAGATATTGATACCTTTTTGGCTGGTGTAGCCTACAAGGCATTTCTTGTGGATGTTTGCAGCTTGCTCATCCTGGGATGCACGACCACCCATATGCTGCTCTGCAGACTGCTTCAGTCACTTTGGGAGTCCCCATTGATTTTATTCCTTGTGTTTCCTTTTTTGTGTATTGTACTGTTGATCATCACGTGAGTATTAGAATGGTCACATTTATTATATACCAAATTTATACTCTTAGATTGCTTGCTATGTTCACATCGTGCTTTACAGTGTGATTATTATCATGCGACTATGTTTTTTTACATTTCAAACAATGAGAATTAAAGTCACCCAGACATAATCTTCCCTGATGAAGGAATACACATTGTTCATTCCGAAACATGTTGGTAAGGATGGGCCAAACAGACCCCTGTTCGGTTCGCACCGGACCTTTTCGAACACCGCCAAAGTTCAGACCCGAATAACGAACCCCAATAAAGTCAATGGGACCCGAACGTCAAAAATCAAAAGTGCCTATTTTAAAGGCTTATATGCAAGTAATTGGACATACAATGGTTATAGGAGTCCAGGTACTGCCATGGGGGACATGTATCAATAAAAAGTTTGTAAAAAACGTCATTTTTAAATGAGCAGTGATTTTTTGATTTTTAAAGTGAAAGCACAAAAATGAAAAATGCCTTCCATTATAGTGCCTGGGGGGTCCCCGTAATCTACCTGTAAAGTGGCAGATCTGTACCATGTCTAGAATCTGCTGCTGCAACAAATGACATTTTCCCTGCAAGCTGCCTTTATTCCTTTATTTTGCTCAGCAACAGCTAGGGAGCCAGTGTGTATGATGAGGCCACAATGTAGTGCACTGGGAACAAGATTAGAGATGTTTTGGAGACATTCTGATGTCACTTTGATTTTGGTTAGAAGTAACAGGTGCGTAAAAATTGGTCTTTGGGTGTTGGTGGCGCCTTCCCACAGTAACCCTATAGAGGGAATCTTGATGAAGCAAGAATTGGCCTTGCTGTAAAAAATTACAATGATATGCACCTAAAACAAAAGAATTTGTTGCACTAGAAAATAAACACAGGAAAAAAAGCAGCTGACACTATATTGCTGGACACAATAATAAAACATATGATAAAAGGTGTAGCGCTAAGATCATTAATAAATAATATAGTCCATCAATCATTAAAAAAAAACTGGAAGGACGATCGAATCCAAATCTTCGTCCAAAGACTGATAAAGCAGAAAGGACAGCCACCACCAACACCCAAATCAACTGACCCTTACCGTCAGTGTGTAGGGTACACACAAGATAAGTACTGATGAATGGCCCCAACGATCACTCTGCACCGATCGATCACCTCAGATAGCAATAAAGCCTATTTGTTGTCTTGATGAACAAATCACTAAATATCCCAGACAGCTCCAGCATACGTGTATGGAGAAAGTAAAATGCTCATTGCGCAAACATCCGATGATAAATGTATTATATTACATGAAATAAGGCTGGTACACTCACTTGGTATTTAAAATGACCGCCAAGCAGATGGAAACATAATGGTGTTTCAAACCGTAAAGATGGCCGCCGTGTCTCCAATCAGCGTCCCTCGTCACACGTCCTTAGCTCCACCCTGACGTTTTGACATAAAGATGCATCATCAGGGGCATGGTCTAGGGCGTGTGAGGCGGTGAACTCATAGGGGACAGACCGGCTGCAATCCCGGAAATCGAGTGCGCTCCATAGACCGGACATATATTAATTCCAGAAACAGGAAAAGCACAGTGAAGCTCCGGACATTAAAAACAAGGTTTATTTTTTATATTTACAAATAATAAACATATAAAATAAATAGCTGAAAAGCGAATAATGAGCACAAGGACTATGCCAGCAAATGAATCTGGAAAATGTTAAGATGCGGAACAGGACCTAGAGACAGCGACATCTAGTGGTGAAAACACAAACTACCTTTATGCTAGCTGTTTTTATAGTTATATTTTTCCTGTACCAAGTCTGTGTATTATATTTCCTTTTGTGAAGGTAGTTTGTGTCTTCACCACTAGATGTCGCCATCTCTCGGTCCCGTTCTGCTTCTTAACATTTTCCAGATTAATTGACTGGCATAGTCCTTGTGTTCATTAATCGATTTTCAGCGATGAGCCCTGATTGCATAAAGTCATGATGACAGTGTCCAATCATGACTCTGACAGTGCTCTGTGCCCTGATTGGCTGAAGCTTTCACTGCTTCATCCAATCAGGGCTTGCAATGCACTGTTCAGCACTGCAATGCATTGTGGTCAGTTCGGGGGCCGAACAAATGGTCGAACGAATGCCTGAACAATGAAAGTTCGGCCCGAACTTATGTTCAGGCGGAACCGTTCGCCCATCCCTGCATGTTGGGCTATATGAAAGAAATCCCTATTGACTGACCACAGCTCGCCTCTGGCAGCACAGGGTATACTTGCCTTTTGTTGGGTTTGACAAATATGGTTTGATGTACCACCATTTTTTCTAATTTTGTACTATGTGTTTTACATTCTTTGCCTTGTTGGCTATGTCTATATATAAACAAGTTTTTATGTTTTTTATTAATAAAAGTGGCATTATATTGCCTTTTACTATAAAATGATCTTCATGACCATTTCTGCCTAAAAAGTCCAAGGGGGCTCCAATCCTGCACTATGGTGTAGGTGTACAAACCTTTTGTATGTTTAGAATGTTGGCAGTCCAAACACGAATATATCCCATTTCCACTTCCCCATCAGTAACTATAGATTCTCCCAGCAACAAAAGATCCCGCAGCAACCCCTGGAACAAAATAACAACCCCCAACAACAACGGATTCCTGCCAGCAACAATACAGTAGATCCCCCAGCAGCCAGAATCAATAGATCCTCCAGTAGTCAGCAACAATAGACCCCTCCCTCAACAGTAGATCTCTACTAGCAACCCTTGACCCCCTAGCCACAAAAGACCCCTCCAGCAACAATAGATCCCCACCAGCAACAACAGACTTTCCCAGCAACAATAGACGCACCATAACAATGGACCCCCCCCCGGAAAACAATAGATCGCAGAGCAGCCAGCATCAGGAGACCCTCCAACACACCCCAGCACCCCATTTAGTGCTTGAGCTGCCAGAACTGTGTTCCCCCACGTTCCAGCTGAAAAAAAAGCCCTGTATATATCTATGCCTTAAGCTGGGTATACGCTAATAGAATTTGTTTGACCTTTTTCATTGTAAGAATGTTTGTTCGACTTTCTAATCATTAGTGGGGTCAAATCAACATTTGTTTTTTTACAGTAGTGTCAAGAACATTTCTTAACTGTATGAATTTCTAACAGTGTATGTGGTTTTGGTTCAGTAAAGTCCATTTGTTCCAAAATTAAGTGTTAAAAGCAAATTAAATCATGAACTAGGTGTGTGGTTACGCGGCAACTGGATGTAACGTCAGGACACGAATCGGAAGTGATGTAGCAGCCATCCTGACTAATCTGGAGCTATAGACTGAGCCGATGCCATTTTTGTGTGATGAGCTATTATTATAGTTTTAAATGTAAGTGATTTTCTTTAATAAAGGATATAATTTGAGATACTACACCATTGGAAGTGTTTCTCTTTTTCCTGCATGTTTTTAATGGCTTGAGAGCTGGAGAAAGGAGTTGGAGTTGTGTCTAAATTCCTGAGGTGGAATCTTATCATCATTTAATGTGCTTTTGCCAGTCATGAGAGTGAGTGGCAATTGGGTCCATTGAGTGAAATTCTCAAGGGAGTGGGACCTGCACATTTACTTTGGTGGTGGGTTTATATTTATTGCCTTTATTGAAAAGAGACAAAGCACTTTTCTGACACCTTATAGGCGTTTGAGGACTTATTTATATTTGTTTTTGATATAATAGTTTTTCTTTATTGTTTCATTTGCTCTACTGTGGAATATTATTGGGGGTTTTACATTGATGATTTTTCACCTTTTTAAAAATAAAATCATGAACTACTTTCGAACAACATTCAAATGTTCTGAGAATTTTTGTACAAATTTTCCTAAGAATGTTTGTACAAATTTTTGTTCGAAAATCCACTAATGTATACCCAGCTTTACGCTAAGCTTCTTCTGATTATAATACCAATGAAGGTGTAACCAATAATAGCTAACTTAGATTTCAGCTGTAATATGTCCTCTTCATTTTAAATATAAAATTATGGCCTATCATTTGCAAAAAAATATATCATGTTTTAGTAAGGGGAAAAAACATAATAAATTATTTCTATCCATCTTGAAAAACACATTTCTTTAGGCAACTGAGCCTGAATTTAGAAAGCCGTAAGGACCACTGAAGAACATCTTTGCCTTGGTCAACTTTTAAAGCTTCTTTGTCGACAGCCAAAACAATGAAATAGGCCCCCATAAAAAAAGAATAATATTACTTACCTGTCTGGTAGGAGCAGATTCCTATCTTGCTCTCTTGCAGAGAAATGGCCAGTGAAGAATCCTCAGAATCTGCCACATGTCCAGGTGTATAACATTCCTGATCCCCACCACATGCTCAGTGCTGGAATTATAAGGGGACAAAATGGGGAAATTTTATAAAAAATAAATAACAAAATAATATAAAATAAATTGTTCTATTAAATGTATCTTGGGAAGTAATACTTTGCCTGCCATCTTCTGTAAAAGTTTTTACTCTGGACTGGTATATTGTATAGTTTTTAAAAACAAATTTTGGCAGCTCAAGCAAACCACACTGCTTAAAAACTGGCTCTTGTCTCAACTCAACGCACTTGCCTGAGAAAAGTAGCAGCAAGAGGCAACTTGAGGGAGGACATATCAGCCTCCCCATCCTGCATTCTTCTTGGTTCCACTTTCCTCAGGCAACTGGAGCCAAGACAAACACAGTTACCAAGTAATCATCGGTAAGACTTTCTATGATTTCCTGGGTTGATTTACTAAAGGCATATAGTTTGTGCACTTTGCAAGTGCAGTTGTGCGCTTTTTCTTAGTAAATGTAAATGTAGTTAAGCTTCAATTTGTAAAAAGTACCCAATCGGGTGCAAGGAAAATTTAAAAAGCATTTTTGCTTGCACATGATTGGATGATGGAAATAAACAGAGTCGCCAAGAGAGCAAAGATAGAAGTAGAATCCCACCAGAAAGAAGAACTGTTACTTCAATTCTTTTAGTTTTCTGACCCCAAAGGACAAAGTACAGTACAAGTAATACCTTTCCCCATGTCCCTACATGCTTTTTAAACCAGGCTACATGGTCAGACAAGGTGTTCCCTCCCCCTCGCGGCTGCCCAACAACAAAGCTAGCAGGTAGATGGCTGCTTGAAAACTGGCTCAGCTCCATGCACTTGCTTGAGACAAACACCAGCAAGAAGCAAGCTGAGGGAGGACACGTCAGCCTCCCCATCCTGCATTCTTCTTGGTGCCACTTTTCTCAGGCAACTGGAGCCAAGACAAGCATCAGTTATCAAACACGGTTGACAAGTATTCATTGGTAAGACTTCCTATGATTTTCTGCCTAACTTGGGGGGTGGGGGGATGGATTTAAGGAACACAGACAGCAATAATAAACTGATAGAGGCTCTAAGCCATCAATGCTCTACCCGTATTCTATCTGCAACAAACTAAAACCTTTTGGTGAAAGTTGGGCTTTAGGTTTAAGATTAAAATTTGGACTTTTTAATATTCACCACTTCCAGTCTGTCCAATAGGGAGGTGAAAGTTTGGACCTGATAGTTATTTTCCATGCTCTGGTTGGAAACTGCATAACAAACCAGCCTGGTTTGGGACTAATAGTGTTTTAAAGAAATAAACTGCTAATGCATGCTGGAGGTGGCCACTTTGTAGTCTGGGGACCAACTCAGTAAGCTTGAATGCTTTAAATGTACTTTAAATTGCAAAAATAAAATCAATTTTCGTTGAAAAATGCATTTGCACTTTTACTGTCTGGTGCTAACAGTGATATGTGATTAGAAATATATTCTAAATGATGCTGGTAATACAAATAAGTATGCACATCCCATTTCTGTAACTATGCATGTGTGTATACATTAGTGGAAAAAGTAACATCTATTTGTCATTGTTCTGTGACAAAAGATGGAGCAAATGTGTTTGATGCAAATATCTACGGTTTCTCCTACCTGTTGATAAAACATTGCCATATTTTCATGCATTTCAAGCATATGAGGGGGATGGGGTGAAACCCCAAAGTTTATACACGAGGCAGGGACTCACTAGAGCAGCCTTTCTTAACCCTTTTTACCCCAGAGGAACCACTAAAGTAGTTTTCAGGTCTCTGGGAACCCTTATTAAAACCAATTCCTGGGGGTCAGTGGGAAGAATGCTTCATAGATTTGTAGTCTGTGCAAAGAATGCTCCCTAAATTGGTGGACAGTGGGAACAAAATGCCCTTTATATTGATGGTCAGAGGGAAGAATGTTCTTTAAATTGGTGGACATTGAATGCTCCTTACATTAGTGGTCACTAGAAAGAAGGCCTAATAGATGGCTGGTTATTGCAAACAAACAATGTCTACTACATGGGGTGGGGGTGGCAGTTCAGTTTGAAGAATGCTTTTAAAATTGTTGCTCAATAAAAGGGTTCTGCCAAGTGGCACTACTGGAACTATACAGGCACCATTAAATGAAAGATCAATCAGCCACAGCTCAAGGAACTCCTAGCAACCTCTGGAGAAACTCCGGGGTTCCAAGGAACTCCAGTTGAGAATGTCTGTAGAAATAAATGTATTCTCAAAAAGTGATTTAGATTTCAAGAAAAGCAGAGAGATTGCACATGAAAAACTGCAGCAATCCAATTTATTGGAGTTCCCTTTAAAATAATGTTTTCTATGTTAAGAAAATAGCAGAAACTGAGATTCCCTATGCTTTCTTTATCAAATAATACATTACTAAATACTGTATGAAATATGCTCTCTTGGGACGGAAAGTGATTAACCTATTTAATAACCAGAATATGTTGCATTTATTAGCTAAAAGAGATAACCATAAATCTTTTGAAAACCACATAAAATATGTATTTTTATTAAACATGACCTGGGAGAAACCAGGCATGAATATTTATGCGTAGATAGAAAATGGATCACATTTCTCTCAGTTTCAAATTTGGATTCTGTGAAATGAGTCTGTTTGTTCTCATGCCCAAAATCTGTCCTACACTGTCCTGTTGTCTGGAACATAATGGAATCTAATGTTAGAGTCGGACAGTGGTTACTGAGACGTTGCCAGCTTCACTAATGAACATGTGCTTCCAATAATTACATGACTACTTGTACGTTGGTTGGCAAGTAGTCAAGTAATTTATGTTGCAGGGGTAACAGATGGAGACTTTAAATAAAATAAACAAATAAAATTAGGGATAATCCTTAAAATGATTTTTTATTTTAGGGGCAAAAATTTGATGTGAGAAAAATTGCAGGCATTGGGCTGTATTGTTGTTTCCAATGACCTAGAAAAAGAACCAAATGTGAAGGCCCACATATTTCTATTGTCTATAGTGACATAGCATAAGGAATGATGGGGATGGTCATAGCTGGGGCTAGTTTAAATTAGAGAAATGAGCAGCAATTCCCTTTAGTGGAGGTGGAGGGCAAAGCTGGGACTAGTGATGGTTAGGAAGATGGGCAACAATTCCCACTTAGTGGGATAAGGGAGGGAAACATTACTGGGAATGGCAATGATTAGATGAAAAGAATTGACAACAGGTTCCACATATTGAAATAAGAGGGGGACATAGCTGAGACTAGTGATGATTATATTGAGAGAAGAGGCGGCAAATCTCCCACACTGGAATAGGGGTGGTGTGCATAGATTCGGAATATTTCCAACCAACCAATTTTTTTTTTTTTAGTATGGTGGTTTAAGTACTTGTAAACATTGCATTTTGTAGGGTTTTAGTTCTAGAAATCTCTCCTTAACTTTATATGTGTAGAGTTTTCTTTTCTTTTTTTTTTTCTCTCCTACCAGCCATGTTCTCCAGCCATGGGGCACTTTTCGTATTATGTATGTATAATAGATTTTGCTTTGTCCTATTATGTTGTGTTGTATATTAGATGTAATTTCTGTTATTAAAGAGTCAAATTTATCTTATAGAATGGACTTTCTGACATATATGTGATAGGCATTGATCCTGAAGGAGAGATCCAATTATGAAACACGCCAAGCGCAGACACCACTAATAGACAGTTGCATATACTGAAAATTATTATGTCATATTTCTTTTTTCTATAATGCAGATGGCCATATTTTATGGATATGAATGGACTCTGTCCATTTATTCTTATTTGTATAATAATGCTGTTATGGTTATGTATGTTCCTTCTTTATAGCACATTAGAGTTCAGTTTCTCCTTAAAAAAGGTTTTACTTGTATTGGTGGTAGGGATGGTCTCTACAGAGGTTGTAATAGTTTATAGTATGCACCAACCCTCTAGTTCTGTTTGTAATTTTTTATTAGACTGGATATTTTAGTTTGATCTGCCAAGAATAGGCAAAAAATAGGCCCCATCCAAACTATAATTAATTAATAGGGATGTGCAAAACTGAAATTTCACCATTTTGGTAAAGTGCACAAGTGTCAAAGGAAAAAGCAGAATTAAGGTAGCCTTTGGTTGATTTTAAAGGCGAATGGTCTTTAAATAGCCCCTGAGCACTGTGGAAGCTCCTTTCAATTATCCTGAATCTGTTCTTGTGACCCCTGATTATTTTACTTTTTTTTATTTTTGCAGAAAGAAAAATATACAGACAGTAAAAAGAAATCTAAACTGTAAATGCTCAAATAGCAATAAAATACTCAAAAGTAAAAGGAAAAAACACAAATACAAAGGACATGAAATAAATTATACCAAACTACCATTAATACAGCTAAAAAATATATTTTTAAGTAGATTTTGTCTAATCAGGTCAGTGAGTGAAATGAGTGCATATATGTATATATTATTATTCATATTCATTATTCATATATACTGTATTTATTGGCGTATGACACTCACTTTTTCACCCTAAAATTTGGGTGTAAATAGCATGTGCGTGTTATACGCCAATACTTCAATTTTAGATGCCTCGGAGGGGACAGGTAGGGGGGCGGGATGAGCGCTGTCAGATTACATACAGAATCTCCTGTTTACTTGGCGGCCTCTGTAATAGGAAGTCCCATCTCCTGGGCCGCCATTGGACCACTGTTCTGTCTATCATAGGAGATTCTCACTGTATATAATCTTTCGGCGCTTGTCCTGCCCCCTCCCTGTCCCCTCTAGGCTGCAAATGGGCATCAATCAGGCTGCACTGATGGCAATGGTGAGGCTGCTGCATTGATGTGGACTGATGAGGTTGCATTGATGGCACTTGTGAGACTGCAGATGGACATTGATGGGGCTGCATTGGTGGCAATGGTGAGACTACAGATGGGCACTGACTCTTATTTTGCTTCAAAGTTCCATATTTAAAATTTAATTTTTTTTCCCTGAAACTTCTCTCTTAAAGTTAATGTGCGTGTTATACACCTGTGCGTGTTATACGCCGATAAATACGGTACTTAAATTATCTGCACATATTTTATTTGCCTGATTGGATGATGGAAGTCAGCAGAGCCTCCCCTCATTCACTAAGCTCTGCAAAGTGCAACTTCCATTGCAAAGTAAACAGTCTTTTAGACTTTAGTAAATCAAAACACCCATGTTCAAGCAAATGCACTGAGAAATTAATTTAATCACTTTAGAGTTTTGTTTCATTTTTCCAAAATTTTTTTTAAAGTTTTCAGATTGATGCCAAATAAAATTGCATGAAATGATCATTGCAGATAACCAGCTCATTAAATAGGTGGGTCAAACAATCCAACTCATGAAAAATTGACAAGTAAGCATTAGATATACTAGTTAAAGGTGATCACATGCACAAACTCATAAGTGGGTGTGCACACATGGTGTGTTCAATGGAGACAAATGACCATGACACATTTCATGCCCCATTGCCAAAGACTGGAGGTTAATAGCAATAATGGTCTTGAGGTAATGAATGCACTGGTTGGAAGATATTAATTGCTGTTTGCTGATAAAGTAATTGTTACTAAACATTGAAAAACTGTCACCATCTGTGCACTTCTGTACTATGATTTTTGACTTTGCCAAATTTCAGGTAACAAATATATAAAAACTCCAGACCCCTGGTCATTAAGGTTTTAAACAAATGTTAGAAATTGCTTGCAGTAAAAATGAGAATAGGAGGAAACAATTCTTTTACTTTTTTTGTCCAAGGTTTACCTCTGGACAAAACAATGAGTCAAGGAAAAAAAAAGAGTAAAAGGAGTAAAATGTCTCTCAGTTGTACAATATTCCCACTGCATAGACAGAATATATTTAGTTACAGAATGGAAGCATTAAATGTCATTATGAAGTGAATCCAATGTCTTGAGGCTAGAATTTAAGAAAATCACGATAAGCTTTTTAAAACATTAGAAACAGCTTAATGCAGCTAAAAGGCAACATTTGCCAGCCGCAGGTTTTGATGGGTTGAGGAGAGTCATTGGGTTCTGTTGACACACACTCCTAGGCTAATCCATTGTAGATACTATTGCCGGCATACACAGTGACGTGAATTTTCCAGTTTGGTACACCAATCCCATCCTAAGGACTGAGGCTTTTCTTAATGTTATTAAAATAATAAAACAGAAAAATCGCTCTACAGATTTGATCAGGTGATGTCGTGCAGAAGTGTGAGGCTGAAATGAAAATTCCATCTGAAAGCTATTTTAGAGTTCCAAACTTCTGTGTGCATTAAAGTATATGACTTTGCAACCTGGTAGCAGAATTTATGGACATAAGGAAAGTTTAGCTAAATTTATTTAATCCACGACGTGCACCACAAGGACAATGTAGTATCTCTTTGCATTGATTGTTAGGCAGGTTAAGAGTGTTTGGTAAATGCATTTATTCTCGATTTAGCCTGCTTTAAAATGCTGGCTGTGTCATGAAAAAAAAAATATGCTGATTAAGGTGTATTTTGTTCAGTCTTTTATTCATGTGTAAATCCTTTAAAGACACAACATAATATATCTTTTTTAGTTAGTATAACTATTGTTAAAAAATACAGCATGTTATATAATTATATATTACTGTCCCTCTAATGCTGACCCCATCCTTTGCTGGCACTGCCATATTTGAAATTCTGATGCGTGCGTAAATGTGCTGTAGGAAACATCCCTGCACATGCGCAGACAATTAGGTATTGTGGACCCCCATAACTATACACATAACACATGTGCATGTAAAACCTGCACATGGCAGATATGCTGAAGGTCTCTGCTGGGCTAAGGTGTACATACATGGAAATTATCACATCAGTCTCACCAAGGCCTAGGCAAGAAAGGAGGAAGTGCTGCACTGCAGCACAAGAAGGATCTGGGTGTTCTGGTAGATTATCCACTTGCTTACTGGGCACTTAAACCCCCCTCCTGCCCAGACCAATTTTTACCTTTCAGCGCTGACACATTTTGATTGACAACTGCGCGGTCATACAACACTGTACCCAAATTCAACTTTTATCATTTTTTTCACACAAATAGAGCTTTCTTTTGGTGGTATTTAATCACAGCTGGGATTTTTATTTTTTGCTAAACAAACAAAAAAAGATGCAAAATTTTGAAAATAAAACATGTTTCATAGTTTGCAAATTTTGCAAACAGGTAATTTTTCTCCTTCATTGATATGCGCTGATGAGGCGGAACTGGTGCGCACTGATAGGCTGCACTGGTGGGCACTGATAGGCTGCACTGATGGGCACTGATAGGTACAGTTTAAGGCGGCACTGATAGGCACATATAAGGCCGCACTGATGGGGACAGATAAGGCGGTACTGATGGGCACAGATAAGGCAGGACTGATGGCCACTAATAAGATGGCACTGATGGGCCCTGATGGGTGCACTGATGGGTGGCACTGATGGGCACTGATAGATACCACTGATAGATGGCACTGATGGGCACTGGTAGGTGACACTGATAGGAACTGATAGGTGGCCTTGATGTGTAGCACTGTTGATGAGGCACTGATTGTGGGCACTGATAGGTGGCACTGTGGGCACTGATGGGTGGCACTGTGGTTACTGATGGGTGGCGCTGGTGGGCACTGGTAGGCGGCACTGTTGTGTACTGTTGGTGGCACTGGCAGGTGGCACAAGTTTGCACTGAGGAGCAGTGTCCCTCTCACAGCCGCCGGTGATTGGCTTTTTTTTTTTCTTCTCACGCTGTCAGCGCGAGAAGAAAAAAATAGCCGATTACCGGCTCTGTTTACATCACATGATCAGCTGTCATTGGCTGACAGCTGATCACGTGGTAAAGGGTCGGGATCGACCCCTTAGTCCGATCTGTGATCCATCGAGTCTCATAGACTCGCTGACCACAGAGCATGCCGCGCACACCCTGCAGGGCGATCGCAGGCTGCTCAGGCATGGGAGGATGTCAATAGCAGGTCCGCACTGTAGTCTTCATTGGGCTATAGTGCAGATCTGAACAGGTTAAAGGCTTAATAATAGCATGCAATGCCAAGCTGCAGTTTCCAGAGCGAGCAATATCTTTTCTTGTATTAAAAGTGGTATGGACTGCAGAGAGAGAGACACATCATTTTACCCCTGTACAAATCATTAGTAAGACCTCATCTAGAATTTGCAGTTCAGTTTTGGGCTCCAGTTAACAAAACAGGACATTGGGGAACTGGAGAAAGTGCAGAGAAGAGCAACCATACTGATAAGAGGCATGGAGGAGCTCAGTTATGAGGAAAGACTAGAGGAACTGAATTTATTCTCTCTTGAGAAGAGGAGATTAAGGGGGATAAGATCAACATGTATAAATACATAGGTAGCTCATATGATGAACTTGGAGTAGAGTTATTCACTTTAAGGTCATCACATAGGACAAGGGGACATTCTTTACGTCAGGAGGAAAATAAATTTAACCTCCAAATATGGAAAGACTTCTTCATAGTAAGAGCTGTGAAAATGTGGAATAGACTCCCTCAAGAGCTGGTTGTGGCCAGCTCAGTAGATTCTTTAAAAAAAGGCTTGAATTGTATCCTAAATGCACCAAATATAACTAGATATTAATATTTACAAATAAATGTGATCCAGGGAATATCAAATTGCCTCTCAGGGGATCAGGAAGAATTTTTTTCCCCAGCTGGAGCAAATTTGATCATGCTTTATTGGGTTTCTACGTGTCCTTTGATCCCTCCTTTGGATCAATTGTGGGTATAGGATTGTGTATATGGAGGTTTTTGATTTGTGTGTGTGCGTTTTGTTTTGTCTTGTTTTGTTTTTCTCTGTTGGTTGAACTGGATGGACTTGTGTGTATTTTCAACCAAACTATTTAACAAAAAAATAAAAAATAAAAATTGTACCCAATTGTGAGTGAGCTGGAGCCAAGTGCAAATAACATGTTTTTTTTAGAAAGAAGGTCTGCGTTAGAGATACAAGTAACACCCTCTTATTTATTTTCATTTTGCTGTGGAGTGGCAGAGAATATTAGTGTTTTGGTGTGTCCATTAGGACATCTTTTGTGTCCTTCACATTGTCTTAATTTGTGAAAGTTCCAATCTGAACCAAAGCGTAAGGACGGCCATAGACTCGGGGCTAGTGATAAGCTCATGGGGCCCTGTACAGTCTACCTGACGGTACCAAGTTGATTGACGAGCTTGGCTGAATGCACCAAGTTGATCGATGGGCTTGAGGGAAAATATTTTGTCCTCTCATCTCCTTCTCACTTTATGAACACCCAGTCAAGCCCATCTTTATGTGTAAGATAGCCAAAATATATTCCTGAGGGTTGCCTTGCCATGTATACAAGTTCCATGTATACTTGTATGCTTGTAACTAGATTTATTGGTTGACAGCAGCCCTTGAAGCTCATCTCCGGGCTTTGTGTCCCCCTCTCATGACAAATTATTTTGACTCCCTCCCTACCTTGTGTCATACTTTTTGCAATGTAAAAAATTTCCAAAGTCATCAGGCCACTCATGTGACTCTGCAGGGTACTTTTCCTTTTCATCTCTTTTTTGGGCTGGGTGGGCTTCACTAATACAGAGAGCAGGGGCAATGCAATGATGACAGCACCACTTTATGCACACTATGAGATCGCAGTGTATTGATGGCTGCTGATTGGCCAAAGCATGCACCTGACCTGCATGCTTTGGCCAATCACAGCGCAATCTGCTGTGAGAGCCATGATTGGCCAAAGGCAGGGTTTTTGACAATTCCTTTATTAAAAAAGAAAAAAAAAGTGTCCTGCGATGTCCATCCATCTTCAATTAAGCCGCCTGGTGGACCCGAAAAATAGAAAAAAAAAAGCTCCACCTCCATGAGAGGCCTCCCGGCGACTGCTTTCTCTTGGGTGCGACAGCTGTTATATAGGCATGGGTGGGGCCACCTGGTGACATAACCGAGTGATTCTCCCCTTTCTGATGTCATGTGATGTCAGAGGTGGGTGGGGTCACTCAGTTACCCCGCCCTTGCCTATATAACAGCTGTCAAAGACAAAAGACAGCAGTCACCAGGAGGCCTCCAATGGAGGCAGAGTTTTTTCTTTTCTTTTTTTTTTGGGACCTTCGGGCGGCGTGATTGACGATGGATGTACATCGCGGGACACTTTTTTTTTTTTAATAAAGGAATTGTCAAAAACTTTTTTTTTTCATTGATACATGTCCCCTAGGGCAGTACTTGGGTCCCCCAAACACTTTTTATGGCAATAACTTGCATATAAGCCTTTAAAATGAGCACTTTTGATTTTTCATGTTCGTGTCCCATAGAAAGGTGGTTGCAAAGGCAAATGTGTTTAATATGTATCAGAGATAGAGTTATTTACACAATTTTGAACACCTATAGTTTATATGGGGCTGCCATGTTAGCCTGACTGACAAAACGTAATAGGCACCAAATTACATGTTATTGCAGTGAGATCTCATTTTTTTTTCATGGGAACTTTGGGTTTTTGAGCTGTGTTGTAAAAACAAAAAGGTCATAAGTTATTATGATATCCACATCTTTACTGCTGCACCCTACTGGCAGGCGTCATTTTAAATATACAATGATTAGGGAATAAGATAATAATGAGTGAAAATATACAATTTTCTTTCTAGGGGCATAAATCAGCGCACTGCTTTAGTTGTTTATTACTCAGTATACAGTTTTTAATAGAATGGAGTGGCCAACTATAAGTGAGGTGTGACAGTCCTTTAATGAAAACTTTTTTGCTGTAATTTTATTTGTATTATTTGATTAATTAGTTGTCCTTGTGACTTTAAATTACTAATTGACATTGAGACATGGCTCTGGTTTGACATTAATTATGTTCTAAATGCTTTACAAGTTATGTTTATATATATATTTTTTTGGCTAATAGAGTATCTTCAGGTACATGAGATCAACTGAAATGCAGCAAATGTCTATTTTTACATCCATTACTCTATCCAGAAAGATATGAACATTTTGATTTCAGTTCCATTAAATTCTGTTACCAGATCAGAGTTTTTTTAGAAACTCCAGTCAGTCAAGCTAAAAAAAAGTGCATACCTATAGCCTTACTTGCATTGGTGTGCCCAGCCTATTGCATTAGGGTGTGCACCCTAAAGCTTAAACACACATATGTGTGTGTAAATATATATAGGGCAGTAGGGCAATGGACAGTGTTAGTAGGACAGACGTTGGTGTCAGTAGAACAGTGAATGGTGTCAGTAGGGAAGAGATTGGTGTCAGTAGTTTATTTTTATTATTACTTTTTTACAATAATTTTTATTATTATTATTTTTTTTTTTTCTGAGTCCCACTGGGGGCTTTGCCGAAATATCAGGAGTCTAAACAGACCCTTGATGTCTCACTTTGGAGAAAAAGAAAGGGACTGAGGACAGAGATTCCCCAGTCCATTTCTCTGCAGCCAAGCAGCAGAGACAATCTGTGCAGCACAGGGTGATTAGGGTGTGCCCAGGCACACCTGGCACACTCTGTGCGCACACCTATGCCTACTTGTTCATTTAACTATTATATGTATTTTCTTAATTCAGAAATTGATATGCAATAAGCATTAGACTCCGCAGGGTCAGTCAAATGCTTATTTTTACTGGGTACTCTCTGCTTCACCCCTCCCAGCCATGACATCAGCCTGTTTTGGGAGTAGCTCCTGTGTGGTCATATGTGGGCAACTGGCAGTTGCAGAATGGGAAATTCTCCACCCGCAGCTCATTGGTTAGGCACTGACAAGTAAATTCCAAAATGAACCCAAGCTCATCCCTAGTGGTCAGCAGTAGTAACATTAACCCCCAGCATTGGTGGTCAGTGGCAGGCTGTAAAAGTAACCCCTTTTCCACCAGCATACACATACTGTACAACTCCAACCAACAATTTTACCCTTTATAATTTTACAGTGTCAATCCAAGTGTGTACTTGGACTGATCGGAATAATCACAGGTCTGGTTATCTGCTTCTCTAAATAGATTCAAGTCAAAGTGCAGCTTTATCTAATATTGAATATTAATAATAATTCATGCTATTGTTATTATTAGATTAGGATCAAATTGCATTTTAGCAGAAACATAGAAAATTCTAAAGGGATGAAAAAAGTATTTTCTGTATGTATTCTTTCCTTCGGTGATTCGCATAGTACACATATGGAAACTGCAATGACCTTAGTTATGTGGGTGAACCTTGGCTGTCAACAAAAAGTACAAAGGGTGACTAAAGGAAAACACACATAATGTTTTTAAGATGAATATTTGTACTTTTACATACATTTTAACGCTCCATTCTTTTGTTATTTTTTTTTTCCTTTCAAACATCACACTCTAAAGGACTGTCATTTGTACTTCTTTCAAATAGCAAATCAACTGAGCCAAAACTACTTATCTTGCAGAGTACTGGTCGTTGTAGCTCTAACTGACTTTTCCATTCAAAAAAGGACACACCGGGCTAGCGTTAAATTTGGCTCCTTTCCTATGTTTGACTTTCTGCCATTTGGTAAATCACTTCAAAATATATTAAGAGACTTCATATTCCCATTTATGAAGAGTGACTTGTTCTATGTCTTACTGAACTGGACTTACTAGACGGAATATGTAACAGCTAACAATTCTTTAAAAGGCTAACATAAAACAATATGCTATGTAATTAGTATTATTTTTACAGAATATTAGGACCATGGAAATGACAAAATCAGACAAGTAAGGATAGTCCTGCAAGGTGCTAACTGCTCTTTTTATGCAGAGTATGAAAGGAAAAAAATATTTATCAGTATAAGCATATTCATACCAGTATGGACCATTCATCTTCCATCCCAAATGTTGAGTTTTAAATATATGGAAAGTTGCTGGGGACTCCCAAAAACCTATAAAATAACCTTTCTCTACAGATAATCGAGGTGTGCATGAACACCTTTAAAGTTGTTCAGTTGTAGCACCCATCCTGCATGGGGGAGAGAGAGAGGGCTCACCTCCAGCAGAGAGAAGGCTAGCAATTACTTCAGGGTGGATCAGTAGCCATAGTAGAGAGCGTTACATGACAAGGAAGGGCGCCAGTCACTTTAGGATTTTCAAAGTTTTATTACTTATGCTCATGGGGAGAGAGTATTAGCGTTAAGTATCCAGTAGCAACCAGGCTTCCAGACTCCATTGCTTCAAAGCAGTGCCAGGAGTGGACACTCTGTCACCCTCCAGCAGGCATCGCCTGGGCTAAAGAAGAGCCTGGACTCTCTGAGAGCAGCAGCCGTTACCCCCTCCAGCAGACATCCATCTAGCTCTTCTAAATCCAAGTGTACCCACTTCAACCATGCAGGGCCGCTCAGCTAAACCTATGTTAGGCTCATGGGGGACAAGTCTACACAGTACAAACTCCGGATATATATTTCCCAGGCTGAGGCCTGGGAGAGAGAGAGAGAGAGAGTTCACTAGGACACTCCTTGAGCTTTTATAACCTCACCAGCATGCACCACTGTAGAAACTACTAGTTGGAACCAACAGAGCTATAAAGACTCAATAGCTAAAGATTTACTGAGCCCCAAAACTATGGCCCTAGGCGTCAGTTACACCTAGTGGTAACAGTAGTCAAGTGACATACCAAGTCCAGAGTCATCTGTCTTTATCACTGCAGAGTGGAGGGGATGCATTTTTGGGTGCTCCTGCCTGAGTGACATGGACACTTAACATTGGCTGTCCAGTAGCAAAGCACTCTCAGGCTCCAGAAGACTAGTGTAGGTGAGGGGAGTCAACAAGACCGGTTAACGGCAGGCTCAAGCTGCAATGCTTGATCACCACTGTAAATACAGCACAGAAAGCTTGCATTTAATTAAAGAGCTGAGCTGTTTTCTGGTTTAGATCTACTTTCTTTTTTTGAATACAAAGAAGGAGAACTGAAAACACAAGCCCACAAATTAAGATTTCTGCTTATGTAAGCTTGAGATGTAATAAATACGTAGTAAGTCATTTTTCATATAAAAATTGTAAAAAAAAGTTATAGGGCATTACAGTATGTTTAATTTTTATTTCAGGTTGTGTAATGGAATTCAGCTTTAAATTATGTCTATCACTACATATATATGCAGAGTTATCAGACATCCATCTTACACATTGTTTGGGTCCTAGATTAGGAAGCCATTAAAATAGGTATTTCAACTTACTTCAGAAAAGTGGAATTTTGTTTGGAGTTGTTCCTACAAAATTCAAGTCTTGACAATTTTCCCCTTGAACAATTAGCTGTCAATGCCCATAGTTAGATAGTCAGAGCTTTTACAGGGGAGTCCGTAGCCCTCTGTAAGCTACAATTTCCTGACAGCAAAATAGGTGGAGAGCAGGTTGAGTGCAAGGAAGATAATTTTATACTTTGGTGGTGGTCTGCATTAACCACTTAAGCCCCGGACCATTTGGCTGGCCAAAGACCAGAGCACTTTTTGCGATTCGGCACTGCGTCGCTTTAACTGAAAATTGCGTAGTTGTGTGACGTGGCTCCCAAACAAAATTGACGTCCTTTTTCCTCCCACAACTAGAGCTTTCTTTTGGTGGTATTTGATCACCTCTGCGGTTTTTATTTTTTGTGCTATAAACAAAAAAATAGCGACAATTTTGAAAAAAACTCAATATTTTTTACTTTTTGCTTAAATAAATGTCCCCAAAAAATTTATAAAAAAACATTTTTTTTTCCTCAGTTTAGGCCGATATGTATTCTTCTACATATTTTTGGTAAAGAAAATCGCAATAAGTGTTTATTGATTGGTTTGCGCAAAAGTTATAGTGTCTACAAAATAGGGGATAGTTTTATGGCATTTTTATTAATATTTTTTTTTTTTTTTACTAGTAATGGCGGCGATCTGCAATTTTTATTGTGACTGCAACATTATAGCGGACAGATCGGACACTTTTGGTGCTATTTTGGGACCATTCACATTTATACAGCGATCAGTGAGATTAAAAATGCATTGATTACTGTGTAAATGTGACTGGCAGTGAAGGGGTTAACACTAGGTGGCGCTGTAGGGGCTAAGTGTGTCCTAGGGAGTGATTCTAACTGTAGGGGGAATGGGCTACATGTGACATGACACTGATCACCGCTCCCGATTACAGGGAGCTGTGATCAGTGTCCTGTCACTAGGCAGAATGGGGAAATTGGAGAATTGTTTACATCAGCATATCCCCGTTCTTCCTCTCCGTGAGATGATCGCGGGTATCCCAGAGCTCGTGGCGGGTGTGCAACGCACGGCTGCAAATTTAAAGGGACGTACTTATACGCCCAATTGCTTGTTCATGCCATTGTTTCAACGTATTTCTACATGCGGCAGTTGGCAGGCGGTTAAGGTGATCTTGTTGTTTAAAAATCTTTCAGGAATCCTGGGGCTTCGTTGAGACAAACCCAAACTTTTTTCCTACATATTTTTAGTAAAGGTTCATATTATTGGGATGGAGTATATTACTATGGTGGATGTTGTAAATATGCTGAAGCTAAGGAAATGTTAATGTGATGCTGATGCTGAAAAATATTATTGTGGCATAGATGTGCAAATTACTAATAATATTGTGTCCATAGTTAGGATAGTAGTCTGGTATTTGGGGCACCAATATATTGTTCATAGGGAATAATATTATAGGACAGCTTTGGGATATAAGGGGAAATTTAGGGAATTATAGGTAATTCTAAGGATTTTGATTATGTACTTAGAAATAAAATATTTTTGTGGATTTCCTGTGATGATGGACAGTATTGTGGTCCTGTTGGTGGGACAAAGTATTATAATGCTGAGAAATGTTGTTATAGTGCTGGTAGTGAGAGGTATTACTATGGTGCTGATAGAGGGTTGATATTATTATTATTGTAATGGGGAATATTATTATAGTGCTGGGATGGTGGATGTCATTATTATGCTCTACTAGTGGACATTATTAATATGATGCTGATGCTAAATGTTTTTATTATGTTGCTGATGATGGAAATGAACATTTTTTACATACTTGTGGTTACAAGCCTCAAATAGTGTTGAGGCATGTTATGGTGTTGAGGGCACATGTATTGTTTTGTGTTGGGTGAAAATATTATGGTGCTAAGAGATATTTATGTAGAATTCTCTTATTGTGACAGAAGATAATATTTTAAGCATTTTTCTTATGACACTGGAAGTGAGGAACAAGTTTATGATTCTTTGGGCAGTAGATATTATTATTATTATTATAATATTTTTATTATTATGATTCTGGTAATAGGGGATAGTTGTGGTAAAAAAAAATTATGATGACAGTAGATATTGTATTGCCAGAGAATTTATTATGGTTCTAGTGGTGTGGGATATTGTTGTACAACTGTTGGTAGTATTTACAGACCCTAACATGGCCACCTTCCTAGAGCTTAGCGGGACTGAACAGCAAGGTAGGAAGTGTCCTAGGAATGGACCCAACTCTACAGCAGCTGAGTCCAGATCACAGAGATACAGTTATTCATGGCTTCACAGGCTCATTATGAAATAATAATGTTATTTCTATCTGAAGGGGAAAATTAAAACTGGTATTGCTGATGGTGGGAAATGTTTTATAATTTATTGCTGCCTCAGCAGGTTGTAATAATATATATTACTGTATGGGGGGCTATAATATATGCTTCTGGCTTGTGTGGGTGTTTCGCAATTGCTGACAGTAAGTGGAAAAGAAATTGTGTATTGCTGCCTGGAGGTGTCATGATATTTAATGGTTTCTGGGGAGAGGGGGGAAATGTTGCATCTCTTATTGCTGCCTGGAGGGTGGGGATGTTATATCATTTATGAATTTATTGCTGCCTGGGGGGAATATTAAAAATATATTGCTGCAAGTGCATCTGATGAAAACTGGGCAAGACTTTGATATCCCTTCCTTGAGTGCTAAAGGGTGTTTCCTTGCACTGTGAAGAGCATGCTCAACTTTCTGTTTTCCTTCTTCTTGCCCCTCTCTATTTACTCTCATAAATGTTAAATTGCCTTCATGTGTGTCCCCAGCTGTCCCCCTTTGATGTCATCTTCAGTGCTTATACTATCCTTCACTGTGTCCCCTTCTCCCCTTGATCTCATTTTATCCTTCTGTCTCCCCCTCCACCAACACTAGATACCCAACCTGCAGAAACTGTACATGAAACATTTATTTTTTTTTAAATGTATTTTTTTGAAACTTTTGAGAAATAGCATATGAATAAAGGTATCCACACATGTCTCAATCTCATTCAACAAATTTTGGTCAAATTGGAAATAAAACAATCAGGTGGATTTTAATTGTTTGGATTGTTTTGGGCAAGGTTGTGTTCCATATTGAACTATCTATTTCCATTTAAAGTGGCAGTAAAGCATTTAAAAAAAAACTTGTCTTCCCCGCAGGTTAATGTCATAATGTGATAGTATGCACTGCATACATTTCAACCGTTTCCACTGTTTGAGTGGGCACGCTGCAATGACATCACCACTTGGCATGCCATACATAGCACAGTGCGCCGGCTGCTTCACATGTAAATATCCCCAAAATGGTGCACGTTTAGGAGATATTTACTGTACACACAGGTAAGCCTAAATTAGGTGGAATATATTAAATAATTTGATTGAAATAGAAAGAAATCTGCAAACACATGTATCAAGCCAATAGACATCACCCCCAAAAGACAGAAAACTAAAAAAATAAAAATGAAAATATTGAAAATATTGATGCAAAATTGATGTGTGACTTGCTGAAAGCAGATTTTGAAGGTAAAATCCAGGTTACCTGGACCTTTAACCATTACAGGAGGATACGTTGAAAGGTAAATGTGCAATAATATGCAAGTATACTTTGCACAATTCCACATTGTGTGAAAAAACTCACCTGTACACAATAGAATTTAGCTCTATTTTGAGGTTACTCTCTGCAAATGAACTCCAAACAGGTCAGAATAACTTAACTATAAGGTCTATTTATTAATGTTTTTCCCCCAAGGTACTGTACTTTACAGCAGCAGATCCTGAGCAGGCTGGCAGTTTCCAGAGAGTAGGCATTTCGCAGGCTGGCAGGTCACAGACAGTAGACACTTGGCAGGCTGGCAGGTCACAGGTAAGACACAGGGAAGGTTTAGGCAAGCCTGGTCAGCAATTAGCAGGTAGGTCAGGAACAGAGAAGCAGGCAAGGGAATAGTCAGGTTCAGGCTAGAGTTGGCAATGGTAAGAAGACAGGCAGAAGGATCAGGCAGAGATGTTGTCAAAGGGCAAGCCAGGGGTCGGTTCAGGCACAGTTCAAGTGTAGTCTGACAAATCAGACACAGGAACAGGTAGCAGGTTAGCAGAATGCTGTGGACAATTAGGCAAAGTCCTAGTGCAGCAGTGATGTTTAAATAGCCCACAAGGCACCAATCTAGTGGCCGCCGTGCGTGCCAGTGTACACACGCTGCTAATAGATATTCTTTGCCTGCCCATAACTATGTGCCTGGGCACATTTCTTCTGACACTTAGACTGCCCAGGCTAGAGAAGGGTTAAGCTTTGGGTTGCTGGTTTCCTGGGCATTTTTGGGTCTTTCCCTCCCAGTCTATAAATGAACAGGGGAAGGCCGGGCTAAAGTAAGATTTTGAGTGGGACCGCATGGGAAGCAGGAGATCGCCGTGAAGGATGTAGCCAGAATCAATCTTCGTCTGCCACCCCAAAAGGATTCACCAGCAATGGACTTTACTAAGTATGGACTCATACCTGTACAGGTATACCAGGCTGCCATGTGATTGGCTGATTAGCAATTTGTGTTATTAAGCAATTGAACGGGTATACCTAATAAAGTGGGCATGAGTATTTTAATCCCCTGCAAGCCTGTCACTATCAAACTATGTTGCTATTATACCCATGTTTTGTGGTGTCCTACATGTGTGTGTGCTCCATAAGCAGAATTTTGTTGTTTGCAAAGGGTTCCGTGGCAGAGATGTAAAGTGAAGGCAAGAAAAAGCAGCTGAGGTGCCTGCTGTATAGTGGAAGTGCTAATTTGGATTTTGTGTACATAACATAATGCAATCTCACTTTCATCTCTTATATAGTTGCTACAGCTTTCATGTGTATATGAAATACAATATCACATATTACATTTCCTTAGATAAAATTGGTTTTACTGTCTATTATAATAGTTCATAATTCATGTATTAATTAAACTTAGTCCAGAAAATCCTTAAAAAATAATCTCCCGACCATAACTCTCTGGACTGACCTTTAATGGAAGTCAAGGGTTCAGAGTACTGCTGGCCTTTCTGTCAGCGCCGGTGTTAAAAGACTAAAATAAATTATCCTCATTCCTCAGAGAGTATTAATGAGCATCAGTTTCACTCTTTGCTTCTCCAGTGCAGGAAACAGGTGGGAGTGCAGATCCATGTGGAATTTTTCATTCATTTTTGAGTCATAATTATGGGGTGGGGTGAGAATTCTGTGACATCACCCTTCCTATGGCAGTAATGTAATATAGACAGCTGGCTGTTGAGGAAATTTGAGGTAGCCACTGCAGTGCTTAATATGACAAAAACAAACCCAAAAAACTAAATAATGGTCAGTTCTGTCCCAAGTGTATGTATACCTAGAAAAGTGTTTCTCAACCTTTTTTTAGTCAATGCATGATTTAAAAATTATGGACAGTCTTGAGGCACTCTTATAAAATTATGGACCGTCTCGAGGCACCCCATTCTAAAATGTAAAAACTGTTCTAATAGTTTTACATAACACAGCAACATCCACCCAAGTAGGACACCGAACGTTAGAGAGGATTTATTCCTCCAAAGCAAATACACTTTTTCAAACTGGTACTGACTGATATTCCAATGTTTCTCTTGTCCCTCAGCTAATGTGACCCCCAACGCTGATGGAGAGAGGCTGGAGAGGGTCAAACAAGGATGCAATGCAGGTGCCTGACATCCTTCTTATCAACTGGTGATACCATTGGTAGTTAGGATGCCGACAGCTAGAAGGTTGTAATGGTGCACAATAAAAACCCATGGCTTTGTGTAACTAAAAGGCAGGCTTCATCCACATGCTGGCTTGTATACAATTTTTGGGCAATTTTTAGGCATTTTGCCAAGGCACCCCTGAAGAAACCTCAAGACACCCTGGTTATAAAAGGCTGGCCTAGAAGATTGGTGCACACTATTATGTTTTATTACACTATAGAGCTACAAAAATGGATCTTCCAACCTGACCCCATTATTACTGTACAAAATACTTTGTTTCTAAAATTCTCTTTTTTTAAATTACTGAACATGTAAACTAGATGGAAACCCAATAATGAAAATCTTGTATAAACTTTAACATCCTAATGTAATTTCAAAAGATGTTTTCAATTTTTAAAAATCTGCAGCTTTCATTAAAATAAGATATGGTGGTCTTGCCAACAAGGCCTTTTTTTCATCACATGTTGCTGAAGAGTGACAAAGGGATTTGGTTCCAAAAGAGGGACAGTCCATCCAAATGAGAGACAGTTGGGAGCTAGGCTAGGGGGTGACAATTGTCTCCCAACTGTGCTCCCGAATTATTGTCCTGACACATGCATCTTATTATTTATATGTAAACAATTGTCAGACATTATTATTTCATATGTGGATGATTTGTGATTTATATGTATTTTCATCTTATTGTTATTCCAATATCCAGTTGTACATGAGATTTGAGGTCCTGAGGAAGCAGATTTTTCTGTGAAATACGTCGACCTACATATTCTAATCTCTGAGAACTACAATGCTATATATCTTTCACTTCCCTTAGTGGAAGACAAATGGTAGTATTGATGTTTTTATCTAGATTTTTATTGGACGAAATAAATATTTGTATATATATATATATATATATATTCTTTGACGCATTTATTTGTCCATTGTAAGGGTATTTAAAGTCACACCACATATTTTTTTGCATTCATGACACATGCATCCTTAATGGAGCCTGGTCAAGAGCATTAAGATGCATCAGGGGATGAATGAAAAAAAAGTTAAAAACAGTATTTTATGAACAAAAATGGCAATTGTTCAGAATGTAAAATACTTTAGGAAACTGACGCTACTAGGGTTTACACTTACTTTAAATAAACTGCTGACAACATTTATTGACTTATGTGAATTGACTTGATGTACTCTGTAAACTTACTGTAAAAATATGAGAAAAAAATACCCATAGACATAGAATGATGATCTCATATTGTGTCCCCTGCAGCTAGACATAGCAGATACAACTGTTGGAGGAAATAGTGGTTTGACAGGTAAGATAAATGTGTCCATTTACTTTTGGTTCCCTCTCATATTCATGTAATAGCAGGTGTCTTCGAACTCCATTCCTGCCTCTCTCTATAGTAAAAACAGGACATTTTTGGCCCTTATTGCCTAGGTAGTTGCAACATTCTGATGCTGGTATAATAATATAATAATCAGTTCTGACAAACCCTCTAATAAAGTTTGCCACATCCCATGACTTACTCCTAACCTTCATTCCAGCGACTTCTTAACAAGGGGACATCTAACGGATTTTTGCAAGCCTCTCCTCTTCTATGAAATTCCCTTCTAACCAAGCCAAAATTTAGTAAAATTATCTTACAAATTGCAGTACCTAAATTTAACACCTAACATCCATCCACCAACAACGTAACAGTAGAAATTATCTATTGCCATGGGTCCAGCAGTCAAGACTCATCACAAAATATTTGAGGGCCTTCATTCTACCAGATTCCTCCTTTTAGTTTTCTGGATGAGCAGGGCAGGGCAAAGCATAGTCTCTGTCTAACAAATGCTCAGCTTCTCTTCTCATATACATAGAGTTATTTGCTGGAATGTTGAAAACTGATATGTCTAGGTATAAAGGAGCATGTGACTACCCTTTCTCTCATGTGATAGCACTAGTGCCTGGTTATTGGCCAAGCAGTAGGCATGTGCAATTTTTTTGGTCCGTCGTATGTAAATCCAGATAAATGTTTGGTTATTTGGATGTGTCCAAATCTCCGAATGAAGTAGTAATGAATTTCAATGAAATTAGTTGAAATTCGTTTCGTTTATTTGTTTTCTAACGAATTCGAAATTTTCGGAACGATTCAAATTCTGTGTGAAGAATAGCTGGTTGTTAAGGAGCGGGCCGGGAAGCCAGCCGCAGTGTCCTTAACAACCAATGACTCATCAGCTGTCAGCAGGCTTGCCCGCTGAGAGCTAAAATATAAACAAAAGAATGCCGGCAATAGAAAAGTCTGGAAAAAAACAGCGAGGGGACCCCCCCAATCCATACCAGGCTCTTCTGGTCTAGTATGGATGCCAAAATAAATTAAAAAACCATGACATCATGTGACTCTGCCCCTTACCCATTTAAGAAATGTCAGGCGGAGGAGCAGGCAGTCGGCAGAGAGCCTTCAACGAAGCTGGAGGTGTCTTTTTTTCCGGTCTGGAAGTGTGGTGGGAGTGATGATGGAGCTACATCGGGGGACATTGTTTTTTACTTTTTAATAAAGGAATTGTCAAACTCGTGTAGTTCCTTTATTCACTTTTTACACTTTTTTGGTGAATGGGTAGGGGTACTATGCACCCTCATTCTCAAAGGAGGGGGCAGGATCTGGGGGTCCCCTTATTACAGGGGCTTCCAGATTCTGATAAGCCCCCATCTGCAGACCCCCACAACCACAGCCCAGGGTTGTGGGGAAGAGGCCCTTGTCCCCATCAACATGGGGACACGGTGCCCTGGGGTGGGGGGCAGAGTCCCCCCTGCCCCCCCACCCCAAAGCACCCCCCATGTTGAGGGCATGTGGGCTGGTATGGTTCAGGAGGGGGGCACTTGCTTGCCCCCCCTTTTCCTGGCCTGCCAGGCTGCATGCTCGGATAAAAGTCTGGTATAGTTTTTGGGAGGGACCCCACGCTGTTTAAAAAAAAAAAAATTTGATGTGGGGTTCCCCTTAGAATCCTTATCAGACTTGCCGGCATGCTTTAGTTTAGCTTCAGCTCTCAGTGGGGAATCCCGCTGACAGCTGATGAGTCATCGGTTGTAAAGGATGCAGCGGTCGGCTTCCCGATCCGCTCCTTAACAACCAGCTATTCTTCACATGGAATTTGAATCTGTCAAAGCATACAACCACATTATGATATTGCCTTGCAGGAGGAAACTTTTTTCTTTTTCTTTTAAAAGAGTTTACTAGCGCTTTAGGAACGCTTTTGTTTTTGTTTTGTTTTTTTATAATGACTGGAACTTTGCATTTCTGATTTGGAACAATCATGGAATTTCTCTAACTATACACAATTGCTTTCAATGACATCTAAGAAAATATCGAAGTTCTATATTTACATATTTTGCCCTGTCTGCTCCAGTATATCAAATTTCTTCTGCTAAGGTAACTATTATTAATTAGTGTCCACAGACTCTCCAACTTTTAAGAGACATTTGACTAGAAGTTCAGGCAAAGCTGACATTTTGTAAGTTATATTAGTATAATTTAAAATGTTTTGAATTTCACCTCATTAAAATCTGAGGCTTAAGTTTAATTTGTCACAGTGATAACATTTCTGGAACAGGCCAGATATTACTGCAGCTCATGTAGTTATTCAGTAATGACTGGATAATTAGACTTCAGGTAGTGGATGACAAGCGGTTCAGTATTATGTAAATGCTGCGTAATGAGTATGGTATAGTATGCCATAGTATATATACACACTATATTACCAAAAGTATTTGGGCGCCTGCTTTTACATGCACATGAACTTTAATGGCATCCCAGTCTTAGTCTGTAGGGTTCAATATTGAGTTGGCCCACACTTTGCAGCTACAACAGCTTCATCTCTTCTGGGAAGGCTGTTCACAAGGTTTAGGAGTGTGTCTATGGGAATGTTTGACCATTCTTCCAGAAGCACATTTGTGAGGTCAGGCATTGATGTTGGGGAGAAGGCCTGGCTTGCAGTCTCTGCCCTAATTCATCCCAAAGTTGTTCTATCAAGTTGAGGTCAGGACTCTGTGCAGGCCAGTTAAGCTCCTCCACCCTAAACTTGCTCATCCATGTCTTTATTAACCTTGCTTTGTGCACTGGTCCAAATCATTTGGTGGAGGGGGGATTATGGTGTGGGGTTGTTTTTCAGGGGTTGGTCTTGGCCCTTAGTTCCAGTGAAGGGAAATCTTAAGGCATCAGCATACCAAAGACATTTTGGGCAATTTCATGCTCCCAACTTTGTGGTAACAGTTTGCGGTTGTCCCTTCCTGTTCCAACATGACTGAGCACCAGTGCACATAGCAAAGTCCATAAAAGACATGGATGAGCGAGTTTGGGGTGGAGGAGATTGATTGGCCTCCACAGAGTTCTAACCTCAACCCAATCAAACACCTTTGGGAGGAATTAGAATGCAGACTGCAAGCCAGGCCTTCTGTCCAACATAAGTGCTTAACCACACAAATGCGCTTCTGGAAGAATGGTCAAACATTCCCATAGACACACTCCTAAACCTTGTGGACAGCCTTCATGAAAAAGTTGAAGCTGTTAAAACTGCAAAGGGTGGGCCAACTCAATATTGAACCCTGTGGACTAAGACTGGGATGCCATTAAAGTTCATGTGCGTGTAAAGGCAGGTGTCCCAATACATTTGGTAATATAGTGTGTATATATATATATATATATATATATATATATATATATATATATATATATATTACACATATACACACTTTTCAGGAAGATGAAGAGCTAAAAGAAAGGTTGTCTACTCTGTATCAATACCAACAGAACTAATGACTAGAAGAGTGGCTCAAACTATTCTTCAAACGGATTTCTTCTGGGTGTATGACCCCAGAGTTTGTGAACTCCAAACACCCAGTACAATGTTCCACCAACACAAAAACTCATACACTGTACCAAGACAGCAACATTAAGAACCCATCAAGATTCAAATAGCAGGCAGAATGAAAGCTTTAAAGTATATTATACACAGTATTGTCTTACTGGCATCCAGCAACATGATGCCATGCCCAATGTCGGCAAGCAGAAATATGGCCTTGAAGATAAGTTGTTAATGTTCACACATACCAATTGTTCATATGTTATCCATTCTGTATGGCCAAGGTTCCAATAGTTATTACAGCTTTGGGTTAAAATGCATATACACATTGATCCATGTCAGTGTATACTCAATTGTCTAGCTATCTCTTTAAAGGGCAGCAAACTCCTGAAAGCTGAAGGCCATTGATTTGTTGAATGCCTTCTGTTGTCTGCCTTCTTTATTATCTAGTTTGTTTGGATTTATTCTGAACCTTACACATATTTAATTGAAGCACAAGTGTGGACCTTCTCGTTTAATCCCCTAGCTTGGTCCTGACTATGCTTCTGTTTGCCCCTTTTCAGCATCTGAAAGAAGCTTTTAAAGCTTAGGGAGGGAGATGCAAATGTTCTAATTGTTTTAGAGTATCCCACGCCCTAATCCCTCTCCTGTTAAAGTTTCTTTAAGCAATAGATCTTAAAAAGACATCTCCTAGACTGTGTTATTGGATCCGGGGTGAATGGGCTGGTGCTTGTGGTGATGGGCAGCCTCTGTATTTTTAGGGAGAAATGGTTATTACCAGTGGCCCCTGTGGGGGCAGCACTACATGCTGATTTAGTCTCTCTCTCTCTCTCTCTCTCTCTCTCTCTCTCTCTCTCTCTCTCTCTCTCTCTCTCTCTCTCTCTCTCTCTCTCTCTCTCTCTCTCTCTCTCTCTCTATGGGGCTATTATTCCAATATAACAATTATAACAATATAACAATTATTCCAGGTTTGGTTAGACCCTTTACTTGAGCTGTAGCAATTCTGTTTTTAATCCTCTGGTATTGGTGTGATTGCCCAGGTTTGACCTTCAATTACTTTCTTACCCTAACTTACACTGGGCTATGGTCACCCTGTCCAGGTTCAACAGCAACAGTACCTGACTATCAAACTACACACAAAAAGAATGCCAGAACTGTGAATGCTAAAGGTGAACAACCAATTCTAGTGTTTGTACATTGCCTGAGAACTGAACTACACACAAAATAAATGCCAGAACAGTGGCTGGCAAAATTGAAGAACCCATTCTAGTATCTGTAAATTGCCGGAGCACTGGATTTCGCAGAATGTGAATGCCAGAACTGTGGCTGCTAAAGGTAAAGAACCTGTTCTAGTGTCTGTACCCTACTTGCAGCCTTTACTGCAGTAAAGCCTATATCATCTAACCTACTCTAGTCTCTATAAAGTTTCAGACACAGCATGAGTATAGGTACTGAAAAAAAAATAAAACCCACAAATGATTCCTAATACACCCAACATCCATTCAGCTCTGACCTTTGTTATATTGGAATAATAGCCCCAGAGAGAGAGAGAGAGAGAGAGAGAGAGAGAGAGAGAGAGAGAGAGAGAGACACTAAATCAGCATGTAGTGCTGCCCCCACAGGGGCCACTGGTAATAACCGTTTCTCCCTAAAAATACAGAGGCTGCCCATCACCACAAGCACCAGCCCATTCACCCCGGATCCAATAACACAGTCTAGGAGATGTCTTTTTAAGATCTATTGCTTAAAGAGACTTTAACAGGAGAGGGATTAGGGCATGGGATACTCTAAAACAATTAGAACATTTGCATCTCCCTCCCTAAGCTTTAAAAGCTTCTTCCAGAGGTCGAAGGAAGCACTCAAACTCCCAGCCTGGGAAACCCTGAACAGACCAGGACAAACAATCACTGCTCCCTTGATTGCGGAAGGAGCTGCAAACTAAATTTATCTAGCATCCTATGCTAAGAGGGTGCTACAAGCAAAACCAAAGTACAGAACTTTAAGCTGTATCTGCAAGATGCAGTCCCCCACTTATCTAAATAAGTCCTTCCTTTTTCCTGATAAAAGTATTTTCCTTTAAACTAGAGAGATAAGATTGTTTTATCATTCACATAAGTGGTATGAAGGATGTGTGCTCATTACAGCTCTGTAATATTAATGCCAGGATTTCTATATACTTTAATAGCTGGAAAGGGAAATAAGAGACCAGGTGAGCGCAAGGATCACATGCATGCTCTGGCAACCATTTTGTTCTGTGGCTGCGAGCCCAACCCAGAGAGCATGAAGGCCATTCCTGGCAGAAGTTCTACATCATGGCTCTGGGGGGAATGGAGAGCACGAACATGCTCTGGCAGAGGTAGTCATCCATGGAGCAAGGCCCAGAAAATTATAGGGAAAGCAACATTTGTTTGCCAGCATATCTCATTAGATTCCTATCCTTACAAGAAAGAAGTTTACTATATAAAGTAATACATACCTGTGTTTTTCCCTTTATGATTATTTTTCAGTGCTAGACCATATTAAAAACAGTTTTATGTGCATTGTGACTGGATATTATCTAATGTTATATTTTATATGTTTGTAAAACTGTCTTTAGGTTTTACAATATCACCTAGAATTCTGTAAGGGTCAGGCTATGGTTCAGATATAAAGACCACGTTTAAGTAATCTTCTCCTTTAGAATACTCAGATGCTGCCAGGTCATATGTGCTGGATGTTTTACATCTGATCATTGTAGCCTTACCCACATAAGGGGTACTAGTAAAGAAACAGAGGCTGTAGACAGGCCGGGGTCATTAACGTACAACCAAAGGGTCACAATCAGTATGGGAGGGGAGTATGCAACAGATTGATTACTACTTTTCAGCCCACTGAATATCACTGAAGTCGGATCAAAGTCGGATCGCGGTCTTAACTGATCTGAATTTGGCATGTGACTTGCGCTCTGATAATCCTAAAGGGGAACCCCATGCCAAAAAAAAAAAATGGCATGGGTTCCCCCTCCAAGAGCATACCAGGCCCTTCATTCTGATATGGATTTTAAGGGGAACACCCACTCTGAAAGAACGGCGTGGGTCCCCCCCAATATCCATGAGAGACTCTTATCCGAGTATGCAGGTCAGGATAGGGGGTGGGGACAAGGGGTAAGGACAAGCACAGAAGACGTCAGCGAAGGAGGCAAAAGAGCTGGAGAGGGGAGAAGAAATCAGAAGAGACGCTGGAGCTGCCTTAATAAATTACTTTAAAAACTTGTGTACTGCGTTTTATTTTTAACACTTTTTTAAGGTGAATGGGTAGGGGTACAATGTACTCCATACTCACTCACATAGGGTGGGGGGCCAGGATCTGGGGGCCCCCTATGTTAAAGGGGCTTCCAGATTCCGATAACCCCCCCGCCCGCAGACCCCGACAACCAACGGCCAAGGTTGTCGGAAAAGGCTTGTCCTCATCAACATGGGGACAAGGTGCTTTGGGGTGGGGCGGGCAAGGCCCCCCGCCCCAAAGCACCCACCCCCCCATGTTGAGGGCATGCGGCCTGGTATGGTTCAGGAGGGGGGTGCTCACTTGTCCCCACCCCCTTTCCTGGCCTGTTGGGCTGTTGGGTTGCATGCTCGGAAAGGGTCTGATATAGATTTAGGGGGACCCCCACGCTGTTTTTTCGGCGTGGGGGTTCCCCTTAAAACCCATGCCAGACAGAAGGGCCTGGTATGGTCTTGGAGGGGGAAACCATGCCGTTTTTTTTTTTTTTTGATGTGGAGTTTCCCCTAAAGATTTATACCAGACACAAAGTACCTGGCATTGTCTGCATCAAAGTCGGATTCATTGAAGTTGGACAGATGTCGGACTTCAAGTCGCAGGGCAAAGTCGGATCCACAGTCGTACGACTGTCGTGTCATACCAGTGTGAATCCAGCCTCAGCCCTGAGTATATAATGACCCCGCACAACCGGTGTACTGGCACCTGGTAAATTCCAGGCACAGGATTGAAAGTTCCAAACCAGAACTACAGAATCTGGAGAAAGCCAAAAACACAGATTTCTCCACTTCATGACCAGGCCATTTTTTACGTTATGGCACTGCGTTACTTTAACATACAATTGCGCGGTTGTGCGACACTGTGCCAAAACAAAATGTATGTCCTTTTTTCCCACAAATAGAGCTTTCTTTTGGTGGTATTTGATCAGCTCTGCGGTTTTTAGTTTTTGTGCTATAAACAAAAAAGACTCACAATTCAGAAAAAAAATATATATATATTTTTTACTTTCTGCTATAAAACACATCCAATAAAAAACATTAAATAAATAGAATTTCTTCATCAATTAAGGCCAAAATGTATTCTGCTACATATTTTTGGTTAAAAAAATTCCAATAAGCATATATTGATTGGTTTATGCAAAAGTTATAGCGTCCAAAAACAATGGGATTTATTAGTAGAATTTTCATTTATTTATTTTTTTAATGGTTATGGCAGCGATCAGCAACTTTTAGTGGGACTGCGATATTGTGGTGGACAAATCGAACACCTAACACTTTTGACCCTTTTTTGGGAACCAGTGACACCAATACAGTGATCAGTGCTAAAAATATTCACTGTCACTGTACTAATGACACTGGCAGGGAAGGGATTAACATCTAGGGTGAGCAAGGGGTTAAATATGTGGCCAACATGTTTTACTGTGTAATGTGTGTGTTGTTTTTACTAGGCAGTGTGCTGTATTTGAAAAAAACAGCACATTGCTGCTGTCAGAAGGTGTAGGTTTACCTACACAGGGATCTCTTCGGTAATGTCTGGAGCCAATCAGCGTTCAGTTTTACCTACAGGTAAACGTATAACAAGGCTTACCTGTAGGTACCTTGAATAAAAACTTGCACAGTTTAGGAGATACTCAGTATATGCGCTGCTGCCGACGCTATCGGCGCATGTGCACTGAAGAAACGTGCCTGCTGGTGCCATTTCTTCAGTAGCTGTGCTGTGACCGGCTGCTTCAGCGTGCATGCGCGGGAGTGATGTCATAGCGGCTTCAGCCAACTGCAGCGCTGGAGCCGCGAACCCCGAAAGTATATCCGGAGGAAGATGTCTGCACTGTACTCGGAGGGCCAACACCGATCCAGGGCATCGTTCTAAGGTAAGTATTTCATAATGAGCTAGTATGCGATGCATACAAGCTCATTATGCCTTTGTCTTGCAGGGTTTGTTTTTGTTTTTGTTTTTCTTCTGAGGTTTACAACCTCTTTAACTGCTTGCTGCCCACGTCAGATGACAGTGAGGGGCGGTGCAGCTCTCGTTCTGGGACGACGTCAAATGACGGCGTCCCTCTCGCGGCCGCGCCGTGTTGCTACGACATGGCGCGACCCCGATCTCTGTAAAGAGCCGCGTCCGCTGACATAGTGTGTGGAGAGGAGAGCCGATCAGGGGGCATCTCCTCACAGGGGGACATTTAGGGATGTAATCATCAGTGCCCTGATTACAATAAATAAATAAAGTGTCACAAAACAGTGCCCACCATTTCCCACCAATGCCAGCATATAGTGCCCACCAGTGGCAGCAATCAGTGCCCACCACTGCCCACAAGTGCCACCAATCAGTGCCCATTCGCAATGCCAGTCAGTGCTGGCAATCAGTGCCGCCTATCAGTACTGCCCATCAATGCCCATCACTGCTGTCAATCAATGCCTATCAGTGCCCTTCTGCACCGCCTATGTGTGCTGCCTATCTGTGCCCACCAGTGCCGCCTATCAGTGCCCACCAGTGCCGCCTATCAGTGCCCACCAGTGCCACCTTTTAGTGCCCATCAGTGCCACCCAACAGTGCCCATCAGTGCCGCCTATCAGTGCTCATCAGTGCCACGTATCAGTGCCCATAAATGGGGCACATTAGTCCCTCCTCATCAGTGCCACCTCATCAGTGCCCATAAGTGCCGCCTCATCAGTGCCCATAAGTGCCACCTCATCAATGCCCACCAGTTCAGCCTATCAGTGCCCATCAATGCCGCCTCATCAGGGCACATCAGTGAAGGCGAAAAATTACTTAGTTACAAAATTTACTGACAGAAAAAAGTAAAAAACATTTTTTTTCAAAATTTTTTGTCTTTTTTTTGTAAAAAATAAAAATCCCAGCAGTGATTAAATACCACCAAAAAAAAGCACTATTTGTGTGAAGAAAATGATCAAAAATTTGTTTGGTCACAGTGTAGAATGACCGCGCAATTATCATTCAAATTGCGACAGCGCTGAAAGCTGAAAAATGGCCTGGGCAGGAAGAGGGTGTAAGTGCCTGGTAGGCAAGTGGTTAAGTTCAGATATGTGAAATGCACAGATTTGAAAGATGTACTTTTATTTTTAGTGTATATTTGTATAGGTGTGAAGTGCACATAATATAAGATGAAAATATCTAAAAATACAATTGTAGCACTTGTGGGAATTAAATATGCCAATAATCAGACTGCTTTAAAATGACACAAATATGCTCAGGCTACCACTCTGGATATGGATATGTTGTTAAGCAAATAAAGCTGTAAGGAACAGTAAGATGAATTCAACAATAGGGACCCATTTATTGTTCTTTTCAAGCAGTCCACTCGGTTCATCTGTGCTGGGCTTTCTAAAGCGATAGAAATCATCCACATGGGAGTGGCCAGAGCTGGGGTGACATCACTCCCGCGCGTGCGTGCAAGAGCCCTCGGTTACGGCAAGAAGCTCTGAAAGTCTGGCATGGTATGCCGGACCATCAGAGTGCATGCACCGGGGATGTCAGTGGCTGCATCCAGGGTGAATATCTCCTAAACGGTGCACGTTTAGGAGATATTCATTTTACTTTTTACTCATTATAGGCTTAACTGTAGGTAAAAATCACAAAGCGGGCTTTACTACGGCTTTATTTCCCATAGCAGAAGCACTGCCCTGCATAGAAACTCCTTTTCATCACTAGATTTCCCCAGTCTTCTGGATTGACTGGCGCCCAGTGTCATTTAACCTGGAAGACTGTGGACCAACTGAGATTGCAAGATGTCTTTGAACTATTGTCTATATGTCATCATTGCATTCTACACTTATGCCGCGTACACACGATCGCACATTTCGACAACAAAATCCATGGTTTTTTTCCGACGGATCTTGACTCAAACTTGTCTTGCATACACACGGTCACACAAAGTTTGTCGGAAATTGCGAACGTCAAGAATGCGGTGATGTACAACACGTACAACGGCACTAGAAAGAGGAAGTTCAATACCAAGTGCGCCACCCTTTGGGCTCCTTCTGCTAATCTAGTGTTAGTAGAAGTTTGGTGACAGACAATTCGCACTTTTCAGTGCTTTTCGTTACTGCTCTTCAGTTTGTGCTTGTGAGTTCGTATTTCTATTACATATTTGATTTCCATTGCGTTCTTGTCCACTCGTTTCTGATTTTAAGCTCCGGCCTTTGTGTTTTTCAGTGCTTTCTGTTAGTTTGTTCTCACCAGCCGACCATTTTGAAGCCATGAGGACCCTCACCCCGGACCAGAAGATTTATAACTACCATCTGGCCAGAGCCAGAAGAGTGGTGGAGAACGCTTTCGGGATAATGGCGTGCCGGTTCCACCAATTCCTTACGGCAATCAACATGGCAGAATATAAACTTAACCATATAATCCTTGCATGCTGCATTCTACACAACTTTTTAATGAGAAATTCATGAACTATGTGGCCTCAGTTGGGACTGAGGCCGGACTTCAAGAAGAAACCCTGACGGCACTTGAAGCTGGCCATCCTGGCTTGCATCCCGGAAGTAAGACAGAAGTATGTCGAGTACTTTGCAGGTAGGGGGGGCCATTGATATGCCAGAAACTGTTTAAGAAACATTTTATCCCAAATTTTTTAACTTAAACTGAAAGAAGATTTCCTTTGATTTACTGCCTGGGTTTCTTTTAGCTCTCTCCTAGGTTATCCAATGGGCTTTTCTTTTTGGACATTTTCTTCAATAGTGCAAATGTAATTTTTTTGATACATGAGGTGACAATCTCTTCTTCAGCGAATTATTATTATGTTGTGGGTCTGCTACACACACCTTGTTTTTGTTTTTAATGTATGTAATGCATTACTGAGAAAAATATTTATCATTTTCAGCACCATTAATTTAGTGGAGTCACGAAAATGGCGTGATTGTGGCAAATTATAAAGCAGTGTGGGTGTTATTTACTAAAGGAAAATCCACTTTGCACTCCAAGTACACTGCAAAAGTGCACTTGAAGCTGCGCTGAAACTGCACTTGTAGTGCAAAGTGAATTTGCCTTTAGTAAATGCCTTTAGTCACTGTAAAAAGCAACTTACTACAGAAATTGCTATTGAGCATTGAAAGAAGAAGACAATGTTAAGTAGAAAACATTTTACTCAAAGCACATTCACATGTGCGTTAGAAAAGGGTTTTTGAACAAACCAATATTTTTGGTGTATAACTTTTTCACATTGTAAATATCCTTTTTTTGGTTAAACAGGCATGTTTTAAAGCATAACATACACAACTCAGGAACTTCCAAAGTTCAACTTTGATAAAGTGAAGGCAATATCAGACATTAGTATGTCCAAACTGTGTTGATATTGCCTTCATCAGACGGGGTGATGTCACCCCTGTGAAAGCCAAATTTCACCCAAATTTCATGCATGCGCAGTGTATATAAAGCGTAACACGCATGCGACGAACGTACGATCTGTGAGCGGAGGACGGAGTAACGGAAGTGAAGATCGTTATAACGAAGGTACAATTTAAATTTAGTGCATCAATGGCCTATACTGCTTATAGATTGAGGCCTATATTGGGTCAAGATTAGGAGAGTTTCGCCTGACATTAGGGTTTGTCTTCTGTTGTGTCTTTCAGAGAATATGGATCCCTTCAATGATAGGGAATTTCTAGGAATATTCATTGATATGTTCAGAGAGCTGCCCTGTCTGTGGCAGCTGAACCACCCGTTTTTTAATAATCAAAGAGGCAGGCAGCGCTGGAGAAACTGCTTGAATTTGTGAAGCCGATGATCACCACGGCAGACATCAAGTATTTAACGTCCAAAATAGGTGGCATGAGGAGTACTTATAATAGGGAGCGCAAGAACGTCCAGGATTCCCAGAGATCAGGAGCAGCAGATGGCATTTATATACCCAGGCTGTGGTACTATGACAGACTGCATTTTCTGTGAGACCAGAGTGAACCCAGACTAGCACTCTCCAGTCTTCCTTTAAGGCTTCCCCCCCCCCCCCAGCTGAGGCTTCTGACGACCAACCTGGGCCTTCCAGGCAGCAACATGTGGCGGAGCCCAGCTTGAGTCAGGTATAGCATTCTTCAAAATATTTCTGGTTGTCAAATTAATGATGTTAAATATGTGTTTTGATAAAGAAATTCTGATTTCACAAAGTGTTTACATATCAATAGACAGTAGTGGCCACAAATGATTGGGACAAGAATGAAAAATGCTGGGGTGAGAATGATAGTCTTTTCTCTTTATTAGCTTTAAAGGAAATTTCTGCGCTAACTAAGTGAAAAAAGTGCAGCTGCTTGTGTAAGCATTAATACAAAAAAGCTCAAAAACATATATCTCCGAAAAAGCGCAACCATTAATTAATCAGGGAAGATGATTAAACACAACCATACAAACTCATATAAAGATATATAGTATTGTGCAAAAGTGATACAATAAAGTAAAAAAATGCTACCAAAAAATGCCACCAAAAAACGCCCTAAAGCAAAAGTACTCTGATATATACAAAATCCATTAAGGTGAGTATATCTAAGTAATCAAAAATATATAAGCAAAGTCCATAAAAATGACAATGTGAGTATGGAGAAACTCAGTATGGAGACACTCAGTAATCAGGAAAGGTGGAAATGAGATGTTCTTGCAGCCCAAAAACTCAGTTGGACCTCAAATTATAGAGATCATGGGAGCCTGTTGCATCAGCCTGCCAGCATCGAAATCCTCCACCTGTCTTTCAATTCAGGGATCGTGATTACAATCACCCTCAACAACCGAAGCTAACTCCTCTCTCCATTTGGAATACACACACAGGAACAGTTATAATCACCCTTGATTCAGATCTCTTCTCATGGATGATCTCAGCGGTTGACACTCAAGGGAGATAAGAAAAAAGCTCCATAGTGCAGATAAACTTCTAAAAGGGTTTTTTTTATTCCAAAACCTTCACAGCAGCTCACAGCAATTTAAAAAACTTCAATAAAACTTCACATGTTCAAACATCTTCAAATGTTGACAGCAAGCTAGCAATCTAGCAATCATAAAAACGGAAACAGGAACGGTTGAAAAACGAATGAAGCAACAGCTCAGGATCAAACCAAATAGCTGGATAAAACGTGATAACGTCAGAATCAGCTGCTCCATCCGACGCGTTTCTCCATAGAAGGCATCAACTGGGAACGGAAAATATGTTTTCTATTTATTAACATTCAATTTGCAACAGCCACGAGCTGAAAATTGTGTGTGATTGATGAACCAAAAACTAAAACTATTTTTCATTTTTTCATACACAGGAAAGCCTCAGCCAGGCCGTGGAAAGTGGAAAGTGGCAGCCAGGAGGTGGCTGGGCCCAGTAGCCTGCCCGAATCCCAGGTCCCTCTCCTTGGCCTTCCACAAATAAGTGCCAGGAAGAGGAGTAACCTGGAGGAGGCAGCACTTGGCCTATTTATGAAGGCTACTGTGGCCCTCAGAACCCCCCCCCCCAGTCTTCAAGAGGACTATGCCTGCATGACAGCCTGCAAAATGCTGGAAATGGAGGAGGGCCAACGCCTCTTATGTAAGGAAGTGATCTTACAAGCCCTAAATAAGGGGTTAAGGGGCGAATTCACAAGCCAAAACCATGTTTGCGAGTTGAACCGTGGTCCTCCTCCTCCACCGCCTGCCACAACTACAACACCAGAGCCACAGCCTAGAAGGAAGCGTGTAAGGAAGATGTGAGTGATGGCCTGGGTTCAGTCTGGTCTGACAAAAGATGCAGGCTGTTGTATGACCACAGCCTGGGGACAGATATGTCATCTGCTTCTGTTCATGATCTCTTGTATGGTGCTCACTATTATAGGGACTCCTCAGGCTACCAATTTTGACTGTAAAATAATTGATGTATGCCCTGGGGTACAAAGGCTTCGCAAATTTCACCAGTTTCTCCAGTGTTGCCTTCCTCTTTTTTTTGTTATGACTCAGAATAAATGGCTATTTATTTTTCACAAATACTTTCCTATGTGCTTTACATCAAAAGGGACACTTTGTTTGTGAGGAGGCAGGTACATTTCCTAAATACAATGTCAAATTAACAAGGGACACCAACACAAACCAACCTCCTTGAGGTTAAAAAATACAAGATAATAATGGTGTTGTGGTAACTTGACACACAAAATGAGAAATAATATTATGGAGAGCACTAGAAAAAACAAAAAAAAATGTAGATCTCAATAAAAAAAAAAGAAAGAAAAAAAAGAAAGAAAAATTAGAAACATTATTATGGAGATCTGATCAAAAACAAAATTAATATTATTCATGAGATCACGAGAAATAATAAAGAAATTGCTAATTATTCTAGCATTATAAAGAAGAGAATGCGCTAAACTAGTGCAATTCATTTCGTGACAAATCGAAATTCGGCCGAATTTTGCATCCGAATAAAAAAACAACAAATTTCAACTAATACGAAAGAAATTATAGCGAATATAATGAAAGAATTCGACATGATTCAGTAGTTTGTTAAAGATCTAATGAAACTAAGGGCCAACTCGAAGTAAATCTTACCGTAAAATCAGCTGATTAATTTTGTGCTGGAGGTTGGATTACTGGCAAAGTGCATTCCTGAGAACTGAGTGAGAAGGGTGTTGTATTGTATTTGAGCAGAGGAGAAGAGATATTGTCATTGTGTGTGTTAATGGATTCAATAAACAAACGACTTTTCAAACTACGAATCGTTATCACGAATCAATATACATACATAAATATCGAATTTCAACTAATACGAAAGAAATTATAGTGGATATAACGAATGAATTCGACATGATTCGAGATTCAGTATAACGAATATCGACACTCTACGAATAATAATGAATTATCCGCAAACGAATTAACGTAACATAACGAATATAACAGAACGAAATTATGTATTTTACGAATGACAATAAACCGAAACTAAACAAAATTTCCCGTTGTGCACAAGTCTAGAATGCGCTGTTTTAAACAATTTAAAAAATTGCAGCGTGACGAATGTGCTATCTTCATTATGAACGCTAGTTTTACCAGACCGAGCGCTTCCGTCTCGTAATTTATTCTGAGCATGCGTGGCACTTTGTGCATCGGAATTTTGTATACGTGTGTATCAAAATTTACACGGATTTTGTACCAGATCTCAAATTTTGTGCAACGGAAATTCCGATGGAAAATGTCCGATGGAGCCTACACACCGACCGTGTGAATCCGACCGTGAGAATCCGACCGTGTGTATGCGGTATCACAGTGAGAGAAAACAGTATTTGATCCCCTGCTGATTTTGTACATTTGCCCACTGACAAAGAAATGATCAGTCTATAATTTTAATGGTAGGTTTATTTTAATAGTGAGAGACAGAATAACAACAAAAATATAAACTGATTTGCATTTTTTTGAGTGAAATAAATATTTGATCTCCTATCAATCAGCAAGATTTCTGGCTCCCAGGTGTCTTTTATACAGGTAACGAGCTGAGATTAGGAGCACTCTCTTGAAGAGGAAGTAAACTTCCTCTGCAGACATTTACCTATAGGTATGCCTATAATAAAGCTTACCTATAGGTAGTGTAAATATCTCCTAAACATTTACCATTTAAGAGATATTTACATTACATGCAGCTAGTGACATCACTGGCGCATGCGCTCTGAAGGAACGCCCACAGGTGCCGTTCCTTCTGAGCCCGGTGCCTAGAACGGCAGCTCCCGCTTGCGTGATGTCATCAGGGCTCTGGCCACTCACAGTGCCGGAGCCGCAAACCTGGAATAAACTCCAGGGAAAATGTCAGCCATCTCAGCAGTGTGCAAGTGCTTGGAGGGCTTAGTTCTAAGGCAAGTATTTCATAATAAGCTAATATGCAATGCATACTTTGTACAGCCCATTCATTTGCAAAATTACTTTTTCTGCATTTGAAGAATTGTTTTCTCGAAGAACTACTGGATTTGTATGAGAACATTATCACTGTCACGTACCTGGTGGTTGAGCCCAATCGTATACCTCTGGCTCGAGAACCCCTGATAGAGCAGACAAGGGCTCAGGAGTGCAAAGGGGCACAAGTGCCTGACAGGTTAGCAGATGCAGGGGCTGGTCCGGACCTCCGATGCAACTGAAAGGAGACTGGCAGCAGGTGGCAGGCTGGAACAGTAGTCCGGCAGGAAGCAGGATCAGACTGGAAGCAGGATACAGCAGACAGTAGGGAGGTGTTCTGTAGTTCAGATCACAAGCAGGTGCAGGCAGGCCGGGTCAAACACTGGCAGGCAGATCAGGTACAGGAACAGATGCCAAAGAGGAGTCAAGGTACTAGCCGGGTCAGTAGCAGGTGGACAGCAAACAGGCCAAAGGAGAAGCAGAAGAGTAGTCAGGACAAGCCGGGATCAGAGATGGGGAGCAGGCAGGGATGGTCAAGGACAAGCCGGATCAAACAGGAATCAGATATGCAGAGTAACGAGTAGCAGGGGTCTCAGGAAACGCTGTAGACTGGACAGCAAGGCAGCAAGGCGCTAGTCTCCTTTAAATAGCGCATCTTGGCGCCAAGCGCTGTCAGCGCGCCGCAATTCGTGCCATTGCGCATGTGCGTGCGCCGAAAGGCTCTTCTAATGGGGAACCTACGCACAAGTATTCTTCTGTCATTCTGGTTGCTGAAAAGCCTTTCCTGACAATCACCTCAACACATTCCACCAAAGACAATGATAAAACTTCAAAGCAAGTCAGATAGCTAGGTACCACCCATCTTAGGACATATATATTGTATAAGATTTCCCAGCCAGTTAGAGCAATACTTTTGAATCCAACGCTATCTTTCGTGCTGCTCTCCCTGCATGTAGGTCTAACTACATGCTTGTATAATAAATACATCTACTTTTCAATCTGGCTTCAGCAGTTGAAATGTTACTGAATTCCATACGTTTTGGGGTTTATCCCATTAACACTTACCTCTGTAGCAGTCTTTGCTGGTTGCAGAGATATCAAAATTCCTCCTTCTCCAATGTACTAGTGATGCCCTTGTGTTTCCAGTCCATGAACTCTGCTCTGCATTGTTTGAATTAAGCCCACCTCCACTTGTTCCCTCGCTGGCACTGACATCTTCACCTGGACTTTTTCATGGTTCAGGATCTTAGGCCATTTTCATTGGCTGGGCCAAAGTGATGCAACTCCCACTTGTGTGTATAGGATTTCATTTATTTCAGCACAGAGATGTGCTGGGAAATACACCGAGCTGAGCATGTGCACTCAGTGTACAATCTTAGGCTAACTAAGGAGCCGCTTGGTAAATTTTGGGTTCTCTAAGTTAACACTTGCCCATTCTCTGGCGGTGCCACCTGATAATTTGACATGCTGCATTGAATTTGCTGTGCCCACGTAAAAAATCAGTCCATCCACAGCATATAAAAGGCTCCCTTCTGGATGTATTTTAGCCTTTAGGTGGGTACTTGTGAGCAGGCTGTGGTGTGATGGGGGGTTCGTCACGTTCTTCATGTTCCCCGCCTCATTGGGTGCCAAGCAAGGGTCACATGAGAGGCCTGCCCCAGGGTGGGTTCTTCTGGGCTACACTAGGCACTTTAGATAGGGTCCCTTTACTAAAACAACAAGCTGTTTTCTAATAAACTCAATGTTACTGTACATCACCATGGTTACTTGCGAATTTAGGAGGGGCACACAGATCCCTTACCTTCTCCACCTGTCCAGTGTATCATCGCTTTCTCACTCCCAGTAACGATATTGGGTCCCGTCGTGCACCTAGCGTGGACTCCATGCGTGCACTTCACTTAACTCTCTCTCTTCTGCATCTGTGTACAGAACAAGTGCCTCGGCGGTGCAGATATGCTCTTGTTGCTATGGGAGACGGATCGCTGCAGAAAGAGTGCCGACAACATCTCCTTCGCTGCAAGAGACTAGCTCACCTACCACAAACCTAATTTACCCTTGGTAACCACTGTATCTTCACACTGTATGAACTCTTGTTTTGTTATCCTTATATCCCAATGTTTTTTTAGTAGCCTGAACTGTAGCCACTATGTGTGCCAGTGACTTGCATGACATCCCTTTAGTAAACTTCAGATCGGGCAAAAGCAAATTTTCAAACGTTTTACTTGAAGAAATTTCTGTGATAACATACACAGACAACAGTCCAAAATAAAGTGCAGTCTTTTCCCTAACATCCCTAGTCCCTAGCTTCAGGCTGGTGTCTACCCCAGCACGCCTGCATAGGAAAGAGTCCCTTTTTGACAGAGTCCATGGGTGGTATCTTCAGGGAGGACTGTAAGTCTCAGCAATCTTCCTTAATAGTGGGAACTCCAAACTCGGCATGGCACTGACAATCCAGACTCCGGCAACGGCAATGAACAATTTGCACACATCTCTCCCCCTCTGTGTGTGTGAGTAACCCCCCCACACCCCCCCGGGACCCCCCCGGGACCTTTAGCTTGCCAAAGATATTTTTATCATTGACAAAGAACCACCCTTTTAGGCAAGCTATTAATTCGTTGCATTTCTCATGACTCTCCTAGTGGTGACAATGACAGTGACAGTGGGGACAGTGTCCCATGCCTACATGTTGCAGCAGCCCCATGTAGTCTCCATGTCACCCTATAACAGGAAGTGCCCAAACAAGGACCATCATTGCACGTTTACCAGGTGTTAGTTGTATGAAAGCTGCTGATTTAAAATATTGAAAATGACCTTTTAAATGAAATTACAATGTTAAAACTTCTATCAGACCTCTATGACAAAGACCCCCGATGGGCGGGGTGAATTGCATCAGATTGAGTAGATTGTGGAGAGATGCAGCCAGAAATCACCACATACACACATCGACACAGATCGAGCCAGGGGACTGAAGGTTTTGCTTCTATATCAGATTTTAGCATTTGCAGTTACAAATCTTTTAAGAGCAAGAGAGGTATCAAAAATAAGTGTTGTCTTTGAAAAACATCCTGAACATGCGTGTATGTGTCTTTTATGTACCTGGAAGGACTTCTCAAAATCAAAAGAAGCTGGCATTAACTATGAAAAAATATGCCCTTTACTGTACTGTACTATATGGCGTTTCCCAACGTCTAATGATACATTTTTGTGGAAGGTAACTTAATGGGGCTATTATATTTCCCTGGCTGATAATATACTTACTGGCTTTCCCCCAGTTGGAATTAGAGCTGAATCTAATCACAGAAAACACACAGCAACAGCCTTCAAACTGTTTTATTAACTTACGAGACAGAAAAATATATTATGAAGAATATAAATAACATTGTACGTATTACACTTGGATGTCTTTGTTACAATGTCTTTTTACGCTTTATCCCGGAGTGAAATCTATAAGGGCCAGGAGATGTAAAGTTATACTTCATTATAATGGTTGGAACATTTATGCACTTGGGGCTGTGCAATTTATACTGGTTGCCATCTCCAATACAAATGGAGAAATAAATGCTTATTTTAAGTACACCAAGGTAAATTATTACCATAACAGATTTTCTCATGTGTTTGCTAAGTAATAATTCATCGCAAGTTTCATGCTGTATTATGGAAAAAAGTGCTGACTGCCAGTTTCAGTTGTGTAGTTTGCACAAAAACTGGGTTTACTTTTTCTCTATATGAATACATATGTAGCGCCACCCGCGAAGGAGCCGCTTGGTAAATTTGGGTTCTCTGATCTCCGCCTCAACCCCAAGAATGACTTCAGCCCCTCTGGCACACCTGGTTAAATTAAATTGCTGCAAACACATTTAAAGACACATGTGGAAAATACTGTTATCCTGGTTGTGGATTATCACTAAAAACCGACACACACCTGGTAGTGATAAACAAATTGAATTAAATATTATCATGGTTTAAAGCATATAGAAGCTTACAACACTGTTAAACCTTTCTGCAAAGAATTAATACATTCGAAAACACAACTTTCAATACTTAGCAACTGTAAATTTAGAAAAGGGCAGTAATCTATATGCCCATAACACAGACGCTGAGAGGGAGGAGAGAAGATCTATCAACTTCTCTGCTCCTGCTGGGCCACAAACACCATTAAAAGTAACAACACAAAAAAAAATGGGTTAATAGGTACAGTAAGCACAGTTTTTTTACGTTACAGGTCCTGAGTTGAAGGGTACTAGTGACAGTCTGCTTTGAAATCTTTGCCTGGGAGGAACTTGCTGATGGTATAACTGCCTTATTGTTGTTGTGCTCAGTCTTGGTATGACCTGTGACATGAAACTGTCTTCCACAAACTCACCTTAGTAACAGAGTTTGGCTGTTCCTCACCCAGTTTTAAGCCGGTAACTCACGTTTAGCCACTTTTTGTTTGCGGTCATCTTTCATTTTTGGCTATTATGAAAAAAAACATTTTTTTTTCAATTGCTTCTAAACGCAAACGCTGCAAAACACGGCTAAACACGGCATGTAAATGCGGCAAAATGGATGTTTTAAATATGGGTTACTATCTGTCAAGTTAAATCGTTCAGGAGAGGTTGTAAAGACGTTCCGTGTACATTAAGCCTTAATGGCTGTTTCAAACTACATATGAAATAGATGATTGTTAGCACCTGTTTGGAAAAATTGGTTAATCATCCACCTGACTCTAATCCTACAAAATCCCTGACTTTGTGCAAAGCGAGCTTAGCACAGAGGACCCCATGCCCTGAGGGAATGCAGGGTTTTCAAACAATGAGGTGAGAGGTGATGGGTCAGAGGAGAGAAAAGCACTAAGACCTTTTTTGTACCACACATGGAGGGCAACAAGTGTCAGGGGGGAAGAGGAATGAAGCCAATTGAGATTGCATTTGTAGCCCCAGAGGAGGGCCCTGAGGTCAACAGTGGTTAAATCCTGCTCCACCATTGTTGATGCTTTAGTAAAGGGGCAAGGAAACCATTCATACGTGCTAGTAATGTGGCTCTATGGTAGAGTTCATAATCAGATAGGCTAACCCCACCTTGAAGTTTCGGGAAAGGTGAGTCATTTGTGTCATATTCTTGAGAGGCTACGGTTCCATATAAACTGTATCGATAAGGAGCGCAGGGATATGAAGAAATATTTGGGTACGGATATAGGGACAATCTGAAATAAATAGAGTCATTTTGGAAGAGTATCCATTTTCAAAGTATAAAATATATATTTTTGAAAACATTCTTTCTTTACAGCATTTCTTCACACCTGCTTAGAACTTTTGCACAGTAATATATACACTATAGTGTCAAAAGTATTAGAACGCCTGCCTTAACACGCACATGAACTTGATCCCAGTCTTGATCCATAATATTGAGTTGGCCCATCCTTTGCAGCTACAACTTCAACTCTTCTGGGAATGTTGTCCAAAAGGTTTCGGAGTGTGTCTATGGGAATGTTTGATCATTCTTCCAGAAGCACGATTATGAGGTCCGCCACTGATGTTGGACGAGAAGGCCTGACTTGCAGTCTCTGCTCTAATTCGTCCCAAAGGTGTTCTATTGAGTTGAGATCAGGACTCTGTGCAGGCCAGTCAAGTTCCTCCACCTTAAACTCGCTTATCCATGTCTTTATGGACCTTGCTTTGTGCACTGGTGCGAGGTCATGTTGGAACAGGAAGGGGCCATCCCCAAACTGTTCCCACCAAGCTGGGAGCATGAAATTGTCCAAAATGTCTTGGTATGCTGACGCCTTAGGAGTTCCCTTCATTGGGACTAAGGGGCCAAGCCCAACCCCTGAAAAACAACCCCACATCATAATCCTCCCTCCACCAAATGATTTGAACTAGTCAGGGTCAGGTGTGTATTTTCCACTAACTATTCTCCTCCTCCAGAAATCACAGTAGCCTGACAATAATGTCGCAATTGCACTAGTGTGAACTAGGGATGAGCTTTATGTTCGGGTCGAACATGAGTTCGACTCGAACATTGGCTATTCGCCCGTTCGCCGAATAATGAACAATTTGGGGTGTTTGCAGAAAATTTGAAAGCCGCAGAACACCCTTTAAAAGTCTATGGGAGAAATCAAAAGTGCTAATTTTAAAGGTTAATATGCAAGTTATTGTCATAAAAAGTGTTTGGGGACCTGGGTCCTGCCCCAGGGGACATGTATCAATGCAAAAAAAGTTTTAAAAAAAGGCAGTTTTTTCGGGAGCAGTGATTTTAATAATGCTTAAAGTGAAACATTAAAAGTGAAATATTCCTTTAAATTTCGTACCTGGGGGGTGTCTATAGTATGCCTGTAAAGTGGCGCATGTTTCCCATGTTTACAACAGTCCTAGAGCAAAATGACATTTCTAAAGGAAAAAAAGTAATTTAAAAGTACTCGTGGCTATTAATGAATTGTCGGGGAATCCCATGCCATTTTTTTCAATAACTTTTATGTGTATTGCAGAGACCCGACAATTCATTAATAGCCGTGAGTACTTTTAAATGACTTTTTTTCCTTTGGAAATGTCATTTTGTGCAGGGACTGTTGTAAACACGGAAAACATGCGCCACTTTACAGGCATACTATAGATACCCCCAGGTACAAAATTTAAAGGAATATTTCACTTTTATTGTTTCACTTTAAGCATTATTAAAATCACTGCTCCTGAAAAAGGGACGTTTTTAAAACTTTTTTTGCATTGATGCATGTTCCCTCGGGCAGGACTCAGGTCCCCAAACACTTTTTATGACAATAACTTGCATATAAGCCTTTAAAATTAGCACTTTTGATTATTCATGTTCATGTCCCATAGAATTTAACGGTGTTCGCGCGTTCTAACAAATTTTTTTTACCTGTTCGCATGTTCTGCTGTGAACCGAACAGGGGGGTGTTCGGCTCATCCCTAGTGTGAACCAAGCCTAAACTATTATAGTTTACCCTTTAATGCATATGCTAGTGTTGTGTGCCTCTATAATATGTGTTCCTTGCTATGGAGGTGCCACCATGTTACTGCTAACCCCTTCACAACATATCTCTTTATGGTTCCCTTATATAAAGTGGGCTGGGCGTACTGGCACTGAAGCTGTGACCTAATTGTAATGGTTTTGGGGCTTATTTAAAACAAGGGCCTAACAAAGTACACCTAATTCTTAATATGCTTTTCCCATGTGTAGGCAGATGCAGTCTATCTCCTCCACTGCAGGTGGCGCAGCAGCAGTGCATAGGGAGAGGAAGTCAAGAGGAACATGGTTCTGTTCTGCTGCAATCTGTTGTTCATTTGTGAGAGTCTCGGGCTGGGCTGTCTTCTGCTGGACCTCTTATGAACTGTTATATTTTGACTACAATACAAGTTCTTTCTATTGCATCTGGACTGTGTATGAGTTACTGCCACTGCACCACGCTGCACCCCCCCCCCCCCATACACATACACACACTACTTAATGCAGAAATAAGCCCTCCTATCCTTTACTGCCAACAAGGCTACCATTTTGGCCTCTGTTTGATTTGCAGTTGCCATGGTGCTGGTCGAGATTAGTTATGACACCAGCCATTTGATGGATTGACAGTGCGACTGAGATCAAATGCAACTGTGACAGCTATCATTCACAGCATGCCTTGAATGTAACTGTTTTGTGAAACCATTACATTGATGATTTAGTTCCGCTTTAATAATAACAATTAGTGGGCAAATGAAAATAGTAGCTAATGAGGTCTTGTATGGGAATCCCTGGCAGAGAGTTTAATGATTTTGAGTAACATGCCCTATATGAGACTTCTTCCATCCTTCCAAAATCTTCCCCCACCTTACACTATACAAAGATTAAATTTGAATTCAACAATAACTCTGGAGAAAATAGAGAAACGTCCAGGGCCATTACCTAAATTTTACATCAGTGTCAGCTAAAACAAGTATTAAATAAACTATAGATTCATGTTTGGCTGGCAAATGTGGTTAAAGCAGTGTGGGGGGAGGGGGGTGACCCTGGAATTTTTTTTCATTTATCCCATTTGATTATTTTCTCTAAAATACATTTCAGAGACTTCTATGTGACAATATAATAATTAAATTAAATTACATCTCTCCAGCCCATGGAGAAGGCTCACGTAACCCAAAGGGGCCACAAATACGCTTTTCTTAGAGTTAATTTTGTGATGTGATAGGTTGCTGAAGTTGGTATGATTAGGTGTTGTTCTTGGCAACCTGTCCCCGAACAGCTAGTTAAAATGAATTCTGGCCTTTGCAACTTTACATCACAATATAAAAATACACTGTTTCCAAAATACCTGTTCCCATGCACTCAGTTAGGTTTTTTTTTTATGAGGGTATAATACATTTTCCATTTGAACAGACAAATAGTTAATGTGTTTTGGTAATAATTTTCAAGGCATTTCATTCAATGAGCCCTTTGGATAAATAAACACGATGGTGGGCAAAGGAAAATGGACACCGCGACCTTTGTAGTTTGAAACATCTGGAAAGATGACTGACCACCTGGAAACCTGGAGCAGATGACATTTAAGTTTCCATTGGAAGCGCTTTATTTTATTTTAAGAAGTGGCATAAGAGGGAGAAGATTCAACCTAATTTCACAGTTGTAATATGTACAGTACATAGTAATGGTGCTGGGATGGAAAACCATATCTGGTCTTCAAACAGGAAAGATTTTAAGATACCTCAAGACAGGCCCGGCCTGGCAGTTTGGTATCTCTGGGTATTTACCACTTTTTCTCCAAAAACTGGAAAATAATGGACAAATTATTCAAGCGTAGGGGTGAGGTTTGGGTTCGCAGTTACCATGAGTTTGAGGCAGATGGTGATGGTTCTTGGTCCTGGAGAATTTATAGGCAGATTCGTTTTTAACCATTATACACTGCATGGCCCTTGAGGTATGGCCAGCAGGCTTAGAATGGCCAATAAGAGCCTGTCAAGAAAGTCCCCGCTCTGGCGCATGCCTGTGTGTGCAGGTGCGCGTGTGCCTGTGTGCGCTATGGTGCGTGTTGGTGCGCGCTGGTGCAGTGCGTGCCTGTGCATGCAAGTGCATGTGCGCCCGCGGTACTTTGCGCCAATCAGTCTATTTAAACTGGAAGTGCACTCCGGATCAGTGCTTTCTGATATGCAGCTCCCTGTGACCCTTACTCCTGTTTACTTGTCTTGTACATTTGATCTCCTGACGACCCAGCTTGCCCTTTAGTTTCTCCTTGTCTTCTGTCTGCACCTGACCTCGGCCTACCTTTGACTCTGAACCCGTCTGCTCCTCTGGTACCTCGTTGGCCGCCCGTTATTGACCCGGCCTGTGACCTGACCTGTTTGCCCTGCATCTGCTCCAGCATCATCTGCCTGTGCATCTGCCTGCTTGTCTGCGGTTCAGTTGGTGATCATCTCCCCTGCTTTTGGGATCCAAGAGCCGCCCTTCCTGCAACTAACCCGCCAGGCTCTCATACCACTCTGTACTCCCGTGCCTCCTGTTTGCTCTACCAGGGACCACGAGTCAGATACGTAAGGGAGACCTTCCTCTGCTCCATTGGGCTCATCAGCCTGGTACGTGAAAGTCTGACAGAGCCAGACCCTCAATATAAGGGGACACAAGGCATTTATAATGTCAGTGAACTGAAATCTGTTGTAGGAAAGAAGGGAAAAGCGGACAAGGGGTACAAAAGTACCCCTACCATTTCACAAAAAAACTGTCAAAAATCTTTAAAATGACAAGAGACAGTTTTTGACAATTCCTTTATTTAAATGCTTCTTCTTTCTTCTATCTTCTTTCTTCTATCTTCTATCTTCCTTCGGTTTCTTCCTCCATCTTCTTCTTCTTTTGGTTCTTCTGGTTCTTCCTCCAGTGTTCTCGTCTGGCATCTTCCTCCGCGGCGTCTTCTTCCCTTCTTCTCCTCGGGCCGCTCCGCATCCATGATGGCATGGAGGGAGGCTCCCGCTGTGTGAAGCTTCTCCTCTTCTGACGGTTCTTAAATAACGGGGGCGGAGCCACCTGGTGACCCCGCCCCCTCTGACGTAACGGGGAATACCACAGGGAAGTCCCCGTCAAGTCCCCGTGCGTCAGAGGGAGGCGGGGTCACCGGGTGGCCCCGCCCCCCGTTATTTAAGAACCGTCAGAAGAGGAGAAGCGTCACACAGCGGGAGCCTCCCTCCATGCCATTATGGATGCAGAGCGGTCCGAGGAGAAGAAGGGAAGAAGATGCAACGGAGGAAGATGCCGGATGAGAACACCGGAGGAAGAACCAGAAGAACCAGAAGAACCAGAAGAAGAAGAAGATGGAGGAAGAAACCGAAGGAAGATAGAAGATAAGAGATAGAAGAAAGAAGATAGAAGAAAGACGATAGAAGATAGAAGAAAGAAGAAGCATTTAAATAAAGGAATTGTCAAAAACTGTCTCTTGTCATTTTTAACATTTTTGACAGTTTTTTTGTGAAATGGTAGGGGTACTTTTGTACCCCCTTACCATTTCACACAGGGGGAGGGCCGGGATCTGGGGGTCCCCTTGTTAAAGGGGGCTTCCAGATTCCGATAAGCCCTCCGCCCGCAGACCCCCACAACCGCTGGGCAAGGGTTGTGGGGATGAGGCCCTTGTCCCCATCAACATGGGGACAAGGTGTTTTGGGGAGCTACCCCAAATCACCCTCCCAATGTTGAGGGCATGTGGCCTGGTACGGTTCAGGAGGGGGGGTGCTCTCTCATCCCCCCTCTTTTCCTGCGGCCTGCCAGGCTGCGTGCTCGGATAAGGGTCTGGTATGGATTTTTGGGGGGACCCCACGCCATTTAAAAAAAAAAAATTGGCACAGGGTTCCCCTTAAAATCAATACCAGACCTGAAGAATCTGGTATAGATTTTGAGGGGGACCCCACGCCATTTTTTAAAAAATTTTGGCCAGGGTGCCCCTTATTATCTATACCAGACCTGAAGGGCCTGGTATGGAATTTAGGGGGACCCCATGTCATTTTTTTTTTTTTTTGGTTTGGGGTTCCCCTGTGGGGAATTCCCATGCCGTTTTTATTAATGAACTTTTATGTGTATTGTCGGACCGGCAATTCATTAATAGCCGTGAGTAGTTTTAAATGACTTTTTTTTTCTTTGAAATGTCATTTTGCTGTCAGACTGTTCTAAACACGGGAGACATGCGCCTCTTTACAGGCATACTATAGACACCCCCCAGGTACGAAATTTAAAGGAATATTACACTTTTATTGTTTCACTTTAAGCATTATTAAAATCACTGCTCCCGAAAAAACGGCCGTTTTTAAAACTTTTTTTGCATTGATCCTTGTCCCCTGGGGCAGGACCCAGGTCCCCAAACACTTTTTATGACAATAACTTGCATATAAGCCTTTAAAATGAGCACATTTGATTTCTCCCACAGACTTTTAAAGGGTGTTCCGCGGCTTTCGAATTTGCCGCGAACACCCCAAATTATTCGCTGTTCGTCGAACGGGTGAACAGCCAATGTTCAAGTCAAACATGAGTTCGACTCGAACTCGAAGCTCATCTCTAGTCTCCAGAATCTATCTCAGAATCCCGTAACACCTCCGCAGGCACATATTTACAGATAGTCCCCATATGTACATTTTCCCCAGATCTCTCACCCGTTCCTGTCATGGATTCCTCAGGAATGGTCTTTGAGGTAGGCCTCGACTGCGGCCGCGGGAGGCTTTTACGTGTCCCACCTTCCTTTGGGCAGGTGCAACGAAGTTGGTAGTAGTGGAGGTGACAGCAGCAGCGATATCCGCTGATAGTTCTCTGATGGCAGTAACAGCGCCATCTCCCCCAGGAGCACTCGGTGTAGCAGACGTGGAGGGCGTAGGTCTAACAATAGGAGCAAACGTAGCGGTCTCCTCAGTGGCGATGCCCGTGGCCCAGTCCATACCCAAGGCCTCGACATCTCGTGTTGTGTATAGTATGAAACGCCCATGCAGTTTCAGGTGAATACCGATGTCCGTCAGCAAAGTTCCAGGCAACCTGACATTTGTAGAGGTACCTACAGGGAACATCCTGGGCCCCATGGCAGACTGCATTCCTGGCATTCGGAACATAGCTGTAAGGTCAGATCCTTCTCTCTGAATGTTTGGACACACACACGCGGTGTCTCACACAGCAAGCAGGCAGAAGAACTCCTCCCACTGGTTTCCTTTAGTCACTTAGCTCCCGGGCTTTCTTGGCTTCACCCACAGCTCACGCGGACAGGTAGTGACCTACAATTAACCCCTTTTTTAGAAAAATGGCACAGTTCAAAACCCTCTTTAGCATAACTTCCCGGCGAACAGTTTCCCTACGTTGCGAGAGGTAACGGCAAATCCCAGATGAGCCCCCACATGTAGCACTAACCCCTGAAGGAGCTGCTGTTTTAAATTGAGCTTACCGTTACCTCACCGTTCCACCGTATCCGTCACAGGGGTCCCAATAGAGGAATGGTCAATGATGTCTACGCCAAACACTCAGTTCCTGTGGTTCCAATTCTTTTATTTAACAAAGTCAGATAAAGGGATGGAGGGTTAAGGAAGATTCAGATACCTGGTATTTGCGGATCAGGGTATTTCTTCTATCCAGAGAACAAACAGTTTCTACAACTGGATATAGCAATCACCAGATAGGCCTCTCTCACTGACCTAGCAGCCGGTGCAATGCTCGGACATAGTCTTTGCCACAGACTTGATAAATCATGTTACGATCCTTACACAATCCTCTGCCACAGGAATGGTGTAAACAAACTTTTGCAAGATTAAAGCTTAACTGCACAGTACCAGTTTCTTTCAGCTGATCCGGTGATACTGTGAGGTAGGTGACCCGAGTTGCATCCTTTAATTGGGTTTCCAGGCTCCTCCTGAGATACCAGCATACTTTGCTTGGTCATCTCCAGGAAAGTCCTCCCCTGTTTTCCTCCAATCGATCGGCTTCTTCCCGCAGGCAAGACAGCACAGGACCACCCCCTGGATCAGCAGGCCCCAGAACTCCTGGGCCTACTTCTGTAGTAACAAGGCCTCGGGTCAGCCGGCCCCGAGACAGCAGAGCTGTCACGGCACACCTTGGGCCAGGAGGGACTTCAGGTCGGGAACAACGAAACCCCAACAAATTGGTGCCTGTACCTTAAGTACCCTTGCCCAGAATGCACGGAGAGTAAAAGGGGTACCCAATGCATCCAGCCTGTTGCATTTCCAACACTTACTGGTGGCTACAGTGACACTCACGGCCAAGTGGAAACTGACACAACCCAGCTGAACTGGTACAGAAACCAGAGAATTTACCATAATCAGTCTGAGCTAAACTACAGCTTCAGACAAACCTAAATTTACATAAATAGCACCTGCACGACAGGAACAGGGCGCTACACTTATATTCGTTATTGCATGTTATATGTTTCACCTATTTTATTTAAAATAATAATTTCTTAAAACATTATGCCCCTTGTAGAAAAATACTTTTTTTTAGATGTTAATTGCAAGATGGGCTTTGTAATTCTAACTACTTTCCATATACTATGAACTTCATTGACATTTACAAAAAGAGAGAGCCCCATGGTGAATTAGGCATAGTTGCAGTGTCTCCTGGATAGCATCAATAGGCCACTGACTGATTTTGCTCTGCCTACCACTAAATTTCCACTGCTGCTGCTAGAATGAAAAATTACAGCATGACTTGATAAAGAACACACTATTTTTACAGCCACTCTTCTCTACAACAACATGATTTTGCCACATATTGGATTTATGCATTTAATAAAACCATAATGTTCAAGGTAGCTTCTATACCCTACCAGCTTCTTATCCTCGTCTAACACATTGTGCCCTAACACTGGCCCTAATTATAAAGGCCTAAACTGCATACTAGTTTTAGGTCAGCTGCTTAAGCACGCCTTTGTGGTACAAAGGCAAAGGCTACACCCTACCAGCTTCTTATCCTCGTCTAACACATTTTGCCCTAACACTGGCCCTAATTATAAAGGCCTAAACTGCATACTAGCTTTGGGTCAGCTGCTTGTGGTACAAAGGCAAGGTATGAAAAGCAGAACTAATACTTCCTGAGCTATAAGATTATAAGATTGTACCGATTAAGGTTACTTTGTATGTTATTTCATTGGGGCAATTGTCATACTCAGGATTTCTCTGGCCAACCAGTCTAGCCTATTAAGCCCTATAGGACTCTGTACAGCTGATCTTTGAGAAATTTCTCTTTAATTCACATTCACAGATGTATATGTTTTTATAATTGTCTATGTCTATTACATTTGTTATAATTAAAAAAAAAATGTGATACCTTTTTAAATATGTCTATAAAGTCTATTCTTTTCAAATCTCCAATTCACTGACTAATTAAAGGACATGGCATAGTAGGGGGCGTGGCCTGGACCGGCATGGCGTAGGAAGCAAAGAACGAGAGCTCCGCTTGCCTACCATCCGCACTACCAAATCCTGGAGTTAATCCTGCATATCTAACAGCCACACTTGGGCTCCCTGACCTGCCTGACCCTGGTGGAGCATGTCGCCGTCGAAACAAAAGATGGATCCAGCGGCAAAACTGGCGAAATACAGGAACACTAAAAAGGACGCCGGAGGTGAAAATGGCGCCGGCCCTTCTCCCCATGCTGACTCGGCGGCGGAAGACACGGCACGGGTACTCGAAGCAATCTCGGACTGCAAAAGCACCTTGACCAGTAAGATTGAGGAGGTTAAAGTGGACGTATCGTTAATACGCCAAGACCTGCAAAAATTGAGAGAGCGTGTCACGGAAACTGAAACCCGCCTAAGCCGAGTGGAAGATGAGGTTCCGCCATTACAAGTCCATACCGAACAACTGCAGCACCAACTTAACATGGTGTTAGCCAAACAAGACGACATGGAAAACCGCTTAAGGAGGTGTAACCTGCGATTTGTCGGCCTGCCAGAGGGCTCAGAGGGCTCTGACCCCCCCTCGTTTCTGGAGAACCTACTGATAAACACATTTGGGAGAGCTGAGTTTTCTACTACCTTTGTGATAGAGCGGGCACACAGGTTGGCGGCTAAACCCCCCCTCAAGGGGCTCCTCCGAGGACATTCATTGCCAAACTACTTAACTTCCGTGACCGGGATGCAGTACTCTGACTAACCAGATTGAAAGGCAACATACCCTTTCAGGACACGGAGGTTAAGGTATTCCCAGACTTCTCTTCAGAAGCTAAACGCCAGCTGCGGACCTGCCATTATGCCTATGCGATGCTCTTCCCGGCACGGCTGCGGGTTGTCGGTGACGACAGAACACACTTCTTTGACACACCCGAAGCTGTTCTTCAGTGGCTGGAACGCAAGGCAACTCCACATCATGACCCGGCCTGAAACCAACCCCACGACCTTCTTCTGAGATGGACTCTGGGTGACGCGGATCTCTGTATCCCGAAGTCCTGTTACCCTGCAGGTACTGTAATAAGAATCTGTTGCGAGCATCATATCCTCCCTGATTTACCCCGATTGCACACACATTTTCCGAGCAGGGGGGACAGGGTAATTGGCGAAACATTTGGATCAATTTGGATATATCCTTTGTGCGATATACAACTCCATGCCAATATGCCTGCCTATAGGCTTACTATGCATTCCCTGGGGACTGGGCAAGGACAAGAGCCCACCTGAAACATATACAATATGACTCACATGTCTTAATGCTAAAGGCGAGCTGCTAAGTATAGTGATACTCGAATTCTGGGGAGTATGGATATGTCCCTGAATTTGGTACAATCGCTCCTGTTGTCTATGCTTGTTTTACAGCAAATTATCACTCCCCTAGTCACGGGTGTCCCCTCAGACCCCGCCTGTTTTTTTTTCTTGTTTTATTGTCTCAGTAACAGTTGCCCTAGGGCACAAGAGAGGTTTCCCTGGCATGCCTGGCAACAGCAAACTGCATATAGGTATAAATGGATGCATTGCTTACCCAGGTATGCCAGTGTGTTGAAGCAATTAAGCTTAGAATGTTAAGACTGGTTATATGTTCGGTTTACGCATTACATGCTGAAAAGTGATAAAATATGGTGTTTACTCATTGCTAGGATGTTCTTTCCTAATAATCAATATATTGGGTTTCTATACACAAATGATACTAGGGGTCCCCGTCTGCTTGACCTTGCACACTCAAGAAACCATGGGTGGGTTCGCTCTATCAAGCCCCCTACTCTGCCAACTCTAGGGGCGTGGCTATACTTGTGGCGAAGACAGTACAGTTTGTGTTACTCACGCTTAAATCTTACCCACAGGGTAGATTTATATTTCTACATGCTAAAGTGAATGGGCTAGAATTGTTAATTTTAGCTTTCTTTGTTCCACCTCCTTTTCAACTTAACGTTATACATGAAGGGATAACGTACATGTCTCAATTTCCTACTGTTCCTGCGATGTGGCTAGGCGATTTCAACAATATACTGTACTGCATAGGGAACCGTATATCATTGACACCCCAAGACGTACCCACCCAACCCCACACGAGATTTGGCAAAATAATAACTGATTTGGCCCTCATAGACACATGGAGACACCGCCATCCATTGGAGAAGGCACTTCTCACAATACCATGTCCCGTATCGACCTCATCCTCATCTCCAGCACTATTGCCCCCCTACTTCGACAGGTAGGATTTAACCCGCGTATTCTATCTGACCATGCCCCTTACTGGATCACGCTCAGGATCGACTCTCCCTCCCGGTCATACAATTGGAAGCTTAACTCATTTTGGCTGACAGTTGTCCCTGACCTGGAGGAAGCAGCCAGTGAATGGGAATTTTTCTTCCAGACAAACAAGGGCACAGCACCCCCCGAAATCATTTGGGACACCTTCAAATCTCATGCTAGCATGATCCTGTCGCAACGCATTTCCGCTACCGCAAGACTTCCTCCCAGGTTCTCAGACAAGCAGAGCAATCCCTTATAGAGGCAGAACAGAAATTCACAGCTGACCCATCTGCGACAACAGCAGACCAATTAAAACTACAAACCAGAATAGTAAATAACCTATATTTCGAAAAAGCGGATAGGAAAATTTATTATAATAAACAGAGACACTACGAATGCGGTGAACGGGCGGGTCGACTCCTGGCCTACTTAGCACATCTAGATCACAGACCTCCCACGGTGGTCGCACTTCGGGATGCAGACGGTAAGCTGCTGACTGAACCTGATGGAGTAGCTGGGGAGTTCCGCTCCTTCTTCGCATCCATATACTCCTCTAATACTAATACTTCCGTCGAGGAGACAATATCACTGCTATCCAACATAGAACTGCCCCGCCTTACTCAATCTCAGATAGACCAGCTGGAGGCCACCATTACTGAGAGCGAGATAACGAAAGCCATCTCCCTGGTTAACCCATCGAAGGTGCCGGGGTCCGAAGGACTACCTCTAGAATTTTACAAAACATATAGTGAGACGTTGATCCCCAAGCTGTGTGAGTTATTTTCCCACATTTTTAAATCTGAGTCCCTACCGTCATCCATGCGCGAAGCAAATATAGTCCTGATACCTAAACCCCGGAAAAATCTTGAATTACCGGAGTCCTATCACCCGATATCCCTCCTCCAACTAGACGTAAAGATATTGGCCAAGGTCCTGGCGCTCCGTCTAAATGCGGTGATCCTGTCATTGATCCATCCGGATCAAACCGGATTTATGCCTGCAAAAAACACGGCATATAACTTGCGTAGGCTCCACATGAATGTCCAAGCTGAACACAACACCATGGGTTCTAGAGTGGTGGTATCCTTGGACGCCGCCAAAGCGTTCGACTCTGTAGAATGGACATACTTGTGGGAATGCCTCGCAAAATTCGGATTCGGGCCCCGTTTTATTAAATGGATCCAATTACTATATCAGGGTCCCTGCACTAGGATCTTGGTCAATAGGAGGGTTTCTGACCCGTTTCCTCTCTCCAGGGGCACTCGGCAGGGGTGCCCACTTTCCCCCCTGTTGTATGCACTGGTGGTGGAACCCCTTGCTGCGTCCCTCAGAGCGCACCCAGGCATTATAGGACTATCCTGTGAGAATCTGTCAGAAAAGGTAAGCCTTTATGCTGACGATATGCTTCTATACCTAGCAGACGCAGGCTTGTCCTTACAGGTGGCCCTAGAGGTAATCCAAAACTTTGGTAGACACTCGGGACTGAAGATTAATTGGGATAAATCCCAAATCCTCCTGATTGATATCAGCGCTCCAACCAAAGAACAATCCAAATCCCCACTCCTTAGGGTCAGTGCTATGACATACTTAGGGATTGTAATAACTCGATCACCAGAAGACTACGTCCGCCTCAACCTAGAACCCTTAATAGCAATTCTGAAGCAAAAAACACAGACCTGGGCTAGACTACCCCTTGGAGAGCTAGGACAGATTAATCTTATTAAAATGGTTCTTCTCCCTAAATTTTTATATGTGCTATGGCACACCCCGATTTACCTTCCGTTACGGATCTTTAAATCTATCGAGGCCATCCTTAACTCATTCGTCTGGGGATCTAGCCGTCATAAATTATCCTGGCAAACGTTGAAGTGTCCGACAGACTTGGGAGGTGCGGCCCTACCCGATTTTAATTTGTACTACCTAGCGGCACAACTGTCCCACTTTTTTCACTTGGATAAATATGACAATCTTCGTAGTCTATCCCTGCTATGTACCCCGCAAGGACGCAGAGTTTCACATCCCTTTCAGGCTCTTTTTAAAGGCACCTATAAACTAAACAATAGAAAAGGACTACTGTATCATTACTGTAGAGTTTGGGAAGTAGTTAAAAACAAACTCAAAATACCACCCACACACTCCCATGCACCCCTATGGGATAATCCAGACTTGGAAGAACTCCTAAAAGTGCCAAATCCCGAACTATGGCTCCACTACGGGGTAGGATTTCTATCAGATGCTTACCATGATAATGTCCTAAAATCATTCCAACAACTCAAAACAGACTTTGACCTACCAAATAGTATGCTCTTTCGTTATTTCCAGCTCCGCCATGCTCTCAATACTCAATTCAGAGGGGCTCCCCCCAATTTAGAGCAAACGGATGTTCTGTATATCATGTTGGGGTCTGACCATCGCAAACTTATTTCTGGATTCTACAACTCACTGCTTAGACCCACAGCAGTGGCAATAGCATATAAACTGAAAGACAGATGGTCAGGGGACGTGGGGGAGCTGGAGGATGATGAATGGGAGGATGCCCTTGAAACCTGTAAAAAAGTCTCCACCAAACTGTCAGATCGTCTTACACATCTGTACATTCTACACAGATCCTATTTGACACCTCACCGCATTACCAAATACAAGCCCAATCAAAACCCAAACTGCCCCCGCTGTGATAAGCCCTCCAGCACTTTCTTTCATCTCCTCTGGCTATGTCCAGTAATATAAGACTATTGGTCCCAAATAGTAAAATTCATCCATGATGAAATGGGTTCTCCACTGACACTATGTCCTAAACAATGCTTATTTGGGGTGTTCCCAGACCCTGACTCAGATAAATACCATAAGATATTTCTTCAAGAATCGTTATTCATAGCCAGACTGCTAATAGCTAGAAGATGGATGCAAACCACTCCCCCAACACTGGGCGAGTGGATAGCTAATGTTAACGGTGTACTTCCATACAAAAAAGAAATTTATGCCCACAGGGGATGCCCGAACAAATATGGCAAAGTGTGGGATACCTGGTTGGAAAATGCCTCTACTTGTAACACGCCCGTAGAATAACCTATGCATTAACATAGAAGTCCCATTGCAGCATAAAAACCAGATGAATGTGGTCCCCTTTAATGTGCCGTTGATTATATGTTGGTCTATGTTGCAGAAAGGTGTAGGAGGACGCGACATGACACCCTGGGTGTGCTGAGAGTGTATAACGTGCTTTCGCCTCATGCTAGCTATGTATTTTCACCATGTACCCTATTGACTTCATCTTCTGTTGTATTCCAACTACTTTATCAATGTACCATGAATGTCTATACTCTGTATGTATTTTACCCTTTTTTAATAAAAAACACCATGTTAATTGTAAAAAAAAAGGACATGGCATAGTGTATTTTGTTGTGCTGTCCACTGTTCTACTCTGCGGTGACAACACCATTAATATCTATTCACACAGAGTCTTAAATAGACTCTGCCTGACCCAAGATGGCTGCTAAAGTCACATGGGGCACCCGCATCTAATTGGATAACCACCTCCCCATCTGCATTGCTGCTGAGGTTGAGCGACACCAGAAATGGACAATATAGACTGCACCTGCCTACAAGTGTTTAAATCTTTTGGTCAGTATAACAGCCAGGCAGCTAGTATTTTGCAATGTGCAATACTGCAATGAAAGGCTCAGTAAGCTTCATATAAAATATCACTATTTGACTGATGGGGACCACTAGCAGACTTGCATTTTAATCCAATATACTAAACATTTCGACCTGTGCACTTGGACGCGGACTAGTACTGATAAGAGAGGGATCAAGATTTTCTCCATTGATTTACCAGGATGTAGGCAGTTGACTACAAAGGGAATGTACCATGTTAGTAAACTAGGTAGTCTGTCCAGATTAGGGAAGGGTTAATGCTAGTTCCTTACTCTCCGTGACACGGGTTTTCACTGTAATTCATTATGGAGTAATTGCAGCTGGAACAGCTTGCAAAAAAGAGGTAGGCAAGTGTAGGCAGGTTGTACCACGTTTGTAAACTAGCTAGTCTGCCCAGGTCAGGGAAGGGTTAATGCTAGTTCTGATGTTTCCACTCTTTCTGTGCTCTGCCCCTCTCCCTGTGCTGTTATAAAAGGGGGAGGGCTCTGTTCACACGGTCTCTGCATGGGAAGAAGACAGAGACAAGCCATAAAGATGTCATCTCCAGCTTCTTTACAGAAATGGTTCTGCTCCAGCTTCAGCCACATGGGAACAGAAGCAAGAGGCTCATAGAAGATGTAAACTTTGCAGCCAGCAGCGACCCAGGAGCTCCCTGAGGCTGTCCTGCCATAGCATGGACTTGTACCAAGTAATCAACTCTCACTGCAAGATACCGTAGTGGTCAGTTTCCCATAGCAAATCCCATCCGAACGTGGTTACGAAGATCTATGACCTGGTCACAAGGTACATAAAGTGGAAGAGTTAATTAATGTACGTATGTGCACAGCGGGACCCCATTCTGTTACTGGGAGTGGGGTCGCAGAGGCAGGCCTGGATTGGCCATAGGGCAAACCGGGCACCTGCCCGGCAGGCTGCAGCCGCCAGGCAGCAAGAGCCCACGTCGCTCATCCAGCCTCTCCACGTCTGCCTGGCTGCCAGCTAAGCTCAGCCTTCAGCGCCAGGGGGACGCACACATGAAGGGGGAGGAGCTAGATGAGACACCTATGGCCACCCGTATAGGTCAGTCGTCGGTGCCAGAAAGCGTGACTAAGAAAGGGGGAGGAGCTACAGCAGACACCTTGGAGCCGGATGACAGAAAACATGAGTGCAGCCCCCCTGTAACCTGGATAGGAGGAGTAGTGGCGGCTGCATATAGAAGAATCATTCTCTCCATCTTCCTCCTGCAGTCACTGAATACCTGTGAGAGGTAGAGGAGAAGCAGGCATTCAGAGACTGCAGGAGGAAGATGGAGAGAATGATTCTTCTATATGCAGCCGCCCCCACTGCTCCTCCTATCCTGCTTCTTTCTGCTGCCCCCCCCTGTGCTCTCCTCCTCCTCCCATGCTCTCCACCACCCCCCTGTGCTCTCCACACCCCCCATGCTCTCCGCCACTCCCCCTGTGCTCTCCACATCCCCCCATACTCTCTGCCACCCACCTGTGCTCTCCACATCCCCCGTGCTCTCCGCCACCCCCTGTGCTCTCCACCTCCTCCCATGCTCTCTGCTGCCCCCCTGTGCTCTTCTCTTCCTCCCTGTGTTCTCTTCCTCACTTGTGCTCTCACCCCACCCCATGTTCTCAAGGTTCTTCCCTGTGCTCTTTACTGGCCCCCCTAGCCTCCCCCCCTCACACACCTCTGCTGGGTTCCGTCAGGGTGGAGAGTGGGGAAAGGGCCAGATAAACATGTCACAGGCTGCTCAATCCAAAATGCCCGGGCCTATTTTTTGTCCCAGTCCGGGCCTGCACAGAGGTATGCTGGACTGGTGGAGTGGGGACAGGCTCATCACGTCCCTCCTAATGCAAACATACAAGTAATGCCCTGTACACACGATTTGACATTCTGACAACAAAACTGTGGCTTTTTTTCCGACGGATGTTGGCTCAAGGTTGTCTTTTATACAGACGGTCACACAAATGTTGTCGGAAATTCCGACCATGTGTACGTGGCATTACAGTGTGTAATGACATGGGACAAGTTCCTTAATTGCTGCACACAGTGAAGACTCATCTCTACGTCGGTGAACCACCTTAATCACCGCAGTCTCGGCCTGGTACCGGGCATTGATGGGCATGCTCTGCATGAAAAAGTGCTTCCCGTGTAGGGCATGTGACCCCATCCACACTACCTGGCATAACCCAAAAACCCCATGAGGTTACAGCTTGGAGAAGTCGGCAAGAATGCAACCGCTCTGCACCAGCCAGAGAGGTACCTAAAATGTCTGTTGTCCTCTTATTCTTTAAATCCCCTGTATTAAATACTACAGATAACATAGATTTTTTTTTTAAGCAATAGTGATGCTGAAATATACCTTGCTGTAAATATGCACTGCCAATGTTGGTTAATAATGAAATGTAAGAAATGAGCATCAGCAAAAAGGACAGAGAAAGCTCCCTGTGCAGAGGAGTGAGTGAGTTGGCTCTGGCAGTATAGGAGTCTGAGCAATGTAGGCCATTTTTCATCTTCAGTCACTTTTACAGGACAAGTCACACCATACCCGCCTTCCACATTTCCAAAGAGTTGAAAGAGCTAAAACCACAAATATGCAGTGAACATCACTACCTCTTTTAACCCTGTAAGTATTCTTTTGAACTATAATTAACTTTATAGATCTAGAAGCCTGGTGAGTTCAGAAGGCAGAGCAATTCAACTGCTTGCTTCTTGTCCTGAGCAAACCATTTATTTAGCTATCTTTTTTTTAGATTAAAGCTGAAACTACAATTTTTTAAGTAATATTTTCTGTACCCTAATTGATAAAGATAAAGGGCTTACAGTTAATGAGAGTAAATCTTTCGTGAACATTTTTAAACTTCTAGCTTTGGGGAAACTTTCCCATGAGCATGCCAGGATTTGGTGTGCCTTCTTAACTAAGTGACTGTAGTTTGAATAATGGTAATCTATGATAATTCCTATTTACTAAAACAGCTGAAAAAAATGAAATGTGATACTTGGGTATTCATGTAAAAACTAGAAAATAGGAAAGCAAGTCTATTGCCCGCAGCAACTAATCAGATCCCACCTATCAATTTCTACGTTTTAGTCAGTTGCTATAGACCTCTCATAACCATACAGTGCTATCCATTGCTATATGGCTTTCTCTTTGATATTTGAAAATATGTGCATAATCCTTAGTTTCCAAAGACTTACTCTTGTAAATTCCAAAGAACCAGTTTTAGGACACTACACAAAGCACTATTCTGTTAGGAAAAAAAAATTACACAAATTACAGAAGAGGTGTAAAACTGTGCTGGAGTCAGCTGCACGTAGCGTGATTGGTTTCTCTGCTATTTGTGCTTCTTTTAGTAAATAGTTTTTGTTATATGAGAACGTAAGCATTTATATCCATATATAAGGTAGCACAAAGACCAATCACCGTAAAATTTGTTGATTGTCATGAACAGAATGGGAGGTGTGAAAGTTGTAGAACCATCTGTCCTAGTTACATAATATAATCCATTGTGTCAGAAGGTCTGCATAGGTGTTAACTCTATTCATCCTTGCCATCCTGTTCATGACAATTAACATTTATACATTTATATAGTCAGACAACAAAGTCTATAGTCAAACAACAAAGTTAATGAGAAAAAAAAAAAACTAACAACTCCCCCCCCCCCCCCCAAAAAAAAAAAAATTGGACAGACTCAATGGACCACTTGGTCTTTTTCTGCTGTCACTTTTCTATACCTCTGTGTTTCTATATTTACATGGCTAAAGGTGTGACTTGTTGTCACATGCCCAGGGTAGAGATGCTATAATGGCATTATATGTGGAAGACAAATGACGTTGTAGGCCCCCACCCCTGTTCAGGGATTATTGTTCCAATTTTTTAGGTAGATGGCCTTTTGCATGCCTCTTGCAAAAACATCTGTCTTTATCATGCCTGTATGGTTTCCCTAGGATACACAAGGAAGATACCTCTGTATGACCGATTGCCAGCAGCACGAGCTCTATCACATAAAACATTGGTAAGTATCTGGCTATAATCGTATAACCTTTAGTTGACAACATCGTATACCATATTCAGAACTTTAAAGAATTTGTCCACACGTTACATTGAGCAAAGCTAGATCCAGAAGATACAATGGTGTCCTATGATGTCTCATCCATTATCACTTATATACTAATTTCAAAGGCTATCGAAACTGCAAGGAAACATCTAAAATGGAATAAGTTTACTGACAGCTGAAAACAAAAAACTAAAGCCAGACCAAGTATGTCACTTGCTGGACTTTTGTCTTAACACTACCTATTTTAAGGGAAAAGTTTGAGGTATATAAAAAAAATATTTACATACTTACCTCCATGCTGCAGCATCAGTTTTTTGCTGCAGCTGTCCCACGTTGGCTGTAAAACGGAGAACTGAGTGATCACATGACCACTGATCTCTCAGTCCTCAGTCTTTTTAGAGCTGAGAGTGGTGACTGTCAGTCACCGCTCTCCACTCTTCTTCTTCAGAAATCACTGGACCGTCGAGCTCGGGAGAGGGCAGGCAGCTTTCCATAGAGAGGCAAAGCCAGCTGTCAATCAGACACCTGGGTAAATCTTGACAATATTGTATGGTCTGGAATGGCTCTGTCATATCAGCTGACAGTGGGCTATAGCCCAATGTCAGCCAACTCTGGGTCACAGGAGTTCAATACTAAATGCACTCCTGTGAGCCATAAAAGAATGACCAAAGACTTTTTAGCCCTACTTCTCTTACAGACAGAAATATGGTTGTACTATGGAATCTCTGTATTTCCCATTGTAGTTAGCCTGTACATTGGTTCAGGTATGTTGTTGATACAGGAGTTAAGATTAGAACTTCAGAAATTCAAGCTTTTAGTGACCACATGAACTCAGTGGACAGATACATCAAATATACATGGAAAGTATCACAGAATAACAAATGACCCTTTTTGGACTGTGTGTTGCATTTCAAGGAGGGGTGACATGGACATTGAAGTCTACAGAATGTAGAGGCAAAGAACACAGACAGGTGTGCTTTGAAAGTTTGCAGCTACCCCAGACTGAGCTTTCATTTAAACATTCGCAAAGCCAAGCAAATTCACAGAACCATCAAACAGAGAGGAGAAGAAGAACACACAAAGTCATCCCATATGTAGCTGGACTGTTAGAAGAACTCGAAAGGATCTTTGATAATGATGGGTTCAATTTGCAGGCATGTTTTGGGAACACATCAAAAAGTCTGCAAATTGCAAACAATAATGTGAACCTGACTGAAGTCAATGGAAAGTGAATCTTGAAAATCAATTTTCTCCATTTTCAAGGCTAATTGGCAGGGGTGTGGCAAACAAAGGGCACAGATAGCTGCCCACTGCTCTGAGGGACATCTACAAATGCAAAGAAAGAATGTAAAAAAAAATACAATTTAGTGGGAAGCAGCTCTTTTAATAAGGCTTAAAGTGAGAAATTAAAAATACAATATTCCCTTAACCTCTTCGCATCTAAGGGTAAAACAAATCTAAATGCCTAAGCACAATTTTGCAACTTTGACATATGTTAGTAAAACTGTACATATTATCACAACTACTTTATGTATCTAAGTGAATTATACCTTGTTTTTTTTTTTTTCAGGACCTATTTGGGCTTTCTTTTGGTGGTAATGATATCTCCTGATTTTTATTTTTTTTATTATCAAAGGAAAACTAGCCCAACATAGTAAAAAAAAAAATATTTTTTTTAAATTTAGCTGTATATTTATTGCTACTACCATAAACTACCACTAAAGAACAACCCAAATTAAATTATCTTGCTCCTGACGATAGCAGTGATACCACATATGTGTATGTTAGTTGTTGTTTGTACCCGTAGTACAACCCAAAAAAATAGTGACGTTTTTGCGCTTTGACTTCAAATATAACCTCAGCCCCTCTGACACACCTTGTTGAATGAAAAGTCAGTAATAAACAGTGCATAGAAGCATTAACTGCAATTACTGCAATGTGAATAATAATACTATAACTAGTCTAGAGTGCGCTCTAGGAAGATGGCTTTGATATGATGCAATGTCCCCCCGAGAGGTACTTCTTAGCATAAGCAATAGCTGAAAGTAGACATGTGCAGTTCGTTTAGTTCCAAATTCGTTTTTTTAATGAATTTAGACAAATTAGTTAATTCGGAAATATCCAAATTTTTCAGAATATCCGAATTTCCAAATTTTTCTGAATATTCAGAAATTTGAAAATTTAAAATTTCGGAAATTCCAAAATTTGAAATTCTAAAATTCGGAAATTCGAAATTCGAAAATCCAAAAATTCAAAATTTCAGAAATTTTAAAATCTGAAAATTCGAAATTTTGGAAATTTGTAAATTCTGAATTCAAAAATTAGGAGATTCAAAATTCAAAAATTTGGAGATTTGGAAATTCGAAATATCTAGCTGAAAGTCTCTGTGTAGCAACTGTAAAGGGACAGTCTTTAGTTCTAACTCTTCAGCCAGCAAGCGTTGGGGCTCAGTTGTACAGTTGGTGCACATGAGAATAATCACAGTCAAGCCTGCAGGCAGCAATAAAGCTACTAGATAGCTGTATGGTTAGTTCCTAAAGGCCTCCATCTCTCTAGCAGTGGTTAGTAAATCCCCACAGCAGCAGCTCAGCAGGGCCAGCGATATTGCAGCTCACTATCAGTTCACCCACAGCTATCAGTCCACTGTCTGCTCTGCACCCAGGTGACTGACCGTCGGCACTTCCAAAGTCAGCACTCTATATTCTGCTCAGGTCAACAATATGCAACAGTGATGATGCACACTGAACAGCGATTTGCACTCTCCAATTTCACTCACAGCAAGAGGAAGCTGTGTCTGGGACAGCCCGAGAAAAATCAGCTCTTTCTCCTACTCTCAGCAATCTCTCTTTGGGAATTGTAGTTCAAAAACGCTTGATTACAGCAGAGTCTCTCTCATCTAGACTACAGCTCCCACAGTGCAGTGCTGCCTGACTAAGTCTATTAAACCCTTCCTGCTCAGCTGCTCCCTCCTCTTGTGGATATGCTGTACAGTAGCTGTTAACCAGTTCAGCACCACAGGGCAGCAGCTACAGACAGCAGCTGCAGCCAGCATTTCTCTCTCTCTCAATTCTTGATAAAGCATCTGGCTACTCACTAAAATTTTGTATGCTTGCCTAAAGCAACTGCTCAATGTTGTCAACATCAGTAAGATATATTTGTGTTAGTTCTTGTTTAGGGACTGTTGACCAGGAGATGGTATCAGGAATGAGAAACTTCTGTTGGTGGACAGCATTGTGTTATATCTTGCTTCGTGACTTGACTGTTAACCTGGGGGTGGCTTCAGGAATGAAGTAGTGCTGCTGGAATGCCTGAAGGACATCACTCTGTTATACTGCAAATTCTGAGGTTTCCAAATGTTTTGATTCCCAATAAAGTAAGTTTCAGACATTTAATCTTTGAAGTTGCAATGCCTTAACAAATAATGTAATAATGCACATAAAACACTTGTTAAACTACAGTATTCATTTGTTATCAACAGGTTGAGCTCTGTCCTTTAAAGCGGAGTTCTGCTTAAGAAAAAAAATAAAAGTCAGCAGCTACAAATACTGCAGCTGCTGACTTTTAATAATCGTACACTTACCTGTCCCAGGGTCCAGTGATGTGAGGGAACGAAGCCCTGCTTATCTCTCCCTCCTCTCTGCGGCGCCGGCATTTTAACTGTGGTCCGCGCGCCGTGACTGGCCAGGCAATCATCTGGGACCTGTGGCGTGTCCCAGATGATTGCCGAGAATGAGGGGGGAGAGGTGATCTCCCTTCCGGTGCCGCGGTGCGCCAGGAGGAAGTGGGAGCTGGGAATCCACTGCCCCCCAAGAAATGACATGCCAAATGTGGCATGTCAGGGGGTCACCTCCCTTAAAGCGGAAGTTCCAGTAATTACAGTCTATAATTGTAAATTACATATCTTAGTATCAGTACATATCAGTACAATATCAGTACATATACCTCAAAAACAGCCTTTGCAAACTACATATTCAGCCAGCAGATGGCTGAAAAAAGGCCTTTCTAGAACGTTCTATATAGAGCAAGAGACTGGCCCCAAATTAAGGCCTCATGCACACTAGCCCTGGCACAGGAGGCTCTGGTATTTAGGTGTGGATGGAAGGTACAGGTGTACCGTCCAGCTCCACTGCCAGCAGTCTGTCAAAATCTATTACAGGCTGACAGCTATTGCGTTTCTGGCATCTGTCCCTGGGCATATACTGTACTAAATGTAAGTCTCACTCCATCCAGCCAAAGCAGCTGATAACCTCCAAGCAGTGGGGCTGAACAGTGCATCTGTGGCCGACCCAACCAGGATGGAGGCTTTTGGAGAGGACTGGGGGCAAGCCTCATACCACTGATTATGTCCCATGGAGCAAGCAGATCACTCTCCAATGATGGACAACTGTGTAATGAACACTGAGAGAGGATTAATTCTCTGCATAAGGACAATAAAGCTTCCCTTCTGGAGTGGATGGAAAGATGTAATATTAATTTTGTACAGGTTAATGGTCAGAGAAAATTTGGTGGCCCTCCTGCAGACTGGGTTGAAGAAGCTCCTTCACTTGGGATAGAAATATTTCTTAACCATAATCCTCAAGAGATCTATGAAGATACATGAATTCCACTGTATCAGACTGCTGGGACATTGTTTGTCTTTTAAAGGCTTATCTAGTGGACAGAATACACAAGTTTGTGTCTCTCCCATTGTTAATTGGGTCACCTATTGTTTCTGTCTGTCTGCTCATCTCTGTGTGTATAATTATGATAATGTGTAATGTACTTTGTTGCCGGATGGTCTGGTCACCACCTGACTAATCATGGCTAGTTGTTTAATTAGCTTAATGTTTATAGTATATGTTGGCTGTTGTTTAGCTATGATAATTATATTCCTGTTTACAGTTTGCATTGTCGTGCTAATATACTCAAGAGGGGAATGTCCCCCTGTGGGGTATAAAGTACAGTATGTGTCAGAGTTTCAATAAACAATTATTTCTTTGGTACTATCCCAACATCTTGTCTGTGTACAATGCTTTGGGTAAAAGGCTGGTATCAGCTCTCTGTCTGCGTGGAATAGTTTGGAGGGCAGGAGGCACTGTTTGGCAGAAGGAAGCATCCAAGTGAGGTGCCAAAGTGGTTACGTCACAGCATCTATACAGTACCTTCCACCCGCACCTTAACTCCTGAGTCTTATGCAGCGGGGCTAAGGACTCAGTGGGCATGAGGCCTAACAATCCAGTTATCGGACAGTTCAAAGATAACCATTTGTCAATAAGTGTATTGGTTAAGGCTTAGTTAATAACTTTGTAAAGAAAATTGACACTTCCAGTGCCAGAATTTCAACACCCCAATCTTACTGTTCCCACCAGTCCCCTTTCTTACTGTGGCTTAGCTCAGGATATAGTTTGGTAATCAGTCAAATATTATCATTTGCACTTCCTGGAAACCCAGCCAGCCCACCCTTTGAGCCAGCTGAGCTCCTGCAGCTCCCAGGGTGGTCCTCCTCTGTGGAGAGGAGGTCCATGGAAGCAGACCAGGTGGTCTGACTTGTTGACATAGCTCTGTACTAGTAACTCCACTGCCTAACAATGCAGAATCCTGGCACAGGCAGAGTGCAACAGGAAGGGTGGGTCACAGCTATGTGATAACCATCAGTCAGGACTCTTGCTGAGTTGCTGTTATTTATTGTGCTGTACTGACCCGATGAGGAGGCTGAAGGTGGCCCAGGTGTTTGGACACTTATCGCAGAGAGGCAGGCATGAGAGGTAGAAATGTCAGCTTCCCCTACTAGGTATTTTTTTGCATTTTTAGGCCACATACTCGGCCCACCAAAAGATCCTCTGGCACTCCACTGGGGCAATCTGACTCTGTCACTGCACATGTCATGTTATTTTGTCCTTACATGAGTTGTGTCCATAAAATCTCTAACAACAGCCAGATGATCCACAAAAAAAAAAACATTTTCATTTTAGGCACACCAACATATTTCAATGCTGGAACGCACACTCTATAGCAAAGATTAGTAACATACTGTAGATGAAAACATTCACTATATAATTAATAAAGTCTGTTCGTGAATGTCCATATGCATCACGGCCACATAATAAATAATGTGAGTATGCAAATTGCTCGTCAATGTGCACTGGCATATGTGATTAAGCTTTTGACCCCTTAAAATTATGCATTCCACACACAATTGATTTATTTCTGTGCGTTTCTCTTTTGTTAAAGTGAAATTACACTCTTAGTTTTTAAAGAGCTTTTAGTGGGTGATTTATTCACTTACTGAGTATGCATGTGCCATGACGGGTCCCAGGTTTCCTGTTTCGGGGTGACTCTTTTCTGTTGCAACATCCTATGGAGCCAGCTTTGCATGCAGGGACTAGAGTCAATTCTCCCTACACTGTGTGCATCAATAGAAACACACAGCCCCATAGCCTAGGATGGCAAGGCACTCCCCTGCTCCTACCCTGTCCCCTCTCCAAACTAACAGACTACCCGGAGACTGCATTGTCCACTGTGCATATCTATGGTCAATATGGTAAATCATATCTTCATTTCCGCTTTGTACTTAGATTATTTTTAGCCTACTCTTATTAATCTGTACAACCTTGACATGTGTAAACTTACTTTGTGAAGATCGCATGCATTTCCTTCCTTGAATTCTGTGAGGCTTATTCCATATGCCCTGTGGGTAGGCACTGTTATGTCACACATTTCACAGAGCCTGCCTAATGAACTACAGAGGTGCTCAAAGGAAGAGTCTCTGACGTCAGCAAAGGAATTACAGCTTGCAGGCATCAAGGTACCATGCATAGTTCCCAACTGTCCCTAATTTCGAGGGACTGTCCCAAAGTCCCTCTGTTCCTCTTTGCTCCTCATGTGTTCCTCATTTTGGTCTAATCTATATAGTTGTATATAAAATGCCCTATTAATCTATCAAAAAGTGTTTCCCGGTGCTAAAACTTTCATCCAATTTCTAAATTGCTGCATTTGTAAATTCCAAAAGCCAATATAAAGGAATAGTAGTGGTAAAAAAGCACTTGTGGGTTTAACTAATCAATTTTTTTGTACAATTCTCCTTTAAGGTGGCGTGGCAAGGGGTGTGCCCTATGTAAACTGTGGGAGCTGGTGCAAAATTTTTAACAAATAGTTTACTGAGGATTTTTTTTTTTTTATTGTGCTCAATGTGCTAAGCTAAAGAAAAAACTCTGAGGGTTTAAGTTTAACTGTATAGCTCAAGAATATAAAACCTGATCTAGCTCGACCGTATCCAAAAAAATGTTAAATTAAACTATACAGCTAACTGTTCATATCAAAAATGTAAATTTATTATATCAAAAATGAAAAGAGAAAAATAGTCACATAAAAACACATGTATTATTATTGTTTATTATTATTATTATAATACAGGATTTATATAGCGCCAACAGTTTGCGCAGCTCTTAAATGATAAAATGCATGACCACCTCTGTTGTTATGAAAATAAAACCATAAAGTACTCTAAATTGCATAAATGCCCTATAGTTCCACAAAAGCTTCAATGAAAAAGCTCCAATGAAAAATGGTGTGCAATAGGTTAGCACCGCACTGGAATGGCGTGCTCTCCTACAAGGAGACTTAGATGTGGGGAATCCTGAATGCGTGATAAACGTGGATCAAGTACCAAATTAAAATTACATACCCAAAGTTGACAAAACGAAAAAGAGGGATAGCCCAGAGGAACAGCGATATTTGGCTTGATGTTTGGTAATTAAAAACAGTGGTCCAGAGGAGGTTCATATACCTGGAACAGGGTCAATGGCATGTGTATACATGTTCAGCTGTAGAGGACACTCTGTAACCTAGATTCCCTCCCTCGCACTTTATCATTGATCCAAGATCAATGGAAAAAGCACTGCTGCCAATGTTAAGCTTGTGGGGTCCCTCTAATATTGTAATCCATAATGTGTATCCTGCAAGCATCACTGTCCCAGTAAGATAAAGTGCAAAAGTACTCATCCGATCCTAGGATACTGTAGATTCCCTTTCATCGCAGGATTTGTTACAAAATTGCCAAGCCTTTGTGTCCATAAGGTATAGCTTGTTGGGGTCACAACATGAGAGGTGGTCAGAAATAACGCCTGACCGGTTTCACCGGACTGTGGCGGCTGCTTCAGAGTCGCAATCGGTAAACCAATCGTTTTTGGGACTTGATTCACGTTCATCACACATTCAGGATTCCCCACATCTCATTCTCCTTGTAGGAGACCACGCCATTCCACTACGGTGCTAACCTATTGCACACCATTTCTTTTCATTGGAGATTTTTCATTGGAGCATTTGTGAAACTATAGGGCATTTATGCAATTTAGAGTACTATGGTCTGATTTTCACAACAACAGAGGTGGTCATGCATTTTATGTGGCTTTTTTTCTATTTTCATTCTTGATATAATAAATTTACATTTTTGATATGAACAGCGAGCTGTATAGATTAATTTGACATTTTTTTGGAGACGGTCAAGCTATACCAGGTTTTTTTATTCTTGAGTTATACATATATGATATTGCCAGAGGCTCCAGTCCCATTTCTTCTTTTTTCCCCCTCTTTCTTTTTTTCACTAATGCCGTGTACACATAGTTGGACTTTCCGATGTAAAATGTGCGATCGGAGCTTGTTGTCGGAAATTCCGACCGTGTGTAGGCTCCATTCGACAGTTTCCATCGGAATTTCCGTCTCACAAAATTTGGGATCTGGTTCTCAAATTTTACGACAACAAAATCTGTTTGCGTAAATTCCGATCGTGTGTACACAATTCTGAAGCACAAAGTGCCACGCATGCTCAGAATCAAGCAGAAGAGCCGCACTGGCTATTGAGCTTCATTTTTCTCGGCTCGTCGTAAGTGTTGTACGTCACCGCGTTCTTGACATTTGGAATTTCCAACAAGATTTGTGTGACCGTGTGTATGGAAGGCAAGTTTGAGCCAACATCCGTCTGAAAAAATCCATGGATTTTGTTGTCGGAAAATCCAATCAATGTCCGATCATCTGTACGGGGCATAGGTTTTATGACTATATTAGTATATTATATTCACATTTGGCGTTTACCTTGAGGGTTCCTTACTTTTAGTGTCACATTTACGTTTAACTACTTTACATTGCACTGCATTCATGTTGATTGGGTCGTAACCACATCCGTTCGCACAGAAAATCATATCTAATTTTTTTGTGTGTAGTGCTGGTAGATTTGCGAACTACCATCTGATAGGTAAATTTAGTAAATTGCTCGTTAGGGGATGTTAGATTTGCCTTCTGTTCCAGCTTGGCTGAAGTTGCATTGAAGTGTTTCCATACTGGGCCAGTGGGTGTCGTTGTTACTATCGGCTAGTGTGTGAAAGGCAATGTGTCAAAGCGTATGGATGCTCTTCTGTCCCGGAGATAACTCGGTGGAGGTGGTCCTCCGAGTGGGATTCTGGGAGAGGGTATTTATGGGACAGACGCCATGTTTTGGGGTCGTTTTACAGCCACCTGCTGGCCCTCCTGGCTGACATGTATGCGTTAGAGCGCTACCTCGTGGTCCTCCATTCCGGAGGCCTGCATCGCTGCGGCGCATGGGTGGGCCCAGAAGCTTGTCTGGGGCCTACCACAGCAGCCGAGGAATGGTCCTGAGCTGTCTATCCAGAGTGAAGAAGCTGGACAACCGAGGAGATCCCAGGGGAGGACCCATCATGGAAGGATCATGCAGAGTGCTGGTCTGGAAGGGGCCTGGTGACTCGGTTGGAGAACGTATCCTAAAGTAACTTTACAGCATAGTGTTGCCGGGTTTGGCTTAAAGGTTCAAACACTGTGACTGACATTCACCGCAAAACCCATACATCCTGTGGCAGAGCATCGTACGGGTTCATCCCAAGCAAGTCTGTGGCAGAGACTTTTGTTTGTGCTACGTACTGACTGCTAGGCAAGTGAGAGAGGCCTATCCAGGTTAGCAAAGAGTGTGTCCCACAAGGGGAGCGCATTCTACTGTAATATTCAACTCTAAAGGACATTTGTCAAGAATCCTACAGAAAGGTATTTGAGTTTTCCCTGCAGTTTCCCTTCTGCCTCTTCCCTGCTACTTTCTTCGTTAATTGTTCAATAAAGCATTGAAAATGCACTAAAGTGTTGGTGCTTGTATCGTCCGGAGGTAAACTCAACGGAACCCCAGACCCGGTGCCGGTGAAACAGAGGGAAGGAGAGTGAAGGTAACAAGCCCGCTTAAACCAGCAGCTCCGCCGAGAGTTATTGCTACATGTGTATAAGCGATCCACTGCAATTTTGGTGATTGGCCTACTACTCTAACAGTTCATTGTGGTGCAATTTAAAATGCATGGCACCGCAACGCACCACATCATTTTCCTCCTGTTACCATAATGCACCAATCAAGCCTATCAAGTTCTACAAAGAAAGCTGATACAGGTACAGTATATAGCTCTTCACGGTATACATCTATCACTGCAAAATGTTATTTTTTTTCTGGCATTCTCTTTTAAATCTTCTATTTGAGAATAATAACTAAAAGCTTTTCAGAAACTCATATGTTAATGGTGTAGTACTTATTGACAAACAGCTTTAAATTGAGTTTGCAGCTTAATGTAATGGTGTGTCATGCAGCATTTTTTTTTATTATCAAAACAAAACTATCTCCGCTCACTATGGCATATGAGGTAATGCAGTTTCGCATGCCGGCTTGTTTTTAAAATTGTTGGGACGGTTCAGTCATCAGAATCAAATTACGAGTTAATAGTGAATCTCATTCATCTGGTGTATGAGTACAGAGGGTGACAGAACGAAGGATGATGTCATGCTAAGAATGATGTGTCAGGAAAGTCACCTTCAGAAACTCAGAATTGGAGCTACATACAAATCTATAAGCAAAAGGACAATAACGTTATTTTTTCTAAATATTTAAGGACAAGTTATTCTTTGCTTGATTTTAAAAAGATCGATAAGCACATGTGCATGCATAATACAATGTGATCCTTCAATTTAAGTTTTTTTTCTGCCACAATTGATTGTCATTACTCTTCCAATGATAAAAAGGAGAAAAAAAAAAAAGAATTGTCCCTTTGCTCATATATAGGATCATCATTCGAGAACTTCTGGTTATGTACCAGCTCTATTCTTTTTTACTATATAATGATGAACTGCAACATCAGTCGGGGTGATGTTTCTTGCCACTCATGGCTAAATAAACTGAGATATCGGTGATGTCATTGGAGTACGATGTCATAGTGTACAATAATAAAAGCATTACGGACCCATTCCTTAGAGCAAAACTTTATGCAAAAAATTTTACCCATTTTTTTTTAACTTTTCACCATTTGCAACAGTAGGAAAATACAACATTTTTGTTGGTTCATATTTTTGTGGCAGATAAGGCTAACTATAACTGTTTCTAAAATTGTTCACTCCCCCTTCTTCTACCTTTTCTGCATACCCTTTATTTAAAAAAGTGTATACTTTTTTAATCATGTCTGGTTCCATGATCCTGCTACTCCAGCTCCCTTGTGTCAGAGAGTGGCTGCTGCAGGGGAGAGGAGGGAGCGCCAACAAAAGATGGGCCGTGGGTGACGTCACGGCTCTGGGAATTCACGGCTGTTGTTGAGCGCTCCCTTATGCAAAGGAACCACAGCTACAGGATCATGTGACCAGACAGGATCAAAATAAGGAAAATACACAGATTTTTTTAACAATTTGAGGTGACCAAGCGCTACACATCTAGAGCTGAGTTGTGATACAATATAACTATATTGCTCTGTGTATGTGCAATTACTGAATTAACCCCTTGTCGACCGCAATGTGTATATATACGTTGTGGTTTGCAAGTGGTTTACCGGGATTATGGCTGAAGAGAGCCATAACTCTGGTACTGTCTTTTTCTACTGGTGGCTAGCTTTCTCATGAGCCGCTGGTACCTTTTCAGAAAAATAAAATTTGCCGCTGGGGTCTCTCAGGCTTACCGTTTCTGTCGGCTCACCTGGGAAATGAAACGATCCGACGGTGCTGTAGGTTGGTTACAGAGGCAATCAAAGAGTAGATCACCTTTAATCGTCTATAGTCTTTGAGGACCGGAGCGACATCATGACGTCACTTCCAGTCCGAGGTGGAAGTAAGCAATTTTTAATTTTTTTTATAAAGCAAAAGATCTTTTGGTTACAAACAAGTGGCCACTGTCCCCACCTCTAACTGGTCTTTGCAGCAAGGAGCAATGGAAAGGCGACATATGTCAAACAAAACCAAAGACATTTCCAAGTTCAACTTACCCCAGATCTCTTCATAAGGAGGACCTGTCATTCCTATTTCTATTACAAGGGATGTTTACATTACTTGTAATAGGAAAAAAATTGATAAAAAAAAATAAAAAACAAAGGGACAGTGTAAAAAAAAAAAAATAAAAAAAAATAAATAAATAAAAGTGCCACCATGCCTCTTTGCTTGTGCACAGAAGTGAACACATAAGTAAGTCACGCACACATATGTAAATGATGTTCACACCACACATGTGAGGGTTCGCTGTGAATGTTAGAGTGAGAGCAATAATTCTAGTGCTAGACCACCTCTGTAACTCTAAACAGGTAACCTATAAAGGCGTTTAAAACGTCGCCTATAGAGACTTTTAAGTACCATAGTTTGTCACCATTCCACGAGCGTGTGCAATTTTAAAGCATGACATGTTAGGTATCTATGTACGGCATTACATCATCTTTCATACTAAAAATTTGGAGTATATATTGTGTTTTTTTTTTTTTTTATTATTCATTAAATTGTATTTTTTTTTTTTTAATTGTGTTCGAAAAAACACTGCACAAATACCGTGTGACAGAAAAAAAATTGCAACAATTCCCATTTTATTCCCTAGGTCCTCTGCTAAAATATATATATATAGATCTATAAATATATATAATGTTTGGGGGATTATAAGTAATTTTCTAGCAAGAAATAGTGATTTAAACTTGTAAACAAAAAGTGCCAGAAAAGACCTGGTCTTCAATTGGTTAATACACATCAATCCAAATCCTCAATATCAGTGTCAAAACAATAATCAAAAATAAAGAAAAAGAGAAAGAAGAAAAAACGTCTGTGCTTTAAAGCGGAGTTCCGCAGATTTTTTTTTTTTTAAAGTCAGCAGCTACTAATACTGCAGCTGCTGGCTTTTAAAATAAAGACACTTACCTGTCCCAGGGCGCCCGCGATGTCGTCACCCGAAGCCGTTCTGTCCCACGGCTCTCGGGTGCTGCCGCCGCCATCTTCGGTAAGGGAATCTGGAAGTGAAGCCGACCTACTTCGCATGCAAGACTCGCACTGCACGATTCCACTGGTCCCTGCTGTCTCCTCGGACCTGCGTCTCTCCCAGAAGACAGGGGGGGGGGGCGGAGAAGGCGCTGGAAGTGGTGTAGATACTGGCGGGTGGCTCGGGTATCTATGCCCAGAAGTGGGAGCAAAATACCTGTATTAGACAGGTATATGCTCCCCCTCCCCCCTGCAAGGTGCCAAATGTGACACCGGAGGGGGGGAGGAACCGGAAAAGAGGAAGTTCCATTTTTGGGTGGAATGCCGCTTTAAACTCCACAATGATAAAAAAAGGGAAGAAAAAAGTCCATGCATCTAGTTCCACCACATATTAGCCACTAATCTAAGTTCAATGACTGCAATGATGGAAAAGGAAAAAAAAATGTCAATGCATATGTCTTCACCAGAGGTCCACTTCACCATGCTGGTTCCCCTTCAATCCTCCTTATGTAGTACACCCTATGTGTGTCATGCACCTCCACCATTTAGCAGCTCACCATCATCCTTGACCTATATGCAATAGGTCTAATTCGCACCTGTCCCTTTAATGGATGTTAATGGTTGGATCCTTGGATGTACACTTCTCCTCCAGAAATAGTTCTCACCATGCACAGACAGGTTTCATATGCACCGATAAACACTCAGAGATAAAACATGTATACCATTAGAGTGCTTTCAAATTGAAAATACTGCATTTATTAAAATATAGTAGATAAAAACACTAACATTAGAAAGTGCACTGTTGGCTGATGCACTACAGGAAAACAGCATGTACATGGGTGTCAATCCTCCATGAAAGCTTTCTGCATCAGAGGCTGCGACTTGTGGGTATTTGTCACACCACAGTCCCCTTAAGATCGCGGATTATCGTGTGATGTGTGGGGCACCTCCCAAGCTAACCACGGACAAACACAATATCATTCAAGGAGAGGTAGGAGGAGGTAATGTTTTTAGGACTAGTAATGGTTATCCTTTACTACCACTTTAGTTTTAAAATATTATTTTGTACTTACCTTATAATGATTAACTATATGCATCTGCTTAGGTTTCACATTTAGTTCAGATCACCATGATTCTACTGATTTGAGCTGTTGACATCATGACCTCTTGGTTTGAATATTTTACAAGAAATTAACATAGTATAAATGGTACTTGGCACTGTTCCTGGAAAATCATAGGCATTATCACAAGACACCATCTCATTACATTACATTTCACAATGGTCTCTTTTGTTAAGCAAGCTTGACCTGGTAACGCAGTAGTAGGGAGGGTCTGGGACACTTTTTACTTTGCTGTTCAATTTGACATTTCTTAGTATTTTTCAGTCACGTGGCAAGATAGAATGGAGTTTAAGAGATACTCAAGGCAAAAAAAAAAAATCAATCAGTTTTCAATGACGACTGCTTCTCTGTAAATTATTTTGTCTTTCGCCCCAGAAGTGCCTCTCGTGTTGTACAGCTGTTTTACCATGACTAAGTCTGCCGTTTTATGATCTAACAAGTATTTGTCTAGGTCAGTGATGGTGAACCTTGGCACCCCAGATGTTTTGGAACTAGGTTTTCCATGATGCTCAACTACACTTCAGAATGCATGAGCATCATGGGAAATGTAGTTCCAAAACATCTGGGATGCCAAGGTTTGCCATCACTGGTCTAGGAGGTCTCAGCTATGCTTCCTGCATAGCTGACTGCTTAAACTTTTTTGTGGACACCTACCCCATGAAACAAGTGGACGATGCAGTATGCCAGTCACCATGGTCTATCCTATTAAAGCACGTGGTACCTTTTGCTAGCAGATGTCTGCTGGTGTGCAGGGGACAATAGAAAGTCTTTAACAGCATGAATGTCACCTGGAATTAAACAGTTATTACTTGCCTAAGGCTCTCAAACTTAAGTTTAGGAGTTTTTGCCAAAGCTCCTAAACTCAACTCCATTAACTATTTAAGGACCATAAGGTTTTACCCCTTTAATGACCAGGCCCTTTTTTGCGATACGGCACTGCGTTACTTTACTGACAATTGCATGGTAATGCGATGCTGTACCCAAATAAAATTGATGTCCTTTTTCCCCCTTTCTTTTGGTGGCATTTTATCACCTCTGCGTTTTTTATTTTTTTGCGATAGAAACAAAAAAAGATGGACCATTTTGAAAACAAAAAAAACAATGTTTTTTACTTATTGCTATAAAACCTATCCAATAAAAAAAATGTAAAAAATCTAATTTCTTCATCAGTTTAGGCCAATTTGTATTCTGGTACATATTTTTGGTAAAAAAAAATCCCAATAAGAGTATATTGATTGGTTTGCGCAAAAGTTATAACGTCTACAAAACAGGAGATAGATTTATGGCATTTTAAATAGTAATAGCGGTGATCATCGATTTTTAGCGGGACTGCAACATTGCGGTGGACAGATTGGACACTAACTGACACTTTTGAAATTTTTTTGGGAACCAGTGACATTATTAAAGTGATCAGTGCTAAAAATATTCATTGACACTGTATAAATGACACTTGCAAGGAAGGGGTTAACATCAGGGGCGATCAAATGGTTAAGTGTGTTCCTTTTCAGAGAATATCACAATGTTCACTCTCCTGCACTGTGCAGTAGGTCCCAACGTGTTATCCGTTTACTCTTGTTAGGCGTGTAAGTGTAAGTGGACTATGCACACCTTGCTGCCCTCTAGAGACTGGTGGAGTTCAAAGTCACTGGAAACAAGAGAAAACAGAAGGTGCGTAGGCCTAGTGCATTATCATTGATACGTGTTATTATTAGGTAAAATGAAGGTGAATGTACTCACAAACCAGTACTTGTGTCATGGTTAAAACATAAAAATCATCTGTTCATGTCTGTTTGGGAAGATCCACTAGACTTGTAGACACATCGGCCAACGCGTTTCGAGGTAACCCTGTTCCTCAGAGCCTCACCTAGATGCACAGGTAAGGGACTTAACAGGATCCTGATCTGTGTTAGTCATGTCCAGTGCTGCTTTCCCTGGGAGCCTCTGTTCGTTAAGTGTGTTCCCTGTTTGTGCTTTCTTACTGTGGGGGGGGGGGTAGGCTCACTGTATAGATACAGTGATCCATGTTCCTGATTAGCAGGAACACAAGATCACAGTGTCCATGCCTGATAGAATGGCGGGCTTCCTTGTTTACATTGGCAGACCGCTGTTCTATCCCTCTGGGGAACGATCAGTGGGTTCCGGAGGACATTGCATTGCAGACCCGCTAATTGGCTCCCCCTGTGGCCAATGGGCATGTGCACACACCACCCAGTGGCTATTTCGTGCAGCTGTGCCACCTTGCTGCATTACAACTGTGGCGGGTGGTCAGCAAGTGGTTAAAGCCCATGTACACATAGGCTTTTAGGATTGTTTAGCAGCTGCTGTGGATAGGGAAGGTCCAACCTCCCTCTTCTGATGGCGGAAGAATCACGTTCAGGATAGAAACATTTTGACCAACGGAAGTAAAACGCAGCAAAATCGCGGTCACATCTCGGTCACATTGCGACAGTCAAAGTAGGCTATGTGTACATGAAGCCTTACAGTCTATTGCTTTATAGGCAAAAACAAGCTCAAAACATCAATTCCTGGGGTTGTGTGCAGCACCTTTAAAGTCCTCCTTTGTCTCCTCGTATTATGTATATTTTTTGATAGGCGTTTTTAACCTTCCTTGTTCTGGTACAGGGGCATACAATAAAAAATTATTTTATTCTGAAGAATAAAACAAGAACACCTGTTACTTTCTATGTTTCCTCTGCAGTTCTCACTTTCTTGAAATAAAACCCAATACCTTATACAGTTACTTCCCGGCTGATGAAAAGATTTTATAATGAAACACTTTATGAGCAATAAGTTGTTGGAAAATGAACTGTGTAGGCACAAGTATATATAAAGAAAAAGGCATAGGTGCTTGTGGGAGTAATGATAATACACTGAAAGCTGAACTTAACCCAAAATCTTTTTATAGTTCTTGCTGGATTATCGAAGGGTTTTCTCCCCGTTCCAGCCCTTACTGTTATTTATTACTCAAGCGTAGAGATTTCCCTTGCTGTGAAATCATGGTTTGTCTATGTGCTGAGAGTCCTGGTTGCAGTTTTGGGGGTAAAGTACTCATATATTTAAAATAAAGAATAAGCAAGGGGTGGATCATTGAATTATGCTCATACTGTAGGTGTAGGCCATTTACAGTACTTACCTCATGAAACCTTAGAGCCCTTTCACACTGGGGCGGTTTGCAGGCGCTATTGCGCTACTAATAGCGCCTGCAAACCAACCCGAAAGTGCCACTGCTTTCATTCCAGTGTGAAAGCCCCGAGGGCTTTCACACTGGAGCGGTGCGCTAGCAGGACGGTTAAAAAAAGTCCTGCTAGCAGCATCTTCGGAGCGGCGAAGGAGCGTAGTGTATACCGCTCCTTCACCGCTCCTGCCCATTGAAATCAATGGGACGGCGCGGCTATACCGCCGATAAAGCACCTCTGCAGAGGCGCTTTGCGGTGGTATTTAACCCTTTCTCGGCCGCTAGCGGGGGGTAAAACCGCCCTGCTAGCGGCCGCATACCAACGGTAAAACGCCGCTAATAATAGCGGCGTTTTACCGCCTCCGCCCCAGTGTGAAAGGGCTCTTACTGAGTTACTCCCAGGAAGTTGCTAGGAGATTGCTAAGTAAGGCTTAGTCATTGCTTCTTACCTCCACCATCACAGGAGTGAGCTCTCAAATGTACTGGTCATGTTTAGGACTCCTCAGATCTATGGTTCCAGATAATAATTTATTAATTATCTATTTACTGTGAAATTACTGGTTGGAAGTTATAACTTCAAACTTCAGTAATTTCTCCGTTAAACCACCTGCTTGAGTACAGTTTTTGAAAATATAGTAAATTACCTTAAAAACAATATATAATAATTATTTGTATATTACTTACTTATGGTAATTAACCCCTTGCCACCCAGGCCAATTCTAACACTTCTCTCCTAAAAGTAAAAATTTTTTTTTTTGCTAGAAAATTACTCAGAACCCCCAAACATTATATATATTGTTTTAGCAGAGACCCTAGGGAACAAAATGGTGATCGTTGCAATTTTTCAAATGTGTTTTTTTTTTTTTTTGGAAAATTACTGTTTCATGAATAAAAAACAAAAGAAAAAAGTTAGCCTGATTTTTTATATAATGTGAAAGAAGATGATGTGCCAAGTAAAAAGATACCTAACATGTCACGCTTTAAAATTGCACACACTTGTGGAATGGGCCAGACTCCAGTACTTAAAATCTCCATAGGCGACACTTTAAATTTTTTTACAGGTTACATGTTTAGAGTTACAGAGGAGGTCTACTGCTAGGATTATTGCACTCGCTCTAACGCTCGTGGCGTATGTAACCTGTGTGTATCTGCCTCTGATACTAGCCAGTGCCTCACCATACATCCCTACTCAAATTCTAAACTCAGGGCTACTGCAGAAGGGGGGAGAAAGAGTATGTGAGGGGGTTTGAATCAGAGAAAGAGCTCACACTTGTGATGGTGGAGGTGAGCAGTAATGACTAGAACTCACATAACAATTTTCTGGGAGTATTCCAGTCAGGCTTTGGAAAGTATGTAAATGGCCTACACACACGTCAAGGGCATTATTCAACTTTAGTCAGAGCTGCACAATTTGTTTTTATCTGCATAGGCAGTTTTTTGGTAAAGATGAACATGACCATTAAGAGGGTCACGCCACTATTGTGTCAGAGACACCTGGGCAACTTACAAGTTTAGAGCGCCTCTTATTTTATCCTAGGTGCCTATAGGAGGATTGTGGGAGTTGCTGGCATTTAGGATTTAATATTTAGTGCAAAGATGAAATAGCCATTTAAAAAGAATATTAGGCACTTGTCTAGTTCTGGGATGCCGTCATACGACAGCTTCCCGTGATCGCGCCTGTGGTGCGCCCACTGCTGGTCACAGATTGAGGTAAAGAGCCAATCTGCAACTCTTTTCCACATGATCAGCTGTGTCCAATCACAGCTGATTATAGAAATAAACTGATGCCGGTTATCGGCACTCCTTTCCTCATGCTGACAGCATGAGGGTCGGAGAAGAGAGCCAATAACCGGCATCTCTAAAAGGGACATGTACACCAATAATCAGGGCACTAATTATCAGTGTCCTGATTATCAGCGCAGTCCCACCAGTGCCCAACAGTGCTTTCAATGTGTGCCCATCAGTGCTGCAAATCTGTGCCCACCAGTGTTGCTAATCAGTGCCTACCAGTGCTGCTAATCAGTGCCTACTAGTGCTGCCAATCAGTGCCCATCAGTGCCTCCTCATCAGTGTCACCTATCAGTGCCACCCATCAATGCCACCTATCAGTGCCTATCAGTGCTGCCTATCAGTGCAGCCTTATCAATACCTCCTCATCAGTGCAGCCTATCAGTGCCCATCAGTGCAGCCTCATCAGCGCACATCAGTGAAAGAGAAAAATTACCTGTTTGCAAAATGTTATACAAACTATGAAAATATTTTTTTTTCAAAATGTTCAGTCTTTTTTTTTTGTTTATTTAGCAAAAAGTAAAAAAAAATAGTGGTCATTAAATACCACCAAAAAAAAGCTCTATTTGTGTAAAGAAAATGATAAAAAATGTCATTTGGTTACAGTGTTGCATGACCGCGCAATTGTCATTCAAAATGCTACAGTGCTGAAAGCTGAAAATTGGCCTGGGCAGGAAGGGGGTGAAAGTGCCTGGTAGGCAAGTGGTTAAATAAGGTGGTATTATAATAATATTTCTGAAATAATAACATGATAATGACAATAATAATACACTTTATAATATTATAATTAAATGTTACTATAATATAATGAGATTAAAATAATATAATAATATCAGTGAAAAACCCTTAAAGTGGTAGTAACCTCTCTGCTTTTATTTTTAACTACATGGAAGCTTATAATAAAGCTTACGTGTAGGTAAAATGAATATTCTGTGCGGTGCACATTTAGGAGATTATCTAGCCAGCAGCAGGTCGGTGACGTCAACAGTGCATGCGCTCTACAGGAGCAATTCCTTCAGAGCTGTGTGCCACTGCCACAACTCCCATGCGCACACGCGGAAGTGAATTTATCGTGGCTCAGCCAGTCAGACAGCCAGAGTCTGCGAACCCAGAAGGAAGACCAGCTGAAGATGGAATCCTCTGCAGCGGTGAGAGCATGCCGCTGGAGGGCTTCATTTTAAGATAAGTCTTTCATAATGTGCTAGTATGTGATGCCCATTGTCTTCATCAAGACTGGATGCTAATGACAAGGTATTTATAAAGTACAAACAAAAATTAGATCATATAGCAGTAAATAAACAAATATGTGCACCTTCCAAAAGGTAGTATAGACCCAAAATAGTAAAGGTAAAACCCACTTACAAATTAGGTTGAAAGTGAAGCCGCAGTACTTCAGAAGGGACATCAAGGAGGTCTACTTTAGGAGCTGTGGGCAGTGGGGGCCCAGAGTTCCAACAAACAGAACAGGCAAGGGTAGTGCAGGAGGTAATGGTTAGATGACCACAGGAACCAGTAACAGACCCATAAATAGTACTGGGATCTGAAAAGGGGTATATATTTATACATGCAGAATAAGTAAGGGTTATTAAAAGGCGCACCGAAAAAATCTCAACCAAAATAGTATAACTATGTCTGAGATACGAAATTAGTGGAATTTACTTGCCTCCGCAGTGAGACACAAAATATTTTGAGAATTAACAGTATATAAATGGCACTATGAACAAAAGATACTCCCAAGGATCTAAACCTGCCAGCTAACTCACAATAAACGCAGCATGACAATACTATTAGTAGCATTTTTTACTATTTTCTGTATCAATAAACTGTCAATTCATTTTTAACCTACTTTGTTATTGGTACTTTACCAAAGTCCCATGTACACCTCTGTTGCTAGATTTTGTTTGCAGATAAGGATTGGCTGTAAAGATATTAATTAATATTCACCTATCCCACAGTGGTGTAGTGGATAGCACTTTCGCCTAGCCGCAAGAAGGGTTGCTCGTTTGAATCCCAACCACAACACAAACGTACCCCTACCATTTCACAAAAAAAGTGTCAAAAATGTTAAAGAAAAACAATAGATGGTTTTTGACAATTCCTTTATTAATGTCTTCTTCTTTCGCCGCTTCTTCTTCCATCTTCTTCTGGTCTTCCTTCTGTGTTCTTCTTCTTCCTCCATCTTGTTCTTCCCTCGCCTCTTACTCTATCTTCCGCTGCTTCTTCCTCTAGTCTTCTCGTCCGGCATCTTCCTCCGGCTTCTTCTTCTCCGATTCGTCCTCCGATCTGCCTCAGTGGGAGTCTCCCACTGTGTGACGCTTCTGTTCAGGTGACAGCTCTTATATAACGGAGGGCGGGGCCACCCGGTGACCCCGCCCCCTCTGATGCACAGGGACTTGCGACCTATGGCTTTCCCCGTGGTATCAGAGGGGGGCGGGGTCACACGTTTACGTAAACAGGTGACCCTGTACAATGGCTGCACTGTATTTTATACTCTGTACACCACCAAAAGTGTCGTAGGAACTGTACACACTGTATTAGATACTGTGCACACTGCCCATATATATATATATATATATATACATATATATATATATATATACTAGACTGTATATATATATATATATATATATATTAATACACCGTCTCAAGTGTATTAGAAACAGTACACCACCGAATGTACTGTAGATATAGGCTACACTACATGCAGACTATATATATATACATATATATATATATATATATATATATATATATATATATATATATACTAGACTTTACATATGTATATTAATACACCACCTGAAGTGTATTAGAAACAGTACACCCCCAAATGCACTGTAGATATAGGCTACACAAAATGTATATATATATGCAGGGCTTTATTTCAGCGGGAACGTGGGGCAACGCAGTTCCAGCACCTCCTGGACTGACTGTATGTAATGGCAAGGGGTGCTGGAGTGTGCTGCAGGGTATTGAGGCTAACTGCTGGGGGATCTATTCTAGCTGGAGGAGATCTCTTTTTGCAGGGGGGTCTATTGTTGCTGAGGAGGTCTATTGTTGCTGGTGGGGGACCTATTGTTGCTAGGGGTGGGTGGGGCCATGTTACTGGGGGGTCAGTTGTTGCTGAAGGAGATCTACTGTTGGGGGAGGGGTCTATTGTTGATGGCTGCCAGAGAGTCTATTAATGCCGGGCCATGCGGAGATCTGTTGATGCTGCCAGGAGTGTATTGTTGCTGGGGGGGGGATTTTGTTGTGGGTGGTACATTGTTGTTAGGGGGATCTATTGTTGCTGGCTGAAGGGGATATATTTTACTCCTTTTCTTGATATCATTACCAAATTCCATACAAATTACTTAGCACCACAAAATGATACTTGGTTCTGTATTGTCTAAAAGGGGCGGTACTGGGAGGTGGGTAGGGGATGAAGCCAAGGGACAGTGCTCGGAGGTGGGTAGAGGTGGGGAAAAGGGGTGACTCTGAAAGGGGGAGTTCCTGCACCTATTGTCTGAGAAAAAAAGCCCTGTATATATATATATATATATATATATATATATATATATATATATATATATATGTATATATATATATATATATATATATATATATATACATATATATATATATATATATATATACATATACATATATATATATATATATACATATATATATATATATATATATACAGGGCTTTTTTTTCTCAGACAATAGGTGCAGGAACTCCCCCTTTCAGAGTCACCCCTTTTCCCCACCTCTACCCACCTCCGAGCATATCTATATATATATATATGAATATATAGTCTATGCTAAATGCAGAGTATATATACAGTATCTCACAAAAGTGAGTACACCCCTCACATTTTTGTAAATATTTTATTATATCTTTTCATGTGACAACACTGAAGAAATGACACTTTGCTACAATGAATAGTAGTGTGTGTATAGCTTGTATAACAGTGTAAATTTGCTCTCCCCTCAAAATAACTCAACACACAGTTATTATTGTCTAAACCGCTGGCAACAAAAGTGAGTACACCCTTAAGTGAAAATGTCCAAATTGGGCCCAATTAGCCATTTTTCATCCCCGGTGTCATGTGACTCGTTAGTGTTACAAGGTCTCAGATGTGAATGGGGAGCATGTGTGTTAAATTTGGTATTATCGCTTTCACTTTCTCATACTGGTCAATGGAAGTTCAACGTGGCACCTCATGGCAAAGAACTCTCTGATGATCTGAAAAAAAGAACTGTTGCTCTACATGAAGATGGCCTAGGCTATAAGAACAGTAAAGCTAGCCCATTGTTTTTTGTATAATGTGAAAGATGATGTTACGCCGAGAATCGTGATCTTTATTGTAAGCAAAAAAAATCATGATTCTCATTTTATCCAGAGTCGTGCAGCTCTACTGTATGGGGCCCCGTAAATTCTAACAGCAGCCCTGTGAAGAATGATCCACATTGAAATCACTCTTCAGAGAGCATTTGGCAGCCAGTAAGGGGGTGTTATATCACCTGCTTTTGGGTGGGTACAGTGTGATTTGACAGGCAGAGAACATATGGAGTCCAAGTGCAGTAACAGCAGTATATTGTAACAAAAGTGCAACAGTACACAACTGGCCCACCGGGGAGGCAACCCAACCTGTCAGTTTTTCTTTAGAGTTTGTGTCCCAATTAGGGAGAGTCAATCTCTCTATTTATCCAGCTGATGACTGTGACTGGGAATGAAAGAGAATCCAAAATTTTGAGTTGTCATCAGAACATGAATAGGGGGGAATTGGAGATAATTGTTCCAGTATGTCATTAGCACAGGAAGTAAAAGGAAATCTGCCCAGTGGGGCAGAGGCATTGCTCCCAACTAGGGTTGCCACCTTTTCTTCAAGTCAAACCTGAACACTTTAGCAGCGCACAGCAATTTTGTTTTGTAGTATAAACTATACATATATTTTGCTATTAAATAACATTTCTAATCAGAGGCATAGCTTGGACCTTCTGGGCCCAGATGCAAAAGTTGACCTGGGCCCCCCCCCCACTACCACCCACCACTTCCACCATGCGTGCAGATACATCCACCGCACGCCAAGATACTCAAAGTGGCTTAAGAATTTTGAGTTCCCAAAGTTCCTCCTTACATTAGAGGACAGGGGTCACCCCTGGAGAATCAGAGGACGGGGACCCCTTGGCAGGTCATTTGGCAGAGCTCCTTTCCCATTCCAGCACTGTAAACAGCCCCCCCCCCCCAAATACACAGGGCTGAAATCACATTTCTTTACACACAGTCTATCAGCCTTCACAGGGTGTATATGGCTTTTATGTTGCCGTTCTGACCTGTGAAATTCTCTGGTCGGAACGGCAATGTAGTTGCAGTAGGCAGATACACCCTGTGTAGATCATGGCTAACTGGCCGTGTTGTAAAGGAATGTGATTTCAGCCCTGCGGAGGGGGAGCAGTATAGAGTGCTGTACTGTGAAAGAAGCTCAGCAGCGGGCATAGCATCCAGGGCGGAGGGGGTAGTCAGGGGGCTTTGGGGGGGGGACTTAGATCTGGGGGGGGCAAAGCCATGTGACATGAAATCTGGAGCCTGCAGCCCCTCAGAAGGTGTTAAGGTATTTGTTTTAGCAATTTCTGAAGGTTTCTCAGTCAGTGTTGGCAGGTGTTGGGGGAAGGTCACCTCCCAGAGGTGTGTGTCTTTTGTGTCAGGTAAGCGGACATCCCCGGGTGGGGGGGTACAGAGAATCCCAGCTAGTGACTAGAAGACACTGAGCGATGTCTTACCTCAACAGTGACATCGGTCCGGTCGTGGCTACAGGACGGCGCTCTCCTCCTCTTAACTCGCTGAGCTCAGTTACCATTCCATGTTGCCAGCACACAGCACAGATACTTCCCCATCCTGGGCTATTCTCACCCCATGCTCCTCTCCATTCAGGAAATGGCTCACAGCTTCTCCCCAGTCACTGAGAACAGAGGGGTGTGGACTGTGAAAGGCAAAGTACTGGAGCATGGCTGTGGGGCCCTAGGGCAGATCAGTGCTGGACTTTATGGAGGATATGATAATATGACAGGGAGGCTGCAGGGGTCCCCTGGAGCTAGGGGCGGGGATGCGATTGTGACCCCCTGCAACCCCTTAGGCTAAACCCATGTTTCTAATCATATGAAATTAATAACAAGAGTCCCCCTTTACATCAGAGTCCAGAGTTCCCCTTTTACATCTGAACTCACAGAGTTCCCTTTCACTGTAAGGGGGGACTTTGCAGAATCTGATGTAGGGGAGAACACTGGGGACTCTAACATAAGGGATGCTCTGGGGGCCCTGATTTAAGAGGGAACACGAGAACTCTGATGTACGTAGAGGAATTGAAGGGGGAACACCTGTGGCCTCTGGTGTAAAGATGAACTCTAAAGTAAGGGGTGACCTGAGACCCCAAATTTACCTTAGTGTACTCACTCAGAGGCAGGAGATAGAAGGGGGAGACTTCAGCTCACAGACAGAGATGGATGATGAGCTCACTCACCCCTTGGCAGTCAGCACCTCTCATCCAGATGTATCTGAGGCTGCTAGACTTCAAATTTCCACCCCTTACTTTCCTTTTCTAAGGAGTGTGGGCAGACACAGAGGGGTAGGGCCGAGAGGAAGAGGTGCAGATCAAGCCCTCTCTCCTCTCCCGTCTGTGTGGGGGAGGGGGAATTGTTAGTGCTGGCTTTGGGCAGCATGAAAGAGATTGTAACAAACACTCTCAGCTTAGACAACTGCAGCCAGCAACCCTGCTGGGAAGCCATAATCCAATCTGAATAATGTGTCCGGGTTTCAGGCAGTCTGAAACCCGGACGCATGATTCCAAACCCGAACTGTCCAGGTGAACCCCGGACAGGTGGCAACCCTACTCCCAACTGTCTCTGATTTCGAGGGACTGTCCTTGATTTGGAGAAATGTCCCTCTGTCCCCCTCATTTGTCCCTCATTTTGGTCTGATCCACATAGTTATATACAAAATGCACTTTTTATATTTTAAAAAGTGTTTCCCAGTGCTAAATATTTCATCCAATTTCTAAACTGCTGCATTTGTACATTTTAAAAGCCAATATAAAGGAATAGTAGTGGTAAAAAAAATGCCATCTGGATTTAATTAAGCTTATTTTTGGTTAATTCTCCTTTAAGGGGGTGTGGCAGGGGGCGTGTCCTATGCCTACATACATTTGTTAGTAGGTGTCCCTCATTCCTATCTCAAAATGTTGGGAGGTATGCAGAGGTACAAACAAAAAAAGAAAGTTGAAGGTTAATAAGCACCAGCACTTTGTAAGAACTACAGACTGGGGTCAGTGGGAGAAGGGAAGGAATTTTTTTTTTATACACTGCGTGTTACATATTCAGTGGGAGGTGAAGAGACTTAGCATGAGTCACCATTTTATGAGCTTTTAACTATGCAGGAATTTTATGAATAGGATTATGTCATTAACAATGTCCTTTGATGTTTCAGTAAAAGTGTTTGTGATAACACTGTTTGGGCTGGCGTGTCTTTTTACTAGAGTCTATTTGGGTACTGTTCAATAATGACATAGTGCTTTGTCATAACTGAAATAATTCAGGCGGGCCATGCTGACATATTCATTTTAAAATAAAAGAAATACATTTGCAGATTTTTTTCTTGATGCTATTAAAGATAATCTCTTGTAATCCTCCTTATTATGTACTTAAAATGGACCAAAATTATATCTGAGCATCGCAAACTGAAAATGCTATTTATTTCATTTTTAATATTCACAACAATCTCACCCATCCATCCTGGTCTCCATGCTTTATTTTGTTGAGAAATCACGGTCATCTTGAGTAAGGGCAGATGATTCTTGTAGCATTTACTTACTGAAATCCATCTCCCATTAGCTCAGGCATGAAGGCAAAAGGCTGTGCTTAGCTGAGAAAACTCCTCCTCCGGATGAAAGAAAAAAAAATGCTCATGAAGACTACTGGGATGTATGACTTAATTTTGGACTAAGCCAGAAACCAGGAAGCAACTTATGCTAACAGCATAAGAATGAAAAATAGTCATTGTTGATTGAGAGAGTTTAGCTCCAATAAATTTGTGGTTCCAGAGTCTTCTTTGTTCCTCACTACAGAGGTGAAGAGTCCTTCTTCGGGTACCCATGTAGCTGTCTGGGTGACATACCACAGTGGTTCACAACCTTGTTGAGACCACATCCTGGTAAATTCTTCCAAAACCTTCCATACCTCAACAGTATGAAAAAAATGTATACTCACACGATAAAAGTATGCGAATACAAAAAATGTATTGAAATTCTGGAGGGCTCTAGATGGGGCTGGGTGTCACTGTGGAGAATGAAGGTTCGGGAGGGGGTTAAAGTGGGTGTAAACTCTCACATATACCCAGTGAAGTGAACAGCCTCAGATGAAACAAATCTCCCTACATATAAGTTTTACATGTATATCTTCTGTCTTCACCTTTATGTATTCTTTAGAAAGTTCAGATCGTGTTAGGAGATTTTCTCTTCCTGTTCAGCACTGCAGTGAAGCCTGGGCATTAAGCCAAGACAGCTGATTGGAGGAAAGGCACACACCCCTCTCCCCATAGGTAGAGACTTTCAGATCTGTTCGTTGAATAGTTCAGCTTTCTGCTAATCCATTTATAGCACCATCCCCAACAAAAAACTCAGGCTGCTTTTATCTTAGTTGACGGAGAACTTGTCAGGAGTTAGGCTACTTTCACACTGAGGCGTGCGGGTGCTGGCGGTACAGCGGTGCTAAATATAGCGTCACTTTACCGTCGTTTTAGCGGTGCTAGCGGGGCAGTTTTAACCCCCCGCTAGCAGCCGAAAAAGGGTTAAAACTGCAGCGGCGATTTGCGGGCAGGTTTGCAGCGCTTCCCCATTGTTTTAAATGGGAAGGGGCTCTTTAGGAGTGGTAAATACACCGCTCCTACAGTGCTCCAAAGATGCGGCTTGCAGGACTTTTTTGACCGCCCTGCAAGCGCACCGCTCCAGTGTGAAAGCCCCGAGTGCATTGAGCGGCTCTTTCAGAACGCTTTGCAGGCGCTATTTTTAACACTTTAGCGCCTGCAAATCGCCTCAGTGTGAAAGGAGCCTTATCAGGCTGATAACAGAAGAACGGAGCAGGAGACAGCTATGGGACATAGTGCTTTGAAAAGAGATAAGAAAACACTGCAGATATATGTGCCCAGCTCAAATTTTATGAATTGGGTTTACACCCACTTTAAGGGAATCTGCAGTGGACTTGGTGACCCTGTAGGTGAAGAGGTTTGCTGAAGAAAGCTGGATGTAACTGTGGGGAATGAGGTCTCTGGAGGGGGCTAGTGGTGTCTCTAAGAGGCTGTGAGTTTTGCAGGGGCAATGTGGAAGACCGAAGGGCACTCCAGGGGGTGGGTGGCACTGTGGGTCATTGTTGGGGGCAGTATGGTGGGTTGGAGGTTCTGAAGTCAACCACAGTGAAAATCTGGGGGGCACTGCGGCATATTTTCAGACACCAAAGGCTCAAAGGGGGCCTGAGGACACTGTAAGGGGTTGAGGGACACTTAGGTAACTATGGAAGCTGCTAGGCACTGTGGGAGGTTAGGGGATCTGCAGCTAGCGAGAGGGCCAGAAGGAGGGTGGGCCATGGCCAGGTGGTTGAAAACCACTACTCTTAAAGACTGCAGCAAAGTGATGACATCACAGTGAGGGATGCAAGCAGTGTGATAATGTCACAACAAGGAGTGGCAAAAAATCTGGATGGGGAGTCTGGACTGCAGTTCTGGATGACCAGTCTCCACTCTCTGAAGGAGCACCATGGTGGGTCATGTGATGGAAGATTCTGGTGTGCATGGGTAAGAACTGGGTTTTAATTAGTATAAATTAGGTATTCATCCTAAAATATAATTGTGCTGAATCTAGGTATTTTTAGCATGATAAAATAAGTAAAATCCAAAATTAAAGTTCATCATCCTCTTTTGGGGGTCTTTTTTCCCTTTCAGTGTTGCAATACGATACACACAATTAAACAGATTTTGTGTATATTGTGATTACAGCTCTAATGTCGTGTACACACGGGCAGACTATTCGGCATCAAAGGTCCGACGGTCTTTCCGACGGACTTTCTACGGACTTTTGACGGACTGAGCTGACTCCAAAAGCTCTCAGTTAGGACTCATGTGACCTGATCATCTAATACCTTTTGTACTACCACCAATGTAAGCTCTACGAGCAGGGCCCTCCTGTCCCTTCTGTATTGAACTGTACTGTAATTGTGCTGTCCCCCCTCCCGAAAGTGCCGCTGCTTTCATTCCAGTGTGAAAGCCCTGAGGGCTTTCACACTGGAGCGATGCGCTGGCAGGACGGTAAAAAAAAGTCCTGCTAGCAGCATCTTTGGAGCGGTGTGTATACCGCTCCTTCACCGCTCCTGCCCATTGAAATCAATGGGACGGCGCGGCTATACCGCCGGCAAAGCGCCTCAGGAGAGGCGCTTTGTGGTGGTTTTTAACCATTTCTCGGCTGCTAGCGGGGGGTAAAACTGCCCCGCTAGCAGCCGCATACCGACGGTAAAGCGCGGCTTACAATAGCGGCGCTTTACCGCCATAGCTGACGCCCGCCCCAGTGTGAAAGGGGCCTTAGAGTGATTGTGAATTTGCTCTAACTCCTGCCATTAAAGCCCACTAATGCCCCGTACACACGGTCGGATTTTCCGATGGAAAATGTCCGATCGGAGCGTGTTGTCGGAAATTCCGACCGTGTGTGGGCTCCATCGGACATTTTCCATCGGATTTTCCGACACACAAAGTTGGAGAGCAGGAGATAAAATTTTCCGACAACAAAATCCGTTGTCGGAAATTCCGATCGTGTGTAAAGCTGACGGACAAAGTGCCACGCATGCTCAGAATAAATAAAGAGATGAAAGCTATTGGCCACTGCCCCGTTTATAGTCCCGACGTACGTGTTTTACATCACCGCGTTCAGAACGATCGGATTTTCCGACAACTTTGTGTGACCGTGTGTATGCAAGACAAGTTTGAGCCAACATCCGTCGGAAAAAATCCTAGGATTTTGTTGTCGGAATGTCCGAACAAAGTCCGACCGTGTGTACGGGGCATAAGACCCTTTGCATACAGTGCGGTGTAGCCTGCGGTGACTGCCTGCAGCCTGTCAAAGTCTATGGCAGACTGCGTCTGTATGGGGCTTGAATGCTTTACCGAGTGGTACCCACATTTAAGGTCCTATGCATTTAAGGATGAATGCCCAAGATTTCGGTCTTTTGCCACAGACTTTGACAGGCTGCAGGCAGCAGGACCTGACACTGTACTTGTCTTTCCTTCAGCGCTTTAAAAAACTGGGAGGGATGCTCTGCAATTGGACAGCACAATAGGCAAAGAGCCTTTATGCACCACCACAAGGGGGCATTGAAGCGTTAGGAATTAGGCCATTTGTGCAGATAGAAACTGATATAATAATGTTGTTTTGAAATGTGCAACTGCAAAAACACTGAATAATATGTGAGCGTTCGAGTCATGCAAAAAGAGCAAATCTCATTCAAATTGCCTGTGTGCTTGTTTTGAATCTAAGGAGTTACTCTATAGAGAGGATTCTTATTTTTAAAACTTTCATATGTTTTAGCACTTTATTATAGGGTGTTTAAGTCAGTCTAGTAGGACCATATACAGTCCCCCTATGTAATTTTCAAGCAACAGAAAACTTAAAATCTTTTACTTGCTGTTATCAACAGGCAATAGATAACTATTGCAGTGATCCATTGCTGCAGCAGGTAGTTTTTTATGTACATAACCAAACCAAAAGAAAATTATTACACAGTATACTTTATTGGTACTAATCAGACCTATGTGAATTATTCACAGGACAACAGTCTATAGTTTTAACTTTTTATTGGAAAACACAATACTATCTAGTGGATGAGCCATGCATTTTTCTCTGCATTCTAGTGTAAAGAAAAAAACAGTTGATAATAAAAACTCCCAACTCATCACTTTTGCTGTGCAGGTGACACTATTTGCACAGCTGGATGTATACATGCGAGTTCAGAGGTCAGGAGAGCAGGAAGTTCACAAAGTGAATTATTTCTGCTCAGCATAAGTCAAAGGCAAGTCTTAAAATATTATTTGTCACTGTACAGAGGAGTGATGAAAAGTTCACCAGGTCATTTCATGTGACATTCAGCAAACATTATAGCCATTGCTAGCTAGTTTTGGCTGACATTACATTTCTACAATAGGCGTTACATTTCCAACAGCAGACCTGCATTGCATGGATATGCTGGAGCTTGCAGTCCTTTCACCAGCTGTAAAATGTTAACAAAATTAGCATAAGGGTGATATGCTAAAATAGGGTATTCATTGTTCTACTAAAATAGGGGTTTCAGAAAAAAAAAAGCAACAGAGAAAGATCTTCATTAAAACAAAACAAAGAAATTCCAAATAAACTTGAGTAAATAATAAAGGTCGAACACAATTAAATTTAGTCTGCACATTTCTCATCAGAGTCCCCTTTACATCAGAATCTCCCCTTATATCAAAGCCCCTACTCCCTCACATTAGTGCCTCTATCATAGTCTCCCTTTACATCAGAGTCCTCCTTTATATTAGGGTCCCCATCAGAGCATTCCCTTACATCAGTGTCCCTATCAGCCCCCCTTTTACATCAAGGACCCCCCATACAATATAGTCCTCCTTACATTAGAGTCCCTTTTATATCAGAATGCCCTCTTACATCGGCCCTATCAAACAACTATGGAGGTGATACAGAGCGGCAGAGGAACCTGTGCTATAGACTTGGTGGGTAAAAGCAGACCTTTGCTAACCTAAAGTGAGATCTGTTTGAGAGCACAGTGAAATTACATTGAAGATACACTACTAACCCTAGCTGCAGGTGTTTCATCAGATAAGACGACCCGTCAGAATGTGTAACGGAAGTGATGTTTCATTGCCGCCATCTTGCTACACCCCGCACTCCTCCACAGTAAGGATACACCGAGAAGGGGAAAAGCAGACATCTTGTTACACCCACCGGAGTTTTGCATTTTACACTTATTTTTAACAGTAAACTGAGTTTATATAGTGAAATACAGTACTTAGAACTCCGTCTGACTATTTAGATGTTGAATTTTAAAAGAACTCCGTCTGACTGTTTAGATGTTGAATTTTAAAAGAATGTTAATATTAAAAAGAGCTGTTTTTCTTATTTTATCTTTTACTGATTTATTACTTTTAAAAGAAAACCTAATGAAGCAGCAGCAGCAATGCTACATTGACATGGTGCTAAAGTTTAAAAAGTTACTTTGCACTGAAACTTTTCTTACACCTCTAATTAATAAACATGAAAGTGAGAGTCTGTACACTATTGATTGGCCAATGTTGAGGACTGTAGACGCAGTTGTCAGCCAAGGAAACTAATTGCAGCAGATGCAAGACACATCATGCTTACTTCCCTTCAGTGTCGGAAGATGTCCAGCAGTGCCATCAGAACAGAACTGGTGGAAACCATTAGGACCCAGGTACACCCATCTACTGTCCGGAGAAGTCTGGCTAAAATGTATGCAAATTAAGTTGGAGATTTGGTCAGGATCACTGGTCAATACTGAGAAATACAGGCAGATACTTATGGTTGAACTAGATGGACTTTTTTCAACCTGACTATGTAACTATGTTATCCATCATGCCATACCATCAGGGAGATGTGTGATTGGCCCCAATTTTATTCTGCAGCAGGACAACCACCTCAAACACACCCAATGTCATTAGGACTATCTTCAACATAATGAAGAATAAGGAGCCCTGGAAGTGATGGTTTGGCCCCCATAGAGCCCTAATATCAATTGAGATCTCAAATTGATCATTGAGTCTGTCTGGGATGACATGAAGAGACAGAAGTATGTGAGGCAGCCTTCATCCACAGAAGATCCGTGGCTAGTTCTTCAAGATGTTTGGAACAACCTATCTGCCGAGTTCCTTCAAAAACTGTGTACACAAGCACTGTGTATAACTAGAAAAATTGATGCTGGTTTGAAGGCAAAGGGTAGTCACACCAAATATTGGTTTGATTTGGATCTCTCTTCTGTTCATATACTTTCCATTTTGTTATTTGAAACTATTAACACTTCTATTTCTGAAAGCATTCTTAATTAACAGCATTTTTCACACCTGCCAAAAACTTTTGCACGGTACTGTATACTGTATATATTTATCAGACAAGTTATCTGAATACATTTTTAACATTACTTGTAGCCCTTCTATATCCCTTTCATTAATAAGTTGCTTCCCTTTATCACTTATCCCCGTGTAAGTTGAGTATGGTTTTAAGGCTTACAAAAACTCTATAACAGGTTCCTGTGTAAATACCCATGCTTTTATTTATTTCTTTAGATATATTTATTTAAGTGTATTTTTACCAGCTCATGTATGAAAATAACAAAAAGTCATTTTAGCTAAATAAAAATGAGGAGCATTTCAGGGGGTAGGGGATTTTAAGGGGTGTGAGTCGGTATTCCCTCCCTGTGGCTATGAATATGCTGTTAGCAACTTTTTTAATAATTAATTTATTCCAAAGTTACCCAAGTAGAGTAATGCCGCGTACACACGGTTGGAATTTCGGACAACAAATGTTCGATGGGAGCTTGTTGTCAGAAATTCCGACCGTGTGTAGGCTCCATCGAACATTTTCCGTCAGAATTTCCAACAAACAAAATTTGAGATCTGGATCTCAAATTTTCTGATAACAAAATCGGTTCTCGTAAAGTCCGAGCGTGTGTAGATAATTCCGACACACAAAATTCCACACATGCTCGGAATCAAGCAGAAGAGCCGCACTGGCTATTGAACTTAATTTTTCTCGGCTCGTCGTACGTGTTGTACGTCACCGCGCTCTTGACGTTCGGAATTTCCGACAATATTTGTGTGGCCGTGTGTATGCAAGACAAGTTTGAGTCAACATCTGTCGTAAAAAAAAAACATGGATTTTGTTATCAGAATGTGCGATCGTGTGTACGCAGCATATCAGTTTTTAAATATTGTTCTACAGACTTGCTTAGCTAGCTTTGAGGTATTTCATAGTTTGGACATCTTTGATGCCTTTATAAAAGTCTAAGGAGGAAGGTGGTGTTGCCTTCTTCCATTATAGAGCAGGTAATTAATTGTGTGCTTCTCTTAAGTGCATGGGTAATGAAAATGTTTAAGGTTTTGGGAAACTGGGGAAAGACCCAGAATATAGTGGGGCCAGGTTGAGATGTACAGTTTGTAGATGTTGATTCTGATGCCAAAACAATTGTAGCATTAGACATGTCCAGTACACATGGAACAAGCTGCCAGAGGGTTTGTTATGCAAGCAAGTGGCAAGTGTGTTGGGGTTAACTGAGTGCAAAAAAATGGAGGGGTGGTACCAATGTAATTATATTTTATATTAATTATCTTTATATATTGTGCATATTGAGGATTTGGTGGTGTTAATTCATCTTTTATCTTAGTCCTCTATGTCCAGTTGATAGGTTTCCGGAACATGTGCTCTAGCATTTGATATTGTTAATTATGCAGTCCTCATCCTCTTGAGTGGCTTACCTGCGTTGCTATTGGCAAAACAGATTTTTTTTTTATTTCCTCCATCTTCATAAACTCATTTTATGTTTTTTTAAGGATTTGTTTATATTTAAGCAGAATCAAGCGATCAGAGCATTCTGATCATTGTCAATTATTCTTTATGCAGATGCAATGTTCTTATATAAAGGAGTAGAATGTGTACAGGTGTGCTTATAATGGACAATTATACAATTAGAATGAAGAGTTAGATTGTTGTGTCCAGCTCTTTTGTTAGCCCCTTTTGTTTCAGAACATTTATTTTGAATCAGATGTATTTTTTTATTTTTAGGAGTGTTCACAAGGTTCAGCTGAGGTGAATAAGTTTCCATAGGAAATAATGCAAGCTTAAATGATTAGAATAAAGATAGGCTGTGTTTGAATTCCCTCTTCAGCTTTCAATAACCAGAAAAGTCTTGCACAAAAGATATATGTTTGCACAGAGAATGCCCACTGTTTTTCTGAAGTTAAATAGGGACAGTGTCCCTAAAAGGGGAAATGGGAAATTTATAAAGTGTGTTGTATAAGTTTTTTGGAATTCCCTTGTTCCTCCTCACAACAAATGTTGGGTTTAGGCGACATATTCATTTACCTATCAGGTACACAAATCTGTGATATGAAGAGCTGTAGTATCCAAACCATGGGCACTCTGTCCTGAGTGCATGTTCAGCCCCTCCTAGCTAGGATGCTGATGATTCTGCATTGGACAGCATCATACCAACAGACAACTCATCCCTGACTGCCAAGAATTTCCCCCGCTGAAAGTAAACAAATGGGGGTGCTGGTTAATGCCATTACCCAAATGTGACTGTTGTTATGTACTGTTGCTTTAAAAGTTGGTACAGAGCTTTCATGAATTGGTACCATTTTAAAGCCCATATTCATTGGACCATACAGCTAGAAAAGTGTCGATTACCATATCGTTTTTTAAATAGCGATAGTGATTTAGAGGATGATGGCATCCTAAATAGGGATAATGGTATTAGGAAGGATTGCATCAAAAATAGGGACAATGGTACTTGGTGTTTTTTCATGGGAACAATTATCTCAAATAGGGACAGTAATACTGAGAGTGATTTCCTTTCAGATAGGTTCAATAGGGATACCTCCAAGAGGCGCTGTAAATTCAATACTTATTTGTACAGAGCAGTGAAGGGAAAACTACCATTTCAAAAACTCACTGGCTGTGTTTAGGGAGCTTGTAAACAAACAGGGCTACCCAGAAAGACTTTGAAAGCGTAAACCAAACAGAAGGGGCAACAGACCAGAATCATAAAAGAATCCAATTCATTTTAATAGTTTAGGTTTTAGGTTATGTATATATTTAATGTGATTTGAAAAGTAGTTCAGCCATGTTGAAGCCATATTTGTCATTTATACGTCTTACATTTTATGTAGAATTATCTGTGTTTATGTATGTTAAGTCAGCATGTCCACAATTAAGCTAGAAGGTAATTCTGGCCACAGGAGTGTACAGCCATTACTCTTTAAATATTTCTTATCAATCATTTGTTTTTCACAATGAAAAGTAATTTTGTAATGAAAAAGCTGCTCAGCTATTATTTTCTCCACAATGGATTTTTGCCTCTTTGGCCAGGACTACCTCCACCTAAGCGTGTGGAGGTTCCAGGTTAAAGGTGATAGCAGGTATGGTTAGTGATCAAAATATTGATCAAAAGAGAGAAGATTGTATAGGAAATTTGTAACTTCTATATATAATTGTATTTTATTTTGTATGTATTGCACACTGCACTCATTGTGCACACGGCACTAATAATGTTTTCATTACATGTTTGCATTCTTTCGAGTCCTGATTAGAAATAGCCTGCCTATGTTACGCCCCTTGTTACCATAAAAGTACAATTGTAATATTAATGTGATACCTACGTAATCATATGTATAAAAACCTTCATCTGCGTCACAATAAACAGAACAGTTATTTTGGAAAGATGCTGAGTGCATCGTTTGTGTCTGTTTCCTACTGCAGTAGTTATTAATAACTTGGAACCACTAATCAATATGAGAAAAATATCCAGAACAACAGTTAAACAACCAATGTGTTTCAGGGGCAAGATCCTCTCCCTTTATCAGGGCTTAATATGTAGTATGAACTTTACCTGGACTTAGAAAGACACTTTCTTATAACAATCTGTACAGGCAAAATCTCTTCCAGCTGTTCCTGTGTTAGTGACAGTAGCAGCAGTAGCCAGGTATAAATTGTGCCACTGCCAATAAGAAAGGAACTAGGAATTCTGACATTGATAACTGGCTACTGCTAATAACACAGACACAATTAATAGAATTTACCATAGTATAGCAAAGTGTCTTTTGAGTCCAGCTAAAGTTTTTATTAGACCTTACAGTATGTCCTGATGAAAGTGAAGGTTTTTAGTCCCCAAAATCCATTGGTTGTTATATTGTGAACCATTAAAGCGATTTGAACTTTTTTATCATATTGGTCTACCTGTATGTGTCTGATTTATGTTTTCAGTGGTGTTTCAATTAGGGAAATAATACCAACAGGCACCACATTTAAAATAAGGACAGTGATACAGTGATACTGAGAGGGTTGGCAATTAAAATAGGATAGTTATCAAAAACCGGGGGAGAAGGGACTTATGGACTTTTTAGGCACCACAAAAAATATAGATAAAAAATTCCTTATTTTATTTGATATCAAAAGACATACATAACAAAACAAAACAAAAATAATAATGGTTTAAAACACAACATGTGTCTGTACTAGAATCATTGCTATACAACACCGTCTACAGTAAGAAAATCTTCGGGCATTTAGGAGAAATAGCTTCCCATGTAGATAGGTCCGGAGAGATGGCTATATAGCAGTTTCATAGTCAGTTCACATGTTGGGATTGATCGATGCTCGACATGTTTCGCGTATGGATTACGCTTCCTCAAGAGCAATAGCCGTATATGATGTAGCTATCAAGGTATATAACATTACAGTTTATTATTAGTACATATACACATAAGCAAGAAACAGGCGTCTACAAGGGCGCCACATATCTAGTACCAGAAAGAACAATTGTGCGCTTGCTCATATAGGAGTGGTGGTGGGCGCCAGCGCCCCAGTGATACTAAAAAAAATAGGATAGTTATTCAGAGGGGAGTAACTTCTCAAATAGGAAAAGTGTTTTTTTAATGGGAAAAGTGTTTCAAATGGGATACTGTTTTATATAGGAACAGCAGGGTATAAAATTTCAAATATAGACAGGATACACAGAGAGATACACAGAGAGATGGCAGACAGAGGGGTGGTGTCTTCACTACACTGTCTATAAAAGGGGAGGGTTATCATACCCTCTGGCAGGTGATGCAGTCTCTCTTAAGGCACAAAATCTGAGTACCAGTTGGTCTTCGAGAATAGTAAGGCAATCCGGGTCAGCCACGACAGGTAACAGGCTTCAGTTTTATAGCTGTTGCTCATGGGTAGTTGGTTTGAAGACAGCACTAGCCACTTCAAAGGCTGGAGCTTAGATAGTCAGAGGACTTGCCCAGGGTCATTTCAGGTACTCTGGAAGTTCCGGCAAGGATTCTGTTAGAACCACTGGAAATACTGGCAGGATTTCTGGACATTCTGGGAAGGACTCTGCAAATACCATTGGAAGTACTGGCAGGTACTCTGTGAATATCATGGGAAGTACTGGCAGGGATACTGGAAGTCCTAGTAGCGATTCTGGATGTTTTGTAACAGGGAAGGATAGTAAAAGACAGTCAATTGCACTCTAAGATTCAAAAGACCCTCAAGATACTACTCTAAATATCAATGCATAATATCCCTTTCAAGGAAGGCTCAAAAACATATGGCGTGAATGAGGTGTGAGCTTATCGGTGTAGAACATAGCACAGTAATGCCCTGTACACAGGGTCGGACATTGATCGGACATTCTGACAACAAAATCCTAGGATTTTTTCCGACGGATGTTGGCTCAAACTTGCCTTGCATACACATCGATCGATCTGAACGCGGTGACGTAAAACACGTACGTCGGGACTATAAACGGGGCAGTAGCCAATAGCTTTCATCTCTTAATTTATTCTGAGCATGCATGGCACTTTGTGTGTCGGATTTGTGTACACGTGATCGGAATTTCCGACAACGGATTTTGTTGTCGGAAAATTTTATAGCAAGCTCTCCAACTTTGTGTGTCGTAAATTCCTATGGAAAATGTGTGATGGAGCCCACACACGGTCGGAATTTCCGACAACAAAGTCCTATCACACATTTTCCATCGGAAAATCCTATCGTGTGTACAGGGCATAACTGAGAATAAAACCAGATTTTAGCTCAAACCTTCTCATATGCAATACATTACAAAAATTGGTTCAACTCACTGTGTCAACTAGAAAAATACTTTATTTTGGTCTAGTATTGAAAAGGTTGGCAAATAAAAATTGGTAGCACATCACACAAAAAGGAAAATCACTCATACCATTAAAAACCAATTGTCTTCTTCAAACACATATATATGTTTGTGACCCCAGTGTGTCACTGAGTTTAATATACCCTGACCCCCTGGCTAGTGTTGCCAGTGGATGGGGATATATAATATATGCAGGGTTTAATATTGTGTTTGGATGGATAATCCTGCAAAGGAACAATTCAGTATGATCCCTTAATTCGATACTATGGTATCTGAGCCGCAGTACTTGGATATAACTATTAAAGAAAATAATGGATTAGGGTGAAGTGGAATATAACCAAACAAGGCTGATGTAAGGCAGTGGTCCAGAGGAGGCCAGTTATTCAAGGTTCTGAAGATGCAAAAGTGTTGAGGATCAGCCAAGGGTCAGATGTTGTCTATTATACCTCAGCAAATCTTCATGCCTTGACTCCCTCCCTCGCACTGTACAGTTAACCACACTGGTGGAGCACACAATGGTCTATGACCCTTCAGGCACAGTTCCAATCCAGAGATAATTGTAATCCATGAAGAACATGATATGAAAAAATGAAAGTCCCATATCCAAGAAAGTAAATTAAACTTATCAGATCCAATCGTTGGTAAATCTCCTATGGTTGGTGGAGACAATGTCTAATACAGGATATATTGCAGGGTAAATCTGTCCCATAGCGTGTTACTGAGTCATCAAGGAGAGGTGAACAATGGCAAGAATTCTGATCTGTTTCGTTGGTCTCAGCCGGCTGATTCAGAGGCTGGTGAGAATTTGATCTGCCAGTCAATGTTCTTATTTTTGCATGACACAATAATAAGGGAGGCCATATGTTAATTTTAACAAGCAATGTGACCATTTCAATTATTATATGTGGCAGTTGCATGGTATATGGTCTTTTGAGCTTTCAATCCCTTTTTTATTCTCTTTCAACCTGTACACAATATTTCTCCTTTCTGTAGGATGCACAGGATACATAAAACTTTTTTTTTTTGGGGGGGGGGGGCAGGTGTAGCACTCTTAGATAGTAGCATACTTAGCTTTGTGTTTGGGAGGGGGGGCAGGTCGTAAAATCCCATATAAATTGTCCCTGGCTATCAAAACACTGTACATGACTGCTTACAGCCCTGATCTGCTTACTACAGATTCTGTTTGAGGCAAACAAGCAGAGGTTCTGCCTATTGAACACTACTGTATAAGCCTCATGCCCACTATGTCCATAAGCACTTATGAGATTATGTTGGTAATTCTAGCAGAACTTGTCCTAGACAAGTCTATTTTAGACATGTGCACTACCAAAAAATTTGTTTGATTTAGTTTTCATTTCATTCATTTTTTAAATTTTTTTTTTAGTTTTATGGGTCATTCGTTATGATCGCAATTCGTGCATTCATAAATTCGTAAATTTGCAAGTTTGTAAATTCATAAGTTCATACATTCGTAAATTCGTACATTCGTAAATTAGAAAATTCAAAAATCCGAAAATTCAAAAATCTGAAATAGTTACTAACTATTAAATTATAGGTATTGTAATTTCCTTTCAAATTTGGCTGTTAGTGAACGTAATGAATACGAATTTATCCGAAGTTACCAATGATCCGAAATAACGAATGCCGCATCTAAACAAATGGAACAAAACAAATTAGTAATAAATAATAATACTTAAAAGTTGTTATTATTATTATTGTTATTTATTATTATTAATTCATTACGCTCCATTTGTTTAGATACGGCATTCGATATTTCAGAAATTCGTAACTTCGAATAAATTTGTATTTTTTAAGGTTCACTAACAGCAAAATTTGAAAGGAAATTACAATACCTATAATTTAATAGTTAAGTTATTATTAGTAAATTATTATTTCAGTTTTCCGAATTTCCGAATTTACAAATTTACAAATTTACTAATTTATGAATGTACAAATGTACGAATTGAAGAATTTACGAATTTACGAATGTACGAATTTGCGAATGTATGAATTTACAAATTTTCAAATTTACGAATATTCGGAAAAATTCTTTAAACGGGTTTTCGTTAATCTAGATATTTCCGAATTAATGAATTTGTCGAAATTCGTTAAAAAAACGAATTTGGAACAAAACTAATTGCACATGTCTAGTCTATTTATACCTTTTGTTATTAGACCCAATTCCAATCTAATAAAATGCATCTAACCTATATAATTACTATAAAACAGTGTGTTATTTAATTGTAATAGAATCTTTCCATTTCAATCTGCAGCTGATATGACTTTCTAAAAAAATGCAGAAATAAGTAAACAATGGCAGACAAGCGTTGTGCTCTGTATAGTGCAGAATCTGCTTGTGTGATTAGCTCCTTGCCTCGACCAGAAGATTGCACAGAGTGCAAAGTGAAATTCCAGGAAGCCATAGCTGTTTAGGATTGCTGCAGTGATCCTTTTCGATTTTTGAATAAATATACTTGCCTATAATGCATGTCTCTATTTCTTGAAAACAAGACTCGGCAGACTGTTAAGGCCACACAAAAATATGTGAAAACAGCATTTGTTTATTATTCTGATGTCTAAAGATGCTGGGATGCAGATTTTACAAATCTAAGATCTCCATGTAAAAAGCAGCCCTCCTTTGGCCATACTGCTGCTTAAAAATAAAAACTGCACGTTTGCAAAACACAGCAATGCACTTAACAGATGCCCATTGCACTTTGCTTGCTTTGACACTTTAAAGCAAGCAGATTACTATTCAAATGAAATAAAAAGCCATGAGGAAATCCTGTTATACAACTTGCCCAAGACATGTGACCTAACTCTCCACCAATTTACAGAGTTCTTTCAACAGTGTTAAGCAGAGAAAATGCTGTAGAACACTGTATACTATACACCGTGAGCTGCTTTCTATGATGCAGGCCGTAGTGTGAAGTAATACAGCGATGTCTAGCGGAGAGAAGATAGCAGTGACCGCTCCTATGACCCAACCTTTCCCGTTAGCAGTTTATTTTGGGACATTAGTACATTGGTGTGCAATGCATCTACAAAACATAAGTGTTTAAGAATCTGCAATGGAATTTGATCCTTTAAAGAGTAATTTCACTTCTGTTAAGTAAAAACAGTCCCATCTGGGTAATCAATGTACAGGGCGGGGATTGAACAAACTCTATTGCAGATTCATACTTGTTTCTTCTCTGAAGAAATAATCATTTACTTGACCATGTCTAGTGCAGACTGATTCTGAATGTGGAGGTCTGGTTCATTACAATAACCTGGCGCACTCTCAATGTTCTGATAAGAAACGTTGCAGTGTCTGTCCCTTTTGAAGCACGTATTTAAAGCATGGAGAATATCCTACCAAAAATCAAATTTCCATTGCAGGGGATGCCCTAAAATTTGACTTGCATCTTACTTCTGGGAAAATCAGTGAACAATCACACATTTTTAGAGGCGATCTGTACACTAACATAACTAAAATGTCTGCCGGTTGCCATATTTCATTGATTTTTACAGAAAATTACAGCATTTAGATTGAAATGGAAAATGGTAATTTTTAATAACATTTAATTATAATGTCTCTTGAAGCAATTGTTTATACTATATACATGTTTTTGTATTTGTTATATTTATATTCCATGAAATTGGAGTGCTATTTAATAATATGTAACTGCAGTGTAGAGATTTTTTAGTTTAAAGGTGAATTTTCACTTTAAAAGACTGATTTCTGTATGTTAAAAAAAAAATCACTAAAGGCTTTGGTCATAGTCGTGGCAAAATTCCCATGATTTATTTCATTTTTCGATTTACTTGTGTTCTATATAACTGTACTGGTGCCAGCGTGACCTGTACGTTTCATCTTGTTCATGAACATTAAAGTGCTGAATCTGCATGAAGTTAGTCAAAAACGAGCTAAAAGCTCACCACAAAACCCAACCAAAGCTAGCTCAGCAATTTTGTGGCCACAGGTACAGGGCGCTTCAGAGTGATGATGACCAATGTAAAGATTATTCTATCCATGTGTTGTAATAAGAAATGAAAACTTAAAATGTTCAATAAATTCTGCACTTGCACAAGGCGGCCTGTATAAATTACTTGAGTATATACACTGTATTCATACTTTAGCAACAGTGGAAAATAAAACTTTAACTGGGCATGAGTTTTATAACCATATGTCATTAAATATGAATCTGACTTGAGGACAACCCTAGAAAAGTTAGGATGGAGTGATGCTGGGGAAATTGCGCCCAACGCTTATAGAAAAATTGCAGCCCTGTGATTTGTCTACAAGGTCCTACATACACAGGATCATTTTAACAAAAGGGCAAAATTACACTTGTTGCAGGCCTAACAGTGTGCCACCCCTCAATACACTTGCAAAACAGAAAATGGCATACTCTCCTTTTAATAGTTTTCCTTTCCTGGAGAATCTTCCTGGCAGTATACACTGGGTTGTGGCTTCGCCCCTTAACCTGATAGGACTGGATAATTTGCAGAATCAGGAAGGTGCAGATAACAAGTTCAATGAACAGAAGCAGAAGAACAATGCTGCATTATGGACTTTCCGAACTCTACTGTTATCAACTGAGCCAGATTCACCCTGTAATATGAAATGAAGGTGTTCTGTGAAGATCACATTACCGCCTTACAGATTGTCTCATGAGAAACTCAACAGTATGCTTCCCAGTAAGTTGTCACTGTCCTTGCCCAGAGTGCTCTAAGGTCTTCTAGAATGGAAAGGTTGCCAGGTGGCTCAATGCTCATCTGCAAAAGTGTCAGAAACTACAGTCTTCTCAGACAAAAATGTATGACCACTATAACTGGTACTAGACAATGCTTAAGTTTGGCTAAAAACCTAAAGATAGTGTCCTATCAGGTTGAGGGGGTGGAGCCACAAACCAATGACTAAATTGTTTACGAACAAGTCTGTCTGTTTAAAATGAAGCACATGATTGACAGGTCTAGAAAGGGCATGGTTATCATGTGGCTATTGTTTCCATCTCAGACACATAAATATTTTGCCTTTCTCATTGACTCTATGCATTCAATTTTTCAGCAAAATTTTGGTGAAGCAAAAACTGCCAGTTTCACTCATATACATGTAGCACTATTTTTCTGTCTCTCTGCGACTACTGAGGTATGATGGCGCCACCTGTATAGCATTTAGGAGCAGAGTCTTCTTAATCAGTTTGATCAGGACAGGATCTTTAACAAGCACAGTGCCTCCACTCAATTGGGGCTTGTGAATAGCAAGTGAGATACCAAATGAGAAATATATCTTCACATAGTAATCCACACAGCATTGTTTTTGAAAGTCCATGCATTGAAGAAATAACATTCAGTGAACCATCCAACATAAAGTATTTCCAAACAGGAACATGAAATCATTAACAGTCTCTATGTATGTCTCAGTGAGGTGAATCTGCAGCACTTACACATTCTGTGTTCTCTTAGCAGGAAATCACTCTTCTCCCCCACATGTCTCTCTCTCCACCCACTTGCCCACAAAACCCCTTGCCATCCTCTGATCTTCTTGATATCTCTTCTTTGTTGAGAGAGAGAGAGCATAGCAACCATATTTGAAAAGGGCAAACAAACACTGCATAACAAAAGTATACACTTGGTAAATGGGCAAAGAAATGATCACATCACTACGTACAGTATATTTACAACATACAGTAGCTTATGATCAGTCTGTATAGACAAATCTCAGGTTTACCTTAACCATGTTGTGACCAGGAGCATTAAAACTTATATGTCTATGCCAAATTTGGCAGCGTGTGTATGAATCAATGACTGTATATCTGTACCCAAAACGTTTTGTTGGTTTTGGATAGAATTGGCAAAAGGGTAGACTTTACTGCTATCTGGGGCTCCATTAATTACCTATCCCCCCACTTCCTGTTCTGGGGACAACATTTTAACACAGTATTCATCAGTATGGAAGCTTCATTGAGCTTATTTGGAATGGACACTAGCAATAATCTACAGAATGTTGGTCAATATTTAAATTTTAATGATCTGAAACCTGCGTTTGGCAGCCAGAAAATGATCAGTAACTAGTTAGATTTCCTTCAGGGTATATTCCTACACCAATTTAGGTATTTGCAAAAACATATGCATTTCAGTGAACCCAATATAAATGTGGTGGCATAAAGTTTTGGTTCCAGTAGGAAATCATGTGCCTGCAAACCTTGTAAAAGGAAAGACTATGTGATAAGTGATAGTAGCACTCACAATTTAATAAAGGTGCATAGGCAGGAAAGTATTGCAGCCAGTGGGCCAGTGCAGGGTATGGATTTCTTTCCTCTCACTGGGTCATGTGAGCTGTTCTTGAAGAATAATAATACCTATTGATACGCCTACTGATTCAGTCAATAAGCTTATTTACTAAAAGAAATGCTTGCCTTTTTACAGAACAAACTTGTTCGTCCAGTATGAGTAGCTAAGACCAATAGACCAACTTTTTATGAAGGTCTGAAATTAATGGATAGAAAATGTCAGATTGGAAACATGTAATGCATATATTAAAGCTGTTGGATAAATGGGACACTCAGCATAACTGCCCTTCCTCTGAAGGATGAGTATAGGTGAATTACCAATGCTCTTATAATTTTGCATACAATTTGAATTCTAATCTGCACAACTGTATAATTACCCTCTTGAATATATTTTTCTAAACTGAAGAAACTTCTCCAGATCCTTTATTTACTCCTGTTTTTTTCTTCCTCTCTTAAGAACTGCACTTATAAAATTCAAACAGGCTCTGTTATATTTATTAGAAAATTTAGACTTATTACAACTCAATTAGCATTAAATTGTTGGATATAAACTGTATCAGTTTTATTCTTCTTTTTACATGAAAATATATATTTCTGTTGTGTAAGTTGTTGCATCTTTGTCTGATAAAAAAAAACACCCCATCAAGCCCCGGACAGTGATGTCATAAGGGGGTGGGGTCTCCGGATGAAGTCACCAGTCACATGTCTATAAAAAACTGGCAGAGAGCGGAGCTAGCACAACTGTGGGAGCTGGCAGCCGGAGAGGAACCAGAAGAACTGGAGAAAGAAGACATCAGCAGACATCTTTTTACATGAAAATATATATTTTTGTTGTGTAAGTTGCTGTATCTTTGTCTGATGAAATAAAAAAGCCCCATCATGCCCTGGGCGGTGATGTCATCAAGGAGGTGGGGTATCAGGTAGTTAATCCAAGGTTCCTAAATCTTTTCGAACTGCGGAATTTTGTCATTGAGGATAACTGAGAGTTTCTTGTTGATCATATCCAGGATAGCTTGGACTTAATCCGATTGAATGGTATCATGGGGGACTTCCACGACTTAGCTATTGCGAGGCAGGCCACCAAAAAGACAAAGGAGGTAAATTTCTGCATGCATCATGAAGCTTCTAAAATTGGATGGACAGTAGGGCTTCTTGTGGATTTTTTTTTTTTAAGGATTGTGCCCGTTAACGAGTAGAGAGAGAATTGTCTACCCTTATCCAGAATCTACAGACCCCAGATATTTCTATAAAGAGGACCTGTCATCCATTATTTCTATGACAAGGGATGTTGTCCTTGTAATAGGAATAAAAGTGATAAAAAAATTAAAGGGACAGTGTAAATATAAAAAAAAGTAAAATAAAATAAATAAGAGTTTTTTTAACCGCTCGCATACCTCTGTGCTCACACGCAGAAGTGAACAGATAAGTAAATTGCACAAGCATATGTAAACTTTGTTAAAGCGACTCTTTCATGAGATAAGTATGGGGATGCCATTGCTATTGGAACTGCAAGATTGTTGCCTAGCTTTGTCTGGCTTTAATATATTTGAGTCACAGAGCCAGAACAAGCATGCTATTGTAGGAGCCGCTGGTAAGGATGGATCCCCTGTTCTTTGTCTCAACCTCTTTGAGAACCTCAGCCCCTTTGATATACTAGGTTATACTTATTATCCAGTAGTAGTACTAAATCAAAAAAACAGGCACTGAACCAGTTAGTAAATGCAAACTTATATTGTTACCTGATATGTTTGGTAACATAATAAGCATAGAAGCATGCAAGGTGATTAGTAATAAGAACTAGGCAGAAGATGACACTTGGCATCTAGATCAGCATAAACAGTAGCAAGGTCACCTAAAGTGCAGCAGTGAGCCATAATAAAGCTTAATGTAAAAGGCACAGAAACTATACTGTCAAAGTGCATTAATGGCAACTATGCTAGGTCTAGACCTACGCCATGTGGAGCTCCCTTTTTTCTTTTCTCCTCATGCTTGAACACTGATGACCATCTTTGAACCATCTGCCTGTTTGAAGCAGTTTGGTGGTCAATAGTTTTGCTACCTTCGTTTGGAACCATCTCCCAACCTCTTGTGAACTGGACTCTGCGGCCTGCAGGATAAGATCCAGTTTTGGCACCACCTCACTACTGGGGATCCAGTATCCCAAAGCCTTTTAGACCCACTGCCGTACGGCATGTGCGTCCAACTGATCCGGTAAGAGTACCCATCCTCCCATCTGAATGTTTTCTCCTATTTTGTGGTGTATTTTCTACTTCGGTTGAAGATTGAAGAGAAAGTCCCCCAACCATTGGACACTTTATATGTGGACTTTTGGTCTCTTTTCTTGTTATCACTCCACAGCACTTTGGGATATACTTTGTTGCCATACATTATTCATTTATTTTTCACCATTTCTTGTATCCATTCCGCCTTTGTGATTGAGGTGTCCTGGATGCTTATATACACATTGATACATTTTTATAGATTCACTTTGACATTATTATTTAGCGCTACACTTATCTTTTGCATAGGTCTAGATCGACTGAATGTGCACTGTCCTTAGAAATGAAAGAAAAGTGAAGAAGGGAACAAAGGGGACTTGCAGGATGGCTTTATGAAAGGGACAGTCCTTTATGCTGTTCTTCTGCCAGCTGTTGGGGCGCTTTAAGATAGTTGATGCACTTAATAACAGTTTTGATATGCCAGCATGCAGTATAGGTGCAGTAAAAATGCAACAAAGGGGCAATATGGGTGCAGTATATATACAGTATGGGTGTAGTATACTTAATGTCTTGCCTGCTCATTTTTGGGTGACAAGCTTTGCACGTTGCGGTTCGTCACGATTGCCGTGCAATTCGTTGCAGTATTTTAAATGCCAATGGAAATGAATGCCACCCAAACATACATTTTGCATTTGCAGTGTGATTTGGGATCGCCAAATGTGAATGGAGCCTAAGCCCTAAGCTTAAACAAGTATGCAAATCAAGAAAATTAGAAATCCATTCTTGCATACTTTTTTGGGCTCCGTAGCTTAAACTATTAAAGCTAGCGGGTCAGCATTATAGCCAGGAAATTAACATTTGCAGAATGAGATGTCAGAAGTGGCACCCATAAAAATAAATCTTTTAAAGCTTTTGTGGGTAAAGTAGAAAAAGTGACTAGAAAAATTAACAAATTAACAAAAACTAATGTACTGTAGATAATATTTCATTACACTAGTGATGAAGTTTTAATATGGTGTCCTGGAATTCCCCATTTATTTTCAGTAACTTTTTTCCTGTGTCTTTGAATCCTTAATGCTAAAAAAACTTTGGCAGACTTGAAATGTAAAGTAGGTGTAGCAATGACCCCCAAAGGTGTTGCTGGATTGTACAGGCCCTTCTAGACTTTCTACCGATGATTTGCTTTGTAGCTACACTCTGACATTCACCAATGGTGACAGACACACAAACTTCCACTTCTCTTTTTGCTATTTTATTGGTTCAGATACTTTAATTGACGACCTATGTTTCACAGTATGGAAACATGTCATTAAAAACATATTTACAGATAAATCATTTTTACAATATTTGATCACACTGGCCAGTAAGTTAGTAGTTCTCTCTCTCACTTCTTTATTGTATTTGTTTATAAAGAGCTGATATACTCCTCATGCTTGGAGCCTTTGGTGTTTTTGGTTTGGTGGTTTGATTTTTGCCTGGCTTATCTGTGCGCAGGAAATGTGAAATGTGGCTTTCCATATGAACAAATGGGCCAGTCCATGAATAAAAACACAGCTCAGGTATAACGTGTAACGTACACCAGCTTACAATGTTGTTGATATGTGTTTAAAGTACTTGTGCACTGCTATGTATGTGATAAAAAAATGCCCCCCCCCCCATAAGCTATTGTAAACAGCTGCAACCATTAATTAGTAACCTCACACTAAAGTATAAATGACAATTGTAAATAAATGGTGCGCTCATTCAAACTTTTTATCATACATGAAAAACAACAGAATATCATAAGTAAGGAACAGTAGAATAAACCATTAACCATCCTTCCTATGCACCTATACACTTTTACATGTGACCATATCCAGTGTACCGTACCACTATAAAAACTAATATTTAAAATATATTTATATTCAAAGAAAACAGCAATCAACTCATAAAATGTCCACATAAAGAGATACATGATAATCCAGTAGTATAAGCAGATACTTCATCCACACATAGCCCACCCCTCCTCCAATCTGTAACCAAATAGTGATATGTTCATAAGAACGTATATACAGTATATAAACCTCCATCAGCCACCTTTATGTGAATTGAGTGCTCACCTTAGGGAATGACCAGATGGATCAAACAGCACCTTTGCGTTATTATAATTACGTTTTTATAATGATGCTCAGTTCCTGTGCATGTCCACCTGATGTAAACCATCTCACCACCAATCTCCTGGTTGGGACTAGCTAGATGCACTCTTTACTCTTCCCATTTGCTATTTAACACACGCCTCGCATATGAGACACCGGAATTGATGTCACTGGCTCCATCCAACGCATTGCGTCACTTGTCATGTGACTTCTTCGGGGATAGGAGCCCAGTGATGAACGTCGGGATTCCCTTTTTGTGTCTTGTCTGAATGACTCTTCCTGTAAGGGTAAGGAACTCTTTTAGTCCAAATATGTGCTTCTCTGTTCAGTACTGCCACTACTTAGAGCTTCCTCTCATTCCTCTCGTGCGGACTCAGGAATAATTTTTTATGCTGCATGATATCAGCGCACATGTTTATCAAATACAAATGTTATGAGTAATAAAGAGACACAAACACAATATATTACCCAATTTTTTGTTAACATATAAAAAAATAGGTACCAAGCCTTAACATTTGCAGGTGAGTTTGTTCTGTTGAAAAACAACAGGCTTAGTGGCTGAACACCCAGTTTAAAATAAAGGTAAGAAAGCCTAAAAAAGGAAACAAATACAGCCATGACATCAAAGAAGTGGTAAGCTGCAATATAATAATAAATATTTGCATTTGGGTTTAATACCACTTTAACCACATGCCAAATGCAATACATATATATTAATTGCGGTTTGCAAGTGGTTTACTGGGAATATGGCTGAAGCTATCGGCCATAATCCTGGTATTTTCTTTTCAGCTGGCGGCTGGATTTCTCTTAAAAGCATTCCGAGCGGCTCATAAGCCACTGGAACACTTTTAGAAGCGGTGAGAGGGGACATCCCCCCTCCCGCTACTCACCGGAGTTTCTCGGGCTTACCATTTCCACCAGCGCACCCAATAAACGACCTGACGGTGCGGCTGGCTGGTCACAGAGGTGATAAAAGATTAGATCATCTTTTTTAATCGCCTCTGTGGCCTTGGAGGACCTGAGCGACGTTATGACATCACTTCCGGTCCAAGGTGGAAGTAAACAATTTTTTTTTTTAAAGTAAAAGATGAAATTGTTATTTTTTTTTTTTTTTACTTTTGCTTTTAAAGGTAAGGGAGACATTGAGGGTCTTTTTGACCCAAGATTTCTCCATAAAGAGGAACTGTCTCCCTTATTTCTATTACAAGGGATGTTTACATTCCCTGTAAAAGAAATTAAAGTGATCAAAGAAATAAAAAGATTAAACGACAGTATAAAAATAAAATAAATAAGACTTTTTTTAGAAAGCAGAATAAGAAGAAAATTTCAAGCACCCCCATGACTCCGTGCTTGCGCGCAGAAGCAAATGTATACATAGGTTGCGCACGCATATGTAAATAGTGTTCGCATGTGAGGTATCAATGTTAGAGCGAGAGCAAAAATTCCAGCACTAGACCTCCTCTCTAACTCTAAACAGGTAAAGTGTAAAGATTTGAAAAGCGATGCCTATGGGGATTTTTAAGTACCTTAGTTTGTCGTCCTTCCACGAGCAGGCACAATCATAAGCGTGACATATTAAATATCTATTTACTCGGCATAACATCATCTTTCATATTTTACAAAAAAATTGGGGTATATCTTGAGTTTTGTTTTGTTTTTAATTCACAAAAGTGTATTTTTTTTCCAAGAAAACTGTGTTTGAAAAACCACTGCGCAAATATCGTGTGACATAAAGAATTGCAACAATCGCCATTTTATTCCCTAGGGTGTCTGCTTAAAAAAGAATGTATGTTTGAGAGTTTTTCTAGCAAAAAATGCTGATTTAAGCTTGTAAGCAAAAATTGACAGAAAAGGCTTGGTCTTCAAGTGAAAGTAAGGCCCGTACCTATAGTCAGGACAAGGTCCTTAAGCACCCAAGGCAAAAACCAAAGGACATTTGAAACAAAGAAAATTTTTCTTTGGTTGAACCATTTGTTCCTGACACAGGCAACGCTGCCTTTTTTTTTTATATATAGATATATCTATATATCTATATATCTAGATATATAGATATATAGATATATCTATATATCTATATATATAGATACATCTATAGATAGATAGATAGATAGATAGATAGATAGATAGATAGATAGATAGATAGATAGATAGATAGATAGATAGATAGATAGATAGATAGATAGATAGATAGATAGATAGATAGATAGATAGATAGATAGATAGATAGATCTATTTATCTATCTATATATAGATATATATATACAGTGTGGATGGAAAATATTCAGACCCCCTTACATTTTTCACTCTTTGTTATATTGCAGTCATTTGCTAAAATCAATTAAGTTCATTTTTTTCCTCATTAATGTACACACAGCACCCCATATTGACAGAAAAACACAGAATTGTTGACATTTTTGCAGATTTATTAAAAAAGAAAAACTGAAATATCACATGGTCCTAAGTATTCAGACCCTTTGCTGTGACTCTCATATATTTAACTCAGGTGCTGTCCATTTCTTCTGATCATCCTTGAGATGGTTCTACGCCTTCATTTGAGTTCAGCTGTGTTTGATTATACTGATTGGACTTGATTAGGAAAGCCACACACCTGTCTATATAAGACCTTACAGCTCACAGTGCATGTCAGAGCAAATGAGAATCATGAGGTCAAAGGAACTGCCTGAAGAGCTCAGAGACAGAATTGTGGCAAGGCACAGATCTGGCCAAGGTTACAAAAAAAAAAATCTGCTGCACTTAAGTTTCCTAAGAGAACAGTGGCCTCCATAATCCTTAAATGGAAGAAGTTTGGGACGACCAGAACCCTTCCTAGAGCTGGCCATCCAGCCAAACTGAGCTATCGGGGGAGAAGAGCCTTGGAGAGAGAGGTAAAGAAGAACCCAAAGATCACTGTGGTTGAGCTCCAGAGATGCAGTCGGGAGATGGGAGAAAGTTGTAGATAGTCAACCATCACTGCAGCCCTCCACCAGTCAGGGCTTTATGGCAGAGTAGCCCGACGGAAGCCTCTCCTCAGTGCAAGACACATAAAAGCCCGCATGGAGTTTGCTAAAAAAACACCTGAAGGACTCCAAGATGGTGAGAAATAAGATTCTCTGGTCTGATGAGACCAAGATAGAACATTTTGGCCTTAATTCTAAGCAGTATGTGTGGAGAAAACCTGGCACTGCTCATCACCTGTCCAATACAGTCCCAACAGTGAAGCATGGTGGTGTCAGCATCATGCTGTGGGGGTGTTTTTCAGCTGCAGGGACAGGACGACTGGTTGCAATCGAGAGAAAGATTAATGCGGGCCAAGTACAGGGATATCCTGGACGAAAACCTTCCTCAGAGTGCTCAGGACCTCAGACTGGGCCGACGGTTTACCTTCCAACAAGACAATGACCCTAAGCACACAGCTAAAATAACCAAGGAATGGCTTCACAACAACTCCGTGACTGTTCTTGAATGGCCCAGCCAGAGCCCTGACTTAAACCCAACTGAGCATCTCTGGAGAGACCTAAAAATGGCTATCCACCAACGTTTACCATCCAACCTGACAGAACTGGAGAGGATCTGCAAGGAGGAATGGCAGAGAATCCCCAAATCCAGGTGTGAAAAACTTGTTGCATCTTTCCCAAAAAGACTCATGGCTGTATTAGATCAAAAGGGTGCTTCTACTAAATACTGAGCAAAGCGTCTGAATACTTAGGACCATGTGATATTTCAGTTTTTCTTTTTTAATAAATCTGCAAAAATGTCAACAGTTCTGTGTTTTTCTGTCAATATGGGGTGCTGTGTGTACATAAATGAGGAAAAAAATGAACTTAATTGATTTTAGCAAATGGCTGCAATATAACAAAGAGTGAAAAATTTAAGGGGGTCTGTATACTTTCCGTCCCCACTGTATATATATATATATATATATATATATATATATATATATATATATATATATATATATTTTTTTTTTTTTTTTTCTTATTCATAGAGCTAGAGGTATGTGGTCTCTAGAACAAAGATAGAAAGGGATAGAAACATGACCTTTAATAGCGCTAAGAGCAAAATACCCAGACCCATTTTATCTCCTGCCAAAAGTATTTTAACAATACTTTGTTATGTTTTTTCTTTGGAAGAATATTTCAAGTTTAGTTTCTGTTTATCTTTTTTTAATTGTTATGATGAAAGATTGTTTGGGTCATTTTTTTGTTTACTTGGTCAGCTTCTAACTTCAGCTTGTTCAATTAAACTTTGACAATAAGCCCTCGTGCACACTGAGTGCGGGTTTGAAATCGTGTGAGTTCAGCTGAAGAGATTTGAAGAATTATACATTTTATTTGTACTGCATATATATATATATATATATATATATATATATATATATATATATACATATATAAGCAGTACAAATAAAATGTATAATTCTTCAAATCTCTTCAGCTGAACTCACACGATTTCAAACCCGCACTCAGTGTGCACGAGGGCTTATTGTCAAAGTTTAATTGAACAAGCTGAAGTTAGAAGCTGATTGGTTATTATGCACAGTTGCACCAGATTCTGCGTGCACCAGTTTTAGTAAATCTCCCCTATAATCTCCAAAGCACATATAGTGTCAAAACAAATAGTGAATTTCCTCCAAACTTAGTGCCGTCTTCACCATCAAGAGACAAATTTAATTGTGAGATTATGATTAAATCCAACTGTTAAATATTTGTGCTTCGAATACAGAACACCTCCTCCTCCTTCACACAAAGTTCTACCAAAACCTCCACTAAGTGATACAATTACTAGATATATTTGACTCCATAACTGAATAAGTAGGTAAAAGCCAGCTTTTTCTCTAGTGGTGTTGATTTACTAAAACTGGAGAGTGCAAAATCTGGTGTGTCAGAAGAAGCCCTCGTTCCGGTCCGGTCGTTTTTCACGCATTCCCTGCTGAACGACGTTCCGGCGCATGCGCGTTCGTGGCTCGGCGCTCGCGCATGCGCATTGGTGCACACCCAACGTGATTCCCTGGGCGGCCTATAAAAGGCGCTCAGAGAATCACACAAATTGCTGGTTTGTCTCAGCTTCCTGTGTTACCTGAACCTGTGTTATGTATCTCTGCTTGATTACCCGTTGTGACCCGGATTTGCCCTTGGACTTCTCTTTGCCTCTCTCCTGGACTTGACCTCGGCCTGTTTATCGGATTCCCATCTATCTCCTGTGTTTGACCCTCGGCCTGTTACCTGGACTTTCTCCTGTCTCCTAGCCTGACCCTATTGCTTGTACCTGGACTCTCTTATCTTGTCATCCTACCTTGCAGATCCTGCAGTGCCATAGCACCACCCCGGTGTTTGATACCCAGCCTGGTTCTGGACTTCCCGCCTGTGGGCTTCAGCTGCACCTTACCTACCAGTACCTGCACAGTGGCTCTTCTCTGTCAAGACTCCACAAGCAAGTCATCCGCAGTCCATTGGGGAGCCTGTGCCTCTTCGTGCCGTTCTCTCCCTGTACCAACTCCAGGGGGCGAGCTGCGCTTAGTCGCAAAGGCGAAACCTCTCTCGGCATCTCGGCCTCGGTGAGTACGATTAGTGACATGGTGCAGCTGTGCATGGTAGCCAATCAGCTTCTAACTTCAGCTTGTTCAATTAAGCTTTGACAATAAGGCTGGGTTCACACTGGTCCGACAAACGCTCCAACATTGGGAGCTCATGTCGCATGACGTGTGAAATTTAATGTTTCCCTATGGGAGCCGTCCTAACTGGTCCGACACAAGTCGTTCCGACTTTAGAAATGCTCCCTGTACTACTTTGGTCCGACTTTGATCCTACTTCAGCCCATTGACTATCATTGAAGTCGGATCAAAGTCGGATCGCCGTCTCGCATGATCCGACTTCGGCATGCGACTTGTGCTCAGATGATCTTGAGGGGGAACTCCGCGCCAAATTTTAAATAAAAAAACGGCCTGGGTTCCCCCTCCAAGAGCATAACAGGCCCTTAGGTCTGGTATGGACCTTAAGGGGAGCCCCTACGCCCAAAAAACGGCGTGGGGGTCCCCCCAAATCCATACCAGACCCTTATCCGAGCACGCAGCCCGGTCAGTCAGGAATGGGGGTGGGGACAATCGAGCGCCCCCCCTCCTGAACCGTACCAGGCCGCATGCCCTCAAAATGATTGGGTGGGTGCTTTGGGGGAAGGGGGCACCCTGCGGGCCCCCCACCCCAAAGCACCTTGTCCCCATGTTGATGAGGACAAGGGCCTCTTCCCGACAACCCTGGCCGTTGGTTGTCGGGGTCTGTGGGCGGGGGGCTTATCGGAATCCGGGAGCCCCCTTTAATAAGGGGGCCCCCAGATCCCAGCCCCCCACCCTTTGTGAATGAGTATGGGGTACATCGTACCCCTACCCATTCACCTAGGAAAAAAAGTGTCAATAAAAAAACACAGTACACAGGTTTTTAAAGTAATTTATTAGACAGCTCGGGGTCTTCTTCCGACTTCGGAGGTCTCTCCGGCGTCTCCTCCCGGTGTTCTGATCTTCTGCCGGCTCCTCCGCTATCTTCTACAGCTCTATTGCTAGCGGTGGCCCAGTCTTCTGCCTTCTTCTTTTCTTCCAATGTTGACACGACGCTCTCTCCGGCTGGAATGCTCTCTGTCCCCACCCCCATTCCTGACCGGCCGGGCTGCGTGCTCGGATAAGGGTCTGGTATGGATTCGGGGGGGGACCCCCACGACGTTTTTTCGGCGTAGGGGTTCCCTTTAAGGTCCATGCCAGACCCAAGGGCCTGGTATGCTCCTGGGGGGGAACCCACGCCATTTTTTTATTTAAAATGTGGCGCGGAGTTCCCCCTAAAGATTCATACCAAACACAGTGCCGGGCATTGGCGGGGATCCAAGTCGGATCCCCGTTCATTGAAAGTCGGACACATGCCGTCTTCATGTCGCAGGGCAAAGTCGGATCCAAAGTAGGACGGCTGTCGTATCACACCAGTGTGAACCCAGCCTAAAGCCTGGAAGCTGATTCTGTGTAGAGCTGCACCAGATTTTGCACTCCCCAATTTTGGTAAATCAACCCCATAGTATCCTAGGGCAGCTTTCCACATGTCTCCTCCACTATGCAGGCCCCTTTATTACTCTGTATTCCACTCCATTATACCAAGAAGCAAACAGAAACGTTTTTGACCCTATTTATCATGAGCTGAACGCAAAGATCTGCGACTTTTTCTATGTACACAAAAGGCCTATTTCTCAATTTATTTGTTCACAAATCTGTCTAAATCTGTGTTAGTGAGCACTTCTCCTTTGCTGAGATAATCCATCCACCTCACAGGTGTGGCATTTCAAAATGTTGATTAGACAACATGATTATTGCACAGGTTTGCCTTAGGCTGGCCACAATAAAAGGTCACTCTAAAATGTGCAGTTTTATCACACAGAACAATGCCACAGATGTCGTGAGTTTTGAAGGAGCGTGTAATTGGCATGCTGACTGCAGGAATGTCCACCAGAGCTGTTGCCCTTGAATTGAATGTTCATTTCTCTACCATAAGCCGTCTCCAAAGGCAGAATTTGGCAGTACATCCAACTGGCCTCACAACTGCAGAACACGTGTAACCACATCAGCCCAGGATCTTTACATCCAGCATCTTCACCTCCAGTGTTAATTTTGGCAATACATTTCAATTTAGTTTTAGTCTTAGTCTTAGGACTAAAATGGCATTTTAGTTTTAGTCCCATTTTAGTCTTCTGCAATTGTTTTAGTTTTAGTCATATTTAGTCGACTAAATCTCCATTACATTTTAGTTGACTAAAATGTCCTGTTTTAGTCGACTAAAATCTCCAGTATATTTTAGGCGACTAAAACTCATTTTAGTCATCTAAAATTTAATGGGTGGAATTCAATTGTAATGCATTAGTTAATTTGCAAACTCATTATATACTGCTGGATTGAAAAATCTAATGTTATTTTTTATTACACTGAGGTATGAACATGCACTACAAACCAGTGTTAATTTTGAAGTCAAATTTCAATTAAGTTCTAGTCCCATTTTAGTCTTTTGACTAAAATGCCATTTTAGTTTTATTCGTATTTTAGTCATTTCAGTTGTTTTAGTTTTAGTCGTATTTTAGTCGACTAAAATAATATTCATTTAGTCGCCTAAAATGTTTTAGTCGTTTTAGTCGACAAAATTAACACTGTTCACCTCCAAGATTGTCTGAGACCAGCCACCCAGACAGCTGCTGCAACAATCGGTTTGCGTAACCAAAGAATTTTTGCACAAACTGTCAGAAACCGTCTCAGGGAATCTCTTCTGCTGCTTGTTGTCCTCATTGGGGTCTTGACCTAACTGCAGTTCATCATCGTAACTGACTTGAGTGGGCAAATGCTCACATTCATGTGTGTATGACAATCAGCGCTACCCTAATTCTTACTAAAGTGCTAAGTGTAAAAATAAACATATAATGCAGCTGCTGTACACTCTAAGTGGATTCACTTCACTTTAAAATTATTATTGTATATACAGTATCTCACAAAAGTGACTAAACCCCTCCCATTTTTGTAAATATTTTATTCTATCTTTTCAAGTGACAACACTGAAGAAAAATGACACTGCTACAATGTAAAGTAGTGAGTGTAAAGCTTGTATAGCAGTGTAAATTTGCTTCACCTCTAAGTGAAAATGTCCAAACTGGGCATAATTAGCCATTTTCCTTCCCTGGTGTCATGTGACTCGTTAGTGTTACAAGGTCTCAGATGTGAATGGGGAGCAGGTTAAATCCGGTGGTATCGCTCTCACTCTATCATATTGGTCACTGGAAGTTCAACATGGCACCTCACGGCAAAGAATTGTTGCTCTACATAAAGATGGCCGAGGCTATAAGAAGATTGCCAATACCCTGAAACTGAGCTGCAGCACGGTGGCCAAGACCATACAGCGATTTAACAGGGCAGGTTCCACTCAGAACAGGCCTAGCCATGGTTGACCAAGAAGTTGAGTGCACGTGCTCAGCGTCATATCCAGAGGTTGTCTTTAGGAAATAGACAAACGAGTGCTGCCAGCATTGCTGCAAAGGTTGAAAAGGCGGGAGGTCAGCCTGTCAGTGCTCAGACCATACGCCACACGCTGCATCAAATTGGTCTGCATGGCTGTCGTCCCAGAAGGAAGCCTCTTCTAAAGATGATGCACAAGGAAGCCCACAGTTTGCTGAAGACAAACAGACTTAGGACATGGATTACTGGAACCATGTCCTGGGGTCTGATGAGACCAAAATAAACGTATTTGGTTCAGATGGCGTCAAGTGTGTGTGGCGGCAACCAGGTGAGGAGTACAATGACAAGTGTGTCTTGCCTACAGTCAAGCATGGTGGTGGGAGTGAATGACAACATGTACTGTGGCATACTGAAGCAGAGCATGATCCCCTCCCTAGGAAACTGGGCGGCAGGTCAGTATTCCAACATGATAACGACTCCAAACACACCTCCAAGCGATCACTGCCTTTCTAAAGAAGCTGAGGGTAAGGTGATGGACTGGCCAAGCATGTCTCTAGACCTAAACTCTATTGAGCATCTGTGGGGCATTCTCAAATGGAAGGTGGAGGAGGGCAAGGTCTCTAACATCCACCAGCTCTGTGTTGTCATGGAGTAGTGGAAGAGGACTCCAGTGGCAACCTGTGAAGCTCTGGTGAACTCCATGCCCAGAAGGGTTAAGGCAATGCTGGAAAATAATGGAGGCCACACAAAATATTGACACTTTGTGCCCAATTTGGACATTTTCACTTAGGGGTGTACTCACGTTTGTTGCCAGCAGTTTAGACATTAATGGCTGTGTGTCGAGTTATTTTGAGGGGACTGCAAATATATATATATATATATATATATATATATATATATATATAGTGCAGCGCTAACACTATATAAATGCTCACATTCAATGGCATCGTGTGGGTGAGCGGTTTGCTGGTGTCAACGTTTTGGATCGCGTGGCCGATGGTGGTGGTGGGGTTATGGTATAGGCAGGCGTATGCTATGGACAACGAACACAGGTGCATTTTATTGATGGCATTTTGAATGCACAGAGATACCGTGAGGAGATCCTGAGGCCCATTGTTGTGCCATTCATCCATGACTATCACCTCATGCTGCAGCATGATAATGCACGGCCCCATGTTGCAAGGATCTGTACACAATTCCTGGAAGCTGAAAACATCCCAGTTCTTGCATGGCCAGCATACTCACCGGACATGTCACCCATTGAGCATGTTTGGGATGCTCTTGATCGGCTTATACGACAGCATGTTCCAGTTCTTGCCAATATCCAGCAACTTCGCACAGCCATTGAAGAGGAATGGACCAACACTCCGCAGGCCGCAATCATCAACCTGATCAACTCTATGCGATAAGATGTACTGGCAAATGGTGGTCACACAAGACACTGACTTGTTTTCAGACCCCCAATATGGTAAAACTGCACATTTTGGAGTGGCCTTTTATTGTGGCCAGCCTAAGGCACACCTGGGCAATAATCATGCTGTCTAATCAGCATCTTAATATGCCATACCTGTCAGGTGGATGGATTACCTCGGCAAAGGAGAAGTGCTCACTAACACATATTTAGACAGATTTGTGAACAATATTTGAGAGAAATAGTCTTTTTGTGTACATAGAAAAAGTTGTAGATCTTTGTGTTCAGCTCATGATAAATAGGGGCAAACACAAAAGTGTTACGTTTAGAATTTTGCTCAGTGTAGAATTATTATTATTTTAAAGTAATGTACTTCATTACTGGTTAATGTATCCCAGATCTAGCAGCCTCACGAATAGTATAAACTCCTCCCCTACAATCAATAATCGAGACTGTGATGGAGTCTGAAAATGTATTAAATGTGGAATGTGTAAAACTACAAACAATACGAAATGTATATACAATAGTATAGTACAATGCTAATTTATGAGTTATCATAAGGCTAGGCTTAGCTGGGCACGATATATCTATCTATGCAGCTGGCTAGCAGAACAGAAACTCAGTCTGTGATAGTCCCTAAATGCAGTAGCAGGGAATAAGGTGTAAATAAGTAGAGCTTCTATGTGTGATCCTTTCACAAGGAAGAGAGGTGCAGACATGTGTTTCTTTCCTTGCAAACTGAAGAAGAATCTAAGATGGTGGATGACCTTTACCGTAAATCTTTGTTTCCTTTGACAAACTAAGAAAACGGTATGAACTACACTATACCACTTGGCCACTAGAGGGCACTGGCCCATTCATAACAGAAAGAGGAATTTTAATTCACAAATTTGACCGAACATTGGCATTTATCAAGCTGCATGCCCTCTGGGGCAGAACACTATGCAAGCAGCTTAAGTAGGCTGCAGTTTAAGAGGTACAGACTAGGTGGGTGTATTGAATGTATTGCTTCACAGAAAAGAGACAGAAATACTGTACAGACACATTTCAGACTAGAAAAGCAGCCTTAGTAAGCCATGAGTTCAGAGAGAGAGACAAGGGAGGTCTTAAAAAATAAATCAAAATTATAAAGTATTTGTTCACAAAAAAGCATGCATATTGAACTAACTCCATGCACATTACTAGGCCACATTTGTATAAGTAGAGACACCAATCAAATCATTATCCAAAAATCAAGAGTAGAGTGTATTTATTTAGATGAAAAAGCCAATAATACTGTTGTGACCCCATGCACAGTATTTAAAGCGTTGGTTAACCCAAAAGGTAATACAGCACAGTGCTTGTGCTGTGTAATTTGGCACCCTGTAACACCTGAAATAGCTGGCTGATCCTGCCTGGCTATACCCTTCCCCGTGTACGCTGATACCGATATATCAGGGCTGCTGAGCTCTGACACTGGAGTCAGCGTATGTGTCTCTGTCATACGCAGCCTTCTCTCCTGTGTCTCCCCTGTCCTCGTCCCCCCCTCCCCTCTCTGTCTGCTCGTACCAGACACCCCCCCCCCTGCTGCTGCTGCTCTCATATCTGCAGCTAAATGCTGTAATCGCCTCTGTACCATTATAATAAGTGTCCCCGTGCCTGTGTAATGTAAACAATCTGCCAATCTGTACCTATTTGAGCACGGCTCCCGTCGCTTAGCTGACTGTCGGGTCGGTGTTCACATCAGCTCTCTCTCTACTCTCTTCCCCTCCTCCCCGGCTGATGTCAGCGGGAGGGCTCGGCCCCGCCCATCGAAACTGTGAGCTGAGAGAGAAGAGAGCTTAGAAATCAGCTGAGTGCCGGAAACCAAGCTTATATAGGTACAGATTGGCATATTTTTGACATTATACAGGGACAATTATTATTATAGTACAGAGATAATAGGAGGATCTTGTTAATGTGGGTTAACACCCACTGTAAGCACAAGGCCACATTTTGAACATGATGCACACTTATCAGCTTAATCAAACAATACAGTGTATTTATTTCACTGGAAAAAAAAGCCCCCAAACTGTTGTAATGCTTGAGTGGTTATTATGCCGTGTACACACGAGTGGACTTTACGGCAGACTTGGTTCGGCAGATCGGGCTCCGTCGGATAATTCGATCGTGTGTGGGCTCCAGCGGACTTTTTTTTCCCAAAAGTTCAACGGACCTAGAAATGAAACATGTTTCAAATCTTTCCGACGGACTCGAGGCCGGTCGAAAAATCCACTCGTCTGTATGCTAGTCCGACAGACTAAAACCGACGCTCGGGGAAGCTATTGGCTACTGGCTATCAACTTCCTTATTTTAGTCCGGTCGTACGTCATCACGTACAAATCCGTCGGACTTTGGTGTGATCTTGTGTGTCCAAGTCCGTCCGTTTGTAAGTCTGGCGCACATTTGCTACAAAGTCTGTTGGAAAGATCGTCGGACCAAGTTTGCCGAAAAGTCCGCTCGTGTGTACGCGGCATTAATGAATCTCTTGTACTAGGACACTTTTTGAACAGGACCCCAACCAGCCATTTTTTCAATAAGGAATCAATTAGAGTTTAATATAGTCACAGAAAAAAGCCCATGTGATGTTGTTGTACCTACTTGCCCAGTATTTGATACTTTTTCTAGGTTCTATCTTGAGAAATCAACATCATTAGTTCCTTGTATTAAAATAAAACAACATTTTTTTGTCTACTTGCTCAGTATGGAATTCATAGCACATGGCCCCATTTAGAACAGGATCTCCAACAGCAATTTTTAAATATAGAATTCAACATGACATTGTACACCATGTAAGAGACTTTTGTAGGCCATTTTTAAAGGTAGAGACCAGACAGCTTTTAATGTGAACTAAAAGCAAAAGTATAATGTTCAAGCTATGGCCACTGATCCAGACTGGACTCCAAGTAATCCCTGGGGTCTGCGCTTTACTTTGCAGAGTGATTCATATGGTTTTGGTTACCTGCAGAACCCTCTCAGCGCCTTCTAGCTGCATGTGCATAACCTGTGCCTGCTGCAGAGTACATACTGTAGACCAGGGGTAGGCAACTTCGTCACTCCAGCTGTGGTGAAACTACAAATCCCATCATGCCTCTGCCACTAGGAGTCATGCCTGTCATTGTCAGGGTCTTTCAATGTCTCATGGGACTTGTAGTTTCACCACAGCTGGGGGGCCGAGGTTGCCTACCCCTGCTGTAGACATTAGGCTTCTTTTACACTGCCCACACACCCACACTCAGTGTGCGGGCAACTGTTAATTTTGGCTGTAGTGAGCTGAAGTGAGTGGTAGTGTGATGCATGTTTCAGCACATCACACAGATTTCCTATAGAATAGACAGTGCACAGTCCACATGAGCTTTGCTGCTTAACTGCAGACAGGAAAATATTTTTTTCATTATACAGAGAAAAGGCATAGAGTTTTACCACAGAGGTCAGCTGTAAACCTGTTGCACAAAATATATGAACAATGTATTCCAACACCCCCACTCAACAACTACTCTATATGTTAGTCCCATTTCAGATCTCAGTTCTTTAAATCTGTTTCTTGTAAACGGTTTTGTCAAAACATCTGCAATCATGTTATTAATTCCACAATACGTAAGCACAAATACATTTTGTTCAACCAGATCATGAATATAAAGATACCTGACGTAATCTGCTTTGTTCTTGCATTGATCTTCTCATTGATATCAAGTTTGATACATCCTTGATTGTCTTCATATAAGATTGTAAACTGGGACATTAGCTCTCCAAGATCTTCAAACAATTGACATAACCACCCAGCTTCTAGACTGGTATAGGCAGCAGCAATGTATTGTGCCTTTGTAGAAGACAAAGCTACTGAGGTCTGCTTCTTCTTGGACCAAGATATAGGACTCTTTACTAATTTGATCAAGTAACCACTTGTGGATTTGTAAGTGCTTAGTTCACCTGACAAATCAGAGTCCATCTATCCTATGAGGTTCAAATCACCAGCTGCAGACAGCTTCAGACTTAAGTCCTTCGTTTGTTTTAGATAACTCATGACTCTCTTGATTGATGCCCAGTCTCTTTGATATGGTTCACTCACATGTCTACAAAGAAGTGACATGCAAAGAAAGAGTGGACAGAGTCCAAAGCAGTGTCGGACCATCCAAAGGGGGCGCATGGGGGGCGCCCCCCCCCCCCACAGGCAGTCACAAAAAAAGTCAAAACATTTTTTTTTAATACTGGCCCTTTAAAAAAAAAATACAAAAAAAGGTTCTTAAGTGCACTGTGTTCGGACGCCGGACACAGTGCACTTATGGGAAGCGGCACGTCTATGCAATCACAAGATTGCAGACGTGGGGCTTCATATGCAGGCTTTTATTCCGCCTTGCGGCACTTTCCGTAGCACCGAGTAGCTTCCGCCCTGCGCTCGTAGTACCTATTACTATGGCTGGGCGGTTTGATTGACATCTCAGTTTGATGTCACTTCCTGTTTTCTCTCTCCCATTGCGCCCGGGAGAGAGGAAACAGGAAGTATGATAGGAGCAGACTCCTCCATCGCTGCTGCCAGTGCCCACACAGTAGGAGAGGACACCACACAGCAAGGTAAGTACCGCTGTGCTCCCATGCAGAACAGGGGGGTTCGATGTGACACAGGCAAGGTTGCATTTGGTGGACACATGCTGCATTTGGCGGACACAGGCTGCATTTGGTGAGACACAGGCTGCATTTGGTGGACACCGGGTGGATTTGGTGGACACAGGCTGCATTTGATGGACACAAGCTGGATGCATGTGGTGGGAACAGGCTGCATTTGGTGGGACACAGGCTGCATTTGGTGGGACACATGCTGCATTTTGTGGGACACAGGCTGCATTTTGTGGGACACAGGCTGCATTTTGTGTGACACAGGCTGCATTTTATGGGACACAGGCTGCATTTTGTGGGACACAGGCTGCATTTTGTGGGACACAGGCTGCATTTTGTGTGACACAGGCTGCATTTTATGGGACACAGGCTGCATGTAAGGACTCCGCTGGGGACACCTGATGGCAGGGGGGTTCGATGTGACACAGGCAAGGCTGCATTTGGTGAGACACAGGCTGCATTTGGTGGACACAGGGTGCATTTGGTTGGACACAGGCTGCATTTGGTGGGACACAGGCTGCATTTGGTGGGACACAGGCTGCATTTGGTGGACACAGGCTGCATTTGGTGGGAACAGGCTGCATTTGGTGGGACACAGGCTGCATTTGGTGGGACACAAGCTGCATTTTGTGGGACACAGGCTGCATTTTGTGTGACACAGGCTGCATTTTGTGTGACACAGGCTGCGATTTATGGGACACAGGCTGCAAGTAAGGACTCCACTGGGGACACCTGATGGCATTTGGTGGCAGGCGACGTGGCTAGTGACACACTCAGGGCTCCCACTGATTCTGCATTATGGTGAGTTGAATGATTTCACTTTATATTGCAAGCTAATAATAGAAATAATGCGCTTCAATCATCCTGACACCATAACAACCATAGTGTCGGGATGATTGAAGTGCTAACACCAGGTGTTTGGAATATCTTTATCTGCTGATTGTTAAACTTTCTAGAATACACATATTTCTATTGTTGTGTAGGATCTGGGCCTGCTGTCCCTCCATCCCTCTCTCCCTCCATCCCTCGTTCATCTCAGACGCTAACCACACCACCTTAGAGCCCCGCCCACTATTTCGCTGAAACCACACTCATTTTCACCAAGTGAGAGGAGTCAAAAAGGAAAGGCAGGGTCTGGCACCCCCCATCCTAAAACTTCACCAGCCGCCACTGGTCCAAAGTGATTCATTAAAGGGGTTGTAAACCCTTGTGCTTTTTCACCTAAATATATCCTATGCATTAAGGTGAAAAAACACCCGGCAGTGACTGGCCCCCAGCCACCCCGTTTTACTTACCTGAGCCCTGGAACTTCATCCGGCGGGGACGCGCTCTTCCTCTGCCCGGGGTTCTCGGCTCTTGATTATAAAGATTGATAGCAGCTCAGCCATTGGCTGCTGTCAATCAAATCCAATGATGCGGGCGCTGGGGGGCGGGGCCGACTCATACATTCGGCGGCTATGGACGCAGAATGATGGACTCTGGAGCGCGCCCGCAAGGTAACCCCCCCCCGGCAGAGCGCTTCTCCTAGGGGGTTATTTGATGTAGGGAGGATCCGCGAGAGCCGCCGAGGGACCCCAGAAGACGGTGTTTGGGCTACTCTGTGCAAAACGAGCTGCACAGTGGAGGTAAGTATGACATGTTTGTTTGGTTTTTTTTAAATAAACGAAGCTTTACAATCACTTTAATGAGAAACTGTTAACAAAAATATAATCTTTTTTTGCAATTCCACATAGACACTGGTGACAATAAAAATATTACCTCCACCACAAGATTAAAAATATGACAATGTTGTCAGGGGACACTGGTAGCTACCACAGACATTCAACCACCGCATACATACCATGGATCACTAAGTATATAGGTGCTAGCTATGGAGGAGGTCATTCACAATACTGATAGAGCTGTCCGCTTGATTATTTCAGTGATATATTCCCATGGAGAGGGATGCTACTCCACAGATCTTAGCAGTCTGTTATGTAAAAATGTGATCCAGTGGGTAAACAGTCCCAAGATAGCAATAGGTATACCCTAATAGATCCCCAATAGGGGAAACAAGGGAAAGGAGGTGGGGGGGGTGATCCGGATATTGGAGGTGGGTAGATGAAAAGAATTAAACGGTCTCTACTCACAGGTGAGCCATGTATGACTAAGGTTTATTTTCCACAATAGCAAGTGAGACGGCAAGATGAGTGGGTATGAAAAATAGTCAATTCCCAGCCGGGTTGACACAGCATAAATACGTCTCACCACTCTCAGGATTCCCAGGTTGTCAATAGCTGTCTAAAGCCGTCAGTGCGATGTAGTTATCTCGTCTTCGCACTCAAAAGGAGAGAAGGTCCGTTCAAGATTCAACGTGTGCAGCGTGTACAGCGTAGGCAGCGTGTGCAGCGCATGCCGCATGTACCTCTGGAGTCTCACACCGTAGCCTCCGTTCACCTCTAGGGATCACTTCCACCCGCCACTAAACATCCGGGAGTGTTGGATGGAGAAATGTCCGTGACCAGCTGGCAGTGCCCTCACTTCACAGAACGTGATGGCATCATACTGACGCGTTTTACTTGGAAATCGAGTTTCTTCAGAGCATGAATAGACGTGTGCTTGAAATTCTTCTGTATTCAATATGGACTTAGCCAATTAGTGTCTCCACAAATACTTTTCATACATCACTTCTGGTTACCAAGTGCAAGGTAAACCGGATCTCCACCACTAAAAGGCCAGTGTGGATACATGCTCATGCTTGTGCACTTTGCACATGTGCTAATATTTATAAGGGAAAGACCAATGTAATTTCTGCAGGGCCAGTTCATCGCACACAGATTTGTGCACGTGCGCTAATCCGTGCCTGTGCGCGCACATGTGCACATACCAATTAGCACTTGGTGCCCAGTGGCCTATTTAAACTGCTCTATCACTGTGAACAGTCGCTGGATGATCCTCAGCTTGTTTCTGACTTCCCAAGACCTGATCTGCTGTTCCTGATTGCTTGTGTATGACCTGACTTGCCTTTGGACTTGTACTCTAGCTTTGTTACCTGGTATCTCGACCATGGCTTGTTTACTGGATCTGATCTGCCTGCTGACTTGGTACCACATTGCCCGGCTGTTACCAAACCTGGCCTATATTCTGGGCTTGCTTTGCCAGCTGATTCGGTACCTTAATGCCTGGTTGCCGCTGACTGCTGCTCCTCTCCTGGTTCTGCTTCCTTCCCACGCTCTGGTGCCAAGCTGCTCTTGCATCCTGTTCCGAGGACTGTGACTACCAGCTCTACCCACCTACAGAGTGGACATCACCAGCCAGTTGCTATGGCATTCGTGCCACTCCTTGCCTTTACACGCTCTGTCCCCAACTTCAGGAGTGTTAGGCGGGAGGTGCAAGAGAGGCCTCCACCACATTCCAGTCTTCACCAGGTACGTGATACCAAGCCAACCACACAATGACAATAGGCTTGTCAAGAGAGTGCAGCAAATCCGTGCATATCAAAAATTACTTATTACTATTAATTATTACTATTAATCATTAGGGATGAGCCGAACACCCCCCGGTTCGGTTCGCACCAGAACCCGCGAACGGACCGCAAGTTCGCACGAACGTTAGAACCCCATTGACGTCTATGGGACTCGAACGTTCGAAATCAAAAGTGCTCATTTTAAAGGCTAATTTGCATGGTATTGTCCTAAAAAGGGTTTGGGGACCCGGGTCCTACCCCAGGGGACATGTATCAATGCAAAAAAAACTTTTAAAAACGGCCGTTTTTTCGGGAGCAGTGATTTTAATGATGCTTAAAGTAAAAAAAAAAAAGTGAAATATTCCTTTAAATATCGTACCTGGGGGGTGTCTATAGTATGCCTGTAAAGTGACGCGTGTTTCCCATGTTTAGAACAGTCCCTGCACCAAATGTCATTTTTAAAGGAAAAAATCCCATTTAAAACTGCTTGCGGGTTTAATGTCATGTCGGGTCATGGCAATATGGATGAAAATCAGTGAGACAAACGGCATGGGTACCCCCCAGTCCATTACCAGGCCCTTTGGGTCTTGTATGGATATTAAGGGGAACCCCGCACCCAAATTAAAATAAGGAAAGGTCCCTATATACTCTGAACAGCAGTATTCAGGCGGTGCAAACAAGACAGGGACTGTAGGTTTGTTGTTAAGTAGAATCTGTTTGTAATTTTGAACATTTTTAATGTGTTTAGCTCCAGCCAAAAAATCTTTTCTAAGCTTTTTGGAAAACATAGGGAAGGGTTATCACCCCTGTGACATTTGTTTTGCGTCTTTCCTCCTCTTCAGAAGATTTCACCTCACTTTTTTGTCCCAATGAAAAATGTTTTTTGAAAATTTGGGTTTTTTTGTGGAACAAGGATTGGAAAGCATCAGTGGAAAGGAGAAATTGTTTTCCCATATTAACTCTTACAGGAGAGAATTTCCCTTCCTTAGGGGTAGATTTCATCTCACTTCCTGTTGTCTCCTTCCGTTTGCAAGTAGGAGTCGTTTGTAAGTTAGATGTTTGAAAGTAGGGTCCTGCCCTATATACTCAGCAGAAATTTGGGCCTTAGGTGTTGCTGTGGCCAAAACACTGTAAGCCCTCACAGGGCCCTGCTGTGAAATATTAGATCAAGAATTGTAATTACATGCCCCTGTTGAACAGGAGCTGAAAAATTAGGCCTTAGGCACTGGTGCTGGTGCCACAACACTGCAACCCCTCACAGACACTCTAGTTGGAACGCAGGAACGAGCCCTGCTGCAAAGTATTGCATCAAAAATTGTAATTACACGCCCCTGTTAGACAGGGGCAGAAAAATTGGGCCTTAGGCACTGGTGCTGGTGCCACAACACTGCAACCCCTCACAGACACTCTAGTTGGAACGCAGGAACGAGCCCTGCTGCAAAGTATTACATCAAAAATTGTAATTACACGCCCCTGTTAAACAGGGGCTGAAAAATTGTGCCTTAGGCACTGGTGGTGGCGCCCAGAACCAAAAATGTTCTTACAAGCTATCAGCGTGATGATTGAGGAGGAAGAGGATAATTACTCAGGGATAGTCACTCAGCATCAGCATAGGCAGTCTTTGAAGGGATCTGAGATTTCAAAAAAAATTATTCGGTTACATCTGCATCAGGTGCTTGGTAGCTGGTGGTGATCCAAGACTGATTCATTTTTATGAAGGTCAGCCGATCGACCGAGTCGGTGGACAGACGCACCCTGTGATCGGTTACCACGCCTCCAGCAGCACTGAATGTGCGTTCCGAAAGAACGCTGGATGCAGGACAGGCCAGTAGCTCAATTGCATACTGTGCAAGCTCTGGCCAGTGATCCATCCTCAAGACCCAGTAACCCAGAGGATTTTCGGTGGGAAAGGTGTCCAAGTCTGATCTTGCCCCTAGGTATTCCTGCACCATGTAAAACAGACGCTGGCGATGGTTGCTGGAACCGATCATACCTTGGGGCTGCGGACCAAAAAATTGTCTGAACGCATCGGTCAGACGGCCACCTTCTCCACCGCTCCTTCTTTGACTGACCGAAGCCTCAGCAACACGTTGTCCAGAAACAGGAGTTTGTAACCTCCCAGTCTCTGGGAACGCGTTGCACAGACCTTTCTGCAAGGCCTCCCGAAGATGTTTCATCCTCTGCTCCCTCTGCGATGGCAAGATAAGGTCCGCAACCTTACCCTTGTAACGTGGATCAAGGAGGGTTGCCAGCCAGTATTGGTCCTTCTCCTTGATACCACGAATACGAGGATCCTTACGCAGGCTTTGCAGGATCAGGGAGGCCATGCAGCGTAGGTTTGCTGAGGCATTCGGTCCGGAGTCCTCTGGGTCACTAAGGACAACAACGTCCGCAGCCACCTCCTCCCAGCCACGTACAAGTCCATGTGTTCCTTGGGACTGATCCCTTAAAGACTGCTGATGCTGAGTGCCAGGCTCCACCTCCATACTGACACAATCTTCCTCCTCCTCCTCCTCCTCCTCCTCCTCGTCCTCTTCCTGTGTGATCGGCGGGCACGCAGGAACACTGTCTGGATAAAGGGGGCCTTGAGAGCTAAGGAAGTCCTCCTCTTCCTGCCTCTGTTCTGCCTCAAGTGCCCTGTCCATTATTCCACGCAGCGTGTGCTCCAACAGGTGGACAAGGGGGACAGTGTCACTGATGCATGCACTGCCAGTGCTCACCATCCTCGTGGCCTCCTCGAATGGTGACAGGACAGTGCATGCATCCCTGATCATGGCCCACTGGCGTGGGGAAAAAAAACCAAGGTCCCCTGACCCTGTCCTGGTGCCATAGTCGCACAGGTACTCATTGATGGCCCTCTGCTGCGTGTGCAGCCGCTGCAGCATGGCCAACGTCGAGTTCCACCTGGTGGGCATGTCACAGATTAGGCGGTTCTTGGGCAGGTTAAACTCCTTTTGGAGGTCCGTCAGCCGAGCACTGGCATTATATGACCGGCGGAAATGCACAGAGACTTTCCTGGCCTGCCTCAGGACATCCTGTAAGCCCGGGTACCTGCCCAAGAACCGCTGCACCACCAAGTTAAGGACGTGAGCCAAACAGGGCACATGGGTCAGTTGTCCCTGTCGGAGGGCAGAGAGGAGGTTGGTGCCATTGTCGCAAACCACCATTCCTGCCTTAAGTTGGCGTGGCGTCAACCACCTCTGAACCTGCCCCTGCAGAGCTGACAGAACCTCTGCCCCAGTGTGGCTCCTGTCCCCCAAGCACACCAGCTCAAGCACCGCATGGCATCTTTTGGCCTGCGTACTTGCGTAGCCCCTTGAACGCCTACGGAGCACCGCTGGTTCCGAGGAAGAGGCCATGGAGGAAGAAGAAGAGGAGGGGGTGGAGGAGAGAGGTGTGTCACAATCAGCATTTTGGAGGCGTGGTGGCGGAACAACCTCCAACACTACTGCACCTTGTCCTGCATCCTTCCCAGCTGCCAGCAGAGTCACCCAATGCGCCGTGAAACTTAAGTAACGTCCCTGTCCATGCCTGCTGGACCATGAGTCAGCGGTAATATGCACCTTACCGCTGACCGCCCTGTCCAGCGAGGCATGGACATTGCCTTCCACATGCCGGTAGAGAGCCGGAATCGCCTTCCGTGAGAAAAAGTGGCGTTTGGGTACCTGCCACTGAGGAACCGCACATTCCACAAACTCACGGAAGGGGGCAGAGTCTACCAACTGAAAAGGCAGCAGTTGAAGTGCTAGCAATTTTGCCAAGCTAGCATTCAACCGCTGGGCATGTGGATGGCTGGGAGCAAACTTCTTTCGGCGGTGCAGCAGCTGGGGCAGGGAAATTTGCCTGGTACAATCTGACGTCGGTGTACCAAAAGCAGATTGCCCACAAGTACTTGGCTGTGACACACCTAATTCTACACCTTCATTCCTCTCACTGCAGGTCTCAGAGAGGACTGAAGGTCTAGTGGGGTTGGAAATCTCAGCTGATGAGGAGCAAGGAGAGATCGTCTTTGTTCTTTGGTGTGGGTTTTTTAGATACGCTTGCCAACGAACTGCATGGCAGGTCAACATATGTCTGGTCAAGCATGTGGTACCCAAGCGGGAGATGTTTTGGCCACGCGAGATACGCTTGAGACATATGTTGCAAATAGCAGCGGTGCGATCTGATGCACTCGTCTCAAAAAAGGCCCACACCAAAGAACTTTTTGAATAACGCGCAGAGACTGCAGCGCCCTGCACATGTGGAGCTTTGGGGTGTGATGCAGTCAATGTGCTGCCCTTAGGCTGGCCCCTGGAGGGCATCCTGCCTAGTTGGTGATGTGCCACCTCCTCCTCCTCCTCCTCCTCCTCCTCTCTCCTATCAGGCACCCACGTTGAGTCAGTGACCTCATCATCCCCTCCCTCCTCATCACTGGAGCAAACCTGGCAGTATGCTGCAGCAGGGGGAGCATGACTGCCAGATTGCTGTCCTTCTTGGGCACCCCCTCTGTCCGTGCTCATGTTACTGCCTTCATTGAGCTCAGTATCATCATCAGAGCCTTCCAAACGCTGGGCATCCTCCTGGAGCATGTACCCAACACTGTGGTCAAACAGTTCGAGGGAATCCTCATGAGGACATGGTGGAGCTAGGGAAGGAGTCACTGATGACATTGAGCTGAGGGAAGAGGCCGCTGCTTTGCCAGACAAAGCACCCTGGGCATGGGTGAGAGAGGATGAGGAGGATGAGGACGGCTTGGTCATCCACTCGACCAAGTCTTCCGCATGTTGCGGCTCAACACGGCCAGCTGCCGAAAAAAAGGCCAAGCGTGTCCCATGGCCACGTGCTGATGAGGATGCACCGTCTCCACGACCAGCACTAGACACAGAGCCTGCTTGCCCTCTCTTATTGGCTTGTGACTGTCTGCCTCTCCTTCTTGGCCTTCCAGACATACTAATGGCCTGTAGCTGCACTAAGCTGGGATAGAACACCTGTAATTTTCTTAAGGTAGCTTTATATACTGTAACCAGACAAGCCTGCCTGTCAGTAGGAAGATAACAGGAACGGATCTAGCTGAACACTGTGAGCAGGACGCACTGTACTAAATGTAAATAGTCTAGCTGCCTGACCGTGGTACTAATAGGATCAAAAAGAACACCTGTAATTTTCTTAAGGTAGCTTTATATACTGTAACCAGACAAGCCTGCCTGTCAGTAGGAAGATAACAGGAACGGATCTAGCTGAACACTGTGAGCAGGACGTACTGCACTAAATGTATATAGCAGGAACGGATGTAGCTGAACACTGTGAGCAGGACGCACTGCACTGAATGTAAATAGCAGGAACGGATCTAGCTGAACACTGTGAGCAGGACGCACTGCACTAAATGTAAATACCAGGAACGGATCTAGCTGAACACTGTGAGCAGGACGCACTGCACTGAATGTAAATAGCAGGAACGGATGTAGCTGAACACTGTGAGCAGGACGCACTGCACTGAATGTAAATAGCAGGAACGGATCTAGCTGAACACTGTGAGCAGGACGCACTGCACTAAATGTAAATACCAGGAACGGATCTAGCTGAACACTGTGAGCAGGACGCACTGCACTGAATGTAAATAGCAGGAACGGATCTAGCTGAACACTGTGAGCAGGACGCACTGCACTGAATGTAAATAGCAGGAACGGATGTAGCTGAACACTGTGAGCAGGACGCACTGCACTAAATGTAAATACCAGGAACGGATCTAGCTGAACACTGTGAGCAGGACGCACTGCACTGAATGTAAATAGCAGGAACGGATCTAGCTGAACACTGTGAGCAGGACGCACTGCACTAAATGTAAATACCAGGAACGGATCTAGCTGAACACTGTGAGCAGGACGCACTGCACTGAATGTAAATAGCAGGAACGGATCTAGCTGAACACTGTGAGCAGGACGCACTGCACTGAATGTAAATAGCAGGAACGGATCTAGCTGAACACTGTGAGCAGGACGCACTGCACTAAATGTAAATACCAGGAACGGATCTAGCTGAACACTGTGAGCAGGACGCACTGCACTGAATGTAAATAGCAGGAACGGATCTAGCTGAACACTGTGAGCAGGACGCACTGCACTAAATGTAAATAGCAGGAACGGATCTAGCTGAACACTGTGAGCAGGACGCACTGCACTGAATGTAAATAGCAGGAACGGATCTAGCTGAACACTGTGAGCAGGACGCACTGCACTAAATGTAAATACCAGGAACGGATCTAGCTGAACACTGTGAGCAGGACGCACTGCACTGAATGTAAATAGCAGGAACGGATCTAGCTGAACACTGTGAGCAGGACGCACTGCACTGAATGTAAATAGCAGGAACGGATCTAGCTGAACACTGTGAGCAGGACGCACTGCACTAAATGTAAATACCAGGAACGGATCTAGCTGAACACTGTGAGCAGGACGCACTGCACTGAATGTAAATAGCAGGAACGGATCTAGCTGAACACTGTGAGCAGGACGCACTGCACTAAATGTAAATACCAGGAACGGATCTAGCTGAACACTGTGAGCAGGACGCACTGCACTGAATGTAAATAGCAGGAACGGATCTAGCTGAACACTGTGAGCAGGACGCACTGCACTGAATGTAAATAGCAGGAACGGATCTAGCTGAACACTGTGAGCAGGACGCACTGCACTAAATGTAAATACCAGGAACGGATCTAGCTGAACACTGTGAGCAGGACGCACTGCACTGAATGTAAATAGCAGGAACGGATCTAGCTGAACACTGTGAGCAGGACGCACTGCACTAAATGTAAATACCAGGAACGGATCTAGCTGAACACTGTGAGCAGGACGCACTGCACTGAATGTAAATAGCAGGAACGGATCTAGCTGAACACTGTGAGCAGGACACACTGCACTAAATGTAAATAGTCTAGATAGAAGATAACAGGAACGGATCTAGCTAAACTGAATACAGTGTATATATATATATGCAACACCTGGGATGCATATATATACACAATACACTGTAAGTGCAGCTAACTGACTGACTGTTCTGCCTAATCTATCTAACTCAAATCAAATGACACTGTCTCTCTCTCTCTCTATCTCTCAGCACACCGGAACACACACTACACAGGGCCGCCGTGCAGGCGGCCTTATATAGTGTGGGGTGTGTACTAAATCCCCTGAGCCATAATTGGCCAAAGCCACCCTGGCTTTGGCCAATTACAGCTCTCTCTACTGACGGCGCTGTGATTGGCCAAGCATGCGGGTCATAGTGCATGCTTGGCCAATCATCAGCCAGCAATGCACTGCGATGCCGCAGTGAATTATGGGCCGTGACGCGCCACACGAATTTGGCGCGAACGGCCCATATCGTTCGCAATTCGGCGAACGACCGAACAGCCGATGTTCGAGTCGAACATGGGTTCGACTCGAACACGAAGCTCATCCCTATTAATCATACATATCTAATCAAAAAGACTAATCAACCAGGAATAGAAAATCCATAGGTATATATATAGTATATCTGCATAAAGATAAATACAGACATACACATGAAAAGGGCATTGAAAATAATGAGATTGATATGTTCAATAGATACCACAAGGTATTTGACTAAATAGCCTAGGATTTAAACAAAGAGTTAAACGTGAATTGATCAAAAGTTACATGAAAATTAGTGTATACCAATAGCTACCTAATGTATATCTTGGACTTTAATGTGTACAGCACATCAATTTGGACCAGACTGATAATGCATAGAAATGCATATCAACCACTGAGTGGACCCTGGACCAAATGGCAGAATATTATGGAATCTAGGCTTCTAAAAAGACCGACAGGTTGCACTCGGTATTGAGCCCTAGGGGCTGTAGGCTATTCAAATTGAAGATCCACATTTTTTCTTTTTGATAGAGAATTCTGTCAAAGTCTCCTCTTCTTGGGGGTAGGTTGAGTCTGAAAATTCCTTTAACCGGGAGTTCCCCAGGGTCACCCCCCTGGAAGTTGACAAAATGCACCGCCAGAGGGCGCTCGTCATCTTTCTTAATGATACTTTGGATGTGTTCACCAATTCTGATCTTCAACTGCCTCTTAGTTTTGCCCACATTTATTTTAGCACAAGGGCATGTTAATATGTAAATAACACGTGCAGTGGAGCAGTTGATAAAACTTTCAATCTTGTATTTCTTCTTACCATCAGAACTAGCGAACACATCCGTTTTGTCCACATGTTTGCAAATCGCGCATCTTCCACAGGGGTACATACCCCTGAATGGCGGAATGTCAGTCAACCAATTGGTGCTTGGAGACCTCTGATATTCAGAATGGGTAAGGTTGTCACCAAGGTTTTGTGATCTACATGCTGTCATTAGGGGCTGGTCTCAAACTATCTCTCCCAAGATTGGCAACCTTGACAGAATGTGCCAGTGATGACTAAGGATACTTTTAACTTGGTCCCATTGGGAACCAAATCGCGTAATTATACTGATAGGGGCTTGTTGAAGAGTATCTTTTTTGCTATGATGGACTGTGGCCAACAAATCTCTTCTATCTGCATTTATAGCTTGTTTTCTTGCCCGTTCTATACACTTATGCGAATATCCCCTTTCCTTAAACCTGGCATACATATTTGTCGCTTCAGCCCTAAAGTCCAGTTCCTTTTAATTCTGAGGAATTGGCCGACTGCTATTCCCTGAATAAGAGAGTTTGGATGGTGGCTGCTGGTCTCCAAGAGCATATTAGCTGCTGTCTCCTTGTGATATGTTATGGTAATAATTTGACCATCCTTCACTCCTATAGTCTAATCGAGAAAGGGTAGATTCTTCTCATAAAATGAGAAGGTAAGTTTTATATTTTTGTTGTTACAGTTCAGTTCATCAATGAACTGAAAAAGGGAAAGGAAAAGATTGTTGGGACTTTATATGAGACCGTGACCATCCAGTACACAGGTCTCCATCCCTATTTGATATGCGAAGTAAGGGGAAAGGGGAACAATCGGAACAGTTGGGACTTTATATGAAACACAACACTAAGGCAAAATGAGTCATTAGATGTGGATGTGGATAAGAATAGATAAAATGTTAGTTTATTAATACCCCATGAGAGCATAGTAAGTCAATGATATACATCTTACAACAATAGGTTAAAGCCGTTCCCTTCTTGTTCTTGGCGAGGTGCTATTCTCATCTCACTCTCTTTTTCACCCTATATTTCTCCTCACTGCTCCTTATTGCCCTCACCTGGGGGCTTGTACACACATCCTTTCATTTATTCCTTCACTACAATTTTGTAGTGCACTCTGTCCTCCACACTGTGCTGTCTCTAGCTACCATTGACTTTGTTCACCAGTACATATTGTTATGTGTTACAGCTACCCCATGGGTTCATACTCTACACCACAGCTGCGTAAGGGGCATTTTCTTCCTATTCAACACCAGACGTGATTCCTGGTTGCCCCGCCCTGCTGCCACTTGGTTACCTCCTCAGCTCCCGGAGGGATGCTATTCTCATCCCCTGGTGTTGCCTACCATCATGAACATTACTACTCATGCTTTACCACCGTTTTACTATTTACCATAGGTAAGAGTGTTAGGACCAGAGTTTCTGTTCCCTCTCTCCCTTTTGTAATTATGTACCACTAATTACCAATCTACAATATATTATAGGTATTTCCAGTCAGCTGCTCCTGATGAGTGGACAAACTTCCACGAAACGCGTCGAGCATATATATTTTAATGTCATGTCACAGCAACCATGTACTTACCGTGGGTTTTTAATAATTGAGTCATTAATTCTATTCCGTTACAATTTAGATTGTGTACATACATGTTGGGTGTAGTGTCAATGTTACCATCATTGCCTATATGCTACAGTATTTAATATGCTATTATTTTACCATTACGTGATATGTTATCATGTTGATTTACTCTGTACCATACCTATTGTTGTAAGATGTATATCATTGACTTACTATGCTCTCATGGGGTATTAATAAACTAACATTTTATCTATTCTTATCCACATCTAATGACTCATTTTGCCTTAGTGTTGTGTTTCATATAAAGTCCCAACTGTTCCGGTTGTTCCCCTTTCCCCTTACTTCGCAAATGAACTGAAAAAGTTGGGGTACCCTGCCCCCCCAGATCATGAGTACATCATCAATGTACCTCAGCCATGCAATGCTATGGCTGAGGTACAAAGGCGAATGGTAGACCACCTCCTCCTCCCACAGGCCCAGATATAGGCAAGCGTAGGATAGAGCCCAGAGGGACTTCCTCTCAGTTGTTGGTAATAGACCCCCAGGAATTGAATGCAGTTATGTTCCAACATAAATCCCAGGATGTCAATAATAAATTTGTTCTGTGCACCCAGGACTGGAAACTTATTTTCAAAAAAAAATTTCACTCCTTGCAGTCCCCATTCCAAGGAAAAAATCCAAGCTTACTCACCGACCAGCCCGCGGACAACCGAGTATGCATTAAAAACAGGGGTTTAGTCTACACACATTTGCAAATACATGCGTAAGCTACAGGCCACGTCAAGGCACCCTGGTATCTGTAGTTCCTATCACTGACTGATGAGTGACTCCACAGTGGAAGCACATGTATTCTAAAGAGTAGGTGGAGGGCAGATGGACGGAAGGGAGCCCACCCCTTCTTAAAGGTGCAGGTACACACTGAACACCCAGCAAGTCGCACAATGGCTGCAAAGGTGTCAGTGCGCAGCCTGACCAATATAGAATTGTTGCAAAAAAGGGTCCACTACCCCCACCTATGACTGGCCATTAAGATAAGCAGCATTGGAGGGCAAATAGATATAAACAAGGCCAATGATTCTACGTCAATCCCTGCAAGAATGGCTCCCTCTGGAAAAGGGATGGTTTTCAGTTGGCGTAAAACATCCCTGGTGTCCTGGACAAACAAAGGTAGATCACGTACTAATTCTTTAATAAGAGCATCTTTAAATTTCCCTACTCTTTCAAGGGGGCCTTTTATGGCTGATACTATTGATCTGTCCGGGGGATTGGCCAGGGATTTATGGAGCTTTGGGACGATGTAGAAGGTTGGTGTATTGAATTCTTGGACCTTAAGGTAAGTTAATTCTTTTTTGGTGATAAGTTTTGCCTCATGAGCCAGGGTCAGTGTAAAATTCAGTGCCTCAACAATAGCTGGAAAGGGATTATGTGTAAGTTTCCGATATGTGGAAATATCCTGGAGTTGACGCATCACCTCTTGTTCATATTGTATTTGGGACAGAAGTGACATGGCAGCTACAATGTCTGGGCGTGTAGTGGTTGCAACATATAACAATGCCCCCACTACTTGTCTGTACTGATCATTAATAGGAAGAATATCCTCATCCCCTTCAGTTTTTAGGTATAATATGTCCATGGGAGTACTTGCTTCTTTGGCTTCAGTCATGGCAAACTGCTGTAGCACTGCCTCAATGTTAGATTACTGATGTAACAAGAAGCTGCCATCTTCTTTACACTATACGTTAATTCCTAGGTAATATGTCACATCCACAAGATCTTTAGTCTGAAAATGCTGGTTAATCACGGTAGTCAACTTTGCAACTTCCTCATCCTTTTTGTGAGCAACAATCAAGTCATCCACATAGAGGAAAATATAGATATATTCAGAATCTACACATTTTGAGTATAGACATGGGTCAGCTCTGCTTCGTATGAATCCTTTGTCCTTCGTTTTTTTAATTCCGTGCTCGAGCTGATTGCTTAAGTACGTAAAGAGATTTCTGCAACTTGCACACAAGATGCTCTTCTCCATTTTTACACGTATCCTTATAGCTGTGTCATATATATTTCCTCTTTGATATCACCATTAAGAAAGGCTGTTGTGATATCATGGTGCTTCACAATCATTTTACGAGATGCGGCCACTGTTGGGAAAGTACTTTGTTTTTCAACTGAAGCAAAAGTAGCATCGCAATCCTCACAAAATGTTTGTGCGTACCTTTTTGCCACTAACTGTGCTATGTACCTACAGACCTTGCCTTAAATACCCATTTGTAGCTGATTGCATGCTTACCATGAGGTAACTCTGAAAGTGTCCATGTCTACAGTTCACTAAGGCAGGGGTCGTCAACCCCCGGGGCGCGACCCAGTGCTGGGCCGTGGCCTTTCTGCAGTCGGGCCGCGGGTGCGGGCGGCCGGCATGAGACACCTGGGCGGGCAGCATGAAAGAGCTTCTCTAATAGAGCCTCTATTCTGTCAGCCTCAGGGTCGGAGGTGCGGCGGGGAGCAGAGAGATGACATAATCTCTCACTGCCCATCCTGCATCACCAACACCGTTCTCCTGCGGCTTCTCGCTATGAGAAAACTGAGCATAGAGCTCTCCTTGTTCATCGGCGCAGATTCTCCCCACCCCCCAGACAGCTAATCAGGAATTGTCGAGGGCGGAGCCAAAGAGTGACAGCCGAAGGAGTCCCAGATCCTCCCTCTGCCAGGTGAGACTGACTGCAGAATGAGGAAGGAGACACCCTGCTACATCCAGAGGGGCGATCCCACAGAGATGTGACATCATCAGTGACAGGTGAGCTGTGTGTGGGAGTACAGGTTTGGTGTGCTGGGACTTGTACTTCACCCCCCTCAGCTGTCTGGCTAACATATCACAAGGGGCGCTCCACTCACAGTGCTTGCTTGATGTCTGTCAGTGATCAACCTGAAAATGCTGAGTGCCTGGCTGTCCCTGGGGTCTGATCCTCCGTGCCTGGGAGCAGCATGTAGATCTACATGGGGGGTTCAGGCCAGCATGGCAGCCATGCACCTGGCATTTTCAGAATGAGCAATGACAACCTCCATATTCCTCTCTATTCTACAGCCAGAACCGCTGCTGCTATTCTGAATTGGGCGAGGCGAAGGCACATTCGGAACCCACCACTGCACAAAAGCCTGCCTCTGTGCTAAATGGTCCAGTGCTTCCACCAATGCAGTGATGGCCGGCAGCGTAGCGCATTCTCTGTGAACCAAGCCCACCTTATTTTGAAGCCTATAAAAGCCTCTGGCTCTAATCAGGTGCTTAAAAAAAAACCCCGGGCGCTGTAATTCATGCGCCTGGCATCCTGAAAGGGGTGCATGAATCTATCCATTGTGCATATAGGGGGTGGCGTGGAGCGAGGGGGCGCCTCTAATGGATTGGCCGCCACTGCTTCTGATTCCATTATCTACCCACTAGCTGTGGTGATTTTGTTTCTGTTTTACTTTGGTCCAGGTGAATAAAGAAATTTCTATTATTTGCCATGTGATCGTAGCTCCTGAATAAACACACCATGCCTGCAAAGATGAGGTGTAACTTTTGAACTGAAAAACATATTCATCATTATCTGTTTCTTCCTTTACACTTTTGGCATTTTGTAGTTAAGTTTGTTTTTGCATTCTAGTATTCCAGATTCTACAATCTGCTTTTAAATGACCTTGTTTCTTGCACACAAAATATTCACATGTTTCTTGTTGCATGATACTATTTTTGTTCCTATTTTTTTCTGTTTTTAAAGCAGACTCTGCGACAGAAGCACCATCACTATTAATGTTTTCTGTTTTACACTTATAGTCATCCTTAAGCTTGCCCTTACCATATTCCAATATCAGTTTATCATCTGGACATGCATCAAGTGCTGTCACAAGTATTTCATAACTTTTTGGTAAACTGCTTAGTAATAAATACTGCGACAACCATTTCCAAGGTGTGCCTTATGTAATCCTGCATATCCTGGCCTTTCATCAGCTTGGTTTGGTACAGCTTTCTAATCTCTAAACTCTTTCATGCATCTTTTGCAATCTATCCCACATTTCTTAGCAGTTTCGCACTTACATATACAGTATGTATGATTTGATCATCCTCTATGCTAAGAGAGATAGTGCTCCTCCTCCTCAGATTTAGGTGTGTTTAGGTAAATACTCTTATAGTGAATGGAAAATATTTACATATCCACATAACCTAGCCAACAGTGGTCAGTGCAGTGGCAATGAAATTAAATAACAATTACAGTGTATTCTTTCAGAGACACCAGCCAGAAATATTGTACAGACATGCTCCATTGTATGTATGTCATTTTACAAGGTCATAATTTCAAAGCAGGGCTTTACTTAAAGTGTTACTAAACCCAGGACCCTGCATTCACTATATCTGGTCTCCCACAGTACACAGAACAAGGAAATGCAATAGTTTTAGTAAATACAAACTGCCAAATACCTTTTCTCATCAGCAGTTAAAGCAGTCTTGTGACTTCTATCAGTGTCTGGTTAAAGCTTGTATGAGGAGTTTTCATTCTACTCTGACAGTCCTATGAGGCTGCAGGACCCAGACCCTCTGTCTGGACAGTGCTGTTTGGCCCTGTGCTGGTCACATGCACTCTCCCAAGAAAAAAAAATCTCTAGCAATGCACACCAAATTGAGCATGTGCAGCTTGTCCCCTAGCCTCTGTTCTATCAGGAGATGGATTGGGGAATGTGGAAGAAGGGGAGGATCAGAGAAGACAGGATCAAACAGCTTTTTTATGCAGTGCAGAGGATTAACCCCTTAGGTTCTGCAATGAGTAAAACAAGCATGATTTACTACATAAACAGACTGATTTTACTGTTGTGGGTTTAGTAACACTTTAAGAAAACAAAATTACAGTGTATTATTTCAGTGAAAAAATCCAACCATATTGCACAGATTAGTTGCACATTATGTGAGCTATGTAAGGCCACAGTTTAGGAAGGAGACACCAGGCGATAAATTAGAGGTATTATTTCACTAAAAATGACAGAAATTTGTTTGATACATGGCCACAGTGTGCATTGTTTTAGTAAGTCATCGTTTAATGCAGAAAAAAAAGGCAAAACAATATTGTGCTGGCACTTGTTCAGTACTGCAGTTTAAATTGCAGTCTGCAGACCCGGTTTAACCAAGAAATCCAAATTAGAGAGTGTTTTATTTCAAATCAAAAATCCACAAAATTGTGAAGACCCGATCAACACTATGTAAGCAACGAGTGCTGTGTGCAGTCTGCAGTGTCCCCCAGAATGTTCTCTGCAGAATTAGAACTCCTGTCAGGTTTTTATTGTTGTCTGTGATCTCTTTGGAGAGGTTCACCCTCTCTAATCGTCATGTTTACCGTTATCACTGAAAGTGAAAGAAAATCCCAAATTTTGGGTTTTCCACAAAACAGCAATAGAGGGGAAATCCTCCAATATGGGACAATAGTTCTGGGTAACTTGGTGACAACCAGGGATTCCTTTGCTTTGGAGGGATTTTCTCTCCCTTCCTGTTCTGGATATGTGACAGGATTTGAATGGAATGTCCCCTATGGGACACAGATGGCTATACAAAGTTTTGCCTTTAGTTCTACTTAAAGCAGAGAGTTCCGCCCTCTCCTCCAAAAATTAAAAGTCAGCAGCTGCACGTACTGTAGCTGCTGACTTTTAATATTAGGACACTTACCTGTCCTGGAGTCCAGCGATGTCGGCACCCCAGGTGATGATTCCATTGGCTGTCGGGTGCTGCCACCCCATAGTGTATTTAGGTTTTGTGCTGCCCTAGGCCTCACTAAACTTGTGTACCCCTAATTTAAATATGACCCACCCCTTCCTGTCAAGGCCACACCCCTTGCTGTTTAAGACCTGCCCTGAAATTTTCGAGTGGGGACACTAGTTCTGAGGGCCTGGTGGGGCAATGGATTCACTTAATTTGCATAGATTTCCTCTCACTTCCTGTTTGGCTATGGGGCAGGAAGTGAAGGGAAATCTCTGCAATGGGACAGGGATGGTAAATAATAAACTGACAGGGGCTATAACCCTCCCTTACTCTATCCAAGATGAAAAAAAAAAGTGCTGCCTATGTTCTACTTTAAGCACAAATTTCTGATAATTTTATGGAGATGCCTCGTACACAAAGGACTAAACTCTGTCGGCATTTCTGACGGAAAGATTTAGAACATGTTCTATATCTGAGTCCGTCAGAAGTGCCGAAAGAAAAAGTCCGATGGGGCATACACACGGTCGGAATGTCTGACCGAAAGCTCCCATCAGACGTTTTCTGTCGGGAAGTCTGCCCGTGTGTACGCGGCATAAGAAGATATAACCATGCCAATGGTGCAGCAGAAAACATAGCACAGTGAGGAAGGTTTGTGGTCCCCGATGATTTGTGGTCCCCGATGATGAGAGTCAAAATTAGAAGCGGCCCCCCCCCACTTGCAGAATGCCAGCCACCCGCATACCGTAAGCAGTGCAGCTGCTTTATGGTGGCGCTACTAGACTAATTTGCCTCTCGGCCCAGTCCGCCCCATAAGACTGGCGATACACTAGTGCAAGCCGGCAGGGACTATTTCCGTGCTGCCCCTCTGCAAAGGGCTGCCCTAGGCCTTGTCACCCTAGACCAGGATACAGCGTTGCTGCCACCATCATTGCCAGTAAGGAAACCCGGCAGTGAAAACTTGCGGCTTCACAACCAGGTCCCTACTGCTCACTCACAAATTGTGCTGTGCCCTCTTACTGGCCCAGCAGTAGGGGAGGGGGGCCGGACTTCTGACGTACTTCACCGTGACGAAATTGGGGACATACCTGTCAAAAACAGGTACCCGCACCCCCCCCCCCCCTCCGCCCCCCAAAAGGTGTCAAATGTGGCATCGAAGGTAGGGAGGAATCAGATAAGCGGAAGTTCCACTTTTGGGCGGTACTCCGCTTTAATGCCCCTTTGCTGGAGAAAAAAACTGTTTTTACAGTGCTCAATAAAGTAAGATAATATTTACCTACACAATTTAATGAGCCAGAGCAAAGGAAAGATTCTTTTTAGGTCCCAGACAGAACTACTTGAAGACTAAACCAACATGCAAAGCAAAACTCCTTTTTCACTGTAAAGACAATGTAAATCTGATTTCAGTCTTATACAGAACTGACAAATTCATGAAAACAAATGGTTTTTTTTCCTGATTTGGCCTTGCAGGTTAATACACACGGTTCTCGATTCTATATAAACCTATATATACCAAAGGATTCCTTAAGAAATCTATCAATCCCACATTTGCCCCAGTGGTTGACACAGATTATAATACTGACTTCAAATTTGTTCAACTTCCATATGTCATCTGACACAATAGAAGCACTTCATCTCCCAACAACAGATCTGATGTTCCCATAAAGGTATCAACAACTGGAACCAAAATGCTCCCCTCCTGATATAAGAAGAATCAATCATTTCTGTAATGCAAGATACAAAAACACATATTTTGCAGTTTAAAGGTCAAAATGTGACTTGAACTGGAACTCATTGTGAGTAAGAAAATCTTTAAGAATCGCAGAATTATTTAAACCTAAGCATTATATATCAAATCCAAATTGCTACACGCTATCAGAGGGATTTACGGACATAAATTAGTGACAGAAAATTACCACACCAATATTTCATAGTAAAAGCAATCATGGGAGCCAGCTCGCTGCTTGCCATACGTTTTATATTGGAATTAGGTAGTTATTTCAGAAATAGAGATGACATCATGCAGTATTGAGCTGATTAAGTTGGGGGAAACAAGTAGCTTTTTTTAAAAGAAGTGATTCATTTTGTTCAGACAATATGACAAGAAAGGCACCCAACATAGTTGAAAAGATCTACAAATAAATGTCACATCCCACAATAGCTGGGTGTCAGTATAAAGTCATATTTTTCTGTTATATATACAATTTATTATACTGTATATTCTTCAATAAATATACGATTTATGTATATAGTGTCAGGTTTAGTTGGGCTAAAGATTTGCCCTTACCTATACAGCTGTTGAAGTTAGTGTCAGTTTTGTCCAACCCACTTAGTGGATACAAACGTAACCACTTCAATACTTCAATACAGGGCACTTATACACCTGCCCAGACCAATTTTCAGCTTTCAACTTTGAATGACAATTGCGCGGTCATGCTACACTGTACCCAAACAAATTTTTATCATTTTGTTCCCACAAATAGAGCTTTCTTTTGGTGGTATTTAATCACCTCTGGGATTTTTATTTTCTGCTAAACAAATTAAAAAAACACAGAAAACTTTGAAAAAAAAAAAGTTTTTTTTGTTTCTGTTACAAAACTTTGTAAATAAGTAAGTTTTCTCCTTCACTCATGGGCACTGATGGGGCTGCACTGACGGGCACTGATAAGGCGGTACTGATGGGCACCGATGAGGTGGCACTGATGGGCACTGGTGTTGGGCACTAATATGTGGCACTGATAGGTGGCACTGATATGCAGCACTGATGGGTACACATAGGTGGCACTGATTAGCACTGAAAGGCAGCACTGATGGGCACTGATAGACAGCACGGATGGGCACTGATAGGTGTCACGGATAGGCATGGATGGGCACTGATAGGTGGCACTGATGTATACTAATAGATGGTACTTATGGGTATCACTGATTGGCAGGTATTATTGCTTGGCACTGATTGGCATAGATTGTGGGCACTGATTGGCATCCCTGGTGGCCATGGGTTGCAACCTGGTGGTTACTAGTGGTGGGCATTCCTGGTGGTCCTGGTGGCATCAACGATCGCCGTGATACGCGCCCCCAGGGGAGCGCATCGGCTTGGTATCCCGAAAGTCATTATATTACGTCCGGTCAGGATAACACAACCACTTTGCCGATGTCATTTTGCTATATGGCGGGCGGCAAGTGGTTAACCACTTGCCCTCCGGAAAGTTTACCCCCTTCATGACTAGGCCATTTTTTTTGCGATGCGGCACTGCATTACTTTAACTGACAATTGCACGATCATGCGACACTGTACCCAAAATGTATGTCCCTTTTTTCCCCACAAATAGAGCTTTCTTGTTGTGGTATTTGATCACCTCTGCAATTTTTATTTTTTGAGCTATAAACAAGAAAAGACCAACAATTTTGAAAAAAAAACAAACAAATTTCTTACTTTCTGTTGAAAAATCAAATATCTTCACCAATTTAGGCCAATATGTATTTTGCTGCATTTTTTTTTTTTTTTTAAAGTCCCTATATGCGTATATTGATTGGTTTGCGCAAACGTTATAATGTCTACACTTTATAGAATAGATTTATGGAATGTTTATTTTTTTATTTTTATTTTTAATAGTAATGGTGGCGATCAGCAAATTATAGCGGGACTGCGACATTGCGGCGGACAAATCGGACACTAACTGATACTTTGTGGGAACCAGTGGCACCAATACAGTAATCAGTGAAAAAAAAATGAACTGTCACTGTAATATTGACACTGGCTGGAAAGGGGTTAACATCAGGGGCGATCAAAGGGTTAAATGTGTTCCTAGGGAGTGCTTGCTAACTGTGTGGGAGGTGCTTGTACTGTGGGAAGGCAGAGATCCGTGTTCCTGCTTAGTAGAAACACAGGATCACTACCTCCCCTTCTCACAGAACGGCGATCTGCTTTGTTTACATCGGTAGACCGCCGTTCTGTCTCTCTTGGGAATGATCAGCAGGTCCCGGGGGCTCTAATCCACCGGACACGCTGATTTGCTCCCGCTGTGCCCGATCACAGCAGGAACGGGTCACTGGCGGCGAGCGCGTCCCAGACCCCGGAAGTGCAAAAATCACGTACAGGTATGTGATTTTGCACAGGAGAGTCACCTTGCCGCCGTATATATACAGTATACGGTCGGCAAGCAGTTGAAATGGAATTCTAGCTCAAACCTAAGTAGTCTTAAAAATTTTCCCTCTCCCCTTCTAATACCTATGCTGACTAACCTGTGTAAGAAAGATGTATGCACTTACCTATTTTCAGCCCACCCTGGTCCTATCACAAGATTTTTCTCCTATGTGTCAGCCAGCGGCGGCTATAGGGGAGAGGAAGGGGTGTTGACAAGAACTGGAACACGGGAGCCTACGGGTGGCATCACCACTCCCAGGCATTCCCGCCTGTTGAGTGCTCTCCCCTGCAGCCTCTACTGCCTGACACAGGGGAGATCACGTGACCGGACCAGAGCAGGCTGAAAATAGATAAAGTACATACATCTTTTTTACAGAGGTTAATCCGCATAGGTATTATCAGGGGGAAGGTGACATTTTTATGACTAGCTAGGTTTAGCCTAGAATTTTACTTTAAATGCATGCAAATAACTGCTACATGTATGACAATCCTGGAAAAGACATTTTAAGTGTACCTCAAACCCTTGTTTAAAGTGTAACTCCACTTTCGTTGAGATAAAAACATTCCGCTCTGGGTGATCTATGTACATTGCAGTGATTTTAGCAAACTTTGTTGCAGATTCCTACCTTTTGTTATTCTGAAGAAATCCCTGTGTGTTTCTCTGTGCCCCTGTTCTGAGTGAGCCTAATAGAAATGGTTTCATAATTATCAACCAGCTGCTGTAGCTGTAGGGCTCTAATGAGGAAAACTGCTGGGCCTGCATCCCTTTAGATGTGATTTCCTATTGGAAGCATCTTACCAAAAATGAAATTTTTGTTGCAGGGGATGCTGAAAATCTGACTTGTATCTTCGTGCTCAGTGAGCCAATCACACAAGCAGAATATTATGTTTCTGGGGGGCATTCTGTACACATTCTGTGTACAGAACACCTTCAGGTAGCCATATTGCATTTACAGAAACTTACAGCGGTTGCAGATTTAAAAGCAAAAGTCATTTTTAATAATATTCAATGACAGTATTACTTCGCAATTGTATATGCTATATTATTTTTTTTTTTTGCATTTTTTTTTGCTCATTAAAGTGGAGTTATCCTTTAACCACTTCAGCCCCAGAAGGTTATACCCCCTTAATGACCAGTCCATTTTTTGCTATACAGCACTGCGTTACTTTAACTGACAATTGCGCGGTCGTGCTATATCGTACCCAAATAAAATTGATGTTCTGTTTTGCCCACAAATAGAACTTTCTTTTGGTGGTATTTGATCACCTCTGTGTTTCTTTTTTTTTTGCGCTAGAAACAAACAAAAAAAAAAAAATTTGGGAAAAAAAACGATATTTTTTACTTTTTGCTATAAAACATATCTAATAAAAAAAATGTAAAAAATCAATTTTCTTCATCAATTTAGGTCAACATGTATTTTGTCACATGTTTTTAGTAAAGAAAATCCCAATAAGCGCATATTGATTGGTTGGTGCAAAAGTTATAGCATCTACAAAATAGGGTATATATTTGTGGCATTTTAATTTTTTATTTTGTTTTTTACTTGTAATGGCGGGGATCAGTGATTTTTAGCAGAACAGCGACATTGCAGCGGACAGATCGGACCCCTAGCTGACACTTTTGACACTTTTTTGGGAACCAGTGACATTATTACAGTGATTAGTGCTAAAAATATAGTATAGTATAAATGGCACTGGCAGGGAAGGGGTTAACATCAGGGGCGATCAAAGAGTTAAGTGTATTCCCTAATTGTGCTTTCTTACTGGGGGGGGGGGGGGTGGTTCACTGCATGGATACTCTGATCCTTGTTCCTGATAAGCAGTAACACTAGATCAAAGTGTCCATGCCTGACAGCACGGCGGTGTGCTTGTTTACATCGGCAGACCGCCGTTCTATCTCTGTGGGGAGCGATCGCAGGTGGCCAACCAGCGTGCGATCGCGCCTCCGGTGGCTATTAACAAAAACAGGTATGTGATTTTGCTCAATAGAGCCGTCTTGCCGCAGTATATGTATGGCAGGCGGTCGGGAACTGATCCTAATGCATCAGTAGCACACACCTCTCTGTTAGAAAAACTAGGATGGCATTCAAAGACATAAGTTCAACACTGAACAATGAAAATAAAAATATCACATATGGTGCACAATACAATATATTTTTGTTGACAAATTCCAAAGACCATTTATGTATTTGCATTATACTGAGTGTCCTGTTTCATAGATAACAGACTGTGGTCAAAATGTTTCACATGTAGCTCATTGTCCTAAGCTGGGGCTATCAGTAAATTTAGCTTTGCTGGGTTGTAGGTAACCTTAATAATTTGTAGTCTTTGTAATCATTTGGGTTTTCGTTTAAAGCATTACTAAACCCAGGGCCCTGCAATCATTATATCTGGTCTCCCACAGTACACAGAATGTGAAAATGCAGTAGTTTTGGTAAATATAATCTACTAAATACATTTTTTTCATCAACAGGTAATGCAGTCTTGTGACTTCTATCAGTGCCTGGTTAAAGCTTGTAGAAGAAGTTTTCATTCTGCTCTGACTGTCCTATAAGGCTGCAGGACCCCTGACCCTCTGTCTGGACAGTGCTGATTGGCCCTGTGCTGATCAAATGCACTCTCCCAAGAAAAAAACAAAACTCTCCAGCAATACACACCAAAGTGAGCATGTGCAGCTTGTCCCCTAGCCTCTGTTCTATCAGGAGATGGTTTGGGGACTGTGGAAGAAGGGAGGAGCAGAGAAGACAGGATCAAACAGCCTTTTTTTCACAATGCAGGGGATTAACCCCTTAAATTACACAGTGAGTATAACAAGCATGCTTTACTGCATATACAGACTGTTTTTACAGTTTTGGGTTTAGTAACACTTTTAAGTTAAGTGTAGCTGTAGTTTCTGCCTCTTGTCAGTAACACCTGGTGCCTTTAGCATTGTGTGATGAACTGCAGTAAAACTGGGCTATGAATATGCATACTCCTCTCAGCCAATCAGTAGTGTGTTTTCTGGCAACTAGTGCGTGCTGGGAGAGAGTATAAATATCCGGGGAGGTCAAGTGAACAAGGTCCTCCTACCCAGACCTTGGTCTGGTGTGGGTGTGTGTGTGTGTGTGCTTCTAGAAGAATGGTCAAACATTCCCATAGACACACTCCTAAACCTTGTGGACAGCTTTCCCACAAGAGTTGAAGCTGTTATAGATGCAAAGTGTGGGCCAACTCAATATTGAACCCTACGGACTAAGACTGGGATGCCATTACATTTCATGTACGTTTAAAGGCAGGCGTTCAATACTTTTGGTAATATATATATATAAATAATTTTTTTAATTGTATTTATTTATTTATTACTCGTGCTTTTTGGACTTTTTAGGAGATAGATTTATATAGACTTTGGTTAATAAAAGACACAACACAAGCATTTTTGTTTATTTTTTTTAATGTTATTGATATTTAAAGAGCACCTGTCACCATATGTAAAATCATACATTGGATGTCATTTATTTGTGGATGATATGCATTACAATTTTTTGAAACTTTTGCACTAAATTTGGTTTGGTAAAAATTGTATAAAGATTAGAGCCTAGCACTGTTACTGTTGTTTTTTATCTTTCTTGTAACTTGTAAATCTGGTGGCACCTGCTCTTGTTGGCATCACCCTGTCAGAGCCCTGGGGGTTTCCTCTGGTGGAGAGTAGGGATGAGCCGAACACCCCCCGGTTCGGTTCGCACCAGAACCCGCGAACGGACCGCAAGTTCGCACGAACGTTAGAACCCCATTGACGTCTATGGGACTCGAACGTTCGAAATCAAAAGTGCTCATTTTAAAGGCTAATTTGCATGGTATTGTCCTAAAAAGGGTTTGGGGACCCGGGTCCTACCCCAGGGGACATGTATCAATGCAAAAAAAACTTTTAAAAACGGCCGTTTTTTCGGGAGCAGTGATTTTAATGATGCTTAAAGTAAAAAAAAAAAGTGAAATATTCCTTTAAATAAAAACCTGGGGGGTGTCTATAGTATGCCTGTAAAGTGACGCGTGTTTCCCATGTTTAGAACAGTCCCTGCACCAAATGTCATTTTTAAAGGAAAAAATCTCATTTAAAACTGCTTGCGGGTTTAATGTCATGTCGGGTCATGGCAATATGGATGAAAATCAGTGAGACAAACGGCATGGGTACCCCCCAGTCCATTACCAGGCCCTTTGGGTCTTGTATGGATATTAAGGGGAACCCCGCACCCAAATTAAAATAAGGAAAGGTGTGGGGCCACCAGGCCCTATATACTCTGAACAGCAGTATACAGGCGGTGCAAACAAGACAGGGACTGTAGGTTTGTTGTTAAGTAGAATCTGTTTGTAATTTTGAACATTTTTAACGTGTTTAGCTCCAGCCAAAAAATCTTTTCTAAGCTTTTTGGAAAACATAGGGAAGGGTTATCACCCCTGTGACATTTGTTTTGCGTCTTTCCTCCTCTTCAGAAGATTTCACCTCACTTTTTTGTCCCAATGAAAAATGTTTTTTGAAAATTTGGGTTTTTTTGTGGAACAAGGATTGGAAAGCATCAGTGGAAAGGAGAAATTGTTTTCCCATATTAACTCTTACAGGAGAGAATTTCCCTTCCTAGGGGTAGATTTCATCTCACTTCCTGTTGTCTCCTTCTGTTTGCAAGTAGGAGTCGTTTGTAAGTTAGATGTTTGAAAGTAGGGTCCTGCCCTATATACTCAGCAGAAATTTGGGCCTTAGGTGTTGCTGTGGCCAAAACACTGTAAGCCCTCACAGGGCCCTGCTGTGAAATATTAGATCAAGAATTGTAATTACATGCCCCTGTTGAACAGGAGCTGAAAAATTAGGCCTTAGGCACTGGTGCTGGTGCCACAACACTGCAACCCCTCACAGACACTCTAGTTGGAACGCAGGAACGAGCCCTGCTGCAAAGTATTGCATCAAAAATTGTAATTACACGCCCCTGTTAGACAGGGGCAGAAAAATTGGGCCTTAGACACTGGTGCTGGTGCCACAACACTGCAACCCCTCACAGACACTCTAGTTGGAACGCAGGAACGAGCCCTGCTGCAAAGTATTGCATCAAAAATTGTAATTACACGCCCCTGTTAGACAGGGGCAGAAAAATTGGGCCTTAGGCACTGGTGCTGGTGCCACAACACTGCAACCCCTCACAGACACTCTAGTTGGAATGCAGGAACGAGCCCTGCTGCAAAGTATTACATTAAAAATTGTAATTACACGCCCCTGTTAGACAGGGGCAGAAAAATTGGGCCTTAGGCACTGGTGCTGGTGCCACAACACTGCAACCCCTCACAGACACTCTAGTTGGAATGCAGGAACGAGCCCTGCTGCAAAGTATTACATTAAAAATTGTAATTACACGCCCCTGTTAAACAGGGGCTGAAAAATTGTGCCTTAGGCACTGGTGGTGGCGCCCAGAACCAAAAATGTTCTTACAAGCTATCAGCGTGATGATTGAGGAGGAAGAGGATAATTACTCAGGGATAGTCACTCAGCATCAGCATAGGCAGTCTTTGAAGGGATCTGAGATTTCAAAAAAAATTATTCGGTTACATCTGCATCAGGTGCTTGGTAGCTGGTGGTGATCCAAGACTGATTCATTTTTATGAAGGTCAGCCGATCGACCGAGTCGGTGGACAGACGCACCCTGTGATCGGTTACCACGCCTCCAGCAGCACTGAATGTGCGTTCCGAAAGAACGCTGGATGCAGGACAGGCCAGTAGCTCAATTGCATACTGTGCAAGCTCTGGCCAGTGATCCATCCTCAAGACCCAGTAACCCAGAGGATTTTCGGTGGGAAAGGTGTCCAAGTCTGATCTTGCCCCTAGGTATTCCTGCACCATGTAAAACAGACGCTGGCGATGGTTGCTGGAACCGATCATACCTTGGGGCTGCGGACCAAAAAATTGTCTGAACGCATCGGTCAGACGGCCACCTTCTCCACCGCTCCTTCTTTGACTGACCGAAGCCTCAGCAACACGTTGTCCAGAAACAGGAGTTTGTAACCTCCCAGTCTATGGGAACGCGTTGCACAGACCTTTCTGCAAGGCCTCCCGAAGATGTTTCATCCTCTGCTCCCTCTGCGATGGCAAGATAAGGTCTGCAACCTTACCCTTGTAACGTGGATCAAGGAGGGTTGCCAGCCAGTATTGGTCCTTCTCCTTGATACCACGAATACGAGGATCCTTACGCAGGCTTTGCAGGATCAGGGAAGCCATGCAGCGTAGGTTTGCTGAGGCATTCGGTCCGGAGTCCTCTGGGTCACTAAGGACAACAACGTCCGCAGCCACCTCCTCCCAGCCACGTACAAGTCCATGTGTTCCTTGGGACTGATCCCTTAAAGACTGCTGCTGATGCTGAGTGCCAGGCTCCACCTCCATACTGACACAATCTTCCTCCTCCTCCTCCTCCTCCTCCTCGTCCTCTTCCTGTGTGATCGGCGGGCATGCAGGAACACTGTCTGGATAAAGGGGGCCTTGAGAGCTAAGGAAGTCCTCCTCTTCCTGCCTCTGTTCTGCCTCAAGTGCCCTGTCCATTATTCCACGCAGCGTGTGCTCCAACAGGTGGACAAGGGGGACAGTGTCACTGATGCATGCACTGTCAGTGCTCACCATCCTCGTGGCCTCCTCGAATGGTGACAGGACAGTGCATGCATCCCTGATCATGGCCCACTGGCGTGGGGAAAAAAAACCAAGCTCCCCTGACCCTGTCCTGGTGCCATAGTCGCACAGGTACTCATTGATGGCCCTCTGCTGCGTGTGCAGCCGCTGCAGCATGGCCAACGTTGAGTTCCACCTGGTGGGCATGTCACAGATTAGGCGGTTCTTGGGCAGGTTAAACTCCTTTTGGAGGTCCGTCAGCCGAGCACTGGCATTATATGACCGGCGGAAATGCACACAGACTTTCCTGGCCTGCCTCAGGACATCCTGTAAGCCCGGGTACCTGCCCAAGAACCGCTGCACCACCAAGTTAAGGACGTGAGCCAAACAGGGCACATGGGTCATTTGTCCCTGTCGGAGGGCAGAGAGGAGGTTGGTGCCATTGTCGCAAACCACCATTCCTGCCTTAAGTTGGCGTGGCGTCAACCACCTCTGAACCTGCCCCTGCAGAGCTGACAGAACCTCTGCCCCAGTGTGGCTCCTGTCCCCCAAGCACACCAGCTCAAGCACCGCATGGCATCTTTTGGCCTGCGTACTTGCGTAGCCCCTTGAACGCCTACGGAGCACCGCTGGTTCCGAGGAAGAGGCCATGGAGGAAGAAGAAGAGGAGGGGGTGGAGGAGAGAGGTGTGTCACAATCAGCATTTTGGAGGCGTGGTGGCGGAACAACCTCCAACACTACTGCACCTTGTCCTGCATCCTTTCCAGCTGCCAGCAGAGTCACCCAATGCGCCGTGAAACTTAGGTAACGTCCCTGTCCATGCCTGCTGGACCATGAGTCAGCGGTAATATGCACCTTACCGCTGACCGCCCTGTCCAGCGAGGCATGGACATTGCCTTCCACATGCCGGTAGAGAGCCGGAATCGCCTTCCGTGAGAAAAAGTGGCGTTTGGGTACCTGCCACTGAGGAACTGCACATTCCACAAACTCACGGAAGGGGGCAGAGTCTACCAACTGAAAAGGCAGCAGTTGAAGTGCTAGCAATTTTGCCAAGCTAGCATTCAACCGCTGGGCATGTGGATGGCTGGGAGCAAACTTCTTTTGGCGGTGCAGCAGCTGGGGCAGGGAAATTTGCCTGGTACAATCTGACGTCGGTGTACCAAAAGCAGATTGCCCACAAGTACTTGGCTGTGACACACCTAATTCTACACCTTCATTCCTCTCACTGCAGGTCTCAGAGAGGACTGAAGGTCTAGTGGGGTTGGAAATCTCAGCTGATGAGGAGCAAGGAGAGATCCTCTTTGTTCTTTGGTGTGGGTCTTTTAGATACGCTTGCCAACGAACTGCATGGCAGGTCAACATATGTCTGGTCAAGCATGTGGTACCCAAGCGGGAGATGTTTTGGCCACGCGAGATACGCTTGAGACATATGTTGCAAATAGCAGCGGTGCGATCTGATGCACTCGTTTTAAAAAAGGCCCACACCAAAGAACTTTTTGAATAACGCGCAGAGACTGCAGCGCCCTGCACATGTGGAGCTTTGGGGTGTGATGCAGTCAATGTGCTGCCCTTAGGCTGGCCCCTGGAGGGCATCCTGCCTCGTTGGTGATGTGCCGCCTCCTCCTCCTCCTCCTCCTCCTCTCTCCTATCAGGCACCCACGTTGAGTCAGTGACCTCATCATCCCCTCCCTCCTCATCACTGGAGCAAACCTGGCAGTATGCTGCAGCAGGGGGAGCATGACTGCCAGATTGCTGTCCTTCTTGGGCACCCCCTCTGTCCGTGCTCATGTTACTGCCTTCATCGAGCTCAGTATCATCATCAGAGCCTTCCAAACGCTGGGCATCCTCCTGGAGCATGTACCCAACACTGTGGTCAAACAGTTCGAGGGAATCCTCATGAGGACATGGTGGAGCTAGGGAAGGAGTCACTGATGACATTGAGCTGAGGGAAGAGGCCGCTGCTTTGCCAGACAAAGCACCCTGGGCATGGGTGAGAGAGGATGAGGAGGATGAGGACGGCTTGGTCATCCACTCGACCAAGTCTTCCGCATGTTGCGGCTCAACACGGCCAGCTGCCGAAAAAAAGGCCAAGCGTGTCCCATGGCCACGTGCTGATGAGGATGCACCGTCTCCACGACCAGCTCTAGACACAGAGCCTGCTTGCCCTCTCTTATTGGCTTGTGACTGTCTGCCTCTCCTTCTTGGCCTTCCAGACATACTAATGGCCTGTAGCTGCACTAAGCTGGGATAGAACACCTGTAATTTTCTTCAGGTAGCTTTATATACTGTAACCAGACAAGCCTGCCTGTCAGTAGGAAGATAACAGGAACGGATCTAGCTGAACACTGTGAGCATGACGCACTGTACTAAATGTAAATAGTCTAGCTGCCTGACCGTGGTACTAATAGGATCAAATAGAACACCTGTAATTTTCTTCAGGTAGCTTTATATACTGTAACCAGACAAGCCTGCCTGTCAGTAGGAAGATAACAGGAACGGATCTAGCTGAACACTGTGAGCAGGACGCACTGTACTAAATGTAAATAGTCTAGCTGCCTGACCGTGGTACTAATAGGATCAAATAGAACACCTGTAATTTTCTTCAGGTAGCTTTATATACTGTAACCAGACAAGCCTGCCTGTCAGTAGGAAGATAACAGGAACGGATCTAGCTGAACACTGTGAGCAGGACGCACTGTACTAAATGTAAATAGTCTAGCTGCCTGACCGTGGTACTAATAGGATCAAATAGAACACCTGTAATTTTCTTCAGGTAGCTTTATATACTGTAACCAGACAAGCCTGCCTGTCAGTAGGAAGATAACAGGAACGGATCTAGCTGAACACTGTGAGCAGGACGCACTGTACTAAATGTAAATAGTCTAGCTGCCTGACCGTGGTACTAATAGGATCAAATAGAACACCTGTAATTTTCTTCAGGTAGCTTTATATACTGTAACCAGACAAGCCTGCCTGTCAGTAGGAAGATAACAGGAACGGATCTAGCTGAACACTGTGAGCAGGACACACTGCACTAAATGTAAATAGTCTAGAAGATAACAGGAACGGATCTAGCTGAACACTGTGAGCAGGACGCACTGCACTAAATGTAAATAGTCTAGAAGATAACAGGAACGGATCTAGCTGAACACTGTGAGCAGGACGCACTGCACTAAATGTAAATAGTCTAGAAGATAACAGGAACGGATCTAGCTGAACACTGTGAGCAGGACGCACTGCACTAAATGTAAATAGCAGGAACGGATCTAGCTGAACACTGTGAGCAGGACGCACTGCACTAAATGTAAATAACAGGAACGGATCTAGCTGAACACTGTGAGCAGGACGCACTGCACTAAATGTAAATAGTCTAGAAGATAACAGGAACGGATCTAGCTGAACACTGTGAGCAGGACGTACTGCACTAAATGTAAATAGCAGGAACGGATCTAGCTGAACACTGTGAGCAGGACGCACTGCACTAAATGTAAATAGCAGGAACGGATCTAGCTGAACACTGTGAGCAGGACGCACTGCACTAAATGTAAATAGCAGGAACGGATCTAGCTGAACACTGTGAGCAGGACGCACTGCACTAAATGTAAATAGCAGGAACGGATCTAGCTGAACACTGTGAGCAGGACGCACTGCACTAAATGTAAATAGTCTAGAAGATAACAGGAACGGATCTAGCTGAACACTGTGAGCAGGACGCACTGCACTAAATGTAAATAGTCTAGAAGATAACAGGAACGGATCTAGCTGAACACTGTGAGCAGGACGCACTGCACTAAATGTAAATAGCAGGAACGGATCTAGCTGAACACTGTGAGCAGGACGCACTGCACTAAATGTAAATAACAGGAACGGATCTAGCTGAACACTGTGAGCAGGACGCACTGCACTAAATGTAAATAGTCTAGAAGATAACAGGAACGGATCTAGCTGAACACTGTGAGCAGGACGTACTGCACTAAATGTAAATAGCAGGAACGGATCTAGCTGAACACTGTGAGCAGGACGCACTGCACTAAATGTAAATAGCAGGAACGGATCTAGCTGAACACTGTGAGCAGGACGCACTGCACTAAATGTAAATAGCAGGAACGGATCTAGCTGAACACTGTGAGCAGGACGCACTGCACTAAATGTAAATAGCAGGAACGGATCTAGCTGAACACTGTGAGCAGGACGCACTGCACTAAATGTAAATAGTCTAGAAGATAACAGGAACGGATCTAGCTGAACACTGTGAGCAGGACGCACTGCACTAAATGTAAATAGCAGGAACGGATCTAGCTGAACACTGTGAGCTGGACTCACTGCACTAAATGTAAATAGCAGGAACGGATCTAGCTGAACACTGTGAGCAGGACGCACTGCACTAAATGTAATTAGCAGGAACGGATCTAGCTGAACACTGTGAGCAGGACGCACTGCACTAAATGTAAATAGCAGGAACGGATCTAGCTGAACACTGTGAGCAGGACGCACTGCACTAAATGTAAATAGCAGGAACGGATCTAGCTGAACACTGTGAGCAGGACGCACTGCACTAAATGTAAATAGCAGGAACGGATCTAGCTGAACACTGTGAGCAGGACGCACTTCACTAAATGTAAATAGCAGGAACGGATCTAGCTGAACACTGTGAGCAGGACGCACTGCACTAAATGTAAATAGTCTAGATAGAAGATAACAGGAACGGATCTAGCTAAACTGAATACAGTGTATATATATATATATATGCCACACCTGGGATGCATATATATACACAATACACTGTAAGTGCAGCTAACTGACTGACTGTTCTGCCTAATCTATCTAACTCAAATCAAATGACACTGTCTCTCTCTCTCTCTATCTCTCAGCACACCGGAACACACACTACACAGGGCCGCCGTGCAGGCGGCCTTATATAGTGTGGGGTGTGTACTAAATCCCCTGAGCCATAATTGGCCAAAGCCACCCTGGCTTTGGCCAATTACAGCTCTCTCTACTGACGGCGCTGTGATTGGCCAAGCATGCGGGTCATAGTGCATGCTTGGCCAATCATCAGCCAGCAATGCACTGCGATGCCGCAGTGAATTATGGGCCGTGACGCGCCACACGAATTTGGCGCGAACGGCCCATATCGTTCGCAATTCGGCGAACGACCGAACAGCCGATGTTCGAGTCGAACATGGGTTCGACTCGAACACGAAGCTCATCCCTAGTGGAGAGTAGCCACATTTTCAGCCATTCAATTTACTAGCATAATGGACGATCAACAAACAATACATTTGTTCTCAGTGCAGGGAATGGTTTTGTTATTTTTAGTGCAGGGCTCCTAGCAAATAAATGGAATTTTTGCAGCCATGTTATCTAAACCCAAAAACAAAATAATCTATATTTTAGGCTTACCAACCCTCAGATGTGGTGGCTGCATTCGTTTTCAAGGAGTAGTATTGGGGCAACTTGATGTGATGTTTTCGGGTCGCTATGTACAGCCTTCTGCTGGCCCCTCCGACTAACCAGAATCTGCCCGCATTGCAAAGAGAAGCACAAAGAACTGGCGATGACATCACTGGGTCCTAAATAAGGTGTGCAATGAAAATAGAAAGTTTTTATTAACCACTTCAGTACCGCCCATAGTCATATGACATCCACAGGTGGGATCTCCCATCCTGGGCGGGTGTCATATGACGTCCTGGGCTTCCCGGCCATCTGGGGGGCGCGCGCGCGCCCGCCGCATCACTCATGAGCCGATGCACGTGCCCGGCGGCCGTGATGTCTGCCAGGCACCCGCGATTGCCTGGTAACAGAGTCGGGGCGTAAATCTGTGTGTGTAAACACAGATCCACGTCCTGTCAGGTGAGAGGAGACAGATCATGTGTTCCCAGTACAGAGGAACACCGATCAGTCTCCTCCCCTTGTGAGTCCCCTACAGTTAGATTCACTCCCTAGGTAACACATTTAACCCCTTGATCGCCCCCTAGTGCTAACCCCTTCCCTGCCTGTGACATTTATACAGTAATCAATGCATTTTTATAGCACTGATTGCAGTATAAATGTGAATGGTCTCAAAAGTGTCCGAAGTGTCCGCCGCAATGTCACAGTCAGGATAAAAATCACAGATCGCCACCATTACTATTAAAAAAAAAATAATAATAATAAAAATGTCAAAAAACTATCCCCAATATTGTAGACAGTATAACTTTTGCGCCAACCAATCAATATACGCTTATTGTGATTTTTTTTAACCAAAAATATGTAGAAGAATACATATCGGCCTAAACTGAGGAAAAACATTTTTTTTTTTAAATTGGGGTATTTATTATAGCAAAAAGTAAAAAATATTGTTTTTTTAAAACTTGTCGCTATTCTTTTGTTTATAGCGCAAAAAGTAAAAACCGCAGAGATAATCAAATACCATCAAAAGAAAGCTCTATGTGTAGGGAAAAAATGATAAAAATTTCATTTGGGTCCAGTGTTGCATGACCGCGCAATTGTCATTCAAAGTGCGACAGTGCTGAAAACTGAAAATTGGCCTGGGCAGGAACGGGGTGAAAATGCCCTGTATTGAAGTGGTTAAATACGGTGTGCGATAAAAATAGAAAGGTTTTAATAAATAAAGTGTGTAATGAAAATGACTTATGACACTATGGGGTTGATTTACTAAATGCAAGTGCAGTTGCTCCAGAGCTTAGTAAATGGTGAAGCATCACTTTGCAAAGAATGAAAGAATGGCCAATCACATGCAAGGAAAATAAAAAAAACTGCATTTTTGCTTGCACATAATTGGAGGATAGAAGTCAGCAGAGCTTCTGCTTATTTACTAAGATCTGGAGCAACTCCACTTTGCAAAGTGCACAGTCTATTTGCCTTTAGTAAATCAACCCCTATGGCTGTGTATTAAAGCCTATTCTGTACATGTAAAACAAAAAGCTAAATGTTTATGATGTAAAAAAAAAAGAAAATAAAATAATAAAGATTACTGTAACTCCACAAATGTGTAGTAATCCCTGGACCATAAACGTTTTTAATAAACGATTCCCTAGATCATCCCTAGATCATAAACTATTTCATAAAGTTTTTAATAGAACAGAGCAAGGATCCTCCATCTGGAACCAGAAAAATGATTACTCATTACCATTCTACAATGCAGTCTCTGTATCAGCCTTTAGTATTACTCATATTTTTCTTGTATATTCTGGGTTCCTCCAACTTGACTGGGTGGTCTAAATTAGAAGAATGCAGACAATTCTAAGTCCAGTTCAATCCGATTTAAAAATAATAATTCATTTATGAACTGTACTACATCAGTAGATTCTTTCATTTATATCATTTTGGTGCCTCAAATACAAGAATGGCACTCAGCATAAGTTCCTAGCATCCCAAGAGCTCTGCTAACATGATGATGGAAAGGCTGTAATGAGCAGAATGGATCAATATGCTATACGTGAGTGTTTGGTCATTTATGGACTGCATTTGTGCATGTCTAAAGCTGGTCATAGTAATTTTCCTATTCAATTTCCTTTAGATTTACCTTCAACTATGTAGTGCAAGGGCCCGCCTGATTGCATACAAATTGAAAATGTTTAGGTGTGACCTCATATTATATGGTTTTGGTAAATCGAAAGAAAACTGTACAAGAAAATTGTATAATGTATGGCCAGCCTAAGGTCAGGTTCACACTAGCCCATGTTTTGAAAAGCAATCTATGGTATATTGTAGACATGTGCAATTCGTTTAGTTCCGAATTTGTTTTTGTTAATGAATTTTGACAAATTAGGTAACTCCCAAAATTCTGAAATTTTGGAAATTCTGAAATTGGAAATTCTGGAAATTGGAAATTCGGAAATTGGAAATTCTGAAATTTGAAATTTCAAAATTTCGGAAATTCAAAGTTCGGAAATTCAAAATTTCGAAAATTCAACGTTTCAGAAATTCTGAAACTGAAAATTCAAAAATTGGAAATTTTGAAATTCAGAAATTCGAAAATTCGGAATTCGAAAATTAGAAAATTTGAAAATTAGGAAATTCGGAATTCGAAAAGCCGGAAATTCAAAAATTCGGAAATTTAAAAATCCGAATTTTCAGATTTCCGAATTTCTGAATTCCGAATTTTCGAATTTCCGAAAAAAGCAAAAAAACGAATGAAACAAAAACGAACACATTTTTTGTCAGTGCACATGTCTAGAATATTGCATTTCAGAATGCAGCTATGCAGCTGCTGTCAGGTGTTCAGAAAGCAATCCTGCCCCCTTCTGGATGCCTGGGGGGTTTTTTTGGCCCCATGGACTTGAATGGCTGACTTTGACAGATATTACCACCTGGAGAGTGAGAAGGAAGTTGCACAACACAGAATCATGTGACATTAAGCTGCAGCTATAGTGAGAAGCAATATGAAAAACACAGTAAAGCAGGGTGTGCAGTGTTTTTAACATTTTATTGACGGGAATGCCCCCTGGACAACTTTAATTTTTGTGTGATGTACATCTCTCTCTCTCTCTCATTCTCTGTATAAATCCCTTCAAGCAAACTTCTAACCAGTATGTTCAATTATCTTTTGATATATATATAGATTGCACTTTGATTCCTTTGGGATGTAACAGACACTTTATATACCTAGCTACATTTCCTGGCCCTTTTCCTGCACCCGGGGAGCCACATATTTCACATACTGTATAACCTGCTACACAAATAAATAGACACATATACCTATACTCTTGTAAACACAGATTATTCTTTACCTGGGCATGTGTGTAAATGTGTGTAAATTCTAAATGTGCAACTTTTGTGTTCAGAAATGATGTTGGACGTGCATGCGTGGGTGAACACTGATGCACAAATGTATCAGCATTTGCAGGAGCAAGGCACATACAGCCCTACACCAGGAAATGAAGCTAGGTATATAAAATGACTGTAAAAGCCCATGTGCTTAAAGCCCCTGGGGCGGATTTACTAAAGACAAATAGACTGTGTACTCTGCACTCTGTAGTTCTGCATTTGCATGTTCCCCAGACCTTAGTAAATGTGGTAAAGCTCTGCTGATTTCCATCATTCAATCATGTGCAAGCAAAATACTTTTTAGAAAGCCTAGATGACTCTTATTAGGATTTTGAAGGCAATTTCTAATCAAAAAATAAGGTAAAAATATCAATATTTATTGTTCCAGTTTAACCGCTTACCGACTAGCGCATGATGATATACGTCGGCATAATGGCAAGGCTGCGCAAATGGGCGTACAGGTATATCCCCGTTAAGAAGCAGCATTGTGGGTGCGCACGCCAGCCGCGTGCTCCGTGATTGTGCCTGTGGGACCCGCGGACTCAATGTCCGCCGGTGTCCCGCGATCATGTCACGGAGCGGCAGAACGGGGAGATGCCTATGTAAACAATCAATATAAGCTTATTGCCATTTTTTTTTTTTTTTATAACAAAAATAAGTAGGAGAATACATATCGGCCTAAACTGGGGAAAAAATTGTTTCTCCTACTATATTTTTTGTGGGATATTTATTATAGCAAAAAGTAAAAAATATTGCTTTTTTTTCAAAATTGTCGTTTTTTTTTTGGTTTATAGTGAAAAAAATAAAAACCGCAGAGGTGATCAAATACCACCAAAAGAAAGCTCTATTTGTGGGAAAAAAAGGACATCAATTTTGTTTGGGTGTAACGTCGCACGACCGCACAATCGTCAGTTAAAGTGACGCAGTGCCGTATCGCAAAAAGTGCACTGGTCAGGAAGGGGGTAAATTCTTACGGGGCTGAAGTGGTTAAAAAGATTTTAAGCACATATATTTACATTGCATATCACATAATATAAAAGTATTTTTCAAAAATGAAAAAAAATTGGGGAATCCGCGCAATGGAAATAGTTGGAAAAACTGGATAGGAAGTATGTTAGTTAATAAAATAAATAATGAATTGTTAGACTGCTGCCCTCACATACGCTGACTCCACCGGAATGGAATAAGCGGAAAATAGTGAAAAGGGAAATGTGTGAGTGTGGCGCTGTCCAGAAAATCTTTTCGGTAAAAGCAGTGAGTGTGAAAAATAGTGTTTAAATTATATTCAAAGTGACTTGTGCTATATTCCCTCAGTAGTAATAGGTAGGTATATACTGTACATCAGCCTCTCCTGAAACAAATCTACCCATCCACTACTAAGAAGTGACTTATGCCTTTAAAAACGCAGTAAATACACTAAAATACATCACACGTGACATGCAAAGTTAGCCAAAGGTGTCTTGTGCTAAAATTAAAACAGCATGATAAATCAATCGACTCTTCCAACATTATAAATAACAAAGTGACATGTGCCTTCTTAAAATAATACTTAGAAAAAATATATATAGTTGTTCACACGTGTCATGCAAATAATTAGAATAAACCAAATATGAATGCTAAACAGTCCATATGAATAACTGTGGTATGTGCCCAGTGCACTCAAAGTGGAAAACGACGTTTATTGTGGTAATTCTTTAAAACAAACAGCAGATAGTAATCCAGTGCCGGTGTCTCACGTTGTGCAGAGACTCACCAGCTGTTAATCCCCTGCAGGGGTAACGTGTAGTCACAGTATGAGCTACTGTGCAGCAGTACTTGGCAGGACCAGGATCAGGTAATTACATTAGGACATGAAGGAGAAAAAAAGGGGGTTCCATAGTGTAAAACCGTTTAAAACACTGTTTATTTGGTTAGATGATCATTAAATCATTTCGTCACTCGGACTTCTACGCTCCCGTAGAAGTCCGAGTGACGAAACGTACGTAGGGCGTGGCTTGGATTGAATGCCTTGCAGACATCTCCCTGTAAACCGACGCTTAGGAACTTCTCAATGATCATTGTAAACTGCTCATTGCTTTCTACTACAATGTGAGTACCTTTTACATCTGACCAAATAAACAGTGTTTTAAACGGTTTTACACTATGGAACCCCCTTTTTTTCTCCTTCATGTCCTGCATGACACGTGTAAACAACTATATATATTTTTTCTAAGTATTATTTTAAGAAGGCACATGTCACTTTGTTATTTATAATATTGGAAGAGTCGATTGATTTATCATGCTGTTTTAATTTTAGCACAAACACCTTTGGCTAACTTTGCATGTCACGTGTGATGTATTTTAGTGTATTTACTGCGTTTTTAAAGGCATAAGTCACTTCTTAGTAGTGGATGGGTAGATTTGTTTCAGGAGAGGCTGATGTATATACCTACCTATTACTACTGAGGGAATATAGCACAAGTCACTTTGAATATAATTTAAACACTATTTTTCACACTCACTGCTTTTACCGAAAAGATTTTCTGGACAGCGCCACACTCACACATTTCCCTTTTCACTATTTTTCAAAAATGGAATACAACATCACAGATTACAGATCCAAAGGATATCCCCCACAGCTGACAATTGGCCCGCAATCATTTTGCTTGCTTGTTGACCCACTCAGCCCCTGGACTCCAACGCATTTCGAAAAAATGTTTAAAAATGATCTTTCTTAGGGATAAGATACCATTCTGCAATATGGATAATATTTTACTATCCAATATAATACATTACAGTTTACATATCACAATCCAACCATGATAATACATTTAGGGGCTTCCTAGATAAAAGGATGGTGGCAACCACACCCAGAGCCACACACATTTATTACAGCAAAATGCTTTTATTTATTTTTCTTGCACTTGATTGGGTAATCTTTACAACGTGAAGCTTTACCACATTCCCTTTACTGGGGAAATGAATGCAGCTACACTAGCAAAGTGCAAAGTCTATTTGCCTTTAGCAAATCAACCCCAATATGTAAGTAAGCAAGGATATTAACTTGCTTCTTTCAGTATTTGTTATTAGAATGTACAAGTTTTGGAGCTGCTATCTTTAGTGACAACGCTGATTGAAGACATCCTTGTTTCTCATACAGTGATAAAAGTCATACAGGTGTTCTTAGATGTTCTGCTTGTGTAAATCCATTCATCTTTGTTCAGAGATTTTCATGGACAGGCAATGCAACAGTGACATCTGCACTTCAAATGCAGTAACTGCATGCAACATGGTGCTGAGAAATAACCATACAAGTTTTCGTATTCAGTATTTATTACAAGATATTATGGCAAAGTGTCCTCTTATCTCAGATTCGCTGTAGCCATAATACGTAAACCTCTGACAGTTATGGAGACTGTTAGTGGATATGGAGCTCAGACATGAGCCTAGCTGTGAGTACTAACCAGTGGCAGAACCATAGAGGGGTCCTAAGAATTTAAAGACCCCTCGATGGTTTAAAGACATAGAATTATCAGGAAATGGCCTGTAGAATGCCCCCCCCCCCCCCACTGGGACCCCATTCTACAGGCCATTTCCTGATAATTCTATGTATTGTTCATGTTCTTGTGGAGGCCTCTGGGATCTCCTGCTGTTAGTAGGGGTCATTTGAAGACATCATTTGGACAAGGACAACTTTGACTTCAGTCCTTACAGTATGTACTAATATTAAAAAACAGAATTTCATAACAGTATGTAGCACTGCCATAATTATTGATGCCTAAAAGTTGGTAACCCTTTTTTCCAACTCTATAGTCATCTACCAGCTGGTTGAATGGAAACCCGTGCTGAAAGAATGCACTTCCCTGGAGCCATTTAGCATAGGGGTGGCGAGAGGACAGGAAAATACATGTGCAGTTTGCTCTGTTCTAAACAAAATTCGGACTAATTTTTTGTTATTCAGAAACTCGGATGTATCCGAATTTCCAAGTTATAATTAAAGCTAACTTAAACTGATCCAAAATAACAAAATGAAATTTGGTCGAAATTCATTTAACCACTTCCCATCCAGGCCAATTCTGACATTTCTCTCCTACATGTAAAATTCATCATTTTTTTGCTAGAAAATTACATAGAACGCCCAAACAATATTATAATTTTTTTTGTGCAAAGACCCTAGAGAATACAATGGCGGTCGTTGTAACTTTTTATCTTGCACGGTATTTGCGCAGCAATTTTTTGAACGCTTTTTTTGGAATAAAAAACAGTATCATGCTTTAAAAAAACCCAAAACATTAAAGTTAGCCTATTTTTTTTTTGCATAATGTGAAAGATGAAGTTACGCTGAGTAAAGAAGATACCTAACATAGCGCCAAACTTTGGTACTTAAAAATCCCCATAGGCGATGCTTTAAAATTTTTTACTGGTTACATGTTTTGAGTTACAGAGGAGGTCTAGGGCTAGAATTATTGCTCTCGCTCTAACGTTCGCGGTGATACCTCACATGTGTGGTTTGAACACCGTTTTCATATGTGGGCGGGACTTACGTATGCGTTCGCTTCTGCGTGCAAGCACACGGGGACAAATTCATTTCTTAAATTTTTTTTATCGTTAATATTACCGTACTTTTCTTTTTTTAGTTTGACACTTTAAAAAAAAAAAATTGATCACTTTTATTCCTATTACAAGGAATGTAAACATCACTTGTAATAGGAATATGGCATGATCGGTCCTCTTTACAGTGAGATCAGGGGGTCAATAAGACCCCACATCTCACCTCTAGGCTGGAAATCCTGAAATGAAAAAAAAGAACAAACGATCTTGGCTTCCCAGCCGAGGCGGCGCCATTTGTTTGAATGCAGAGGCTGGGCGTGACGTCATAACATCGCGCCCAGCCTCCGAACGATCATAGAGACTCTGGAGACCATCTGGTCCAAACTGAAATCTCTATGATCAACCTCCGGGGCCAGCGGATCCTGCCTCCAACTCACCGATGGAAGCGATGAGTCGGTAGAAGCACCAGAGGGCGGCGGGAGGGGGGTAGTCCCCTCTCGCCATGCGCAAGAATGATTAAGCAGTGGAACAGCCACTATGATCATTCCTGTGGTGTAGGGAATCGACCAGCTGAAAAAGCCAATATCTGAATGATGCCTGTAGCTGCAGGCATCATACAGATATACCCACACAAAGTCAAGGACGTCATATGACGTACCTTGGGCGGGAAGAGGTTTTTAAAGACAAGCAAGCAATAAAAAACAAAAGTAAGTAAGCTCAACACAACAGTGGAAACAAGCCAAGGACAGGCAATAATGATAACAAGTCCGTGAGAAACACAACACTGGATCGATGAACAGTGGAGGATGTGAGACAACTAGGACACACGCGACCCGACAGCTCCTTGCCGATATCTGGGAAATCTCTCAAGTACATGAAAAGGAAATCGGCAGGGTGCCAGATCAATGTGGGTATGAGTAAACAATACTTTATTACGTATCACTTGCAGCAGTGGTTCTTAACCTCCGTCCTCAAGTTCCTCCTAACGAGCCATGTTTTCAGGTTTTCCTTTACTTTGCACGGCTGCTTTAAATCAATATCAATGAAATGGTATTGATAAGAGCTATTTTATCTAAGGGAACTTCCCTAAACATGGACCGCTGGGGGTACTTGAGGACTGAGGTTGAGAACCACTGACTTACACAACCCTCAAAATTTCCACTCGCCTGCTTGCATTAGGTGAGTGGAAATAATCTGAGGGTGAGTGTGGAGCCACATCGGAAGGGGGGGGGCTCTGCTGGCAGGCGTTGTTGAACAGGAGCCAATTCTCCTCCCAGCTGAGAGTGGGGTCGGGCGGGAGCTGCCAAAGTTTACTTTTCCTATTAAAAAGCTGGTGATTGGTTACTCTGACTCCTTAGCAACCAATCACCAGCTTGTTAATAGGAAAAGTTCACTTTGGCAGCTTCCGCTCCCCTGTCCAGTGTTGTGCTCTGCTGTAAGTCTCTCTGCATCCTAACTCGGTGAAAGTGTCATTCGTTGGTTTTAATTTTTTTAATGATATATTTAACCACTTGCTTACTGGGCACTTAAACCCCCCTCCTGCCCAGACCAATTTTCAGCTTCCAGCGCTGTCACATTTTGAATGACAATTACTCAGTCATGCAACACTGTACCCAAATGAATTTTTTGTCCTTTTTTTCATACAAATAGAGCTTTCTTTTGGTGGTATTTGATCACCTCTGGGTTTTTTATTTTTTGCGCTATAAATGAAAAAAGACCGAAAATTTTGAAAAAAAACGCATTTTTCTTTGTTTCTGTGATAAAATTTTGCAAATTAGTAATTTTTCTTCATAAATTTTGGCCACAATTTATACTGCTACATATCTTTGATAAAAATAACCCAAATTAGTGGATATTATTTGGTCCGTGGGAAAGTTAGAGAGTCTACAAGTTATGGTGCAAATCATAAAAAATTGATCACACCTGATGTACTGACGGATCTCATTTCTTGCGACACTAACAAGTCAGGAAAGTACAAATACCCCACGAATGACCCCTTTTTTGAAAGTAGACATTCCAAGGTATTTAGAAAGAGGCATGGTGAGGTTTCTGATGTTGTCATTTTTTCCCACAATTCTTTGCAAAATGAATATTTTTTTTTTTCCCACAAAATTGTCATTGTAATAGGTTATTTCTCTCACATGGCATGTATATACCACAAATGACACCCCAAAATACATTCTGCTACTCCTCCTGAGTATTAAAATACCACATGTGTGGGACTTTTTCACAGCCTAGCCACATAGAGAGGTCCAACATGCAGGGAGCACCATCAGGTGTTCTAGGAGCATAAATTACACATCTAACTTGTTGACTACCTATTACACTTTTGAAGGCCCTGGAGCACCAGGACAATGACACATGACACTGACGTGGCACTGATGACAGATGGCACTGATACGTGGCACTGAAGTGGCACTGATGACAGATGGCACTGATGTGGCACTGACACTGATGTGGCACTGATGACAGATGGCACTAATACGTGGCACTGATGACAGATGGCACTAATACGTGGCACTGATGACAGATGGCACTAATACGTGGCACTAATACGTGGCACTGATGACACGTGACACTGATGACAGATGGCACTAATATGTGGCACTGACAGGTGGCACTGATGACAGGTGGCACTGATGACAGATGGCACTGATACGTGGCACTGATGACATGTGGCACTGATGACACGTGGCACTGATGACAGATGGCACTAATACGTGGCACTGATGACAGATGGCACTAATATGTGACACTGATGACAGATGGCACTAATACATGGCACTGATGACAGATGGCACTAATACGTGGCACTGATGACAGATGGCACTAAAACGTGGCACTAATGACAGATGGCACTGATGAAAGATGGCACCTAACACTGACAGGTGTCACTGATGACAGATGGCACTATGTCGCACTGATGATACATGGCACTATGTGGCACTGATGACAGATGGCACTGATGACAGATGGCACTATGTGGCACTGATGACAGATGGCACTGGGGACAGATGGCAGGGACATGACAGTGGGGACAGATGGCAGGGACAGATGGCAGTGGGGACACTTTTTTTTGTTTTGTTTTTACTTACCGCCACAGCGGTTCGCTCTCCCTCCTCACACGCTGTCTCTGTGTGAGGAGGCAGAGCTACAGAACACCGGCGATGAGAGATGATCTCATATGTTTACATATGAGATTGTCTCTCATTGGCACCGCCGATTGCGCTGAAAACGGCCGCTATGATTGGCCGTTTTCAGCGATCTGTGACTGGCTGTGTCCGAGGGACACGGCCAGCACAGAACTTCCCCGATGCACGCCCGCGGGATCGCGCATCGTGGAAGGAAACAATAGGATGTCCAGGGACGGCCGCCCGGCAGATAGCGTCCGCGCTGCAGCCGTCTTTTGGCTATAGCGCGGGCGCGAAGTGGTTAATATAGGCAATAATGATGTGTACAGTGCTTATAGTAGCCAATCATATTTTATCATTATTGTAGTTATCACGGTCAGATCAATTAAATATGCTATATGTTAATATTGTTAAAGTTGTTGTTGTTAACATTTATTTTTGTAACTTAATTCTGCATAAAACATTTAACAGTGTCATTTCATAAAATAATTTACGAGGACGAGGCAGGGTAGGGGTTGGGTAGGGCAACTAGTGGCAAGTAACTCTTAAGGACTGGCTAGTAGCTCCGGACTTGAAATTTTGAGCCCTGACTTACATGTAGGGTCAGAGGCGGCTCTAGGCTTTGTGAGGCCTTAGGCAAAACTTAGATATGAGGCCCCACTCATGTAATAGAAAAAAAAATGTAAGCGATAAAAATTAACTGTATAAATTGCATATATTAATAACCTAAAAGTGCTGGTGTCAGTTTCCTCTATCTCAACTCTGATGTCAGTGTACCTTCTCAGCACTGGCATTCGTGTGCTCTCTGGGCTAGTGTTGGGGCACTCTATCTCAGTACAGTGTGTCTTGGAGCTGGTGTTGGTGTCCTCTATCTCACGTTGGTGTCAGGGTGCTCTATCTCCGTGTCCTCTATCTCAGTGCTGGTGTCATGGCACTCTTTCTTAGTGCACTCTGTCTTGATGCTGGAGTCAGTGACCTCTATCTCAACGCTGTCAGTGCTGGCATGCTCTCAGTGCTGGTGTCAGTGTTCTCTATCTCAGTGCTGGTGTCATGGCACTCTTTCCAAGTGCACAGAGATGGGGTCCCTGTCCCCAGGTGAGATGGGGTCCCTGTCCCCAAGTAAGAAGGGGTCACTGTCCACAGGGGAGATGATGGGGGCCCTTTCCCCAAGTAAGGAGGGGTCCCTGTCTGCAGGGGAGATGGGGTTTCCCATTCCCAGGGAAGATGGTGGGGGCCCTGCCTCCAGAGAAGGAGGGGTCCCTGTTGCCAGGGGAGGTGATGGGGGCCCTGTCCTCAGGGGAGATAAAGGGGTCCCTGTTGCCAGGGGAAGTGATGGGGGCCCTGTCTTCAAGTGAGAAGGGGTCCCTGTCCCCAGGGGAGAGGGGGTTCCCATCCACAGGGAAGATGGTAGGGGCCCTGTCACCAGAAAAGAGGGGGTCCCTGTTGGTGTTGCCAGGGGAAATAATAGGGGCCCTGTGCCCAGGGGAGATGATGGGGACCTTGTCTCCAAGTGAGAAGGGGGTCCCTGTCCCCATATGAGAAGGTGTCCTTTCCCCAGGAAAGATGAGGTCCTCATCCCTAGGGAAGATGGTGGGGGCCTTGTCCCCAGGGAAGAAGGGGTCCCTGTAGCCAGGAGAGATGATGAGGGCACTGTCCTCAAGGCAGATGGGGGCCCTGTCCCCAGGTGAGATGATGGGGCCCCTGTCCCCAGGGGAGATGATGGGGTCCCTGTCCCCAAGGGAGATGACGGGGGCCTGTCCCCATGGGAGATGACGGGGGCCCTGTCCCCATGGGAGATGGCGGGGTCCCTGTCCCCAAGGGAGATGAGGTCCCCATCCCCAGGGGAGATGATGGAGGCCCTGTCCCAAGGGGAGATGATGGGAGCCCTGTTCCAGAGTGAGAAGGGGGTCCCTGTACCCAAGTGAGAAGGGGGTACCTGTCCTCAAGTGAGAAGGGGGTCCCTGTCCTCAAGTGAGAAGGGGTCCTTGTCCTCAAGTGAGAAGGGGTTCCCATCCCCAGGAAAGATAGTGGGGGCCCTGTCCCCAAGTGAGAAGGGGTCCCTGACCGCAGGGGAGATGGGGTTAACGTCCCCAGAGGAGACGGGGTCCCAGTTGCCAGGGGAGATGATGGGGGCCTTGTTCCTAAGTGAGAAGGGGGGGAGATGGGGTTCCCATTCCCAGGGAAGATGGTGGGGGCCCTGTTCCCAGGAAAGAAGTGGGCCCCTGTTGCCAGGGGAGATAATGGGGGGCCCTGTCCCCAAGTGAGAAGGGGGTCCCTGTCCCCAGGGGAGATGATGGGGGCCCTGTCCCAGAGTGAGAAGGGATCCCTGTCCCCAAGTGAGACGGGGGCCCCTGTCCTCAAGTGGGAAGGGGGTCCCTGTCCTCAAGTGAGAAGGGGGTCCCTGTCCTCAAGTGAGAAGGGGTCCCTGTCCTCAAGTGAGAAGGGGGTCCCTGTCCCCAAGTGAGAAGGGATACTTGACCGCAGGGGAGATGGGGTTCCCGTCCCCAGAGAAGATGGTGGGGCCCTGCCCCCAGAGTATAAGAGGTCCCAGTTGCCAGGGGAGATGATGGGGCCCTGCCCCCAGGGGAGATGATGGGGGCCTTGTCCCCAGGGGAGATGATGGGGGCCCTGTCCCCAGGGGAGATGATGGGGGCCCCTGTCCCCAGGGGAGATGATGGGGTTCCCGTCCCCAGGGAAGATGGTGCGGGCCCTTTCCCCAGGGGAGATGATGATGGGGGTCCTGTCCTCAAGGAAGATGGGGTCCCTGTGCCCAGGTGAGATGATGGGGGCCCCTATCCCCAGGGTAGATGATGGGGCCCCTGTCCCCAGAGGATTAGATGAGGGGCCTCTGTCCCCAGGGGAGATGATGGGGGCCCCTGTCCCCAGGGGAGATGATGATGGGGGCCCTGCCCTCAAGGAAGATGGGGTCCCTGTCCCCAGGTGAGATGATGGGGGCCCCTATCCCCAGGGGAGATGATGGGGGGCCCTGTCCCCAGGGGAGATGGGGGGCCCTATCCACAGGTGAGGAGGGGTGGGGTATGGGATGGTGTGAGGGGGATATGAGGTCAGCTCACTTACCATATCCAAGCTGCAGGGCACTCATCCATGGTTGCCTGGCTGGGCTCCCTCCAGCAGCAGCACAGACAGGGCGTGCAGCATATCTCCAATGCGAGAGAGATCTGTATATGACAGGGGGGAGTAGGTGGGGGCTGGCAGACAAGCCTGCAGTGTCCTCCGGCTCTCATAGGGCTGCTGCACATATGTCCTTAAACTTCCTTAGCGCGGGGGAAGTGTGCAGAGCATCTCCGGAGCACTGCCGGAAGGAATGGATGCAGCCGACTTGGGGGGGTGGGACTCTGACTGGGGAGGACACTGAGCTGGGCGGCGCTGCTTTAAACAGGAGAGAGGAACCCGGAGGAGCTGGCCAAGGACAGGGCATGCAAAATATAGCAGCCAGTGTGATAGAGCAGGGAGCTCTGCTACAGAGCCGGCTCTTCAATTAGGCAAATTAGGAGCCTGTGGGGCCCTTATGAGTTGCGAGGCCTTAGGCGGCCGCCTAATTAGGGAGCCGCCTCTGTGTAGGGTAACTTGTATACTGCTACAGTGTCAGGGCGGCATGTGATGATAGCTCTCTCCAGAGTAGCAAAGCCAACAGCAGTGGTGTGAACAACAATGCATTTCTGATGCCAGTTGGGAGGTGTCAGTGTTTGGTCTGGAACAGGAGGCATCCGAGGGTGGGCCTGTGCCTAGGGGAGGGGGTCCACAGATATGAAGCAACTGCAACTGCTGAATTTTGGAGAGTGGGAGGAGGTGGGAAGGACTCACTTTTCTTCATTTCCCTGAAGGCTTGCAGAATGGTGCCTTGGTCAGACCAGGGGTCAATGTGGATGTAGCCACTGGCAGTCAGGAGGGGTTTGTGGCAAGACACCCTCTTGTTAGTCATGCAAGTTCCAGGAGAGACGAGAAGTCAGTTGTTTTCCTCAGCAGTGTCCATGTCAGAAGATCCATTCTGGACCTTTGGAGGCAATCCAATCCACAGGAGTGTCGCAAATTAATGGTTTATCACAGCTTTTCTACTTTACACACTAGCGCACAGAACACTGCAACCACCACGGGGGGGACTGATCTAGTTTGGAAGATTTGATGCATACATTAAGGGCACTGGTTTCATAGTTGGCAGTGCAGAGACAAGTACAGAGTGGGCTAGTAGGAATATGGGCCACCGCAGAACTGGTAATGTCACAGTGACAGAGGCAGTGGTTGAAGAAGTGAGTGCACTGAGAAGCCGAATGTCAAGACAGAGTTCAAGAAACGACAGCAGATGGGAACAGTGAAATGCAGAGGATACAGGAGATGGGAAGGGGAAAGAAAAAAGTTTTCCTGTTTTCAGATGCAGCAAAGGGCAGCACTTACGTCTATTTTGAGGGTCCATTGGGAGCACACTTGAAGGCAGAGATAAAAGCAAAGATCTGGCATTGAGAGTAAATCAACATTTTCCCTCTGCTGCCATTAGAACTTTTCCTGATTGATAAGTGGGAGAAGGTTAAGGAGAATAATGAGGAGTATGAAGAATAGAGTACACTTCTGCTCTTTCTATGAACGCTTATTGAATGGCTGCAAGTTTTTGCTCTAATAGGGAGCATTGGCGGTGAGAAGACACCTGAGTAATTCATTTACAAAGGGCATGTCCTGGCTCTGGTATGATGAGCAATTCTTTCTAGGAAAAGAAAGATGAGCAATTCTGTCTGTACATGTTAGTTCAGCAGAGTTTGGAATGGGAATAAGAACATCAGTTTATGGATTTGGCTGATGGCAGGCCAGAAGGGCCAACAAACATATCGAAGTTTGGGGTAGCCCTTTCAGTCTAGTGTCAACTGACAGCTTGATTTAGGTCCTCAACAGGCAAAAAAAGGGAATTTGTTGATGGTCCAAAGAAGGACAGTGTAAGTGGAGAGCATCCTGAAAATTCTAACATGAGTGCTTAGGATGTAGGGAATGAGGGGAAATTCCAGAAGGAGGGTTGAAACAGCCAACAGGTCTGGGACAAATCAGCCTTCTGGAAAATAGGAAGACACCAGTGAGACTAGGTGGGATGAAACCATGGCAAATTGAGTACCCAGACAAGAGCACAGCAACACTTTTGCTGGAGTTTTTTTCGGTGGGGGAGCAAAAAAATCAGTATAGGCCTGAAAACACCCCAAGTGGTAGTTAAGAAGGTAAGGAAGGAAATCAAACTGAGTTGGATGTGAGGGCCATTTAGATTTTCATACCTCATCTTTGTGTATCCCCACTTAGCGTTGTCTCAAACAAAGAGGCAGGTAAGCTTAATTTAATACACCATCTGTCGTACAGGAAGGAAGTTTTGGTTAATGTTGGTAATAATGAGCAGTTGAGCAAGGTGGTGAAGGCATCCTTTGATGGAGCTGTCCCATTAGTCAGGAAGATGGGTCCAGGGGCATTCATGACAAACGTAGACATCAAGACTGCCTTTCTATTGCTGCCAGTCCATCCGGACTGTTAGTACCTCCTGGGGTGCTGTTTCCCAGGCTAATTCTATATTGACAGCTGCCTGCAGATGGGCTGTTTCATTTCAGTTTCTTTCTTTGAGACTTTCAGCGTGTTTTTGGAGACAGCTGTTCAACTTTTGCTTAGTGGTTATGCTGTTCTCATTGCTTCAATACTTATCCAATCATTGCCTTGGAGCTAGTATGCAAATAAGGTGCTCTGAAATTGTTATTATTGGTTGCAATCATGTTGCCAGTCTGCAACTCAGAAAGCACTGAGGTTAAAGCAGAACTTTACCCATAAAAAATGTTCTTTAGCAAGGATCATGCATTCCACAATAATATCTATGCTACCAAAATTAGTGTGTGCTTTAAATTTCCTCCAGCATTGTGAATGCTTCTTCTTGCTGGAGGCTGACATTTTGCTGAAGCCCAGTGCCCCTGAGCAGCAGTAAATCTTTAGGCTGTCAGCAGATCGGCCTCTACATTTTCGGCACAGTGACAAAAAATAGAGAGCAACTGAGCATGTGCATAGCAGGGTGAGACATTGAGGTTGATTAAGGGCCCTTTCACACTGGGGTGGTTTGCAGGCGCTATTGCGCTAATAATAGCGCCTGCAAACCAACCCGAAACAGCCGCTGCTGTCTCTCCAGTGTGAAAGTCCCGAGGGCTTTCACACTGGAGCGGTGCGCTAGCAGGACGGGAAAAAAAGTCCTGCTAGCAGCATCTTCGGAGCGGTGAAGGAGCGGAGCGTATACCGCTCCTTCGCCGCTCCTGCCCATTGAAATCAATGGGACAGCGCGGATATACCACCGGCAAAGCGCCTCTGGTTTTTAACCCTTTCTCAACCGCTAGCGGGGGGTAAAACCGCCCCGCTAGCGGCCGAATACCGACGGTAAATCGCTGCTTACAATAGCGGCACTTTACCGCCAACGCCGCCCCCGCCCCAGTGTGAAAGGGCCCTTACTAAAGGCAAATAGACTGTGCACTTTGCTAAGTGCAGTTGCACACTGCAAGTGCAGTTGCTCCAGAGCTAAGTAAATGAGGTAAAACCTAAATCTGCAAAGTATACCCAATCACAAGCAAGAAAAATAAAAAAAATACATTTTTTGCTTGCACATGATTGGATGATGGAAGTCAGCAGACCTTCTTCTCATTTACTAAGCTCTGGAGCAATTGTACTTGCAGAGTGCTACTGCACTTTGCAAAGTGCACAGTCTATTTGCCTTTAGAAAATCAACCCAGTGTATTACTGGATGTTAAGGCCTCGCGCACACATGACGTTTATTTAACTCTTCTAGAAGCCAGCAGCGTTTTTGCAGAAAAAAATGTCTGATGCTTTTAGGAGCTTTTACAGGTGTCAAGCTCTTGGGCGTTAATTAATTTCATTGGCCAGAATAAATACTTTATTCTGGTCATTGAAATTAATTATTGGTCAAGGGCTAGCTTTTAGGCGCTTTTAGCAGCCTCAATCGGTTTTTCTTTGCCCAAACTCTGCTGTTCCTGTGCGCACTGGCAGTGTTTTTTTTTTTTACTGCCTCTGAAAGCCTCTAAAAGCTCCTGCCACTAAACACTGCTAAAAGCCTATGTGTGCATGGACACATGGGGGGGGGGGGTATTTACTAAAGGCAAATAGACTGTATACTTTGCAGTGCAGTTGCATTCTGCAGGAGCAGTTGATTCAGAGTTAAGGAAATAAGCAGAAGCTCTTCCATCATCCAATCACACAAGCAAAAATGCTGTTTTTTTTTTCATTTCCTTGCACGTGATTTGGTACTCTTTGCAAAGTGAAGCTTTACCTCATTTACTAAGCTCTGGAGCAACTGCACTTTTCAAAGTGCACAGCCTATTTGCCTTTAGTAAAATCAACCCCATAGGCTAACATGTAGGGGCATTTAGAGGCAGGAAAAAAAAAACCTGACACCCCTAGGAGCAGCTGTAAAAATGTCCTATGTGCATGAGGCCTAAACAGTATAGGTGCTTATTTTTCTCTAGTGGGGCTGGAGAATTGGAGAGCCTCAGTTATGATTACAGAGTTCTTGTTATTAAGAAAAATATCATTTTGCAATAGTCACCACCTGCAGGCCACAGTATTTTGGTAGGAGGTATGCAAATGTACTGTATATTTATGAAAAAAACTTTTAACAGAAACCAGTATTTGGGGAAAAAAGCAGAGGCAGTCATTACTACCCTGTTTCCCCGAAAATAAGCCCTACCCTGAAAATAAGACCTACAAGGACTTTAACTAGGGCTTGTTTGGGGGGTAGGGCTTATTTTGCAGCCATCACTGACAATCACGCTAGGTCTTATTTTCGGGGGAAAAGGGGAAACATTTCTGTAAATGCTAGTCACCTAGCTGTCTCTGACACGAGTACTTTCTAACACATTGACCCAGAACAAGCATTTAGATTACAGAACATCTCAAGTCTCCCGGAAGGTGCGGGTGACTTCTGCATTTCTGTGGCGGCTCCCGCACACCCGCAAGCACCTTCCGATCTCCTGGAAATGATCAGTGCGACGGGGATCAGCTGTGATCACCGATCTCCTTTTAATAGATTTTTAGCTGACAGCCGTTTCTCCTTCTCTCCCTCCCGTGGCTGACGGCTAAAAAGCTTTACAGGGAGATCGGTAATAACAGCTGTCCCTGCAGCCACACCGATCATCCCCAGCTTTTCTGTGTACTCCTCCCCCATCCCCCTCTTTGTCCTTCTCTGCCCCCCCCCCTTGTCCCCCACAGATGGCTCCCCCTCCTCTCCTCTCCCTCCAGCTGTGGGGTGAACTAGTAATTGGACACAGTGAGCAAGATCGCTCCTGTGTCCTGTGATTACTGAGCAGATTAAACTGTCTTTACTCTGCTCAGTTTATGAATGGACAGGAGCCTCAGTCTCCTGTTCATTCATCTTTAGGGTCCTTTCACACTGGGGCGGTTTGCAGGCGCTATTGCGCTAATAATAGAGCCTGCAAACCGACCCGAAAGTGCCGCTGCTTTCATTCCAGTGTGAAAGCCCCGAGGCTTTCACACTGGAGCGATGCGCTGGCAGGACGGTCCTGCTAGCGGCATCTTCGGAGCGGTAAAGGAGCGGAGTGTATACCGCTCCTTCACCGCTCCTGCCCATTGAAATCAATGGGACGGCGCGGCTATACCGCCAGCAAAGCGCCTCTGCAGAGGCGCTTTGCGGTGGTTTTTAACCATTTCTCGGCCGCTAGCGGGGGTAAAACCGCCCCGCTAGCGTCCGCATACCGACGGTCAAGCGCCGCTTACAATAGCGGTGCTTTACCTCCGACTCCGACGCCCGCCCCAGTGTGAAAGGGCTCTTAGTGCTGAGAAAGGGACTGGGGAATCTGTGTCCTCAGTCCTATGTCTGTTTCAAAGGGGAGATGTCAGGGGTCCGTTTAGACCCCTGACATCTCACCAAAGCCCCCCAAAATAAAAAAATAAAATATTGTAGAAAAATTCTAAATAATGAAAAAGTGTAAAAAAATAAATAAAGCATTGTGAAAAAAAATTTATATAAATTAAAATGTAAAAAAAATCAATTATTAAAAGTAAAAAAAAACTACTGACACCAATCACTGCCACCCCCTTGCCCAGAAGCACTAAGAAAAATTTTTGAGAAAGTGATTTAAATAATATTTTGCTGAGGGGGGTGAGGGGGGGGGGGGCGTGAAATGAGTTTGCCAAATCCCTGAAATGAGTTTTTGCAGGTTGGGATGTCTGAGATTAGAAAAGTCAGAGTCAAGTCAGAATGCTAATCTGCATACGGATCCCACAATTATATCATTGTATAAGGTACAGTAACCAGTAAACATGCGCACCAATTCCCAGGGCATATACCAGTCTGAACCTGGTTCTACCAGCTGTACCATACAGGGTGCGGGACCCAGCTGTCAAACTAACAGCCTTGCTTCTCAGATTAGACCACAGGATTGGGCTGTCAATTTGTCAGGCAGGCTGTGCTCTATGTATTAGGAGCTCCAACAGTAGTTGCCTAACTGATAGGCCTATAGGCTAAGATCAAGTGTAGTATCTGTTAATACCAATGTCTGATAGGGGTGCTCCGCCATCATTCTGGCCTTTTGCCAGGAATGGCTGGCTGTATAGTATCCCGGCTGATAAGATGGGTATCCAGATTATGCACACCCTCGAAAAGGTGGGAGTCATAAGTCTTTCTGGGGTGTGGAGGTTTCTAATGGGCAAAATGCGAGCATTCGAGCAATGCTACCTGGTCTGGCTAAGACCCCTTTCACACTGGGGCAGTTTTCAGGCGCTTTAGCAAGCAGCATCTTTGGGGCGCTCTCAAAACTCCCCTGCCTATTGGAATGAATGGGCAGCTCTTTCAAAGCCCTTTTAAAGCGCTTTGAAAGAGCTGCCTATTCATTCCAATAGGCTGGGGCGTTTTGAGAGCGCCCCAAAGATGCTGCTTGCTAAAGCGCCTGAAAACCGCCCCAGTGTGAAAGGGGTCTTAGCCAGACCAGGTAGCATTGCTCGACAGGAGTTTTTAACCCCTTTTTTGGGGTTAAAAGCACCCCGCTAGCGGCGCAAAAGTGCAGCTTAACAGCGGTAAAGCGCTGATAAAACAAGCGGCGCTTTAGCGCTAACACAGCCATGGCCCGAGTGTGAAAAGGGTGGTAAAGCTAGGAAGCCAGAGAGTCTGCAGTGTTAAGCATTCCCTGGGAATGGCAACTTGTGTGTGCTCTTAGTATTACTATGCATTTGGGACTCCACTGTGAGAATGAAAACTAGGCCACAACACCACTTTTTGTTACCAGGCCCCAAGTCCTAGCCATTGTATTATACATTGATACTTTTTATATATTTTCTTCACCTGGTTGTCACTATCCTTTTTATTTGTCTTTTTTCACTCGCTAAGGATGGTAGGATGCAGGTTTCCAGGGAGGTCTCTCTTTGGGAGCGCTCCTAACCTAGTACTCAGTGGTCAACTTCAGTTAACCACAAGGAGAGGGGTATGGCAGGCCTTTTGGATAGGCAGACTAGAGTGCCTTGCCCCATCAGGGGTCTTGTGCCCCTGAGGGTCAGGGAGGCCCTTCCTCTTCGGGAGAGCACCCTATGCACTTTTTGTGTATTTGTGTATGGGTTTTTTTTGTGTATGTTTTGTGTTTGGTTCACTTTGTTGTTGAACTTTGGTGTTCAGTTTTTGTACACCTTACCGCTGGCTCGAATTAAAAGTAAAAAAAGATACTTGAGTTCTTCAGGGCTCCTGAAACACAGAACAGGACCAAGCAATCAAAATCAAGGCCAGCACGCGAGCAACACCATAGAGGCATGTAAGCATCCCAGGACAGGACTAGGACGCTCCTAGGGCTGAGAGACATTTGCGTATCGCATTGATGTCTGCTCAAGCTGTTTGATTGGAATTCTGTTTTCGAATTCCGTGCACATAGATGAGTATTCAAAACGAGCGCTGCTTTACTTGCCTAAGTATAAAATATATATACTCAAATGAATACCCCACATTGTTTCATGCTGTATTAGTCTTGGGCAGCATGGGTTCTGATAACAGATAATTAAATTTGTTGAGATCTCTATCCTAAGGAATTTGAATTAAATACAAACACCCACACTGGTCTATTTTTGGGGATGCGCAGAAAGGTCTCAGAAGATGCATCAGATTCGGAATGCAATTCTAAATTTGGAAACATCTTAAGGTGCTATTTGAGGAATATGCATCTTTAATCATGACACTGTAGGTGTTTGACTGTCACATAAAAAGATTCAAACTTCCAAGATCTAGCTACTTCATAAAACATATTCATCTTGTTATGCATATTTTCACAGTACACATTTATGCTTTCATGGTGAATATTTGTATGCATTTTTTTATTGATATGTTTCATGAGCCCCTAAAATTCATTACGGTATCTAAAAACTGTTCAGTGTGATGACTTGTTCAGTCACACTGTGGGGGTTATTTACTAAAGGTAAATCCACTTTGCACTACAAGTGCAAGGGCACTTGGAAGTGCATTCGCTGTAGATCTAAGGGGGACATGAAAGGAAAATAAAAAACAGCATTTTTGCTTGCACATGATTGGATGATAAAATCAGCAGAGCTTCCCTTCAGATCTACAGTGATCTACAGCGACTGCACTTCCAAGTGCACTTTCCCAGTGCACTTGTAGTGCAAAGTGGATTTGCCTTTAGTAAATCAACCCCTGTGTGCAGTTCTTGGAAAAGCTGCTGAAGATGAGACCAGTCAAAATGGTGCTGGATACATGACTGAGCCCTTGAAAAACAACAGAAACACAGAGACTTTGAGGCTAATTTACTAAAGATAAAGCTGCTCACGTTGCATTGGATTTTTCACTTTTGCAAGGGTATACTACCTTAGCTCAGTGAATAAAGTGAAGTTCTGCTTGTAAGCAGGTTGACGTGTATGGTTACCAGTGAGAAAGTAGCTGGCCCAGGCTGGGGTAAGGGTTAACTGTCACAGGCTCAGTTCCTGGGCGTTTTGTCCTAACCAGCACACCTGTGCTATAAAAAGGGGGAAGGCTAATGTCCAGGGATCTTGGTTCTTCTTCCTGTACTGGTTGATTCTGTTCGGGAAATCGGGACTGATGCTGAAGACACCAGGACTTTCAAGGACACCCAAGTCATGGACAATGCCATAATGGACTCTTACCTCTGTCAGGGAAATTTTAATCTTCTCCCTATAAGCATATAATTTCTTTGTGCTTAAAAGCATATATATAGCTCTCTCATATAATGCCGGGAAAGCGTGCTTTGTATCTCTCCGAGTAACACAAACACAGATGCTGGTATCACCTTGAGCTCAGTATAATCCTGAAGAGAATAGCCAGGCTGCCCTTATTTATGCTAAACACATGGATAACAAAGGAAGGTGGTGGCATCAGAATCAGCCAATCAGACACTTGTATTCATTCAAAAGAACCAATCACACACACATGTATATATTCAAATAGAAATGCAGTAGTGACGTGTGCAGATGGTCATGTGCAAAACGATGCGGCAAGCACATGGCTCTAAACACGATCGTGTGCACACTCCTACTGCTACCAATGACGCGAACCATACTCTATCATGGCTCAGTGGGGCATAATTTTGTATGGTTATGCTATGGTTCACATGTATGCAGATCTGCTTACTTAGGAGTTTAAATGCGGTCGCCATGGGGTGACCAGTCCCTTGGTGAAGCATAAACAAGCATCCTTAAAAGAGCAAACACACCTGCCGTGTCCACGGGAAGGTTTCCACAGCCAATGGTCTTCCACCAATGTCTGTACATGCAAATACCCTCACATGTGCGTATTACAGCAAAACTGACACTGGGGGACATCTGACAACATACATTAATAAAAATTTCCACAACAGCTCCTCCTCTTTGTCATATGCTCCCATGTGTCCCTTGATGAATCTTGGTCTTCTTCTTACACCTGGAAATGAGTCAGTCCTTATAGTGCATACGAGTACATAACGCAGCTTGACTTGTGGACTCTGTTCATCAGGAGGGATGACTAATAGGGAGGACACGACATGGTGAGCTGTAGTAATCACTGGTCGTTCTGGGATCCTCTGTGTCTTGTACTTGGGCCATCTTTTAAAAAAAAGGTATTGATTTGCCATTAATCCTGTGGAAACTTCCTTGTAGCTTCAATAGTTACATGAAACATCTCATCCTCAATGGATGAGAAATTGTTCAATCGTTTCATAAGCCCCCACCGTGTACAAGCAGGAAACCATGCCTAGACCTGGTCGGGGTTGGTGAACACATACAAACAATGCAGTTCTGTCAGGTTGGATGGTAAACGTTTGTGGACAGCCATTTTTAGGTCTCTCCAGAGATGCTCAATTGGGTTTAAGTAAGGGGTCTGGCTGGGTCATTCAAGAACAGTCACAGAGTTGTTGTGAAGCCACTCCTTCATTATTTTAGCTGTGTGCTTAGGGTCATTGTCTTGTTGGAAGGTAAACTTTCGGCCCAGTCTGAGGTCCTGAGCACTCTGGAGAGGGTTTTTGTCCAGGACATTCCTGTACTTGGCCGCATTCATCTTTCCCTCGATTGCAACCAGTCGTCCTGTCCCTGCAGCTGAAAAACACCCCCACACCATGATGCTGCCACCACCATGCTTCACTGCTGGGACGGTATTGGACAGGTGATGAGCACTACCTGGTTTTCGCCACACATACTGCTTAGAATTAAGGCCAAAAAGTTCTATCTTGATCTCATCAGACCAGAGAATCTTATTTCTCACCATCTTGGAGTCCTTTAGGTGTTTTTTTAGCAAACTCCATGCGGGCTTTCATGTGTCTTGCACTGAGGAGAGGCTTCTGTCGGGCCACTCTGCCATAAAGCCCCGACTGGTGGAGGGCTGCAGTGATGGTTGACTTTCTACAACTTTGTCCCATCTCCCGACTGCATTTCTGGAGCTCAGCCACAGTGATCTTTGGGTTCTTCTTTACCTCTCTCACCAAGGCTCTTCACTCCGATAGCTCAGTTTGGCTGGACGGCCAGCTCTAGGAAGGGTTCTGGTCATCCCAAATGTCTTCCATTTAAGGATTATGGAGGCCACTGTGCTCTTAGGAACCTTAAGTGCAGCAGAAATTTTTTGTAACCTTGGCCAGATCTGTGCCTTGCCACAATTCTGTCTCTAAGCTCTTCAGGCAGTTCCTTTGACCTCATGATTTTCATTTGCTCTGACATGCACTGTGAGCTGTAAGGTCTTATATAGACAGGTGTGTGGCTTTCCTAATCAAGTCCAGTCAGTATAATCAAACACAGCTGGACTCAAATGTGTAGAACCATCTCAAGGATGATCAGAAGAAATGGACAGCACCTGAGTTAAATATATAAGTGTCACTGCAAAGGGTCTGAATACTTAGGACCATGTGATATTTCAGTTTTTCTTTTTTAATAAATCTGCAAAAATGTCAACAATTCTGTGTTTTTCTGTCAATATGGGGTGCTGTGTGTACATTAATGAGGGAAAAAAATTAACTTAAATGATTTTATCAAATGGCTGCAATATAACAAAGAGTGAAAAATTTAAGGGGGTCTGAATACTTTACGTCCCCACTGTACATCCCAAACTTATTACACAACATACAGTTACACCGCCTGCTCGGTCACACACAGTATTCACTTTAGGTTTGTATTAAATGGGACCTATAGAGGATTTAAATATAGGTGCTTCCCTAATTAATAGACCTAATTACAATGATAAAAATATAACCTACAATAAAAGTCCCGTCATTATACATAAAAAAACATAAGGTTCTTTGCCTGGCAGATCTTACTTTATACAGCGAACAGGGAATCAAGATCCCGAACACAGAACAGCAAAAATGTTCAAAAAACTTTAAGTATGGTTGTCTTACCATAGGCCGGCCTTTGCTGGTCTGGTTCTGGATGTCTCTTCCCCCTCGAGGTCCGCTGAATTAGGAAGATCTGTTGGCTTCCTTTCTGGCCCGTCATGATGTCAGGGAAATTTTAAGCTTCTCCCTATAAGCATATCATTTCTTTGTGCTTAAAAGCACAAATATAGCTCTTGCATATAATGCCGGGAAAGCACGCATTGTATCTCTCCGAGTAACACAAACACAGATGCTGGTTTCACCTCAAGCTCAGTATAATCCTGAAGAGAATAGCCAGGCTGCCTTTATTTCTAATAAACACATGGATAATAAAGGAAGGTGGTGGCATCAGAATCTGCCAATCAGACACTTGTATTCCTCAAAAGAACCAATCACACACACATGTATATATTCAAATAGAAATGCAGTAGTCATGTGTGCAGATGGTCATGTGCAAAACCATGCGTCAAGCACACTGAACACGATCGTGTGCACACTCCTACTGCTACCAATGACGCGAGTCATACTCTATCATGGCTCAGTGGGGCATAATTTTGTATGGTTATGCTATGGTTCCCATGTACGCAGATCTGCTTACTTAGGAGTTTAGATGCGGTCGCCATGGAGTGTCCAGTCTCTTGGTGAGGCATAAACAAACATCCTTAAAAGAGCAAACAGATCTGCCATGTCCACGGGAAGGTTTCCGCAGCCAATGGTCTTCCACCAATGTCTGTACATGCGAATACCCTCACATGAGCATATTACAGCAAAACTGACACTGGGGGACATCTGACAACATACATTAATAAAAATTTCCACACCTCACAGAGGTATGCCTGGGCAGCCACACTACAATAATTATTTTAGGGAGAAAGACGTTGTTAATATTGAACTGTTATGCAGCACTTCTTCAGTAAAGTTGTATTAACTGTTATAAGCCTGGTATAAAGTTATTCAAAGGGGTGCATGTTGGTTCTGGAATATCTAAAGAACCAGGGTCTGTAAGGCACAAAAGGGGTGTGAAGTAATATCATTACCAAGGGGTTAACTCGGCATGGCAAGGAAGAGAGACATTGTTGCTAAGGGTAACCAAGCACAAGTTCAAGACACAAAGCAACCAGTCATTAGGCGTGGTACCTGGTAAGGCGACAGGTCCTCCGGTAGTGAAGGGGGTCATTGTCTTCCTCCATCCCTAGCTGTTGGTATCCAGTAGCAACCGGGTACATGCTGGTTCTGGCATATCTAAAGAACCAGGGCATGTAAGGCACAAAAGGGTATAAAGTAACATCATTACCTAGGGGTTAACTCGGCAAGGCAAGGAAGAGAAACATCGTTGCTAAGGGTAACCAAGAACAAGTTCAAGACACAAAGCAACCAGTCATTGGGCATGATACCTGGTAGCAAAGGGGGTCATTGTCTGCCTCCCTCCCTAGCAGTTTGTATCCAGTAGCAACCGGATTCGAACCCACATTACGGAGATCTATGTCTTGGTCATGAGGTACGTGAAGTGAATAGTTAATACATGAGGTCTGCGCTAGGTGCACGGCGGGACCCCATTCTGTTACTGGGAGTGAGGTAACAGAGGTACACTGGAGTGGTGGAGTGGGCACAGGCTCAGCATTTCCCTCCTAATGTAACATACATATAAGTTACAGCGTGTAGTGACATGGGACAACACACTTTACAGAAGACTCTATGTTATTTTATTGCACACAGTGAACTCTCATTTCTAACAGGGCCTTGAATGTTAGATTTTTCACATGACCGCAGTCTCCACCTGGTCCCAGGCAATATTGAGTGCGCTCCGCGTGCAGGGTGAGTAGGCCCCGCCCATATTTTTACTTCCATTATCCAATCACAAGCAAAAATACTGCTACTTTATTGTCCTTGCATGTGATTGGTTATTCTTTGCAAAGTCAATTTTTACCACATTCATGAAGTTAAGTGAAAATCTGCTTGCAAAGTGAACAGCCCATTTGCCTTTAGTAAATCCACCCCAAAGAGTTATTAACAACTGCCTTGATACTCTTTGCTTCCGTATAGAGGGAAAATCTGTTTTATTTTGATGATAATCTGTGTCATCTTCCGTCTGTCACAGTTGGCTGCCCATGATCCAGGCACGGGTTCCAAGTAGATACCAAATAAATGCTCATAAACTTTGCTAAGTGACAGGCAGCCTGATTTGTGTCTGAAAATGTTACTGATTTGTTTGATATCTGTCCTTCTCTGCATTCAAAGCTATATTGATTAGACATGTGCAATTCGTTCCAAATTCATTTTTTAATGAATTTCGACAAATTAGTTAATTCAGAAATATCCGAATTAACGAAAACCCATTTAACAAAGTTTTCCGAATATGAACATTCGCACGTTTGTAAATTCGTACATTCGTACATTCGTAAATTCGTACATTTGTAAATTTCGTAAATTCGTACATTCATACATTCGTAAATTCGTAAATTTGGAAATTCCGAAATCTGAAATAATAATTAACTAATAATAACTTTAACTATTGTTAACTATTAAATTATAGGTATTGTAATTTCCTTTAAAATTTGGCTGTTAGTGAATGTAACAAATACAAATTTATCTGAAGTTACGAATTATCCGAAATAACGAATGCCGTATCCAAACAAATCGAACGTAATGAATTAATAATAATAGATAACAATAATAACTTTTTATTATTATTATTTATTATTAATTTGTTCCGTTCCATTTGTTTAGATGCGGCATTCATTATTTCAGATAATTCGTAACTTCGGATAAATTCGTATTCGTTACATTCACTAACAGCCAAATTTGAAGGGAAATTACAATACCTATAATTTAATAGTTAGTTACTATTTCAGATTTTCGAATTTTCAGGTTTTTAGATTTTACAATTTTGAATTTCCACACTTTCTAACTTACGAATGTACGTATTTACGAATATACGAATTTTTTAACTTATGAATGTACGAATTTACAAATTTGCGAATTTGCGAATGTACGAATTTACAAATGTACGCATTTACGAATTGCGATCATAGAGAATGACCCAAAAAACGAAAAAAAAAAAAAACGAATGAAACGAAAATGAACTAATTTTTTGGCAGTGCACATGTCTAATATTGATTGCTGGCTATATTGTAGCGTGTAGTTTTCTCAATATAGGGAAAACTGATATGTGACATATACTGGATACATCTACATGGGGTATGAATAGTTGAATAGCTGATTGGAACATCTGCTATGTAATTTTACCTTCTATACTGTATTTCTCCCAGATGAATTTTATGGGATTGTCAGTTGCATGTTCATCTTTGATATACTTACCAGCAGATTACTTTATATATAATTCTCTTTTCTTTTTTTTCTTTTTTTTTCTTTTTTTTTTTTTAAGAACTGATCTTCTGACATAGGCTTGCCAGCTTTCAAGTATTGTTTAACATTGCTTTGGAATGGTTGGATATTAAATTTTTTTATATTATTCTCTAGGAGTGTCGCGTCAGATTGTGGATGAAGCTATTCCAGTGTTTCTGTGCTGACTTTGATATAATACCTTTTGGAGAGGCTTCAAATGTCTTATATCTCTTGTGGAGAGAAAGCATATAATATAAAGGTCCATCTCAGAAAATTAGAATATCATCAAAAAGTTAATTTATTTCATTAATTAAATCCAAAAAAGTGAAACTCATATACTATATAGATTCATTACACACAGAGTGATATAGTTCAAGCATTTCTTTCTTTTATTTTTGATGATTATGGCTTACAGATGGTAAAAACCCAAAATTCAGTATCTCAGAAAATTATGCCGCGTACACACGGTCGGACTTTTCAGGTACAAAAGTCTGACAGCCTGTCTGACAGACTTTCGACGGACTTTTGGCGGACTTTTGGCGGACTTGCGGCAGACTTTCTATCGAACAGACTTGCCTACATACGATCACACAAAAGTCCGAAGGATTCGTACGTGATGACGTACACCGGACTAAAATAAGGAAGTTAATAGCCAGTAGCCAATAGCTGCCCTAGCGTTGGTTTTTGCCCGTCGGACTAGCACACAGACGAGCGGATTTCTGGGTCCGGCGTAGTTACGACGTAAAGATTTGAAGCATGTTTCAAATCTAAAGTCCGTCAGATTTGCGGCTGGAAAAGTCCGCTGAAAGTCCGCTGAAAGTCCGGGGAAGCCCACACACGATCTGATTGTCAGCCGTATTTTGTCCGTCGGCGTCCGTCTGACTTTTGTAGACAAAAAGTCCGACCGTGTGTACACGGCATAAGAATACTGTATTGTGAAAAAGTTCAAAATTGTAGACTCATGGTGTCACACTCTAATCAGCCAATTAACTCAAAACACTTGTAAAGGTTTCCTGAGCCATGGCCTCTCAGTCTGGTTCAGTAGGTTACACAATCATGGGGAAGACTGTTGACTTGACAGTTGTTCAGCCATTGACACAAGGAGGGTCATTGCTATAGAAGCTGGCTGTTCACAGAGTGCTGTGTCCTGTATCTCTCTACCTTCCCAAAGCACCTATCCAGCACATATCCTACCCCCTACTCCTCCCCCTTGCACTGGCCCTCTTCTCTCACCAAGCCCCCCCCCAGCACATATCTGACCCCCCCAATTGCCCCCAGCACATATGGGCACAGGCTGCATATGATGGGCACAAAGGCTGCATATGATGGGCATAAAGGCTGCATATGATGGGCACAGAAGCTGTATGATTGGAACAGAGGCTGCATATGATGGGCACAGTGGCTGTATGATGGGCACAGAGGCACAGTGGCTGCATTTGATGGGCACAGTGGCTGCATTTGATGGGCACAGTGGCTGCATTTGATGGGGCACAGTGGCTGCATTTGATGGGGCACAGTGGCTGCATTTGATGGGGCACAGTGGCTGCATTTTATGGGGCACAGTGGCTGCATTTGATAGGGCACAGTGGCTGCATTTGATAGGGCACAGTGGCTGCATTTTATGGGGCACAGTGGCTGCATTTGATGGGCACAGTGGCTACATTTGATGGGCACAGTGGCTGCATTTGATGGGCACAGTGGCGGCATTTGATGGAGCACAGTGGCTGCATTTGATGGGGCACAGTGAGGCTGCAATTGATGTTTTTTTTCAGAATATTTCAGTTTGCGCATTTGACCCCTGCATTCCATGCAGAACACTCACAATTCAGCCACGCACACTGTTTGCTGCAGTGAGCTATGCGCCACATTACTACTCTCTTTCAGGCCACCAAAAGTGTCCAAGGTCATTTACAATCTTATAGCGTATACCCCTGCAAAAAAATGCCGCCGCTAAAGTGTTCAGGTTTGGCTTGAAGAAAAGGTGGCAACCCTATGGGACCGGCCGATTGTTCGGGTCACAAGCAGAATGACAATCTGTAAACAAGGCAGATTGCCGTTCTGTCAGCGGCTTTGATCCTGTGTTTCTGCAAAGCAGGAACATGGATATTTGTCTTCCCCTAGTCAAAGCACCTCCCCTACATTGACTAAGCACAACCTAGGCACACAGTTAACCCTTTGATCACCCCTGATGTTAACCCTTTAACAGCCAGTGTCATTACTACAGTGACAGTGCATATTTTTAGCACTGATCACTGTATTAGTGTCAGAGGTCACCAAAAAGTGTCAAAAGTGTCAGTTAGGTGTCCGATTTATCTACCGCAATATTGCAGTCCCACTATAAGTTGCTGATCACCGCCATTACCAGTAAAAAAATAAAAATATCCCATAGTTTGTAGACGCTATAACTTTTGCGCAAACCAATCAATATATGCTTATTGGGATTTTTTACCAAAAATATGTAGCAGAATACAGTACATATTGGCCTAAATTGATAAAGAAATTCAATTTTTTATTTTTTTTATTTTTTTATTGTGTGTATTTTATAGCAGTAAGTAGAAAATATTGGGTTTTTTTTTTCAAAATTGGCGGTCTTTTTTTGTTTATGGCGCAAGAAATAAAAACCGCAGAGCTGATCAAATATCATCAAGAGAAAGCTCTGGGTACTGTTACGCATGACCGTGCAATTGTCAATTAAAAGTAACGCAGTGTCATATTGCATAAATTGGCCTGGTCATGAAGGGGGTAAAACCTTCCTGAGGCCATGTGGTTAAAGAGGAATTTCCTCTGTCCCCCCCCCCACCGCTTGTGCTGCTATCTTGGGCCTCCTCAGTCATCGGGAACTTGCTGCCTCTTTTGGGTTCTTGCAGTCACACCCACCAATAGCGAGTTGCCAGGCCCATCCACTGGACACTGTGGGTCCCTGCTCTTGGAGCCTCCTGATATATGTGACGTGGGATCCCAGGAGGCAGTGGAAGCAGGACACATCATTCTCACCTAGGCAAGTGCAGGTAGTTATATACTTTAGGAGAATAAAGTTCAACTTTAGGTTAGACAATAAAGAATGTTACTTAAATTTCTAACTTTCTGCATTATTCGGTGCCATACATGGTACAATACTAATGTAATAGCCTGTTTTATATTGGAGCATAAACTGACTATGCTCTAGTCTTGACTATGACTTTCTTGCTCTTATAATTGCAGTATATGTTTGTAACGGTTTTAAAGCATTTCTCCCAAGTTACATGTAACGTGTCAAGGATCATTTTAGTATATCAAATTGATTGATTCTGTGTGAAGCTGAAGTCTTCAATACACTGCTTCTACTGTGCTCTTCACATTAGCATGAGCAGACTATCTCTAAGAGCTATTCACAAGAGGCTGCTCTCTGGGATCTCCCCTAGAACCAAAGCCACATTGTTTAATGGGAATTCATTAGAATGGACAGTTTGTTCCATCCTAGCAGACACTTTGCAATTGATTATCCACTCACTGGCCATTTTTAGTCACACTAATGTTTGGCTGATATTATCTCCATGGAGCCCCAAGTAAACAGATGAGGATAGTAACTGGTGTGCTGTGGAAAATAAAAAGGACCCATCATTTGGTTTTTATTTGTTCCCCAAGACAGACAATTGAAGTCATGCAGCCATCATCAAATAGCGCCATAATGTGTTATACACCAGCAGGTTATTGCTTTGGCCAATTATGTTATCTGGATGATGCAGTAATTTATACTTATATATGGAGAACTTCTAAGCCAGTGGTTCTCAACCTATCTAATGCCGTGACCCCTTGATAAAATTTCCCAAGTTGTGGAGACCCCTAACAGTAAAATTATTTTTGTAGCGTGGGTTGTCAGCACCCAAGACAAGTAATTTGCACCCCCAACCTGCGGACATTTAGCACTCCTTGAGTCCCTTCCACTCATACAGTATTAAAACCCCTTATGGCACATTTTAGGATGTACCACTCTCTCCTTGTTCTCCTTTCTTTCCCTTTTATCCCTCTCTATCCTAATTTCTTGTTTTTTTGCCCATCCCCCTCTCTAGCCGTCTTGTTCTTTATCTGTTTCTTTCTCTCCCTTTTTCTTTGCTCCTCCCCCTCTTTCCTCTCCCTTTCATGTATTCTCTATTTTTATTCCTTCTCTTACTCCTTGGTGGGGGGAACGGGATGAGTGGCAGTGCTGGCGGGGAGTTGGGATGAGAGGCAGTGCTGGTGGGGAGTTGGGATGAGTGGCAGTGCTGGCGGGGAGTTGGGATGAGCGGCAGTGCTGGCGGGGAGTTGGGATGAGCGGCAGTGCTGGCGGGGAGTTGGGATGAGCGGCAGTGCTGGCGGGGAGTTGGGATGAGCGGCAGTGCTGGCGGGGAGTTGGGATGAGCGGCAGTGCTGGCGGGGAGTTGGGATGAGTTGCAGTGCTGGGGGGGAGTTGGGATGAGTGGCAGTGCTGGGGGGGAGTTCTGATCAGCCAACTTGAGTGCTCTGATCAAGGTTATCTGCTGATCTGAGAACTGTAGTGGGGACTTTTTATGGCAACTATAATCACAGGTAGTGTTACTCACTGTGTCTCCGGCTTCACTGTGTCTCTGACTTTGTGGTGTCTCGTAGCAGTGACACCTATACCGAAATCAGGAGATAGGGTTTCCTCCAGCCCCTCCCATTTCACATTCCTCACCAGTCAGCTGACCTCTAGTTTCTGCCCCCCAGCCATGCCGTGAACTGAATGGGCAGCTGTGAACAGGCTGAGTGGGCGGCCACGGGCTCCAGGAACAGCCCAGCTGGGCGGCCACAAAAAGCTGGGCGAGCGGTGCGGGCTTCAGGATCAGCCCAGGATTCAGTGACCCCTGGCAAATCATCATTCCCCCCCCCAGGTTGAGAACCACTGTTCTAAGCCACTAGAACACTGGTAATTAAGCCACTGCTAAGTAACACTGGGGATAGTAGTAGAGATGTAAGCTATTTTTTCAGGAAGACATTCTGAAAATGATCATTTACTGGTTGTAGATCTAGACCTCAACAATTACGCACTGCAACAGCCATTAAGAAAATGACAGGGCCAGGTTTGGTGATGTCTAGTAATGGTTTGTGTGGATGGCAGGACAGCCACAGCACATCTTTCAGCCAATAGTGAGCCAAAGTGCAGTAGTGCACAGTTAGCGTTTTCTGGATTTAGAGTAGAAAAAGATTTCTGGATTTAGTTCACAATGTTTGATAGTCATTTAGCTATTCAGGTAAATAGCATATTATATCCATCATGTGATCAAGCTGAACAATGCCATATACACTATATTACCAAACGTATTGGGATGCCCGCCTTTACACACACATGTACTTTAATGTCATCCCAGTCTTAGTCCGTAGGGTTCAATATTGAGTTGGCCCACCTATAACAGCTTAAAAGCTTCTGGGAAGACTGTCCACAAAGTTTAGGAGTGTGTCTATGGGAATGTTTGACCATTCTTCCGAAAGCGCATTTGTGAGGTCAGGCACTGATATGGACGAGAAGGCCTGACTTGCAGTCTTTGCTCTAATTTATTCTAAAGGTGTTCTATCGGGTTGAGGTCAGGACTGACTCTGTCAAGTTCCTCAACCCCAAACTCGCTCATCCATGTCTTCATGGACCTTGCTTTGTGCACTGGTGTGCAGTCATGTTGGAACAGGAAGGGCCCATGCCCAAACTGTTCCCACAAAGTTGAGAACATGAAATTGTCCAAAATGTCTTGGTATGCTTTAAGAGTTCCCTTCACTGGAACTATGGAGCCAAGCCCAACTCCTGGAAAACAACCCCACACCATAATCCTCCCATCACCAAATGATTTGGTCCAGTGCACAAAGCAAGGTCCATAAAGACATGGATGAGCGACTTTGGGGTGGAGGAACTTGACTGGCCTGCACAGAGTCCTGACCTCAAACTGATAGAACACCTTTGGGATAAATTAGAGCGGAGACTGTGAGCCAGGCCTTCAAATCTACATCAGTGCCTGACCTCACAAATGCGCTTCTGGAAGAATGGTCAAACATTTCCATAGACACACTGCTAAACCTTGTGGACAGCCTTCCCAGAAGAGTTGAAGCTTTTATAGCTGAAAAGGGTGGGCCAACTCAATATTGAAATTATTTCTCAGGGGGATAGAGCTGGAGATAGGGTGAGGAAGGCAGCCAAAGCTGATTTTATTATTTCAACTTTATCTGGGCATTTTTTAAATTTTGCATTAAACTGGAGTTAGACTTTAACCTGACTAAACCATCCCATAGCAAAATCAAGGACATAAACCCAGAAAACTACTTCTTGAGACCCTGGGCTCACAGGAAGTGGGTTTAAATAATTTAATTTAGAAGACTGAAAGGGTGGGAATTGCAGTCAAGACTGATTTTTTTTTTTGTTGTTTTTTAGTTGGATTTCCATCATTTTTTTTTTGAGTTGAGCTTTAACCAAACTAAGGCCGGCCATACACGGAGCAAATTTCTTTACTGTGCATTAGACATGTGCACTGAAAAAAAATTGGTTCATTTTCATTTCATTCGTCTTTTTGCTTTTTTTGAAAATTAGAAAATTCGCAAATCCGAAAATTCGTATTTTCAAATTTCCGAATTACGAATTTCTAAATTTTCAAATTTCCAAATTTTGAATTTTCGGAAATTCAAAAATTCGAAAATCTGAAAATCTGAAAAAAAGAAAGAAAATCAGTAAAATTTGAAATAATAACTAACTAATAATAACTAACTAGTAAACTAGTACATTATAGGTATTGGAATTTCCTTTCAAATTTGGCTGTTCTGATCGTAACGAATACAAATTTATCTAATTATCCACCTCTTAATCTAATTTAAGTTACGAATTATCCAAAATAACGAATGCCGCATCTAATCAAATGGAATGGAACAAAAATAATAGTAAATAATAATAATGAAAAGGTTTTATTATTATTATTGTTATTTATTATTATTAGATAGGTTACATTCCATTCGTTTAGATACAGCATTCGCTATTTCAGATAATTCGTAACTTCAGATAAATTCATACTCGTTACGTTCACTAACAGCCAAATTTGAAAGGAAATTCCAATACTATAATTTAATAGTTATTATTAGTTAGTTATTATTTCAGACATTCGGGTTTTCAACTTTTCGGATTTTCACTCTTTTGAATTTTTTTAGATTTTCATTCTTATTTTCGGATTTTCAAATTTCCAAATTTCCGAATTCGAATTTTCCAATTTTCCAATTTTCGAAATTTTCAAATCTTGAATTTCGAATTTCTGAAATTTCCAATTTACGAAATTTCCAATTTCTGAAATTTTGAATATTCCAAATTCCAAAATTCCGAATTTCCGAATTATCAAAATTTCAAATTTTCGGAAATTCGAAAATTCGGAAATTTGAAAATTTGCAAATTCGAAATTTCGGAAATTGAAAAATTCTGAAAATTTCAAAAAATTTCAAAAAATTTCAAAAAATTCGGAAATTCAGAAAAAACAAATTCGGAATTAAACGAATTGCACATGTCTACTGTGCATGCATTGACTCTTATCATTGAAAAGATGGAATAGATTGTGACTGTTGCTAGCAACATGCAAGTCAAGTAAAGTCAAGTAAGAATAGAGACATGTTTCATTGCATCATTCTAGGTGAGATACATGCCTTTCTATGGCCAAAGAAAGCTAGCTATAGACAAGTAGATATCTTATGGACAATGACAGGCAGGGATCACACTGACCTACCTGCCTCAGCATTCTTCTTAGCTAGGCTGATAGTTGCTGCTAGTACATAAAGGGGTTGATTTACTAAAAGTAAATTTGCAAGTGAAGTTGCACTTTGCATGTGAAATTTACCCACAGTGATTGGGGTAAAATTTCACTTTGCAAAAAATACCCAATGATGTGTAAAAAAAAAAAAAATAGAATTTTTACTTTAACATGATTGGATGATGGAAGGCGGCACACAGTGTCACCTCATTCACTGAACTGCAAAGAGCAACTTCACTGGCAAAGTAAATAGTAAATTTGCCTTTAGTAAAACAATCCAAATAGTCTTCTCCCCTTTACTTCACAGAAAAGAAAATCATTGCAATAAAAGGAACAACTGTCATATTTTCTTGTGCTAAGACAAGCAAAGAGCACTCATTATTTGCCCCATGGAAACTCTTACATGGTAAATTGTCCAGATACGAACAGATGTTTTATTACAATGCTGTAAGGATCTAGCTATTCAATGTCGCACACTGACGGTTTTGTAATGCTGATTTGTTTTTGAAAATAAAAACCTTTTGCTGTTAAAAAAAAAATTGTCCAGATACTGCCGTTAAATCCAGACTAAAGCATCAGTAGAATGGATAATTAGTCCTTAGTGTGGATTTTTAAGTGTCAAATGTTAGAAGATTTTTATGTATAGTAATTGAGAAACAGTGCTATCAGTAAAGCATTCTGCAGCAGTGCTTATCAAATCTACTACCCATTGTAAGTAATGAAACGACAAAATATACATAGAAACAAGCTTTTTTAATTAACGTACATTAACAAAAATATGTATATTAATTTACACCTGTAAATAACTGCCTCCAATTTCCATCCAAAACCGGCACCTATACATACTTACTAATCCAGCTCTTGCCCAGTTCTCTGAATGCCACCAGTTTCCTGAAAATGTTAGTACGTGGGAATGGGAAAAAAGATGCACACTCTCCTGTTCTGTAACAATGCAGTGCTTGGTGCCTGAGCAGTAGATTACCAGACCAGAACACCATCATTTTGGAAGGCCTAGGATAGAATGCTGCTTCAGGAAAAGTCACAGATGTTTGCAGGGTCACCAGCCCTGATCAGAGTTGTGGATCAGAGTTGCAGCAGTAGGTTTGGGCATTGCAGGGTGCCTCAAATAGAGTAGGTTAAAGCATAGTTTGCTCACTATACTTAGCAAAGCTGTAAATAATTAGGTCAGCTCAGTGTGCTCAGCTGCTGCCAGTCTGGTCTAATAGCTCCCTCTGCATCTAGAGAACCTGAGAAGTTTCTGGATGATAGGAGCTATGCAGATGGCATAATGAATAATGATACAGCACTGGCCTATCCCGGAGAGGCAGGCTCTGATGGCATGCTGGAAGACTGTATATATTCTGTGAGCACACTGAGCTTGGAGTCTTTTCCTGGAGAGGATTAGTCCAGCCTGGAGGAGCACACTGCCCTTCCCAGGCACTACTGCTAGGTCTGCTGTCGTGAGACCTCAGGTGGGCGACTTGAGAGTCTGGATGCTAAGACCCTGGAGCTAAAGAAAGCTGACTGAGGAAAGGCTGTCCGCAGAAGATCCAGTTTGGTATCACTGGAGTAAGCTGTCGCTTTGAGGTTGGAAGCAGGCAACCAACTGTTCCTTGGGCCTTTTGTGAGTACAGAAGTTATGAAAGATCTTGGAGACCTTTGTGCTTATGCCAACTGTTCTGTCCTCACTACACATTTCCCTGTGTGTAACTTGACAAGCAGCTAAGCCTTCCTACTCTGCAATAAACCAGACTGAATGTAATCTTGAAGCGTTATTAACAAAACAGGGTGGGGTAAAACTATTAAGAGAAAAACAAATAAGAAGTACATCTAATAAGTATATAAAATATTCATAAAATACAATGAGTAAGCTAGGCAGTAGATGGCGATAAATAATAATAACCAGCGATGCTGCATTTAGGGGATGCAAGCTTTAATCCAACGTGTGCTCTGGTTCCTTCTTTCAGTCTCTAAGATGGAGTCTGTGCTCCCAGGGTGCATCTGTTTCTTTAGACTAAAGAATGATGGGAACTTTGTTAAAGCTGAACAGTTTCTAGTTTCTGCAAAAACAATACATTTACCACTGGCTCCATCTTGTGGTCAAATCTGATATTGCAAGCAGAACAACTTAATGAATATCCTGCTGGAGGCAGAACACCAACCCTCTGATACAGGAAGTCCCCGAGTTACAAACACAATAGGGACTGTAGGTTTGTTCGTAAGTCAAAGTTGTTCATAAGTTGCAACACTGCATTTGTAAGTGTAACTTCCGGTTGGAACACTGCATTGGTAAGTGTAACGTCCGACTGTGCGTGGATGTGGGATGTTCCGGGCGCTTATTATGTTATCTGGGGCTCTTCTGGCCATGCAGTACATGTAGTACTGCAGTATGGGATGTATCCGGAGGTATCCAGGACCAGCGTGGAGCACAAGTGGCCGGTATTTGAGGCCGTTTGTAAGTAGGAGTAACTCCCTAAGGCCCCATACACACACGATTGGAAATTCCGCTAGGAAAAGTCCGATGTGAGCTTTTTGTTGGAAATACCGACCGTGTGTATGCTCCATCAGATTTTTGCTGGCGGAATTTCCGCCAGCAAAAGATTGAGAGCAGGTTCTCTATTTTTCCGACGGAAAAAATTCCTATCAGAAATTCCGATCGTCTGTAGCATTTCCAACGCGCAAAATTCCTACGCATGCTCGGAAACAATTCAACACATTCTCGGAAGCATTGAACTTCATTTTCTCGGCTCGTCGTAGTGTTGTATGTCACCGCGTTCTTGACGGTCGAAGGTTCAGAGAACTTTTGTGTGACCGTGTGTATGCAAGGCAAGCTTTAGTGGAATTCCGTCGGAAAAACCATCCAAGGTTTTTCTGACGGAAATTCCGATCGTGTGTACAGGGCATTAGACTGCTTATTGAAGAAACGTGTGAATGAGCCTGTGTGCCTAGCTGCGGGGCAAAGTCTGTGAGGAAGACCTGGACAGTAATCCTGTGGCTCCCACGGGAGTAGCTCTACATACACATATTTTATTTTTATATACCTTTAAAAAAAAAATAAAAAGCTCTAATTTGAATCTGATTGTTGGTTATGAATATCTCAGACAGTTCTAACACAAAATTCAGGAGCACACAATTGCATCTTCAAAGTAGTAATCGCCCAACTGCATCCATACAGTCTTCAATATAGTACTCCTGACATAGAAATAAAAGCCCAAGCTTGGCAAGATCATGTTTTTACCTGTTTCTAAAGTTAATAGTAATAAAGTTCACCGTATATCTTCCATCACTTGCCTTTCAAGGGCACTGTAAATTTTGAATTGAAAACTGCTTAGGTCTACCGAATTCACTGAGATTCTATACCCAGGAGGCAGACAATTATCAATTTTCCTCCCTACGTATTAAAGCTTAGAAAGAACTCAAGTGATTTCATCCCATAGAACGCTGTTGACATTTGTTTGTACGATTTACTCAGCATTTTACAGCATAATTAACTCATAGCTAAGTAAAGCACTAAACATGATTTCTTTAAACTTGAATGACCTTCTTCCCGGAGTTAATCTGAACATTTAACAGACTTAATAAATATATGTCTAATTTAAACCAGGTGGCAGCAAATTGAAACCACAGGCTCTGAACTATGAATTTTCCTTCTCATGTTAGAAGTACCCCTTGAGACAATTTTTAGAGTCCCATGATTATGTGAGAGGCAACGTGTGTGTATCTTTTTCATTAAATTCCCTATGATATGTGCTTGGCTGAGTCCTGTTAAAGTTTGTAAAGAATTATGATAACATTTTAGTGTATTTTCAGACGCTGGTCCTTTTAAGGCTATTTTTGGTTCAAAAGGAAATGGTGCTATAAAAGCTTATTTGTTTAGTGAGAAATAGCATAGGCCATTATGAAGATAAAAGTCAAATCGGCCTAAAATCATATTGAAAATATTATCATGATATCTGTAGTGGCATTTAGGAAAACAACACCTAACCTGAAAAGCAAAATCCATTTATTGTTATCAGGGGTCTTTGTTGTGGAAAGATTGTATCTGCTTATGTAAAATAACAAATGTTCCAGATTGAATACAGTACCTAACAATAGCTGGTCGACTTTACAAGATGAAAATTTGCTACTTATCCACAAAGAATGTTAAAGAGGAAGTAAACCCTGATGGGTTTACTTCCTCTTTGTTTCCCTGCAAAGGTAAAGCATAATTCCTGTTTCTTGTCTGGTCTTTAGCCTAGGCTTATGACATCATGCACAGCTCTCTCTCTCACTCCCGTGAGAGTTTGTCAGGAAGGGAGGGGGATGAGTCATAAGAGGGGCAATGAGAGTTGCAGAGCTGGAGGTGTGCCTCTGTGTGTCCGTGTAAATCCAGGAAGTGAACAGGCAGCAGCTTCAGCTGCCCACAATTAAAGTGGCAGCAGCCAGACTCAGTGGAGGGAGATTTCTGCAGCATATTTGGCAAGTACAGAATCACAGTATATATAAAAAAGTAGTTGGAGGGAAGCTTCAGAATGACAAAGATGTTTTTATTACAAATTATGTGAGCAGACTGCAGTTCCTCTTTAAGTAAATATCTGGTCAAATGCCAAATCTGCATAGTGTCCTGGTCCTATTGATGATAGAAAATCACAACCGCTGGAGGTGCTCACAGGGCTGGAGGAGAAGTTCCAGGACCCCTATGTGTAAAGGGCGGAAGTGATGTCAGCTTGGGGACAGACTGTCTTTACATCTCCTCCAGGATGTTAGCACCTCCAGCAGTCGTGATTTGCTATCATCGGTGGGACCGCGACACTATGCAGATTTTGCATTTGACCAGACATGTCTTTAAAGCGGAGTTCCCACTGATATTTTTTTTTTTAGTAACCATATATTTTGTTAAGAAGGACAATTTAAAGAACTCACTTTTTTATGCAGAATCGGTCATGGATTGAGGATTTCGTAGGGGAATATGCTTTATATTCTTCTTTCTGGGCAGTTTCCATAGTGTTTGTAGGCATGTGAAGCCCACAAGCACTATCTTCTGGGCTCTGGTGCGACCATCATGCACCGCCCGTTCACGTGCATGCGCCGTACACTTCAGATGTTGCCATCACAACGGGAACCATCGTCAGAAGTGCTTGCCCCTGTTGTGATGGCAACGAAGACCTTGGCGCTGCCCAGTGACTCATGGGAAATGATGACAGACAGGAAGTGATGTCAGGTGCCTTGGAGAGGAAGAAGCAGATTACGAGGGACCCCCTAGCAACAGACCTAAAAAGGTGAGTTAAAATTTTTTTTTCACAGGTCCTTGTATTTAATGCTGCTGAATACTGTAAAAAAAAAATTATGAGTGGAACTCCGCTTTAAAGTGATTGTAAAGTCTCATTTTTTTTTCTATTAAAATAACAAACGTGTTGTACTTACCTGCTCTGTGCAGTGGATTAGCACAGAGCAGCCCCAATCCTCCTCTTCTCTGGTGCCTATTCTGTTCTCCTGGCTATGGGGGCACCCAAGCCGAGCTGCAGCTCCCTTTGTCCATTCAGACATAGAACTGCGGTTCAATCACACCCCCTCTCTCTCCTGATTGGCTAACTGACTTTGATTGACAGCAGCGGGAGCCAATGGCACTGCTGCTGAGTCCAGGACGACCAAAACACTCGTGGACATCGCTGGACAGAGATGGGGCTCAGGTAAGTATTAGGGGGGCCGAGGAGGGCTGCACACAGAAACCTTTTTATCTTAATGCATAGAATGCATCAAAATAAAAATAAAAAACTTTGGCCTTTACAACCCCTTCAATGTGAGTTATAACATTTTTAATAAACTGCCCATTAGATGGCACTTCCCTTTTTATATACACTTACACAGGAGCGGTGGGGGAAATTGCATGCGATTCGGGTTGGAATCGCACCGCATTTCTGTTCAAATCATATGAGATTCTTTGCAGTGCGATTTGCGCTCATTAATTTTGTATTGACGCAAATCGCACTGCAAAGTATCGGTTTCGGTATCAGGAGCATTTTCGCGAGAACTCGTGAAAATGCTCAGTATCGGCACTGATAGCGATACCGGTATTGGTATGAGTGCATCCCTATTGCAAAGTACATGAAAAAAAGTAAAACATATTTGTTCCCGCATAGTACAATTTTATTATCAGTTGAACCTGGCAAAAGATCTGTCATTTACCCATTTCCTTTAATAGTGTGACAACAGTGTTCATTCTGCAGTGAAACCATGCAGCAGCATTGTCAACCTTTGGATAGGGTAGTCTATGTCCTCATGCGCAAGGGTGCATGAGGACATTAAACCTACATTATGTGCATATTTCCTTGCCTGGGAGTTACAGCTGCATTGTACAGCCACCCATTTTAATGAATGGCTGTGCCTTAGCTGGCTGCACATGGGTTGATGCCATACTATAAACATATGAATGTGCACAGGCTTAAATCCCGGGGACACACAAAAGCTGTCACACACTGGCATCAACCAAATATGGCAATGTGGCGTTATTAGGTGAAGAAAGTCACAATTATCTCTGCCCCTTTGTGCAGGTGTTCTAGCAGAGCAGAGAATGACCCGGCCGCAGCTGACAGGGCCAGCAGGGATGTAGTGTGTCATGTGACAGCTTCCAACTGATTCTACTGAACTGGGTTTGGACCAAGTTCTGACCAAATCCAGCTCAACAGTTTGCACATTGCTTTACAATATAAAAGGAGGCAATACACCAACAATACAATTCAATACAAGAGGGTTAGAAGGGCCCTGCCCCTACGAGGTTACAATCTAAGAGGGAGGGGCTGGTGAAACAAAAGGTAGTAACTGTCAGGGATGAACTGATGAGAGAAGTAGAAGGTTTGGTTGTCAGCTGGAGGCAGGATAGGCCTCCATGAAGAGATGAGTTTTCAGGAATCGCCTAAAAGTGGACAGAGTAGGAGATAACTGGACAGATTGGGGTAGTGAGTTCCAGAGGTTGGGGAGGCTCTGAAGAAGTCCTGGAGAAGAGCATGGGATAAGGAAACAAGGGAGCTAGCGAGCAGAAGGTCTTGGGAGGAGAGGACGGTTTGGATGATATTTGGAGATATGATTGGTGATGTAGCTCGGGGCAGAATTGTAAATGGCTTTGTATGTTATTGTTAGTGTTTTGAATTTTATTCATTGGGCAATAGGAAGCCAGTGGAGGGTTTGGCAGAGAGGAGTGGCAGACACTGAATGGTTGGTAAGGTGGATGAGTATGGCAGCAGCATTCATGAGAGACTGAAGAGGGGATAGCTTGCGGAGAGGTAGGACAATGAGGAGGGAGTTACAATAGTCAAGGCGAGAGATAACAATAATAGGCAAATATATTCAGCAGTGGCTGCACGCTGATAATAAGGAAATGGTAAAAGCAAACAGAGCAACAAGTTCAATAATGACAGATGGAATCACGGTTTTGCCATTTGAACATCAACAAACAAAATATACCAGTTTACTTTTCTTTACTTAGCTAGATTTACTATAGTATCAGTTTTAAATTTGTCAGCTGGCAAACTCACAGATCTGTATTGCAACGCTAAACCACTGCTCAGAGACAAATTTCTTTCCAATTGGCAACCAATGTTCTGCCTTTTTAAGATACTACACACCAAAAGAAGTTTTTCACACCGAAGAACTGATCGGGTCTGCCTATCAGTTTTTCAGGCGGGTCTGATTGGACCATCCATTGCTCTGTATGGAGCGGCGGATGTCAATGGACATGTGTCTGTTGACACCTGCCAACATCCCATCCGATCCTGTTCCTCCTCCGCCCAACGGATCAGATGACAGTCAGATGGAAATGGACAGGTGGTCCATTCCATTTGACAACCCATAGGACAGCGGTCTGTGTCAGTTTCCGCTCAGCATCAGTGGAGCGGACACGGACCTGTCATCCGCCTGCTCAGCATGGATCAGCAGAGAGATACCCTGCAAAGTGGGTGGATCCGCTGGTAGACTCCACCAGTATGGAAGGGATCTAACAGGTGTGTAGTCCTTTAGGATGATTCACTTGATATCCAAGAGACAGTCATTGTAGCACAAGGAACTATGAGATTGTAGGCCACACACCCTTCCCCTTAATATAACCAAATCCCAACTCTGCTAAATATATACCATACACCATTTTGGCAAATAATTGGCCGCGGCACCTTTATTGGTATAATTATTAAACAAATTCTTTCTTTTGTTCAAATTAAACTTATCATAACTTTAATTCACACCAAATAAATACACTGCCCAGTTATCAGAACTCAAGCAGCAAACGAACCACAGTTTTCATATATCAAAAATCCCCCCTGAGATCCAGGGTGATCCTACCACATAAGAGGTGCACGCGACAAGGGAGGGAGAGAGGGAGTTCTTCTGGTACTGCTCCGGTCCAAAGGGGAAAAGGAAATAAGCCCCACTGCAGGTTTCTTATATAGACACCTCCAGGCTTCCAGAACCATCCCATTGATCGGATTGGACCCTTGTTACCTGTACCATAAATTTAAAGAGACTGTAACCCAATTCCTGCCTACCTTAACCCCTATTTAACCTGATCAAATATAACGCATGTGTGCTGGTCACAATCTCATGCAGATGGGCCCCGAATTTGTGCCCCCCCTTTATATGAGATTGTAGGCCACATACCCTTCCCCTTAATATAACCAAATCCCAACTCTGCTAAATATAACAATACCATACACCATTTTGGCAAATAATTGGCCGCGGCACCTTTATTGGTATAATTATTAAACATAAATTCTTTTATTCAAATTAAACTTATCATAACTTTAATTCACACCAAATAAATACACTGCCCAGTTATCATAACTCGAGCAGCAAACGAACCACAGTTTTCATATATCAAAAATCCCCACCAGCCGGACTTGAAATCAAGTCCGGCCCACCCCCACCACCGCGGTCATCTCAATCCCCGACTGCAGACCTAAATTAAACAAATCAACACCTACTTCTGAGAGGTGAACCCCATCAGCCCTGTAAAACCCGGGGATCCCTCCTCCAAATCTATGTGCCTATATGACAAACCGCCAATACTAGGCATGAATTTTTCCACGGCTCTGTTCACCCTTTTTCTCATTCTTTCCATCACTTTCTTCTGAGGCGAAGGCAGCCAAGAAAGACGTGGGATTATCTCAGAAAACACAATAGTCGTGCCCGGAGAAGTCAACATAAATCGGTGAAGATCCCTTCTGATCATAAATAACAAATCTAATGTTCTAACATTACCTAAATCGTTACCCCTGACATGTAGCACTAAAATGGATGTCGGGGGCCACACCTGAAACAATCTGGTTAAATGAAAATATAATTGATGCCCAATTCTTTAATAGCCAAGTCATCCATTCCCCTTCTGGCAGCTTCTGATGCTACGCCTATTCTAAAAGAATGGGAAGAGAACCGGAAGCCATGGAAACCCATTAATTTTTAAACACAAAATTAAACTGATATTGTGACATTGGTACTAAGTTACAATGAATGAGTAAATGGCCGGTTACCTGTGGCCTGACCTCAATGAATTGTCGTACCGCAGAGACCAGGCACATGGACTTATCATCATGCTCCCGCAAGGTAATCCATGTACCCCACCCGCATTGATCTGTTTTAGAACGCCGCAGCCATATGTGAATCGCTGAGTGTTCCAAATGTACTTGCTCATAAAGGAGGCCCGAGCTGCCAAATTTGGAGCCCGGCACAAGCTCTGAGATGCGAAAAGCACCAAAGAATCCTAACACAAAAGCTGTTCTGAAAAGCAATGCTTCATATTCAGAATAGCAAACTGTTGATGTAGCTGCACAAAGGCCACTAAGCATGGTTAGCGAAATTGGCCTTCTGCTGTCCGAAACAAAAGACTTTCTCTTGTACCCTTTAATTGCCTGCTTCACCAAAAAATATAACATACAGGACGACAGGCTCTTCAAACGACAGAAAAAGGAAATCCCGGCTAAGGACTTCAACAAGTGACTGCCTGAAAAACCTTGCTGCATTAGGGAAGACACGAAAGCCAGAATCCCTATTTCCGATGGTCTGTCGCCATCTAGGCCTGCTGAGCTTGCAAAGGATAACCAATTCCGCCATGCAGCCGAGTAGCTGGCCCAAGTCCTAGGCGCCACTGATTCCTGGATAGCCTCTGATGCCAACGTCAGATCAACGTCCACACATGCTCCGGACACCTGGTGCCTTCTACATCTGCCTCTGGCATCAATTACCGAAAACGGTCCATCTGAAACCGGGATAAGGAATCAGCTATAACATTCAATTTCCCTGGCGTATGTTTAGCCTTCAACCAAATATTGTATTGAAGACATAAGAAAACAAGACGACGCAGCACCTTAATAACCCACAATGAGCTGGAAGAAAGGCAATTCACTGCAAAAAGAACCCCTTTTTTGTCTGTTTCGACCAAAATCCTTCTATTCGCAAAATATCCACCCCATAGTTCAATTGATACCAAGACTGTGAACAGTTCCAAAAGCACAATGTTTCTCGTAACATTCCAACTTATCCAAGAATCTGGCCAAGCTGCACAACACCAATGAGATTCCCAGATGGCCGCAAAACCTTTCGAGCCAGCTGCATCGGTAAATAAATGAAAATCCGGAGCGAACACAAAATCCTGCTGAAACAAAGATCGCCCGTTAATAGACTCCAAAAAATTTGCCCAAACCCGTAAATCCTCCTTCAGGGAGGTAGTCAACCTTACATGGGCAAACGGAGACTTCAGGCCAGAAAATTGCTAGCACTTCAACTGCTGCCTTTTCAGTTGGTAGACTCTGCCCCCTTCCGTGAGTTTGTGGAATGTGTGGTTCTTCAGTGGCAGGTTCCCAAACGCCACTTTTTTTCATGGAAGGCGATTCCGGCTCGCTACCGGCATGTGGAAGGCAATGTCTTGGCCTCGCTGGACAGGGCGGTCAGCGGTAAGGTGCATATTACCGCTGACTCATGGTCCAGCAGGCATAGATAGGTACCTATCTTTCACGGCCACTGGGTGACTCTGCTGGCAGCTGGGAAGGATGCAGGACAGGGTGCAGTAGTGTTGGAGGTTGTTCCGCCATCACGCCTCCAAAATGCTACTAGAGGTGGTTCTGAAACACCTTTCTCCACCACCCCCTCCTCTTCTTCTTCCTCCAAGGCCTCTTCCTGTGCTGGTTTGTCCACGGAACCAGCGGTGCTTCGTAGGCGTTCAAGGGGCTACGCAAGTAAGTAGGCAAAAAGATGCCATGCGATGCTTGAGCTGGTGTGCTTGGGGGACAGGAGCCACACTGGGGCAGAGATTCTGTCAGCTCTGCAGGGGCAGGCTCAGAGGTGGTTGACGCCACGCCAGCTTAAGCCAGGAATGGCACCAACCTCCTCTCTGCTCTCTGACAGGGAGACCTGACCCATGTGCCCTGTTTGGCTCACGTCCTTAACTTGGTGGTGCAGAGTAGAGCTGCACGATTCTGGCCAAAATGAGAGTCACAATTTTTTTGCTTAGAATAAAAAGATCACGATTCTCGTGACGTAAAATCTTTCACATTATAGAAAAAAAAAAATGGACTAACTTTACTGGTTAGATTTTTTTTTTTTAATTCATTAAAGTAATTTTTTTTTTCAAAAAAATTGCATTTGAAAGACCGCTGCGCAAATACAGTGTGACATAAAATATTTCAACAACCACCATTTTATTCTCTAGGGTGTCTACTAAAAAAAATATATATGTTTGGGGGTTCTAAGTAATTTTCTAGCAAAAAAAATGATTTTAACTTGAAACCAAAAAATGTCAGAAAAAGGTTTAGTGTTTAAGTGGTTAAACTTTTTTCACTTACACAGGAAGTCTATTCCATTGACAAATTGTTACAATGTTTATACTTAAGTTCAACTGATAAAGAATGTTTTGTTTCTTGGCAGACTGCCCAGTTTTTCTCTTCCTTTCTTTTGAGGGCTGTGGCTTCAGAAGAGCAGAGAGAATTCTTTGCATAGAAAGAATTGTGAAACACTTTAGTCAAGATCGCGATAACGATTCTTGACGATTAATCACGATAACGATTCTTGACGATTAATTGTGCAGCTCTAGTGCAGCGGTGCATTTCCGCCGGTCATATAATGCCAGTGCTCGACTGGCTGACCTCCAAAAGGAATTTAACCTGCCCAAGAACCGCCTAATCTGTGACATACCCACCAGGTGGAACTCAACGTTGGCCATGCTGCAATGGCTGCACACGCAGCAGAGGGCCATCAATGAGTACCTGTGCAACTATGGCACCAGGACAGGGTCAGGGGAGCTTGGTTTTTTTCCCCACGCCAGTGGGTCATGATCAGGGATGCATGCACTGTCCTGTCACCATTTGAGGAGGCCACAAGGATGGTGAGCAGTGACAGTGCATGCATCAGTGACACTGTCCCTCTTGTCCACCTGTTGGAGCACACGCTGCATGGAATAATGGACAGGTCACTTGAGGCAGAACAGAGGGAGGAAGAGGAGGACTTCCTTACCTCTCAAGGCCCCCTTTATCCAGACAGTGTTGCTGCTGGCCTGCCAATCACACAGGAAGAGGATGAGGAGGAGGAGGAGGAGGATTGTGTCAGCATTGAGGTGGAGCCTAGCACTCAGCATCAGCAGCAGTCTTCAAGGGATCAATTACAGTCCCAAGAAACCCATGGACTTGTATGTGGCTGGGAGGAGGTGATTGCGGATCATGTCATCCTCAGTGACCCAGGGGACTCCGGACCGAATGCCTCAGCAAACCTACGCTGCATGGCCTCCCTGATCCTGCAAAGCCTGCAAAAGGATCCTCGTATTCGTGGTATCAAGGAGAGGGATCATTACTGGCTGGCAACCCTCCTTGATCCACGTTACAAGGGTAAGGTTGCGGACATTATCTTGCCGTTGCAGAGGGAGCAGAGGATGAAACATCTTCAGGAGGCCTTGCAAAAAGGTTTGTGCAACGTGTTTCCAGAGCCTGGGAGGTTACAAATTCCTGGTCCTGGACAACATGTTGCTGAGGCTTCGGTCAGTCACAGAAGAAGCGGTGGAGAAGGTGGCCATCTGACCAATGCGTTCATACAATTTTTTAGTCCGCAGCCCCAAGGTATGATCGGTTCCAGCAACCATCGCCAGCGTCTGATTTACATGGTGCAGGAATACCTAGGGGCAAGATCAGACTTGGACACCTTTCCCACCGAAAATCCTCTGGGTTACTGGGTCTTGGGGATGGATCACTGGTCAGAGCTTGCACAGTATGCAACTGAGCTACTAACCTGTCCTGCATCCAGCGTTCTTTTGGAACGCACATTCAGTGCTGCTGGAGGCTTTGTAACCGATCACAGGGTGCGCCTGTGAATGAGTGAATGAATCAGTCTTGGATCACCAGCTATCAAGCACCTGATGCTGATGTAACCGAATAATTTTTTTTAAAATGTGAGATCCCTTCAAGACTGCCTATGCTGATGCTGAGTGACTATCCTGTTATGCTCAGTGACTGTCCTCTTCCTCCTCAATGTTCATGCTGATAGCTTGTATGAACATTTTTGGTTCTGGGCACCACCACCAGTGGCTAAGGCCCAATTTTTCTGCCCCTGTTTAACAGGGACGTGTAACTACAATTTTTGATGCAATACTTTGCAGCAGGGCTCATTCCTGCGCTCCAACTAGAGTATCTGTGAGGGGTTGCAGTGTTGTGACACCAGCACCAGTGCCTAAGGCCCAATTTTTCAGCCCCTGTTTAACAGGGGCGTCTAATTGCAATTTTTGATGCAATACTTTTCAGCAGGGCTCATTCCTGCGCTCCAACTATAGTATCTGTGAGGGGTTGCAGTGTTGTGGCACCAGTGGCTAAGGCCCAATTTTTCTGCCCCTGTTTTAACAGGGGCGTGTAATTACAATTTTTGCTGCAATAATTTGCAGCAGGGCTCATTCATGCTCTCCAACTAGAATTTCTGTGAGGGGTTGCAGTGTTGCAGCCCAATTTTTCTCTCCCTGTTCAACAGGGGAGGGGCATGTAATTACAATTCTTGATCTAATATTTCACAGCAGGGCCCGTTCCTGTGCCCACCAAGAGTAACTGTGAGGCCTTACAGTGTTGTAGCAACACCACCACACAGTCCACCACCAAAGGCCCAATTTTTCTGACCCTGTTCAACAGGGGCATGTAATTACAATTCTTGATCTAATATTTCACAGCAGGGCCCTTTCCTGCGCCCACCAAGAGTAACTGTGAGGGCTTACAGTGTTGTGGCAACACCAACACCTAAGGCCCAAATTTCTGCAGAGTATATAGGGCAGGCCCCTACTTTCAAACATCCAACTTAAAAATGACTCCTACTTTCAAACAGAAGGAGACAACAGGAAGTGAGAGGAAATCTACCCCTAGGAAGGGAAATTCTCTCCTGTAAGAGTTCCTTGTTTCACTAAAAAACCCAAATCTTCTGAACAGGTGCACAGACAGCAAAACAAAGGTTACAGGGGTGATAAACCTTCCCTATGTTTTCCAAAAAGCTTCAAAATAGATTTTTTGGCTGGAGCTACACTTTAAAAATGTACCAGTTCAAAATTACAAACAGATTCTACTTAAGAACAAACCTACAGACCCTGTCTTGTTTGGACCACCTGTATACTGCTGTTCAGAGTATATAGGGCCTGGGGGCCCCACGCCTTTCCTTTTTTTAATTTGAGTGCGGGGTTCCCCTTAATATCCATACAAGACCCAAAGGGGCTGGTAATGGGCTGGGGGGGGAGGGTACCCATGCCTTTTTTCTCAATGATTTTCATCCATATTGCCAGGACCAGACATTACATTAAAGCCGCAAGCAGTTTTAAATTACTTTTATTCCTTTAGAAATGTCATTTTGTGCAGGGACAGTTCTAAACATGGGAAACACTTTACAGGCAAAAATATAGACACCCCCCAGGCACGATATTTAAAAGAATATTTCACTTTTATTTTTTCACTTTAAGCATCATTAAAATAATTTCTCCTGAAAAAACTGCCATTTTTAAAACTTTTTTTGCAGGACCCAGGTCCCCAAACCCTTTTTAGGACAATAGCTTGCATATTAGCCTTTAAAATTCGCACTTTTGATTTCTCACGTTCGAGTCCCATAGACTTTAACGGGGTTCGAAAGTTTGTGTGAACTATCGGTCCGTTCGCAAGTTCTGGTGTGAACCGAATGGGGGGGGGGGGGTGTTCGGCTCATCCCAAGTCCTACTATGTAACTGGCAGTCTTGCTAACTATTGGAAGGATACAGAGCTTCGAAGGGCAGGGAATTGAGGGGGAATGGAATCTACAGGAAAAGCAGTCATTGGCATAGCATTGCAGATTTATATATTATATATATTTTTTAAATATCCTTTTCAGAACTTCCTTCTTCAATCGCTGCTATATTCCCTTTTTCCTTGCTCCCACTGTGGAGCATGAGTCTCTGCAATGTGCATGCTCCCGCTCTGTACTCTCTCTACATACAGACTGTGGCATTCTAAAACATTTTTTAACTTTATACACTAATAGAAAACTGGTGCATCCCAATGGGCCAGCATTTCTCGTTCCCCAGAGTGGGAGGATCCAGGAGCAGATTTGTTCACAAGATTCCAAAAAAGCTATTTGAAGAAATGCTGGATGATCAGAGTATCACTGCTATCTTTCAGTATACTTGGCTTGGGAATCTAGTACAAGTTCCAGCATGACAGTACCCTACAGATGAGAACCGGAGGCAAGTGGGGCTTGGAAGCAGCATGCTATCACTTTTGCCTTAATGACAAGTTTTCATTAAAAAATATATTATTCTGAAAATACATTCTGCAACATATTACCAAGTTTTTCTCTTTTGAGTGTTTGCATTAGTGCACTTGTACATCATAGTTCCCCCTTGCACTTAAAGCGGAGTTCTTTTTTTTTTTTTTTTTTTTTTTTGCATCCTAGCATTATTGCTAATAAAATTTAAAAAAAAAAAGACTATACAATATTCAAGATCGCTTGTTAAAAAATATAAATATCTTACTGTTCTCTTCCCAATCGAGATTGCTTCCTGGAATAACTTGGGAGAGATGTATGCTGGGTAACCAGCATGCACCTCTTGATCTCGTGCATGCGCGATTCAACGGTGGCCGTAGTGCCGAGCACAGTACTGCCAACAGACAACAGACTCCTGGGAAATGATGTGTCATCATTTCCCAGGAGCACAGGCGAGGGAGGAAGTCCTAAGGAGCTCCGCGGACCATGAAGTGGCAGATTACGAGGTCTACATAGAAACAGGCCCTTTCTGGTAAGTAGAAAAAAAAAATTTTCTCCAAATGATTTTTTCTAGGTTAAAAGGAGTCTTTTAATGTAAATGTTTTTTTTAGGGTGGAACTCCGATTTAAGTAAATAAGCTGAGCAGAGGCTAAGTGATTTCTAATTTTTTGATGCAGTGAGAATGGTTAAGTGAGAATGGTTAAATTCCCACCCCAGATACTGAAATGGATCAAATTTGTAAGTTCTCTCTGTGGATCTTTTTAATGCTTTGGTAGATTAATCAGTTTCCATTTAAATTGGCTGTAGTGCATGTGACTATGGGAGAGTCACTAGCTTGTAAGTTTCTTCCATGGCAGGGACTACTGTGAATGGCTTAAGTTCTCTGTAAAATGCAATGGAATTGTCTGCTCTCCAAAAACGAAATAAAATACAGAATCCCAATGAATCAGATGCAATATACTTAATCCCAGTGCTGACTTTAAAGACCCCAAATCAACTGTATACTGATTTTAACTACTGACATTTGTGCAAGTCAATAAATTCAGCAACACACTTTAAAAATCATTCATAACATACTTAAATGAAGTGAAATAATTATAAAATCTATGAAGAAGTCCTCAAACAATAAAAATAAAATAGCTACAAGATTATTTATACTGAAAGCTTCAAAGCATATAAGCTCTAGACTGTTTTGTTATGTATTTCCCTTTAGCTCCTTTCATGTTTTTCCAAATAAGGTTCACAACCAGTCAGTGGCCCGAAAGACACATCTGGTCCCATCATTTTATCTGCAGTTTACAGACATAAATGCTTTTCCAGACTGTTTTACCACAAATTCTCTTGTATTTAGTCCCCGGAGACAAAATTCAGGAGCTTTTTTGTGTGGGAATTGTTTCACAGTCAAGCATGGAGTAGGGCCTCCTAGAGAGGTCAGGGCTGTTTACACCTACATCATATGATGCTTCATGCAGTGCATCTGAGAATGAATATATATATAGATATATATATATAGATATCAATATATCTATATCTATATATATATCTATATATATATATATATATATATATATATATATATATATATTTATATAAATATATATATATAGATATACACACTGTATTGTCAAAAGTTTTGAGATGCCTGCATTTACATGCACATTAAGTTTAATGGCATCCCAGCCTTAGTCCGTAGGGTTCAATATTGAGTTGGCTCACCCTTTGCAGCTATAACAGCTTCAACTCTTATGGGAAGGCTGTCAACAAGGTTTAGGAGTGTATCTATGGGAATGTTTGACCATTCTTCCAGAAGCGCATTTGTGAGGTCAGGCACTGATGTGGACGAGAAGGCCTGGTTTGCAGTCTCCACTCTAATTCATCCCTAATATGTTTTATCAGGTTAAGATCAGGACTCTGTGTCAGCCAGTCAAGTTCCTCCACCCCAAACTCTCTTATCAATGTCTTTACCCAACTCTGCCTCATATACTCTTCCCCTCAGCTTAGATCTGTGGAAAAAAAGCACATTTTGCCAACATACTGTAGATGTGTGACAGTCCAACAGTAACCCCTTGCTGGGTCCCTGGCAATATTTTCTGTACATTTTTCTGTACATTCTGCACATTGTCTAAAATAGTTTTTCTCTGAGCTCATTGGAGCAGCTATTGATTTCTTTGGGGGGTTCTAGATTTCACAGGCTGCAGGTTTGATTGCTTCCCCCTGCATTCTGGAGGTTTCCAGAACATAGAGGACTGGGAAAGTCAATGGGCAGCCTGAATATTTGTTGTACATTAGCCATTCCCTGGGGAAGCATTCCTAGTAGGTGGCTGAGGGGAACCTAAATTATCTGAAGCCTGGAGCAGCCCTGGTCTTGTCCTGCTGGAGCAGATCCCAGCTTCGGGGGTTTTTCTTCTTAGAGGCAGTCCTGTTGTAGTCTGCTGATGTTCATTGAGGTCCCAGCTGTAGCAGAGCTGGGGAGCCTAATCCTAATTTCTTCTGAAGCTAAGGAATTGGTCTAGAGTAGTCATTGAGGAGTGCCTGGTGGAAGCTGGAGATGTGCAGCTGCCCTGAGATATTGTGAGTACTGATCCAAGCTCACGATTCTAGTGACTGTGTGCTGTTCTACTTTTTGGGGTGCCAGCAGTAGCGCTTTCTCAATCTCTCTCTGAGGCTGTTCTTACAGGATCTCCGTTCTGGCCGTCCCCTTTGTTGCTGGTTTAACCCCTTGGCGCCAAGCCTACACAAACATGCGGCCCCACTGGACTGGGCTTTTTTCAGTGGGGCCGCATTTTTGAGCATCTCCCTTTGTGCTGGGAGCAAGCCACACAGCGCACTCCCAGCACATAGACCGGGTCTCAATGAGAGACCCAGGCCCTGTACTAACAATCGGAATTCTGGGCCACCTGATCGCTGTAATAGCCTCTGATTGGCTATGATAGTGATCAGTCACTATGAAGCCCACCCCATGTTTTCTCTCTCTGTGAATGGAGGAAATAGATACATTGTATCTCCCTCTCTCCTTGCAGAGAGAAAAAAAAGTGCATGTAAAAAAAATAATAATAATAATTAAAAAAAAAAAATACAAAAAAATACCTAGATCAAGGTTTAATCTAGGTCAGTACCAGGGTTAGTGTTAGGGTTGAGGTCAGGGTCAAAGGTAAGGGTCAAGTTTTTTTTGGACAGGATTTTTTTTTAATAAGCAGCAGTGTCAGTTAGTATCAGTGTCAGTGTGTTTTAGGTAGGATAAAAAAAGCAAAATGAGCACCATTGTTTCTGGGCTGTACTACGGGTACAAACAACAACTAACATACACATATGTGGTATTGCTGCGACCATCAAGAGCAGGAGAATTTATTTTGGGTTGTTCTTTGGTGGAAAGGAATGGTAGTAGCAAGAAATATACAGCAAAATGTAAAAAATATATACCGTATATACTCGAGTATAAGTCGAATTTTTCAGCACATTTTTTTGTGCTGAAAGTACCCCCCTCGACTTATACTCGAGTCAAGCACTTTTCTGCAGCAAAAAATTTCATTTTCCGAACCGAATTTGGGGCCCCGTATCTCAGGGCCACTTGGTGCTAGAAACCCCAAATTTGGTATGCAAACCCAATGGACCTGGTACCACAACATATCCAAAGCTGGGGTTCCTAGCACCAAGTGGCCCTGAGATACGGGGCCCCAAATCTGGTTCAGAAAATGTCATTCTCTGCTGCAGAAAAGTGCTTGACATTTTCTGAACCGATTTTGGGGCCCCATATCTCAGGGCCACTTGGTGCTAGGAACCCCAAATTTGGTATGCAAACCCAATGGACCTGGTACCATAACATATCCAAACCTGGGGTTCCTAGCACCAAGTGGCCCTGAGATACGGGGCCCCAAATCTGGTTCAGAAAATGTCATTCTCTGCTGCAGAAAAGTGCTTGACATTTTCTGAACTGATTTTTGGGGCCCTGTATCTCAGGGCCACTTGGTGCTAGAAGCCCCAGCTTTGGAAATTTTATGGTGCTAGTTCCACTGGGTTTGCACACCAAATTTGGGGTTCTTAGCACTAAGTGGCCCTGAAATACAGGGCCCCAAATTCGGTCAACTGGGTCTATCTGCAGCAATGTCATTTCGGGACCCTTTGGGTTCAGAGACCTCAAATTTTGGCTGCAGCTAGGGGGCATCTAGGAACCCTTAACTACCGAGTTTGAAGTTCAGGGGACCTATGGTTGCAAATGGGCACAGTGAGGCATGCAAATGGGCATTGTTGACCCTCTTTTCCACTTACAGTAGCTGTGCATTTCTCACCCTCGTCTTATACTCGGGTCAATAAGTTTTTCCCATTTTTTTGTGGTAAATTAGGGTCTCGACTTATACTCGGAACGACTTATACTCGAGTATATACGGTATATATTTTTTACTATTTTGGGCCAATTTTCCTTTGACAATAAAAAAAAATCAGGAGATATCCAATACCATTTACCATCAAATAAAAGCCCAATTTGTCCTGAAAAAAACAAGGTATAATCCACCTGGATGCACAAAGTAGTTGTGACGATATGTACAGTTTTACTGACACATGTCAAAGTTGCAAAACTGTGCTTAGGCATTAAGATTTGTTTTATCCTTAGGTGCGAAGGGTTCAAAGAAGCTTCACCTGGTGAATTATGTCCTCCTTTTACAAGTCAGCATTTCGGAGTATCCCATATCACCTCAATCCAGCAATCAATTATAAAAATGTTAGCAGGGTATTGAATTATGTGCTAGAAGCTTCTTGTATACAGTAGAATACTTTACTTTCATGGAGGAATATCAGAACATGTCTTACCGCATTAGAAACATGAAACAGGAACAAGGAGCATACAAGTACACTGAGCATAGACAGAACGTACATTACTACATTACCATAGAATACACATTATAACAGTGCCACCTGCTGGTATAGATAGGTATAATGCATATATACAGTTCACAATATAGAATTCTACTTGCTGTTGCTTCTTTCAATACCCCTTCTCAACAGCATGTGGTTTATACATCCCTGGTTGTCTTCAAAAATGGGAATTGGTTTTGATATGTCTATCCCAATGTCCACAAAAAGTTGACAAATCCATATCGCTTCTTGACACGTGTGTGCTGCTGCAATGTACTCTGCTTCAGTTGAAGATAGAGAGACAGTTGTTTGCTTTTTGACTAGACCAACTTATGGTTCCTTCCCCATACTGGAAGATGAATCCACTTGTGGATTTGTCATCTGTGCAGTCCCTGGCCCAATCAGCATCCACATATCCAACCAGTTTTAGATTGGATGTTGCCAGTAACTGTAACTTCATCTGAATTGTTCTTTTAAGGTACTGTATCACTTTTTTACTGCATTCCATTCATGCTGAAAGGGAGCTGAAACTTTCCTGCATAGTATGCCCACTGGAAAAAAAAAAAGTGTGCAAATTAACTACTAAAAATGGTGATAAATATTTGGTGCAAATCAAAAACCAAACCTCAACATAACATATGAAAAAATATATCAGTAAATATGTGTATCCCAACACACAAAAAATAATGAAAGAAAGTCCATTTATTATCTGAAAATAAAACAATAGTCCTTAAATGAATCTCCAGAAAAATAAAACAAAGGTCCTTAAATAAATCTCCAGAAAACAGAACACATATTCCTCGATCCAACCATCTGAGATGCGGTGCACGATGTAAAAATACAAACTGCTTACCAGATAAGTTGGATCTCAAATGATAGAGATCAAAAGCGCCTCAGTCTTTGGGTGTAGAATTTAGTAACCCTTAGTTTGCTCGCTGTAGCCTACTAGAATGCCCTCTATGGCTCTGTTCTCCAGCTTGGATTGCTTTTCACTTGGAATATAGTCATATGCTTTACATCCAAACATTCTGATGTGCCCTATGCTAGGCTATGATCCATGCCACATTTCAAATGAAGTACTTTTAATGTCTCTTGAGGGTAGTCTGTTCTGTAGGTAGGTTACAGTCATGACTGCTTCTCCCCACTACTTGTGAGGTAGGTTGGTATCCGACAACGCATCTGGCCATTTCTATAAAAGTGTGATTTTTCCATTTGGCTACACCGGTTTGTTCAAGAGTGTATGGTAAGGTTGTCTGGTGTACTATTCCTTGTCTCTTAAGATATGAGGCCACTTCTTTGCTTATGTATTATCCGCCATTATCGGTGCGTATTATCCCTGGTTTCCGTTGGAATTTGTTGCTATACATGGCAACAAACTCTTAGTTGTGTACCTGGAATTTGAACCTGGAATGTGTGGGATGTACATCAATGAAATTTAGTAGATATCTGTTCCCGTCTGACGTGGGATTTTCATTGGATCACATACGTCACTGTGTATGAGCTGCAAGGGGTGGGTAGTTTTTAGACATGTGCGGTTCATTCCGAATTAATATTCTGACAAACTCACTTTTCGTTATTCGGAGATTCGGATATATCCGAATTACAATATAATCAAATTTTACCCAATGCTCCGAATAACATAACGAAATTCGTCAGAATTTTGGAGTCATGTTACCTATTTGGTTACATCCTCTCCAACATAGTGGGGAGTTTTGCTTTCTCAGGAGTCAGATACCATACAATAACTTACTCTTGTCACTCCTGTTGCTATCTCTATCTTCACTACCATTTGTTAACAACCTTTGGCTTGTTCCTCAATTACGCTTCTGCTTGATCACAACCTGCAACTACTTGTTACCGACCTTTGGCTTGTTTACTGACTACACTTCTGCTTGATCCCTACCTGCTATATCCTCTACTGGACTCCAGCTTGCTTATCTACTGGTCAAGTGATCCTGAGGACTGTGACCTTGTACTAACATGCAACAAAACCCCTCTCAACCATCAGGAGCTCTGGTGAATACGTTAGTACTTAGACACGGCACCTCGAGTGAGCCCACGTCATTCGCCAGGGTGACCTGCTTGTATATCTATCCTGTTGGTTGGTGGAAGTCTCTCTAATGTTAAAGCTACTGGTCTCTGAGGCTGACTCCTGACAATCACAGAATATACTGGCCCAAAGATGGAGTCCGCTATAGCAAATGCCATGGCAGCAAATTGCAGAGCTACACGAGTTCAGTGATACCTACCAAGAAAAAAACAAACAAACTGGAAAGTGTGCTAAAAGGGCAAAAGGGCAAAAGGAGGAAATCCATGCTCTGCTAACGACGTATACCTCTACCACTCAAGTTTAATGGAGACCACCATCATTACAGAGATTTCCTTAACTAGTCTCACATGTATTTCCAAATATAAACTGTTACATTTACTTCTGAGAAACAGAAGGTATTGCTTGTTATCAACCCCCTGACTGAGGAAGCCCTGGCTGGGGCATGCCCTTATGTAAAACAAGACAGCATAATTTTGAATAATTTAGAGACTTTTTTGACTGTGATGAATCAGATTTTTGATCCCAACCGCTGCGGTATTGCCGAAGCAAAGTTGCATCGTAGACGCTCTGTTGAGTATGTTGTGACGTTGGAAAACAGATACCACTTGGAACCCAGCAGTGCAAAAAAATCAGTTCCACCAAGGGCTCTCTGAACAGGTAAAAGATGAGCTCACCAGAGTCCTAATGATCTCAAAGCTTCCATCCAATTATGTATCTGAATTGATCACAGGCTTACAGAAAGGAGGAAGTAGAGCCTGGGAATGTTTGGAATAAAGATGGCATGTTGCCATTCAGTAGGATCCAAAAGTTTCTCCAGATTCCATCACTCCCAAACCTGTGCAGGTTGATGCTATTAAGAGATCCAATGCTACTCAGGAGAAAGAGAGAAGAAATTCGGAAAAGATATGTTTATATTATGGATACTCTGGGCATTATGCAGTTAATTATCCCAACAAAGTCAAAAGAAAAATTGCTGCGACTGATGTTATAGTGCCTGAACAAATAAACTCTATTACCCAGTCTATCTGCCCATGAATCTATGAAGAAAATAAAGTTACTTCTCTGTCTCATTTTGTTGCCCCTATCAAACTTATCACTGAGAGCCGTGAAATTCTTTGCTCTGCTATGCGGGACTCCGGGGCCAGGAGGAACTTTATGGACATGGAATTTGCCCACAGCATAATATTCAAACAAGAAATACATTTTCCCCTATTGATATGGGGATGGTTGATGGTTCACCTTTATCGTCAGGACCTGTTATCCATGAAACGGTTCCTCTGGTAATCCAATTTGAGGCTGACCATCGTGAGACTATCAGCTTTCAGCTGATTACGATACCAACGTTTCCTGTCATCCTGGGCATTCCTTGGTTTTCTACCTATAATTTCTCCTGGGGAGCACGAACGATACATTTTATATCTCCCCATTGCGAGGAACATTGTAGAGAACCTTGCTTAACAAGTTATTCACTGACCAAGGAATCACAAGTTGATGCAGTAACTACCTAGTCATAGGACAACCTGCCTCAAAAATTCAATGAGTTCTGGGTTGACAGTGATTAAATGAATGCTGATCAATTACCTCATCCTCAACCATATGATTTTTCTGTTGAAATGATCCCAGGGGCAGAAATACCTTCTGGCAGCATTTGGACCTCCTTGAAAAACACAGACAAGGTTATATCCCCCCCGTAGGTCTAGTTTTGTAAAGACTACAGCAGAAAAGAGTCTATCCAACATTTCAGAAATTAGGGGAAGTAGATAATAGTTTTTAACAGTGATTTTAGTGAAATCCATGTAATCGATGCATGGGCACAAGGAGTCCTTTTTTCCAACAAAAACAGGGCTGTCCCTGCAGGAGACATTGAATGCCTAATAAAGCCCTTCTCTAATTTCTCATCCACCCACTCGCTGAGCACCTTTAATTTTAGGTTGAGACAGATATGAATAGAAAACCGCTTTTAGAACCTGATTAGGGCATTTCAAGTCCTTGGTTATGCCTTTTGGCCTTTGCAATGCTCTTGCAATTTTTCAGCACTTTATCAACAATGTTTTTCAAGATCTGTTGGACGATATTCTCATTGTTTATGATAATTTTAAGGAGCATTGCAAGCATATTTGCACTGTCTTTGAAAGATTAAAAAAGAATCTCTACATCTTACTGGAGAAATGTGAGTTTGAATGAAGCCCCTAAGAGCTTGAAAAAGCTTCAGACACTTCTACAAGTGTCAGGCTTTTTTTTCTGCAATGCTGCCAGCTTCTAGGAGAGTTAAACGTTCTCTATGCATGAGGCCCAAGTTTATTAGTACTGCTTGGATCTTGAAGAAGGGGGTACACCACAAAAACATGTCCTGAAAATTTAGATGTTAGTGCAAATAGAAAAAGTATCACAGACAGTATCGCAGACAGTATGTAGTTGTTTTTGTAACAAGTGCACTAATACGGCTACAATCACCTCAAGCAAAAGAGAGGCCTGAAATACAGTTCTGGGGTTCTTTTTTGAGCCATTAATGTTTTTGAACCTTGTTTCCTGTGAGGACTTTATAAAATGAACACTCCTAAACAGTGGCGGTGTGTCCATAAGGGTGCACAAGTGCTGCCCCCTCTCTCCAGGCACCCCCTCTATGACCAATGGATAGATTCATGCATTGCATGAATCTAACCATGGCCGCTGCTGCCACCCCCTATTCAGCGCCTTTTCAGGTGCTGTGCACCTGAATTACAGCGGTGGGGATGTTTTTGAAGCACCTGATTGGTGCTCGCAGTTCACCCAGGTGTGTTAGAACAGCTAATGAATATTCACTGTCTTAACACTGAAACGCCTCTCCGACAATTAGGTGCTCGGGTCTGTTACCCATCACCTGATTAGCTGAAATGACAGGTGCTGTGATTGGACGCCTGATGGGTGGAGATGACTGGAAGAGACACATGAAGACACCGCTCGGAGGACACTGCTCCCACTGCCCCACCGAGACAGGGTAAGTGCCAGGCAGATGGCAAGCGGGCTGGGGGGGTCACAGTGTCAGCATTGGATGGCACAGTGGCAGCATTGGATGGGCAGAGTGGCAGCATTCGATGGGCAGAGTGGCAGCATTTAAAGGGCAGAATGGCAGCATTTGATGGACACAGTGGCACCCTCAAATGGCACAGTGGCAGCATTTGATGGGCACAGTGGCTGCATTTGATGGGCACAGTGACAGCATTTGATGGGCACAGTGGCTGCATTTGAAGCACAGTGGCAGCATTTGATGGGCACAGTGGCAGCATTTGATGGCACAGCGGAAGCGTTTGATGGGCACAGTGGCAGCGTTTGATGGGCACAGTGGCAGCCTTTAAAGGGCACAGTGGCAGCCTTTAAAGGGCACAGTGGCTGCAATTGATAGGCACAGTGGCTGCAATTGATGTTTTTATTTCAGTATTTTTCCGTTTTCAGTCAAAAAATTTTGAGCACCAGCCGCCGCTGCTTCTAAATAGAATCAGCACTATTACAAATGTTCTCCTTAACAATAACAGAGTGCTGACTGCTAGCAATCATTAAAAGTAGAACCTTCAAATTTAATTGTAAACCTTTGTTGGCTGGCTTAAGCCACAGTTGAAAACTTTCAAAATGTCCAGTGAAGAAACCCAACATGTTGTGAAAGCTTGCATTATCTTTAAAAAAAAACAATGTATCATTTGAGTTCCAAATTTGCCTCCCAATATTATCATGAAGCTTTAACTTGGTTTGATTTATGCTCCAAGTCTTTAAAGGGCTATGTAACCCTGTCCACACTGAGGTGGTTTTCATGCAGTGCATTCTTCACAGGGGGTTGACTTTACCTACTCAAGATGGATTTAAGAAATGACTAGTACTTCCAAACCTCTGTTTGCATGGATTTATTGAATTCATCTGTACTCTTTTTAAAATGTGTATTATTTGGACTTGCTTAAATCTCCAAGTAACCCACTTTTTAAGTGTTTATATATATGCATATACAATTATTAGGGTTGCAGCACAGTATGCATAAACGTATAACTGCTTCAAAAAATAACAACTTCGGGCATACGAGCGGCCCAAGGAGAAGAAGGGAAGAAGACGCAGAGGAGGAGATGCTGGACGAGAACACCGGAGGAAGAACCAGAAGAACCAGAAGAACCAGAAGAAGATGAAGGAAGATAGAAGAAAGAAGAAAGAAGAAGCATTTAAATAAAGGAATTGTCAAAAACTTGTCATTTTTAACATTTTTGACAGTTTTTTAGTGAAATGGTAGGGGGGGAGGGCCGGGATCTGGGGGTCCCCTTGTTAAAGGAGGCTTCCAGATTCCGATAAGCCCCCCGCCCGCAGACCCCCACAACCACCGGCCAGGGTTGTGGGGATGAGGCCCTTGTCCTCATCAACATGGAGACAAGTTGTTTTGGGGGGCTACCCCAAAGCACCCTCCAAATGTTGAGGGCATGTGGCCTGGTACAGTTCAGGAGGGGAGCTGCTCTCTTGTCCCCCCTCTTTTCCTGTGGCCTGCCAGGTTGCGTGCTCGGATAAGGGTCTGGTATGGACTTTTGGGGGGACCCCACGCCGTTTTTTTTAAAATTTTGGCGCAGGGTTCCCCCTAATATCCATACCATACCTGAAGGGCCTGGTATGGGATTTAGGGGGACCCCGCACGTCATTTTTTTTTTTTTGGCCGGGGTTCCCCTTAATATCCATACCAGAGCTAAAGGGTCTGGTATGGAATTTAGGGGGACCCCCCACGTCTTTTTTTTTTTTTTTTGGCTGGGGTTCCCCTGTGGGGAATTCCCATGCCGTTTTTATCAATGAACTTCTATGTGTATTGTCGGACCGGCAATGCATTAATAGCCGCGAGTAGTTTTAAATTACTTTTTTTCCTTTGAAATGTAATTTTGCTGTCAGACAGTTCTAAACACGGGAAACATGCGCCCCTTTACAGGCATACTATAAACACCACCCCAGGTACAAAATTTAAAGGGATATTACACTTTTATTGTTCACTTTAGGCATTATTAAAATCACTGCTCCCGAAAAAACGGCTGTTTTTAAAACTTTTTTTGCATTGATCCATGTCCCCTGGGACAGGACCCGGGTCCCCAAACACTTTTTATGACAATAACTTGCATATAAGCCTTTAAAATTAGCACTTTTGATTATTCATGTTCGTGTTCCATAGACTTTAACGGTGTTCGCGCGTTCGAACAAATTTTTTGCCTGTTCGCATGTTCTGGTGCGAACCGAACAGGGGGGTGTTCAGCTCATCCCTAGTCAGAAACCATGAAATCATAACAAGACAGAAGTACAGTTAAATCACACTTGTTTAATAATAAAAGTAAAAAGAACAAACATAGTCAAAACAAAGCCAAAGTTCAGTAACCGGAGCAGATAGTCAGCCAAGCAGAAGTCAGGGATCAAAGTAGTGGAACAGCAAGCAGGAGCCAGAAGGGATGTCAGCAAAGCCAGTCTTTAAACAGAAACGCAGGAGATAGTTTCTTGTGATGTGACCAAGGCAAAGGTAGAGCTCCTCTGGACTGGATGGCTTAAGTAGAAAGGACTGACGAGCAGCATCATCAAAAGCTGGGTAACTGTGGAGAGAGATGGGAGCTGGTAATTAGCCGACCGCTGAGCGGCCAGCTCAGAAAAGGAATGGCCGAGCCCAGCCCTGACACTGTGGTACCTAAGGGGTTAATCATCTGCATTGTGTAAAAAGGCTGTTTGATCCTGTCTTCTCTGATACTCCCCTTCATCCACTGTCCCCAATCCATCTCCTGATAGTACAGAGCATTTGGGGTCATTCTGCACATGCTCACATGCTCATTTTGGTATGTGTGTTGCTAGAGGGGTTTTTTTTGTTTCTTGAGAGGGTGCATGTGATCAGCACAGGGCCAATCAGCACTGTCCAGACAGAGGTCAGGGGTCCTGCAGCCTCATAGGATAGTCAGAGGAAAATGAAAACTCCTCCTGCAAGCTTTAACCAGACACTGATAAAAGTCACAAGACTGCTCTAGTTGCTGATTAGAAAAGGTATTTAGCAGTTTATATTTACTAAAATAATTCAATTTTAATGTTCTGTGTACTGTGGGAGAGCAGATATAGTGAATGCAGAGTCCTGGGTTTAGTAACATTTTAAGGATGCAAGATATTCCTGTCATTGGTTCATGCTCACTTACTCTTACTAATGTTGCTCATGCTACCTTTATAGGGGAAGGCATATGGCTGCAGCATGTGAGCAGAATTTCAGATGGTTATAGACTCACCAGCGGAATCCCCAAAAATTAAATGGAACTGTGTGACTAATTATTCTAACATCTATACGATTGCTTGTTGGATACAGTTTTGATGTCCTTTTATTCCAGTTAAAAGTAGTTGTAAAGGCAAAAAGTTTATTTTTTTACCTTAATGCATTCTCTGCTGCTGTCAATCAAATTCTGTCATGAGGGAGCGGGGGCAGGGACGAGTGGCACTGTGTGTGTCAATAGATGCACAAAGTGTGGATTGGGAGCAGGCGTGCAAGTGGCCCCCATAGGAAGCGGTTTCTTATGGGGGCACACCGAGAAGAGGAGGAGCCAGGAGCAATGGCAGGGGACCTGAGAAGAGGAGATTTGGAGCCACTTTGTGCAATACATTTGCACAGAGCATGTAAGTATACAATATTTATTATTTTGATTAAATAAAAAGTACAACAACTTTAAGTTAAGAAGTAACAAGGGAATCATAGCAGCCCCAAAGCGGTCTGTTTAATTTAAAGGGGACTGACAGATTAAATAAAAACACTGTTGCACTTTGGAAAAAGAGAATTAGATAGATAGATAGATAGATAGATAGATAGATAGATAGATAGATAGATAGATAGATAGATAGATAGATAGATAGATAGATAGATAGATAGATAGATAGATAGATAGATAGATAGATAGATAGATAGATAGATTTACCTCCTTAATGACCAGGCCATTTTTTTGCGATACGGCACTGCGTTGCTTTTACTGACAATTGTGCGGTCGTGCGACATTGTACCCAAACAAAATTGATGTCCTTTTTTCCCACAAATAGAGCCTTCTTTTGGCGATATTTGATCACCTCTGCAGTTTTTATTTTTTGCGCTATAAGCAAAAAAAGACTGACAATTTTGAAAAAAAAACTATATTTTTTACTTTCTGCTATAATACATATCCAAAAAAATATATAAAAAACAAACGTATTCATCAGTTTAGGCCAATATGTATTTGGAAATAAAATAATCGCAATAAGCAGGAATCAGCGATTTTTAGTGGGACTGTGACATTGTGGCGGACAAATCCGACCCTAAGTGACACTTTATGGTGACCAGTGACACCAATACAGTGATCAGTGCTATAAAAATGCACTGATCACTGTATAAATGGCACTGGCAGGGAAGGGGTTAACACTAGGGGTGATCAAAGGGTTAAGTGTTCCCTAGGGAGGTGCTTTCTAACTGTCATGGGGACAGACTGACTGGGAGTACAGAGAGATCGCTGTTCCTGATCACTCGAAACAGCTGATCTCTCTCTCCTCCCCTGTCAGAATGGGGATCCGCGTTGTATCTAATGCACTGAGCGACGTACAGGTACGTAAGCCGCAGTTCACGCAGCCGGGCCGCCCTGCCGCATGGATATGTGTGGTGGGCGGTCCGGAAGTGGTTCATTTGCACAAAATGATTGTATTTCATTTTTGCAATGAATGTCCTTTACTTTTTGTGTTTTTAGTAAGATTGCTTACTTTATTCAAACTTTGTGCATGTCATATATGTTGGAAGTGCAACAGCATGTACTATGCACTCTGAACTATAGATGGCGCTATAGTGATATACTAGTGTCTGTTTGTTTATATATGCTTGTATATTCTGCATAGGAAGGAAGTTGTTTATTCTTTGATCTCTCCTGTAATGCTGCTCTCACACGCATATGCTGTTCTCTTATGCAAGCAAAGCTTAATTCTAACAGATTATGGGCCCAGGCACTAAACAAGAAGGCAAGTTCTGCATCCAAGCTGCTGAAAAATGGCACGTTGCTCAGATATAAGGTTTGCAATTGCAGACCCCAACAATATCAACCAGCAGCTGTTGAAGTTCAAACTGGAAATGCTGCTAAACAATGATGGTTTGTGGCAAGTACTGAATACAGGCCGATCCCCTAATGGACCCAAGGAGGAATGGGATAGGAAGAACAGGCAAGCGAAAGCAATCATAAGTCTACTATTGGAAGATGATCAGCTCATCCACATAATAAAAGAGCAGTTAAAGGTATGTGGACCACAATACACAAACTGCATGAATGTTCAAACCTGAACAGTAAACTATATTTGCTATGAAAGCTATATATGATGAGGCTAGAAAAATACCAGGAGATGTGTAAACATGTGAATGCCATGCTAAAGTTCACAGAACAGCTACATGCAATTGGAAAGGAAATGAAAGATAACCATATGGCGGCGTTACTGCTATGCAGCCTTCCAGAGTCATATAATGCCCTTATTAATGCTTTAGAAGCCAGACCCAAGCAGACCCAAGCAAGAATTAACAATAAAATATGCCAAAGGAAAAATCAATTGATGAATATAACAGATAATATACAGTAAATAATAATATATTAACAGAAGGAAGGAAAGTATTCACAATGAAGAGACTGAGAAAGTTCTTAAGGTGCACTAAGGCATACATCAAAGAAAGCAGAGCATGTTTTCACTGTAAAAAGACTGGTCACCTGAAAAAGGACTGTTTAATCTGGAAAGCCGAGCAGTGAAAGTGAAAGCCATCCACAAGAGAAAGAGTTAGAGCAGTAACAAAGGAAACTGTAAGCACATCATTGAGTGGCACCTTAAGGCCCCTTCCACACAAATGTTTCGATTGGGTCTGCCTGTCCATATTTTAGGCAGACTCCATCGAAACCTCCATTGTCCTCTATGGAGCGGCAGGTGTAAACAGACATATGTCCCTTTACACCCACCTACCTCAAATCCAATCCGCCAAAAACAAACAGAAGGGGGATCTGTTCTGGGCAGATCGGATCCAAGGCAGTCAGTTGTAAACAGATTGGATGTTTGCAACTTTTTTTATTTTTATTTTTGTTTTATTTTATATTTTTTTGTCTTTTATACTACCTTTTAAATAAATACTTTTTGGGACTATATTATACTATGGAAGCCTTTTTCTTTCCCTGATATGAGGGATAATTGCAACATGATCATTGGAGCCATCTGAAGCATCGCAGCAGTAGCAGTCTTCCGTGCAGCATTACAGGCCTGATACCCCTGTAGGGGTTCCGACATCTGGTGAGTGAGCAATCTGAGGGGGATCACAGAAGTCACCATCCTACCCTGTACACACCAAGTCACTTTGGGGATAATATCAAGTCTGATTGCCGCATGAAATACATGAGACTATTACACATTTGTGCAATTGCTACAACATATGAACTATATGTGCACTGAGACATAGAGATACTGTTGCGATATTGTATATGGAATCCTTTTCCCCATAGGAACCAACATAAGTGGATCCACGCATGTTTCATGCATTTTTGTCGCTATAAACTAGATGTCTTTATTTTGTACTAAGTGCTGAATGTGTGTTGTGATGGGTAAAACTACACTGTCCTATGAAAAGCATATGATATTGTAGCACATACAGAGTCTTTTCTGATTATCTCTGTATGCGATTATATACTGACCCACACATATGTACTTTAGCCAATTGAGTGTGACTCTGCAACATTTTCCGTTTTCCATTTAATTACAGCACCCTTTCACCCATATTGGTTTGAAATCTTGTGATATATATAAAATTACGTTTATACAACGTTCCCTGTATAGGCTGAGCCAAACAGGTCTCTCGGGTAGCGCCGTTTTTCCCTATTTATCCCCTAATATTTCTTATTTCTGCAGGACATTCCTAGGGAGTGTCTCTGTTTAAGGGAGGCAGCAACCTGTAAACACTTGGCCTATATACTTGGTTCATCCATAGGAACCAACATAAGTGGATCCACGCATGTTTCATGCATTTTTGTCGCTATAAACAAGATGTCTTTTTTTTGTACTAAGTGCTGAATGTGTGTTGTGATGGGTAAAACTACACTGTCCTATGAAAAGCATATGATATTTTAGCACATACAGAGTCTTTTCTGATTATCTCTGTATGCGATTATATACTGACCCACACATATGTACTTTAGCCAATTGAGTGTGACTCTGCAACATTTTTCGTTTTCCATTTAATTACAGCACCCTTTCACCCATATTGGTTTGAAATCTTGTGATATATATAAAATTACGTTTATACAACGTTCCCTGTATAGGCTGAGCCAAACAGGTCTTTCGGGTAGCGCAGTTTTTCTCTATTTATCCCCTAATATTTCTTATTTCTGCAGGACATTCCTAGGGAGTGTCTCTGTTTAAGGGAGGCAGCAACCTGTAAACACTTGGCCTATATACTTGTCCTAAGCGCGATTTTTTTCAACTTTACTTATAGTTGTAAACGGACAGCGCACCACGCCTTTTCATGTGGCCCTTGCACCCAGTTTTGCAGCCAGGCCATGGAGGAACTCCATTCCGCCACCTCTGTTCCCACTCCCCACTGCTGCTTGTAAACGCAGAAGCCTTCAGGGTTTACAAGGGATAGCTTTGCTTTCAGTGGCTCCAGAACTAACAGATCAAAGCAGAGCTATCTGCACAGGGAGGTACTAGAGCAAGGCCAGGTAGGAGAGAGAGATGCAATCAAACTTTGGAAGGGTGGGGTGGCACACTGTACATAGTGCACCCCTAAACACTGAACTCTGTACACTGCACACATCTGAACCCCCTGAACCCTGCACTCTGCACATAGCACATCCCTGAACCCTGTACTCTCTATGGAGCACACCCCCGAACCCTGCACTCTGTACGTGGTGCACCCCTGAAACCTGCATTCTGTACGTAGGCACACCCCGCAACCCTGCACTCTGTACGTAGGTGCTCCCCAGATACAACCGGCCCTTTGAGGGCAACTATACTGCTGATGCGGCCCGAGATGGGCAAGCGGATCGATGGTGGATTCCACACCATGTGAAAGGGACCTTAAAGTGATTTGAGTAGTATACCATGTGGTTGATGTATAGACTCAGGTGCAACAGGTCACATGGACAGTGTTAAGACCTTTTTTACAGAAACTGATTCTAGTGCAAAAGACAAAGTCTTCCTAGCAAGTATTACTGCAGAAGGGGGTTCTTGAACTGCATCACATCATCAGGGGACAAGCAAAGTATGCTTCTGAAAAATGTATTGTATGTCCCAGACCTAAAAGGATGTCTTTTATCAGTGTAAACACTTGTGATCAATAGTCTCACAGTTCAATACCAAGGTGATAAATGTACAGTTTGAAATAACAAGCAAATCCTCAGAAAAAAAAGATTGGATGAACACCTACACAGACTGATCACCGCAGACGAGCAAGCCAAGACCGTCACTCAGAATCCCCACAATAAATGCCTTCACCTATGGCACAAACGATTGGGGCACCAAACCCAAGAAGTCATAAAGGAAATTATAAAGAGAGGTTTATCAGAAGATATGACAATGATGCCTTGCAAAATGTTTATGAAATGCAAGTGTTGTATGGAAGCAAAGGCCACATGTACTCCACTTCCACAGACAATTCAAAGAAAAAACACCCACCCCATGGAGCTCATACACAGTGACATGTGCGGACCAATGAAAACTCCCACATTAAGTGAGAACAGTTTTCTCCTGAAACTTAACCTTAAAAAATCTTCAAGAGTTTGAAGCCATGTCCAGTAACAAATTCCAAAGGAAACCAGGTGTAGCACCCTCTAGGTAAGCATGTGCTAGAGTAGGATTTTTTTGTCTTAGGGTAGACAAATTTAGGCAGGCCTGGCTGGCAGCCAGGCCTGTGTATGTTTTGATCTGGGCTGGAAGTGGCTCTGGCTTAGGATAGCAGCTGGTGACTCACAGGCAGCATCACTAAGACCTCCCTCTTCTTTCTAGAGCTTTCTGGAAGGTACTGGAAAGAGAGGAGGTGGAGTTGCCAGGGGCACTCTAAGGAACCCTGACCAATCCCCAACTTGATTGGCAGGGGGCAGGCCTCCTTAAGTACCCAGGGTCAGCCCAGCTATGGAGTTGTTCAGAGCTTGGAGATGGAATGCTAGGCTGTCGGGGCCTTTAAGGGAGCTCCCCAGTCTGGGGGGATGATCTTGGGCCTGGGGCTCGGGTGCAGACAGAGGCCTTCAAGAAAGTGTGAAGGTGGGTGGAATGGTAAAAGATGGGGGAGGGCTATGGCAGGTGATATGAAGGTTCCCATGTTACAAACAACCATTGAAAATAGTACTATTTGTACTAAAATAAAAAAATATGCATAACATAAGTGTGCAAAATGTGACAATGAATTAAAGTGTTTGTTCACCAATGCCAAAAGTCTGCCAAGCAAAATAGTTGAGTTGGAAGCTCTGGTGCACGAGGAGAACTATGATTTAATTAGTATTGCTGAATTTTAGCTTCATTCTTCACATGACTGGGCTATTACAATTCCTGGCTATGCTCTCTTTCAGAAAGACAGGGTAAAACAGAGGGGTGGGGGTCTCTGTCTCTACGTGAGAAGTGATCTCAAAGCGAGTGTGAAAGAAGACCGCATTATGGGTGGAACTGTCCATGGGTATGCGTACTAAAAAAGTTATCATTGGAGTTTGTTATAGACCTCCCAGTGTTAATGAGGAGGTGGGGACTCCTCATTAACAATGGGACTGCAAGGGCTGCAAGGGCTGGGACAGTGATAATAATGGGGGATTTAAACAGAGGGGTGGGGGTCTCTGTCTCTACGTAAGAAGTGATCTCAAAGTGAGTGTGAAAGAGGACCGCATTATGGGTGGAACTGTACATGGGTATGCGTACTAAAAAAGTTATCATTGGAGTTGGTTATAGACCTCCCAGTGTTAATGAGGAGGTGGGGACTCCTCATTATTAATGGGGCTGCAAGGGCTGCAAGGGCTGGGACAGTGATAATAATGGGGGATTTAAACTACCCGGAAATTGACTGGAGTAATGGCACTGCTGAAACAGTTAAAGGGCAAAAAGTTATAAACTTATTACAAGACAATTTTATAGTCTAGTTTATTGAGGCCCCGACTAGAAATGATGCTCTACTGGACCTGGTAATCTCAAGCTATGCAGAGCTTATTACCAATATTCATATAAAAGAACATCTGGGTAGCAGTGACCATAACATGTTTCCATTTAATGTTAGCTGTAAGCCACAAACACATACAGTAAATAGAAAAAAATAATAAATTTAAGTAAGCAAATTTTCCAAGGATGAGGGCTGCTCTCCAAGACTTAGACTGGGAGGGAATATTGGCATCGATGAACACAGAACAGAAGTGGGAATTCTTCAAAAAGCCCGAATGCAAACTCACTGCAAAGTATATTCCCGTGGGCAATAAGTTTAAAAGGCTACAAATAAAACCTATGTGGCTCAAAAAGCTATAAATAATAGGAAAAGACCTTTTAAGAAATATAAAAAGTTAGTTAGTTTAAAGCAGAGTTCCACCCAAAAGTGGAACTCTCACTTATACGCTTTCTCCCCCCTCCGGTGCCACATTTGGGGGGAAGCTGCTGACTTCTAATTTTTTTACCCAGGCTGGACCTCCTCTTTAACTTCTATAGTCGGGAAGATACTGGAAAGTTTAATAAAAGACCACATAGATGAGTTCTTGCTGGCAAAAAAAATATTTTAAGCAACAGACAGCATGGATTCATGAAAGACAGAAGTTGTTAAACCTGATTTCTTTTTCATGAAAAAAAACCTTGGACAGAAGGGTGGCTGTGGACATAGTATACTTGGATTTTGCAAAGGCGTTTGACACAGTTCCCCACACATGACTATTGCCTAAGGTGAAGTCTACAGGCTTGGAAATATCAGTTTGTAAATGGATAGAAAACTGGATAAAAAGACAGAAATTAGAGAGTAGTGGTTAATGATTCATACTCTGAATGGTCTAAGATTATTAGTGGCATACTTCAAGGTTCAAGGTTGGGACCCTTACTTTTTAATACATTTATTAATAATATAGGGTCTGGGATTAAAAGTACCATTTCAGTCTTTGCAGATGACACCAAGCTATTGTATTTATTGGAATAACATCCTTACAGGATGTCTCCAACTTACAAGCCGACCTCAATGCACTGTTTAATTGGGCGACTATGTGGCAAATGAGGTTTAATGTTGATAAATGTAAAGTTATGCACTTGGGGGCTAAGAATATGCATGCATCATACATACTAGGGGGAGTGCAAGTGGGGGAATCCATATTGGAGAAGGATCTGGGGGTTTTGGTAGATCACAAGCTTAATAATAACATGCAATGCCAAGCTGTGGTTTCCAAAGCAAGCAAAGTTTTTTTTTTGTATTAAGAGAGGTATGGACTCCAGAGAGAGAGATATCATTTTGTCCCTGTACAAATCATTAGTAAGACCTCATCTGGAATATGCAGTATAATTTTCAGTCTTTGCAGATGACACCAAGCTATTGTATTTATTGGAATAACATCCTTACAGGATGTCTCCAACTTACAAGCCGACCTCAATGCACTGTTTAATTGGGCGACTATGTGGCAAATGAGGTTTAATGTTGATAAATGTAAAGTTATGCACTTGGGGGCTAAGAATATGCATGCATCATATATACTAGGGGGAGTGCAAGTGGGGGAATCCATATTGGAGAAGGATCTGGGGGTTTTGGTAGATCACAAGCTTAATAATAACATGCAATGCCAAGCTGTGGTTTCCAAAGCAAGCAAAGTTTTTTTTTGTATTAAGAGAGGTATGGACTCCAGAGAGAGAGATATCATTTTGTCCCTGTACAAATCATTAGTAAGACCTCATCTGGAATATGCAGTTCAATTTTGGGCACCAGTTCTCAAAGGATATTGGGGAACTCTAGAAAGTGCAGAGAAGGGCAATTGCGGAGAAATTAGAGGAACTCTTGAGAAGAGGAGATTAAGGGGGGATATGATCAACATGTACAAATACATCAGGGGTCCATATAGTGAACTTAATGTTGAGTTATTTACTTTAAGGTCATCACAGAGCACAATGGGGCACTCTTTAGGTCTAGAGGAAAAGAGATTTCATCTCCAAATACGGAAAAGTAAGAGCTGTGAAAATGTAGAATAGACTCCCTTCAGAGGTGGTTCTGGCCAGCTCAGTAGGTTGCTTTAAAAAAGGCCTGGATTCTTTCCTAAATGTACATAATATAACTGGGTACTAACATTTATAGGTAAAGTTGATCCAGGTAATATCCGATTGCCTCTTGGGGGATCAGGAAGGAATTATTCCCCCTGCTGAAGCAGAACGGATTGTGTGTTGCTGGGGTTTTTCGCCTTTCTCTGGATTAACTGTGGGTAAAGGATTGTGTACATGGGATTGTATCTAAAATATTTGTTGTATTGGTTCATTGTATTACTTATTCTTACTTACTCCAATCTTTGCATGCTTTATATATAATAAATGAAAATAAATGGCCAACAACTCAACAAATCACCAGCTTTTTGCTGTACCTCAAATTATTTTCAATCTACAACTACACAAACTGTATGACATGAGCTGGGAACTGCAAGGCATTAAGACAGAAACATGTGTTAACAGTTATCATGGGAATTCATTTTACTTAAAAATTAATCAATGTCATTACTATAATTATTCTAATTAAGTTTTAGATCTGTTGTAAATTTGTAGGGGAAAATGCTGAAGCAGCAGTACATTGAAATAGAGGAAATCACAATTACAATTTTCCATTTTTGGCCAGGGATTATTTTTATTTCTAAATAGGAACACTTAGAGATGAACTGTTACTATATAGAGAAAATAAGACTGTGTTCATTTTATTTTGACACAGTTATACATGGTATAATACGTTTTTTTTAATTACTACAAGTGGGACAAAGTAACCAAAACAACTACATGAAAACGGAAAATTGTATACTCACCTTTCCGTAATTTTCCTTTCCTGTTGCATCTTCATGGCAGCATACATTTGGGTTGTGACTCCGCCCTTCACAACCTGATAGGACTGAATAGCTATAAATTGTAAGATAGGACCCACCTCAGTATTCTCTGTATCTATCACCTCAGAGCTTAGAAGCTTAGAAGGGTGGGCATCTATATGCTGCCATGAAGATGCGACAGAAAAGGAAAATTACGGAAAGGTGAGTATACAATTTTCAGCTTTCCTGTCACATCATGGCAGCATACATTTGGGAAATAATTCGCCAAATGGGTGGGCTCAGTTAAGAAATTAAGTTTATTTAACAAGCCATTGATGCATTGGCTTGAATGATTGACCTCCCAAAATCCACAGTCAACAACTGTGCTGAATTTACTTTATAGTGGGTCATAAAGATGTTTTTGGAAGACCAAGTTGCGGCTTTGCATATTGTCTCCGTGGACACTCTGCAGTACGCTGCCCATGAAGTCGCCACTGCCCTAGTGGAGTGAGCTTTAAGGCCCTCAGGTATTTGAATCTGCTGTAGTGAATAGATTTTTTTTATGATCTTCACCAACCATAAAGCAATGGTCTGAGAGGAGGCTGCCTGTCCCCTTTTGAAGCCATGAGGAATAACTAAAAGGTTATCTGTCTTCCTAAAAGTACTAGTTGCCTTAGTCATCCAGTGGATGCTGATCACCTTGAACCTCTTCGCTGAGGTTATGGCAATGAGGAATGCGACCTTAAGCGTTAAGTCCCATAAGGAGAATTTGAGAATTTGTGTCACTCCTAGTGATGATGTGTCCCATCATTGTTGTTGTAAGAATGAAATACATTTTTCCCAGATTCTCTTATAGGTGTTGTTGGTAGTGGCTTTTCTGGCTTGAAGTAGAGTTTCTACCACTCCCTGGGAACAACCTTGATCTAGGAACCTAGACTTTTCAGCCTCTATGCCATCAGATGTAGTTTCTCTGGCGACGGGTGAAGAAATTGGTCCTGAAAGACTGGTGTGACTGGAAAAGGCAGAGGATTCTCTGTGTTCATCTGCATGAGCGTTGTGATCCATGGCCTCCTTGGCCAGAAGGAAATCACAGCTATCACTGTTGATGTTGATCTCTTGAGTCGGAATAGGAACCTCTATATACACAATAATTCTGCGCTACCACAAAGAGAAATGGACACAGCAGCTAACACAACCAGCAAGTGTAAACAATGTCAAAAAACAAGATAAGTGTAGCGCTACACTTATCTTGTTTTTTGGAATAGGAACCTCATCAGAGGAGTTGGAGGGACAATGTAGCCTAGTTGATAGTTCCATGGATGTTGAAGGCAATCTATCCCTTCTGCAGATGGGCAAGCAGTCCTCGAAAGGTATCTCTGACATTTCGTGTTCTCTAGGGTTGCTGCCAGGTCTATGTCTGGAATACCCCAGGTTTTGGTTATGAGAGAGAAGGCCTGATGACTCAGGGACCACTCGTTGGATAAGAATTTTCTGCTTAGGTTGTCGGCTAGATGATTCTGTGCCCCAAGAACGTACACCGCCTTCAGATCTGTCAGGTTCATTTGTGCCCATTTGAGGATGGGGCGAAATTCTTCCATAAGAGAGCGACTCCTGGTACCCCCTTGTCTGTTGACATAAGTTACTGCCACTTTGTTGTCCATACATAGTAACACACCTTTGCCTCTCAAGAGGGGACTGAATGCTAAGAGGGCTTGAAAAGCAGCTCTCAATTCCAGTATGTTTGAAACAATCTCCTGGGTTTGGAACTGCCAGAGACCCTGGACTGCCTGGTCCCGAAAGTGGGCTCCCCATCCCTCCGTACTGGTGTCGGAAGTGACCACTTCTTGTGGAGGGGGAACTAAGTTCCTGAACCTCTTGAGGTTTTGTATGTGAGTCCATTATCATATTGACTGTTTGACTTGAATTGAAAAAAAGGATTGGTTGAGACATTGACACTCCATTCCACTGCCCCAAAAATTAATTCTGAAATGTCCTTGTGTGCCACTGGGCCCACTGAACCATTGGTATGGTTGCTGGCATTGAGCCTAGAGCGCTGAAGCATGCTCTGGTTGGAATCGATACTGCTGCCAGTAATCTTTTCATTTTCTGGACTAGGAGAGTTGCCTTCTCTTGGGGAAGTTGTACTCTGTTTAGTCGAGTGTCTAGTTCTGCTCCCAGGAAGATCATCTTCTGCGTAGGTTGAAGGTTGCTCTTTTCCCAATTTATCAACCATCTGAAACTTTGTAGTGTAGCAATCAGTGTTTCTCGATGGAAAATGAGAGGTTCCCGACTGTCTGATAGGAGGAGGATGTCATCCAGGTAGTAAAGGACTCTTAGACCCCTCTCTCTAGGAAGGCTAATACCGGTAGCAGGACCTATGTGAAAACCTTTGGAACGTAGCATGTATGGGGACATGAAGATAAGCGTCAGATAAGTGTAAGGATAGCATCCAGTCTTCCAGATTTATTGCGCAAAGGATTGTTTGAAGACTTTCCATCTTGAAAGACTCGACCATGATTTTCTTGTTGAGTTTCTTTAGGTCTAATACTGGGCATGGGTCTCCTGTCTTTTTCTTTACTAGAAATAGTGGAGAGAAGAATCCTTTCCCTCTCTGGTGCAATGGGACTTCTACTATCGCCCATTTCTGAAGCAAGTCCTGAATCTACTTGACTAAGAACATTCTCTTTTCTTTTAATGCTGGAAGTCTGGTTGCATAAAACTGGTTCTTGGGAATTTGGTTTTTGAATTTCCACCTATGACCAAACTGAACTGTAGCCACCATCCAGGGATTTCTTATATTCTCCGCCCAAGCCTTCATGAACTTCCTGAGCCTGGCTCCTACCACTGCAGGCTGGACAGTCACACCATCAAAAAGACTTTTGCTGTTTTCCCATAGAGGAGGATTTTGTTTTTTGAAATTTTAAGAAGGAGGTCTGGGGATTCCTCCAATTTCTCCTAAACTCCTTTCCGGGTCTGTATGACTTGGCCTCTCTGTACCTTTCTGAGAGATTATGCCTGAATTGTGGTGGTTTCTGTTGTTTTGGTCTCCTGTCTGAGGAAATGAGGCCCCATTTTCCCCCGGAAACTTTGGATATGGCTGTGTCTAGCTTTTCTCCAAAAAGGTTTGTTCCCTCATGTTGGATCTTACACCAGTTAGTTTTTGAAGCAGCATCAGCTGTCCAGGGTTTAAGCCATAGGGCCCTTCTGGCGATCACAGAGGCCAGCATTGCCCTTAAGAAGGACCTGATTGTTTCCACCGAGGCCCCTGCCAAGCAGTCCCCTACGAGACTAAGTTCCTGAAGAGCTGTGATCACTTTTTCCTGTTCTTCTCCCTCCAGGATCAGTTTCTCAACATTAGACGTCCAGCTGGAGATGGCTTTTCCTATGGCTGCTAAAGCGATAGCAAGCCTACAAGCTCCGCCTGCTGCCGCATAGGCTCTTTTGAAACTGAGGTTGGATTTCCAATCTAACAGATCCCTGAATTTTACTACATCCTCGAGAGGTAGTGTTACATGCCTGGTCAAACGCATTAGTGATGCGTCTACCACTGGGGCTGACACACAACGGCTTTTCGTTAGGCTCTTTTAGTGAGTAGAGTTTTGTTTTTTCTCTGGCTTCTGCCACTCATCTTTGATCAGTTCCTCCAATTCATTAATAAATGGGAATTCCTTCTTCAGGTTTGAAAAATAATGTTTTGTTTTCCGTGGGGCTTCTTTAGACTCCTCCCATCCGATTGCTTCTTTCACGGACTCAAGGAACAGCTCTATCGGGGTAAAGTCAAATCTTGTTGAGGCCTCTAATGCTTCAGTGTCAGATGAGCTATCTGATGTTTTTGATGTGTTGGGTGTAACTGTTGTCTGAGCAGGCTTATCTGCTTTAGGTGTTGATATTTGTTGAATTGATTCTCTTACCGATTCTCTAATGATGTCAGTCACCTCTCTGGCATCTGTCTCTTTTTCTGTAGTAGCTTCATCGAAGCACGAACGACAGACCAATTTGTCTGGAAGGGATATGATGCCACAGACCCAGCAGGAATTTGCGGTCGAGCGGAAGCGATGGTTAGTGGAAGATGCTCTGTGAGGAAGAGACCTTCTGTGGTATGAGTGATGGTATCGAGAGGGGGACCTAGAGCAACTTTGTCTGCGATCTGAGTGGCTTCTTTGAGTTAAGTGACTTCTATGGTGCCCTGAGTGGCTCCTTCGGTTATCTGTGTCTTCTTCGGTGACCTGAGCTGTTTCTGCATCTTGAGTCTGATGATCTTATGGACCTGATAGGGCTGTCCAATAAGGCAGCATTAGTGGCAAGGCTCTCTTTTTCTCAATCTTCACTACTTACCAATTCATCCCCTTACCTATTAAGCTGTGGATGGTCTGCTTGGGCAGTGGTCTCAATGAGGGGTGAACAGATGCCTCCACCTAGAGTATGTAGGAGGAGTTAGAGAAAACATAGAGAAGCAGACCAGTCACCCATAGTAGAGACTAAGTTAGTCTTACCTTTAGTGGAGGAGCAAGAATAGAGAGATTAGCAGGCAGTGTTTGCGTCCAGTGCAATCCTGATAGGAATCCCTGGTGTCTTGCATTGACAGGGGATAGAGGAAGTGTAGAAGGTTTAAATTTACCGCCACTGCGGTGAAATGACATCACGATTGCACATGCGTGATAGTGGAGCCCATTACCATGATAGATGCTGGCAAAACAAGCTCCTGGCGGCGTCATTCCCACTCGCGCATGCGCAGAAGCGTTTGGACGCTCAGGGGCCATCTTAGGGATGTCAGGATGGCTGTGTGGGACTACAGATCTCAGAGAATCCCACAAGTGTTGGGAAAGAAAAAACGGAGACCGCTGCAAAAAATCTAAGCCTATTTAAGCCTTGTAAAGTAACAGGCAACATACCCCTGAGACCATCAGAGTGGGGTTCCTTCCATCTAGCTGGTTTGGAGGCTGTACAGGCAAGGACTTCAACCCAGGAGAGGCTTGAATCTGGCTGGGGCGAGAGCAGTAAGGGGTGCTGAGCGATCCATCCAGTCCCGGACAGGTGAGGAAAAAAAGGAGAATACTGAGGTAGGTCCTATCTTACAATTTATAGCTATTCAGTCCTATCAGGTTGTGCGGGGCGGAGTCACGACCCAAATGTATTCTGCCATGATTCGACAGGAAAAAAAGAGTTTAACTCAAGTAAATTAGAATTTAAGGCCAGTTGAAACAGGATGATTGCTTATTAAAAGCATGTGTCAGCTATAAACGTGTTAAAAAAAACCCCAAAAAAACCTCAGAGTAGAACATTTGTTGGATTGGTGACTTTATTAGCAGTTTGTTATAGATGAATTGGTATATTAATATCCTTTTCATATCTTTGTAAAACTTCAATACAAATATATATATAGTTAAAAATGCTTGAAATGCAAAGGGCTACTGCTAAAAAATTTACATGATTGAATATGTCACAGGCAACAAAATAATTAAATAAAGTATAACAAACATGGACAAACCTCAATAAGAGTAAGGTAAAACCTCATAGTTTACAGCCTAAAGGTATAAATGTACATGTTTAAAAATCACCAGAGACTTAAAGTAGTTGTCAGCCTGGGTTTGCACTTGTGCGTTGTGGCACACTGCATGTGATTCACACAGGAATCGCATCACATTCCCGTGCACACCACATGCGATGTGTGGTGTGATTTGAGTCATACATTTTGTATGGCTCAAATCGCATCCACACCAAAATGGTGCAGGACCCTTTTTTCCCACCTAAATCTGAACACCCATTCTGGCAATCTCACTGCATTTTGCAAACTGTTTCGGGGTGTCAGTAATCTAACGTTGACACCCGCAGAAGATTGCATGCAATTGCAATGCAGTGCGGGAAACACACAGGATTTGCTGTGTTTCCCACATCGCATCAGTGTGAACCTAGGCTAAAGGCTGAAGTTTTTTACCTTCATGCATTTTATGCATGAAGGTAAAAAACCTTCTGTGCGCTGCTCCCCACACAGCCCCCCCAATACTCACCTGAGCCCCCTCTCAAATCAGCGAAGTGCACAAGAGCATCGGCTTTCCCCGGACTCCCTCTCCTTATTGGCTGAGACAGCAGCGGGAGCCACTGGCTCCCACTGCTGTCAATAACAGCCAGTGAGTCAATAAGGAGAGAGCAGGGGGTGGGGCCAAGCTGTGGCTTTATGCGTCTTATGGATACATAGAGCAGGGCTTGGGAGTGAGCATGCACCGGTGAACAGAGCTGCAACCTTCAATCCAATCTGAGGACAGTTCCAAACACCAGTGCCCTGGCTCAAAGGTCTCAAGAACCTCACTGATGCAACATCTACATATAAATGCCGCCACAGCTACGTGAATCAGCTATGGTGTTGTACTTTATTGTAAACAGGGAAATACAGCCAGTAAATGCCTGAACAGCCTAAACGTGTTGTCTTTTTACTGGTTGTTTTTTCCTGTTTTCAATAAAGTACATCTGCATAGCTGATTCACACCATTGCGCCGCCATTTCTGTGTGGATATTAAAAGGTATGTAAATCCTAACAATTAAAATCCTAAATTAAAAAATGTTGAAATATTGAAAATGAATACAGCCAACACATCTAAGGACTGCAATATGTTATTAGTTGTTGTTGGATTTATATACTTTCTAAAAAGACACACTAACAAAAAATATACAATAGGACCTATACACTAGGACCTATGATCAATCAGAAACCGAGATCCAGAACATATTTCGGGGCACAAACTTGGCCCCTGGTCTTTGCCCACATTTGAATGACTTTATGTTTGGAGGTTGACCCTTTAGAGTTGTACATATCTAGTGAGTGCTTGCTCAACAGGCCTCGGATTCATACTAAAAAAGTAGTCATGCATTCAGAAAAGACCATCTTTTTTGCTGATGATTGTGTCCAGCTGGTGTGGGAGGAAAATCTGTTCTGCTGGTAATTCACACAATTAAGGCTGTGGTCTATTAATCTGCACTACATGCAAGGCTATAAAGTGTACCAATCTATTGAACCCCCTTCCAGTTTACCAGTCTGTCTAAAAGCACACTACTGGTATTTAGACCTGACTTGGATAATGACACATGGTGGGTTATTTACGAAAAAGGCAAATCCACTTTGCAGTACAAGTGCACTTGGAAGTGCAGTCGCTGTAGATCCTAGGGGGGCATGCAAGGAGAATAAGAAAACAGCATTTTAGCTTGCACATGATTGGATGATAAAATCAGCAGAGCTTCCCCTCATTTCACATCATCCCCTCAGATTTACAGCGACTGCATTTTCAAGTGCACTTTCAATAACGATGTGGTTCTGAAGGTAGAACATTTTCTTTAACATAATGCATTCCCTACATTAAGTAAAAAATGTCTCAGTGTTAGAGTGCCCCCTCCCCCCCCCATACTTACCATTGCACAGAGCAGGTAAGTATACCATGTTTTTTTTTATTATTCCTTTAGAAACTCCACTTAGAAAGCAAAGTCCATGGTGGTGATCTCCAGATGCTGGTCAACGTTTTCTTCTTGTGAAACTCTCTCGACCCTGACTTTCTGCCCTTTTTCCAGCCTTTTTAGCCCTGACCCCTGTCCCATTTTATATAGATACAGGACCAGTGGGTTGGACCCAAAAAGCCTGTGAAAGTAGACCGGCGACAGAACAGCGACAAGGAACTAACTCCTTCCCCCTGGCTTGGGCAGCCATGCTAACTAGTTCACTGTAGGCAACCTGCCTACAAGTGGAGAGTACCAGCGGGGGACTCCATAAGAGGAGGTTCGGAGAAAAACTATTACACAGAGCGGGTAAGTATACCATTTCTATTATTTTAGGGGAAAAAAAGTAAGCCTTTATAACCGCTTTAGTTATGTTGACTCACTATGTAATTTAGAATAACAAAGGTGACCGTGCCAAGAGGTTGAAAAATCTTGTTTCTGTACAGCTGCTATCCTATTAAGAAGATCTCAACATAAATCTAATATATATAAAGTGACAGCGCTATATAAAAGGTGCTTATACATTTAATGATCGTAACTATTTCATACTTAAAGTGCCCTTGTCTTCTGACAAAAAATGTATCCAAAAAAATCAAAAATACAACACTGAACTACCAGTAAAGTGCTCCAGAGCTGTAAAAACAAAACAAAAAAAAATGTTCAAAACTTTCAAAAGTGCTTGAGTGCCAATATCAACCTAATAATCATGTATAAACATTTGTGACAATATATATAAACAGTTCAAAAACAATGTGTTTAAATCCACTTCATCCAATTCCCGTGGGTGTTCCAAATTAACAACATGCTATTTTGCAAATAACTTCTCTCTTCATACAAGCTTTCACAACATCATGTGAATTGTCCACCACCACTTATGATCGAGATCACTCACCAGATATAATTGCTTGTAATGTTATAAACCAGCAAGCAAGAGTGTGTCCTAAAAGGGAGCAATCATCTGCAGAATCTCTTAGTGCGCAATCTGTGCAAACCTCTGCTAGTCTTACGAAATGTCTCAGAAGAGGGAAATACCAACATAGGAGAGAAAACTCAGCATAGCATAAGACCTTTTGTAAAATATTACCAGTTTATTAAAAAGGGTGCACTCATATTTAAAAGTGTCTCCACTGACACAAGCTTAAGAATCATATACGGGCTTGCTCCGACTCCGTTGATGGCGCAAGCCGAGACCCGATCTAGGGAGATGACCCACAGAGGTTGACTTACTAAAGGCAAATAAAATGTGCATTTTGCAAAGTACAGTTGCCTTATGCAAGTGCAGTTGCTCCAGAGCCTAGTAAATGAGGTAAAGCTTCACTTTGTGAAGACTACCCAATCACATGGAAGGAAAATTGAAAAAAAGGCATTTTTGCTTGCACATGATTGGATGATAGAACTCAGCAGAGCTTCTGCTTATTTACTAAGCTCTGGAGCATATGCTCTTGCAGTGTGCAACTACACTTTGCAAAGTGCAATGTATATTTGCCTTTAGTAAATGAACACCACGGTGTCAATGGAGACGCTTTTAAATGTGAGTGCCCCCTTTTTAATAAACTGGAAACATTTTAAAAAAGGTCTTATGCTATGCCGAGTTTTCTCTCCTATGTTGGGATTTTCCTCTTCTGAAACATTCTGTGAGACTAGCAGAGGATTGCACAGATTGCGCACTAAGAGATTCTGCAGATGATTGCTCCCTATAAGGGAAGACGCTGGCTTGCTGGTTTATAACATTACCAACAATTATATCTGGTGAGTGATCTTGATCATAACTGGTGGTGGACAATTCACATGGTGAGGTGGAAGCATGTATGAAGAGAGAAGTTATTGCAAAATAGCATGCTGTTAATTTGGAACACGCACTTGGATGAAGTGGATTTAAAAACAATTGTTTTTGGACAATTTATGTATATTGCCACATATGTTTATTTGAAGAATTTTTTTTTTTTTTTTTTTTTTTTTATTTAGTTTTTACATCACTGGAATACTTTACTGGTAGTTCACTGTTGTATTTTTGATTTTTTTTTTTTGGATACATTTTTGTTTTCACTTTTTGATCCAAATATTTTTTGATACATTGGGGGTTATTCACGAAAGGCAAATCCACTTTGCACTACAAGTGCAAACTACAAGTGTAAAGTGCACTTGAAATTGCACTGAAAGTGCACTTGGAAGTGCAGTCGCAGTAGATCCGATGGGGACATGCAAGGAAAATAAAAAACAACATTTTAGTTTGCACATGATTGGATGATAAAATCAGCACAGCTTCCCTTCATTTCAGATCTACCCCTCAGATTTACAGCGACTGCACTTCCAAATGCACTTTCAGTGCAATTTCAAGTGCACTTTGCACTTGTAATTTACACTTGTAGTGCAAAGTGGATTTGCCTTTCGTAAATAACCCCATTTGTCAGCACTTTTTGCACTTTATGAAATGAGAGACTTTGTCAGAACATAAGGGTACTTTAAGTATGAAATAGTTACGATCATTATATGTATAAGGACCTTTGTATAGCGCTGTCACTTCGTAATTTACCCAGTGGTCATGTAGTATAGTGCTTCCCTATTGGGTGAATGAAATGATGTATCAACCTAATCGCATCACTGACATACTATCATCATTTGACACTGTTAATCTAATGAGCATGAACCTCCATTGATTAACTTATTCTGACCTGATAGTTTAGGGGCTTTTGCAGATGTTTAGACTTGTTCTGGGTTGAATCTAAGTTCAAGGAAATTAGTTAACTCATCACTACTACCCAGTAATCTGGTTAAGAAAAACTGCCTCTCGTAAACATTAGTGGATTTCCAGTTTAAATGTAAATCTTTTATCTACATGCAAAATTTAGGGCACATCTGGCAATTGACTTAGGTTGCTTTATGCTCAGAACATGATTGGCGCATGGCCGAGTAAGGGTGCTGGGTCCTCTGCTTCTGCATCCAGTGTCCGTGTAGACTCAGCCTTCGAGAGAACATCCCATAGGTACCTGATGGTGCCTATGGGATTGGGCTAAACATATTTTGCAATATAAATTATAGAGTATTTTGAGTACTCACCACAAATGATTATTTTAATTTTATTTTGAAGTGGATATTTCTTACTTTTACATGCTCACTGTGCAATATTTTAGGACTGTATGGAATGTGCACATTTGTAAAACACGTTTATAGGATTAGTTAGAGTAAACTTATTTTAATTCTATATACTTGTGTTGAAGTAAATTAAAAACTATGACTTCAATTTAAGTGGCAGAGTCTTATGTATTTAACAAAATATAATAGCACTGGTGTTTGCTTTCCCAGAAATATCACATGCATGTCAGAAGCCCTGCCTTACCACACAGCAATTCGCAGCATGCATCAGAAATACATTTAGAGTTTCAAAAATAACTATACAAACTATAAAAAACAGCGATCTTTAAATAGGGCTTAGAAAAGGCTAAAATGCTCTTTATGCCTTAAGGTTGAAACTGACTGATATGTGAGGCTACTGAGAGCTGATTATGTGAGTACTACACTCACTAGTCTTTGTGCACGTTCCAGCTGGATTCAGAAAAGATGCAAACTCTGATGCATGCATTTTCAAAGAGATATTGTTTCAAGAAATGTGTGGGTGGTGAATAAAACAAACAGCTGAGTGTCAGCCTAAAAGACCAGCTTTCTTCCTTTTTTCTAAAATGTACAATCTGACATAAAAGACATTGGCCTATTCTGCTTAAAAAGTGCTTCCTGTCATCTACTCAAAGCAAAGGCATCCATTTCTTGGATGTATCAATACTTATTTGAATGCAGCTAATCAGTTCACAACAAATTACTGACACATAGAAACATAGAAGAGTGTTGGAAATAAAGAAAAAACCCAAGTGGTCTGCCCTCGATTTCTTTTTCTTAATTTTATTTATATCTCCCTGCAGTTTGTTTTAACTTCCTTACCCTCTTGTTAAAGATTTAGTGTTTCCTAAATACAACTGGGAAATGACTTACCTTTTTTTAGACAGGAAATTGAGAATTTGGCTCTGCCCACTGAATAAAAGAATTTCCTTTTCTATGTACATTGCAACTCTTCTCTACCACTTAGAAAATTGCCTACTATGTTTAAATGGGAAGCTGAACTCTCACGATGCTTTACAATTGGACAATGGAGTAAAGTTCTGTGGCCCAATAGCAAACTCTAATCCTGTATAGGTCATTGGGATAATTCTCAAAAAATTCTTCATATGTGGTACCTGACTTCCTGTAGGCTTAACAAAATGCATTCCTTGAGCTCCCCTCTATGCTGGAGAAACTGCCACCAAATTTCAAGCCTTTATCATATTCTTTGGATTTGTGAAATCCTTGTGGGTTTTGGGATTCAATTTCATCCCTTCTGTCCTCTGTACCTGGAATCAATACTGTTTTAACATCTGCCTTAGCCTTATTGAGCCTTGGAATAGAAAGTTATCCTACCATTCCAAGCACTGGTTTCTCACATTCTGTTTGCCTCACAACTTACACTTACTCAAAACTGGCGAGCAGCCTCAGCTCCTCCTAGTATATAACACTTGACTGGTCACCTTCTGCAGCCCGGTCCTTACTTGCTACCCTTGAATATCTGAGGCCTAGCCTCATACTCTGCAACATATCTGATTCTACAGTAGACAAAAGGGGAGGGGCAGTCCTGTTGTTCTCATGCCCCACAGTTCTAGAGCGTCCACCAAGGTGCCTTCTGCTGGAGTCAATGCCATCATCAGAGTCTTCCTTAGCTCCATCAGACATGGTTTAATGATTGCTGATTCTGGAAGCAGAGGACATAAGTTTGTTTTTTTTTTGTCTATGAAATAGTGTAATCTAATAGTCAGTAAACGATTGTATCTCTTACAGGGCCGTCTTTAACAATTGATTGGACCCTGGGCAAACGTTTTCTTGCCCCCCCCCATACAATTTCACTCTCCACCTGCTCTGAGACATACAGTAAATAGCAGCTAGACTTAAAATCAGTTTACTGTATCAAATCAGGCAGCGATTGTGATTTGTTGCCAGAGGTTACAGGGTATCATTACTGCTTACTTACTGGTTGCTAGAGGTTACAGCACACATTACGGCTCACTGATTAGGTATTAGATGTTACAGCACATGATTTCTGCTTGTTGATTGGTTGCTAGAGATTACTGTACAGTAATACTGTTCGCTGATTGGTTGCTAGAGGTTAAAGCACATCATCTCCCTACTGCAGGGGGCATGATATACATATGAATGCCCCCTTTATTTACATATATATGCCGCCGGATGCAGCTATTTACATATGAATTCCACCCTATTTAAATATGATATGAAACACAGGGCCTGCAGGTTAGTCATTTGTACAAAACAATAGGGCAGAGCTGGGCAGCATTAGTAGCAGCACTTCAGACTGAGATATCAGGACACAGCACGGGACTAAAACTTCAAAGGACAAGGGAATTTAAACTGGGATATTTGGTAAGTATGAGGCAACTGCTTTGGGTTCCACAACAATGACAGGGCCCAGGGCAGCTGCCCCTTTTGCCCTGCCTTAAAGACAGCCCTGATCTCCTATCCTTGGAAATAAAGCTGACTTTTTTTTTAGTAAAAGCTGACTATTGCCCCTTATGTTCAAAATACAGGCTTAAAGCTGAACTCTAGGAATTCAGCCACTTTCTAAAATGTGATGGATTGCAAAGGTTTAACTCCAACAAGGCTCAAGCCACCTCATTAACTTATCTGTTTAATGTACAATCTACATTTTTATTGAGCAGTCGAAGCATAGCTATCGCTATACTTTACTTCCATTGTGTAGACATTGAATCTTCTGGTCTCAACTCTTGCGGCTGCAAAGTCATATGCAGCTACTCTTCCCACCTCTCCACTGCTCCTGGCCAGTCACAGAACACTTTAAATAATGTGAACCAAAAATAAAGTATTTGTCCTTCTATGAATGGACAGCGGAGGGGAGCAGGGGGGTGGGAAGAGCTGCTGCTGTGTGAGCTCTGTTAGATTGCTAGGGGTCTAGCGATAACTGTACACTTGGCGCTCAGTAAAACTCAGCTGTAAAGAATCTTTTTATTTCTTGTAAAGAACAGTCCCATAGTAACCCATAGTAAGTCAGCACATTTTTGAAACTAGCTGAATTTGTAGCGTTCAGCTTTTAATACTATCTATGAAGTTATTTAAATATTTATTACTTTTTTAATGTGAATTATATACACTTACTTTTTGGGCTACAAAACAGCATGCAGTCTGTCATTTTCAAAATGCAGCCAAAAATAGATTGTAGAAATACTGTCAATGCAATATGTAAAACATTCTTTCATTTTTTCAGAATAAATACTTTATTGTTGGTTTTGTCCTCAAATGCTGCATGGGGTAGTTAATCAATTGAGGCTTTCCAGAATTGTATTAAAATTACACACATGCACCCATACACATAAACTATTGGTGGTCAGTGGTAGTGACAGTTGGTAGTATTAGCATCCCCCCCCCCCTATATTTTAAGATGCCGTCTAGTAAAAACTCTTACATAATTTGCAGTGTGTATGCCCAATATTTATATCTCTTGTCTATGACAAGAGACACAGAGGTACATTTATCCTTTCAATGTATGGTCAACGTGTCTTCATACTTTTAATAGCTATTCATCAGAAAACAAAGTGATTTTCTCCCGATTTATCAAACTGACAGCAGCACATTTGTGTCCATTTAAAAAGATATTAATAATCTCTCAGAGTACAATATTCTACAATTTTTTTTTTTACTTATCCAGCTGTGTTATTAAGTAAGTCAAGGAAAGTAAACACGAGCAATAATTTCACATGTGCGTTTAATTTATTGCTTTTAGTTTTTTACATGGCACTCTATAACCTGCTCCTCAGTTAAGAGTTCAACAGCTGGAGAGCCACAGGTTGCTTGTGCTGGCTGCAGGGACTTCAAAAAGATGGAGCTGGCTCAGACAGGAGCTGAGTGTTCTTTTCAGCTCATGTGATTTATTTTCAAGGAAGATGGATGCGAGTTACTTGACAGGAGTTTTTTTTTTTCCAGTCAAATCTGGCTTTACCAGTAATGGCAAAAACTTCAATGGCTCAAAATACTATGAGGTAAAGTAAGGACACAATGAAACGAGATGGAATAGATTATAAATTATTATTAAAGCTGCTTATCTGAACCACTGGTTTCATTTAAATATTATTTTATAAAGGTGCGTTAATATTTTAGATATTACTTAAGCTGCGAGATGTGCATGACTTGTATTTAGTACAACTGTGCTTACAGTTCATATTTTTCAATGCAATTCTATCAGTACGACTGAAAACGATAGCCATTGGATGTCACTTTTAAAGTTCCTGCAGACCCCAAATGCTGGGTATGGAAGGGGAAACAGTTACGTGCTACTTAAATACATTTCTAGCTTTGCCCCAAAAAAATTATAATAGAGACCAATTACTGAGAGTTTATCTATATCTCCTGCCCTGCCTCACGCTCCTCCACTCCAGAGGACTGGTGAATCTTAGATCTAAGGTCAAACTTCAGAACCATGAAAGACACACCAAGACTGGGGGTAAAGAGACTCAGGAAACAGTGTGTGCATTCTGTACCATTGTATTGCTCTGAGGCTCCTTTCTGTATTTCCATGGTTGTCTTGCCAGAGTTATTGAGCTTGAGTTTTACTTAATATGACTTCAAGGTGGAAAGGTCCCAGCACCTCCTTGAGTATGTTGTTCTGGAAAAGAGAATAAAGCAGGCACCTGTTGCAATGCCACGCAATTGTGGGGAATTTTAAAAAATCAACAGGAAAGTAACCTATTATACAGTAGAAAGATCTTGACAAAGTGGCATAATTTGTGGTTAAAGCTAATAAAATGAAAAGTTTATAATTGTAAGGTTGAGCACCTAGACCGTGCTTGTGGAATTAGCCCCTAGAACATTAAAGTCAAACTCTTTTGTTTAAAGGATGCCCAAGCTAGAATTAAAATAAACAGCGACTCTGGCTGCCATACTCACCTTTTCAATAGTGCTGTCTACCTGTAATAATTCCTTTTCACAACAAGATGTCCTAAGGCCGGTCATACACGGAATGAATTTCTTTCCTGCGACCATGGGTTGCAGGAAAGAAATTTGCTTGATTCCACCCTCAATACAAACAGGAATGCCTCCTGAGGGCAGGGGGGGAGGAAGCCATCCCTGCTGGGAAAAGACAGTGATTATCACTAGTGGCTTTAGCAGACAAAGCTACAAAATCTCAAAATGAAACGCGTTGACTTCACTAGCGTCACCTGATGCCACACTCAACATGTCCCAGAAGGGAGCCAGTATAAGCCAGGGAGGGTGAAGTGGTTTTGGAGAAGATCTGGGAATGTTCGGGCAGTACCAAGAGGTTGCTTCTGGGGGAATTATTACAACCAGTAGGTGTGGAGAATCCATCAGCCTACAGAGTTAAATGCACAGAGTGGTGAACGGTCCGGGCGCACTAGTCAACGAGGGTAACGTACAAACTATCTACTGCCCTGATATCCGGACAGTCACACAGTGACAGAGGGTTCATAGTCTGTATGGACATAGTGGTTGTCCACTACCCAAGTGCTACAAGCCGATCAGCTACTCGTTTATTTACCACTCATGTATGGCAGTACAGCCGACTGGTGGTGATGAATATAGTGGACTTTTGTGCAGTATCGGCTTTGATAGCATAATTCCCTCTAACCAGTATTTGACTGTCCAAATGTGCATTGATGGTGATAGGAATCCTGAACATTTTCCAAATGTTGTTTCATCATATTACCATAGGAACTTCTGCCAATTCAGTTTGCTAATTTAAAATGAGCTATCACTGTGGAAACGTGATATTTATCTATTTATCAAATTAGTATTGGAGCTGGGAGACTAATAAATGCACCACCTCCTTTAAATATGACAAAACAGTTTATAACCCAGAGAGCAAAGGATTGGAGTTTTAAGGTGCAGAAAAATAAATCTGAATCAAATTTTCAAAAAATTTTACATTTCACCACAAACCTGGCTTCTTCTGGAGCTTTTGTAGGACCTTGTTATTTAACAACAGGCAAAAAATTTGTTCGAACGCGCAAACACCGTTTAAGTCTATGGGACACGAACGTGAAAAATCAAAAGTGCTAATTTTAAGGGTTAATATGCAAGTTATTTTCATAAAAAGTGTTTGGGGACCTGGGTCCTGCCCCAGGAGACATGTATTAATGCAAAAAAAAGTTTCAAAAACTGACGTTTTTTTTGGGAGCAGTGATTTTAATAATGCTTAAAGTGAAATGCTTAAAGTTTTACCCGGTTATGTAAACGGGTGGCCCTGCTCTCCTGATGCCATGGGGAAGACCCGTGCATCAGAGGGGGGCGGGGTCATCCGGAAATGTCACCATGTGGCCCCGTCCTCATTTATATAAGAGCTGTCAAAGCAAAGACGCGTCATACGGGTGGATGCCTCCCATGGAGGTGGGTCGGTCGCGGCTTTGTTTTTTTTTCTCTTTTTCGGTCGTTGCCGGAGCGAGAGAAGAAGATGAATGGACTTCGTGGGACATTTTTATTTTTTTATATTTTAATAAAGGACTTTGAAGCTGTGTCTTGTCTTTTGTACCATTTTGACACTTTTTTGTGAAATGGTAGGGGTACATTTGTACCCCGTTACCATTTCACACAGGGGGGGAGGCCGGGATCTGGGGGTCCCCTTGTTAAAGGGGGCTTCCAGATTCCGATAAGCCCCCCGCCCACAGACCCCCAAAACCACCGGGCAAGGGTTGTGGGGATGAGGCCCTTGTCCCCATCAATATGGGGACAAGGTGCTTTGGGGGGCTAACCCAAAGCACCCTCCCCATGTTGAGGGCATGTGGCCTGGTACAGTTCAGGAGGGGGGCACTCTCTCGTCCCCCCTCTTTTCCTGCTGCCTGCCAGGTTGCGTGCTCGGATAAGGGTCTGGTATGCATTTATGGGGGGACCATACGCCATTTTTAAAGAAAGATTTGGCACAGGGTTCCTCTTAATATTCATACCAGACCTGAAGGGCCTGGTATGGAATTTGGGGGACCCCCACGCAATTTTTTTTTTAAATTTTGGTTCGGGGTTCCCTTTAATATTCATACCAGACCCAAAGGGACTGCCGAGACCCGACAATTCATTATAGCTGCTATTACTTTTAAATGACTTTTTTTCCTTTAGAAATGTCATTTTGTGCAGGGACTATTCTAAACACGGCAAAAATGCGCCACTTTACAGGCATACTATATACACCCCCCAGGTACGAAGTTTAAAGGAATATTTCATTTTTATTGTTTCACTTTAAGCATTATTAAAATCACTGCTCCCAAAAAATGGCCGTTTTTAAAACTTTTTTTTGCATTGATACATGTCCCCTGGGGAAGGACCCGGGTCCCCAAACACTTTTTAAGACAATAACTTGCATATTAACCTTTAAAATTAGCACTTTTGATTTCTCCCATAGACATTTAAAGGGTGTTCTGCGGTTTTAAAATTTGCCGTGAACACCCCAAATTGTTCGCTATTCGACAAACAGGTGAACACCCGATGTTCAAGTCGAACTTACGTTCATCTCGAACATCGGGCTCATCCCTATTTACCACTAAAACAGAAAAAAAAAATCAGTTTGGCATCGTTAATAATTAACAATACATCCATATTAATAGGGACTCAGTGGGGGTACCTAATATTACATTTACATTATAAGCATCACATTTAGATTATCTGATGGATACACTCTCACCCTTTCAAAATGATCTTGGTTCCAAATGATCCCCTAGACCCATCAGACCCATCAGGAGGTTCAATGGGGAACGTCTGTAACAAAAAAAGAGAAAAAAGGGCAATTGCCCTATAGTAGCACCTGTAAAATTGCACATAGGTATCTAAATAAACTAAATTCAATTGTGATCCTATCTGAATTAATTTGTGCCTAACCTAATGTTTCAAGGAGTCTTAGCAAATCGATCGATCAATATTTCAATCTTTTCCCAATGTATACTTCCTCTGGTGCCTGCAAATTTTCAGGGTACTAATGCCATCTACAATATAATTAATTACTGTATTTATTGGCGTATAACATTTACTTTTTCACCATGAAAATTGGGTGCAAATAGCGTGTGCGTGTTATACAGCAATACTTCAATTTTAGCTGCCTTGGAGGGGACAGGGAGGGGAGCGGGACGAGCGCCGTCAGATTACATACAGTGAGAATCTCCTGTTTACTTGGCGGCCTCTGTAATAGGAAGTCCTGTCTCTTGGGCCGCCATTGGACCACTGTTCTGTCTATCACAGGAGATTCTCACTGTATGTAATCTGTCAGCGCTCATCCCGCCCCCTCCCTGTCCCCTCTAGGCTGCAGTAGGGCATCAATCAGGCTGCACTGATGGCAATGGTGAGACTGCTGCATTGAAGGCAATGGTGAGGCTGCTGCATTGAAGGCAATGGCGAGGCTGCTGCATTGAAGGCAATGGTGAGGCTGCTGCATTGAAGGCAATGGTGAGGCTGCTGCATTGATGACAATGGCAAGGCTGCTGCATTGATGACAATGGCAAGGCTGCTGCATTGATGACAATGGCAAGGCTGCTGCATTGATGGCAGTGGCGGGGCTGCTGCATTGATGACAATGGCGAGTCTGCTACATTGATGTGGACTGATGAGGCTGCATTGATGGCAATGGTGAGGCTGCAGATGTGCATTGATCAGGCTGCATTGATGGCAATGGTGAGACTGCAGATGGGCACTGACCCTTATTTTGCTTCAAAGTTTCTTATTTAAAAATTAAATTTTTTTCCTGAAACTTCCCTCTTAAAATGAATGTGCGTGTTATACACCTGTGCGTGTTATACGCCAATAAATATGGTAAATAAACATAGGGTTTTTACTAATTAAACAGATAAATGTTTTACCATGATTATAATCAGCTATCATATAGCTCTTACCTGATCACTTCCACCTTTCAGTCGGCACATCGCGCCATGCGCGAACCCACCACGGCCATCTTAAGGAGGCCATCTGCCCTTACTTGGCGGCTATAGATTTAAAAAAAAACGCAATGCATAGTGGGCACCAAATTGGTCTTTACAATCCTCACAGTGGACACTGCCAGCAACAAAACATAATCATATAGATTGTGGCTATTAAACTATATTTATCAAGCCACACAGTATCGCGCGTGCATGGTGACAAAATCACCATTCACACAGGGCAATGATTCTAGGGATCCAATAAGGCAAACTACCTAACAATCAGTCAGGGAATCAATTCAATTGAAATATTTTTAGGTATATAAAATGAGCATAACACCGCTTATGTGTAATGAATACATTGCTAATCTAAATCATTTATTAACCAGACTATCCCCAGTATTTAAGGAGAGCTATCAATATTTAAAGCAGGAGCAGACTCATGCCCCGTACACACGGTCAGATTTTCCGACGGAAAATGTGTGATAGGACCTTGTCGAAAATTCCGACCGTGTGTAGGCTCTATCACACATTTTCCATCGGATTTTCCGACACACAAAGTTTGAGAACAGGCTATAAAATTTTCCGACAACAAAATCCGTTGTCGGAATTTCCGATCGTGTGTACACAAATCCGACGCACAAAGTGCCACGCATGCTCAGAGTAAATTAAGAGATGAAAGCTATTGGCTACTGCCCCGTTTATAATCCCGACGTACGTGTTTTACGTCACTGCGTTCAGAATGATCGGATTTTCCGACAACTTTGTGGGACAGTGTGTATGCAAGACAAGTTTGAGCCAACATCCGTCGGAAAAAATCCATGGATTTTGTTGTCGGAATGTCCGATCAATGTCCGACCATGTGTACGGGGCATCAGAGATAGACAAATAAAGAACCAGACCATGTCAAGGGCCAGACTGTTGTCTCATCAGATAAGCTTTACATAAAATCAAAAAAGGGAAAATCAAAAAGGACATTTTTTTGTGCTTTAGAAACCTATGACAACTCTTGCATCCTCACTTAACCTCCCCAAAAAGGAAGTCCAGAAAACAAAAGGAGATAAGCAACAGAAGGAAACAAATAAAAAAAAAAAACAACACGTCTTTCTCGAAAGGACATAATCTACCCTAAAAGAATTGCTTATAACTCAATGCATCATTGAATCCTGGATACTTTGTGGCAGACAAATTAAAAATCCATTTGGTTTCTCTTTGTAGTAACAACCTGTCCACATCACCCCCCTCTCATTCAGGGGGATGTACTCCAGAGCAAACAAACTCATCTTAGTGGCATCAAAATGGTGATATAATCCCATGTGGCAGCTAAATGGCATTAACCAATTTAACATGATCCCGAATTCTGTGAAAGAAAGGCCTCTTAGTTTTGCCAACATAGAATATACCACATTGACATTCCATATAGTATACAATGCATATTGATTGGCAATCAACAACAAAAAGTTGGTTTATATATCTTGCCAGTGGGCAACAGAATCTCCTGTGCCTCCCAAATGAACCTGCAAAAATTGCACCTGCCACATTTACCAGTGCCGCCTATCCTGGGAGGTTCTCTCACCCTGGAGTGCATATGATGACTATGGACTAACTTGTCCCTCAGAGATTCCGATCTCCTAAACGTAATCTCTGGGTATTCTTTTATATGTTTTGCTACTTTCTAATCGGCCCTTAGTACCTAAATGTATACATTATTTTACGGACTTGGCTTTGCTGTGCGGAGTAGCGTGTAATCAATCTTACAGTGTCTTTCTTTGTTTTTAACTTGGATCCATGTATCAGGGAATTTCTATTCTGCCCATTGGCCCACTGATATGCTCTCTTCAGTAGGTTCCTGCCATATCATCTCTTTTTAACCGCTTGCCGACCGGCGCACGCCGATGTACGTCGGCAGATCGGCACGGCTGGGCAAATGGGCGCCGGCCGGGAGCTCCGTTAGTCGGGTCGCGGGTCCCGCGGACTCGATCGCCGCGGGGAGACCCGCGATCGCCTCACGGAGCGGATGAACGGGGAGATGCCGTTGTAAACAGCATCTCCCCATTCTGCCTAGTGACAAGTGTCACTCGATCTCTGCTCCCTGTCATCGGAGCAGAGATCAGTGACGTCAGCCACACAGCCCATCCCCCTACAGTTAGTAATCACTCCCTAGGACACACTTAACCCCTCCTCGCCCCCTAGTGGTTAACCCCTTCACTGCCAGTGTCATTTACACAGTAATCAGTGCATTTTTAATCGCACTGATCGCTGTATAAATGACAATGGTCCCAAAAATGTGTCAAAAATGTCCGACATGTCCGCCATAACGTCGCAGTCACAATAAAAATCACTGATCGCCACCATTACTAGTAAAAAAAAAAATATTAATAAAAATGCCATAAAACTATCCCCTATTTAGTAAACACTATAACGTTTGCGCAAACCAATTAATAAACGCTTATTGCGATTTTTTTTACCAAAAATATGTAGAAGAATACGATCGGCCTAAACTGAAGAAAAAAATGTTTTTTTTATATATTTTTGGGGGATATTTATTATAGCAAAATGTAAAAAATAATGCGTTTTTTTCAAAATTGTCGCTCTTATTTTGTTTATAGCGCAAAAAATAAAAATCGCAGAGGCGATCAAATACCACCAAAAGAAAGCTCTATTTGTGGGAAAAAAAGGACGTCAATTTTGTTTGGGAGCCACGTCGCACGACCGCGCAATTGTCAGTTAAAGCGACGCAGTGCCGAATTGCAAATAACGCTCTGGTCAGGAAGGGGGTAAATCCTTCCGGGGCTGAAGTGGTTAAGACCACGCTGTAGTGCCGTCTTTTTTCTCCAAATTATTTAGTGGAGACAATTTCATTTATATGGCTATAGCAGCAGCTTACAATAATTGCAAGAGAATCCGGCAGGCTGGTTGTACCCAAGTTGATCGATCACAAAATGTAGAAATATTTCTCAGTGGTTCCAGTCAGGATAAAAAACAACTTACATTCATTTTAAAAACATCCATTTCCACCACAGTATTTACTAATAACTTTATTTATTGAAATAGATCTAAACCCTAAATAAATTAAATTTAGTGGAATTTAGTCTTTGTAAAAGCAGTGGAATCCACACTGTAGACTGGGGGCTGGATGTGGCCCTTTGCTTTCCTTTATCTGGCCCTTGTGGTACTAATACTTCTACTGATACAGGAGACTATTTCTTCAAATGGCACCAACAATGGAACATAATTCCTGCCACTGACACCAACAATTGGGCAGTATCCCTTCTCCTGATATCAATATTGGGGCACTATTTGTTCCCCTGATATCAACAGTGAGGCACCACTCCTTCCCCTGATAACGACAATGAGGCACTATTCCTTCCCCTGATAATGACAATAAGGCATTATTCCTTCCCTTCATATCAACAATCGGGCACAATTCCTTCACCCAATACTAAGAATGAGCCACCATTTTCCCTGATACCCACAATGGGGCATCATTCTTTCCCTGATTTTAACATTGGGATACTATTCCTTCCCCTGATACCAACAACGAGGCACCATTCCTTCTCCTGATACCAACAGCGAGGCATTTGTTTTTGCCATGATACCAACAATAAAGCACCATTCCTTCCCCTGATAGCATTATTGAGGCACCAGTTCGTCCCCTGATACCAACAATGAGGCACCATCCTTTCCCTGATATCAACATTGGGACACTATTCCTTCCCCTGATACCAATAATGAGACACCATTCCTTCTGATACCAACAGCAAAGCATTATTCTGTCCCACGATACCAACAATAACGAACCATTTCTTCCCCTAATAGCATTATTGAGGCACCAGTTTCCTTCCCTGATACCAACAGTACCAACAGTACATTAACAGTATTAGGCAAATATATTTCCAGTGCAAGGTTTTAAGAGAGTGTTATCTTGTCTGCTCTTGGTGGGAACTGGACAATTACATGGGAACTTGACATAAAGCTTCATTATAGATGCGATCAACAACAAGGCTGAATGCAAATCACATGCTGTGATCAGCTATATAGATGATGTTGTAAGGACATCTGGTGGCCCTGTAAATTATATACACTATCTAAGAGACTATAGAGAGTAGAATAAAGATCTATCTATCTATCTATCTATCTATCTATCTATCTATCTATCTATCTATCTATCTATCTATCTATCTATCTACAATATATATATATATATCATATTTATCTAGGAGATGCTAAAAAATGAACCAGACTAAATAAAAATAACACATAACCTACAGGGAGACCCCGAGTTACGAACATCCGACTTGCGAACGACTCCCACTTACGAACAGGATGGCAAGCACATTCCAACGGAACCTTTTCGACGGCGGCACATTCAACGGAACCTTTTCGACGGCGGGCACATTCGACGGAACCTTTTCGATGGCGGGCACATTTGACGACCCTTTTTTTGATGGCGGGCACATTTGACGGACCCTTTTCGACGGCGGGCACATTCGACGGACCCTTTTCGACGGCGGCCACATTCCACGGAACATCGGAAAATGACATATCTGCCGTTCTGCCCATGCTGTTCCGACTTACGAACATATTCGATTTAAGAACGAACCTACAGTCCCTAGCCCGTTCGTAACTCAGGGACTGCCTGTAGTTGGCTAATTTATAGTTTAAAAAAGGATGGCAGAAAGACCTAACAACTAAATAAAGTCAATTTGTTAAAGAACTGATCTATTCATTTAACCCTGTCCTATATAATTAGAACATACTCATTTAAAATGCTAGGTTTTCAATTAAGAAATCCATAAACACTGTATTAAACACTGCCGGATAGGCAACCAAGGCATGTGTGCCAATGCAGGCATGTGACATAATTCAGTGGTACCCAGAAGATCATTACATTGCATTTGTGCAGAGTTTCATCCTCCGGTGGGCCCCTGCTCCCTACAAATACAGTGATGCTGCCATAGGCTGTACTTGACAGCTCATTAGGCTGTCAATGACAAAGCTTTGTCATTCTAATTCTGTGCCCACCTCTGTGATGCTTTAGAGATATTACTTGTATTCAAGTGCCAGCCTTCCTTCAAGTATCAGGGTCGGCCCCCCTGTGGGTGTAGATGTTCTTGTATGAAGAAACACACCTGCCCACCCTCTTCCTTCTCCCAGTGGAAACGCCTGTTGCAACAGAACAAATGTTTCTAATGATGCATGATTTGGAGCTGATCTGAGATCAGAACGTGCATGAATTGGGCCTGATCTGAGGTCTGAAAGTGCAGGAATTGGAGCTGATCTAAGGTCTGCAAGTGGATGAATTGGAGCTGATCTGAAATCTGACAGTGCATGAACTGGAGCTGATCTGAGATCTAAAGGTGCATGAATTGGGGCTGATCTGAGGTGTGAAGGTGCAGGTTTTGCAAGTTGTGGGTGGGGCCAGTTGATTGGTGCCCAAGATGGAGTAGAGGCACACACCAAGGAAAATGGTACCAAATTATTTGGGTAATTTAAAGTAACATATAACATGGAGGTCAGTGGGAAGGTACTTACTTAGCAGTCCCAACTAATATGGTATCAGAGTATTTTTACCATAGGTGATTCAGATGTAACAACTTTCTGCAAAATTGGCAGTTCTTTAACACATTCCCAGCACTTGCGTTACCAGAACAGCATCTGACTGAAGGGAGTGGCAGGGCATTTAGTAGACTAATAGAAAGATTCGTGTCCCAGCTCTCTAAAATCCCTAAATAGTGTAACCAGCAGTAATTAACCTGCTCTCCTCCTCCTCACCAGGAACCTCTCCGTAGCGCTAAGTACACTGTCCCTAATCAGTGTGGACCATGTCCCTACCCTATCCACTTCAAAAATGTGCACCAACTGCAGTGAGACAGTGCTATTTATTAGCATTGCCCTCACTAAGAATAGCTAGATCTACCAGTTTTGCGGCATATAATCAGATAGCTGCTTCTTAAGTACACCTATGGAGGTTTCAGAGGAACAAAGCTCCTCTCAACCTCCATACCTACTGTACACTGGCCAGCCAAACAGCACCACCTACAGAGGGAAGGATAACATTCACCTGCCTACACTTTGGGGTCTGATGGTACCTGAATTAGGGCTGATCTGAAGTGTGAATGTGCTTAAATTGGGGCTAATCTGAGGTGGGAAGATGCATGCATTGGAGCTGCAGACCTCCCAAATTTCTGAAATAGGAAAGATATGTGTATATACAATATGTAGGCAAAGGACACATCCCTGCCATCCCCTAGTTACATGGTTCTTGAAAAAATGATTATGCCAAAAAAGATTGGTTAACTCTACAAGTGTTTTTTTCTAAAACAATGTTTTCTTTAAACTGGCTTTAAAATATCAAAGGTAATCATGTAGAGATAGAATTTGGTAATTAAATAGTGAAATATTTTATTAGTGGTCTCTATTCAGACCAAAAAAGAAGGGCAAGTGAGGTAAAAAGATGGATAGAGGGATTTGGTTCCAAAGAGGGACAGTTCCTCCAAATGAAGGACAGTTAGGAGTTATGGAGCTGGTCTGAAGGTACATGAATTGGGGCTGATCTGAGGTGTGAATGTGCAGGAATTGGGGCTGATCTGTGGTCTGAGTGAGCAGAAAGTTGATATGAGTTCTGAAAGTTTAGGAAATGGGGTTGATCTAAGGCGTGAAGGTGCATGAATTATGGCTGATCTGAGATCTGAAAGTGCAGAAATTGGGGTTGATCTGAGGTGTGAAGGTGCATGCATTGGGGCCGATCTGGGGTGTAAAGGTGCAAGAATTTGCAACTGATCTGTTATTGAAAGGTACAGAAATTGGGGCTGATCTAAAGGTCTGCACTGCACTAAGGTTCAGACCCGAACACCAACCAAACCCCATTAAAGTCTATGGGATCCAAACTTGAAAAATCAAAAGTCCCTATTTTGAAAGCTTATATGCAAGTCATTAGGCATTTAAAAAGTGTATGGGGGCCTGGGTACTGCCCTGGGGGACATGTATAATGCAATTTTTTTTTTTTTTTAAAGGATCTTTTTTTCAAAGGGACAATGATTTTAATTATGCTAAAAGTTAAACTTTAAAAATGAAAAATTCCTTTAAATATAGTGCCTGGGGTGTCCCCTTAGTCTGCCTGTAAAGCGGCACATCTGTACAGTGTATAGAACCTGCTGCAGCAAAACTGACATTTCTAAAGAAACAAAAATGCATTTAAATGTACTTTGCAGCTGCAAAAAAAGAAATTGATAAAAGCAGCGTGGGTTCCCCCCAGTACATATAAGGCATTCTGGGTCTTGTTTGGATTTTGTTTGGGTCTTGTTTGGATTTTAAGGGAAACCCCTCGTCAAAATTTTAAAACAAATGGCATGGGGTCCTCCCTAAAGAAAAGCGACTTCCCCCTCACCTGAACCATACCAGGCCACATGCTCTCCACATGGGAGGGTGGGTGCTTTGGTGTGGGGGTCTCTGCCCCCCTGCCTCAAAGCACCTTGTCCCCATGTTGATGATGGTAAAGTGGGCTTCCAGATTCCAATAAGCCCCTTGCCTGCAGACCCCCACAACCACAGCCCAGGGTTGTTGGGAAGAGGCCCTTGTCCCCATCAACATGGCTCTGCCCCCCACCCCAAAGCACCCGTCCCTCCATGTTGAGGGCATGTGGCCTGATATGGCTTGCCAGGCTGTGTGCTTGGATAAGGGTCTAGTATGGATTTTGGGGGGGACCCCACGCATTTTTTTTTTGCATTGCTGGCAATTCTTTTTTTTCTTTCATTGTTAAGGTTGGCACCAGCCACCACTGCACACATATAATATAGGGATAATCTCTGAGCTCAGATGGAATGTAAGATACCTGTAAGCTGCAAGCAGTAAATTTATGATACAAAATCAAACCGTAATGATATAAAAAAAAAAAAAAACGCAGCACTGTGTAAAAAGTTAAAATCAACATGTAAACAAATATTCATTAACTGATTACCTAAGATATATATAAATTCAACAATATACATATAAATCACATATGTGTGACCAAAAGTAATAAATGCAAGTGATTAAAGTGGTTGTAAACCCTGTACTACCACTTTTACCTACAGGTAAGCCTAAAATAAGGCTTACCTGTAGGTACCGTGAATATCTCCTAAACTTGCACCGTTTAGGAGATATTCATGCTCGTGCCGTTTCTTCAGTAGCTGTGCCGTGACCGGCGTGTCCCGTGCGCATGTGCGGGAGTGATGTCATCGCAGCTCTGGCCAATCACAGCGCTGGAGCCGATCACATCGGTGTATGGGGACTGCTGCAACAGCTTCGATCTAAAGTAAGTATTTCGTAATGAGCTAGTATGCGATAATAAGTGTCTAAAGCCAATAGCACACATGTCACCAACTCATGTGTCCATAAACTGTCCATTAAAGATTTCCAAAAAAGTAGTGCTGAAAGACATCAATTTATTGTAATAAAAAAAGAAAAGCCCCACAGTCTATTCATTGCACCCCAGTGCACACACAGGACTCCTACGAGATTCATATGAACACTATACAGTACAGTAAATGGACAAACAGCGCATGAAGGGTTAAACGGCAGCCACAATAGCACACACACATTCTTGGAAATGGGAATGAACTTCCACATAGATGTAACATAGAAAAGGAAGGAACAGCTTGCATAGTGCAATACAGTTAAAACCACTAATTTATAATAGAACAAAGTGCGCGCTCACATGAAATAATGACAGAATAAAGTGATATCGCATTACACACATCCAATCAGCAGGCAGTAACTATGGTGTAGTGAGGCCCTCTTGTGGTCCAACAAAAAAAATACACAATAAGATTCTGGTTTGCTAAAGTTTTGTTGAAAACAAAAAAAATCAATCCGGTATAGATAAATTATAACATTGCAAAGATTTTAGTATATTTTAGCAGATTATTATAATTTTCTGTTCTGAAGAAATAGCTCTTTTAAGTATATCTTTTCTCAGACTGATTGTTGAGTGGAAATGTCAACCTTCATTATAACCAGCCCAGACATCTATTTGTTGTAATGAAAAAATCTGCTCTTTCTGTCCTCATTTAGGCATGGAATAGCCTTATGCCCCATACACACCAGCGGAATTTCCGTCAAAAAAAGGGTGATGGGAGCTTTTGGTCGGATATTTCGACCGCGTGTATGCCCCATCCAATTTTTTCTGTCTGAATTTCCATCAGCAAAAGATTGAGAGCTGGTTCTCTATTTTTCCGACGGAAAAAGTTCTTGACGGAAATTCTGTTCCTCGGTATGCAATTCCGACGCGCAAAAAAACACGCATGCTCGGAAACAATTCGACGCATGCTCGGAAGCATTGAACTTCATTTTCTCGGCTTGTCGTAGTGTTGTACGTCACGTTCTTGACGGTAGAAATTTCAGAGAACTTTTGTGTGACCGTGTGTATGTAAGCCAAGCTTGAGCGAAATTCCGTCAGAAAAACCATCCAAGATTTTTCCGACGCAAATTCCGCTCGTTTGTATGGGGCATTAGGCCTTGTACACATGAGTTTTAGCTTGTACAGCATTGTACACATCAAGCTTTTTACAAGGCATTTAGCATACCTCCCAACTGTCCCTGATTTCGAGGGACTGTCCCTGATTTGGAACAATTTCCCTCTTTTCTCCTCATTTGTCCCTCATTTTGGTCTGATCTATATAGTTGTATATAAAATGCACTATTAATCTATCAAAAAGTGTTTCGCAGTGCTAATCCTTTAATCCAATTTCTAAATGGCTGTATTTGGAAATTCCAAAAGCCAATATAAAGGAATAGTAGTGGTAAAAAAAGCACTTGTGAGTTTAACTAAACATTTTTTTTGTACAATTCTCCATTAGTGGGGCGTGACAGGAGGTGTGTCCTATGAGTACATACTTTTACTAATAGGTGTCCCTCATTGCCCTTTTAGAAAGTTGGGAAGTATGCATTTAGAGATCTTTGAGCAAGCTTTAAGCTGTTTTTTTTAGGGGCAGTTCACATGTGCTTCAACTTGTATAAGAGTTGTGTGAACACTAAGCTTTCTGTACACAGGAGCCTCAGCATTTACAAGAGTGTGACCATGTACAGTCATTTACTTGTATGGCAAGCTGTACATGGCACCTGTTTTATTAAATGACCTTAGATAATAGGGAATACACAGTTTTTTATAATATTATATGTGATTAAATGGTTGCCCCACACCCACTGTACATATACTGCGAGCAGGTGGCACGCACAGGCAGAATCACATACATGTATGCAGGGCAGCTGATAAGGCAGTAAAGCCAACCCTCTTGTACTGGGCCTAGGCCTCATTTGTTTATAAGGCATCTGGTGAGCAGGCGGGTTGGCTGCACTGCCTTATTGCTGACACTTGTGACTCTTGTTGATCCCCCTGCAGCGCTGCTGGCTTCTACTCTTCTTTCTCTCTCCGGCTTGCATCTGCACCCCCTTCCACCTGCTGTCCGGCACCCTCTGTGTGCCCCCACCCCTGCAGCGCTTCTGGCTTCTCTCCTCTCCCGCAGCTGCAGTCACACAGGTTGATTGGTTTCAGGATGGAGAGCGGGGGGGGGGGACCACTAAATATGTAAGTTACCAACCTCTTCCTTTACTGAATAAACACAGTAATGCCGCGTACACACGACCGGACTTTCCGGCAGAAAAGGTCTGACAGAATCATTCCATCGGACATTCCAATCGTGTGTGGGCTTCATCGGACTACATCCTTTGAAAATTCTGACGGACCTAGAAATAGAACATGTTTTAAATCTTTCCGACGGAATCAATTCCTATCGGGAAAACCGTTCGTCTGTATGCTATTCCGACGGACCAAAAACGACGCAAGGGCAGCTATTGGCTACTGGCTATTGAACTTCCTTTTTCCAGTTCCGTCGTACGTCATCGCGTTCCAAACGATCGGACTTTGGTGTGATCGTGTGTAGGCAAGTCCGTTTCAGCGGAACTCCGTCGGAAAAACAGTCAGAGTTTATTCTGACGAAAAAAACATTCGTGTGTCCATTCATCATGGTGTTTTCTATGCTTCTGCATACCTCCCAACATTTTGAGATAAGAATGAGGGACACCTACTAACAAACGTAAGTAGGCATAGGACACTCCCTCTGCCACAGCCCCTTAAAGGAGAATTAACCAAAACAAAAGATTAAAGTGGTGTTCCGGCCGAAATTATATTTTTAAATAAAAATACCCCTATAATACACAAGCTTTATGTATTCTAGTAAAGTTGGCCTGTAAACTAAGGTCTGTTTTGTTAGTTTATAGCAGTAGTTTGTTATTTTATAGACTTACAGCAGGCCGTGGCCATCCTAAGTCTGGGCATCTGAAGCCAGACTGTATTTCTTCCTTGATCTCATCCTTGCAGATCTCGCACATGCTCAGTGCAGCACAAGCAGTGTAATAGGTTTCAGGTCAGGTTTCCATAGCAACGGCAGCATCAGAGGAAGTTGCTGCCCCTTCCCAGAAGGCATTGCAAACAGGCAATGATGCGATGGGCCACAGCCAGGGAGTAGGAAGTGAAAAATTAATACAGCAGATATACAGTAGGTGCTGAGAATTTTTTAAAAAAAATATCCAATTCATTTACAATGCGCAGCTTAGTGAGGGATGCTGAAGAGTTGTAAAAGTGGGTGGAACTCCATTTCAATTAAATCCACAAGTGCTTTTTTTTTACCACTATTATTCCTTCATATTGGCTTTTAAAATGTACAAATGGAGCAATTTAGAAATTGGATGAAAGGTTTAGCACTGGGAAACACTTTTTGAAAGATAGAAAGTGCATTTTATATACAACTATATGAATCAGACCAAAATGAGGGACAAATGAGAGGGAAAGAGGGACAGAGGGCCATAGCTCCAAATCAGGGACAGTCCCTCGAAATCAGGGACAGTTGGGAGCTATGCTTCTGCTTGTAAATGAACAGCCTCAGAGCACTTCCCATTCGTTCACTGTCCAGTGCAGCTGAGGCTGCATAGAAAGGGACTGATGAATCTGTGTCCTCGGTTCATTTCTCTGTCTCAAATGTGAGACATCAGGGATCTGTTTAGACCCATATTTCACCAAAGGCCCTTCAAATGGGAAGTTAAAAATAGAAAAAATAAATAAATAGCATTCTAAAAAAAATGGTAAAAAAATTAAAAATTCTAAAAAAATCATTAAAAAAAAATTAAGGACTCATTCAAATGTACTTTGTTCTCTGAAGAGCAGCCAGCATTTGAATCGCTCTTTAACCACTTCAGCCCCGAAAGGATTTACCCCCTTCCTGACCAGAGCACTTTTTGCGATTCAGCACTGCGTCGGTTTAACTGACAATTGCGCGGTCGTGTGACGTGGCTCCGAAACAAAATTGACGTCCTTTTTTTCCTACAAATAGAGCTTTCTTTTGGTGGTATTTGATCACCTCTGCGGTTTATATTTTTTGCGCTATAAACAAAATAAGAGCGGCAATTTTGAAAAAAATTGCATTATTTTTTACTTTTTGCTATAATAAATATCCCAAAAAAATATATAAAAAAACAATTTTTTTCCTCAGTTTAGGCCGATACGTATTCTTCTACATATTTTTGGTAAAAAAAAAAAAAAATCGCAATAAGCGTTTATTGATTGGTTTGCGCAAAAGTTATAGCATTTACAAAATAGGAGATAGTTTTATGGCATTTTTATTAATATTTTTTTTTTTACTAGTAATGGCGGCGATCTTTATCGGGACTGTGACATTATGGTGGACACATCGAACATTTTTGACACATTTTTAGGACCATTGTCATTTATACAGCGATCAGTGCGATTAAAAATGCACTGATTACTGTGTAAATGGCACTGACAGTGAAGGGGTTAACCACTAGGGGGCGGGGAGGGGTTAAGTGTGTCCTAGGGAGTGATTACTAACTGTAGGGGGATGGGCTGTGTGGGTGACGTCACTGATCTCTGCTCTGATGACAGGGAGCAGAGATCGAGTGACACTGTCACTAGGCAGAACGGGGAGATGCTGTTTACAACAGCATCTCCCCGTTCGTCCTCTCCATGAGGCGATCGCGGTTACCCCCGCAGCGATCGAGTTCGCGGGACCCGCGACCCGACTCACGGAGATCGCAGCAGGCGCGCGCACACAGCTGCAAATTCAAAGTAATGTACGGGTACGTTACTTTGCGCAGCTGTGCCATTCTGCTGACGTATATCTACAGGAGCCGGTTGGGAACCAGTTAAAGAGCATTTGACAGGCGGTGAGGAGGTATATTTCCTCTTCACTGCCTGCTTTAACCCCACAGTAGCGCAATCTCCTTGCAGAGAAGTGCTATTTGGTTGAATGGCTCCTGTTCGATGGGGGTATAATTTCTGTCATGGCTGAGAAGCATAGGATCATGGCCGTGGCATTTTAGTAAAAATATCTTTCAATATTTTCAGAGGGGGGCCCTGTCAGGTAGGTTGTACGGGCCCTGCGATTTCTAACAGCAGCCCTGCATCATCCAGCCTGTTCCGGGTTAGGGATGCGGCGCACACCGCTCCTGTAACCGCTGTGTGATTACAGTTATCGGTTGCTGGGTATCATGTGATCGCTATGATTGGTCATAGCGATCACATTATAACAATGTAAACAAACTGTCCAGCTTGCTTACAGTTGTGATCTGTAATTGTCCCACAGCAATCACATAGTACCTGGCTACCTGTACCATGTGATTAGCAGTAGCCAAACATAGATCACAACAATAAGCAAGTGGTTCATGAATGTTAACCCATTAATGACAGCTAAAATTATTGTATATCATTATAAAATAATTGTAGTGTAATATATTATTGTAGTATCATCACTGTATTAGCAAAAACAGTGTAAAAAAAAAAATCCCTGATCACTTTTTTTTTTATTTTTAACATACTGTCACAAATCAATATCCCTGATCACTGCCACACCAGTCATATGATAACATTGTGCTGTGACAGTATGTAAAAAAAAAATTGTAAACAAACAAAAAAATGCCTCTTTCTAAATGCCTTGGACTATCTACTTTCTAAAAAGGGGTTATTTGGGGAGTGGTATTTGTACTTGCTGGCAATTTAGGAAATTAGATTGGCCATCAGTACATCATAATGGATCAATTTTCAAATATATATACCCTAGTTTTTAGACTATATCTTTCACACAAGCTAAATAATATACACTGATTTGTTTTTTGTTTTTTTACCAAAGGAATGTAGCAGAGTACATTTTGGTATAAATTTATAAAGAAAGATTATTTATTAGCAAAATTTTATAACAGAAAATCTTTTTCTTCAAAATTTTCAGTATTTTTTTGTTTATATGCCAAAAAAATAAAAAACACAGTAGTGAATAAATACCACCATAATAAAGCTTTATCATTTTTTTAGGCTTAATCTTTATTCATTTTTTTTTCTTTTTTATATCATTATACAACATACATTGCATCATATCTTCCAAACATAAAAAAACTCTAACAAATATACATTCTAACTCCCATTCTCGAGTCTCGCCCAACCTCCAAAATATCAATATAGAATAGAAAACAATAAAGTATAATATCTTTTACCAGCAAGACACAGAGAAAAAAAAACACAAAAAAAAACCATCACTAACCTAGCCCCCCCCCCCATATCAACCCCCCTGTACAGTTCAAGTTATCTTATCTAGCAGGTATATACATGTCCTCTGCCATATTAAAAATGTTATATTGTTCTGGGAACCAAAGTAGATATAGCCACTCCTGGGCCCGATAACCACGGACCCCACAGCTTAACTAGTTTATCCAATGTACCGCTATTACGATAAACCTGTTGTTCCATTAAAATTGTATTGTTTACTTGAGAGCACCATTCCTTACATAGTGGTAAACTGGAAGACAACCATTTTATATAAATTAACTTGCAAACTATAAATAATAGTCTACCAGTTGGTATTAGAGTCTCTTTTGGAAATAGCTCTTCATTAAGATAACCCAGTAAACAAATCTTATGGTTCAGTTTAAGATATCTACGATAGGCTCCATTAATTGTGGTCACCACCTCTCACCAATATCTGACCAGTTTGGGGCACTTCCACAACATATACAGCAGTTTAGCCGGGGATTGCCTACACCGTGGGCAATCCGGTATTTCCCTCTGCCTCCACTTATATAGCTTTACTGGAGTCCTATATGACCTACAGTGGGGACAGAAAGTATTCAGACCCCCTTAAATTTTTCACTCTTTGTTATATTGCAGCCATTTGCTAAAATCATTTAAGTTCATTTTTTTTTCCTCATTAATGTACACACAGCACACCATATTGACAGAAAAACACAGAATTGTTGACATTTTTGCAGATGTATTAAAAAAGAAAAGCTGAAATATCACATGGTCCTAAGTATTCAGACCCTTTGCTGTGACACTTATATATTTGACTCAGGTGCTGCCCATTTCTTCTAATCATCCTTGAGATGGTTCTACACCTTCATTTGAGTCCAGCTGTGTTTGATTATACTGATTGGACTTGATTAGGAAAGCCACACACCTGCCTATATAAGACCTTACAGCTCACAGTGCATGTCAGAGCAAATGAGAATCATGAGGTCAAAAGGAGCTACCTGAAGAGCTCAGAGACAGAATTGTGGCAAGGCACAGATCTAGCCAAGGTTATAAAAAAATTTCTGCTGCACTTAAGGTTCCTAAGAGCACAGTGGCCTCCATAATCCTTAAATGGAAGACGTTTGGGACGACCAGAACCCTTCCTAGAAATGGCCGTCCGGCCAAACTGAGCTATCAGGGGGAGAAGAGCCTTGGTGAGAGAGGTAAAGAAGAAACCAAAGATCACTGTGGCTGAGCTCCAGAGATGCAGTCGAGAGATGGGAGAAAGTTGTAGAAAGTCAACCATCACTGCAGCCCTCCACCAGTCAGGGCTTTATGGCAGAGTGGCCCGATGGAAGCCTCTCCTCAGTGCAAGACACGTGAAAGGTATGTGTGGAGAAAACCAGGCACTGCTCATCCCCTGCCCAATACAGTCCCAACAGTGAAGCATGGTGGTGGTAGCATCATGCTGTGGGGGTGTTTTTCAGCTGAAGGGACAGGACGACTGGTTGCAATCAAGGGAAAGATGAATGCGGCCAAGTACAGTGATATCCTGGATGAAAACCTTATCCAGAGTGCTCAGGACCTCAGACTGGGCCGAAGGTTTACCTTCCAACAAGACAATGACCCTAAGCACACAGCTAAAATAATGAAGGAGTGGCTTCACAACAACTCCGTGACTGTTCTTGAATGGCCCAGCCAGAGCCCTGAGTTAAACCCAATTGAGCATCTCTGGAGAGACCTAAAAATGGCTGTCCACCAACGTTTACCATCCAACCTGACAGAACTGGAGAGGATCTGCAAGGAGGAATGGCAGAGGATCCCCAAATCCAGGTGTGAAAAACTTGTTGCATCTTTCCCAAAAAGACTCATGGCTGTATTAGATCAAAAGGGTGCTTCTACTAAATATTGAGCAAAGGGTCTGAATACTTAGGACCATGTGATATTTTATTTTTTCTGTGTTTTCTGTCAATATGGGGTGCTGTGTGTACATTAATGAGGAAAAAAATGAACTTAAATGATTTTAGCAAATGGCTGCAATATAACAAAGAGTGAAAAATTTAAGGGGGTCTGAATACTTTCCGTCCTCACTGTATATATAAAATAAACAATTGGGATAGGCTGTGCAGATGATAAGGGGCCCTCTTCAAAATATTTTGCTAATCCTCCTCTGATATAACCCCCATATCTATCTCCCAACCCTTTCTACATGGGTTATCTAATATGTCTTGATATTTCGTCATAAGTTGCCTATATAATAATGAGATAAGGGTTTTTTTCTCTATAGCCTCTGCCAGTAAGGTTAAAAGTGGCTTAGATCTTATATTAATCCCGGCATTTTTAACCACTTCAATGCCAGGCACTTACACCCCTTCCTTTTTAGCTTTCAGAGCTGTCGCACTTTGAATGACAATTACACGGTCATGCTACACTGTACCCAAACAAATTTTTTATCATTTTGTTCCCACAAATAGAGCTTTCTTTTGGGGGTATTTGATCACTGCTGGGGTTTTTATTTTTTGCGCAACAGATAAAAAAAGAAAATGTCAAAAAGAATAAGTTTTTCTTTGTTTCTGTTATAAAATTTTGTAAATAAGTGCGTTTTCTCCTTCAATGAGGGGCACTGATGAGCCTGCACTGACGGGCACTGGTGGGCACTGATGAGGTGGCACCAATGAGGTGGCACTGATGGGCACTGATAGGTGGCACTTATGGGCACTGATAGGTGGCACTGGAATGCAGCACTGATGGGTACTCATAGGCGGCACTGATGGACACTCATAGGCGGCACTGATGGGAACTGAAAAGCTGCACTGATGGGTACTTATGGGTGGCACTGATAGGTGGCACTGATGGACACAGATAGGCACTGATAGGTGGCACTGATGGACACTGATAGGTGGCACTGCTGGGCATCACTGATCTGGCAGGCATTCATAATGGGCACTGACTGCAGCATTTGTGGGCACTGATTGGCATATATTGGGCACACTGTGGCATCCATGGGGGACATACCTGGCCAGTGGCCATCCAAGTGTTGGGGGCTTTCCTGGTGGTCCTGGCGACATCCCTGGCGGTCCAGTGTGGGCATCCATGGTAGGGGCTGCGCTGATAAACAATCAGCGCAGACCCCCTCTGTCAAGAGAGCCGCCGACCGGCTCTCCTCTACTTGCGTCTGTCAGCCGTGAGTGAGGAAAAGCCGATAAAGGCTCTTCCTGTTTACATCGTGATCAGCTGCGATTGGACGCGGCTAATCATGTGGTAAAGAGCCTCTGTCAGAGGCTCTTTATCGAGATCGGCGTACCAGTGTGTTAGACTGACCACTGATCGCCATGCTGCGTGCCCCCACGGGCGTGTGCCGGCTGTTATCCTGCTGGACGTCATATGACGCCCAGTCAGGATAACTGAACCACCGTCCATCCGTCATTCTGCTATAGGCCGGGCGGGAAGTGGTTAAACTGTGAATATATAGATATAGATAGATATTTATAAAAATTATTACGAGGCAATTAATAAGATTCCTGTAACTCCTGAAAGGACAGCAAGACATTTTGAGAATAATGCTGAACAATATATTGTAATCCTTGAGAGCGCCAGCGCTCAAACCCCTCCAAGTTACGTAATTCTTTATAATGCCTATTCCCCCATAGTGGTGAAAATTCTGACACCCCTTCATATTTCATTATACGTCTCATTTCCTGCCATACTTTATTCATAAGTACCATTGTTGGACTATAATAAGCATATGCATAAGTTCCTTATTCTAACTGGGCCATGGCAAAATGCTGAAGATGGGAAGCTATAACGTATATAAAGTAGAGCCTCAGCTGTGGCACCGCTAAACCCCCCCCCCTTCCTTAGCACGCTGAAGGGTAGAGAGTCTAATCCTAGGGCTTTCCTTTCCATATTAACTTGCAAAATAAAAAGTATTTTTTTTTTAACCATTTAAGAGAAATCCATATAGGCGAGTTATGTAAAACATATAATAATTGAGGGGCCCAAATCATTTTTATAAGATTTGCTCGGCCCACCACTGATAGAGGTAGCTAAGTCCAAGCTAGACTCTTTTGTTTAAATTTATCAAGAATGGGAGTCAATTTATATTGTAAATAATCTTCCATCCTTGGATGTATCTATATGCCCAAGTATTTAAAGCATGACACGACTTTAATTTGCCGAGCCTCTCTTGGTACTAAAATTATATAAATTTTGTTAGGGTACAGTGTTGCATGACCGCACAATTACCAGTTAAGGCCAAAATCACACAAGTGCGATGCCAGACATCACATGCGATGTCTGTGCGATGCAATTTCAGTCATACAAACTGTATGGATGAAATCACATTCGCACCAAAATCGTGCAGGACCCTTTTTTTGGTCCGCACTGAACACCCATGCGATCCGATTCCTGCACCATTTTACAGTTCACACTGCGATCTGCGAACTGATCTGAGGGTGTCGTTAACTTTACATTGACACCCGCAGCCGTTCGCAGATCTCAGTGTGAACCACTGTGCAATTCAAGTGCGATGCGGGAACCTGCACTGGATTCACAGGGTTCTTGCATCGCACTAGTGTGAACCAGGCCTAAAGCTGAACAGCAAAAAATGCCCTGGTCATGAAGGGGGTAAAACCTTTCTGGAGGGCAAGTAGTTAATATGATATGATTGAGAGATAATTAGAACCATAACTAGTCAAAGCTGTATGCATATGGCTGAGTCAGACAGGGCTGTTTTTATGAGATTGTCTTCTGTCTCTCAGAGGACAAAGATTTTCTTGTTGGTGCCTTAAAGTGGTTGTAAGGGCATTCCTTGCATTAAGATAAAAAACCTTTTGTGTGCAGCAGCCCCCCTCAGCCCCTCTAATACTTACCTGAGCCCCATCTAGATCCAGCGATGGTGCTGGAGTGTCTCGGCTGCCCGAGACTCCCCTCTTCACTGGCTGAGACAGCAGAGTGGCACCATTGGCTCCCATGCTGTCAATTAAAGTCAGTCAGCCAATGAGGAGATAAAGGGGGCGGGGCCGAGCCGGGCTGTGGCTCCGTGTCTAAATGGACACAGGGAACTGTGGCTCGGCTCGCCTCAGGTGCCCCCATAGGAAGCTGCTTGCTGTGGGGGCACTCAACAGGAGGGAGGGGCCAGAAGCGCAGAAGAGTGACCCAAGAAGTGGAGGATCAGGGCTTCTCTGTGCAAATCCACCACATAGGAGAGGTAAGTATAATATGTTTGTTATTTTTAACTAAAAAAAACGAGACTTTAGTATCACTTTAATTGATAGGCTAAAGTCATATGCTATGCGTTGTAATTAAGATCAGTCCTTTGTCTTCAGCAGCCAGGTGAATAGGTGGAGGCCAGTTAATACAGCATCTCTGTGCGATCATATGGCTTTGCTAAACTGGCCAAAGATGTCCAAATTGCATGTCGCACTTGAAGTGCCATTCATTGTTAATGGAACAGCAAACGCAGCGAGTTGATACAAATTAAAACACACAACAAATGAGCCAAAACGTGCAAAACCCAGTGCTCAAAAAGGTATGCATAGGCAGCCCTATGAGTGTAGTGGGAAAACATGTGAAAAACACGCAAAGATGCGCGGTCACAAGACACTAGGTGTGAACCTAACCTAAAAAAAACATTTGTCAACAATGTATGCGTAGTTCATGCAATGTTTGGGGTTTCCCTTGTAGTTTTCTATTTTTTATTATTATGTCACAGTGGCTTGATTAATCATCGAGATAGAAGAAAAACGTGAAGGCGGCATTTAGTCTGATTTTTGTTTTCAAAATAAGGAGACATTTTAGATGTGTCTTTGCCTTAAATAAATAAATGTTTTTGTAATATGTTATTCTAAGGCATAGAGCCAGGAAATGCCTGTAAGCCACCAATATCACTTTGCAGACCTGCACGACTTTCTGCCACTGCCACCCACTAAAGATGATGCAGAACCTTCTCATCACTGAGCAAAAAATAGCACTGCTGAAATTTCCTGTTTGCCATCTGCTTTGTCGTCTGATTACGCGAGCAATCCATTGACTGTGAGAGCGCAGCCAGAGAAAGAGAGGTCACCCATGGGACATATACCTGCTACACAATCCAGTGGACGAAGAGGACAAACCTAACCACTAACAAGTGCCTGTTGTTTCTTTTATATACAACGGTGTACCATGTGTAGAGTGGGAGCCTAGATTTCATAACAAATAAAATTGCAGCACTAAATCAGGAAACGTTCATATGTAATGAAAATAGTGAAAAGAGTCCCACTTCAAAAAGTCCAAAAAATATATTAATCAAAAAATTCAACCTTTATTGCAAGCATCTGTTTATTGCACATTTCTTAGCGTTGACTGTGAGAGCCTAGATTTCAGTTCAGTTCAGTTGACTTGGTGTCACGTAGAGGTGATGAGAAGGCTCCCCTTGTGGCTAAGGGCAGAGTACCCCTGAAGGCGGTGACAATGGGTGCTATGCCCAAAGATGCAGGAGTTACCTGAAGGTGAAGCTGGCTCCAGATAGAAGGACATCCGAAAAGCAGAGAAGTAGCGAAGGCAGATGATTCTCTGGAAGCGCTGGTGGATCTTGACTGAAGGGTAGAGCAGGAAGCAAAGTCAGAAGCCAGGCCGAGGGTCAAATACCAGAGATAAATCAGGAGCTGAGGCAGAAGTGTGGTCGAGATCAAGCCAAGGTCAAACACAGGATATCAATCAGGAACCAGGCAGGAGCAGGTCCATGGAGAAAGCCTGGGTCAAAGCCAGGAGAGAACGCATAACAAGTCAGGGGTAAGCTGGGTCGGTAACGGGTAATCAAGCAGAAGCACAAGGCACAGGAGCACAGGATACAAAGGCTGACAACAATCTAGCAATTTGTGAGAGGAGCTGCTGTGCTTATATAGGCCAGTGGATGCTGGCAATTAGCACGCTTTGCATGCGTCGTCACACAAGAAGATTTACCACTGTGTGCCGCTTGCTAATGCGCATGCGTGAATTAGCGTGGCCATACTGGATATTTGCACATTTGCCAGGTCTTCTACGAAATCTTCCCTGACACTCGGTCATACTGAAAAGCAGTGCATGCCTGGACACAGGAGACAGCAAATCATTCAGTGTAAGAAGGGTTTAGGTAATGGGGATTTTTATAATAGATATATTACATGAGAAAAGACATCTCTGTCTCAGCAAACCACTTGTATCTCTAGGTGCTCACCAATTACCAAAAGGACTCCTGAACATTTCATTTAGTTGAAAGCAATAAACCAAGAAGGCTAGAGATGAAATATTGCAACTATGGACTCTACAGTGCTTCATAAAAACATCTTAATGATTTCCATTTGTTTTGTATATATTTTTGTGACACTCTATTGAGATTGTTTAAATACACTAAGGATTGCCTAAATTCTACTAAGGTGATTTCAAGGGAATGTTAAATGCCAGTCCCCTCACTATAAAAGGGTGGGTTTTCAGTAGACAATTGTCAGTGTGTTGTCAGTAGTTTAGGGAGAGCTGACCACCTGGTAGAAATGCAGCGCTGACATCAGTTGCTTGCCAACTGCCTCTTCTGTGCCACTGCCATACTTTGGATCTCAACATATGCAGTTTGCACCAGCAGCATCATGCCATCAATAAGTCCCTGTGCAAATATGGTACAAGGAGTTACTCTGGGGAGCTGGGGTTCACCATGTCAATGGCTCATCATTCAGAACGCATGCAGAATTTTGAAGAGGCCAAAATTGTGAGCCGCAGTAAGGTAGGCATTAGTAATACAAACCGTTCCATGTGTCTTATGAAGCATACACTTTGTGGCTAACAGACCTGGCACTGGAGTCAAAGCAGAAGGAAGAGGAGGACTTGTTGCTGTCTGAAGCCAGGAGGGTTCCTTTCCTACTGCCTCCATCCATGTGAGGCAGAATCAGCAAGCAGCAGAGAAGGAATCCGAGGAGGAAGGTTGGGGTGCCGGTGTTGAAGAAGAGATAATGGGGCAGACTTCAATAGGGATTTTTCACTCGTCTCCTGGAGACTTGCACGTGGTTAAGGTGAGACTGTTTAGGACAATGGTGACCTCAGTGGAACTAAGGATTCAGAGTTCTCTGACGCAAGGACATTTATGTTTAAATGCCTGCTCAAGGACCCCAGAATTTGGGTCATCAGAGAGAGAGACAAACCTCTATTCGTTGGCCACCCTATAAGTTCCCCAAAACAAAGGTTAAATGGCTTATCTACTGTCACCATTTGAGAGGGAACCCAAAATGCAGCAGTTTGAGGAGATGCTTCGTAAGAACCTATTTGCCACATTTCCTCATAGTGGCAAGATCCCATTTGATTATCAGCATGCTTCCAATCCTCTGAGCCCTGAAAATAGGATCAGGGGTGGTGGTGGCCTCAGCCCTGCTCTACAGGGTTTTCTTAAACCACAGCAGCCAAGCCTGGCTGCAGGCAGCACTCATAGGCAGCGCTGAAAATACAGAATTTCTGACTACATCGGGTCCAGGTTTTATGTGGACACTATCAGAATTGAGGACCTCATGCAATATTGGATGTCAAGGCAGCAGTGCCAGAACAATGCCATCCAGCGCCCAGGCCAAAGATGCCAAACTGCGCTGAAGTTCAGGCATTGGTCTCTGGGTGCATAATGCCCTAAACATTAGTAGCTAATGTTAACTAGGACAGTGGGAAGTAGGACAGTAACTAGGTGCACTGTCCTACTTCATCCAGCTGCAGCAGCTGTCAGCTTCTCATAGAATTTGACAGGCTGATAGCAGCGGGGCTGGATGGTGAACTTGTGCCCTCCACCCACAAATAAATGCCAAAGCCTTATACATTTGGGCTTAATGACCAGTGTAAATGAGGCCTTAACTGTTTTGCCACTGGCCAATGTATACTAAGTTGAGGGCTTTAGCTTTATTTTCTTTTAATTGTGAACGTTCCTATAGCTTTTAGGAGCTGTTGTGGCTGCTACTTCCACCGGTCAATTTAGGCCTATTACTGCTTGACAAAAAAGAGGTGTCACAGGCCGTAAAAGTAAAATTCATTACACATGCAATATACAGCATTTGATGCCAGAAAACAGTATCCCTGATCACTGGGAGCAGTAGATCCCTGTCATGTTGCTAGGCAGAACAGGGAAATGCCTTGTTTACATATGCATCTCCCCGTTCTGCCTCTCCGTGCAGGTGATATGTAGCAATACCCAAGTATTTATTTATATGTTTAATGCTAATATTTTTCTTTATAGACAACTGCTATAATTCTTCATGTGTCCTGATGAAGCTATACTAAGTGAAACATGTTAGCTCACGGAGTGCCAGGGCTGGGCTCAGCCCTTCCTTCTCAAAGCTGGACACTCAGCTGTCGGCTAATTGCCAGCTCCATTTCTCTCCACAGTGACTCACCTGTTGATGATATCCTGCTCATCAGTCCTGCCTACTTAAGCCGTCCAGCCCAGATGATCTCTGCCTTTGCCTTGGTCGCATCTCTAGAGACGCTCTCCTGTGTTCCTGTTAAAGACTTGCTTGGCTGACATTCCTTCTGGCTCCAGATCCTGCTTGCTGTTCTACTACGCTCATCTCTGGCTCCCTGATGTTTTGGCTTGTCTGACTATCCGTTCCAGTTGCTGAACTGTGGCTATGTTTTGAATACGTTTACTCTGTTTACCTTTTTATTATTATTATTATTATTATTAAACAAGTGTAATTTAACTGTACTTCTGTCTAAGTCTGATTCATTGTTTCTGACACTGAGATCTACAGTATCTCACAAAAGTGAGTACACCCCTCACATTTTTGTAAATATTTTATTATATCTTTTCATGTGACAACACTGAAGAAATGACACTTTGCTACAATATAAAGTAGTGAGTGTACAGCTTGTATAGCAGTGTAGATTTGCTGTCCCCTCAAAATAACTCAACACTCAGCCATTATTATCTAAACCGCTGGCAACAAAAGTGAGTACACCCCTATGTCAAAATGTCCAAATTGGGCCCAAAGTGTCAATATTGTGTGTGGCCACCATTATTTTCCAGCACTGCCTTAAAGGGGTTGTAAACCTTTGTGTTTTTTCACCTTAATGCATCCTATGCATTAAGGTGAAAAGGCACCTGCCAGTGACCGGCCCCCCAGCCCCCCCGTTTTACTTACCTGAGCCCTAGAACTTGACCCGACAGGAACGCGCTGTCTCTGCCCGGGGTTGCTCTTGATTGGATAGATTGATAGCAGCGCAGCCATTGGCTCCCACTGCTGTCAATCAAATCCAATGACGCGGGCGCCAGGGTCGGGGCTGAGTCCTACATTCGGCAGCTATGGACACGAATGCTGGACTCGGGAACAAGCCTGCAAGCTAACCCTCCGGGAAAGCGCTTCTCCTAGGTGGTTATCTGATGTGGGGAGGAGCTGCGAGAGCCGCCAGGGAACCCCAGAATACGAGGTTCAGAGCCACTCTGTGCAAAACGAGCTGCACAGTGGAGGTAAGTATGATATGTTTGTTATTTAAAAAAAAAAAAACTAACCCTTACAATCACTTTAACCCTCTTGGGCATGGAGCTTTAAAGCTTGCCACTGGAGTCCTCTTCCATGATGACATCACGGAGCTGGTGGATGTTAGAGACCTTGCGCTCCTTCACCTTCCATTTAAGGATGCCCCACAGATGCTCAATAGGGTTTAGGTCTGGAGACATGCTTGGCCAGTCCATCACCTTTAACCTCAGCTTCTTTAGCAAGGCAGTGGTCATCTTGTAGGTGTGTTTGGGGTTGTTATCATGTTGGAATACTCCCCTATGGCTCAGTCTCTGAAGGGAGGGAATCATGCTCTGCTTTAGTATGTGTTTTAGGAAGATCCTGCCAGTAACCGGGTCCCTAGGCTCACTGGTGCGCATTTGCGAGCGCCACTGAGCGTGCGCACGTGCGCGTGAGCACGCGCATCCCTGTTGGCGCCGGACGGGCTATTTAAGTCTGTCACTCCCAGTCCCCGCTGTCTGCTCTACAGCGTTCTGTGTGTTTTATCTGATCTGATCTGAGACTACCTGTTTAGACCCGGCTATCTGTTTGTGACCAACCCAGCTGTCTGCCTGCATTTGACCTCCGGCTTGCCTACGACTATTCTTCTGTTTGTTCCCTGGCACCTCTGCTGTACACCTGATACTTGACCACCGACCTGCCTGACGATTCTTCTGCCTGACCCTCTGGTACCTCCTCTGCCTGCCTGATATCTGACCCAGCCTGCCTGACCTCTCTGTGCCTGCTGTTGTCCCTGGTTCTAGTCCAGCACTCCAGTCTCCAGTCTACTTGCCTGTTGTTGTTCCCAGTTCCAGTCCAGCACTCCAGTCTCCAGTCTACTTGCCTGCTGTTGTTCCCGGTTCCAGTCCAGCACTCCAGTCTACTTGCCTGCTGTTGTTCCTGGTTCCAGTCTAGCACTTCAGTCTCCAGTCTACTTGCCTGCTGTTGTTCCTGGTTCCAGTCCAGTATTCCAGTCTCCAGTCTACTGTCCAGGTCCAGTCTCCTGGCTCGTAGTGATTCCTGGACTTCTGAACTGACTGTTGATCCTGCCAGGCACTCATACCACTCCATACTCCTGTGCCCTCTGTCTCCATTCCAGGGGGCCGTGAGTCAGATCCGTAGGGGAGGCCTCTCTCTGCAGTTCGGGCTCAAAACCACCACGTACGTGACAGTATGTCACAGAACATGTTGCCATTCATGGTTCCCTCAATGAACTGTAGCTCCCCAGTGCTGGCAACACTCATGCAGACCCAGACCATGACAGTCCCACCACCATGCTCGACTGTAGGCAAGACACACTTGTCTTTGTACTACTCACCTGGTTGCTCCTCACCTGGTTGCTGCCACACATGCTTGACACCATCTGAACCAACTAAGTTTATCTTGGTCTCATCAGACCACAGGATATGGTTCCAGTAATCCATGTCCTTAGTCTGCTTGTCTTCAGCAAACTGCTTGTGGGCTTACTTGTGCATCATCTTTCTCTTCTGGGATGACAGCCATGCAGACCAATTTGATGCAGTGTGCAGGGTATGGTCTGAGCACTGACAGGCTGACCCCCGACCCCTTCAACCTCTGCAGTAATGCTGGCAGCACTCATATGTCTATTTCCCAAAGGCAACCTCTGGATATGACATTGAGAACGTGAACTTATTTGGTCGACCATGGTGAGGCCTGTTCTGAGTGGAACCTGTCCTGTTAAATCTCTGTATGGTCTTGGCCACCGTGCTGCAGCTCAGTTTCAGGGTATTGACAATCTTCTTTAAGCCTATGCCATCTTTATGTAGAGCAACAATTCATTTTTTCAGATACTCACAGAGTTCTTTGCTATGAGGTGCCATGTTGAACTTCCAGTGACCAGTATGAGATAGTGAGAGCGATAACACCAAGTTTAACACACCTGCTCCCCATTCACACCTGAGACCTTGTAACACTAACGAGTCACATGACACCGGGGAGGGAAAGTATGCCAGTTTTTTGTGTACTCCTTTTCTGGCCAGTATAGCCAAAGTATAGATTTAGATTTTTTGTTGTATTCACACTATGGATGATGGCAGTGAGTGTCCTTTTTGTCCACTAGTTAGTGGCGTATCATCCATGGGTGCTGGGTGTTCACTGCACACGGGCCCCCTAGGGGCCCTTGACAGCCAGGGATGATCGGTGAGGGGGTGGGACAGTTGCAAGCACCGATCTCCCTGCATGGCTTTTCAGACAGCCACTTCTCCTCCTCCCTCTCCCATGGCTGTCAGCTAAAATGCCATACAGGGAGATCGGTGCTCGCAACTTTCCCATGCCGCACCAATTATCTCCCCAATGTCCGCCTTATCCTCCTCCTCCAGCCTCCATGTTCTCCAGACCCCTGTCCTCCTCCGCCCCCCCTCTTCCCCCCGCAGCCGGCTTCCCTCCTCTCCTGCCGGCTGCTGTGGGATATGTGTCAGGATGAAGAGCGGAGGAAGGGGCCGGTAAATATGTAATTTACCGGCTCCTTCCTTTTCTGAATTGGACACAGTGAGCGATCGCTCCTGTGTCCTGTAATAACTGAGCAGAGTAAACTGTGTTTACTCTGCTTCAGTTTATGAATGAACATGAGCCGCCATCTCCTGTCCATTAATTTTCAATGCTGAAGCTGCTGAGAAAGGGACTGGGGAATCTGTGTCCTCAGTCTCTATCTCTGTCTCAAAATTGTAAAAACATAAAAATGACACCATCCACTGCTCTACTGACACCGTCTACTGCCCCATAACCCCCAACCCCCTTCCCCAGAAGCACTCTGGAAAAAAAATTAATAATAAAAAAAAATAAAAATTGTAAAAAATAATAGATAATAAAATAATAAAAAAAAACTCCACTGTCCTACTGTCACTGTCCACTACCCTTCCCCCGAATCATTGTGAAGGGGGACATAGTTTAACACCGCTGGAAGAAGGCCGCATAACTCCAGAGCTCCCGCCGCCACTGATCGTTCCAGCCGCTATAAGGAGGTAAAATCGCTCCAACTCACCCCAAAACCGACCACACAACATGGGGACAGCCTCCCGAGCCTCATCGGCATCTTGGTCCCGCTCCCCCCGCGAACAGGGCGGGAGTATTAGTCAAAACATCCCGGAGAGGTTCAGACCTAGAGAGGTAACATGTCGTCCTCCCGCCATGCACACACGCAGGCCACATGCTGTCAGGTGACAGGACCATCACCCGCACCCTCCTCACTAGGGACAGCAGGACCTGGGGACACAGATATCTCTATCCGGCCCCAACAACACCTTAGCATCCATGACCTAAAGACCATAGCTGCGGACATAAAGGACACCCTGTCAGCCGCCATTTCGGAACTCAGGCTGGACATACACAAACTGGCTGACAGGGTTCAGGTGGTAGAGAATGTCACACAGAAGCACGACAAGGTCCTCCGCAGAGCCACCAGGAGAGTGGACACTCTCACCCTCCAACTCCGGGAACTCCAGCGACACATGGAGGATTTGGACAATAGGGGGAGACGCCACAACTTAAGAATCCGGGGCATCCCTGAATCCGTTAAACCTGAGCAGCTCTCCCCCACTGTCATAAGCCTGTTCAATGACCTCCTCAACAGACTACCACAGTCACAGATTGCAATGGACAGGATTCATAGAGCCCTCAGACCTAAAGGGTCCCCCCAGGGACATTATCTACTGCATAGTGGACTACAAACTGAAAGAAGAAATACTGAAACAGGCCAGAAGCAGGGCACAGGTTTTGCATGCAGGAGCACACATCCAAATTTTTCAGGATCTTTCCAGCATCACCCTGCAACATCGCAGAGACCTGAAACCCTTGCTTGACACCCTGCGGACTAAGGGAATACCTTATAGGTGGAAGTTGAGTTCCCTTTCTGTCTGTCTGCCACCACACAGGGCCGTACCGCATTGCTAAAGGTTCCTGAAGACCTGCCGCAATTCTGCAACACCCTGGTCATCTCGCTGACTGACTTTCCAAACTGGTACGCAGAATTCCGCCGTTCAGTTACCAGGAAGGAACCACAACCAGAGGAGCCCATGCATGGACAGGACACCCGATACCACAGACGCCGTACCCCTTCAGGAACCCGGAACTACGCAGGCAGCCACAGCTACGGTCATGATGATAGCCCAACAGACTCGCCTAGACCAAGGAGAGCCCGACGGGACCGTTAACATCACCTCTTGAATCCCCAGGCGATCTGTTTCACTCAGCCCTGTTTGGCACTTAAGTTACATGTTAATCATACTCTTTTGACTGCCGAACTACCCTGTTGAGTTTGAATCCCTACCCCCATAAGACTCCTGCAACCGAAATTTGCCATTGTAATTACTGCAGAATGCTTAGCCTGTACATGATGCCACATGACCAGGATGTGCGGCGCACACGTTTCACTGCCAAACCATATTTTCTTAGAGTGGGCTCCCCACAATTTCTGGGTTATGGGCGGGTCTCACTGTTGCTATGAAGATAAAGGGTCCACAGAGGGCCGTACAAGCCCAGAGGACCCCCCACCACCAACGAACCCGTCCAGGGGATTGGAAGGAAACCTGCAGGTATCGGCAACGGAGAAGAGGAGTCTGCAGAGCCAATCCAACAGGTAGGCCATGTGATAATGATCAGTCAGTACAGTTGCAGCTGTGCTCAGTCATCTATTTCCATCCTGTATATTGTACAGTCACACCAGTCCCTTCCCCCAAGGAGCTTACAGTTTACAGTCTAAGCTCCCTAACTCACATTCATACACATACTAGGGCCAATGTAACTCCCAGCATGTCTTTTTAGTGTGGGAGGAAATAGGGGTCCCCGGAGGAAACCCACACAGGCACAGGGAGAACATGCAAACTCCAGGCAGGTGCTGTGGTTGGGAATTGAAGCAACAACCCCGGTGCTGCCAGGCAGAAGAGCTAACCACTTAATTCCTCTAACTTCTGGTGGGACTGCAGCTTCTTGTTGTATGTTTCTGTACAATGTAACAGCTCTTATGCTGCACTGCATGTGGATTAAGCTGGACTCGTAGGAACATCTTAGTCTGCCAAAGACAAGCAGTTACTCTTTGGGCCATTTTATATTTAAATGTCATTTTATTAAAAAGCCAAAAGAGAAAAATGAGAATAGTTTGTATAGAGAGGGAAGATGGTGGGAGGAACGGCGGTGCTGGGGGAATTACTTGGAGGATATTAAATGGATAGAAATATGCTGGTGGAGCTGGTGCCGGGCTGGGCACTGGAATGTGGAAGCATATAGATTGTGGGAGGAGCTTCTAAAGGGGATTTATTAATAAAAGTGCATTATACGATGGCCTTGTCATTTCCTTCTTGGGTGATTGGTGGAAATCAATTGAGGGGAGACTATATCTATTGGATGAAGAAACGCTGATTTGGTGGTTTTTGGTGATAGAATAACGTGTGATTGGCCCAGAGGTCCTCAGGGTACTCAGGGGGGGAGGGGCATTAGCACCATCACTGGCAGGGGGGCTCTTTTTGTATTGAAATTTAAAGCGGGAGTCCGGCGAAAAATTTTTTTTTAGATGTCAGCAGCTGCAAATACTGCAGCTGCTGACTTTTAAAATAAGGTCACTCACCTTTCCCGGGGTCCAGCGATGTCGGCACCCGAGACCGAACCGTCCCTCGGTCCTCGGGTGCTGCCGGCGCCATTCTCAGTGAGGGAATCGGGAAGTGAAGCGTTGCGGCTTCACTTCCCGGTTCCCTACTGCGCATGCGCGAGTCGCACTGCACGTTCTGAATGGTCCCCGCTATCTCCTGGGACCTGTGTCTTTCCCAGGAGACAGAGTGCGGGAAGGGGCGTGACTCCCGCGGGAGTCTATTTCCGGAAGTGGGTGCAGATACCTGTATTATACAAGTATCTGCAGCCCCTCCCCCCTGAAAGGTGCCAATTGTGACACCGGAGGGGGGGAGGAATCCGATGAGCGGAAGTTCCACTTTTGGGTGGAACTCCGCTTTAAGGATAAAAGCACGGGGGATGGGATGATGTTTGATAAATACAATAACACAGAATTTTGTGGATGAACATTTTCAAGGACTGTTTTTTTTTTTGGGGGGGGGGGGTTTTACATTTTTCACAAATCTGGATATTGATTTCATGATGTAATGCACGGTGTTGTATTCCGTGTTTTATCCTCATATATCTTTCACAAATGTGGATATTTAGGATTTATTGTATGTTGGTGAATGATATGGAAATGACACAACTAGATATTGTTGGTAATATAGATCAGCAGTTAGTAGCGAGGAGGATCAGCACCGACTTTATTTTGCTTTTTTATTCATATATTTATGCCATCTATTTTACAACTCAGTTTTATAAACAAGTAAACAAACTGGTTGCTATGACAACAGTGTTGTTTACCTTTCTAGCTGATACTGAAACAAGTAAACAAAATGAGAAAAAAGTGAAAAATAACTGCGCATCAAAAAAAAATTATAATATTGACCATCTATGCTGCAGAGTCCTATATGTGACACAAACAGTCCAAGGAGTCCCCCTTTAATCCCAAGCTGATGGCTGCAGTAGCAGGTTTTGTTTAGTCGACAACCGACTTCAAAGTGAAAGTGATGGGTTGGCTCAATATCTGCTGATCATTCCACAGAGACGTTGTCTTGCCGAGAAAGTTCCCCCGGCTGATAAGGTCCCCCTTGTACTGCGCAGGCGCAGCGCTTGCGCAGTACGAATGACTAGGAGCCGCCGAAAATAGCTGAAGATGAAAAACTTCAATCAGCTGTACACGGCGCCTGCGCCCTGGGTCCAGGCTGAAGCCCCACCATCCAAGTGGACCTAGAGGGGGAATAAAAAAGTGCCGAGCGAAGCGAGGCCGTGCCTGAAGCGTGGCGAGCGAAGCGAGGCCGTGCCCGAAGCGTGGCGAGCGAAGCGTGGCGAGCGAAGCGTGGCGAGCGAAGCGAGCCCGCGAGGGGCCCTCTTACAGGCGCCGTGTACAGCTGATTTCTCTTCTATTCGCCTTCGGCTATTTCCGCCGGCTCCTACTGCGCAAGCACTGCGCCTGCGCAGTAGAGGGGGGTCCTCCTGGGAGGAATCCCCCTCAAGGACGGAGCTCGGCAGGTGGGCCTCCAAGAGCAACGGAGCCCCCATTCGGACCGCCACTCGTTGAGAATAGGAACGTTCGGGCTCCGCACCTGTCTGAGTCAGCGGGGGCAGGGCTTCGGCGAGGGAATGGCACAGCCACAGCCGCCAAGACTTCCCAGACTGCAGCCGGCAGCCTGCATGGCCCAGAGAGACGGCTGCTGGGGTCAGATGTCCGGAACACGGCAGCAGGACACAGAGGGGAGTGTGGTCCTGGCCCGAGAAAAGCGAAAAAGAAATTGGTGGGCGGATGCGGCTTGAGGAGGCAGGGCCGGGAGCAGCAGCGCGGATCTTTAGCATCCAGGGACGGATCCCCTGGAGGGCACTCTGCAGCGGAGGAACACATGATGGTGATTTCTGAAGAGCGATTTGCGATCATATCACTCTTCAGAGAACATTTGAGAGGTAGGGAGGAGGCGTTGTATCACCTCCACACCGCCTGTTTTAACTCCTTGAACTCCATACTGCACGCAGTTGTGGGGCACTTGTAGAGTGCGGCCAATCACTTGAATGGGTCACAGTCAGTGGGGATTGCACCTGCTAAAAGAAACAGGGGGTATAATTGCAGCTGGGTCATGTGAACATGCCCAGCCACTGCTTCTACAGCTAAAAGGTGGTAGTGGTTGAGGGGCGGTAAGAGCATGGCTCAACAGCAGTGACAACCAGTGGGACACAATTCTCCTTTTCTGTCTGCTTTTTGAACAGATATATTCTCTACAAGGAATCAAAATGACCTTCAAAAATTGTGTAATAGATTCTAAAGCTAGCCATACATTGCGCAATTTCTCTTGTTCAGAACCAAGGGCTGAATGAGAGAAATCTATTCTCTCATCTATGCTAAACAGCATATGGAGGATTCTCCCCTGCCAGCAATTGTATTCTGACAGCTAGCACCCATGTCTGTTAGAAGATCTGAACAGTTCTGTGCTGGATGACCTCTCAATCTAAATAAGGTTCACCTCACGAGGAGCACATAATATCATATATTTACATGGGGGGGTTAAAATAGGATGTTGACCTGCAGGTATACCACTCCCTGACCATCCAACGGCCATATTGGTAACCAGCCCCTGTGGATGTGATGCGGTAAAATTTACAGAAAAGGCCACCAAGCAGTACGACCACCAAATACAACTCATTCCAGTGAATAAGGCTCTACCACAAGCCTAACGTTACCCCGATCCCATTACCCCAAACCCGTCACCCTGATCCCAAGCACCCCAGACCCATCACCCTGAGCCTCGAGCACCCCAGGCCCATCACCCTGATCCCGAGCAACCCAGACTCATAACCCCGATCCCGTCACCCTTATCCAAAGCACCCCAGGCCCATCACACTAATCTTGAGCACTCCAGACCAGTGTACCTGATCCTGAGCACCCCAGGCCCATCATCCTAAACCCGAGCACTCCTGACCCATCATCCCGATCCCGAGCACCCCAGACCTGTCACCCCAAGCACTCCAGACCCGTCACCCTGATCCCGAGCAGACCAGACCCGTCACCCTGATCCTGAGCAGCCCAGACCGGTCACCTCGATCCCAAGCAGCCCAGACTGGTCACCCTGAACCCAAGCAGCCCAGACCGGTCACCCGATCCCGAGCAGCCCAGACCGGTCACCCTGATCCTGAGCAGCCCAGACCCGTCACCCTGATTCCGAGCAGCCTAGACCATCACCCTAATGCTGAGCAGTCCAGACCTGTCACCTTTATCCCAAGCACCCCAGATGCAGATTTATGTCACACGGTATTTGCGCAGTGGTCTTTGAAACGCACATTTTTTGGAAAACAATCTAATTTACTGAATTTAAAAAAAAACATAAAAGATACCCCAAATTTTTTTGTTAAATGTGAAAATGGAACGACGACAAACGACAGTATTTAAAAAAATTTCCATAGGCGACACTTTTCAAGATTTGTACAGGTTGCCAGTTTAAAGTTAGAGGAGACCTGGCAATAGAATCACAGGGATACCTCACATGTGTGGTTTGAATCCTGTTTACATATGCGTGTGTGACCTAGGTATGCATTCAGTTCAGCATGTGAGCACGGGGGGATAGGGGTACTTCAACATTTTTAAAAAAAATTTTATTGTTTATTTTTATTTTTTTACACTTTTCCTGTAATTTTTTTATTGTTTGATAACTTTTATTCCTATTAGAAGCAATGTAAACATCCCTTGTAATAGAAATAGGGCATGAGAGGTCCTCTTTATGGAGAGATCTGGGGTCTAGAAGTCCCCCTCTACATCTCTCCTCTAGGCTGGAGAGCCTGAGATTAAAAAAAAAATTGATCTCAGGCCTCCCAGAAAAAAAACGACAGTGTTTACATCTGTCGGCGCTGGAAGTGACTTCATGGCGTCGCTTTCCAGCCTCGAGGGTCATAGAGATAGCCAGGGACCATTAGGTCCACAGCTAGCTCTATGGTAAACCGCTGTCACTGGATCTGTTCTCCGGCTCCCTAATCGCACAGGAGAGCCCAGAGAAGACTGGGTGGGGGGCCATCCACTCTCACTGACTATAAATGCAGTCAAGCGGCTAAACAAATGCTATGACGGCTTTTACTTTGCAGGGAATACTGGCTAAAAACAAAGATATCTGAATGAGGCCTGCAGCTGCACCCATCATCCCGATATCTCCACTCAAATTACATGACGTCATATGACATCCACCCGGGGAAGTGGTTAATAATAACAATAAAAAATGTATCTTATTTTTTTTTATTATTAATTTATTTATATTTTTTATTTGCAGGAGCCAATCAGAGGAGGTGTGTGCCAATATAATGACAGGGAGCATGCTGATAGGAGGAGAGAGCAGGTTGGTGCTGGCTTTAAATGTTCCCGGATATCTGCAGCAGGATTGCTGTTATCAGTGTACAATAGGTCAGTAGAGATCCGCATCAGTGTCAGGAAGGGGAGTGTTGGTGTAATATTCCTGTTGGGGGGAGTATTGGTGTAATATTCCTGCTGGAGGTAATATTGGTGTAATATTCCTGCTGGGGGAGTATGGGTGTAATATTCCTGCTGGGGGGTATTGGTGTAATATTCCTGCTGGGGGGGTATTGGTGTAATATTCCTTATACCTGTTGGGGGGGGGGTTTAATGGTGTAATATTCCTACTGCGGGGAGTATTAGTATAATATTTCTTCTGGTCAGGAAGTTCTTGTCATACAATCAACATGGTCCGGACTTCGGCTCTGTTCACACCTAGGTGTTCCGGATTCCCAAATAGCTGCAAAACAGGGGATTTGCTTGAGATCCTCTTACTTTCAATACCAACAAATTGCAACAAAACCGTGGGAGTGCTTTTGGCGACAGGTGTCCTGCGATTTTGTTAGCGCAATTTGTCGGGCGACAATCGCGCAAAATCGTCCCGTGATTGGGGCGCCATTAAAAGTAACGGTATCACAAGCGCGTTCCACGGCGATTCGGAAATCGCAGTCATTCCGCCTGCAATCTGGAACGCTTAGGTGTGAACGCAGCCTAAGTGTCTTCTATCAGTTGGTGCGTTCACCTTCTATAGATTCTGGGGGAACATTTTCTTCCTCAAACATACCACACATTCGCTTCATTCTTTATTCCACCGCTAATATATACTTGGCATTGAACTTGTATCCTAATCTACAATATATAACACTCCTATAATAAAACGCACCCAAATAACAATAAAGAGTGCAGTGGTCCCCAGATTAGCAACACAATGGAGCTAATTATTCCATTCATACTTAGGTCTTATTCACATTGAGGGTATGAAGTCGTACCCCATGGGAGGGCCGTGTTTACCGGAATGGGGATAAACAGGTGTTCCCAGCATCCCGTGTAGGCAGTCCAATTGCTGTCAATTGGGGTGCAGTGGCTGTGCCCAATGTGACATCTGTGTGGGTGACGGTGCACCTGCATGGATGTCCTTTTTGGGATAAACACAGCCCCCAAACAGGGTACAGATTCATACACCCCGTGTGAGTGAGTTCTTGGACTTCTCCATAAAGGACCTCACTGGTGGGAAGAGTTCTCATTTCTCCAGCAGAGAAAGCCTAAAGAAAGTTGGAAAGACTCCTCCCACCTCTGAAGACAAAAAGAGTTCTAACCTCCCCTCATAGCCGGTCCAACACGCCTCAAAAACATACCGGCCTTAAACCTCCCCTCATAGCTGGTCCAACACACGCCTAAAAAACATACCGGCCTTAAACCTCCCCTCATAGCCGGTCCAACACATGCCTCAAAAACATACCGGCCTCCAACCTCCCCTCATAGCCGGTCCAACACGCGCCTCAAAAACATACCGGCCTCCAACCTCCCCTCATCGCCGGTCCAACACACGCCTTAAAAACATACCCGCCTCCAACCTCCTCTCATTGCTGGTCCAACACACGTCTCAAAAGCCAACCAGCCTCCAAACTTCACAACATATTTAATTACTTAATGTCGATTGACAATACATCGATAAAACAATCACCTGTAAAAAATTGTCTGAGATGTTGGTGGTGGTAAATAGCCAGCTAGGCCCGGAGGTAACCAAACCAACTCCTCCAAAAGCTACCTCATATCCAAAAGTTGCCAAGAGTGTAAATATAGGCCTTAAGCTTTAAGGTTAATCAAAAATATCACATTCTAAAGGCAAAGGTATAACAAGGGGGAGGGGGAGTATGGAAGAGGGAGAGAGGGATGAAAGGAGGGGGGAGGGGAGGTTGGGGTAAGGAAGGGGTGTGGGGGTTCCCCCCAACCCTCACCCCCTTCTTCCTCCAACCCCCCCCCCCCCCCTTTTCCTCCCTCTCTCTCTCTTCCATACTCCCCCTTGTTCTACCTTTCCCTTTAGAATGTGATATTTTTGATTAACCTTAAAGCTTAATGTCTACATTTACACTCTTGGCAACTTTTGGATATGAGGCAGATTTTGGAGGACTTGGTTCGGTTCCCCCCGTGCTTAGCAGGCTGTTTACCGCCAAGATCTCAGGTACTTTTTACAAGTTAATATTTGGGCAATGTATTGTCAAACCTTAAATCTTCTACAGAAGCTGCAGAATGGTAAATAGAGGGCTGATGGGAAGACCCTCAGGTTACTGGAGTGGCAGCTGCCACCAGTGTAGGGACCTGTGTTGGTACAGCCGCACCTGGTCCCTAGGAGGGTTCCTCAGACTTTTTGTTGAATCTTCTTCTAGGAACAGCCAATTGTCTTGTTTGTCCAGCTACATTGATAGTTGGTGATTCAGAAGCTCCAAAAACAAAAATGGAGGCCAGATGGGAGGACCCTCCGGTTACTGGAGTGGCAGCCGCCACCAGTGTAGGGACCTGTGTTGGTACAGTCGTATCTGGTCTCTGGGAGGGTTCCTCAAGCTTTCCATTGAGTCTTATAACACTCTATCCCCACGCACAAAACTTGGACAGAAAGATAATGTGGCATTCCTGTTGGTGAAGATAGCTGAAGGTATTGCTCTCTTGAAGATAGGTGCTGATGAGAATCTTTCAAGAGAGTGATGACGTAGTGAACTCCGGTGATGATGGCTTGACTTGAAGATCTTCTCCCTCATGTTCACTAGCAAATCATCCTCTGATCCCTCCTCATCTCCTAGTTTAAAATTTCTTCCAACGTTTTGGCCATCTTCATTCCCAAAAAAAGCTGCACCTCTCCCATTTAAGTGCAATCCATCACTGCTATAAAGACGGTAACCGACTGAAAAGTCAGCCCAGTTCGCCATGAAGCCAAACCCCTCCTCCCTGCAATAGATCCTCAGCCAGTTGTTAAGATCCCTAAGCTCCTGCTGCCTCTCTGGTGTAGCCCGAGGTACAGGCAGTATTTCTGAAAATACTGCCTTGGAGGTCCTTTTCTTCAATATAGCCCCTAAGTCCCTGAAATCATTTTTTAGGGCACCTCATCTTCCTCTAACTTTGTCGTTAGTACCAATATGTATATACATATCTAGGTACCAATATGTACCAGATACCCATTCACATAGGGGGGGACGGGATCTGGGGGCCCCCTTTTTAAAGGGGGCTTCCAGATTCCGATAAGCACCCCACCCACAAACCCTGACAACCAATGACCAGGGTTGTTGGGAAGAGGCCCTTGTACCCATTAACATGGGGACAAGGTGTTTTGGGGGTGCGCTCACTCGCCCCCCCCCCTTTCCAGGCCTGCCAGGCTGCTTGCTCGGATAAGGGCCTGGTATGGATTTTGGGGGGCCAACATGTTTTTATTTTTTTTAATTTTGGCGTGGAGTTTCCCTTAAAATCCATACCAGACCCAAAGGGCCTGGTATGGACTGAGGGGGGGACCCACGCTGTTTTTTTCCTTGATTTTTATCTATATTTCCGGGAGCACTCAATACATTACAGCCGCGAGCAAGTTTATGTGAAATTTTTTCCTTTAGAAATTTCATTTTGCTCCAGCACTGTTCTACACATCACACAGATGTGCCAATTTATAGGCAGACTAATGGGACCCCCCAGGCACGATATTTAAAGCGGAGTTCCACACAAAAATGGAACTTCCGCTTTTCGGAACCCTCCCCCCCTCCGGTGTAACATTTGGCACCTTTCAGGGGGGAGGAGGGTGCAGATACCTGTCTAAGACAGGTATTTGCACCCACTTCCGGCATAGACTCCCATGGGAGTCTATGCCTCTTCCCGTCCCGACCGCGCTGTCTGCTGGGAACACACAGCTCCCAGGAAAGAGCGGGGACCACTAGGGACGCGCAGCGCGACTCGCGCATGCGCAGTAGGGAACCGGGAAGTGAAGCCGCAACGCTTCACTTCCTGATTCCCTCACCTCGGATGGCGGCGGCAGCTGCCGAGAAACGAGCGGGTTCTCGGCGTCCCCTGCCGACATCGCTGGACCCTGGGACAGGTAAGTGGCCATTTATTAAAAGTCAGCAGCTGCAGTATTTGTAGCTGCTGGCTTTTAATATTTTTTTTTTTTTTGGCGGTATGGGTGAACCCCCGCTTTAAAGGAATATTATATTTTTATTGTTTCACTTTAAGCATTATTAAATTAACTGCTCCTGAAAAAACTGTTGTTTTGAAAACTTTTTTTGCAATGATGCATGTCCCCTGGGGCAGTACCCAAGTCCCCAAACACTTTTTATGTCAATAACTTGCATATACAGTCAGGTCCATAAATATTGGGACATAGACACAATTCTAATCTTTTTGGCTCTATACACCACCACAATGGATTTGAAATGAAACGAACAAGATGTACTTTACCTGCAGACTTTCAACTTTAATTTGAGGGTATTTACATCCAAATCAGGTGAACGGTGTAGGAATTACAACAGTTTGTATATGTGCCTCCCATTTTTTTAAGGGACCAAAAGTAATGGGACAATTGGCTGCTCAGCTGTTCCATGGCCAGGTGTGTGTTATTTCCTCATTATCCCATTTACAAGGAGCAGATAAAAGGTCCAGAGTTCATTTCAAGTTTGCTATTTGCATTTGGAATCTGTTACTGTCAACTCTCAATATGAGATCCAAAGGGCTGTCACTATTAGTGAAGCAAGCCATCATTAGGCTGAAAAAACAAAACAAACCCATCAGAGATAGTAAAAACATTAGTTGTGTGGCCAAATCAACTGTTTGGAACATCCTTAAAAAGAAAGAAAGCACCGATGAGCTCAGCAACGCCAAAAGACCCGGAAGACCACAGAAAACAACTGTGGTGGATGATCAAAAAATTCTTTCCCTGGTGAAGAAAACACCCTTCACAACAGTTGGCCAGATCAAGAACACTCTCCAGGAGGTAGGTGTATGTGTGTCAAAGTCAACAATCAAGAGAAGACTTCACCAGAGTGAGTACAGAGGGTTCACCACAAGATGTAAACCATTGGTGAGCCTCAAAAACAGGAAGGCCAGATTAGAGTTTGCCAAACAACATCTAAAAAAGCCTTCACAGTTCTGGAACAACATCCTATGGACAGATGAGACCAAGATCAACTTGTACCAGAGTGATGGGAAGAGAAGAGTATGGAGAAGGAAAGGAACTGCTCATGATCCAAAGTATACCACCTCATCAGTGAAGCATGGTGGTGGTAGTGTCACGGCATGGGCATGTATGGCTTCCAATGGAACTGGTTCTCTTGTATTTATTGATGATGTGACTGCTGACAAAAGCAGCAGGATGAATTCTGAAGTGTTTCAGGCAATATTATCTGCTCATATTTAGCAAAATGCTTCAGAACTCGGCAACGGCGCTTCACAGTGCAGATGGACAATTACCCAAAGCATACTGCGAAAGCAACCAAAGAGTTTTTTAAGGGAAAGAAGTGGAATGTTATGCAATGGCCAAGTCAATCACCTGACCTGAATCCGATTGAGCATGCATTTCACTTGCTGAAGACAAAACTGAAGGGTAAATGCCCCAAGAACAAGCAGGAACTGAAGACAGTTGCAGTAGAGGCCTGGCAGAGCATCCCCAGGGATGAAACCCAGTGTCTGGTGATGTCTATGCATTCCAGACTTCAGGCTGTAATTGACTGCAAAGGATTTGCAACCAAGTATTAAAAAGTGAAAGTTTGATGGATGATTGTTAATCTGTCCCATTACTTTTGGTCCCTTAAAAAGTGGGAGGTACATATACAAACTGTTGTAATTCCTACACCGTTCACCTGATTTGGATGTAAATACCCTCAAATTAAAACTGAAAGTCTGCAGTTAAAGCGCATCTTGTTCATTTGGTTTCAAATCCATTGTGGTGGTGTATAGAGCCAAAAAGATTAGAATTGTGTCGATGTCCCAATATTTATGGACCTGACTGTAAGCCTTTAAAATTATTACTTTTGATTTTTCATGTTCGTGTCCCATAGACTTTAATAGGGTTTGCATGTTTGCACAAATTTTTTGCCTGTTCGCATGTTCTGGTGCGAACCGAACCAGGGGGTGTTCGGCCCATCCCTAATTGTGGGTATAATTTGGAAGTTATGGGGGGTAGTATTTGGTACAGAGGCTCCTTTTCATTCATTCATAAACTGAAGCATAGTAAACACTGTTTACTGCTGCACTGATCCCCCTGCCCCCCTGGCCCCCCTGTGAGTCTGGGCCCCCTTCAGGAGGACTGGTGATACCCCCCTTATTGGCGGCCCTAGGTGTTGGAACAAGAATAGAGAAAAAATCTTCCAATGAGGATACCTGTTCCAGTGACAAATGATTGGGGTTACCCATCACTTTAAATAGAATTTGACTCACTATCTGTTTGTCTACAGGACAGAAAGTAAAGTGAAAATCTGCTCTATGGAAAAATGCCTAATGCTGCGTACACACAAGCGGACTTCTGGTCGAACTGAACTCCGAAGGACTTTTCAACGGAGTTCCGACAGAGTTCCAACGAAACGGACTTGCCTACACACGATTTCACCAAAATCTGATCGTTTCGAACGTGATGACGTACGACCGGACTAGAACAAGGAAGTTCATAGCCAGTGGCCAATAGCTGCCCTTGCGTCGTTTCTAGTCCGTCGGACTAGCATACAGACGAACTGATTTTTCTATAGGAATCAAGTCCATCAGAAAGATTTGAAACTTGTTCTATTTCTAAGGTCCGTCAGATTTTTAGACAGAAAAGGTCCGATGAAGCCCACACACGATCGAATTGTCCGACGAATTTGTTCCGTTGGACCTTTGATGCCGAAAAGTCCAGTCGTGTGTACGCAGCATAACGGGGTTTTTACCACCCACTACTGTTTCCAAAAATTAAATAAAGCTTTGGCTTTAGAGTATGTAGCGCTGGTAGATTTTCTAATCTACCGCTTATATGTAAATTTAGTGGTTCATCTGTGCTGTACATAGTTCAGATTCAATTTACTGTTAGATTAACCTCTGCTCCAGTTTGGCTGTGTTGTGTGCAGTTCCACATTCTGCCTGTGGGTGTCGTTGTCACCATGGGTCGGTGTTGGAAAGTATATGAGTGCTCTTCTGTCCCGTAGACAACTTGGTGGAGGTGGTTGCATTCTGGGAGAGAGTATTTATGGGACAGACGCCATGTTTCTGGGAGTTTTTTACCTCATGGCCCTCCTGGCCTAGAGGCATGTGTTAGTAAGTTCCAGTGTTGCCAACCCCCCGAAGTGAAATTTACTGGCAGAACGTCAAAATTTACAAACTGTGCCAATTTTTTTACTGACCAAAAAAACACATGAAATTTACTGGCAGATCCACATTTTTTACTGGCACTGCTAAAAAGTACCTAAAATTACTGTTTTTAGTGCTAAACATTGCAAATATTAATATTTGAACTATAAACACATAACTAGTGCTATTAGCAATGTGTTTAAGTTAAACAAAAGTCAAAAAACATATTTCTCAATTTACATGAAGGTCAGGTTACTATAACCCAGCCAGCAGAGAGTTCTCCCTTACATCAGAGTCTGCAGGATGGTGACCAGAGACCACCTTCCGCAGAGTGAATACACTAAGGTAAGGGGGGATTGCTAATATAGGGAGGAACCTTTATATCAGTGCCCCCTTACATTATTGTATTCACTCCTGCCTTACATCAGTGACCCCCCCCAGACTGGCCTGGCGGCGCTGTTACTGACCTCCTCTCAGGTGCACCCAGCGGGGCTCAATCAGATGGCTCCAGCTTGGCGGCTATTCTATAGTCTCCTCTCCACAGTCCACACGTGTCTGTCTCTTCCCGTAACCCCCATCCCGGCAGCGCTCCCACTCTTGAATCCTTTCTAGGATCCCCTCAGAGACTGCAGACATGATAAGAGACAAGAGATGGTCAGAGACTGCGGACATACTACAGGAGAAGGACAGAGGCTGCGGACATGCTACAGGAGGCAGACAGAGGCTGCGGGCATGCTACAGGAGGTGGACAGAGGCTGCGGACATACTACAAGAGGTGGACAGAGGCTGCGGACATACTACAAGAGGTGGACAGAGGCTGCAGACATACTACAAGAGGTGGACAGAGGCTGCGGACATACTACAGGAGGTGGACAGAGGCTGCGGACATACTACAAGAGGTGGACAGAGGCTGCGGACATACTACAAGAGGTGGACAGAGGCTGCGGACATACTACAAGAGGTGGACAGAGGCTGCGGACATAATACAAGAGGTGGACAGAGGCTGCGGACATACTACAAGAGGTGGACAGAGGCTGCGGACATACTACAAGAGGTGGACAGAGGCTGCGGACATACTACAAGAGGTGGACAGAGGCTGCGGACATACTACAAGAGGTGGACAAAGACTGCGGACATGATACATCCTCACAGCAGCCTCCTCCCCTGTCCACCATCATATTACTTCTCCAGTCCACATCAGATTTATCAGTGTGCTGTGTCCTCCTCCTGTACCCCTTTTACCTCTGCCCTGACCTGTGGAGAGATGAAAGGGGCACAGGAGGAGGACACAGCACACTGATGAATCTGATGTGGACTGGAGAAGTAATATGATGGTGAATAGAGCACATCAGTCTCTGTCCCCTGCATATGCCATGCAGCCAGGGACAGAGACTGATGTGCTCTATTCACCATCATATTACTTCTCCCGGCTCTAGTCCCAGTAATGTCCTCCTTTTACTATGAAGATCCCCCCCACAGCTTCACTCTCCGTACCTCCGCCTGGCGCCTGTGTGTGCACTGCATGACAGGACAGAGTCGCCTCGTCGCCTGGCTCAGCTGTCAGCTTGCCGCCGTGCTGGATCGATACGAAAATGGCGCCGGGCGGCGCTATTACGTTACTGCGCATGCGCTGCACGGCCGAGTGCGTACAAGCTTTCCCGAGCCCGGCCGGCTTCGAAACGGCGCATGCGCAGTTGCGTGGCCGGCTCACAGACATCATTTTTACGGGCACTTGTGCCCCTAACGGGCATTCATGGGCGCCCCGAAAATGGGTTAAATTTACGGGCTGCCCGTAAATCTACGGGCGGTTGGCAACACTGGTGAGTTCTACCTCGCGGCCCTCTGGGCTGGAGGGTTGTGTTGCGGCAGCCATGCGGGTAGACCCAGAAGCCTGTCTGGGGCCTGCTATCGCTGCGATTGTCCTGTGCTGTCTGTCCTGCGGGAAGAAGCCGGACAATCGGGAAGATCCAGGGGAGGACCCATCTTGGAAGGGACCATGCAAGGATGGTCTTAAGAAGGGCCTGGTGACTCGATTGGAGGACGCATCCTAAACTAATCTACGGCACAACTACTGCCGGGTCGGCTTAAAGGTTCTGGTACTGTGTTTGCTGTTCATCGAAAAACGACTACAGCCTGTGGCAGAGGATCGTATAGTTTTGTTTCACTCAAGTCTGTGGCAGAGACTTTTTGTTCGTGCTGCGTTCCGGCTGCTAGGTTAGCGAGAGAGACCTATCCGGGCGGGCAAAGATTCAATCCTGAACGGAGGATATATTCACCCTTGAGATTTCAATTCCTTAATGCTACACCAAGAAAATGTATTTGAACTTCCCTGCAACTCTTCTTCTACCTCTTTCCTGCAACTTCTTCCAGTTATCTCCCATTAAAGCATTGGAAAAGTCCTAAAGTGACTGTTGCCTATATTATCTGATAACGAGTTCATCTGGGACCCTAGACCCAGTATTGGTGAAATCACAGGTAAAAAGGTGACGGAAACAGCCCGCTTTAAATCAGCAGCTTCACCGTGAGTTATTGCTACAAGTACAAAAGGGGTTGTTGTTTTTCTTAAATGGTGCAATTTCTAGGCTGCAGGATTAGTGGCCCTTTAAACTAACACATAAATGAGATACTTTGACAGCCTTATAGAATGAAATGATTATTTATTATTTATGCTGATTGCCTTAGCTAAGTGCTATATGGTGTTCCTGATAACTTTTAGATTTCATCTTTAGTTACTATGTGCATCAGCCTTTTGGCTTTACACACAATTGATTCTATTCTCTGGTGCATTATAATGGCCTCTTCTTTAACCTACAACTGCTTTTCCAATACTAGCTTCCTCTGTTAGTTTCCATAATGGACTGTGTCTAGGGTTATGGGATCAGCAATATGTGTATGCTGAAACACTTTGCACATGCTGTATGATTACTCTGCAGAGTATAAGACCAGCTCATTGAAAAGACAAGTTAAAGCCGAACTGCAGCTCTTCGTCACTTTAAGGGCTGGTTCACATCAGAACACATGCGTTTGCATGTGCAGTCGTGCTAGGGTTGCCACCTTTTCTTCAAGCCAAACCCGAACACTTTAGTGGCCTGGGACACCTTTGGGTGCCCCAAGGAGAGTAGTAATGCGATGCGCATAGCCTGCCACGGTGATCAGTGGTTGTGGCCAAGTTGCTCTTGCTGACATCATCGCACTGCCACCCAGTAAAGCCAAACCTGCCCCCCCCCCCTTTCCTGAGGGATTGGTTTTGTGGAACAAACTTTTGCCTATGACTGGGGGGGAATGTAGTCTCTGGGTTGATGGGGAATTTGGCAGCGGGTGATTTGTTGGGTAGGGTGGCCAGTGGCCACATGTCCCGGATTGCCCGGGAATGTCCCTGATTTCTTATTTTTGTCCCGTGTCCCGGGTACCTTCATTCCGGGACAATACAGTGTCCCGGAATGAAAAAAAAAACACACCGCCGGCTGGCACCAGTCCGACTCCGTCTCCGCCAACCTTATAATCATGATACAGTAACACACACATCATATGCGCAGCTTAACTGGTTGCTAGGCTAGGGCCGCCCGCCCCGCGTCTAGCAACCAGTGACGTCAGCTGGCACCGTCCATCACGTGGGAGTCAGTGCAGTGGGCACCTGCACTCTAGTCTACGGCTGAGCAGCGCCATGGCGCCTCCGAGAGAGAGAGCAGCCGCCAGCCTGCCACACTTACTAGCCTGCCCTGTGCCCACCAGTGATGTCACAGACATTCAGAGTCAGACAGGCCGGGAGCGAAGCCCGCGCTTAGTACTGCATAACTCTCTGCAGTCTGCACCCATCTCGGCACCCCCGGACCCGCCCCTCCTCCTCCGGCGCCCAGCGGCATTTAGCAGGGACTGGTCTTGTATCACCTTTGCTCTCCAGTGTCAGCCCTCCTGTTGTCAGCTAGGAATGGATGTGCCCGACTGCTGCTACTGCTTAAGTGGCAGGCGGAGGGTCCGGTGATGACATGAGAAGAAGGCAGAAGTGGCTGAAGCTGTCAGGCTGACTGAAGAGGAACGTGCAGTGTCCAGACTCCAGTCCTGGTTCTTTTCCTCCCCCCTCCTCCCTGCACTTCACCACAAAGACCGAAGACATGTGCTGCAGGAAGTGATTGACACCTACTACAAGGAAATGCAGTAATTCAGGTACATGGGGACATTCTACACCATAGGCTGGACCGGGCTTATGTCAGGGCTGTGACAGGGAGAGAGCAAGCTGGACTTGAATAGGGTGGCCATGAGGTGGGTGGTGTGCTCTGCTTCTCCTAACATTGACATGGCCATGACTCCTCAGGACTCTCTGCAGAGGGCACTTTGGAAGTACTATCTGTGTGCCTCCAGAGTGCCCCCTTACTTCCTCCAGAGTGCTCCCTAACTTCTTCCAGAGTGCTCCCTTACTTGTGTCCCTTTACTTTCTCCAGAGTGCCCCTTTACTTTCCCCAGAGTGCCCATTTACTTTCTCCAGAGTGCCCCTTAGTACAGCAGTACTAAGGGGGCACTCTGAAGGGGGATGTAAGGGGGCACTCTAAAGGGGGATGTAAGGGGGCACTCTGAAGGGGGATGTAAGCGGGCTCTCTGGAGGAGGATGTAAGGGGGCACTCTGGAGGAGGATGTAAGGGGGCACTCTGGAGGAGGATGTAAGGCACACTCCAGAGGATGTAAGGAGACACTAAGGGGGCACCCCGGGGGATGTAAGGGGGCTCTGACTAAGTTAGTACCGCCAGAGTGCCATCTTACATCCCCCCTTACAACCTCCAGGGTGCCCCCTTAGTGCCTCCAGAGTGCCCCTTTACTTCCTCCAGAGTGCCCCCTTACATCCTTCGGAGTGCCCCACCACCAAGGTGCTATAGCAGTGGCTGACAGACTATCAGGAGGTGGTATTGCACTCCTCTCCTGTACATATTACCCACCGCCTTACACTCCGCACTCCTCTCCTGTACATATTACCCACTGCCATACACTCTGCACTCCTCTCCTGTAGATATTACCCACCGCCATACACTCTGCACTCCTCTCCTGTACATATTACCCACCACCATACATTCCGCACTCCTCTCCTGTAGATAATACTCACCACCATACACTCCTTAATCCTCTCCTGTACATACTTCTCACCGCCATACACTCCTTAATCCTCTCCTGTACATACTACTCACCGCCATACATTCTGCACTCCTCTCCTGTACATACTACTCACCTCCATACACTCTGCATTCCCAATTTAACATTACCACATTCTGCACTATATAAGTCATCTCAGACTCTCTTTAACAACACCCCCTTTAAGCAAATATTTAGCGCAATTTAAGACATGTCCACTGTTTACCATATTGTTGTTCTTCTTGATCCCTAGGGCCCACTTTTGATCTTGCACACGGGCCCGCTGATTTCATGATACGCTCCTGCCCCAAAAATCGGCAAAAAAAGATGTCAAATATCACTTTTTTGGGGGGGGGGGGGGGGGGTGCTCCTGAATGGCAGTTTGGAAATGTGGTCACCCTATTTGGGTGAATGGCAGGTGTTAGCACTTTAATCATCCCGACACCATGCTTGATTTGGTGTCAGGATGATCAAACCACATTATTTCTATTACTACATTGTAATATATAATGAAATAGTTCAACTCACCATAATGTAGAATCAGTGGGAACCCTGAGCTTGTTACCTGCCACCAGATGCAGTGTGTCCAATTTGTCCACTGTAACATCGCAGTCCCGCTATAATTCGCTGATCGCCACCATTATGAGTAGAAAAAAAAAATATTCCATAAAAATATCCCATAGTTTGTAGATGCTATAACCATACAGGCGCAAACCAATCAATATACGCTTATTGGGATTTTTGTTGTCAAAAACATGTAGCAGAATACATATTGGCCTAAATTGATGAATAAACTAGATTTTTCCTATTTTGTTATTGGATGTGTTTTATAACAGAAAGTAAAAAATAGTGGGTTTTTTTCACAATTGTCGCTCTTTTTTGGTTTATAGTGCAAAAAATAAAAAACGCAGAGGTGATCAAATACCACCAAAAAAAGCTTTATTTGTGGGGAAAAAAGGACGTCGATTTTATATTTGGGTACATTGTCGCACGACTGCGCAATTGTCAGTTAAAGTAACACAGTGCCGTATTGCAAAAAACGGCCTGGTCATGAGGTAAATCTTCCAGAGGTCAAGTGGATAACAAGGACAGTTTATTTAAGGACTGTCTATAACATGGACTTTCTCTGTACATCAGGGACTGTCCTTACCAAACAGGGATTAGAACTATGATAGTTACACTTGGTAGAGGGACAGAAAACAATAAAAGAAGGACAGAGGGGTTTGTTTATAAATCAGGGAAATGCCATCCACAGTAGTGGGTGAAGGAGAGGGTCTGGTCTCCAGGTCAGGAACTGTGTGCTGTGACATGCTGTATATACAGTGGAGGAAGGGTCTCTCAGCACACGGCCAGTGTTGTCCCATGTCTCAGTGTAGCACACACACAGGCAGTAGACATGTACAAACACACTATGCGAACCCTTGAACATTCCAAGCGGGCAGGTTAGGGAGGGATGTGAAAAAAGTGACAGACAAGGAGGCACAGGCTCATCCATCCAACAGGCAGCTCTATAGAACTCCTACAACTCCCTCTGACAATCCAGTGTGTCCCCTTATGGTGTGGGCAGAGGCTGGCGGATCCCCCCTACTAGATTAACACTCACTGTGGATCACACTGATTGGGAACATCGCTGGTGCTGGCTGCTCCTGCTGTGAAGGGTCAGATGCATGGTAGAGATCCCCGTGGAGACTGGAAGTGAAGTAGCAGAGACTCCAGCCAGGTTCTGTGGGATGCCGTGAGTGGAGCCCCCCCCCGCTGACACAGTTAACCCCTCCTCCGCTTTGAGAGCTGAGCAGGGAGTCGCAGCCATGACGTCACTGGTTGCTATACACCAGGCGGCTCTAGCAACCAGTGGCCAGTAAAGTATCAGGTAGAGGTGGAGGCGGAGTGAGCACCAGCGCTACAGTAGGGTTTAATCACTCTGTCAGTATCATTCCGGGACACTGTATTGTACCAGAATGAAGGTGCCCGACAGACTTGCTAATTACTGAACTATCCTGGGCAATCCGGGACACGTGGGCACCCTACCCCAGACAGCTGCCCACAACTCCCGGATGGCAACAGATTTGTGTGTGACTATGTTGGTTACTTGGGCAGCCACAGCCTTGTCTGAATAATGTGTCCGGGTTTCAGTCCGCCTGAATGTATGACATCATTTGCCTAGGCCTGGAAACCAGGAAGTAACTGAAGAAATGTAAAACTAAAATGAAAACAAGTAAATATGATATACTTTCCTATCTATTTACTAATGTTAGCAGCATTAGGATTAAAAATAGTAAATGTTGATGGAGAGAGTGAAGTTCAACTTTAAAGCAGACTTTCACCCTCTCCATCCAATTTTTCACGTTTCCCATTTTGTTTTATACCTTTCTCTGGGCCCCTCCTGCACTTCCTGATTTTTCACCTAGGTGAGAATTACGCATACAGTTGCCCACAGCCTTCTGGGATACTCACATCACATATCCAAGGAGGTCATGGGATACTCAATGGCAAAGTTGTTGCTTCATGAGGAAGTTGGCTGTCTCTTTCCTGGTTTTGCAGCCTGCCAGGACATCATCATGGAGCTGTTTGCAAGGACTCGGAATAACTAGCTGACCCCCCTGAAGACACCAAGTGTACTGTGGCAAACCCTAGATAACAGCACTGAATTGCTGGACCTGTAAGTATATTTCTTGCACACAACTACGCTATGAAGCTAAGGAGGAGAGCGGGAGAGAAGTTCCTTGCTAAGATTTTGTTGCCGTAAAAAAACAAGATGAGAACAAATTTATTGCATTGTGTACTACAACCACACAGGCATTCATGTTGATCTTCAAACTTTCACTAGGATGAAGGAAGGATGCACTCCATCTGCTTTTACAAACCCTTCCTTACAAATATTTGCACATATATGGCCTTATTCGACAAACAGTAAAAAGAGCAAAGCACTTGCACCAATACCACTTTTTTAAGACCAAGTACAAGTACTGAAACTTTTTTTCAAGTACTCGCCGATACTGATTATCAATACTTTTTTAACGTCATGTGACGTGTCAGTAGCTTTTTATTTATTTTTTCTTATTTTTTACAATTTTATTTTTTACAATTATTTATTTTTTTTTATTATTTATTACAATTTTATATTTTTCTGTTATTTTTTTACAATGCTTTCTTTTTTTGGGGGGGGGGGGGTGGACGGTGTCAGTGTTTTTTTTTTTTACAATTTAACTTTGAAATATTTATTAAAATGTTTTCTTTTTTTCCAGCCCTGTTTGGGGGGGGGGGGGCTTTGGTAAGATAAAGGGGTCTAAACTGACTCCTGACATCTCCCCCTTTGAGACAGGGGAAAGGACTGAGGACAGAGATTCGCCAGTCCCTTTCTCTGCAGACATAGCTGCACTGGAAATGAATGAACAGGAGACAGAGGTTACTGTACATTTATAAACTGAAGCATCGTAAACACAAGTTACGATTTTTCAGTTATGATGAATGGACACTGATTACTGACTCTGTTCATTTGGAAAAGCAAGGAGCCATGAAATGTCAGATTTACCGGCTCCTTCCTCCGCTGTCCATCCAGACAGACCTGGGGCAGGGGAGACCGGTGGAGGAGCCAGACAGCTGGGGAGGATACAGAGGGACCCAGAGGATGACAGGGGGGGACTGGAGGACGGTGGGGACCTAAGGAGGACATGGGGGGACCAAAGGAGGAACCGTAGAGCCAGGAAGGACACAGGGGGACCAGGAGGAGGACAGGGGGGTACCGAAAGAGGACATGGGGGGACTAGAGGATATGGTAGGACCAGAGGAGGACATGGGGGGACCGGAGAAGGAGCCGGAGAGCCGGGAGGGGGCCCCGGAGGATGACACAGCGGGAGATCCGGAGGATAAAACAGGTCGGGACACAGATAGCAAGGGAAGACGCAGTGAGACCCGGCAGATGGACACGGAGAGCACAGATGGGGCCAGCCAGGGGTGATCGGTGGGAGGGAGGTACAAGCACCGGTCTGCCTGACAGTCGCGGAAGGGTGAGGAGGAGACGCGGCTGTCAGAAAAGCTATACAGGGAGATCAGTGCTTGTAACCCCCCCCCCCCCACCGCCGCACTGATCACCCCTGAGGCTGCCTAAGTATCGGGTCAAGCATCAGAGCATCAGAGCACTTACAAGTACTCCTGCAAATGCTTGGTATCGTCACCGATACCGATACTAGTACCAGTATCAGTGCAACCCTAGTAGCTACCCTCCGGGGAGGGCCAACTACCTTCTTTCTTCTTTGGTGGTGTCTCACAGGCAGTAAAGGGTAAACATAACATTATATTGGTTAAGTTTGTGGTTTCAGCATTTTCAATAAACGCTGAAAGAATCCATCCTTCGGCAGATCGGACATCAGGCATGGGTTACAACATTGCATGTAGTATGCCTCTGCCTTTGTCGTCCCCTACGAACCATCCTCAAATTATTGTTGTTTTATCACACCCTGATATATGCTCTGTGGTACATGGATACTGTATCTGTCTTTACTTGTGGTCCACCACTTTCCACTCTGACCTTGTACAAAATTTAAACTTAAAGTGGTTGTAAAGGCAGAAGGTGCATTCTATGCATTATAATAAAAAAGCCTTCTGTGTGCAGCAGCCCTCCTAGAACTTACCCGAGCCCCATCTCCATCCAGCAATGTCCACGAGTGCTCCAGCCATCCGGGAATCTCCCTCCTGATTGGCTGAGACACAGCAGTGGTGCCATTAGCTCCTGCTGCTGTCAATCATTTGAATGTTTGGCTGCTGATCGAGGATAACACCTACAGTCTCTAGGAGTACCTGGCCTGGCCAGCCATTGGAGGTGCTGGGAGGATCAAAGGCCCTGGCTGGGTATTGGCCACAAGCTCTAAAGCTTGTACAGCTGGTAAGTTTGCACTCTATGTGGTGGTGGATTCACATTTTCCCATAAAGTCACAGGAGACAATCACTGTATTGTGTTGTTACAATCGCTCGCTTATTTTTCCCTTGGAGGACTTTTCAGGACTGTTTATTTATTAGACATTATACATCATTTAATATAAAAAAAAATTTTATTGTTTTATTATTAATTTCTTTTATTTTTATCAGACTTTTTTGTCACTTTATTCACTTGCACTTTTTTGATTTTATATGCCATTTTCATTTTTTATTTTAGATATATGGTTTGTGAGCACAGCTCCTTATGTTTATTTAATCAAAGTCAGTTAGCCAATGAGGAGAGAGAGGGGGCAGGGCTGGGCTGCGGCTCATTGTCTGAATGGATACACGGAGCTGCAGCACAGCTCGCATGCCCCCATAGCAAGCTGCTTGCTGTAGGGGCCCTCAACAGGAGGGAGGGGCCAGGAGGATCGCAAAGGGACCAGAGAAGAGCAGGATTTGGGCTGCTTTGTGCAAAACCACACATTTTTATTATTTCTATTGAAAAAAAAATGATATTTTAGTATCACTTTAAAGTGATATCCATTTTTAAACCCAACACCCTGCATTCACTATATCTGGTCTCCCATAGTACACAGAACATGGAAATGCAATTATTTTAGTTAATATAAACTGCTAAATACCTTTTCTCATCAGGAGTAATCTAGCAGTCTTGTGACTTCTATCAGTGTCCGGCTGAGCACTGGTTAAAGCATAGTTCCCAGCTGTCCCTGATTTGGAGGGACTGTCCCTGATTTGGAACAAAGTCCCTTTGTCCCTCTTTCCTCCCCATTTGTCCCTCATTTAGGTCTGATCTATATAGTTGTATATAAAATGCGCTTTTTATATATTAAAAAGTGTTTCCCTGTGCTAAACCTTTTATCTAATTTCTAAATTACTGCATTTGTACATTTCAAAAGACATTATAAAGGAATAGTAGTGGTAAACAAAAAACTTGTGGGTTTAACTAAGAGTTTTTTGTTTAATCCTCCTTTAACCGGTTCAATACAGGGCATTTTCACCCCCTTCCTTCGCAGACCATTTTTTAGTTTTCAGCGCTGTCACACTTTAAACGACAATTGCGCGGTCGTGCGATGTTGTACCCAAACAAAATTGAAGTCCTTTTTTTCCCATAAATAGAGCTTTCTTTTGGTGGTATTTGAGCGCCTCTGCGGTTTTTATTTTTTGCGCTATAAACAAAAGAAGAGCGACAATTTTGAAAAAAACACAATATTTTTTACTTTTTGCTATAATAAATATCACAATTTTTTTTTTTAAAACAAATTTTTTCCTCAGTTTTGGCCGATACGTATTCTTCTACATATTTTTGGTAAAAAAAATCACAATAAGCGTATATTGATTGGTTTGCGCAAAAGTTATAGCGTCTACAAAATACGGGATAGATTTATGGCATTTTTTAAAAAAAAATGATTTATTTATTTTTTGTACTAGTAATAGCGGCGATCGTGATTTTTTTTCGTGACTGCAACATTATGGCGGAACACATCGGACACTTTTGACACATTTTTGGGACCATTCACATTTATACAGCGATCAATGCTATAAAATTGCATTGATTACTGTGTAAATGTGACAGGCAGGGAAGGGGTTAACCACTAGGGGGACACAAGGGGTTAAATATGTTTCCTAGGGAATGCTTCTAACTGTAGGGGGTGGGGACGTACAAGGGGAGGAGACCGATCAGTGTTCCTCTGTACTGGGAACACAGATCGCTCTCCTCTCAACTGACAGGACGTGGATCTGTGTGTTTACACACACAGATCCACGGTCCGGCTCGGTTAACGGGCAATTGCGGGTGCCCGGCGGTGTCCGCCGGGCACACGCACCGGGTCCCGAGCAACGCGGCAAGCGTGCGCGCGCACCCCCTAGACGGCCGAGAAGCCCAGGCCGTCATATGACGTCCACCCAGGATGGGAGATCCCATCTGTGGACGTCATATTACTATGGCCGGGTATTGAAGTGGTTAAGGGGGAGTGGCAGGGGATGTGTCCTTATGCCTACATACTTTTGCTATAATAGGTGTCCCTTATTCCCATTTCAAAAAGTTTGGAGGTATGGTTAAAACTTGTAGGAGGAGTTTTCCTTCTCCTCTGACTGTCCTATGAGGCTGCATGACCCCTGACCCTCTGTCTGGACAGTGCTGATTGACGCTGTGTGGATCACATGCACCCTTCCCAAAAAAAAGAAAGAAAACCCTCTAGCACTACACACCAAACTGAGCATGTGCAGAGTGCCCCCAAGGCTCTGTACAATCAGGCGATTGATTGGGGACTGTGGAAGAAGTATAGGATCAGCGAAGACAGAATCAACAGCCTTTTTTACACAATGCAGAGTATTAACCCCTTAGGTTCCACAGTTACTATAACAAGTATGACTGATTTTACTATTGTGGGTTTGGTAACACTTTAAATAAAGAATTTTAAAAAAGTTGCAAAGTGCAGTAAAAAACATCGGCCAGTTGGAATTCACATTGCTTGGATCATTACAATCAGTATAATGTGGATTATGATTGATTCGCAATAATACATGACTCTGGTAAACTCCAATAGGCATAAAGCATGGAAAAAACAAGGGAACAGCATAGGGTAGGTAGTGTGTTTTAAACCTTTTTTTTTTTTTTTTAGTTTTAGTTTTAGTTTCGGGTAGAGTGTAGTAAATTTAGAATCACTGTCATGCTTGCACTGTTGTCTGTGTCCCTAATTATTGGTACTGGTGACCATAGTCACAGAAAGTGATGGGAAATTAAACAATTTTGAGGAGTCACAAGAAACAAGAAGTAAGAAGGAAATCTTCCAGTGGGAAAACCTTTTCTGGGGACAACTGTTTTAGGCCTCGTTCACATAGGCGCACTACAGCATACAGTGAGAGCCATGTTTCACCCTGCAGGTGCATGGTCCCAGCGCCCACTCCCTGCATTTGGGCCCATGCACCTGGACAGATGTCAAATTGGCAGAAGTGGTTGTGTCCGTGTAGCTCCTGCAGCCCAATTGACATGAATGGAACTGCCTGCACAGGGATGCACGGAACACCTGTTCCATTCCACAGTACCTTGTCCATTGAGAAAACAAGATGTTCATCCATACCGCCTCTATTTACAGAACACCTTGCAAACCAATACTGAGTTTATCAAAAGTTAAATAAAAAATGTGTGACTATACTGTATATTTTAGATACAATGTAGTATGTAGCGAGGTTGTGCTGTCTGGTAGGAGTACCTAGATTATAAGTTTTACTGAACAGAAGTACATTTTTTTTTGGCAGGAAAAACAATTCACATATAGCTGTTAGCCTGAAGTTTAGCTATATTTTAAAGTAGATCTAAACTCTAAATGGAAGACGTTTTGTTTTCGAAAGCACTGTGTATCATCTTGCAATGTTCGGTCTTCATTAAATTCCATTTTCACCTTTTTATCAGGGTCGCTGATGTCCTCCATCCTCTTTCAGCCACTTCCTGTCTACATGCACTTGCTCCTGCATTTGCTGCTTATACATTGCTCCAGAATTGCTTTCCTAATCCAAATGGTGGACCATGTCAGTGCAATGTGTTTGGCGTAGTCACCATCGCATGTAACAGAGTGAAAATGCAGGAGCATATCTGGGAGCCAGTTGTCGCCCATAGCAGGAAGTTTTTGGATCTTTAAGGCATGGTCACTAAGTGTTCTTTTACAACACCAGAGGGGTCTATATATAAAATGCTATTTGTGAGGATGTGATAAACATCCACACAGTCAGGACAAAAAATAGTGCTACTTCCTCTATTACAACCTTTCTCAACCTTTTCAACACAGCAGAACCTTTAAAAAACCTTTCCGGTCTCAAGTAACCCCTGCTAAAAATTACTACATCTACAACTCATGATACATTAGTATGATGTAAACTCTAAGAAAATGGGGGATTGGCGCTGTTCACTGGTGAAAAAAATATATAAACAGACTCTTAACACAAGAGGAATATTACACCACAATTCTGGGTGAACAGCGCCAATCCCCTATTTTCTTAGAGTTTATATCATTTGGATCGCACCTAGGTGCTTTCTCTATCTGGGGGGCTGCAGTTCGGTTATAAGCCCGTCCTGAGCGCGGAATACCAATACACACATTAGTATGATGGTCAGCGAGAAGAATGCTCATTACACTTCTGATAATTGGGAAGAATGATCCCCTTACAGACAACTTAACAGATCAATGCTGTCTACGGGAACTTATCTGAGAGGCAGAAATTGCTCATTGCTCAAGGAACCCCTAGCAACCTCTGGAGGAACCCTAGAGTTCCATGGAACCATTGTTGAGAAACCTTGCTCTATGATGTGTGGTTCCTAGATCATCAGTGCCATCTAGACTAGAGGCTACCATATGTTTTCCTGGGAAAAAAAATACACATTATGGCCATTAACCACTTAAAGACCAGGTCTCTTTCAGACTCTGTGTTTTCAAGGTAAAAACAATTTTTTTTCGCTAGAAAATTTCTTAGAATACCAAACATTATACATTTTTTTTTCTAGAGAATAAAATGGCGGTCATTGCAATACTTTTTGTCACACCGTATTTGCGCAGCGGTCTTACAAGTGCTCTTTTTTTGGAAAAAAAAAATCGCTTTTTTGAATATAAAAAAATAAGACAACAGTAAAGTTAGCCCAATTTTTTCTTATATTGTGAAAGATAATGTTACGCCAAATAAATTGATACCCAACATGTCACGCTTCAAAATTGCACCCACTCGTAGAATGGCGTCAAACTTTTACCCTTAAAAATCTCCATAGGCAACGTTTAAAAAATTCTACAGGTTGCATGTTTTCAGTTACAGAGGAGGTCTAGGGCTAGAATTATTGCTCTCGCTCTAACGATTGCGGTGATACCTCACATGTGTGGTTTGACCACCGTTTTTATATGCGGGCACTACTCACGTATGTGTTCGCTTCTACGCGCGAGCTCGTCGGGATGGGGCGCTTTTAAAAAAAAAATTTTCTTATTTATTTTACTTGATTTTATTTATTTTTTCAGTTTTTTTTTTTTTTAAATTGGTTGACTTTAATTGCTATTACAAGGAATGTAAACATTCCTTGTAATAGAAAAAAAGCATGATAGGTCCTCTTAAATATGAGATCTGGGGTCAAAAAGACCTTAGATCTCATATTTGGACTTAAATGCAATAAAAAAAAAATAAATAAAAATGTTATCATTTGAAAAAATGACAACAGAAAAATGTCCCTTTAAGACGTATGGGCGGAAGTGACGTTTTGAAGTCGCTTCTGCCCTGCTATAGTATGGAGACGGGTGGGGGCCTTAGCCTCACTCGTCTCTATACCCAGCCACGGATAGGTCCCGATCGCCTCCGCTGCTGCCGATGGCTCCGGTAAGCGGCGGAGGGCGCGGGAGAGCGGCGGGAGGGGGTTGGCCCCTCTCCCGCCGCCGGAAACAGTGATCTCGCTGCAAATCCGCCGCAGAGACCACCATTATCATAAACAGAACCGCCAGCCGAAAAGATGGATACCTCGGCTGTGGCAGCAGCTTCTGCCGTTATCGAGATATTCATCCTTAAACTGGTGACGTATATGTACAGGAGCTGGTCAGTGGTGCTGGTGACCTAGGAACTACACGATTTAGAAAAAATATGGCAACTCTTATCCTGATTGTGTGGATGTTTGTCATATGAGTACGGCAAATATTTTGTACAGACTCCGGGTGTTCTTTTACAAAAACACCTTTAAAAATGTCATTAACATATTAAAGCCTATATAACACAAAGTGCATAAATACGGCCCAATAGCACCGCTCAGCGCCAAGGATAAACACTCCTCTAAGGTAATAAATGTCAAAACTACAGCTTATAAATCTAAAACCATTTGTGTTAGCAGCTACTATAAAATAAATCATACATAAAACCAATGGCAATTTAAAAAGTCCAAAATGTCATGCAGAACACATGGAGAGACCCTTGTTTACTGGAGCCTTCCATACCCAATAAGAATATGAGCAGAGCCCGTGGGTATTCCTGAGAAGCGGCAACATAAGACGTGTTTGTGACGCTTGATTTTTTCAGATTTCTGGTGAGTTTAACCCTAAAGGGGCGAGTTTCTTCTCACCTGGTGACAAGCCTGGGTGTGTGGTGCACAAATATAAGAACTTTTATCACCTATAAGGAATTTGATTCACTCACATAAACTACTTCATTGGACTTTTTTCACTTATATGAGGAATTATATAAGAATGTGTCATATGTTGATGGATTGACATGAGTGCTTCTATGGCAGTTTGAAGTTGCATGACATTTTGGACTTTTTTAATTGCCATTGGTTTTATGTTAAAGCCTATGCTAGATTTTAGTGATCTTCTTTAATGTAATTAAAACGGTTTGTTAATCCTTTACTAGGTCAATTGAATTAGATAAACATTTGTCCAGACTTGGTAAATAAAGATAACATTTAAAGTCCAAAATTGTCTTTTAACCGTGTATAAAAATGAATTTTATTGAGTTAAATTTCACTCTTCCATCCATCTCACACAAAAGATTCTTGGGGTAATGGTTCTCTGGTATACTATGCCTTAATAATGTTGTTTTTTTAGATTAGATTGTGATCCAGACATTAAAGGCACATTGATAGTGGTGTGTGACTTATACATAGATCTGCAAACACAATAACAATTTTGAAGTAGGCTTTATACAAGTCTCCTTTGCTCTCCGGCAGGGTTAAAGTCTATTTCCACTTTTGCAGCCAAATTGGGATAACACCACTTTTATATTTGTTACATGTTCTCATTCACGTAGCATAACTTAAAAAACAAAACGTTTAAAAATTGCTCCTTGCAGTTTTATTGCTCTTTTCTGATTCTCCATACTTCCCTGTTTCCCCGAAAATAAGACCTAGCATGATTGTCGGTGATGGCTGCAATATAAGCCCTACCCCCCAAATAAGCCCTAGTTAAAGTCCTTGTAGGTCTTATTTTCAGGGTAGGGCTTATTTTCGGGGGAAACAGGGTAGGGCTTATTTGGGGGGTAGGGCCTATATTGCAGCCATCACCGACAATCACGCTAGGTCTTATTTTCGGGGAAACAGGGTAGTAGACCTTCATTCAAGAGTTCTTACAAATATTCGTATGAAAATTCCCAGTACATGTGATGGCTCAATGAATGCCGTTCAAAAGTACCTAAAGTGGAACTCCACACAAAAGGGGACGTTCCGCTGTAAGTACTCCTCCCCCCTCCCTTGCCACTTTTGTCATGTAGTTTTTTATGTTAGGGGGTGGAAGAGGGTACCTAGTTTTAACAGGTACCCGCTTCCACTTCCACTCAAATTGCTTCTGAGCTGAGGCGATCTGAGCTGAAGTTCTTCTCTCCTCCTCCCACCCTGCAGTCACCTGGGACACGTCACAGGTCCCAGATGACTGCCGGATCATTGAGGACATGCAGTGCGACTCGCGCATGCATAGTGCGCACCCAGCTGAAGCCGCAAGCTGTCACAGCCAGGTGCCCACAATTGAAGTGCCAGTGAGAGAAGAGGGAGACAAGCGGTAGCTCGGGTGAGCACATCGATGGATCCTGGGACAGGTGAGTGTGTGTTTAGGCTGCATTCCCACCTGAGCATTTTCAGCTCGTAAAACACCAGAAAAAACGCCCAACAAGCAAAATCCCATTCATTTAAATAGCCCCTGTTCACGTCTGAGCGTTTTGTAGCCTAAAGCAAAATGCCTAAAGCTCAAAAAAGTAGATGAATTTCTTTTTGGGCAGATTACAAGCGTTTTTCTGCTTTTTACATTGGTGACCTTTTGACCTGTGCAAAATCATGCCAAAAAAAACGCAGTAAAAAAATCACGTGACTTTGTGCCTAAAAATGAAACGCTCAGGTGTGAATGCAGCCTAAAAGTCAGCAGCTACACTTTTTGTAGCTGCTGACTTTTAATAAACATAGAAACAACTGGAGCTCCTCTTTAAAAATGTAATTTGCTTTTAACATTTGATTTTGGAATGAATGGACTTTCCCAAAATAAAAACTACATTGACTGCTACAAATTTGTTCACGCAAGAAAATGTTTTTATCCTGCTCCTTTGAATTTTCTCATCACTGTGGTTGAAAACGATTGGATCCCACTATCGATTAGTAAGTCAAATGAACATTTTTAAAAATAAAAATTTCGAACTAACTAGTGTATGGCCACAGAACTCATTATCAGTTGTAAACTAGATTTGACGGCTGTCTGTTTTTACAAAGTGTTAAGAAATGCTTCTGCATTCTTGTGTCCCTATGGGGTTCACTTACTAAATCTGGAGAGTGCAAAATCTGGTGCAGCTCTGCATAGCAACCAATCAACTTCCAGGTTTTTGTCAAAGCTTAAAGGGGATATAAACCCTTGTTTTTTTCTTTTTTTTTTTAATAAAAAACATATCATACTTACATCCACTGTGCAGATCGTTTTGTACAGAGTGGCCCCTATCACCGTGTTCTGGGGTCCCCCAACGGTGCTCGCTGCTCCTCCCCGCATCAATAAACTCCCTGCGAGTCCAGTATTTGCGTCCATAGACACAGAATGCCGGATGTGGCCCCGCGTCATTGGATTTGATTGACAGCAGTGGGAGCCAATGGCTGCGCTGCTATCAATCTATCCAATCAAAAGCCGAGAAGCCCGGCCAGAGAATGTGTGCATGTCTCCGGTGAGGAAACGAGCGGGCTCAGGTGAGTAAAACGGGGGGGCTGGGGGGCTGCTCAGTGAAAGAAGTTTTTTTCATCTTAATGCATAAGATGCATTAAGGTGAAAAAACACAAGGGTTTACAACCCCTTTAATTGAACAAGCTGAAGTTAGAAGCTGATTGGCTACCATGCACAGCTGCACTCTCCAGTTTTAATAAAACAACCCCTAAGAGTCTAATGGAACAGACACTCTTTGGAAATGTTCAGAAATGCTTGAAATCAGCCATGAGGCCTTCTATTAAGAGACATTTAAAGATAAGAAATATTTAAAAAAACAAACAGTCACCGGCTTGTACAAGCATCTGATCAAACCGATGACCAGATACTTTGAATGACAGAGGAGAGATATGGGGACCCCAGATCTCTTCATAAAGAGGAGCTGTCACAGACCATGCTATCACAAGGGATGTTGTTCATCCCTAGTGATAACAATGAAAAAAATAAAGATACAGTGTAAAAATATGTAAAAACGTAAATAAAATAAATAACATTTAAAAAAAAAAAAGGAAAGCGCCCTATCCCCCCCCCCCCCCCCAAATGCAAACACATGCATCAGTCCCAAATGCAATGTAAACGCCCATTGCTCCACACACGTGAGGTATCGCTATGTGCATCAGAGCATGAGCAATCATTTTTGCCCCAGACTTCCTGTGTAAGCATCATAATTGCCCACATGGAAGAGAAATATATTTCCAATATATTTAGAAAAAAACCATATATATGTGACATAGATTTACAATATATTGTATTGGAAATATATTTCTCTTCCATGTGGGTGGCCCAGGGCTGAACTGGTTATACATAGTTAAATTTAGGCAGAAACCATAATACCTCTCCTGTGTGAACCTCCCTTGTTAGTTATGTCGATGGCCTGCTAAAGAATTTTTTTTTCTTTCTACCCAACATAAAAGCAAAAAAGGAATTCTATCCAAATGATGGCAAATATCCAAAAGTAAACAGTGCTGCTGATTGTTCAGCATCTCAAATCCCTCTTGCCATAATACCGATCTTTAATCACCGCTGGCAAGGAAGAGATTGGTTTGTGCTCCAGATTCCACTCTTCTTCACAGTAGTTGAGGCACATGACTTGGACATGTTGTCCTCTTTGATAAGTTAAAGCATCAATAAAATATAATACTGAATCTTGTCAACAATAGTTCCTCGGAGTCTAGTCCTCATGGAGTTTCTGTAGTATTTGCTTCAGCTGCTCCTGTGCATTGTGACAGAAGTCACAAGTCTTAGAAGATGTGTCCCAGGTCATGTTAGTGACAATCTGTATTAGACATTCCTGTGCAGAGTTCAGGTCTTGATCGAACCTTCTGTCATCTGTCTGAAGAGCCATGTGTGTGCAGATGTTTCTGAACTCTATGCTGTCCTAGGAGGAGAAAAAACATAAATGTTACTTATAGAAAATTAAAGCAGAACTGTAGGTGGATATAAAAAAAAATGTGAAGCTTCGCTCTGGGCAAAAGAATTTGCCATTCCTCCCACCCCCACTAAGAGCCAGCTATACTAACATAAGTCCCCTGTTCATGACCTTTGTCATCACTAGTTCCAGGGCAGGGGGACAACTAATCCAGCGATACAATGGCACCCGAGATCATCGATCCCTTCCACTCCCCTCCGCTGACATCAGTCCTCTTCTGGATCCTGAGAGGACCCCGCTTTTGGACATCCAAATGAAAGTGTCCATGTCACCAGGAAGTAAACGGAAGGGGAGAGGGCTTGGGCGGAGTTCCACTCAAAAATGGAATTTCCACTTTAAGTGATCGTGACCCCCTGACATGACACATTTGGCATGTCATTTTTTTTAGAGGCATCCAGCTCCCACTTCCTCCCGGAGCTCCACGGCGCTGGAAGGAAGTTAACCTCTCCCCCCATCCTTCCCTGCAATCTTCTGGGACACATCACAGGTCCCAGAAGATTGCCCGGCCATTCACAGTGCGCAGCCGGTGCCCCCCCCACCCCTGGCATCCCAGCATGTTGCTCTCTTCTGATATACCTAAATAACCCTTCTCTACATACTTCTTAATAAGTGCCTTGGAACTTCAGCTCAATTGTTCTGCTTATTCATTAAAGCCTTGTAAGCATACTCTAATGTTACATTTGCTATGTAGACTGATGGCATGTGTACCTTTTTATTTCTAATGTGTTTGTGTTTGATAAATAAAAACTTTTCTGTTAAAAAAAATGTCACTGGTCAAGTGTCAAAAGTGTCCGATCTGTCCGCCGCAATGTCACAGTCCCGCTAAAAATCGCTGATCACAGCCATTACTAGTAAAAAAAAAATAATAATAATAAAAATGCCATAAATCTATCCCCTATTTTGTAGACACTATAACTTTTGTGCAAACCAATCAATATAGGCTTATTGCGATGAATACATATTGGCCTAAACTGATAAGGAAATTTGACGCAGTGCCGTATCGCAAAAAATGGCCTGGTCATTAAGGGGGAAAATCTTCTGGTCCTTAAGGTGGTTGTAAACCCCCCTGACCTATTTTTACTTATAGGTAAGCCTATAATAAGGCTTGCCTATATGTACTGAAAATATCTCCTAAACGTGCGCCGTTTTGGAGATGTTTGCCTTGTAGTGCGCCAATGTCATCAGCGCATGCGCAGTGAAGAAACGGTCCTCCGTGCCATTTCTTCCCCAGCGTGTGCCGTGACTGGCGGCTCCCGAGCGCGGGAGTGACGTCACGTGGCCCCGGAAGGAAGAGGGGTGAAGATGAATGCTTCCACCAGCGGGGACATCGTGGGCTTCGTTTGTAGGTAAGTGCCACATAATGGCCTAGTATGCGGTGCATACTAGCCCATTATACTTTTACTTTGCAGGGGATTAAAGAGGAAGTAAATCAGGGTTTACTTCCTCTTTAAGTGGTTAAGGTAAAAAAAACTCCCCAATATCTGTCCTCCCTACCCCCCCTCCCCCCTCCCTAAACACTTACCTGACACCTCCACTGAGAGCACCACTGCTCTCTCATGTATCCACTGAATCTGCCCAGCGTTCAAGTCCTGGCAGAGTCTGTCGGCACATCTGTGTAATCGTAGGTGATATTCCATGCATATGAAAAGACAGACAGTTTCAGATTACCTTGGTAGCAGTCTTTGCACATGCGCAGGTCAGTGGTGGCCCATCCATTAGGGGCGCATGGGTGCTGCCCCCCCATCCATACATCTGGCCCTCTAATCTACATGCAGGGCATCGGACACATGGATTCCAATAGGGTTTTTTTTTTTTTTTTAAGCATGTGATTAGAGCTCGAGGCTCTAATAGGCTTCAAAAAAGGGTGAACTCAGGACGCAGAGCACTGCGCCCTGAGCCCACCCAGTTGTGTGACAATAGCGAATGAATATTCGCTGTTGTCACACTGATTCTCCTCCCGGCCAATCAGGAAGTGGGTCCTGAGACCCATATCCCGATTGGCCGAAAGGAGAAGCGATCCTATTGGCCTAGGAGAAGGAGGGAGAAGGAGGGAGAAGGAGGAAGGAGACGCAGGGGAAGCCAGACCGACCCACCAGCCTCCACTGTCTCCAGGGGTGGCTCACCAACACCGGCATAGCCACATCCAGCACTCCCCGGATCAGACAGGGGAGGGAGGAGGAGGGGTGATCGGAGTGTCATCCCAGGCAGGACATCTGCCTCCTAATGTAAGGAGGCCTTCCGCCTTCCTGTCTCCCGTGGGGGGGGGGGGTGTTTCTGGTGTTCCCCGCCTTCATGTCTGTCTCCCGCGGGGGGGGGGTTTCTTTTTGGTGGCATTGGTTTGCCGCCCCTCCCCAAATTATTGAGCACCAGCCACCACTGGCGCAGGTAAACTTCACACATGTGGGGATACCAGAGTACATGCAGATGTGCTACAGGGTTCTCTCGGGACCTGAGCCCCATGGCACATCTGCACACGCACAGGGGGTGAGGAGAAATTCTCGCCTAATTGATAGAATAAAGTACTTTGTTTTTCAAAAAATGCCCATTTGTAGAGGAATGTAGGGAAAGGGGGGAATATCGGTCGAATGATTGTCCATTTTTTTTGCATGCTAGTCTTATATCAAAAATGCTTACTCAACTTTTGAAAATTCTCATATAAAAGAATACAACTTCGGTGGTGATGTAATGTAATGTGTTGTATTGTATTGTAATGTATTATTTCCTATTCCGAGCATGTGTGGTCTTGCTCTTCTGTTTTTTTTCTCGGTGAATACTGTACTGATTAAACTAAATTCATACGTTCTGGTATTGTACAAGAAAAATGTTTGTGTTTGTCCCTTCAGATAATTTCTGATGAACTGTCATGATTGGATCTCTAAAGCTGTGTACTAACGATCAGATCATCATACAAGCGTTTCGCAAGCGGTATTTTTCATCAGATTTTCTGATTGTGTACACTAGGCTTTAGGGTGAAGGTCCACTTTAAGATAAGAAAAGAAGTTATATCTATTAGAAAATCAAACAAACCTCCTGAAAATGTTATTCTTTAACCACTGTGTGGCTCTGTTGTTCTGGGAGGGCGTCCATGGATATCCTCCTGGAATCATGTCCCTGGGGTGTGCATTCAGCGCGCTCTGTGATCTTGGTAAAGAGCCAATCACAGTGGCCCTTTACCATATGATCAGCTGTGTCCAATCACAGCTGAACATAGTGTAACAGACTTGCCAGTTATCAGCAGTACTTTCCTCACGCACTGTCACAGCATGAGGAGAGCTGGTACCTGGCAATCCTGGCAGGAGACATGTTCACAGGTATTCAGGGCACTGATCATCAGTGCCCTGATTATTAGTGCAGTCCCATCAGTGCCAATCAGTGCTCATCGAAGCTGCCCATCAGTGCTGCCCATCAGTGCATATTAGCGCCACCCATTAGTGCCACCTAATCAGTGTCCCTATCAGTGCAGCCTCATTGGTGCTCGGAATGCAGCCTCATCAGTGCCAATATTCAGTGGCAATATTAATTTGCTATTGTCACACAACTGGGTGGGCTCAGGACGCAGAGCCCGTCCTTTTTTTAAGCCTATTAGAGCCTCTGGCTCTAATCATGTGCTTCTAAAAATAAAAAAAAACCCATTGGAATCCATCTGTCCGGCGCCCCGCATGTAGATTAGGGGGCTGGACACATTGATTAGGGGGCGGTGACCATGCGCCCTGTATGGATGGGCCACCATGGATGAGTACTGTGTTGCATGACTGCACAATTGCCACAGTGCTGAAAGCTGAAAATTGGCCTGGGCGGGAAGGGGGTGAAAGTTACCTTCAGGGCACATCTCTGAGTTAATGGTCTCTTAAACGATAGTTTAAAAGGATATTCTACATCTCTCTATATTTATTGGTCTCTGAGTATGAAGAATACAAAGTAAAAGACTATTTAATAAACATTGTTTCCAAATTAAGGACTACAATTACATTGTTAGTAAGTAGCACTTATTTCCTCCAAAACAGACAGACAGAACTGAACAAACATCTATAACCCTGCAGAACCTTCACTAGAACCATAGAGGGGGACAATCAGGGGAAAATCCCTCCAGAACCTGTACAGATCATAAAGTCATCACACAGCACAGTACTCACTTTGATCTGCATTGTGAACTGATGGTCCAGCGGCAGATGTTGCAGCATGTTCTCCTCCACCAGCAGCAGCTCCAGTATAGATCGGACCACCCTGGAGAGCCGGTGCCGGGATGCCCTCTGTGCCAGGGTAAGACACCGGGGGGGAGGTCCACCATCCGGGTTATCTGAGGTCATTTCCATGGCAGTCTGCTGTGCCCCGGTCTGGGGGGGAGAGAATCCGCTGATGGTGGCTCCCTCTGAAATGAAGAGGTCGGGGATGGTGCATTGTATACCCCTCTGCTCCAGGAGGGGGAGGAGGGTGTGCAGAGCCTTGGCTTGGTGGCTGATAACGTCCCTTATAACTGACGGACGGGGCATGGTGGGTGTCCTGTGGATCTGGTGCTGGAGGAGTAGAGATGTCCGATGGATAAGCTCAGTGCAGACATCCGATGGAGGATCTCAGAGAAGACATCCGATGGAGAAACTCAAATAGCACACTAAGGAGCTCAGAGAAGACAAGTGGGATGGAGGAGCTCAGAGAAGAGACATCCAATGGAGGAGCTCAGAGAAGACACATCTGATGGAGGAGCTCAGAGAAGAGGCATCCGATGGAGGAGCTCAGAGAAGACACATCTGATGGAGGAGCTCAGAGAAGACACATCTGATGGAGGAGCTGAGAGAAGAGGCATCCGATGGAGGAGCTCAGAGAAGACAAGTGGGATGGAGGAGCTCAGAGAGGAGACATCCGATGGAGGAGCTCAGAGAAGACACATTCGGTAGAGGAGCTCAGAGAGGAGACATCCGATGGAGGAGCTCAAAGAAGACAAGTGGGCTGGAGGAGCTCAGAGAAGACACATCCGATGGAGGATGGCAGAGAAGGCTGGTCGGTGTAATCTGAGCCCTAGGGCGACCTTTACCCCTTCACACGGCCAGTTCCCAGATGCTCCTCATTGTCTGCTGTCTACTCAGCGGAGTACAGTGTTATCTTATCGTTACCATCCAGACAGTGTATTTCACAAGCATCTGTCTGTGCACTTTGTATAAGGGGTGTTTAGCTTTCTGCTGTAATAAAAATAACAAAACATGGAAAAGAAGTTGGAAAGTCAGTCATTTAACTCTCATATAAACATAAATTTACAAACAGAAAGGTGCAGCGCTTTAAACAGGGGAATACCTACATGTGCCAACAAATTACTGTTATGGATTGGAGTTGCCAGCTATTTTTATATTTTATAAACATAAATATGTTAGGGCTCATTTACATTTGCGCAGTGCGTTAATGCATATACGCATTAAAGCGCGTTATGTCACCCGGTAAAGTGTGTTACATTAGAGCAACCTACAACCACGTTAATATTAGGGACCAATTATTATATATGCCTCGCATGTGTTGATGCCTTGTGATGCCATTCATTTTTATTAGCACCCCAACACACATGTATTGCAATGCTTGGCAACACGCTTTGGCAACACGCAACATGCGTTGCAGCAAAAATGGAACCAGTCTGATTTTGGAGACTTTTGGTGAGTAGGAAGCCCATTAATTTCAATAAATCAATGGGCTTCCCACTTACCAAAAGTCTCCAAAATCAGACGTCACAAAATGTTTGCAGCAACACACTACAGCGCGTTGCCAAGCACTGCAACGTATGTGTGTTGGGCTGCTAATAAAAATGAATGGCATCGCAACGCATCAACACATGCAAGGCATAGATAATAATTGGCCCCTAATATTAAAGTGGTTGTAGGCTGCCCTAATGTAACACACTTTACAGAGTGACATAACATGCAATAATGTGTATGCCCTTAAAGGGGTTGTAAAGGTTTAATTTTTTTAAATGACAAACATATCATACTTACCTCCACTGTGCAGTTTGTTTTGCACAGAGTAGCCCCGATCCTTGTCTTCTGGGGTCCCTCGGCAGCTGTCTCGGCTCCTCCCGGCAAAAGCTAACCCCCCTCTGGGAAGCGCTCTCCCAAGGGGGTTAGCTTGCAGGTGCGCTCCCGTGTGATACTAGCCGCCGACTGTATCACTCGGCCCCGCCCCCGGCGCGCCGCTTCATTAATTTGATTGACAGCAGCGGGAGCCAATGGCTGTGCTGCTATCAATCATCCAATGAAGAGCCCACAAGTGCTGAGGGGAAAGCAACGTGGGATCGCGCCCACGGAGATTTAAGGGTCAGGTAAGTAAAATGGGGGCTCGGGGGGGTCGATGTTTTTGCAAGGTGTTTTTTCACCTTAGTGCATAGGATGCATTAAGGTGAAAAAACACAAACCTTTACAACCCCTTTTAATATTAAAGTGGTTGTAAAAGCAGAAGTTTTTTTTACCTTACTGTGCGCTAAGAAAAAAACCTTCTGCATGCAGCCACCCAAGCCCTCCATAATACTTGCCTGATCTCGATCCAGAGACATTCACGAGAGCCGAGGCTATCTCACAACTCAATGGCTCAGAGACAGCAGCGGGAGCCATTGGCTCGGGGTGTTGTCAATCGGAGCCAGTAAGGAGAGGGCGTGGGGCTGGTGCATGGCTGAGCTCAGCTCTGTGTGTCCATAAGACCCAGGGGGGGGGGTGCAGCCAGGAGCACCAGAGGGGGCTCAAGAAGAGAAGGATCAGGGATGCTCTGCATGTGCAAAAACCCAGAACAGGTAAGTATGACATTTTTGTTATTGGCTCCTGCTGCTGTCAATCAAAGCCAGTGAAGAGGGAGAAGTGTCCTGCTCTGCATGTCAGAAAAACACCCCCCCCCCAGCCCCCCTAATAATTACCTGAGCCTGATCTCATTCTTTCGATGTTCAGAAGAACCAAGGCTCTCTTGCTCCTTATCGGCAGCCAGTCAATCAGAGCCAGTGATGGGGGTGGGGCTTTGGAGCAAGCATGCACAAGTGGAATGTTATGGGGGGCACTTGGCGGGAGGGGGTTGTGCAGCCAGCAGGGTCGGCAGGGGTCCTGAGAAGAGAAGAAGGGGTGCTCTGTGCAAAATTCCAGAGAAGGTAAGTATGACATGTTCGTTATTTTATTTAACCACTTGACCTCCAGAGGATTTACCTCCCTTCATGACCAGGCCATTTTTTGCGATACAGCACTGTGTTACTTTAACTGATAATTGCTTGGTCATGCAACACTGTACCCAAATAAAATGTATGTCCTTTTTTTCCCTACAAATAGAGCTTTCTTTTGGTGGTATTCAATCACCTCTTCTGTTTTTATTCTTTGCGCTATATACAAAAAAAGACTGTAAATTTTGCAAAAAAACAATATTTACTTTCTGCTATAAAACACATCCAATTTAGGTCAATATGTATTCTTCTAGATATTTTCAGGAAAAAAAAATCACAATAAGCGTTTATTCATTGGTTTGCGCACTATGGGATATTTTTATTTAATTATTTTTTAGTTTTCTATGTTTTACTTGTAATGGTGGCAATCAGTGACTTATAGCGGGACTGCGTTATTGTGGTGGACAAATCAGACACTAACTGACACCTTTTGGGGACCAGTGACACCAGTGATACTAATACAGTGATAAGTGCTAAAAATATGCACTGTCACTGTACTAATGACAACACCTGGGAAGGGGTTAACATCAGGGGCAATCAAAGGGTTAAATGTGTTCCTAGTCAGTGCTTGTTTTCTGTGGGGGGAGATTCTTTTACTAAGGGAAATCATAGATCAGTGTCCCTGCTTTGCAGGAACACAGGATCAATGCCTTCCCTCCTGACAGAATGTCAGTCCAGGGGCAGCACAGAGTAAGTGAGCCAGCGACCGGAGGGGAGTGTGGGTATGGTGTGTGGCGTGGGCTGTAGCAATGGGGGGGTGGAGGTCTGTGGTCAAGTCCGTCCGCTGCCCCCCCCCGACCGATGGGGCACCTGCCACTGCAAACAATAAAAACTTGACAGAGGGTCTAACCCTTCAGCACTTTATCCAAACAAAAATAAAGTTTTTGCCTAGAGAAACATTTTAATATAGTGAAGATCAATATATCTGACAGATAATACAATGTAGGCTGGGTTATGAAGATTGGGGAACCTTCCCTTTTCCTGACGGTTTCTGCCTAAAAATACTTGCATATCTTAATAACTAGAGAACCCCAATCTGACAGAACATAATAGTCTGTGGTTCTATTGTCTATATATTTGAAATCCATGACATACATTACCAGAGCTGAATGGCTATGTCTGTAACCAGATCAAGTCTTCTCGTGATGTTGTCAGATCTTTGCTGTGTGTATGAATGACACGGAATACATATAACATATACAACTATTACTCAGCTAAGATAATTATATTCTGTGATACTTGATGCTGTGCTGTAAATAAAACAAGCTGACACAACTGGTTATAACAGGAAGGCAATGTGATGTACAGGATTCTGTCTGACAGCTGAAACTGGGGGGAGGAGAGAAGTCATAATTTAATTATATCTTGTTTGTTCTGACTAATGAGTTTAAAATCTTAATTCTCATCTGGCTGAACATCGTTAATTTTAGATCAGAAATGTTTGTTTTTGAAATGTTCAGTCGCTTTCTGAAAGCTGGCATTTTTTCCTCCTTTCTTATTTGAATGAACAAAATTCTTAATGTGATTCTCAGTGGGGGAGAATTGAATTATTGTAATGCACATGTGCTAGTAAAAGTTTTATCTGGAATTAGAACTTTCAGGGTCATGAACATTTGTTACAAACACAGGTGTTTGTTGAGTGTATGAAAAACTGGATTTGAATTCTATTATATATACCACATCCTTAAAAATAATCACATTTTGTTGCTTTGCAGCCTAAAATGAAGACACTGCGTTTTTGTTTTATCCAGCTGTATTTACTCAGTGCAACTTATAACATCCAAGTGAAAGATATAACACCAACATGTCAGGAAAAAAAAATCAAAAACTGAATCACTGAGTTGGAAAAAAGGATCACCCCCCCTTCTAAAAATGAAGATGCCAATCATCTTCTCAATGGCACACAAAGCCTTTCAACTGTGATCAGCTGTGGTCATTTTGATTAGCTCAGCATGAAAAGAGCTTTACTGGAGCATTTCAATCCCTGGTAGTTTGGAGAGGAACGTGTAAAAACACGGAGGGCGGGACTTTGAATGAAGCACCGGACAGCAAATAAATATTTAGATGAAAAGAAGGAATTTTATTAGAGGGCTGGGTAAAATACATATATAAATAAATATAGATCTGGTAATACTGATACAAAATAACATATATATATATATATATTGATTGAGCCATTGAGGATCATCCGTGTAAACATGTATAATGATAACAGTGATATATGCTGGACAACATGTAAAAAACAATGGTAATCTCACATGTTATGAAACATCAAATTCCTTAGTTCATCATAAGACAAAGGGGTATATGCACTAATTCATATGGTATAACTTGCGGGACCTATGGTCTCATTGGACCTGAGAAGATAAATACATAGTAGCTTGATAAATCTTGGTAAAGTTAATATGAACATGACAAACGATAGCTCTACGCATTTCGTGGCTTAGCGCCACTCGTCAGGAGCAAGCATGTGTGATATCTGTAGAAATAATGTAGATATAAAAAGAATCACGTTAAGAAGAAAGACAAGGTTAGGGGTGGGGTGTCACCCCCTGTAACCGAGGCTTACTTACTGAGGTTTGATGTAGTGCCCATTGGTGGTAGGGCAGCACGAGCAATCCGTACACATCTCCAAAACGGGAGCTGAGGTAGAAGGTCCCAAGGACTGGGGGAGGGGGGATACACGAGGCGGTCACAGCAATTGAGGACAGACTAAAAAAGAGAATTGTGGTTTTATTATTTGGCCTCAACACGAAACAATATGTATCTGGTGGAAATCTAATAGAGCTCACCATCCAAATAACACCATTCCTACAGTAAAGCATGGAGGTGGTAATATCCTGTTATGGGGGTGTTTCTCTGCAGCAGAGAGTGGAGCACAGAATAGAAGGATATATGGATGAGGCAAAATACCATCAAATTCTTGGAGAAAAACCTTCTGCCCTCTGCCAGAAAGTTGTCAATGCGAAGAAGGTTTTCCCTCCAACATGACAATGACACAAAGCACACAGCAAAAATGACCACACGTTGGTTGAAGGAGAAAAAGGTGAATGTCCTTGCATGCAAGTATACACAGGGTGCCGTGAAGAGGCCTTGCAGTTTATGCATGCGTTTGCAAATGTGTGCTAACTAAACCCCTGTTTTTAACGCAGACTGTTGGACAGGTTAATACGGTCATTTGGCAGACTGGTTCGTGACTTGAGCTATGGAATGTTCTGTTTTTGTCTTTCATGTGATAGCCCTTCCATGTGCTCCTTGCTGTGAAGGCCAATTATAGGTGGGGGCAGGGGCCACTTGTTTGTTACTGGTGTAAATATGGTCCAAGACACACTGTACACCTTTGCTGCCACAGTTTTCTTGCTGGGTGTCCAGTGTGCTCCTGTTCCTTTAAGGGGGATTGGGTTGCCTCCAGGTCCACCTGCCCCTCATCTATCCATTTAATGCATGTGCTTCCATTGTCGAGACGCTTATACATTCAGTAGCGTTAGGACTGCAAGCATACACAGGGTGCCGTGAGGAGGCCTTGCAGCTTATGCATGCTTTTGCAAATGTGTGCTAACTAAACCCCTGTTTTTAATGCAGACTGTTGGACAGGTTAATTTGGTCAGTTGGCAGACTGGTTGGTGAGTTGAGCTATGGAATGTTCTGTTGTTGCCCTTCCATGTGCTTCTTTCTGTGAAGTCCAATTATAGGTGGGGGCAGGGGCCATTTGTTTGTTACGAATGTCCTTGCATGGCCTAGTCAGAGCCCAGACTTAAACCCCATTAAACATCTGTGAAATGACTTGAAGACTGCAGTCCACAAATGGTCACCATCAAATTTAACTGAACTTAAGCAGTTCTGCAAAAAAGAGTGGGCATATATTGCAAAGTTAGTAGAAACATATCCCAAAAGACTAAAGGCTGTAATTAAAGCAAAAGATGGTTCAACAAAATGCTGACACAAGAGGGTGATCCTTTTTCCAACTCAGTGATTCTGTCTTTTTATTTTTATTTTTCTAACATGTTGGTGTTATATCTTTCATTTGGATGTTATAAGTTGCACTGAGTAAATACAGCTGGATAAAACGAAAACTGTGCCTGTCTTCATTGCAGGCTGAAAAGCAACAAAATGCATTTATTTTAAAGGGGATGCTTGTGGCCGACAGTCGCAGCGACCGCCGGCCACGAGCGATCGTGAACAGGAGAGACAGAACACACACAATTCCCTGTTCTGTTCTGACAGGAGTGACAGATCGTGTGTTCCTATTAGCTAGGAACCATGGAGGCGGGTCGGTCGCGGCTTTGTTTTTTTTGTTTTTTTCGGACCATCGGCGGAGTGAGAGAAGATGTATGGACTTCGTGGGACATTTTTATTTTTTTTATTTTTTAATAAAGGACTTTTCCCAAGCCGTGTCTTGTCATTTGTATTATTTTGACACTTTTTTTGTGAAATGGTAGGGGGACATTTGTACCCCGTTTCCATTTCACACGGGGGGAGGCCGGGATCCGGGGGTCCTCTTGTTAAAGGGGGCTTCCAGATTCCGATAAGCCCCCCGCCCGCAGACTGCCATAACCACCGGGCAAGGGTTGTGGGGATGAGGTCTTTGTCCCCATCAACATGGGGACAAGGCGCTTTGGGGGGCTACCCCAAAGCGCTCTCCCCATGTTGAGGGCATGTGGCCTGGTATGGTTCAGGAGGGGGGCGCTCTCTCGTCCCCCCTCTTTTCCTGCAGCCTGCCAGGTTGTGTGCTCAGATAAGGGTCTGGTATGAATTTTTGGGGGACCCACACGCCATTTTTTTTTAAATTTTGGCGCAGGTGGTATGGATTTTGAGGGGGACCCCATGCCATTTTTTTTTAATTTTGGCACGGGGTTCACCTTATAATCCAAACCAGACCTGAAGGGCCTGGTATGGAATTTGGGGGGACCCCCACGCAATTTTTTTTTAAATTTTGGTTCGGGGTTCCCCTTTTCCTTTAGAAATGTCATTTTGTGCAGGGACTATTCTAAACACGGGATCAATGTGCCACTTTACAGGCATACTATAGACATCCCCCAGGTACAAAATTTAAAGGAATATTTCACTTTTATTGTTTCACTTTAAGCATTATTAAAAAGCACAGCTCCCGAAAAAATGTCCATTTTAAAACTTTCTTTGCATTGATACATGTCCCCTGGGGCAGGAACCAGGTCCCCAAACACTTTTTATGACAATAACTTGCATATAAGCCTTTAAAATGAGCACTTTTGATTATTTCATGTTCGTGTTCCATAGGCTTTAACGGTGTTCGCGTGTTCGAAGGAATTTTTTGCCTGTTTGCATGTTCTGCTGCGAACCGAACAGGGGTGTTCGGCTCATCCCTATTGCTGAACACATAAAGTAATTTAGGGAGGAAGGTCATTTTAATGAGGTTAATCCTACCTACAAGGGAAAGGGGCAGTGATTTCCAGATCTGACATTTAAGAGTCAGTGGTTTTAGTACCGGGTATACGTTATCATCTAGATAGGAAGAGGGATTGGTCTGTACCTCTATGCCCAGGTAGCAGAATTTAGGAACCCAGGACAGTTGGGACCCAGCCTGAGGGGGAGGCTGAGGTGTACGGCATAGGGAGAAAAGAAGTTACTTAGACCAATTGATCTTGATGCCCGAGAATATTCCAGGGCATCGGGCAGGTATAGCAAGGCATTGTCCGCATACGAGGGAAATCTTCTCCTGTATGGGCCCGATTTGGATACCAGGTATCAATGGGGATGCTCTGATCAGGATAGCTAAAGGCTCCATTGCCAAAGCAAAGAGTCCAAGGGACAGCGGACAACCCTGTCTGGTGCCTTGGCTGAGGGGGAAGGGTGGTGAGAGGATCCCATTAGTTCTAACTCTGGCCTTAGGGGTTCTATATAACAGTTGTATCCAGGAGATGAAGTTTGGGCCGAATCCAAACTTGGCAAGAACTCGCCATAGGAAGGGCCATTCAACAGAGTCGAAGGTCTTTTCTGCATCGAGGGACGCTACCACCCCAGGGGGGGCGTTGTCCCTCGAGTGGGCGATGTTAGTGTAGAAGCGTCGGATGTCAGTGCCCTTGCCAGGCATGAAGTCAGATTGGTCCTTGTGAACCAAGGACAATATCACCGAGTTTAAACGGTTAGCAAGTATGATGGTGAAGATTTTTGCATCGACATTTAGTAGTGAGATTGGGCGGTAAGACCCAAAAAGTTCTGGGTTCTTACCCGGCTTAGGCAACACCACAATGATCGCCTCCGACATAGATTGCGGTATTCGGTCCTCCTCTAGCATAGTGAGGAGCAGAGAATGGAAGTGGGAGGTTATACCGTCAGCGTGTTCCTTATAGAATGCCGCTGGGAGTCCATCTGGGCCAGCGTTTTCGCAGTCTGGAGTGAAGCGACAGCAGTCTGCACTTCTTTCATGATAAAGGGGGCATCTAGTCTATTGCGGGTGTCAGGGGTGAGCTCTGGGAAGTCTACCATATCAAGGAAGGACAGTAAGCTCTCAGTGTCATATGTCACCTTGGAGAAGTAAAATCTTGTATAGAAGGTCTGAAATTGGGCATTAATCATAGCTGGATCTGAGAGCAAAGAGATGTCATCTACATCCTGATAAGAGCAATATGGTTCGTCAGTGAGCGCTCTTTAGCAAGCCAGGCCAGCAGTCTACCTGTGCGTTCACCCTGCTCAAAAATTCTCTGGGATTGGGAGAAAAGGATTTTCTGTGAGGATGTAGCTCGGAGGACAGCTATTTCCTTGTAGAGCACTTGTAGGTTTCCATAAACCTCTCGGTCCCCAGTGTTAACATATTGTGTCTCCAGGCTCTGCGCCCATGTCTCCACCTCCTCAAGAGTCAAAGACGACTCTTTCAGCACTCTGCTAATGACTAACTGATATTGGCCACGGATATGGGCTTTAAAAGCATCCCAGAATACTGCTGGTGCAGCCGTGCCCCTATTTCACGGCCAAAAATCAGCCATCTCAGATGTCAACACTGAAGAAATGACACAATGTAAAGTAGTGAGTGTACAGCTTGTATAACAGTGTACAATTGCTGTCCCCTCAAAATAACTCAACACACAGATATTAATGTCTAAACCGCTGGCAGCAAAAGTGAGCACACCCCTAAGTGAAAATGTGCAAATTAGGCCCAAATAGCCATTTTCCCTCCCGGTCTCATGTGACTTGTTAGTGTTACAAGGTCTCAGGTGTGAATGGGGAGCAGGTGTGTTAAATTTGGTGTTATCACTCTCACTCTCTCATACTGGTCACTGGAAGTTCAACATGGCACCTCATGGCAAGAAACTCTCTGAGGATCTGGAAAAAAAGAATTGTTGCTCTACATAAAGATGGCCTAGGCTATAAGAAGATTGCCAAGACCCTGAAACTAAGCTGCTGCATGGTGGCCATGACCTTACAGCGGTTTAACAAGACAGGTTCCACTCAGAACAGGCCTCCCCATGGTCCACCAAAGTTGAGTGCACATTCTCAGCATCATATCCAGAGGTTGTCTTTGGGAAATAGACATATGAGTGCTGCCAGCATTGCTGCAGAGTTTGAAGGGGTGGGGGGTCAGCCTGTCAGTGCTCAGACCATACGCCGCACGCTGCATCACATTGGTCTGCATGGCTGTCGTCCCAGAAGGAAGCCTCTTCTAAAGATGATGCACAAGAAAGCCCGCAAACAGTTTGCTGAACACAAGCAGACTAAAGACATGGGTTACTGGAACCATGTCCCATGGTCTGATGAGATAAACTTTTTTGGTTCAGATGGTGTCAAGCGTGTGGTGACAACCAGGTGAGGAGTACAAAGACAAGTGTGTCTTGCCTACATTCAAACATGGTGGTGGGAGTGTCATGGTCTGGGGCTGCATGAGTGCTGCCGGCACTGGGGAGTTACAGTTCATTGAGGTAACCATGAATGGCAACATGTACTGTGACATACTGAAGCAGAGCATGATCCCCTCCCTTCGGAGACTGGGTCACAGGGCAGTATTCCAACATGATAAAGACCCCAAACACACCTCCAAGATGACCACTGCCTTGCTAAAGAAGCTGAGTATAAAGGTGAGGGACTGGCCAAACATGTTTTCAGACCTAAACTGTATTGAGCATCTGTGGGGCATCCTCAAACGGAAGGTGGATGAGCTCAAGGTCTCTAACATCCACCAGCTTCGTGATATCATCATGGAGGATTGGAAGAGGACTCCAGTGACAACCTGTAAAGCTCTGGTGAACTCCATGCCCAAGAGGGTTAAGGCAGTCCTGGAAAATAATGGTGGCCACACAAGATATTGACATTTTGGGCCCAATTCGGATATTTTCACTTAGGGGTGTACTCACTTTTGTTGCCAGCGGTTTAGACATTAATGGCTGTGTGCTGAGTTATTTTGAGGGGGCAGCAAATATACACTGTTATACAAACTGTACACTCACTACTTTACATTGTAGCACAGTGTCACTTCTTCAGTGTTGTTACATGAAAAGATATGATAAAATATTTACAAAAATGTGAGGCGTGTACTCACTTTTGTGAAATACTGTATATATATATATATATATATATATATATATATATATATGCCTGAACAGTTCTGTGTACATACCCTAACCTAACTTGTATACAAAGGTTTCGAGGACTGTTTAAAATTCAGTCATAGCCTATTTGTTTACGTTGACTTGTCAAATACTTTACTATTAGGAGGAATGTTGCAACACTAATTACGCAGAATGTGTCATGTGAATAATATGTGCCACATATGAGTACATAATAAAGAAAATGCCAGAGCTGGTTATTATTGTTTGCATTTTTTTAAGGTGTTTAAGTCAGTCTGTTTTATTGCTGAGCTTTCATAAAGATACATATATAGTGGAAAAAGAAAAAACTGCACTGGAAAATAAATTATAACCCTAATAGTAAGCTGCAACACAAAGTGAAATACACACAAATACAGATAGATACAAAATATGGTTGCACTCTAACTAATGTGCAAGTGAACCTTAACCTTATACAACATATGATAGATGATAGATAGTTCAAACACAGTCCCAACTAGGAAGTTATTGACTCTGTGGGTGATTCTGTGAAAATAAATCAAAGTTCCAAATAAGAATTCCTTTGCAAAAAGTGAATCAGCTGATGAACAGCTCAATGAAATTCATGTGATTTTTGCTTGACAGACACCGTGAATCCACCACCGTAAAGGATGTGAGCTTACCAGCTGCACAGGCTAGAAATGCCTGTGGCTAACACCCAGCCAGGGCCTTTTCCTCAATAGTGTTCCGACACCAGTCTGATCACTGCATCAACGGGAACCGTCTGACCTGGAACGTAGCTGGACGAGTCCTCCACTTTGGGCACAGACACAGCTCAGTAGAAGATGGCATGAACGTAGCTCAGAAAAAAATGTAAAAAGTGGCCATAGGTAAAACCTGCTAGGTAGTTTTATTTAAAAATATTAAAAACACAGATGCTTAAAGGGCGTATAGATACAAAGATAAAAATATGCGGCCGGCCGGCTGCAGTACACACGCCCGAGCAAACAAACAACAGGATGTATCGCGCGGTGATGCCAGCACGTCGCTCCTCCCAGCGCGTTTCGTCTCTATTCTGACAGCGTCCTGGGGCATTGTGGATGCCAGCAGACGCTATTTGGATGCCAGGAGACAAACACATACCACACAGCACAGCCCAAAATCTTGAGGTACTAGCCTCTTTGAGCCTTAAGCCTGTTCTCCTATAATGCTTATACAGGCTTGGTAACTCTAATATACACACGCTGGTTCATGTCACCAGTACCTGTATTTTCTTAGCTGTGTGTTTGCTGCTATTTTTTCCTGGACATATCCATCTAATTTTGCTTACCAGCAAATTACTATGTTACTATTTCTGCCGTTAGTGACACTCTGATCATTGTGCTCATGTAGAGCGAATAAGCAAATATTCTGTGCCTGGATTCACATTCTGACCGATATGATCTCACATCTACATCCTTTTTCGGTTACTACTATTGGAACATCAACCATTGCACCTTTGGATGTATTATTGTAACTCTGTATCTTGCAAGTGGTGTTAGAATCTGTGTGTGGGTTATACAATATTAGTTTTATGAATTTTATATATATATATATATGTAATTCCCCTTTTTTAACTTTGGTTCTATAAAATAATGAAAAATTATAATTACTTTTATATGGTCTACCCGTGTCCCTTTAAAGTCCAATTTTCTAGTCTTTAGCTTCTATATATCCATTGTTGGGACGTTGGCACACTGTTACCTGTGTATTCTCTATACCCGTTCTCTATATCATTTCTGAATAAATTGAATAGAATTGGTCCCAAGACAGAACCCTGGGGCACCACACTTACCACTCCAGACCAGTCTGAGTACACATTATTTATCACTACCCTTTGGATACGCCCCTGTAACCAATTTTTAACCCAAGAACAAACCTTATGGTCCACCACCCCTGCGGACCTCAGCTTGTAGATTGAGTGCTTATGGGGGACTGTATCGAATGCTTTTGCAAAATCCAGGTACACTAAATCCATGGACCTTCCCCTGTCTTTATGGCAGCTCACTTCCTCGTAGAATGTTAACAGATTGGTCTGGCAAGAACGACCCTTCGTAGTCTAGTTATAGATAAAATGTTATACAGTAAAACCTTGGATTGCGAGCATAATTCGTTCTTGAAACATGCTTGTAATCCAAAGCACTTGTATATCAAAGAAAATTTCCCCATAGGAAATAATGGAAACTCAGATGATTTGTTCCACAACCATTTATTCATAGGTCTTTCAGTTTATAGTCCAAATAAAAAGATTATAGCAATGTGATAGGTTGTGTAACAATAAAATGTCTATTCACAAATGGAAGCCTCCACTAGGGGATTAGAAGCAAAATCCATCAGAAGCTACAGAATATAAAAGAGAAGAGAGGCGCCTCTAAGTGTAGCAATATGGTTCCATTTCATGAAGGTACAACATTTAGCAACTCACATGGTTGATTAAAACAGGCACAGCTAAGAATGCAGGCATCTGGGGTAAAGCTGTCCACATAGACCGTCCTCTCACTGCTGTCTGTCTGCAATCGTGACCGGGAAGACTACCCTGCAGTGGAGCGATCTGAAAGGGCGGCTTGATGTGGACAGCTTTACCCCAGATGCCTGCATACTTAGATGTGCCTCTTTTAATCACCAACCATGGGAGTTGCTAAATGTTGTACCCTATTTAAACATAACCATATTGCTACACTTGGAGGAACCTCTCTTCTCTTTTATAATCAGTTGTGACGTGACTGCTTGTATATCAAGACATCGCTTGTTTATCAAGTCAAAATTTATAAAAAAAATTAGCTTGCAAGCTAAAAAATTAGCTTGCAAAACGCTGTCAAACCAAGTTACTCTCAAATTAAGGTTTTACTGTAGTTATAAAAGTTATTCGAACACATTTCTTACTGCTGAAGTAACCCAAGTTACTGGTTCTGCTTCTCAGAAAACATGTTTACAGATGATATATCACCATATTATTCTAGATACTACTTGGTAGTTGAAACTATATATATTTCTAAAGCTTGGGACCCTTGGATAAGTTACTCCTGCCCCCCCTGCCCCCGACTAGCTATGGTTGACTGTAAACCTCGTACAGGTCCCGTGTTCATGGTACTCTCTCTCTTTTCTTTCTTTTTCTTTATTTCTTTATTTCTTTCTTTATCTTCCTCCTCTGTCTCTTTCCTTTCCTCTTCATTTCTGATATGAAGGCTATTAGACGAAGACTAATGTTCCTTTAGGGGACAGTGCAGTATTGCTTGTGATACCTAATCTTTACCCTGGTTCTCTTTGGTCCTCGTAACAGTTATAGTTATGTTATTTATCATACGTACATGCGCAGTTTTTTTGCACGTGCCTGTTCAATGTTGCCACTGCGTGGGCAAACCATGACTTGTCATACCCTCTTGAAATTGAATAAAAATATTGAAACAGAACATATATATTCCTTTGTATGTTTTTTAAAGTTTAAAATGTATGTAAACCCGTCGACAAAATACAACTTACCAGACCTTACATGTGATGGATGCAATAGTTTTTTCAGGCTTGTTTTCCTTTATTTTCACTTAGTGATCCTGCACACTTCCTATCCTAGGGTGACAACACTCACTGACTGTACTGTATCAGTGGAGGAGCAATGTTGTCACCCATGAAGTGTGTTAGGACTACAGAACACATTTCCCTCTCCTCTTCACTATATTATAATGAGGGGTGTTCTGTAGTTTTTAGAGATAGCTGGCAACAATGTGACTAATCCCCCTGAGGAAGCCACATGTCCCTGTGGCGTAACGCATAGGGGATGGGCAGCAGGACTGCACGGCGCCTGTTCCCTGTAGGAGAATCTGTGCTGGCGGATTGTGAGGTGTCACAGATACATTAAAAAAGGAAAGATTTTAAGCAGTTTTAGTGTGGTGCGCTTCAAGCACCTGAAAAATGTGAGTGGATATCTGTTTTGTTTAATGTTGTCATCCATGAAGTATGTTAGGACTACAGAACACCTTTCCCTCTCCTCTTTTCTACAATATAATGAGGGGTGTTCTGTCGTTTTTAGGCTTCATGCTGCTGGTAAACAGACGTTTAGGAGCAGTTGGGCATTTTTTTCAGATGCCCCTGAACTCTCCTCTATGTTATCTTATCAGTACATGTACACAGGGTCATTTATAGTCGTTTCTAGTTGAGTTTAGAAGCATTTTTAGAAGGCAAGAAAATGCATTCAGGATGGATGTTCAGAGGCATTTGAAATGCCGATCACCTGTAATAGCTTGTAAACGTGGTAACTCGTTTCGTTTACAGGCATTTTTAATTTTTGACTATTTGAATTTAAAAAAAAAGAAAAATTACTTCTAAACACAAACGCGGCTAAACGCAGCATGTAAACACGGCAAAATGGACGTTTTTAAATGTCAGTTACTATCTGTCAAGTTAAATCGTTCAGGAGAGGTTGTAAAACACCCCGTGTACATTAAGCCTAATGCCGCGTACACACGGTTGGACTTTCCGATGGGAAATGTTCGATGTGAGCTTGTTGTCGGAAAGTTCGACCGTGTGTATGCTCCATCGAACATTTGCTGTCAGAATTTCCGCCCACAAATGTTTGAGAGCAGGTTCTCAAATTTTCGGCCAACTTCACTTTGTTGTCGGAAAGTCTGAGCGTGTGTACACAAGTCCGTCGCACAAAAGTTCACGCATGCTCGGAATCAAGCAGAAGAGCCGCACTGGCTATTGAACTTCATTTTCCTCGGCTCGTCGTACGTCTTGTACGTCACAGCGTTCTCACGTTCGTAATTGTTGGCCAACATTTGTGTGACCGTGTGTATGCAAGACAAGTTTGAGCCAACAACCTTTGAAAAAAAAATCCACGGTTTTGTTGGCGGAAAGTCCGATCGTGTGTATGGGGCATTAAAGATGGCTGGCAACAATGTAACTAAGAGGAATGCAGCACAGTCTGCAAGAGATCATTTTTGCACGAATGGCACTAATAAAAAAAAGCTTCAAATTGTATATTTACCAGAAAAAAAATCAAAGTTCATGGTTCAGCTATAGACACACTTTAACATCATTAGAGATTTGTATTCTAAAATCTGTGCAGGTGCATATTCTTACTGATGAAAATAAGATGCGTGTGTAATAATTATGTCTATGCAGCTGCACCCTGGGTGTGTACTGAATATCTACTAAAACTATGAGAAAATCAGGAATGTGCTGGGTAAATGAAAATCCAAACTGGGGTCATTCAGTGACTTCCAAATTCCAAGAAACATCAACCAATGTAAGAGGCACATGAGGGAGCGTGAAAAATAACAAAATCGTTTTTACACCTAGCACTTAAGTGGGGTATACACTATAAGAAAATCGGGCGAACGTTCGTCCGATTTTTCTCGATGTTTCACAGCAAATCAGAGCTGATGAAAGAAAATTTGTACGAAAATTCTTACGAATATTTTCGTACGACAAAGGATTTTTTTTTTGCTGTTTATGGCCTGTGCACACGATCCGAATATTTTTACGACAGGTCGTATGACTTTTTCGCTTAATAGTCGCAAGTAGAAATTGAATAGGTAACTAAAGTCCCGAAAATTCTCGTACGACAGAAAAAAAAAAAATCAGAAGTGATGTCATGTGTTGTAATAAATTTGTATTGTATTTTCGGACGACAATTATACTGACTAAACGAAAACCATACAATCTGGTATCGTACGAGGAAAATTTTCGTGCTTGTCCGATCGAATAATATTGGATGAACTGTCCTGATCGGCTCTCAAAAGTAGTGTACACACGATCCGAAAATCATACAATTCTTCCTCGGATGACAGTTTTTGTACGATATTCGGATCGTGTGTACGGGCCATTATGGTTTGTCATCATGCGCAATTTTTCTTTTCTGATTTTTCTTGTACGAAAACGGTACGCATTAAACGAAAATCGTTTGTTCTGTTCAAACTTCAAAATTTTTGAAGTTTGTCCCTTTGGGAATTTTGGTACGAAAATTGGAATTGGCTGTCTAAAGTTGTGTACACACTGTACGAAAATCATACGAAAATTCTTTGGACTAAGATGTTTGCCCGATTTTCTTATAGTGAGCCTTTATACTGTAGCGAAGCTAAAAAGTCACACCTGGCTACAATTGGTTAACCACTAATAAACTCCAGAAATAAGAAACTGCACTAGAGGTCTCAAATTCTACATATAGGCATATAGGAAAGCCGCTAGCATCTAATGTAGGAAACACTATAATATACACAAATGCTATGCTATTTCATAAAAAAAAATCAAATAAGCCGTGTTATTTTAACAATATCTCAAATTAGTCTGTGAAAAGTCAGTGCAATATGGGCTGCTCAATAAAAGTCCATAATGTGAATATCCATAATATAAAAATAAAAAATCAATGATCCACATATTCAAGTGAAACAAAAGGATGTAATAAAACTCTTCACATGTGAAGCACCTCATGTCCTCCACCAGATCAAATACAGAGGCTTACCAGAGGATATGTGACTTGCACATGAGAAGTTTAACAGGCCTTGGCTAATACCCCGTTAAAATAGCAATAAAAACTCCTCAACTCACATCTCCAATTTTCTTCAGCACAAAGACCAACATAAAAAGAAGAGCATCGCGCTCCAAATAGTGTGAAACCCATTATAAAAGCTTAACTAATACAGTTAAAAATACTTACATCAATGTACTGTATACAGCATCTTAGAAAGAAACCATATGTACATATACGCCAGCACACCACGGATCATCGAATACCATCCAAAATCTTTACTGAACATTGATCACATCACAGTGGACAAAGTGAAATTTTTCAGAGGCACGCAGGACCCCTTCAAGTGTCAGGCATGTGATAAGGGTGATCAATGGGGCAGAAGTATTTAAACTGTTCTCCACCAATCAAAGTATGAGAAAAAGGTGACAACCCCCCCACCCTATGACATCACATGAAGTCAGAATCCTCCCAAAAGACATACTAAAGTATAACAAATTAATATACATGGCCCAACCATATTAACTACTTCAGCCCCGGACCATTTGGCTGGCCAAAGACCAGAGCACTTTTTGCGATTCGGCACTGCGTGGCTTTAACTGACAATTGCGCGGTCCTGCAACGTGGCTCCTAAACAAAATCAACGTCCTTTTTTCCCCACAAATAGAACTTTCTTTTGGTGGTATTTGATCACCTCTGAGGTTTTAATTTTTTGCGCTATAAACAAAAAAAGAGCGACAATTTTGAAAAAAACGCATTATTTTTTACTTTTAATATCCCCAAAAAATATATAATTATATATATATTTTTCCCTCGGTTCAGGCCGATCCGTATTCTTCTACATATTTTTGGTTAAAAAAAATCGCAATAAGCGTATATTGATTTCTTTGCGCAAAAGTTATAGCGTCTACAAAATAGGAGATAGTTTTATGGCATTTTTATTATTTTTTTTTTTTACGGCGGCGATCAGCAATTTTTATCTTGACTGCGACATTATGGCGGACACGTCAGACAATTTTGACCCATTTTTGGGGCCATTGGCATTAATACAGTGATCAGTGTGATTAAAAATGCATTGATAATTGTAAAATGTCACTGGCAGTGAATGGGTTAACACTAGGGGGCAGTGAAAGGGTAAATGTGCATCCTAGGAAGTGAAGCAGGATGTGGACTGTGCAGGGAAACTAACATGAAACCGTATGAACAGAGGTTCTGTCAGTTCTCCCCTCAGAGAACCGGAAACTGTGTGTTTACACACACAGATCCCGGTTCTCTGTGTGCCCCGAGCGATCGCGGGAGCCCGGCAGTGATCGAGACCGTCGGGCACTCGCATCGGCGAGCGCCCCCTAGTGGCCACAGGGCGAAGTGACGTTACATAACGTTGTTTCGCCCAGGGGTGCCATTCTGCCGCAGTACAACTGCGGCGGCTGCTCGGCATGTGGTTAAACAACAATCAGGATAAGTAACACTGACATAGAGCATGTCAGGACATCAATTATGGGGGCAGACATATGGTTAGAACCAGCATCAAGACGATGAGGCACATCTGCCAGATACCCCCAATCGGTGAGTAAGATCCGACAGGGTCTGGCATCACTGTTGTCTGGCAACCTGCCTCATGTCCAATCAGGGAGGAACACAGTGGCCGTGCATACGCTATGCGGCCGGCAGTATCCAGGCAACAGTAAACACTAGCCAGAGAGGCCACTGGCTCCATGGAAACCCATGATGTCAGAACTCACAAAGGTCTTGATAAGTGTCAAAGAACAAAATGTGCATGAAATGCACATGCAGGTCGCCCCTTCATGCACATTTTGTTCTTTGACATTTAAGTAAGGATGTTGGCAATGTTTAACACATAATCAATGCTCATGGTTTTCTTTATTCAAGGTCTTGATAAGACATAAACTGTGTAAGCTCAAATGAATCAATTATCTGTCCTCAAGAAAACATGTAAATGATAAGCTGGAGTTGAGTCCACCTAGTTGTACCATGCTAAGAGTGTAAATCCAATAGGCCTCACGACACAGGAGAAGGCGACCATGATCACCACCTCTAGTGGGCTGCTTAACGCGTTTTTAATTTGGAGGTCTTCAACAGGGCTATGCTAATGTCACTCCTATGCTTCTGGAAACGTCTCTTGAATGGGCCAGTAATTTTACCCACCTAAGTCAGCGTGCATGGACACATTTAGAATATACCGTATATACTCGAGTATAAGTCGAGTTTTTCAGCACTTTTTTTGTGCTGAAAGTACCCCCCTCGACTTATACCCGAGTCAAGCACTTTTCTGCAGCAAAAAATTTCAGTTTCCGAAATTTGGGGCCCCGTATCTCAGGGCCACTTGGTGCTAGGAACACCAAATTTGGGTCCACAACATATCCAAAGCTGGGGTTCCTAGCACCAAGTGGCCCCGAGATACGGGGTCCCATATTAGGTTCGGAAAATGTCATTCTCTGCTGCAGAAAAGTGCTTGACATTTTCTAAACCGATATTTGGGGCCCTGTATCTTGGGACCACTTGGTGTTAGAAACCCCAGCTTTGGATATTTTATGGTGCAAGTTCCACTGGGTTTGCATACTAAATTTGGGGTTCCTAGCACTAAATGGCCCCGAGATACGGGGCCCCAAAGTCGGTCAACTGTGTCCATCTGCGGCAATGTCATTTCGGGACCCTTTGGGTTCAGAGACCCCAAATTTTGGCTGCAGCTAGGGAGTATCTAGTAACCCTTAACTACCGAGTTTGAAGTTCAGGGGACCTATGGCTGCAAAGGGGCACAGTGAGGCATGCAAATGGGTACAGTGAGGCTGCAAATGGGCATTGTTGACCCTCTTTTCCACTTACAGTAGCTGTGCATTTCTCACCCTCGTCTTATACTCGGGTATAAGTTTTTCCCATTTTTTTGTGGTAAATTAGGGCCTCGACTTATACTCAGATCGACTTATACTCGAGTATAGACGGTAAACACAAAACTCAGTTTTGCAATTCAAGTAATCGTGTATGCAATACTGATTACCCCTATGTTGAATTGAAAAGCATTCTCTGCTGATTAATGAATTGCATACATTGCAAATATGGCAGCTGTAACAGCCCATCTTATAAGAGATTCTGGACTGGGTTTTAGTGTATTTGTGTCTGGGGTCAGCCCGTACAAGGTGATCACATATGGTTCTGTTCAGGGCTTTTTTTCTCAAACAATAGGTGCTGGAACTTAACCACGGCCCCACAAAACTCCTCTCCCGACACACACCCTCCAAATCACATCAAATAGTGGGTTGGTTCAATCAAATTTTACGAAAACAGTAGGAAGGTCTTAAAGGGGCATTAAATACCAGGATTGCATTACACAGAGAGTGCAGAGCTGTCACTTGTAAACACAGAAACCAGACTTCTGTGTTTACAAGTGATTGTGGTGAGCAGGCACCAAAGGGTCTGAGTCAGAGGTGGTGGAACTGAGTTCCACCAAGTTCCCTTTGAAAAAAAGCCCTGGTTCTGTTGCATCTGTAAGTAACCAGGGGCATCATCCTGAGATTGGGTGCTCGGAAGTTGTCAGCCTGCAATATGTTAAGGTTCTGTTCCACTGCCTGTTAGACAAAGCTCTGGTCTAGTACCTTGGCAGGATACATTCTCTTAAATTATTGTTTCCTATCCTTAACATCAGAGAAGATGCATAAAACCCTCATGAATTGTGAGATGAGTGGATGATTGCGGAGATACACCTGTATGTAGGGTGCGCACTTTGGTAATGGAGTAATGTGTTCCTATGCAAATGGATAGAGAGGGGAAGGGTTAGAGCCAGTAACAACCCTTTATGGCTGTATGTGTTATAATATTATTTTACAGTATTCACCAAACCAAGAAGTGGGGGGTAAATTATTCATAGCTCCTGTCACTGATTTCAAGGAACTGTCCCTGATATCGAGGAACTGTCCCTGATTTGGAACAAAGTCCCTCTGTCCTCCTCATTTGTCTCTCATTTTGGTCTGGTGGAAAACCTACCAAAACAAATAAAGAAATAGGGGAGCATTCCACAAGGTTTACCACATGGTTCCATTACCAGCATTGCAAAATGGAATATATTCTTTTCAAACATTGGAACATTTTGCTACAAGATCCCCATTTACAGCCTGTCACTCAGGACAGACCTAGAGAGACCTATAGAAGAGCCCCCAATCTGAAAAATAAGTAAGCTCAAGTCATGCAGCACGAATATAGATAAGCCGATTCTACATCTAGCATAAAAATTATTGGGGCGCTGAAAAGATTCTACATCTAGTCCCTCTCCAAGGCATGTACCAATGCCGTAAGGCCTTATGTAAAACTTGTGATTTCATACAATATGGCCAAAAAGAACTCACTGCCAAGGTCAAGTCCTATAGGCTAGATGATTTTTACAACGGTTCATCTGACTTTGTGGTCTATTGTCTCACCTGCCCTTGAGGATTCCTATACATGGGCCGTTCCATAAGGCCATTGAGAAAGACATTTGGTGAACATTGTGATTTACAGAGGAAGGGAAGGACAAACCCAGTGTCCCTCGCCATGTCTTGGAGGCCCATAATAAATCCACCTCTCGCTTGAGAGTCTGGGTTATTGAAGCCATGCAAGGGTCTCCCTGACACAGAAAGGAGACCTATTGAATTCATACACTAGATACCTTCTCCCCGGGAGGACTCTTGGTGTTGGGAAAACTTGTCAGAAGTAATTCATGCAGATAGCAGAGGAATAAAGCAGCAGACAGAAATGACACTAAGTGCTCTGGATTTAGACAAGTACACACTATACATAGATATGCTTTGTTCATATTTCATGTCAGAGGTTTACAACCACTTCTAATAAACTTTTATGTTACACTAGTGTGCACCTTCAAAGGAAATCTGAACTGAGAAAATATGAAGGCTGCCGTTACTAACCTCTCTTACTGAAGGTCACCTATCAACCTAATCCAGTGTCTTTAGCACTTTCTGAGTCACTGACCCACAAGTATGCAGGTAGGGGTTCTGACTTCACTCTGACTTTGCTCGCCACATGCTTGTTCCAGGTTGTTGTTTTTTGTTTTGTTTTTTAAGTGGATGTAAATCCGAAAAAAAAATTTATGTCATAATGTAGAGTATAAGATTTCCTATCATTTGAGCCCTGTCTTGCCACACAGAGTTAATCCAGCTCTGAGCAATCCTCTTTTATTGTTCAGTGAGATAAAACTTGACAAACAGAGAAAAACTTTGTAAAATCCTCCCCCTTGCTGTGAGTGACAGGTGATTTACATCTCGTGCACTAGCCTAAGACATGCATTATTTTTTAATTCCCTCCTCCACTCCTTTCTTCAGCAGCTCTGCAAGGATTGGCTGTTCCACACCTCAGCATTATTTGGCATGCTGAAGTCATGTGGTTACTTTCCTGTCTTTTCACTGGATGTTAGAGATCATAGCAGAAGTTCAGTGTTAGCAATACACAGGAGAAAATGCATATTGACAAGGAGTGTAGAGGTGGGCGGGGAGTTCACTGACATCACGACTCCACCCACCGAGCTCCAGACAACAGACCCACCCACAGAATCTGCAGTTTTTCGGGTCTAATAACAGACAGAGGGGAGACATTTGACAGGTAAAGATACATGCAGGAGGCATGTATATCCTTATAGATAACCCCTATGGCAGTAGTTTAGAAAGGATGACATTGGGTTTACATCCACTTTAACGTAGTGACACTAAAAATAGCCAAGCAAGTTGAATTTTTAGAAGGAAGTCAGCAGTGTAAGCCTTATTATTTTCTCAGTGCAGGTTATTGGGCACAACGCTTTGGTTTGGGGGGGGGGGGGGTGAATGACTTATGTAATGTAGACATACAGTATAATTGCTGTCAGCCTTCGCTTCTCTAAGGAATTCTCATTATCACTTCTTCCTAGGGACATTATTACAAAATTCACAAATACTGCCAGATTCGTACTTTCATTTCTGCAATTTACATTTCATTGGAAAACTTACACAAAGCTGAACAAACAGTTTTATCTTGTGATTTTATCAGATGACTGAAGCAAATATTTTTTTCAGCTCACTTACTGCACTTTACTGAATTGTATGCGAGGCAACTCAAGTGAATGTTTGAGAAAAGCTCATGTTGCCCTGCCTAGGCACACCTGAATTATGATTGAGTTCCTTCCCTTATTTCAAATGAATATTGTAATAAACACTGCTGCTTATATGCCCTATTGTAGCTTGGTTTATGAGCAGAGCCACTTTTCTTCTGTACATTCTACAAAAAAAATAAAAATAAAAAAAAAGATTCAATACATAAATAAATTGCTGTACATATGTGACAAACATTCACACATCCCCAACAAAACTTGTCATGTTTTGTACAGTATAATGATCTAATATGATCCTCGGCGCCATCTAGTGGCCATAATGCAATATATTTTGTTAAATACCTCAATCAGGAAAAATACCACATTATGGCCACTAGATGTTGTACACCTTGAAACAACGCCCACTTTATTGATCATGCCCAGATAGGTGGCATGCTACGTGTGCTGCATTTTTTTTCTAGACCCCAGGGGAAAAAAAACTCTATGTCTCTTCTGGACAGAGACTAGTACAGTCAGTTGTAGAGGCTCTGTATGGCTGATCGTGTATGAAAGCACTCTGCGGGGCTTTGAACCACAGAAGTGCAGACTGGGGTAATGGCATGGGTGTAGCTGAGGTCAGCTTGAGGGGGGGCCCTTTCAGATAGGCCTTATAGGGCCCCATGCTTTCTAATATATTTTTGTGAACACAAGCTCAATTTTGCAAGGCATTTAGCCATGCTGCGAATCCCTGCAGCAAGAGTCCACTGATTCTTGTGCCTGGGATTGATAGCTGTGTGCAGATAGCTGCAGTGACCTATTTGTGGACCGCTCACCCGAAATGTACTGTGGGCGAGCAGCAGCTGTATGAAAAGTGACCCACCCGTATGTCGCTGCCTACTTCTGGGTTCAGGGCGCGTGCATGATTGCCCCCGCCCGGCTCCTACTGTGGTTGTACACAGCTGTCAGCAAGTCCCAGCCAATGATTCATGGCCAGGACCTGCTGATTGGCTGTATACAACCACAGCCCAGAGTTCCGTGTTGGTAAGCAATAAAGAGCTCTGTACAGAGGGAACGATCTGTCAGTTTCTCATCCCTGCAAAGTAGGGATGAGAAACTGAAGGATCAGTTAGTAAAAGCAGCACACTTTACACATAGTTAGGCACATGTTTAACCTTGATCGCCCTAGATGTTAACCTCTTTCCAGTGTCATTAGTACAGTGACAGTGTATAGTATTATTACACGAGCACGAGCGGGTCGTTTCTTCAGTGTGCATGTGGCAATGACGTCGGCACATGCGGATACAGTGACTATCTCCTAAACTGTGAAAGTTTAAGAGATATTTACAGTACCTACAGGTAAGCTTTATTAAAGGGCTTACCTGTAGGTAAAAGTGGTGTAACAGAGTTTACAACCACTTTAAGAGCTTGTTTATACCCGATGCAGTCAGGTGCATTTTTAAAGTGTTACTAAACCCAGGACCCTGCATTCACTATATCTGGTCTCCCACAGTACACAGAACATGGAATTAAATGCAATTATTTTAGTAAATATAAGAGGATACATACCTTTTCTCATCAGCAGTATACAGCAGTCTTGTGACTTCTTTCAGTGCCTGGATAAAGCTTGTAGGAGAAGTTTCCATTCTCCTCTGACTGTCCTATGAGGTTGCATGGCCCCTGACTTTCTGTCTGAACAGTGCTGATTGGCCCTGTGCTGATCACATGCACCCTCCCAAAAAAAAAAAACCCTCTAGAAGTACACACCAAACTGAGCATGTGCAGCTTGTCTCTTTAAGTGGAACTGCAGTCTGCTCACATAATTTGCATTAAAAATATCTTTGCCATTCTGAAGCTTCTCTCCAACCACTTTGCATATTATTTTATATATACTGTATTCTGTACTTGCCAAATATGCTGCAGAAATCTCCCTCCACTGAGTCTGGTTGCAACCATTTTAACTGTGGGCAGCTGAAGTTCACTTCCTGGATTTACACAGACACACAGAGGCACACCTCCAGCTCTGCAGCTCTTATTGGCCTTCTTATGACTCATCCCCTCTCCCTTCCTGGCAAACTCTCACGAGAGTGAGAGAGAGAACTGTGCATGATGCCATAAGCCTAGGCTTTTAACCAGACAGGAAACAGGAAGTGGGCTGTTTAAGGTATTTACAGGCAGAAAAAAAAATGTTTTACTATCCAAAGTTAAAACAACAAGGGCAGAAGATTTAATAAACGAAAAGATGAAAAAATGACTGAAAGTCCGCTTTAACCTCTGTACTAGCCTCTGTACTATATGCCCTGCAAATGCATGCAAATGAGCCTGCAGAAATGCTCAGGGAATGCAGGGATTGTGATGTAAAAGAGCTGTTACATCACATGCAGTGTTTTTAACCACTTCCCGCCTGGCCTAAAGCAGAATGATGGCCGGATGGTGTTTCAGTTATCCTGACTGGGCGTCAAATGACGTCCAGCAGGATAACATGCTGGTGGGTACCCGCAGGTGTGCGCAGTGCGGCGATCAGTAGTGCTGTGTTTCATTCTGACACACTGCATCTCCGATCGTGATAAGGAGCCTCTGACAGAGGCTCCTTACCATGTGATCAGCTGTGACCAATCACAGCTGATCACAGCGTGAACCTGGAAGTGGCGGAAAACGGCTTTTCTCAGATCACTCTGACAGGGAGAGCCGATCAGCGTCTCTCCCTGGCAGAGGGGGGTCTGCACTGATAATCAGCACATTGATTATCAGCGCAGCCCCCCATGAGAGGTGCCACAACAATACCAATCAGTGGCCATCAGCTGCCAGTCAGTGCCCATCAGGAACGTCTGTCAACACCCATAACAGTGCCAATCAGTGCCCACCAGAGTGCCCATCACAGTGGCGATCAGTAATACCTGTTAGTACCTCATCATCAGTGCTGCCTATCAGTGCAATCTATTAGTGCCCATCAGTGCCGCCTGTCAGTGCTGCATAACAGTGCCCATCAATTCTACATATCAGTGCCGCCTATCAGTGCTGCATAACAGTGCCCATCAATTCTACATATCAGTGCCACCTTATCAGTGCCGCCTCATAAGTGCCCATCAGTGAAGGAGAAAACTCTTTTTTTTTTCAAAATTTTTTTTTTCATTTGTTTAGCAAAAAATAAAAAAAAACCCAGTGGTGATTAAATACCACCATAAGAAATGAGTGTATTCCAATGAGCTGAGTTTACAGTAATGTAGTGCTTTCATGTGTGTTTACAAAAAGTACAGCATGCTGTATTTTTCTGCATTAGAAAGCACTGCAAACACACACAAATGTACCGCAAACATGCATGAATGTGTGCAATTGCATTTTAATGGAACTAAGTTAAAAAAAAAGTAATAATAATACATATATATGGGAAGAATATTCCTAAAAACTCACATAAATACACTGACATGGACACATGGGGGTAGAGTTACTAAAGGCAGCTTAGTAAATGTGGTGAAGCTTCACTATCCAATCAGGTGCAAGAAAAATGTTTGTTTTTTTTTAAACAGCATTTTTCTTGCACATGATTGGATGATGGAAATCAGTAGAACTTTACCACAATTTCTAAGCTCAGGAAAAATAAGGATAACTGCACAGTCTTACTTACTTACTCACAGTCTTTTACCTTTAGTAAACCCACCCCAGTGATCACCTGCTGCTGCCAGAATGCAGGGCACCCATGTCACCTATCTCTCCATCCACCCCTACACATATAAAGTGTACATTTCCATCTCTGTGTCCGCCTATAGATATATCTCTGCTCATTCTACACATCACATCATAACCGCTTCCGGACCAGCCACCGCAGTTATACTGCGACAGGTTGGCTCCCCTGCGCGAAACCACGTAACTATACGTCGGCTCGCAGGGTCCAGATAGCAGGCACGCGCGCCCGCTGCACAGCGAGGGTGCCGATGCTCGTGGCCAACGGTTGCGATGACCGCCGGCAACGAGCGATCGTAAGCAGGAGACACAGAACAGGGACGAGTGTATGTAAACACACACTCGTCCCTGTTCTGTTCTGACAGGAGTGACAGATCGTGTGTTCCTATTAGCTAGGAACCACGATCCGTCACTTCCTGTAGTTAGTCCCCTCCCCCTTCAGTTAGAATCACCTCCCAGGGAACACAGCGAACCCCTTCACCGCCCCCTAGTGTTAACCCCTTCACTGCCAGTGACATTTTTACAGTAATCAATGAATTTTTAATCGCACTGATCGCTGTATTAATGCCAATGGTTCCAAAAATGTGTCAAAATTGTCCGATGTGTCCGCCATAATGTCGTAGTCACGATAAAAAATCGCAGATCACCGCCATTGCTAGTAAAAAAAAAAATTTAACAATAAAAATGCTATAAATCTATCCCCTATTTTGTAGACGCTATAACTTTTGCACAAACCAATCAATATACGCTTATTGCAATTTTTTTTTACCAAAAATATGTAGAAGAATACATATCGGCCTAAACTGAGGAAAAAATGTGTTTTTGTTTTTTTTTAATGGGATATTTATTATAGCAAAAAGTAAAAAATATTGTGCTTTTTTTTCATAATTGTCGCTCTTTTTATGTTTATTGCGCAAAAAATAAAAACCACAGAGGTGATCAAATACCACCAAAAGAAAGCTCTATTTGTGGGGGAAAAAAATTATCAAAATTTCATATGGGTACAGTGTTGCATGACCGCGCAATTATTATTTAAAGTGTTACAGCGCTGAAAGCTGAAAATTGGTCTGGGCAGAAAGGGGGTGAAAATGCCCTGTATTGAAGTGGTTAATTGGGTATCCTTACTGTGCAGGGGAGTGCGGGGTGTAGCAAGATGGCGGCGACGAAATGTCACTTCCGTTACACATTCTGACGGGTCGCCTAATCTGATGAAACACCAGTGATATCCTTTTCCTGCAACACTGTAACCACATGCGGCATGTACCAACTCCCGGAGGAGGGGGGGTCAGTACTCTGATAGGGAGAAATAGAACAAGGCGATGTGTAAAATCTGTCTGCAGACACACCAGAACACTACATACGGATCAGTCTATTATTCCCTTATTGGTCTGTGTAGATTTGTGTCCTCCTGCTTAGCGGTGTAAGTTATAGCTGCGCCTCCCCCCCTTCCTTCATAGCGATGTACTGCTCCGGAGGGCGCCAAGTCTATCCGGGCTGTGAGTCCCCGGTGTGTGGAGAAGGATGATGTCCAAGAAGAAGAAGGTCGGGGATGTGCAGTGTGATCAGTGGGTGCTCGTAGCTCCAGGTACTCACCTCCAGGGAGATGACTGATGGTTCTGTATACAGGAGGAGGACATGTGACTGCTGCATGTATCAGAACAACACTGGAGCCAATCAGCTTCTCCCTTAGGGGCCCATTCACAGCAGAACATGGTGTAGAAATGTGAGGCACTGCCCTGGTTACATGTGTGTGGGTCCTGTGACCTGTTATTGGCAGCCCAACACATCTAACAATCGCAGAGTCCTTCTTGGCCAGCAAACTGCATGCTACTGGTTTGGTGCCGGGTCACGCGTGTTCTACTTTTTGCATGTTCCCGTACATTGGGCAGCCCAATGAAATGAATGGGCTGCCAGCAATGGATGGTGTGGGCACAAACGTCATCATTCCGGTGTAAGCTGGCCCCTTCATTTCCAAACTTAAACTTTTGGATAGAGTAAGGAATCTCAGTCTGATCCTTTTTTTTTTTTTTTTTTTTTTGCTATCTGCGTCCCATTGGGGAGATTTTTCTTCACTTCCTGTCCCATGGCCAAACAGGAAGTGAGAGGAAATCCCTGCAAATTAACGTGTTTGTTAACCCCAAAAAAAAGTGTCCAGTGAAACCAATACAGTGATCGGTGCTAAAAATATGCACTGTCACTGTACTGGCAAGGAAGGGTTAACATCAAAGGGTTAAGTGTGCTCCTAGGGAGTGCTTCCTAACTGGGGGGTTGGCTTAAAGTGGAGTTCCACCCAAAAACGGAACGTCCACTTTTTGGATTCCTCCCCCTCCTCCGGTGTCACATTTGGCACCTTTCAGGGGGGAGGGGGGAGCAGATACCTGTCTAATACAGGTATTTGCTCCCACTTCCTGGCATAGATCACCGTAGTGCTTGCGGTGACCTACGCCACTTCCGGAGCCTCCCCCGCTGTATTCTGGGAGACACAGGACACAGCAGGGACCAGAGAGGACGCGCAGCGCGACGCGCCCTGTGGCACTTCCTGTCTCTCCTCCCATGGGAGTAGGCGTGTTTATTGCCTGGGAGCTTAGTGTCAGGCTTCCCAAGATTCAGTGCGGGAACAATGATCATGCGTGTGAACAAGCTGGGAATGAACAGCATTCACCGCATCCAGGAAATCAATGCTTGTGGGCTTCACATGCCCACAAGCAAGATGGAAACAGCCAGCATCACATTTTTTAAGTTATTCTTCAGTACAAAAACAGACAGAGGCAGAAATTTTACACCCAAACTGTGAGTATTATTTTGGGATTAGCAAAGTGTCTCAATGACCTAAGAAAAAAAAAAAAAGATTGGTCGCCGGACTCCCGCTTTAAGGCAGCACTGATGGGGACAGATAAGGTGGCGCTGATGGGTGGCACTGATAGGTACCACTGATGGGGCGCACTGATGGGTGGCACTGGTAGGTGACACTGATGTGCAGAACTGTTGTTGTGGCGCTGATGGGTGGCACTGTGGGCACTGATGGGTGACGCTGGTGGGCACTGGTAGGTGGCACTGCTGCCTATTGCTAGGTGTCACTGGCAGGGGGCAGATGATCGCCGTGAGCGGGACTGATGTCCCTCTCACGGCCGCCGGTGATCTTTTTTTGTTTTTTTTTCCTCCTCACGCTGTCAGCGCGAGGAGAAAAAAACAGCTGATTACTGGCTCTGTTTACATCACAAGATCAGCTGTCATTGGCTGACAGCTGATCATGTGGTAAGGGGTCAGGACTGACCCCTTACTCTGATCTGTGATCAGGCGAGTCTCATAGACTCACTGATCGCGCCCTGCAGGGGACGCGCAGGCCGCTCGTGCACGGGACAACGTCAATAGACATAGTACCGGCAATGTAGGTCCGCGCTGTTGCCGTCATTTGGCAATAGCACAGATCTGAAGCGGTTAAACACAAAACCCTACCAAGAGCACATGTACATGCATTTTTGATGTGCTTCCATTGAAGTCTATGGAACCATAAATGGACTGTCCTTCATGTAAAAGTTTCTGCACCTTTCCAAAAACACACACTGCAGGAAGCTGCATAGATGTGAACAGGACCCATAGGAAATAACATTAAATGGATTATATTACATTTCTGCACTTCAGTAACCGTAAGATTTTAGGACAACAGTCTGTCGACAGACAATCCCCTGCCAACAATCGTACCATGTGTACGAGGCTTTAGAGTCTACAAGCTATGGTGCCAATCATTGAAAATTTATCACATCTGATGTACCGACTCATTTCTTGAGACCCTAACAAGCCAGGACAGTACAAATACCCCCCAAATGACACCTTTTTAGAAAGTAGACATTCCAAGGTATTTAGTAAGAGGCATGGTGAGTTTTTTAAGTTGTAATTTTTTCCCACAATTCTTCGCAAAATTAAGATTTTTTTTTTCACAAAATTGTCATATTAACAAGTTTATTTCTCTCACACAGCATATGCATACCACAAATTACACCCCAAAACCCATTCTACTACTCCTCTGGAGTACGGCGGTGCCACATACAGAGGCCCAACATGCAGGGAGCACCTTTAGGCGTCCTAGGAGCATAAGTTACACATCTCATTTCTAGACTACCTCTTACACTTTTGAAGGCCCTGGAGCACCAGGACAATGGAAACGCCCACAAAATGACAACATTTTGGAAAGTAAGCACCCCAACGTATAATCTATGAGTCTTTTGAACATGTCATTTTTTTTTCCACAACTTTTTGGAAAATGTGTAATGAAAATGCATTTTCATTTTTTTTATTTATTTTTTTTTTACACAAAGTTGTCCATTTATAAGATATTTCTAACACATAGCATGTACATAGCAAAAATTACCCCCCAAAATATATTCTGCTAGGGCGGTCGTAAAGTGGTTAAAGGATAAGTGTACCTCAGAATAAAGTACACACATCCTTTTAGTGCTCTGACCTAATCTAATCTTTCCTGCCCCCCACAGTTGCATCCTTACATCTATCCAATTGCCACAGTTTAACTGTTTTCACTGTCCTGGCCACGTCTGTGCAGTTGGTGCCCTATAGACTTCCAAGCAAACCTCTCCGATCGAAATGTGAGTCAGCTATGCAATTCTCAACATGAGTTTTAGAACATTGGACTCATAGAAGTCCGTGGGGCACCAATGCATAGGTGCAGCCAGGACAGTAAAGTCTTGTACCACAAAACGAACAGCGAAACCACGGCCATTGGGATTGAGATAAGTATGCATCTGTAGAGGGGGAGGGTGGGCTAGGTCAGGACATGGGGTCAAAAAGGAGGAAAAAAAGTGTACACTATTATGCAGGCTACCCCTCATTATTTTATTGACCATACAATATATGTATTACCAGATAACTCATTCATGCTTTGTTTTCTTACAGAAACCTTAAAAGATGATGCAAAGAAGCCAAGCAGTAAACCGCTATTCGCAAAGCTGCGCAGTCCATTGACAGGTGCTGTTAATTTCTGTTTTTTTTAACTCCTTTGCAAATGTTTACAATATAGGAGTCCATCTCTAAATTTATTTTTAGAATATTGCTATATTGATTATTTTGAAAATATGTGAGCATACTTTCACCACTTGACCTCTGGAAGTTTTACCCATTTTTTGCTATACAGCACTGTTGCTTAAAGCGGGAGTCCACCTAAAAATAGCGGGACTGTGATATTGCAGCAATCTGACACTAACCCCCCCCCTGAAAGGTGCCAATTGTGGCACCGGGGGGAGGAGGAATCAGATGAGCAGAAGTTCCACTTTTGGGTGAAACTCCGCTTTAAGTAAGGCTGAGTGCTATTCATCCATTTTGTATTAATGAATTCTAGGCATTCTCTGATTGAAAGAGGTGGGTAGATGAATCGCTATCTCCAGCTCAGCCAATTAGAAGAAGCCTTGTATTCACTCATAAAATACAAAGCTTCCTGTGAATGGCTGGGCAGCACTCAGGCTGACTGATTTTGTAGCAGGAGCTGGACCGGAAGTTATAAAGCTGGCCATACACGGTGCGAATTTCGGATGGTTTCTAACGAACCGGATGAAATCGAGCCATGTGTGGCCCTGGCAGCAACTACTGCCAGACATCCTTCCTTTTGAAAATCTATTTGCCCGATAGAGAATTATCAGCTGAACAGCGGCTGTATCCAATCCGGACCCGTGGCTGTCAAAATACAATGGTTGACAAGGGACATTTACTCCTTACACGCTGTTTAGCATAGATGGGGAAATCGATAGACTTTTCTCTCCTTCATAATCACACACATAGGTTGGACTTGATGGACTTGTGTCTTTTTTCAACCTCACCTACTATGTAACTATATGTAACTATGTAAGATCTCAGGGCTGAACAAGAGAAATCTTACTTTGTGTGGCCAGATTTACACAATTCCAGCATGCTGTCTGATTGGCCAGAAGCATGGTAATTCCCGCCAGCTCAAAGCTTCACACAACTAAAATGGGAGTGATCGTAAATCGCAATGCAATTTCCTCCCATTATACACCAGTGGCCATGCAATTAGCCTGGCTGCTGGTGTGAATAAGCCCTTAGAAATACATTTTTAGCTGCAGGTGCATTTTAAGAATTTTTTGTTTATAGTAGGTTGTGATTTCTACCATATCACTAACCACTTGCTGATCAGGTCTTTTCTGGAACATTTTGTTTACACGTTTAAATTCGTATTTTTTGCTAGAAAATTATTTTTTTAAAATTTTTTTTATATATAGCAGAGACCCTAGAGAATAAAATGGTATTCACTATCACACTATTTACAGTTACCTGTTTAGAGTTAGAGCAGTTTCACATTGGGGTGGTGAGAGCGTTGGCAGTAAACTAGCAGTGCTTTACCATTGTTTTAGCGGTGCTTTTCGGCTGCTAGCGGGGCGCTTTTAACTCCCCGCTAGCGGCCGAAGAAGGAGGTCAATGCCGCCCATTTAGCGCCGCTGCCGAATGCTTTGCAGGCGCTTCGGCAGTGGTGTCCATTCATTTCAATGGGCAGAAGTGTTTTGGGAGCGGAGTATACACCACTTCTAAACCACCCCAAAGATGCTGCTTGCAGGGCTTTTTTTAACGTCCCGCAAGCTCACCGCCCCAGTGTGAAAGCACTCGGGCTTTCACACTGGAGTGACAGGAGAGGCTCTGTACAGGTGCTATTTTTAGCGCTAAAGCAGTGTCAAATTAGCCTTACAGAGAAGGTCTAGTGCTAAAATTATTGCTCTTGAGCGAATAATCTCTGCGATTCCTCATATGTGTGGTTTGAACACCTTTTACATATGTGGGCGTGACTTATGTATGCATTCGCTTCTGCGGGTGAGCACAGAGGGATGCAACACTTTAAAAAAAACATTTTTTTCTTATTCTACTTTTTATTTTTACACTGTCCCCTTTTGATGGCGATCCAAGCCATCAGATGGATTGGATCCCTTCTGGGTTTAATGACCGTAAAGCGGTGGGAGTTTGGGCCGATTGGGATGGGTATAGAACTTTTTTTACTATATGGTTGACCTACAAGTGGCTTTAGTTGTTTCATTCATTTTGCTGTGCAATGTTGCTGTATATGCAAGACCTGCCATATAATGAGAAATTCATGAGATTTATGTTTTGCACCCTTTTTTTTTTTTTTATTATTAATAGAAAAAGGCAACATGTACCTGTTTATTAACTCTGGACAGCAGATCTGTGAAATTAAAGCTTTCCAAGAAGAATATCGATCTTGGTTCATAGGTCAGACCGTTCAACAAGGTAAGAGTCTTTAAAGCGTATCTTAACACAAAAGCAAACATTTAATTTTATTGTAGCATACCATTGCTTAGACTTTCTTTTTACTTTTTCATCCATTGAGGTGCACAGGAAGCCTTAAACATTTGAGTTCTGACACCAACAGGGTGATTGGACACTGGCAAACAAAATCTTGGCCAACCTAGGATAACTCCTCCAATTCCAGCAAACCTCAATTTATGGCTAGTGGTCTAGGAGTTATGCCGCGTACACACGGTCGGACTTTCTGTCCTACTTGGTCCGGCACACTTTCCGACGGACTTTGTCCGCCAGGTGCGCCGGACTTTAAAACGGACGGACTTGCCCACACACGACCGGACTTTGCGGCGGGCTAAGTCCGCCCGTTTTTCCGACGGACTTTCGCCGGAGTTCTGGCGGACTTTCAGAATGAACGAACTTGCCCACACACGGACAAGTCCGTTCATTTTGAATGTGACTCAGGTGCGACGGGACTAGAAAGGGATGTCAATCTTGCCGCTTTTATCGGCGAGGTTGACACCTTGCGAGCCCCGTCGCGGGGCATGCCAGGCCCTTAGGTCTGGTATGGATTATAAAGGGGAACCCCCTACGCCGAAAAAACGGCGTAGGGTCCCCCCTAAGATCCATACCAGACCCCGATCCGAGCACGCAGCCTGGCCGGTCAGTAAAGGGGGTGGGGACGAGCGAGCGCCCCCCCCCCTCCTGAACCGTACCAGGCCGCATGCCCTCAACATGGGGGGTGGGTGCTTTGGGGCCCCCCACCCCAAAGCACCTTGTCCCCATGCTGATGAGGACAAGGGCCTCTTCCCGACAACCCTGGCCGTTGGTTGTCGGGGTCTGCGGGTGGGGGGCTTATCGGAATCCGGGAGCCCCCTATGATAAGAGGGCCCCCAGATCCCGGCCCCCCACCCTATGTGAATGAGTATGGGGTACATGGTACCCCTACCCATTCACCTAGGGAAAAAGTGTCAATAATAAAACACTACACAGGTTTTTAAAATATTTTATTAAACAGCTCCGGGGGGGGGGGGGGGGGTCTTCCTCCGTCTTGGGGGGTCTTCCTCCGTCTTCGGGGGTCCCTCCGGTTCATCTTCTCCCGGCGTCCGGTTGGTTCTTCTCCGCTCTCTTCTCCCGGTGTTCCAGTCCTTCGGCCGGCTCCTCCGCTGTCTTCAGGTAGCTCTCTTGCCAGCAGAGGTCCGGGCTTCTCTTCTCTTCTCTTCTCTTCTCTTCTCTTCTCTTCTCTTCTCTTCTCTTCTCTTCTCTTCTCTTCTCTTCTCTTCTCTTCTCTTCTCTTCTCTTCTCTTCTCTTCTCTTCTCTTCTCTTCTCTTCTCCACATGTTGACACGACGCTCTCTCCGGTTGGACTGTTCTCTGAGGGCTGCGTTGTGACTTATATAGGCGGAGACCCCGCCCCCTTATGATGTCACAGTCCCTGGGCATGCTGGGACTGTGACGTTTTAGGTGGCGTGGTCATTGACTGTCCGCCAGAAACTGAGTCCGACGGAAAGATTTGAAACTTGTTTCAAATCTAGGTCCGGCGGGCTTTTGGGAAAAAGTCCGCCGGAAAAGTCCGCCGGCGCCTACACACGGGCGGATTGTCCGGCACACTGGTCCGCCGGACCAAGTATGCCGGAAAGTCCGACCGTGTGTACGCGGCATTAGTCTTAGTACAGCAGAGCTTTAGAAAGGATCTTTGTTTTTTGTCAGTCAAGATTCTTTTGTACACCACTGCTTGAGCTTTGTCTCTTCAATTTAGGCTTTCCAGCATGGTTGACTTGGCCTAGCTTTTACAGTACCATGCTCAGGCCCCACTGAACCAGTGGGTTGTTTAACCACTTCAGCTTCTGAAGGTTTATCCCCCTTCGGGACCAGGCCTTTTTTTCGCGATACGGCACTGCATTAATTTAACTGAAAATTGCTTGGTCGTGTGACACTGTACCCAAATAAAATGTTTGCCCTCCCCACGAATAGCGCTTTCCTTTGGTGTATTTGATCACTTCTGCGGTTTTAATTTTTTGCGGTAGAAACAAAAAAGGCAGACAATTAAAAAAAAAAAAAAAAAAAAGAAACAATCTTAGTCGCCATAGGGCAAAAAGGACAGTAATGAAAAGGAAAAATATAACTGGCTCAGAGTTCCAACAATTCACAAAACAGGAGACCTAGACCACCATGTAATCCTACACCAGCGAGGATTGGTGAGAAGGGGAGAAACAATTACAATCGCTGCACAATGCATTCAATTAGCAGCAGGTATTAGCGCTATCGTTCCCAAAATCCTGATATCCATTCAGCAGGTATTAGCACTACAAGTCCCAGTGTCTTGGTATCAGCATACAGCAGGTATTATCACAAGATTGCGATAGAGGAAGAGCAGTTGACCTGAGATTAATACAGATGTCATCTTCAGCATGGATATCAGAGTAGTGCAATTGACGTTTTTTGTGCAGGTCTCCTTAAAATCAACAAAGCACCTGACTTTAACTGAGGTTGTCTTCTGTCCCTCAGCAAGAAGGTTTCCAAGACATTTGAGCCAAGAGCTCCTCCATATCTATCACTGGAGCAAATTCTGAGGATTCTCTCTTTTTCGCTAAAGCCGCATACACTAGTAGGTTTTCTAATCAACTTACAGCCCAGGTTCACACAAGTGCGATCTCAACGTCGTGCCGATCACATGTGATGTCTGAGCAATGCGAGTTCAGCCATACAGTTGAATGGTGAACTCGCATTGGATTCGCACAGAAAAAGGTGCAGGAACTTCTCCCAGACCCCCCCCCCCCCCCCCCCCTCACTGGAATCGGGTCTCATGGGTGTTCTCACCCATGCGATCCGATTCCTGACCGAATCCACAGTTCGCACTGCGATCTGTGAACCGATCTGGGGGTATCATTAACATTGTATTAACACCCACAGCGGTTCACAGAAGACATTGTGAACTGCCTGCGAGAGAGATGCAATGCGGAAATTGGCGCTGGAATCGCGCCGGTTCCCGCATCACACAAGTGTGAACCTAGCCTCATACAGAAATTCTCAGTATGTTCGATGACTTGATAAATGACGTTCAAAATTACTTCAAAATCTAATTTGCTTTTGACCATCGATTTTGTAATTAAGAGACTTACCGATAAAAACCCACATACACTTTTAGAAACTTGTTCAAGAAAAAAATTCTAACCTGCTTTTTTCAAATTTTTCTTGTTGTTGGAGTCGAAAACAACCATCAATTTTGACCCCAGTAATGATTAGAAAATTGAATGACTGTTCTTAAAAGAAAAACTGTTGAACAAAGCTCTACTAGTGTATGGCCAGCTTTTGCACGGGTCTGTTTAGCAATCGTAGACCTGAGCCCAAATTCCCTGTGCCGAGGTGTCTCCCTATTTCCTGGGTGCAGGATATGTGTGCAACCTACTTAGGAGCTTCAGCTCTAGACTCCCCTGTGTGGAAACAGCAATTCATTAATCTTTCGTGCACATTAGCTGAAGGATTTATATAATGCTTTGACCTTTTTTTTTTTTTTTTTTTTTTTCTTTTAATGTAACAATTTATGGAGGTGGTTAATTGAACTTCAAAATATTACTGATACTACATTACATTTGCATGCTATAGTGCGAACTAATCAGATAACAACATAGATTGGATTTACTGTTTGAAATACCTTTTCTCATGTTTTTTACTTTTGTTCTAGATGGCAGGTTATTATACGCAACCCCAGTGGATCCTCTGTTTTTGGTGATCTACTACTTAATAAAGGCAGACAAAGAGGTATAGTAGTATATGTACACATATAAACAGGAGCTATATTAGTCAGTGTGTGTACATGTGTCAGTGATGAGCATGTGATCGTACACCCAAAACAATCATACAGTATTTTTGTTTCAACCTGCTTAACCTGTTACTGTTTACTCACAAGTTATCTATTTTAAAATAATTGATGCATTTTCTATACACGCCCGAAAGGAAGTGCATACCTTTTTGACCTGACCTCTTTTGCTTCGTATAATGGCTCTGTCATGAGTGTTATGCAAATAAACGTCAGTTATGTAATTGAGCTCTACCCATTTCTGATTCATGCCTACAAAAATATAAACTAAAACTTTTAGTTGATGGATAGCTTGAACAATATTTTGGTCCCAGATTTGAGATTTAGCCATTGTGAGGGTTGATGGCTTTCAGTCCACTAATTTAGCAGCCACAATGTCCCCTTTTATATCTATTATACTTCTGCATTCTCATTATTAATACTTTCAGTTTGTCTTTTTAGCAAGGAAAATTTCAGCCAGCGGAACAGATTGTGGTAGATGAGGAGTTTCCATCTTGTAACTTGTTGCTGAAGTGCACTCAAGTAGAGAAGTCCCTCCATCATGTGACAGAAGAAAAAGGTGCCATTTTCTTGCATTTCTTGTAATATTAGTGACATTGTCTAGGCATTAAATATCAGACTGGCCGTTAGGAAAGCAACCCTTCACTTTTTCCAAAATATCTTTTGCCTTTTCAAGAACATGCGTCTGTGTTTAAAATGGGATTACAGGTCCTTGTTTAGACAGATGCAATATTTTATCATTCATGAATTCATGTGAATTTTGCTTTCTCTGAACGTTCATTGGAATTTCCTGGCCATCTTTCTCGCTTCCTATACATTTAGTTTTTTTTTGTTTAATGATTCCAGCATAGCTTAAAGCGGATCTTCACTGTATCCGAGCACCAAAAACACTATTTAATTAATTTTAAATGTTCAAAGCAAACTCCCCCATCCATCCATGTCTCTAAGCTCTATTTTGTTGAGAAATAACTTTGATAAACAACCCCCTAGCATTTCTGGCCGTGGCCATCTTGAGTATGGGCAAAATAATTCATGTAGCATTTACCGTATTTATCGGCGTATAACACGGACCTTAATTTTTAAGAGGGAAGTTTCAGGGAAAAAATTGAAATTTGAAATGAACAACTTTGATACAAAATAAAGATCAGTGACCATCTTCGGCCTTGCCATTGTCCATCAATGCATCCGGATTACACAGTTGGATCTTCTGTTTACTCGGCACTCAGTCACACACAGTCCCTTCCCCTGGACGGCTCATAGGATAGACAGAACGCTGGTCCAATGCCAGGACATATGACGTCTATTCTATGAGCCGTCCAGGAGGTGGGACTGTGAGACTGAGCACCAAGTAAACAGAAGATCTATCTGTGTAAACCCCCCCCCAAGGTAAGCCAGGTAAATATTGCTGTTTACCCTTTTATTGATTTTCCCTTTATTTTCCGGGGGAAAAAGTACGCCAATAAATACGGTGCTTCCTGAAATCCATCTGCCCTTAGCTTAAAGTGGATGTAAACCCACCCCCATTCATGAAATCTGACCTAGGCACATATATCTGTAGTGTTTACTTATCTCTCTCTCAAAAGCCCTAAGTCCTGTGTCTTTCTGCTGCTCCATTCCCCTGTTATCAGCAGATAACTTCTGACAAGTTCTCTAACACAGGAGATAAAAAAGCAGCTGGAAATTTGTATCGGCGAGGGAACTTGGAGACGGATAAGCAGAGAGCTGGTCTATTCACAGCACAGCTCTGCATGTTGAGGGGGGATGTGTGCCTTTCCTCCAATCAGCTCACACACAGTGTATGCCCAGACTCTCCTCCCACTGCTGAAACAGGAAGAAAAATTTCTAACAGGATGTGCACTTTCTAAAGAATATATAAAGCTGAAGACAGCAGATATACATGTAAAACTTTATGTAGGGAGATTTGTTTCAGCTCTGTGTATCATCTGAGAATGTTCACTTGACTGGGTATACAGTGGGGCAAAAAAGTATTTAGTCAGCCACCAATTGTGCAATTGGGTGTCCCACTTCCAAAGATGAGAGAGGCCTGTAATTGTTATTAGAGGTCGACCGATATGGGTTTTTCTCTGGCCGATGCCGATATTTAGAAACTGCGGTGGCCGATATGTGATGCCGATTTTTTGGGGCCGATATATATTAGGCCGATTTTTTTTTTTTTTTTTTTTTTTTTTTTTTTTTCCCTTGATCTCATAAAATTTAACAGTTAGACCCCTTTCACACTGGGGCATTTTTCAGGTGCTTTTGGGCTAAAAATAGCGCCTGTAAAGTGCCTGTAAAACAGCTCCCCTGCAGTCTCAGTGTGAAAGCCCGAGTGCTTTCACACTGAGGCGATGCGCTGGCAGGATGTTAAAAAAAAGTCCTGCAAGCAGCATCTTTGAAGCGGTGTATACACCACTCCTGCCCATTAAATTGAATGCGCACCGCTGCCAAAGCGCCTGCAAAGCGTTTCGGCAGCGGCGCTTCAGGGGCGCATTTAACCCCCTTCCTCGGCTACTAGCTGGGTTATAAGCGCCCCGCTAGCAGCCGAATAGCGCCGCTAAAATGACGGTAAAGCGCCGCTAAAACTAGCAGCGTTTTACCGTCAACACATGCCCGCTGCAGTGTAAAAGCAACCTTAAGTGATACAGAAATTTTTTTTTACATTTAAACATTTATTAAACAAAACAAACCTCCAATCAGTTCACTTCTATGTAGAATTTAGATAAAAAAAATAAAAAAAAACTATCTTAAAAATAAATACACAAAAACAGGTAATCAAAACTTTTGGACGAAAAAAATGGGCTAACTTTACTGCTTAGTTTTTTTTAAAATGTATTAGTGTATTTTTTTTTAAAAAATTGTGTTTGAAAGACCGCTGCGCAAATATCGTGTGACATAAAATATTGCAACAACCGCTATTTTATTCCCTAGGGTCTCTGCTAAAAAAAAATATATATATAATGTTTGGGGGTTCTAAGTGATTTTCTAGCAGAAAATGCAGGATTTTTACTTGTAAGCAACTAGTGTCAGAAAAGATTTAGTCTTTAAATGGTTAAACTGAGAGCCTCTACACACAGAATTTAGTTCATTCATAAGTGTAAACATTGTATCCTTCAGGTTCTTTTTGTCAGATTTGGCAGGCTGCCCAGAGGAGGGAGAAGTCTCTTCACAGAAAAATACAGGCAACTTGTATTGACTTACTATACAGAAGTCATTTGCAAGTCGCGCTGAAGTTATATCTGCAAATATCGGCCGACCGTCGACCTCTAATTGTTATCATAGGTATACCTCAACTATGAGAGACAAAATGTGGAAACAAATCCAGACAATCACATTTGTCTGATTTTTGAAAGAATTTATTTGCAAATTATGGTGGAAAATAAGTATTTTGTCAACATCAAAAGTTCATCTCAATACTTTGTTATATATCCTTTGTTGGCAATGACAGAGGTCAAACGTTTTCTGTAAGTCTTCTCAAGGTTTTCACACACTGTTGCTGGTATGTTGGCCCGTTCCTCCATGCAGATCTTCTCTAGAGCAGTGATGTTTTGGGGCTGTCGCTGGGCAACAAGGACTTTCAACTCACTCCAAAGGTTTTCTATGGGGTTGAGATCTGGAGACTGGCTAGGCCACTCCAGGACCTTGAAATGCTTCTTGCGAAGCCACTCCTTCATTGCCCGGGCAGTGTGTTTGGGATCCTTGTCATGCTGAAAGACCCAGCCACGTTTCATCTTCAATGCCCTTGCTGATGGGAGGAGGTTTGCACTCAAAATCTCACGATACATGGCCCCATTCATTCTTTCATGTACACGGATCAGTCGTCCTGTTCCCTTTGCAGAGAAACAGCCCCAAAGCATGATGTTGCCACCTCCCATGCTTCACAGTAGGTATGGTGTTCTTTGGTTGCAACTCAGCATTCTCTCTCCTCCAAACACGACGAGTTGTGTTTCTACCAAACAGTTCTACTTTGGTTTAATCTGACCATATCACATTCTCCCAATCCTCTTCTGGATCATCAAATGCTCTCTAGCAAACCTCAGACAGGCCCGGACATGTACTGGCTTAAGCAGGGGGACACGTCTGGCACTGCAGGATCTCAGTCCCTGGCGGCGTAGTGTGTTACTGATGGTAGCCTTTGTTACGTTGGTCCCAGCTCACTGCAGGTCATTCACTAGGTCCCCCCGTGTGGTTCTGGTAGTCTCCTGTGGCTCCGTATAATGTATGTTCAGTCTACATTTCATGCGGAGGACACATTAGGGGAGATAAATAGGAAAGTGCAGTGGAATGGGTGCCTCTGGGGCCCTGTAAGGTGACATAGATTCCTCTCTCTCTTCCTCCCATCTCCGATTCGCATGCTAGGGTGAAATTAGTTGATGGGGGAAGACTGCCCATCCAATCGCTGCACTATATAATTCCAACGGGATATTGACGTAACGGTGCTGTGTGGGGGTCTCGTAGGCGCACTTAGGGGATCCACCTGACCTATTGTGGTAATCTTCCCAAAGTCAAGGCAGTGTAACCGCCATTAGTGGTTAAACAAGCAGCATACCCCCATCACCGTTATTGTCAAACATCCATGCCGAGTCTCAATCAGGCAAATAAAGCTGTGATGGGTTGGTATGTATCCCAGGGGGGATCTGCAGCTCAAAGCCAAGTGAGCTCAGAAGTCAATCCAATCATACGGGCAGCAGGAGGTTTGGAGGTGGGAGAGCAAAAGTCACACATTATATCGCTAACTACTCAATCAGGGGTAGGGGATGGGAGTAGTAGAACTTGCCGAGGCCGAGGCAATGGGGACAGTCAGTCTCAGGAACCATGGGGGGGGGGACGTGGGGGAAGCTAGGATCCACCATCCGAGATCTACTCATGTGGGGCGCCACCCGAGGCGGATCGATGTCTTCTCCTTCTGCGAGGACGTGGTGGTAGTGGACCTCGGGCAGCTGAAGGGCCCGATCTGCCAGCTGGACGTGGGAGAATCTGTAACCAGTCCGGTAACTGTATCGGTTCCGTTTCCAGGTAACGGAATAGGGCTGGGAGATCCGCAGTAGTCTGGAGAGTGAATGCAGACGAATCCTTACGGAATGTCATTGCTAGTGGGTAACCCCAGCGGTAAGTGAAGCCCTTCTGCTTCTCCAATTCTAGAAGGGGTCTCAGCATGGCTCGGCGTCTCAGAGTTGCTCCTTGAGAGATCCGGTAGAATTCTAACCTGCGACCCGTTGATGTCCACGTCCCCGTGTTCCCAGGCACGGCGCAGTATGTTCTCTTTCTGAAGGTAGCGATGTAGTCTGCATACTACATCGCGGGGATTGCTCGGATCGGTCGGTCTTGGCCCCAGTGTTCTGTGCACTCTATTGAGCTCTATGTCAATGGTCGCGTCATCCAGAACAGTTTGGAAAATCCCTGTCACTGTTTCAGCCAGGCTCTCAGGGTTTACAGTCTCCGGAATACTCCGGAGCTGCAGGTTGTTCCGGCGGCTCCTGTCTTCGATGTGAAGTTGAAGGGCTATGGCATTATCTCTACGGGAATGTTCCAGTGCTGAAACTCTGTCCTCCAGTGACGATACCGCTACCTCTCCCGTTGTTATCCTTTCTGACAAGCTGGATACTTCTCCCCTCACCTCCTGTATGTCTCGGCGATGAGTCTCTTCAAGACGGAGGATCATCGTTTCGGTTCTGGGATTTTTTCTCACCGTTCTTGTGATCATTTTGACCCCATGGGGTGAGATCTTGCGTGGAGCCCCAGATCGAGGGGGATTATCAGTGGTCTTGTATGTCTTCCATTTTGTAATTATTGCTCCCACAGTTGATTTCTTCACACCAAGCTGCTTGCCTATTGCAGATTCAGTCTTCCCAGCCTGGTGCAGGTCTACAATTTTGTTTCTGGTGTCCTTCGACAGCTCTTTGGTCTTCACCATAGTGGAGTGACTGTTTGAGATTGTGGACAGGTGTCTTTTATACTGATAACAAGTTCAAACAATGTGATTGTCTGTCTGGATTTGTTTCCACATTTTGTCTTTCATAGTTGAGGTATACCTATGATGACAATTACAGGCCTCTCATCTTTTTAAGTGGGAGAACTTGCACAATTGGTGGTTGACTAAATACTTTTTTGCCCCACTGTATGTGAGGCTTTACATCCACTTCCGGACCGCCCACCCTCGTTTTATGTGATGACTTTGAAGGAGGATATCGTTGTTATGGCAGCAGCTAGCTGCCATAACCCCGGTATCTTCCTTTTCAGCGGGCGGTCCACTACAAGGTAAAAGTGGTCTCTGTGGCAGATTCACCGCAAGATCACTTTTATTGGCGGCGGGAGAGGGGCTCCCCGCCGCGATCCGGAGCCGTCGGCAGCGCGGAGGCGATCGCATCTGTCCCCTTGCTGGGTATGGAGACGAGTGAGGGGATGATGGCCCCCACCCATCTCCATATCACTGCAGGGCGGAAGCGACGTCACTTCCGCCCATAGCTCTTAAAGGGCCATTTTTCATTTTTTTTTAAATGACGACATTTTTTTTTTTTTTGCATTTTAATGTAAATATGAGATCTGAGGTCTTTTTGATCCCAGATTTCATATTTAAGAGGCTCTGTCATGCTTTTTTTCTATTACAAGGGATGTTTACATTCCTTGTAATAGGAATAAAAGTGACCCAATTTTTTTTTTTTTTTTTTAAACAGTCTAAAAATATTAAAAAAAAAAAGATAAAATAAATAAGAAAAAAAAAAGTCCAGACGAGCTCGTGTGCAGAAGCGAGCGCATAGGTGACTAGCGCCCGCTTATGAAAACGGTGTTCAAACCACACATGTGAGGTATCTCTGCGATCGGTAGAGCGAGAGCAATAATTCTAGCCCTAGACCTCCTGTGTAACTTAAAACATGCAACCTGTAGAGTTTTTTTAAACTTCGCCTATGGAGATTTTTAACGGTAAAAGTTTGTCACCATTCCACGAGCGGGCACAATTTTGAAGCGTGACGTGTTTGGTATCAATTTACTCGGTGTAACATTATCTTTCACAATATAAAAAATATTGGGCTAACTTTACTGTGGTCTTATTTTTTAGTTCAAAAAAGTGTATTTTTTCCAAAAAAAGTGCACTTGTAAGACCGCTGAGCAAATACGGTGTGACAGAAAATATTGCAACAACCGCCATTTTATTTTCTAGGATGTTAGAAAAAAAATGTATAATGTTTGGGGGTTCTAAGTAATTTTCTAGCAAAAAAAAACTGTTTTTAACTTGTAAACAACAAATCTCAGAAAGAGGCTCAGTCCTTAAGGTGGTTAAGCATGCATGCAGGAGGGTGTGCTTAGCTGAGAAAACCCCTCTTCTTTTCCTCCTACTCCCCTCCTGAAGACTCAATCAATGTTGATTGAGAGAGAGAAGTTCTATTGTTAAGTGAAGCTTCAGAGAAACCGCCAGCTATACTATTGAATGTATATATGGACTTTTCTTTTATACTAAGCATTGTTTATTGAGAGAAGTTTGCAGTACAAAATGACACAAGATAAAAAACTACATATCGAAAAATCATTTGGGTTACATGGGTAGACAATGATCATCCAAATAGATAAGTATTCGTGGTTATACAGGAAAATCATAATGCTATATGACCTTATCCGCGATATGGTATGTCAAACAAGACTGCAATCAGAGAGTCAAATGCCAAAAAAAAATAAGAAAATAATAACTCAGGTCGTTCTTGAAGACGGAAAGTGAACCAAGGGTTCCATTTAGCGTCATAGATAAGGATGGAGTCATGCGGTGTGTGTGAAATATTTTTTCTGATAACATTATTTGATCAACTCCAGAGATAACCTGCGAGAATGGAATGGTGTTAGACTTCCAGTTAAGGGCGATTGCCCAATGCAGAGCAATACCAATAGTGTGTAATAATAGTTTCATTTGGGGTTTCGGGATATCAGGGGATTTTTTTTCAAATAAGACAGTTAGTATGTGTCAGAGCCATGTTCCTCTCCGCCAGCTTGTCAATTAGCTCCAGAGTCCCTCTCCAAGTAGTTTGCAGAGCTTCACACTCCCAGAACACGTGCAAAAAAAGAACCAGCGAGTAAATAATTTAATTGCCGTTTCACTAATAGTAAGAGATTTTGTGCATTTACGCCAAATTCTGCCAGTTGGCTTCCCAGTCTTTGGGGTCGTATTCCAAATTTAACTTGCGTTCCCACTGGGTAATATGTTTTAATTTGGGACAATCTTTTACCATCTCGATATATGGACATTTTTAAAGCCCATCCCTGAGCTCTCTCCCACCCATTCACAATAAAAAAAAAAAAAAAAACTTGCCTGAGTCAGATTTTTCTTATGACCCTTCACAGCACCAATCTTTTTGCTGCCTCTCGATGCGACAGAATCGCGCAGCCAATGGGCTCTTCAGTACCTTGAGAGAACCCTACTGATAGACAGGAAGTGGGAATTGTGCACATTACCAGGGAAGGAGCATCCAGCTTGTAGAAAAACCCTACTGTTTAGTGCAAAAGAAAGATAACTCCAGCATGTCATGTGACCACAGATTCAGTTAAGTATTTGGGCTACTTAGTTTATTTTTAAAGCTGAACTCTGGGGAAAAGTAAAAACCCTCCCTTGCAGTGGAACAGTGCTCATGCTACAAGGGTTAAATACTTGTTTATGTCTAATGCCCCGTACACACGGTCGGACTTTGTTCGGACATTCCGACAACAAATTCCTAGGATTTTTTCCGTCGGATGTTGGCTCAAACTTGTCTTGCATACACACGGTCACACAAAGTTGTCGGAAAATCCGATCGTTCTAAACGCAGTGACGTAAAACACGTACGTCGGGACTATAAACGGGGCAGTGGCCAATAGCTTTCATCTCTTTATTTATTCTGAGCATGCGTGGCACTTTGTCCGTCGGATTTGTGTACACACGATCGGAATTTCCGACAACGGATTTTGTTGTCGGAAAATTTTATCTCCTGCTGTCCAACTTTGTGTGTCGGAAAATCCGATGGAAAATGTCCGATGGAGCCCACACACGGTCGGAATTTCCGACAACACGCTCCGATCGGACATTTTCCATCGGAAAATCCGACCGTGTGTACGGGGCATAAGACTGGCGTAGCACTTTTACTTCTCTGATTCTTGCTGCCCTGTGCCCTGGTGTTGGACTATTCATCAGCCCTGTATTGGTCATGATTAGGGCAGCAACTAAAGATTATCTTCATAATCGATTAGTTGGCCAATTCTTTTAATCGGTTAATAACCCTAAAACAAAAAAAAAGTGTGGTATATAATTTAGTTAATATGTAAAGTTTAAAAAAAAAAAAAAAAGGGCAATTTATTCTTAAATATCTCTATGCAGTGGTAAATATAAATAACCAACTACATGGTTAGGGAGCAAAATATCGAATCCACTCTGAGAATAACAGACAGAAGAGAGATATACTGTATATACTATTAGAGGGGATATACTCTATATATTATTAAAGGGGGAATCGTAAGTATCATCAGACTCGGAGATCAAATTTTGTTTATTTAAAGAAAAAAAAAGTTAGACTGTTTTGCCGATTTTCAAACAGAACTGTGATATATTATTATATGCCGGCCATACAAAAAAAAGTCTTCCTTCAAAAAAAATGTAATTTACTTATAATCTATAACTTTATAATTATAACTTTCTTTCGATTTTCTAATGGCTAGTGGGGTCAATTCAACGTTTGTTTTCAACCACAGTGATGGGAAAATTTAGAAATAGTAGAAAACTTCTTGGTCAAAGGAATTTTCAGACAGTGTATGTGGTTTTCTTTTAGAAATTTACATTCATTTTAAAAACGGAATGTTAAAAGCAAGTGAAAATTTCAAACATTCTTTCATTCAGTGAATGTACAAAGATTTTTCGTATGAATATTCTCATCTGAAAATTGATCCATGTGGCCAATCTAAGGCTCGGTTCACTCTTATGCAGTTTGCTTTTGATCTGTTTTTTTTTCGGCCAATTTGTTGTTGGGCAGATTAAAAAACACAAATTGCTGCAAAAATGCATTACATGCTTTTCTGAGCTTCTCCATTGAAGTATATTGAACCAAAAAAAGCACTGTTTGGCGTTAAAAAAAAAAAAAAAAAAAAAAAAAAGTCCCTGACCCTTTCCAAATACGCAGCAGCTGAAAAAAAGCATAGATGTGAATGTGTCCCATAGGAAACCATGTAAATAAACTGTACTGCATTTCTGCAAAAAGCACCAAAAAACACACATAGGTGTGAACCAGGTCTAAGACGTTTAGAAACATAATGGGTTTAAAAAAACTAAAATTAGCCCTTTATAGTACAAAACAGATAATCCCTACTCTAAGGGGTTGATTTTTTTTTTTTTTCTGTGAAAGTAATATTTTACAGTAGGGATTATTCTTTTTGTACTATAAAGGACTAATTTTTAGGTTTTTTTGCAGAGGAGTCGGCTAGACTGGAGGATAGGGTAAGTGACCAAGTCCCCTAGACATAAAGCAGTTTTGGCACAGGCCCACAACAAGGGAGCTACAGGAGGGCAGGGTGGGTTAAGTTTGGTGGGAAGAGGGGTGGGGGGTGATTAGTCTGGGGATCAGCTTCAACCTACTATAGTATTTTTATTTCCCTTCCAGGGGTCTCAAACTGGCGGCCCTCCAGCTGTTGCGAAACTACAAGTCCCATGAGGCATTGCAAGGCTGACAGTTACAAGAATGACTCCCTCAAGCAGAGGCATGATGGGACTTTTAGTTTTGCAACAGCTGGAGGGCCACCAGTTTGAGACCCCTTCCAGTCTTGTGATTAGCTCCATCTGCGTTTTTTAGCTCCAGTCCCCGAAGCATGTTCGATTTGTATTTCCTCACCGAGCATCATCTTTCTCACTGATATATTTGCTGTGTAGGGGATTGTGTAGGGACCTTGAACAAGCATGCAGCAAATGAAAGACCGAAACTGGTGACTTTCTTATTTGACATACAGTATTTGTTCTGTGATCAGCATGATGGCTTGGTATCCATCAATATCTCCAGGATTGGTCTGCAGTAGCATGTCAGGTTTGTCTTAAAGGGGTTGTAAAGGTAAACATTTTTTCACCTTAATGCATTCTATGCATTAAAGTGAAAAAACTTTTGACAATACCGCCGCCCCCAGCCCCCCTGTTTTACTTACCTGACACCTCGAATCTCCGCTGCTCGTTCCCGTCATCTCTATTGCAGCTCAGCCTGGTCGCTGATTGGCTGCAGTGGATGGATTGAAAGCAGCGCAGCCATTGGCTCGCGCTGCTGTCAATCACATCCGATGACGCGGCGCGCCGGGGGGCGGGGCCGAGTGATACAGTGAGGGCTATAGCCGCCGGCTGTATCACGGGAGCGCGCCCGCAACAACTAACCACCATGCGAGGGAGCTCGCATTAAGGTGGTTATTTCTTGCGGGGAGGAGCTGAAACAGCCGCCGAGGGACCCCAGAAGACCAGGTCCGGGGCCACTCTGTGCAGAACAGTGAAGGTAAGTATGACATGTTAGTTATTTTAAAAATAAAATAAAATTACCTTTACAACCCCTTTAAGTCTTGTGGTGGTCTACTAAGAACATAAAGATCCTGTAGGGGAAAAAAATAGAATAAGGCTTCTTGCACACTGAGCCTTTGCTCAGCTCCTCTGTAGGCCTTTTTCTTCTGGTAGGAGAAAAGTTGCTAAAAAAACACAGTAAAAGTCACTTATTGTACACACATTTATGTGCATTAAAACTGGTCACAATATTTATTCTGGTTATTAGAGTGCACTAGCAATAGGTTTATTTTGTTTTTATTTTATTTTTTGTTGTAAACAATGCTCTTCTAATACGCCAGGGGCATAAAAAAAAAAAAAAAAAAAAAAAGGCCAAACGCCTGTAAAACTGGCTTATTATTATTTTTTTTTTTTTTTTTAAGCTCTGTGTATGAGCCATAATTCAGAATTAACCTTTGTCTTTGCATTCTTTTTTTTTCTAGAAATTGGCAGCAAGAAGTTTTATAAATACAGCAAAGAAAAAACTTTAGCATGGCTTAAGAAAAAGGTGATAATTTTATTTTATTTTTTTTACCGTTCACATTTTACTATAATCATGAGTGCAGTTTAATGTTGGTTAGATTACTTCTCCCTAGCATTTTTGACCATACTATATAATATACGCTATATATAATATACTCTCCTATCTGTTTACTAATGCTAGCAGCATAGGGATTAAAAATAGTCAATGTCAGTAGAGAGATTTAAGTTCTGCTTTAATCATTGAGTTTACTTCTTTTGAGGAACATGGTAAAATGTCTTAAATTGCGAAAGGTGTTTTGTAAAGATACTGTGTGCAACCCCTTTTTCAATATTAAGTTATTGAATATCGACAGCTTGTTTTCAGTAGGTTGCCATTTATTAAGGTTTGCACTTTTTTTGTTGAACAGTGGGTATACAACTTCAACTTGAGCTTACAGCAGTTCAGAGAGTGACCCCTATTCTAAATGCCAAGAAACACTTTATCAGTGACATTCATTCTAGAGCAGGGATGTCAAACTCCCATTTCGTCGTGGGCCACATCAGCATTATGGTTGCCTCAATAGGCTGGATATATCTGTAAGACTATATAAATGTATCTACTCTCTACCCTCACCATCACAAGTAAAGCGTCCCCCACCATTCCTTACATCACAGTGCACCCCCCTTACTTTGTGCTGCTGGGGATGGAGCTTGGAATCAGAAAGTACAGGGTCTGGAGGAGGGCTGGAGTCAATTGCAAGAGTCTGCTAAATGCTGAGACCAGGATCGAGCAAAGCAGATGGAGACGAGGGGGTGCTGTGGCTGTACAGAGAGGCCCAGGATCTGTAGAAGGAGTTCTGTCCTCTGCTGAGACAAGGTGGGGTGGAGACTAGGGGGTGTCGCAGCTGCAGGAAAGGTGCGTGGGCTACATGAAATGGTCTGGGTGGGCCGCATTGGGCCCACAGGCCTTGTGTTTGACATATGTGCTCTAGAGTATCTTTTCCGGTTGGAGGGAAGCTGCTGAATGCACAGATGTTGTTGGTGCAGCCAGGAAACCATCTACTGCTGCAGACATTAATGCATAGGCTTACCTGAAGTGTCATTCTTCCTGTATCCTTGTAGCTCTAATTAACATTAATGTTTGGCAGTATAATTCCATTTGTCGTACGTTAAAGAAAAAAGTGCTAAAATCTGTAAATAGTGATAAGTCAGCTGTAGTCTAAATTCCTCTACTATTGTCATTTTTCAGTCTTTGGAGCAATTTTTTCACCAATTAGAGACTACTAGATTAAATTTGTAATAGAACTATTTGTATGCAGCAATGGCAAAATGTAGGCTATTTCAAGTGCCTAAATCTCATTGCTAATTTTGGTGCTGGCATTATTAGAACGTAATAAAATTAGAATGGTGGAATGTGCTGGTAATTTTTTGTTTCTTCCCACAGTCACTGATAAAAGGCCCGTACACACGTTTAGATTGTACTAAAAATCCCGCTTTTGAAGCGATACTACCATAATCCAATTGTTAGTACACAGCTTTCGAGAGCCGATCACGTCTGTTCATCTGACATTATCCGAGCGGACAAGCACAAAAATTTCTCGCGTACGATATTCGTTTTAATCAGTACAGTTCACCACCTCAACTCTTCGCCACCTTAACTCTTCTCTACTCTGCTGCTCTTCTCACCTCTATAACAAAATCTCACCCCTGTCCTGCCCCAACCTAGCCACTTTCATCTACAACAGCTCGCTGTCTTCCTCTCTAGACAAGCTTGCCCCCTCACTACACGTAGAATTAGGCCCCGACTGCTATAACCCTGGCAAACAGACGACACCAGAAGTCTCAGAAAACGTAGCCTCGCTCTGGAGCATCTGTGGCATAAGACTAAGTTCCAGGAAGACTTGACACAATATAAATCTGCCCTCCTAAAATACTATTCCTGCCTCCACACTGCCAAACAGACCTACTTTATCACACTCATTAACACCTTTTCATCCAGTCCACGTCAACTCTTCTCTACCTTCAACTCTCTACTCTGTCCTTCACTGCCTCCACCCTCTAACGCAGTGTTTCTCAACTCCAGTCCTCAAGGCGCCCCAACAGGTCATGTTTTCAGGCTTCCCATTATTTTGCACAGGTGATTTGATCAGTTTCACTGCCTTAGTAATTACCACAGCAGTTTCATCTGAGGGAAATCCTGAAAACATGACCTGTTGGGGCGCCTTGAGGACTGGAGTTGAGAAACACTGCTCTAACGCACTCACTGCCCAGGAGATCTGCAGTCACTTCAAAAATAAAATTGATACAATTCATAAGGAGATCTCCATCGCGCAGAAACCTCCCCCACGCAACACCCCATGTCCACAGATACAATCATTACTTCCCTCATTCAACCCTGCTAGTATTATTGAGGTTGCTAAACTTTTCTCTAACACTCGCCTAACCACCTGCCCCCCTGGATCCTGCTCCCTCGCAAATGCTATGTTCACCCTCTGACTCGATTCTACGCTCTCTAACTCACATTTTCAACCTCTCCCTCTCTTGTGGCACTTCCCAACATCTCTAAAACATGCGCTAATCACCCCCATACTTAAAAAGACCTCACTGGACCCCACCAATCTTAACAACCTATGTCTCATCTCCTTACTCGCCTTCTCCTCCAAACTTCTTGAAAGACTGGTCTACAACCGACTGAGAGATCACCTGACCATGAACAAACTTCTTGATCCCCTTCAGTTCAGATTTTGCCCTCAACACTCCACGGAAACTGCTCTCCTTGAACTCTCAAATGATCTACCAATGGCTAAAGCCAGGAAACACTATTCTGTACTACTGGATATCTCTGCTGCCTTTGACACAGTGGACCACCCCCTCCTCCTCAAACTCCACTCTTTTGGTCTCCGTGACTGTACTCTTCACTGGTTCTTATCCTACCTATCCCACCGCTCCTTCAGTGTCACTTACAACTCTACTTCCTCCTCTCCTCTCCTCTTACTTTCTTCGTTGGGGTCCCCCAAGGTTCTTGGACCTTTCCTTTTCTACAACACCTCCTTGGGTTAGTTGATTGCCTCCCATGGCTTTCAAAATCATCTCTATGCTGGTGACACCCAAATCTATCTCTCCACCCCCCCAGCTCTCTCCATCTGTCTCCTCAGGCATCACCAACTTACTAACAGACATATCAGCCTGGATGTCACATCATTTCCTCAAACACAGCCTATCCAAAACCAATATTTCCTCCCTCAGGTGCCACTTCCCCTGATTTCTCTGTCAATATCAATGGCTCAACTATCAACTTGTCCCCCCACGCCAAGATCCTAGGTGTAATCCTGGACTCTGAACTAACCTTTCGGCCCCACTTCCTATCGCTATCCAAAATTTGCTGCCTCAACCTCTGCAACATCTCCAAGATATGCACCTTCCTAACCAATGTCGCCACAAAGCTTCTAATCCACTCCCTGGTCATCTCCCGCCTCGACTGCTGCAACTCCCTCCTCATTGGCTTACCTCTACTCTGCTATCCCCACTTCAGTCCGTCATGAACGCTGCTACCAGGCTCATCCACCTCGCAAACCGCTCAGCATCTGCTATACCCCTCTGCCAATCCCTCCATTGTCTGCTCCTCAACCAATAAATTAAATTCAAGATACTGACTATAACTTACAAAGCCATCTATGACCTGGCCCCCAGCTACATCACTAACCTAGTCTCAATATACCAACCTAATCGTTCTCTTCACTCCTCCCAAGACCTCCTGTTCTCAACTCCCTTGTCATCTCATCCCTTCAGGACTTCTCCAGAGCCTCTGCCACCCTCCTGGAATGCTCTACCCCAATCTGATTTTCTCCTACTTTATCCACTTTCAGACGATCCCTGAAAGCTCATCTCTTCAGAGAAGCCTATCTGGCCCCCACTTAACAACTGTACATTTATCTTCTCCATCAGCACATCCCCCACAATTATTACCTCTTGTATCTCTTGACCTTCCATCTTAGATTGTAAGCTCTACCGAGCAGGGCCCTCTGATTCCTACTGTATTAAAGTGTATTGTATTTGTACTGTCTACCCTCAAGTTGTAAAGCGCTGCATAAACTGTTGGCGCTATATCCTGTATAATATTAATAATACAGTTGTCATTCGAAAATACAATACACATTAGAATGGCGCGATTCTGGCTAAAATGAGCATCAAGGTTTTTTTTTTTTTTTTTTTGCTTAGAATAAAGATCACTATTCTCACGGCGCAACATCTTTCACGTTGTATAAAAAGTAACTTTTTGTTTTTTTGTTAATTGATTGAGAATTATTTCCCTCCAAAAATTGCATTTGAAAGACCACTATGCAAATTTAGTGTGACATATATTGCAACAACCGCCATTTTATTCTCTAGGGTCTCTGCTAAAATATATGTGTTTGGGGTTCTATGTAATTTTCTAGCAGAAAATTCAGATTTTAGCTTGTAAACAATACATTTCAGAAAAAGGTTTGGTCTTTTAAAGCGGAGTTCCCACTGTTTTAAATTTATTTTTATTTTTTTATTTATTTTAGGATCCATATCTTTTGTTAATCGGGCTTATTTAGAGCACTCACATTTCTGAGCTGAATCTGCCCTCAATTGCTAATTTTCGTAGAGGAATATAATTTATATTCCTCTTTGCGGGCAGTTTCCATAGTGCTTGTGGGCATGTGAAGCCCACAAGCACTATCTTCCGGGCTCTGGTGCAGCTGAGCAACCAGCATGCACCGGCCATACACTTCTGACGTTGCCATCAAAACGGGGTTTTTTTTTCCCCAAAAGTTGTTCCTTGTATTAAATGCTGCTGAACAATTTGTTTTCTGACTGGAAATCCGCTTTAAGTGGTTAAACTTGCCTTATTTAAGGTCCTTTCACACTGGGGCGGGGGCGTTGTCGGCGGTAAAGCGCCGCTATTGTAATTGGCGCTTTACCGTCGGTATGCAATGATTTCAATGGGCAGGAGCGGTATACACTCCGCTCCTTCACCGCTCCGCAGATGCTGCTGGCAGGACTTTTTTTACTGTCCTACCAGCGCATTGCTTCAGTGTGAAAGCCCTCGGATCGGTTTGCAGACGCTATTATTAGCACAATAGCGCCTGCAAACCGCCCCAGTGTGAAAGGACCCTAACACACAGGTTCATTCCTTTGATCTAAAGGATATGAGCGATACAATGTATCTCTTTATCTCCCAGTGCTGAGGAATGTTGATAAACATTGTCCGTTTTCTTTTTATTTTATTTTTTTGAAAGCTCCGAGTGGCTCTGCACTTGTCACATAGAATAGAGGAAATGTCAGGTTAAGATTGTGAGGGGGGGTTGAATTGAGATTGCGATCTTTTAACTCTTAGGTGCGCCCCTCTTCCTATGCTCGAGCTGGACTTCTAGTGGTCAATGGAAAAACTCTCTGACCGGTCAGGTAATCAAGACACCATGCACAGCGTGTGGATTATCAAGAATACAAAAGTTTTTATTTCTGGCTTCACAGAATATAAGCAAAACACAATCAGAGCTGTACAAGGGGGAAGGACCCTTGAGTAACCAATCACAAACAAATGACAAAAATGACAGAGGTTATACAATCGATACTAATATGAAACATATTTATGCCTTTTCCGCCTAGAGACAGACTCAGCGTCATATTCCTAAGAATACTCTAAACTTATCTACTTGACCTCAGACCAATGTCCCTAACACACACTATATGTTCTGGACATGTAACTGCTAAATATCAGCTCTAACCGCAGGCGCATCCTGCTTCACATTCTGCACTTAGCACTTCTGAAAAACTTGCAAAAGCTAGCATGAGATACTCTGATGTGTTTAACATAAGCTAAAACTTTGTTAAAAACAACATCTCTGCTAAAATCAAAGTTAAGGGGAAACCCCGAATAAGGCCTAAAGTTGGCCCTGGATTAAGTCTTATCCTTACATTAACGATTAATTGTGCAGCTCTAATACACATACACTACAACACATTACATCACTTCAGAATTTTGATTCTATCGTACGAGAATTTATCACCTTTGAGGTGATAAAACTCTTAAACTCTTAATTTTCTATATGAGTCTAGCATGCAAAACAAAAAAACGGACGATTCTTTTGATAATCTCACTGTGTGTGAACCAGGCAATATATGGTGCTACCCATCAGGCATGCATGTTCCTATGATCTGCAGATAGTTGCCTGCCGGGCAGGGAAAACAACTTTAACAGTAGTGTTTTCCTAGCGTGAGGGTAGTCTTCCCAGCCTGTTCATTTTCCATGCATCTTAATAGAACCTGGTCCAGAGAAGAATATGGAGAGCTGGAATTAGAGACCTTCCTCTGAAAATACTAGATTCTGACTAAAAAGAAAACACCTGTGCTAATAAGGTGAGCTTACAGACTTTGTCAGCTGCTGTCACAGGCAGTGTTAATTTAGTCGACTAAAACATTTTAGTCTACCTAAATGAATACTATTTTAGTCAACTAAAATACGACTAAAACAATTGAGATGACTAATACATGACTAAAACTAAAAGCCATTTTAGTCAAAAGACTATGACTAAAACTAAATTGCAATTTCTGAAGTGTACTGGAGATTTAGTCGACTGAATACGACTAAAACAATTGCAGAAGACTAAAATGGGACTAAAACTAAAATGCCATTTTAGTCCTAAGACTAAAATTAACACTGGCCACAGGACACCAATACAGTGCCATGAACTGTGATCATATAAAGCCCAGTACAGGCACAGTGCTATATGCTCAAAACAAATACAAAACTCTCAGTGAAATAAAGTCCATAAAAACATAAATCGTCAGTCTAATATGTGCGAATTCGTAACCATGCTCAGTGTATTTGTGTGAACAGTACCGCTGCATTAAAAATTACATCAGTGTATTTGTGATCCAACTCATTGCCTCCACACCATCCCGGTTGGTCAAATGCATGCCACACATTAACCAGAGAATATTGACTCCTTGAATTGACAAGAGTCAAAAAATGCCCAAGATGTCACCTGGTAGGTAAGCACCCAGTTTCCATCTTCCAGGATGTCCGTCGTCCTCCTTTATTTACCACTCCAGGTAATCGCTTGCCAAATTTATTTAGTGGACATATCGGGTGAAATGAGACGAGCCTCTCGTAGTGAAAGCACCATAGGAAAAACCATAAATAATTCAATGCACTTGCATAACAATTGCACAATGTACAGAAGCGCCACTGTGTGTGTTTCACCAAGTATATGTGACGTCACAAGGCCCTAAGATTTTCGTCATTACTGTGCATATATTACTATATTATATATATTTTTTTTTAAACCCTAATACTAGAAGTCTGCCTTTGAGGCACTGATGAAAAGCAATCACATAGTGTATTTTCTTTGTAATATACCAGCTATTTAAACGAAGAACAGTAAAAATATAATAAAATTAGTCCTTCAATAAATATTATCAGTTCACCATATATTTGCGTCTATGTCCATACAAAATGTTGCAATAACTTCCCGTGCAGTCGTGCTCCGAATACACCAATTCCTGTCACGGGTTTACAAATGCCCTTAGGTCCAATGCACATTCTTAAACCGGGGTCAGTATAGCCACAACTAGTCTCTCTCCCAGCAATCTCCAAGTATTTCAATCCTCACCACTCCATGGGAAATTGTTTCACTCAAGGCTCATCTATGACAGCTTTTACTGCCATAAACGTTGCCACAGATGAGCCTTGAGTGAAAAACTTTCCCATGGAGTTTTTTTTATTCATTTTTAAATTTTTTTTTTTTAACTAGAGAGCCATTTTAAATAAACCCCTGGATATTCTTACTGTTAAAATGTTGCTTGCATGTCTTTTGTAGGTTGACCAGACTGTCAAAGTTTTAAAGAACAATGATGTGTGTGTGGGTGGAGGAGTTCAATCTGCCAGCTTTATTCGGATCAAGCAAGAATCTGATGTAAAAGAAGGTAAAAACACCAATTTTAAAAAATCTATATCTTTATTACTCTGACAGCTGCATTCCCATTTTGTTTTTTATTTTTAATTTTTTTATATTTTTTGTTTACACTGTAAACAGAGGGGTCCTCACTGAGCTGGTAGAGAATAGAGTTGTTTCCTAATGACCATAACCTATATCGCCTGTCAAGCAAGGTAGAAGATATATGTTGAAATTTTGTGTACAGCTAGCTTTAGCTATATTAAAGTGGTTGTAAAGGCAGAAGGTTTTTTTTTTATTTTAATGTATTCTCTGCATTAAGGTAAAAAAACCTTCTGTGTGCAGCAGTCCCCCCTCATACTTACCTGAGCCCCTCTCGATCCAGCGATGTTGCACGAGAGACTCCACTGTCTGGGACTTCTCCTCCTCATTGGCTGAGACACAACAGGGGGCGCCATTGGCCCCCGCTGCTGTCAATCAAATTTCGTGAGCCAATAAGGAAAGAGGGGGCAGGCCATATCTGAATGGACACAGGGAGCTCAGGTGCGCCCATAGCAAGCTGCTTGCTGTGGGGGCAGGAGGGAGGGTTCAGGAGCGCCGAAGAGGGACCCAAGAGAAGGATGATCGGGGCTACTCTGTGCAAAACCACTACACAGAGCAGGTAAGTATTACATGTTTGTTATTTTTAAACTAAAAAAGATGAGCCTTTTTAGTATCACTTTAATTTCTGCAAAATAAAATACATTTTGTAGTAGCTTTCTGTTAAAATATGTTTAAAAGAAAACGGTTATTCAACAATTTTTACTTTCAAGCTCTAAAGAACTCTGAGTTCATGTACCATTGACACACCTTTGTTTATACACCCTCTTTAGAAATTTAAGGTCATGTTTGGGTTGAACTTTTGCTCATCTGGCAGATTGCTGCAGCATGCTGGGAGAAGCGGTGTATGCTATATATTTCAGCATGTCCCGCATATGTCTAGCATTAAAGCAGATTTAGGAAGCCTTCAACTCTGGAGAATTCACAGGAAATGTGTTTTATTTCCTTGGCACGCTTTCTCTTGAGGTTTTGCATTTTAAAATTATAAATGAATAGTCTGCTTTACTCTGTTCAATTAAAATACAGAGCTTACTCTTAAGAAGCCTAGATTGGTGTAAACTTTAAAAATACAGGAGTCTCTCTACTTTCTCTGAAGAAAGGTTGGATACAAAATCTCGCATTATGAAGTTGTAGTTAGAGGAATGACCAGAGCCAGTGAGTTATTGAGGGAGGGGGTGTTTGAGCCCAAATTGGGTGCTCTTCCCTCATGAGTTTGCATTGCAAAATGCCAATTGGTGATTTTAAAGTACAACTAAAGACTCCTTTTTTAAAACCAGTACCAAATCCAGTTGTGTGATCCAGTTAATTTACCTTCCCAGACAGAGCCATATTCTCCTTTTGTTTGTGTCTCCTTCACTCCCTTCCCAGACACCGCACTTCACAGTGGGAGGGTTTAAGCCACAGAGACAGTGCTGTCAATCCAGAAAGCAGTTGGCAGGACTAGGTGTGACTAGGTGACCATGCTGGTCATTACACCCCAGAAATCTTTTCTCATCCCAAGCTTTAAAGAGTGACAATTCTCCTCTGAATTCAAGAGTAGTGAAGCATCATTGCCACCCCATCACTGGAATCAGCATTAAATGTATTTATTATCAGGTTCAACAGGTATTTGTGGGACTTTGCAGGGGATTAAGAGAGAACATTATCTGCAGATTCACTTATAATTAAGTGTTGCAGCTTATTTTTTAACGGGAGGCTTTCGTTTTTTTAAAAAGTGAAGTATGGGATTCCTGGGGGGAAAAAACAAAATTGCACTCCCCTTGGTGGCTGCAGCATCGGTCCCCTGTCGGCTCCAGACTGAGAACTGCAGGGGGCGGGATCGGCTGGCTCAGGCATGTGGGTGGATTCTGACTGTAAATTTGGGATCTTCCCCAAGTCTGTATATAGCTCGTTGTCGGCTGAAAACGGGTCACAGGAGTGCAGAACTAACTGCACTCCTTTTGTAGTATGCTTAGAAAAATCGCCACTCTCCCAGTCCAGTCTGTGTTGTTAACGTGTGGGAGATGGCCTCAGGCTGAGAACCAGCATCACAATAAATATCTTACTTTTTTGCTTAGAGCGGCACTACAAGCATTTTTGATTTACTGTTGCAGTGTTTACCTTCAAACTTTTATGTGACTTTCATAATTTTTTTGCTGCTTCTTAGTTAATTTTGTTGTTTTAGGTGCATAGATTTGACACGAGAGAGCTTTTACTCAGATCAGACTTATTTGGAAGAAGCCTCCAATGAGCTGAATGGAAAAGGGTCATTGGGGTTTAGTAAATAACTAAAGGCAAATGCACTTGGAGGTGCAGTCGCTGTAGATCTGAGGGGGAAATGCAAGGAAAATAAAAAAAATAGCATTTTTGCTTGTACATGATTGATGATGAAATCAGCAGAGCTTCCCCTCATTTCAGATCTTCCCCTCAGATCTACAGTGACTGCACTTCCAAGTGCACTTGCAGTGCAAAGTGGATTTGCCTTTAGTAAATCAACCCCATTGTGTTATAAGTGGGTTACCTTGCTGATTGGAAAGCAAAAGTTGTTCACTTAAAAAAAAAAAAAAAAAAAAAAAAAAGCCTATTTTCTGTGATTCCATGGTTTTTATACATGAAGCCAGACAGACTGCCCACACGCTTGGTTCTTCAGCTTATTGTAAGGATCCTTTCCTGAATGATCCCTACCCTGACACAGAGCCTGCTGTTTTAGGCTGCTAAAACTGGAATATTCCATATTTGCAATAAAACTCAGACTTGGTAAGTGTAAAAAAATAAATCATAAAAAAAAAAAGCAGCTTGGTTTATCCCCATTCTCACTTACTCAGTATTGACATATTGTCTTTGGGACTTGGCAGCTGAAGGTAACAAGTCTGCCTTCTTGCTGAGGAAACAATTGTGATCTCAGCAGCATGGCTGATGGTGTTTTTGATGTAAAACTCTCATCTGTGCATGTCTGCCCCTGCAGATCAGTGTTCTGCCTGATGGTGGCTACATACTGTAGTTACATAGTAGGTGAGGTTGAAAAAAGACACAAGTCCATCAAGTCCAACCTATGTGTGTGATTATATGTCAGTATTACATTGTATATCCCTGTATGTTGTGACCATTCAGGTTAAATTCCCTTTCGTGGAAAAGTTTTATCCCTATTGTGGGGTCACCAGTATGTTATTTGTACATTGAAATCATATGCCCTCTCAAGCATCTCTTCTCCAGAAAGAATAAGTTTAGTGCTTGCAACCTTTCCTCATAACTAATATCCTCCAGACCCTTTTTATTAGTTTTGTTGCTGTTTAACTGCTTCAGCTCCGGAAGATTTTACCCCCTTCCTGACCAGAGCACTTCTTGCGATTCGGCACTGCGACGCTTTAACTGACAATTGCGCGGTCGTGCGACATGGCTCTCAAACAAAATTGACGTCCTTTTTTTCCCACAAATAGAGCTTTCATTTGGTGGTATTTGATCACCTCTGCGATTTATTTATTTTTGCGCTATCAACAAAATAAGAGCGACAATTTTGATAAAAACGCATTATTTTTTACATTTTGCTATAATAAATATCCCCCAAAAATATATAAAAAAAACTATTTTTTTTTTTCCTCACTTTAGGCCGATCGTATTCTTCTACATATTTTCATATTTCTGGTAAAAAAAAATCGCAATAAGTGTTTATTGATTGGTTTGCGTAAAAGTTATAGTGTTTACAAAATAGGGGATAGTTTTATGGCATTTTTATTAATAATTTTTTAATGGACGTACCTGTAAGTCCATTTGCCCAGCCGTGCCATTCTGCCAACGTACATAGGCATGCGCCGGTCGGGAAGTGGTTAAGACCTGCCCTGAAATCTTCGAGTTGGGACACTAGTTCTGAGGGCCGGGGGGGGGGGGGGGGGGCGGCAATGGAGTCCCTTAATTTGCATAGATTTCCTCTCACTTCCTGTTTGGCTATGGGGCAGGAGGTGAAGAGAAATCTCTGCAATGGGACAGGGATGGTAAAAAATAAATTGACAGAGGCTATAACCCTCCCTTACTCTATCCAAAATGAAAAAAAAAAAAGTGTTGCCTATAGTTCTACTTTAAGCACAAATTTCTGATAATTTTATGGAGAGGACTAAGATATAACCATACCAATGGTGCAGCAGAAAACAACACAGTGAAGAAGGTTTGTGGTCAAGGATAGGGCAGTCAAAATTAGAAGCGGCGATGCCCCCCACAGTTGCGGAATGCCGGCTGCTCGCATACCAGAAGCAGTGTGGCCACTTTATGGGGGTGCTAGACTAATTTGCCTCTCAGCCCAGTATGCCCCATAAGACTGGCGGTACACTAACAGTGTAGCGCAAGCCGGCGGCGACTCTTTCCGTTCTGCCCTCGGCCAGAATACAGCGTTGCCTCCAGGTCCTTTTTCCATCCTAGATTCCCCCAGAGATTCTCCCCCTAGTGAGTAGATTGCATTCATATTTTTGCCACCAAAATGCATTATTTTACATTTTTATACATTAAACCTCATTTGCCATGCAGTTGCCCACCCCATTAATTTGTTCAGATCTTCTTGCAAGGTTTCCACATCCTACGGAGAAATTTATTTCCCTGCTTAGCATCGTCCACAGATACTGAGATTGAGCTGTTTATCCCATCCTACAGGTCATTTATGAATAGATTAAATCGGATTGCTCCCAGGACAGAACCTTGGGGGAATCCGATTTCCACACTGGACCACTGAGTACTCCCCATTTATCACCACCCTCTGCATTCTCCCTTGTAGCCAGTTTTTAATCCATGTACTCACCCTATGGTCCATGCCAACAGATCTTATTTTGTACAGTAAACTTTTATGGGGAACTGTGTCAAATTCCTTTGCAAAATCCAGATACACCACGTCTACGGGCCTTCTTTTATCTAGATGGCACCTTGCCTCCTCGTAAAAGGTTAATAGATTTGGCAAGAACGATTCTTCATGAATCCATGATGATTACTGCTAATGATACCGTTCTCATTACTAAAACCTTGTATATAGTCCCTTATCCCCTTCAAGAGCTTGCAAGTTCTGATGCAGACACCACTCACAGCCAGTGGTGAAGAGCCGGGTAGGTAACCAGTGTCCGTTGGCACTAATGTATAGGGGAAACGTGCCTGTTTCTTGCTGATCTATGCACCTGAACTCTGGGTATTATTTTGAAGTGGTCCTTCCTCCATTGGGAATGCTTATCTGTGCTAATATCTCTCTCTTATTGCTGGTTGTCATGTGCTATATTGCACATCTGCCATATCATCTGGGCATAGGGATAGACCTAAAATTTTATTGAATCAAAATGCTGTACATGTGTTATAACCTGAAGCACACTGCACAGATTACAGTCACATTGTACAGTCTCCTTTAACTTTACCAACAAGTTTCTAGTGCCTGTCTGATTAAACAGGTAGGTCTTCATAGTACATAACTTTGGTAAATGTAAAATTACTTGTATAGAGATTGTATGGTAAGATTGTAGTGTGAATGATTTAATCTAAAGAAGTGTTTTAAACACTCCAGAATAACCAGGCACTGTAATAAATGTGAACATTGTTTTTCAACCTCTTAAACCTGCCTTTTTTTTTTTTTTTGGACAGAGGACTACCTCCGGTATGCTCATGGCTTCATATCAGAATATATACCAGAAGAACTCCGCGCTGAGCTGTCCCAGTATCTAAAGTAAGATTTACACCCCACTTTATACATTTTAATAATCTAAAACATGTTAGTTATTTAGTGCTAGAACAGGGTTAGCAATCTTTATATAGTAAAGACCAAAGTGGTAGTATCTCTTCCTAGGCTTGCTCCAGACATCCTTCTACTCACTTTACCTGTGCTTCCTTGATGTCCCTGTCTCTTCCGCAGCCAGCACTGAAATATGACTGATATCTGCAAACCAAGGGATCAGTGACATCACATGCTTCTCCATCCCCAGTAGTGCTGGGTATTGTGGGCACCTGCAGTGGAGGAAGAGTTGGAGAGGGTTTGCTAGGAAGGAGAATTTATGGGGGTTTTTATGCTGGAAAGCCATGACCCATACAGCAGTCTGCATATATTCTGTCTTCAGGCTTTGTGGATAGCTCAGAGAAGAGTTAAACAAGTAAAGGGGGGATGAGCAGAGCAGTCTGTGACATTCCGAGGCCGATTCACTAAAAACATTAAGAATATTCACACAATAAATTTCTTGAAGGCTTACTTCAGTTCTCGACTCCTTTAGTAAAATGGCCTCATTATACAGTAGATAGGAGATGTATGCACTTTAAAAAAAAAAAAAAAATTACTATTCTAGTTCTGTAGAACTACATACTGAAATGTCTAAGTCGTTTTGGGAAACATTAGGAATGGCTAACTAGTGTAACTTGCTTTCCTTTTTCCTGTAGAAATTGCATAATTTTGCCATGGTTTGGGGAAAGGGTTGTGACTTGTTCTAAAAGATAAAATGTCAGCTTAAATATTTGACAATTCTTTATTTTACCATACAGCCTTCCAGATATCTCTGATTCAACTCCTGAACCTCCTGCAAAGGTAAATGATGTAGAAATGTGTTTGTGTATTGCCTTGGGGTGCTCTGTAGTTTCGAAAAAATCAAGCTAACTACCTTTCCTTCTTCCTTTTTAATGTGAGGCACTAAAATTTTATCACGCTCTTAGAAACGCTTTCATAGGCAATAATTGGTCAGCACTGGTTGAGTTTTTATTTTTTTGGTATTTTTTGTTTTTTTTTGTTTTTGCATGTAATTTTGAATTTGAAGGTTACTTTACACTGTAACTAGTGCAAAGTTTTTTCATAAAATGGTAACCCGACAGTAAATTGAGAACTTCCTCAATCTAAATTTACAGAAAAGGAAAATGTCTGAGAAACCTGTGGAAGCAGACGAGGACTACACAAAATTTAACTCCAGTTCAACGAAAAAGGTGGGCATTTTAATCTTCCTAGTTCATGGATTTATTTTTTGATTATGGCGGCGTGTGTAGGGTATAACCGCTTTATATGTATGATGCATACATAATCCTAGCTCTGCTATATGGAGCACCAGTTTAATATTTATTGCATAGAAGGCCCTACTTCAAGGCTGACGTGATTTTTATCTGCAGACTATGTCACAGAAACCTTACCTTTTTTTTTTTTTTTTTTTTTTTTCGCAATTCCAATTTAGAGATTTGGCACTTTTTAGAGTTTTTTTTTTTTTTTTTTTTTTTTTTTTTTTTATCCATTTGCTGCATGTTAACTTTTTTTGGTCAATGGCTTATTTTTGAAGTTCCTTTTTTCCGTAAACTCATGTGGCTTGACTCTGCGATTCAGCTCTCCTCCTTCCTACTGATGCTCTGCCTCCAGACCCCTATGCTTCTATGCACTATAAAATCCATGTGATTTGCATGATCTTTTAAACCGTAGTAACTCAAGTACTTTTAACTTGATCAGTTGTATAACAATCAGTATACCAGTTCTCTTTGATAGCTGAAAACCTGTTTTACAATCCAAGGGTGCCCACAGAAAAAAGTGAATAGTGACATGGTGGAGAAATCCGAGCACTCTTTGATATGATGTTCTCCTGGCACAGAAACGCAGGCTCTTGGCCAAGTTCCCAGAGAACAGAGAGGTGGTATAGACAGGCATTACCAGCATGTATGTTTCAGGGGATAGCAGTTGGGAAAGGTCCCACAAAAACTGCACCCCTGGTCCAAAGCAGCCAGCAGCTAAGCCTAAGGATGTGAGCTTGCCATAAAAAAACAGGAGGTCTAGTGGCTGAATGTGAGTGAGCACTAGCAAACCTGCCAGCTGTGGTGTTTTTATTTTTTTTTGGGGGGGGGGGGGGGGGTAGTATAGGAGAGAGTCCTTGATGGAAAATCTTTTCTGGTTGCTGTTGAGTCCACCCCAATATCATAAGTTGGTACTGAGCATATCATCTGTTTTATTTTTTTTTTATTTTTTATTTTTTTTATTTTATACCACATCAGTGACCATTTTCAGGGGGGTAGGTTTCAACTTTTCAGTTCAATATTAGCCCAACTCATTGTTCACATCATAGTGGCATATATTAGATATTTAGATATATATATATATATATATATATATATATATATATATATATATATATATATTTTTCCCTTGTTGAACTAGTTTATTTTCTAGCCATTTGCCATGGTTACATATATCGCTAAAGAATCTCTATCGCTAATGACCCGGTCTTTCTTGGAACCTCTCTTCATTAGTGACAATTGAAGGGAGTCTAGTACCAAACTTGTCTAAACCCCTCTCCCTTCTCCCCAATTGTACATCGATGTACTGAGCATATCTGGATTCACGCTTCAGACCAAATGGTTTTGTATCAGAATTTTGCCTATGTATGGGAAATTTCTATGGCTAAGTTAGGACTTAAAATCCCATTTCCCTGTATTTCTCAGCATTGAAGGTAACATTTAGGACCGTAGACGCAGTGGTGGGCCAAGGAAACTTAATGCAGCAAAAAAAGACACATCATGCTTACTTTACTTCGACATTGCTAATGGCACTGCTGGACATCTTCCACGGAACTGTCGGAAACCATTGGGACCCAGGTACACCCATCGACTGTGGTTTTCATGCAAGAATTGTAGCCAAAAAACGATACCATCGACATGAAACAAGCGACTCAACTATGCATGAAAACATAGGAACTGGGGTGCAGGAAAATGGCAGCAGGTGCTCTGGACTGATGAGTCAAATTTTGAAATATTGGACTGCAGCAGGAGGAATTTTGTTTGCGAAGGGCTGTAAAATGAGTCTGCAGGCGACAGTGAAGCATGGTGGAGGTTCCATGATTTGGTCGGGATCAATGGTGTCCTCAATGCTGAGAAATACAGACAGATGCTTATCCATCATGCCTTACCATCAGTGAGGAGTGTGATTGTATCCAAACGTATTCTGCAGCAGGACAATGACCCTAAAGATACAGCAAATGTCATTAGGACTATTTTCAGTGTAAAGAACAACCAAAAGTCCTGGAAGTGATGGTATGGCCTCAACAGAGCCCTAATCTCAACATCATAGAGCCTTTCTGGGATTACATGAAGAGACAGAAGGATTTAAGACAGAGGATTTGCTCCCGTTTGCCTCCAAGTTCATTGAACGCCTTGTCCATTACCGAATGAGTCGTTACCTCATGGACAACAACCTTCTCAACCCCCTACAGTCCGGCTTCCGTTCACAACATTCCACTGAAACTGCCCTACTAAAACTCTCACCAATGACCTACTAACTGCTAAAACCAATGGCCATTACTCCATACTCATACTTAGACCTCTCTGCTGTCTTCGACAAAGTTGACCACCTGCTCCTCCTCAGCAAACTTGGCCTCCGTGATTCTGCTTTATCCTGGTTCTCCTCCTACCTATTTCAGCACACTTTCAGTGTCGCAGCTCCATCTCCTTCGCTCCCCTTCCTCTTCCTCTTTCTGTTGGGGTACCACAAGGCTCCGTCCTTGGGCCCCTCCTGTTCTTGCTCTATACCTCTTCCCTGGGCCAGTTGATATCCTTCCATTGCTTCCAATACCACCTCTACGCTGACGACACCCAGATCTAGTCTCTCCACTCCTCAACTTACCCCCTCGATCTCCTCATGGATCTCAAATTTACTGAATGATATATCGGTATGGATGTCGCACCACTTTCTCAAACTCAATCTTTGTAAAACTGAGCTTGTAATATTTCCTCCTTCCCGGTCCAGCCCCTCCACACCCCCCCCCCCCCCAATGATTTTACCATTAGGATCAACAGCACAACCATTGGTCCCTCCACACATATGCCAGAGTGCTGAGTGTAATCCTTGACTCTGACCTCTCCTTCAGCCCCCACATCCAATCGCTGGCTAAATCCTGCAACCTTTAACCTCAGCAACATCTCCAGAATTCGACCCTTCCTGACTAATGACACCACAAAGCAACTTATTCACTCCTTGATTATTTCCCGCCTTTACTGCTGCAACTCTCTCCTTAATGGCCTACCCTTACACAGGCTATCCCCCCCTTCAGTCTATTATTAATGCTGTTGCTAGACTAATACACCTCACTAACAGATCCGTGACTGCTGCTCCTCTTCACTGGCTTCACTTACCCCACCTTATAAAATTCAAAATGCCATCCACAACATACAAGGCCATCCACAGCATCGCCCCCAGCTACATCTTCCATGCTTGCCTTCAGGACTTCTCCAGAGCCTTTCCCATCCTCTGGAACTCCCTGCCCCGGTATGTCCAATCAGCCCCTAACCTGTCCACCTTTAGCAGATCCCTGAAAACTCTCTCATTCCCCGCATCTATTACCTTTTGTACCACCACCCGTCCCTGTTAGAATGTAAGCTCTACGAGCAGGGCATTCTTATCCCTTCTGTATTGAACTGTACTGTAATTGTGCTGTTCCCCCTCTACATTGTAAAACGCTGCGTAAACTGTTGGCGCTATATAAATCGTGTATAATAATAATAATTTGAGACTGCCTACATGCACAGAATATCTGTGGTTAGTTCTCAAAGATGTTTGCAACATAACCACTACACCACTGTGCTGCAACCAGATCACATGGTCATTTTATACCATGTAATCCTGTGCAGGCAAACACAATACGTTTGCAACCTGTGTTTGGGATGTCGTTAAGATTGCAAGGGCAGTGTGATTTGAATGCAAGAATCGCGGGCTTCTTTCACCGCATTCTAGGGTGAATGGAGGCTTAGTATCACCTCACTTAACACTTTTGCTCATTACTGTGTATGTGTGTATATATGTGTGTATGTATGTGTGTGTGTCCTATTCATGTTTGGCGTGTAAAATGTATGCTGAGTTAACTTAATATTTTTTGCTTTTGTTGTAGGCCAATAGCAAGATGACTTCAGCCCAAAAATCCCTGGCTAAAGTGGACAAAACTGGGATGAAAAGCATATCTTCTTTTTTTAGTCCAAAAGGGAAGAGCACAAAATAGAAATGTGGGAAGGGACGCAGCTGTACATGAAAGAAAAGATGTTTTATTTAAATATAATCTGTATTTTTGAATTCTCTGTCAGTTTGTTTTGAAAAAGAGCATGTATTTTATATGCTGTAATAATGGAATTTTTGTAGTAAATACCTTTTCAGTGAACACATATGGACTGTGTTTTTGGGTAAGCCATGCTCTTTCAGCAATCACCAAAAGAGTAAATTATGCGTTATTTCGTGACAAAACAAAAAATATTCTGTTGCAACATACCAATTGTTAGATGTTGTTACATAAAAAAAAAATATATAATATTTTCTGCTATAAAATCTATCCGATCACAAAATCAAATTTCTTCATAAATTGTACATGTACGTGATCCAGCCTGTCTGTGCTGGCCGCCCGCAGTAAATGTACTGTGGCCAGTCAGCAAGTGGTTCATTTATGAAATCCTGTAACTGCTTAAAAAGTGTTAGCTGGAGTTCAGATTTAATTTAATCTAATCTAAAACTGCTAGTGCATCTAACAGTACCTTCTCCCAGATTGAAAAGGCTTCTGTTTTCCAAAGGTGTCTCCATTGCTCCAACATCCATTGTGCAGACAACCTAAGACAGGAAATGTGTTACTAACCAGATCACCAAGTGGGAAAAAAGGAAAGCAAGCCTAAGGCCTTGTTTAGACTTGTAGGTGGGGGGGGGGCGGATATGCTATTGAGTTGTGTTTTTACTGCTACCCCTTAAACTGCAAAGACAGCAGACAGGGGTCTACATATGCTGCAGGCGTGATACTTTGCATCATGGTGAGGAAAAAAAATGATCTCCCAGTCATGCTTAGAAGGGAGTACCATCTGCCAAACGTGACCCATTCACCTGAATGGGGCCTGCCTGCAACTACTTGCAATGTACAAAGTTGTGGTATGGGTTTTTAGGGCTAAAACAGGGTGTGGGGGGGCAGCAACTTAACTGCTCTATGCACGCTACACATCTCATAGTTCATCTGACGAGTGGGCGGCTATGTTCCGAGATACAGCTGGACCATCGAGAACAAACACAGCCATCCTCTAACAGGAAGTCAGATCACAAACAAAAGGAATTTAGAGGAAGCTGACGGCAATAGAAAGGACTTTGAGTTAGGAATGTATGTGTGTGTGTGTGGATAGATAGATAGATAGATAGATAGAGATATATCTGTATCTATATCTATATTTCTCACAAAAGTGAGTACATCCCTCACATTTTTGTATATATTTTATTAAATCTTTTAACAACACTGAAGAAATGACACTTTGCTACAGTGTAATTAGCCATTTTCCCTCCCCGGTGTCCTGTGAATCGTTGGTGTTACAAGGTCTCAGGTGTGTTTAAATTTGGTGTTATCGCTCTCACTCTCGTACTGGTCACTGGAAGTTCAACATGGCACCTCATGGCAAAGAACTCTGAGGATCTGAAAAAAAAGAATTGTTGCTCTACATAAAGATGGCCTAGGCTATAAGATGATATGGGATAGAGTTATGGAATTTAGATAGAGATTACATTTTTTTTTTTTTTTTTACTGGTAATTGTGGCAATTTTTAGCGGGATTGACACTTTTTGGGGGACCAGTACAATGATCAGTGTTAAAAAAAAAAAAAAAAAGCACTGTCACTGCATAAATGATACTGGCAGGGAAGGGGTTAACGGGCAATAAAAGGGTTCAGTGTGCTCCTAGGGAGTGCTTTCTAACTGTGGAGGGAGCGCTGTGACGGCTTTCTGCTTGGCAGAAACGCAAGATCTCAATTTTTCTCCCTCACAGAACGGTGCTCTGCCTTGTTTACATAGGCAGAGCGCCGTTCTGTTTCCTTCTGAACGATCGCGGGTGGCCGGCCGCTGGCGATCTGCCAGCGGCTGGCTGGACTGATTGGCTCCCGCTGTGTCCAGTCATAGGGGGAGAGGGTTGCCAGAGGTGTGTGCGCGCACCCCAGATGAGGTGAACAGTACAGGTACGTTGTTTCGCACCGCCAGGCCGCCCTGCCGCAGTATAAGTGCGGTGGACTATCTGGAAGTAGTTAAAGTGGTAGTAAACTTTTTTTTTTCTCTTCCTTGCCTGCATGTAAGCTTATAATAAAGCTAACCTGTAGGTTAAATGAATATCTTCTAAACGTGCACCGTATAGAAGATTGTTGTAGTGAGCAGCAACCGGTGATGTCACAGCCCGCAAACCTGGAAGGAAGACAGGTAAGCCTCTGCAACTGTGATAGCGCGCCCCTGGAGGGCTTTGTTTCAAGCAAGTCTTTCATAATGTGCTAGTATGCAATGCAGTTTAGTGTCACTTCAACCTGCTCTGTGATCAGCTGAGTCCCAAGAAAGCAGGCCCCCTGGGGTGTGTGGGTGGCGTGAGAATCGGAAGACATACATGGAGACACCCCCTGGCATTTGAGGCACGCGCTGTAGCCGTCTTTCAAGTATAGCGCAGACTTCAAGTGGTTAAACTGTACAATAACATGAAACTAAAAGATAACTGTTATAACCACACTGGCAGTGTTGCAGTTAATCCCAGCCACTGTCCCTTTTGTTGAACAGCTTACAGCTGGGTCTATATGTAAATGGAGAAAAAATTGAAACAAAGGCATGTAAAATAAAAAGCAATTCACATACTATCATCTTCTATTAACTGCATACAATTATTGGGACATAATTATATATATATTTTCTTTTTTTCTTTTTTTTTTTTTTGACTTTGGCGTGAGAGTGGTCCTATAAACACTCTCATGCTTTCTGTACCTTTTTTAATACATTGGTGTTAATTCACTAAGATAAATCCCGCAAACTTTTTTGTGTTAAATTCTATATCATGGTATTTATCTCAAAACTAGACGATTCACTAAAAAACATGCGTTATTTACCGAATGTGTTAAATATTTGTTTTGTAATATTTACATTTAGCGTTATTTTTTCGCAATTTTTTTTTTATTAATTTTTTTTAAACGTGTTCACACTGCATCAGAGGAAGATAGTTCTGGAAATGTGCACAGAAGTATTATGAAACTGAAAATGCTTTCATTCATAGAATGATCTCCCTCTAGTGAAATGTTATAATTTATTGCCATTCTTGAGCTCAGGACAGAACATTTCCACACTGATACAGTGTATATTTTATTTAATTGGCCAGTGCAGCACTCCTCGATTTATTGTTTTGTACATTGCTAAAATATCGACTGCCTACTGGAAGGTGATAATGAATGTGTGTTCTTTAGTGACTTGACTTGATTTATCTATTTTTTATTTATTTTTTTTGCAGTATTTACCTATTTACCTCCCATTCAATATTTTACTTTGATGAATTGACTCCCTTATTATCTCATGCACTAGTTCTAAAAAATGAGTCCCGTGACCTTTACATCGCATGCGAAATCCTTTATTGAACTGACCCCATTTTATCTTCATCTAGTATTGATGGTGCATCCTGGTTTTTATACTGGACTCTTAAGCCTAGTACACACTGCTAGTTTTTGTTTTCGCTCAACCCAGCGGGCTGAACGAAAAAAAAAAAAAAACTAACAGCTCAACAATCTGATGTTAGTACAGCAATCTCCCCTGCAGTTCTATTGTGTCTGATGGGAGTCCCAAAGAGTGTGGAGTTTAGTGGTTTGTAAATGGGCTTTGGCAAACCTATGTTCTAACAGAAAAAAAATCATTAGGATTATTGATCATTTGTTGAAGAGAGAAGGCGGGGTAGTAGTTTCCAATTTCTGACAATAGCAAAAAGCGAACTGTAATTAAGACATGAATTATGAATGAGTACAATAGATTAGTCCATAAGTCAATCCCTATTCCCAGTAGGGCCAATTGAGGTGAGATAATAACAGAAATACCTGTAATAAAATCGATAAACGAGTTGACATCATTCAAATAGGTTGTGATGTAAGGACACTCCCACCAGATATAGAGTGGAATCCTGTCAATACCACAACCCCTCCAGCATTTGGGAAAGATTTTTGCTAGCTTGTTGGGGGTGTAGTACCAGTTGTACAATAATTTTAGGAGTGATTCCCAATGAGTTACACATTTAGAACATGGTTTCAGACTGCTTGGTGCCAAGTGAAGTTGAAAAATTAAGAGGGTCTTCCCAGCGCTGTATTGAGTTAAGTTTATTCTGAAGTCGAGGCTGTAGAGGCATTTGTAAATAAAGGAAATTCCTTTTGCTGGTTGTTTATGATGGATGTAGAATTGCAAAAGATCCTCTGTGATCATAGATTCAGCCCAAGATACCAAGAGGAGGACATGACGAACGCAAAACTATATGTAAAAATCATTCTTCCTTATAGCATAGTTCACTGAAAGCTTTTGGAGCTATTCACGCTTTTAATACAACTAAAATTCATTAGTCCTGTGCCATTACAGTCAACTACTGTAATTGCTTTCATTCTCATCTTGACTATAATGGCACAGATCTCATTGTGCATTTTGTATGTGAACTTTTGCATACATTTACCTATTGAGACTGAGACTATAATAACATCTAAAAACTATGTTTTCTAAAACCTGCAATGATTCTGCCTTATCTGGTCTAATTGCCATGTCAAGCATATAAATCCATAATCTAAGTACTACCCACCTGGAAGACATTAAAGCAGTAGACCATACAAGAAGCCCACCACAACTAAATGACTGGTTACCACAGATCAATTGTGACCAAGGCCAGAAGTGCTGCCTCTGGTTTTCGTAAAATTGTTAATGTTTTCTATCCAGAGCAGTATTTACATCTAGGGATTATTTAGGCTCAGCTCTGTTGATAGTGAGGTGTAAAACATGGAGGCTCATGGGGATTGCCATATTCCCTGTGTCCGCATGGGCAATTATCACCTGTTGCCTTGAAGGAACAGGTGTGACCACATAAATTGCTTGCTTGCTCATTAGAGAGCATGTCCAATAATTTAATTCTACTCCACCTTGCCGAAATATTTTGCAGAAAAAAAGCTCATTTTATACACTGCAATTACACAAAAGTTTATTTTTTCCTGTTGTCCTAAAGTAGATCATACTTTAGAATTCACAAGCTTTAATTATGCACCTGCCAGCAATACCAAAAGCATACAAAGCACCCTGTTCTTCCCTTGATTAATAAACATTAAGGACCCCATTAATAGTGGAGAACAGATATTATCCTTATACATACTCTTGTGGCTTGCATTTTATAGCCCACTCATAAAATGCAGGGCACAATGTAGAGTCTGCTGTGTGTTACAGGCATCCTTCTGCTTAATGCAGCAGGGAGAACCCTTTGAAGGAGTTGCTTTTTTAAATGTCACCCTTGAGCTGGCCATACACTGCTCAAATTTGGTCGATTTCAGCTGAATGGGCCAGTATTCAACTGTGGGTAGTCAAAGGTTTCTACCTGGCTCAACAAATGCCGATTTAAAAATACACTGAGCCCAGTGTAGCAATGTAAGCCGAATAATGCCTGCAACCCTATCAGATGCAGTCACTGTTTGCGTATCCAGGCAGCCACAGGTGTTGGTGTTGTTTAAATGCAATACCCACAAAACACTCGCTGTTGGGCATGGCGTGGATGGAAGAATCTATCTATGTGGCTAGCCTTGGAGTTCAATGTTTTCATTCATTAAATTGGCGTGGACTTAACCACTCATTCATAAATGCTTCTTAGGTTTCATTCAGTCTGCCTGCAGCATAAAGAAACGTGTGCAGACAGGGACTTTGTTTTTGCTTTCCATATGCATCGTCTCTACCCTCCATTTACTTATCTGTGTATCCCCTTATTGTGTTCTAAAGCAGTGTTTCTCAGCTCCAGTCCTCAAGGCGCCCCAACAGGTCATGTTTTCAGGCTTCCCATTATTTTGAACAGGTGATTTGATCAGTTTCACTGCCTAAGTAATTACCACAGCTGTTCCATCTGAGGGAAATCCTGAAAACATGACCTGTTGGGGCGCCTTGAGGACTGGAGTTGAGAAACACTGTTCTAAAGCATCTCTCTGCATCCTCCTCCTTTCCATTCGCCAACAGTTCTCAGTCCCTCTCAGGCCACCCCACCACTTCTATCCTCATTTCCACTGGTTCTGCTTTTCTTGTTCACCTTGTGTAATGAAAGTAACAGAAATCTTCACCAGCACACCCTGGTATAGTGATAGTCTTGTCCTTTATTCACCTAATACCACAGTTATCACAAGCTGAACCTCACAGAATCACGCAGCCCAATTTCCATTGATAATATTACACTTCCTGTTCCAGTAACGGTGATCTCCGGGAGAAAGAGAAATTACACATATGATAAAAACCTTTAGGATCATGGTAAAACTACATGGTGCTTTCATATTTTTCATGGGACTAGATAGTAGTGTTGAAAGCTGGCCCATTCACTATTTTGTATTGGACAGTCCATGATGGGTAGCCAACAGGAAGGTATGGAAGGCAGAACACCAGATCTCAGCTTTGCTTGATTGTGTTTAAATATTCCTGTTTGAAAATGTGAAGGTGCTTAGGAAGACTGGTATGTGCATTACAAGATGCCTTCATGTTTGTCATGGGGTCAGCTTAATAAGGTTATAATAGTGACAGGTGCAGTTAATCACTCATTAATGGATGACTGGTAAAAGAAAACATCACGTGACACCCCTTATTTGTTCATGCATAAACAGAAAATACACCAATATAGGTATGGAGCTTACGCAAAGATAACACACCTTTACTGAATCTATAGTTTCACAGATAAAAACTAAATATTTTCAGATTTTCTGATGGCTATAGACATGTGAATGAGGTGCAGCCAACTTCCACACAATCTGGATTGGGACTGGATATTAGATGGGTGAGATATTGGTGTTGATTTACTAAAGGCAAATCGACTGTTCACTTTGCAAGGGAACTTTCCCTAGAGTGAATGAGGTTAAAGTGATTGTAAAGGATCACCTTGTAAAGCAGCCTATTCAATTTAACATAGACATGAAAGGCAAAACATGTGTGAATAGATATAGAAAAAACAATATAAATACCTTTTTTCCCTTTTTTTATAAGTGATCACATTCCCTCCATATAAGAGGTGGGGGGAGGAGAACCAGCAGCACGCTGAGCTTCCCAAGTAATGGCTGTGCAACAGGGTCATGTCAGGACAATTCTGATCATTGGAGGAGAGCATACTTGAGTTCTCAGCACAGCTAGAGAACTGACCATGATGTGTTATCCTGCTTAGTGTGGTCAGTTTTTTCTTTTTTTAATTCGGAAAGCAGAGGGACTGGCAGGAACACCAGGGATTTCACACAGGGAAAGCAATACAAAGAGAAAAGGAGACTTTCTCATACAAGTACATGGTACAGGAGCCACATATCGGGGACATGAAGTGTTGGGGTAACAAACGCTTTCAACTCTGCTGACTTCTGTCATCTAATCATGTACAAGCAAAAATATCGCCAAGGAACACAGGTTAGTGGGCTGCTTAAATACACCCCTTCCCTGGGCTCCTCCCATAAATTCAGGCCACCATACTGGCCTTCTAATTTATGGTCAGAGCCCTCCAACCGAGATAGACATGAAACCACGTAAAGACGCCACAAGGCTCACAACATAACAGACCTGAGGTGTGCCCTGGTCAGCTGGTCGGTATACCAAAAAGGGGGCAAAAATACCAGGATAGGGAAAGCTGTTTTATTGGTATACATGACATTTATTGGGCAAGCTTGGTGAAGGCTTGTGACATCTCAACCTGAGGATCCGGACTGTACCGGGTAAAGCAGGCTGACTTCCATCTTCCTAATCTTCTGATGACATGACCTGGCACCCCGTGTCCCGGGTCATGTGGCTAGGAATTTGCTGTAGGCGGTGTAGTAGGCCTTCGGCTTGTCGGGCAAGTGTGACTGGTTTATGAGCAGCGTAGCGTTGAGTAGGTGGTCTCTTAGCCCATCGTTAGCTGCAACCAAGGTGGGATAGGAAATGTGGTTGCCACTCAGCTTGGCATTGCATGCCATTGCTGAGTCTGTCATCTACTAGAACCTTAAGGTCCTTCTCCATCCTAGATTCCCCCAGAGGTTCTCCCCCTAGTGAGTAGATTGTATTCCTATTTTTGCCACCCAAATGCATTATTTTACATTTTTCTACATTAAACCTCATTTGCCATGTAGTTGGCCACCCATTTATTTGTTCAGATCTTGCAAAGTTTCCACATCCTGCAGAGAAGTTATTGCCCTACGTAGCTTAGTATCATCTGCAAATACAGAGATTGAGCTGTTTATCCCATCCTCCAGGTCGTTTATGAATAAATTATATAGGATTGGTCCCAGGACAGAACCCTGGGGGACTCCACTTTCCACCCCGGACCATTCCGAGTACTCCCCATTTATCACCACCCTCTCTGAACTCGCCCCTGTAGTCAGTTTTCAATCCATGTACTCACCCTATGGTCCATGCCAACGGACCTTACTTTGTACAGTAAACGTTTATGGGGAACTGTATCAAATGCTTTTGCAAGTCCAGATACACCACATCTACGGGCCTTATCTAGATGGCAACTCACCTCTTCATAGAAGGTTAATAGATTGGTTTGGCAAGAACGATTCTTTATGAATCCATACTGATTGCTGCTAATGATACCGTTGTCATTACTAAAATCTTGTATATAGTCTCTTATCGTCCCCTCCAAGAGCTTACACACAATTGATGTTAGGCTAACTGGTCTGTTAGCATAAAAACAGAAACCTTTTAGTTGAGTAAAACTCCTCATGGGGACATAGACAACCAGACCCTAATAGAGTCTGGCCTGTCCCCATTCAGTCTAGAACAAAAAAAAAGTGACAAACTAAAAAAAAAAGACTGAAAATACACAGTAAATGACTTTATTGTAGTTTGAAACTAGAAGTTGGCATATGACAGTACATATAGTGCTAACATCTGCAGAAAATCCATAAGAAACTAAAGCCAGAAATACTGCTAATTATTTAGAAATTCTGGCTGATCATCTAGTTTTATATTTTTTGAGTGCTGACACAGGTCCAGAGCTGCAAATCACAATAATCAGATAATATATAATGTCACTGGGCAGCTTATTAACATCTAGAGGAGTAGATGTCTCTGAAGCCTATCTGTTAGAGCAGGGGTCTCCAAACTTAAACAATGGGCTGGTTTACTGTCCTTCAGACTTTAGGGGGTCCAGAGAGGCCAGTGGAAGAAGAAAATGCCCCCTCATCTGCAATGGTTGTTTTGGTTGTTTAGACTTGATTCTACTATGTTGCTGTATTGTGTTTATGTAGCACTGTACCATGTCCATTTGCTATGGTTTGTTCTTTTGATCCTGCTTGGATAGTACTGCTTTTATTACATCTGTGATTCTGCACTTGCCTTATAAATCCTATTTGGTAAAAAAAAAAATGCCCCAGGGTCAGTGGGAGTAAAAAAAAAATAAAAAATTAAAAAAATACATAGTGCCTGTAGCCAGTAGAAGGAGGGATAGTGACACGTTATTGGTATTAATGGGAGAAATAGTGCCTAATTGCTAATTGTTCATATTTGTGAGAGGAATTATGCCCCATTGCTTGTGTCTGAGAGGAATAGTGTCCCATTATTTGTGTCAGTGGAAGGAAAAATGCCCCATTATTGGTGTCAGGTAAGGAATGGTTTCCCACTGTTGGTGTCAGTAGAAGGAATGGTGCCCCCTTGTTGGCATCAGTAAGAGGAATAGTGCCCCGAGGCCCTAATAAAGCTAAGCAAAGGGCCACATTTGGAGACCACTGGGTTAGAGTATAAAATTCAAGGAAATACAATGTAGGGAAATGTTTACTAGCTGGAAAATAGTGAAATTTTTTCTTCCAGTAGAGATACATAGTGATTATTTTTGTACTAGTTTTTCTAAAATAACATTCAGTCAAAAAATATATTGCACTTATTGAGAAGAGAAGTGTTTCATGAATATACTGTATATTATCAAACAAATGCTGGTATAATTGTGAATTGTCTACAGAATACAGCATGTTCTTGAAGTAGCAGTGGTTGAGGTTTGATTGTTTGCATTGCTGGTCTTCTGGACTAATGCAACTTCATCTTCTGTTCCATTTATTACATAATCCTCTATAGTTTCTAGTTGATCCAAAACTGCAATAAAGAACATTTGTTATACTTTATTTCACCTACAGCAATAGTAAGTGATCCATGGGCTTGTCAAATTCGTTTTGTCATGGTAGAAATTTACCAGAATGCATCACTTACTTCTAACATGGGGAAAAAGGGCATCAGCATTTCATCAACAAAAAGTGAGCAAAAACACATGAAAATAAATTTAAAAAATGATGCTCTGCACTGCAGAAACAATAGAGATGAGCAACCTTGTAAGCTCAAAATCTTCCTGTCTAAGAGGTTACACACAATGCTACACTCCTCAAACTCTTATGCCGCGTACACACGACCGGACTTTCCGGCAGAAAAGGTCAAACAGAACGAATCCGTTGGACATTTCGATCCCGTGTGGGCTTCATCGGACCTTTTCTGTCGAAAAATCTGACGGACCTTAGAAATAGAACATGTTTCAAATCTTTCCGACGGACTCGATTCCTTTAGAAAAAAACGTTTGTCTGTATGCTAGTCCGACGGACCGTACACTACGCAATGGCAGCTATTGGCTACTGGCTATTGAACTCCCTTTTCTAGTCCGGTCGTACGTCATCACGTTCGAAACAATCGGACTTTGGTGGGATCGTGTGTAGGCAAGTCCGTTTCATTGGAACTCCGTCGAAAAGTCCTTCGGGGTTCAGTCCGACGAGAAGTCCGCTCGCGTGTACGCGGCATTAGGGACTTAAGCCAGCAACTTCATTCTAGTACATCTTCTTAGATGTTGGTATTCTTGCAACACATCCTCGGATTTCTCTTGTAAATACACAAAAATCATCCTTGATTTCCTCCTCCCAAGTGAAAACCTAATATCACATAAAAATATAATTTCATTTTATCAGTATATTTTATGGGCAGGATTATGTGAACACCCCCTCAGAATTATTAAATTTATGTCTTCCTAGTGAAAGGTACTATTGATGCTGCAGCATTCAGTACAAGGTTATGTTAGACAGTTGTGCCCCTCCAAATAGTTTGGGGGAAGGCCCGTTTTTGTACTAGAATGACTGGCCTCTGTGCACAAAGACATTCCGTGTAGTACAGAGTTTGGTTTGGAGACATTTGGGAGCCCTGCAGAGACCCCCTACCTCAACCCCACTGAACACCTTTGGGATGAATTGGAATGCCAATTATAAGCCAGGCCCTCTTGGCCAACATCAGTAACTGACCTTACAAATGCTCCCCATTCAATGTGTAGCATAGTAAAGCCTTCTTAGAAGGAAATCGCATATCCCAAAACTAAGAGGATTAATCTTCATTGATTCGGTTGTAGGGCTTTTGATTTCCTTTAGACCTTCTCACCATAATGTGTATGTTTGTACGATCCCATGGGGTCCCAAACCCTACTCCATACAGTCCATGGTATCCATACACTCTATCGTTGATGGACAAGAAGCCTGAAACAGCTGTATGCAATTTGAAATAATTGTCTTTATAATATTAGTCTATATTAGCACGATAGACCAGCGTGCATTGTCCTGAAATAAGGAATAATTCTATTATGGTAATATGTGATGCAATGAGACATGTAAATATCTTCTATTCTAAAAAGACTTTACTGTTGCTATGCACTGATTTCGTTGGAGGGATTTTTAATTTCTTTGGTACCTTCTCACCATAACCTACTGTACATAGTTATACTGCTTCATAGTGTTTGCTTTGAAAGAGAAAGTAAATGTGCAAATGAAGAACTATCATTTACATGAGAGTAATCAAATTTATACATGTACCTAAAAAAAGCATAAAAAAAGAAAAATGGGATGTTCTTTCAAAATAAAGCTGGCCAGTTCTGAATACAGGCATACCCCACTTTTAAGTACACAATGGGGTTTATTTACTAAAGCTGTATTAGTGAAATATAATGACATGAAGGTAATTCTCGAAACAGCAGTACCTACTTTACAAAGGCATAAATGGATAGTGTTAAGTATGTAACTCCCCAGGTGGCACTGGGGGTGTACCAAGTAGTCTACTGTGCCGTGTCCCTAAGTGTTTATGGGAAGCAACTATAACCAACAGAAAAATGTGTAAATTTGTATGTATTGGTGCCTATAAAGTCCATGTTTTTCTGTTGGTTATATTTGGTTCCCATATACTTTACAAAGGTTCTGACCCTTCCTCACTTCCTACTTTTATAACTTCCTGCCCTTAACATCATGTCCCAAGAACTACTTGTGACCAGGACAGAGAAGAAGGGGAAAAAAATTGACAGCAATAAAACCCCCTTCAGAAGATTTAACCCTTCCCCATTCTAAAAATGCTTTTATCGCTATCCCTGATATTTATTGTTTTTCCCTGTTGACAAAATTTCCTGACCCTTCCTGTTCCAGAGTCGACTGTTACTGGGACAAAAAGTGAAGGAAAGTCCCCGCAATATGTGGAAAAGTAAAACAAAACGTATCAATTGGCTTGCATGGTCTTTAGCCAAAAGGTTTACAGAATATGGAATACAAAGCCCATCACTTACCATTAGTCAGATTACATTCTGCCTGTGGGTCTTCACATTTTGGCATGCCCATAATTTCCTCTTCAGTTAGAAATAAGTTCTTAATTAGGAAATATGTGTTCATTTTCCCTTTCCCTTTTATATCAATAATTCCTCTCTCCATGATGTCAAAGTCTTTGTGTTTCAAGGCCCTGTATAATGATTTAATTAAAAGATTTTTAAGAGGCTAAAAAAATTGTACCGGCAGCACCCTGCAAGTGAAGAGGTAATACAGTAAGGGTCCTTTCACACAGGCTTTCCGATCAGGTCCGCCTGTCAGTTTTTCAGGCAGATCTGATCGGACCCTCCAGTCTCCTCTTTGGAGTAGCGGATATCCGCTGACATCCAGTCCAATCCTGCCCACAAAATCCAGATGTATGGTGGTTCTATTTTCCATCTGTCTGGCGGTTTGGATTGGATGAAAACGGACAGGCGGTCCGTTTCCCCCGATTTCCCCATAGAGGAGAGCGGGACTGTGTCCGTGTCCGCTCTGCACAGCGGAGCAGTCAGGACTCGTCATCCACCTGCTCAGCAGGGATCTGCAGAGCAATCCCCAGCTGAGCAAGCAGAATCCACAAGACGGAGGCGCCCGTGTGAAAGGGGCCTAAGTTCCCTACATGCGAACATTTAACTTGCAAACTATCAAAGGTGCGAACATGTGTTTGCATTTCCAGTCCTGTAAAACTGGGCACGCACTCCTTTTTTTTTTTTTTTTGTTCAACCCAGCAGGCTGAATGAAAAAAATCTGACAGATTGCCGTACCAGCACAAGCAGTGTCCCATGCTGTGCCCTTGTGTTTAGACAGGGGGCTCCCTTCTCCAGAACACACTCATCAGCTCTCCCAGCCTTTGTCTGCAAGCGCTGATCTTTGCTGGACCTACAAACAAATTGGACTATACGAAACAGAACTCGTTCGTAAGTAGGGGACTTACTGTATATTTTTCCTCTCCAGTGGCCCCTGTCTCATACCTCTGCCCTGTTCCAGTTCTGTACCATCCATCAATGACTTTGGGATTCCGCACTTCCAGGAGTGTTGGATGCCTTTGTTTCCCAATGTGTGCTGTGGTTTTCTATCCTCTGACCCTTAGGTAACTGCTGAATCTCGTCATGACATAAGGGTCAGCAGAAGGATCTACAGCGTGTGGCGCGGGACTCCCAAAGTTCCAAAGAGGATGACAACAGCTGCAGCACTGGAACAAACAGAAAATAGGAGACCCAGATCTTAGTGGAGGTGAGTATAATAGTCCTTATCTTTTGGGGAAAAAATAAGTGAAATGTGCAGCGCAAGTGCACATTATTCATTTATTTTATTCATATTGCTTGTCACGGTTTATATGATTGTTTAAGCACTGTACATTTCACCTATTTTTTCAACTTTATTGCAACCTTATCCATTGCTGTGCTGGCTGCTACATTTTCACACTTTTTTGGTTTATTTGTTTTTTGACAGCGTGGTATATATGTGTTTATAATTTACAGTATTCTTATCTTTTGGGGTACTGCGGTTACAAATGTTTTTAGAAAATAACAGTCTCTGTAAGTAATGCTCCCTCAGAGTGTAATCCTCAATCTAGTATGTTTTAAATACTGATCCACTTTTTCTAGTGTTAATCCCTTTTGTTAAGGTATTGCGCCAAATTCATGAAGAGTATGCAACACTTTTGGCTCTGACAGCGACAGCAAATGTGTCACATTCAATGCAACAAATTCAAAATAAAATACTGGCAGTTTGTGTCTTCCCGAAAGTAAAGCTAATTAAGACCAGCTCTCTTATGGCATACAGAGATAAGCTGGCACAGATAGATTTTACAATGGAATGATAATGGCGCAAGCTGTAAATCACTGATAATAGTGGGGGGATGGGTCATCAATCATGGGGTGAGTGGTCTATAGGATAGCCCTGGAAGCTAATAAGAAGGGGGAACAAGTCTCTAATAGTGAACAGCAGATAGAATTTCTGCGTTGATAGTAACAGTTCAGAGCTTAGGGAAGTCTCTTGAGGGAAGTAGAAGCGCACTCCAAGAACATGTAAAAGACAGAAGTAGAGGCACTTCTTAGGTAAAACTTTAAAGCATTTATTAACACAATGTATGAAAGCACTTACATCTTGGTAAGTGAAGTAAGGCACATCAGGGGGTCCTTTAGGGTAAGTAAGGAACAGAAAGAGGGGATAGAACGCACGAAGACCACAGCGGCAGGCGTGTGACGTCACTACAATCAGCAGAGCGCACACTTGGAAACGCGTTGCATCATATCCAGTGACATCACACACCCGCTGTTGCGGTCCACGTGCATTCCAGACCCTCTTCCTGTTCAAGTCACACTTTGAGCAGACGATTGGCGTTCACAGGAGACCAGGCAGGATAAAGCATCTTCAGCAGCAATCCTGCGAGAGCACAGACTCACCCTACAGGACCCCCTGATGTGCCTTACTTCACTTACCAAGATATACAGTAAGTGCTTTTATATATTGTGTTAATAAACGCTTTACAGTTTTACTTAAGAGGTGCTTCTACTTCTGTCTTTTACAGATAGATTTTTACCAAAGTGTCTAGTGTGCAGTCTAAAAGTGGCACAACATGAGCCAGATTCATGTACAAGTTCTAGACAGGTAGATAAATTCGGTGCATGCCACACCGCTTTTAGAACACATGAGAGACACTTTGGAAAAATCCATCTGTGCCAGGCTTCATGAATTTGAGGAATTGGGGGGAATTCAATAAAGCTAGAGCGCCACTTTTCTAGCATTAATCCCTATTGTTGTTGTATTCTGCCAAATTCATGAAGCATTTGCAACACTTTTCTTGTTCTATGACAGTGACTCATGTACCAAATTCAGGTAGTTCTAAAATGCGGCACTTTAACATTGTGTCACATTGAATGCGCCAAATGTAAAAGTAGGATTTAGATATGCTTTAAAAGCAAAGGTAAAAGTTGTTCAAGTAGGAAAGTTAGTCATAGGGTTATTGTCAAGTTAACCAATGCATACTGAAACTGCTAACTTTGGTCTAGGCATTTAGCTATTGTGTTTCTCCTCAAATTGGCTTATGTGCAGCAAAAAATATATTATATATAACCTGTCATATTCCTGTTTTTTTTTTTTTTTTTATTATTGTATCTTTTTTATGCGTTCTTACTGGAAAGTTGTTGGACTAAGGTGGATTTTATCTGGAACCCCATGACTCTCCATCCTGGAAGCTGTATTCACAGTGTCTCCAAATAGGCAGTATCTGGGCATTTTATCACCAACAACTCCTGCTAATACAGGCCCTGTGTGAATCCCAACTCTGATCTGAAATGAAAAAAGTAAGTGCTCAATAGTTATGCTTTAAGTGTAAGTTACAAGCATTGTACTCAGCTGCAAAATTTGTTTTTATGTCATTTGGATAGACAGGATGAAATCTACATGTTGGTAATGGTTTTTGAAAAATGTCTTCTGAATTATAATCCTCACAATCTGAATGTACAGCTACAGTATATCTGATCAAATATAACATAAACATGAAACATAGTCAGAAAAGTGAACTTAGTTTTTAAAGAGAAAGTAAACTTCCTCTGCAGACATTTACCTTAGGTAAGCCTATAATAAGGCTTACCTATAGGTAGTGTAAATATCTCCTAAATATGTACCGTTTAGGAGATATTTACATTACATGCAGCCAGTGACATTACTGGTGTATGCGCTCTGAAGGAACGGAGCCATTCCTTCTGAGCCCTGTGCCATGAATGTCATCACGGCTCTGGCCAATCACTCTGGGGAAAATGTCAGCTGCCTCAGCGGTGTGCGGGCGCCGCTGAGAGAGCTTTGTTCTAAGGTAAGTATTTCATAATGAGCCGGTATGCAGTACTAGCTCATTATGCCTTTGTCTTGCAGTTTTTTTTTTCGTTTTTTTTTTTTAAAGAGTTTTCAACCTCTTTAAGGATTGAAGTGGTTGGTCAGAATGCAAATACCTATCATAGGATGAGGTCTGTATTGACATAGAGTCCTTGCAAGGACTGTACCTGGGATGTTGGACACCGGCCAGGAACAGGGAAGGTATGTACAGACACTAACGAGTGCCTTACATAAAAGGGTAGGTTCTTTCTTTTCTTTTTCTTTTTTAAAATTGGATAATTTAATTTACAGAGCTTTACCCTGTATACACCGTGGACATTTGACACTGTGAAACCCTGAGTACATTGCATTGAGCATGTTGACGATTTGGATGGGCTCACAAGCAGAACATGTTTGTAAATGTCACTATATCAATGTAGATTAAATTTATTTGTTAATGGGTTTTGAGATATGTATTCTGAATTATTAATCTTCATAATATGAATGAATATCTGATATTTAATTAAATATCTGATAAAATAAGTGTAACATGAAACATGGTCAGAAAAGTGGATTTACTTTTTAAGAATTAAAGCGGTATTAAACTCAAATCCAAATATGTAAAATATTTCAGCTTACCAATCATTACATTAGTAGGCAGTGGTGGCTGCGTTAGTTTTTTTGTTTTTTTTTAGGTTTTGGTCCTCTGTTTTCACCTAGTGATCCTCCCCTACCCCTCAGCTAACTCCATCAGTCTCCTCATGCATCACGTATTTACTAACCTACATATCAGTTTGGATGTCACACCACTTCCTCAAACTCAGCCTGTCCAAAACTGAGCTCATAATATTTCCTCCCCCACGTTCCCCTTCCCCTGACTTCTCCATCAAAATAAACGGCTCAACTATCAACCTGTCCCCCCATGCTGGGGTGCTAGGTGTAATCCTGGACTCTAAACCATCCTTTTGGCCCCACATCCTATTACTGTCCAAAGCTTGCCACCTTAACCTCTGCAAGATCTCCAAAATACGCCCCTTCCTAACCAATGACACCACAAAGCTTCTAATTCACTCCTTGGTCATATCTCGCCTCGGCTTCTGCAACTCCCTCATTGGCGTACTTTACATAGGCTATGCTTCCTTCAGTCCCTCATGAATGCTGCTGCCAAATTCCTCCACCTTACCAACTGTGTCTGCTACCTCTCTGCTAATCCCTCCACTGGCTTCTGCTCACCCAACGGAATACATTCCAGATTCTAACAACTATCAAAGCCATCCACAACTCTCCCCCCAGCTACATCACTAAACTTGTCTCAAAATACCAACCAAATCGTTCTCTTCCTTCTTCCCAAGACCTCCTGCTCTCTAGCTCCCTTTTCACCTTCTCCCATGCTCACATCCAGAACTTCTCCAGAGCCTTTCCCATCCTCTTGAACTCCCTACCCCAAAAATTCAGTCACCTGGATAGGATCTCCAGTTATGGGATTGATAACTTCTCTGGCTGCAATTCTCATGCCAAGGGCAAAATTTGCAACTCTCTCCACATGAGTTTCCACAGGGATGGGAACACCTCCCACCACCATATATGCATCTCCTATAGTTTCTACCTGTAAAAGAAACAACAAACAAAGAAGTTGGTGGGATTTATATTTTTGTAAGGATGTACATTTTAGTGCATGGTATTTAATATCTACATTATTTTTGATAACGCAAAAGAAACCATAAAGACATCTTTATTTTACCATTGACAATTTTTAAATTATTATTGTGTCTTGTTTATCATAATAATCTTTCATATACAGTAGCTCACAAAAGTGAGTACACCCCTCACATTTTTGTAAATATTTTATTATATCTTTTGACAGCACTGAAGAAATGACACTTTGCTACAATGTAAAGTAGTGAGTGTACAGCTTGTATAACAGTGTAAATTAGCCGTCCCCTCAAAATATCTCAACACACAGCCATTAATGTCTAAAACGCTGGCAACAAAAGTGAGTACACCCCTAAGTGACAAGGGCCAAATTGGGCCCAATGTGTCAATATTTTGTGTGGCCACCATTATTTTCCAGCACTGCCTTAACCCTCTTGGGCATGGAGTTCACCAGAGCTTCACAGGTTGCCACTGGAGTCCTCTTCCACTCCTCAATGACGACATCTCAGAGCTGGTGGATGTTAGAGACCTTTCGCTCCTCCACCTTCTGTTTGAGGATGCCCCACAGATGCTCAATAAGGTTTAGGTCTGGAGACATGCTTGGCCAGTCCATCACCTTTACCCTCAGCTTCTTTAGTAAGGCAGTGGTCGCCTTGGAGGTATGTTTGGGGTCATTATCATGTTGGAATACTGCACTGCGGCCCAGCCTCCGAAGGGAGGGGATCATGCTCTGCTTCAGTATATCACAGTACATGTTGGCATTCATGGTTCCCTGAATGAACTGTAGCTCCCCAGTGCTGGCAGCACTCATGCAGCCCCAGACCATGACACTCCCACCACCATGCTTGACTCTAGGCAAGACACACTTGTCTTTGTACCCCTCCCCTGGTTGCCGCCACACGTGCTTGACACCATCTGAACCAAATAAGTTTATCTTGGGCTCATCAGACCACAGCACATTGTTCCAGTAAACCATGTCCTTAGTCTGCGTGTCTTCATCAAACTGTTTGTGGGCTTTCTTTCATCTTTAGAAGAGGCTTCATTCTGGGATGACAACCATGCAGACCAATATGATGCAGTGTGCAGCGTTTGGTCTGAGTACTGACAGGCTGACCCCCCCCCCCCCCCACCCCGTCAATGCTGGCAGCACTCATACGTCTATTTCCCAAAGACAACCTCTGGATATGAAGCTGAGCACGTACACTCTACTTCTTTGGTGGACCATGGCGGGGCCTGTTCTGAGTGGAACCTGTCCTGTTAAACAGGTGTGGTCTTGGCCACCATGCTGCAGCTCAGTTTCAGGGTCTAGGCAATATTCTTATAGCCTAGGCCATCTTTATGTAGGGCAATAATTCTTTTTTTCAGACCCTCAGAAATTTCTTTGTCATAAGGTACCATGTTGAACTTTCAGTGACCAGTATGAGAGAGTGAGAGCGATAACACCAAATTTACCACACCTGCTCACCATTCACACCTGAGACCTTGTAACACTAACGAGTCACATGACACCGGGGAGGGAAAATGGCTAATTGGGCCCAATTTGGACATTTTCATTTAGGGGTGTACTCACTTTTGTTGCCAGCAGTTTAGGCATTAATGGCTGTGTGTTGAGTTATTTTGAGGGGACAGCAAATTTACATTGTTATACAAGCTGTATACTGAATACTTTACATTGTAGCAAAGTATCATTTCTTCAGTGTTGTCACATGAAAAGATAGAATACAATATTTACAAAAATGTGAGGGGTGTACTCAATTTTGTGAGATACTGTATATTTAAAAGGAAACCAATGCTTCAGTGTTTGGGGCACACATGCATGGTCCTCTTGCCCTCCCATAATGCAATGCTCAGTGCCTGAGTGGCCATTTGCCAGATAGAGTTCATCTGTGGATTGGAGTATTTTTACAAATATTAATCATAGGATCTTTGCAAGGACTGTAATAGGATGTGGGGCACCAGACAGGATCTGTGCCTTTTGAACAGAAGTGTAGGTTCTTTCTTTTTTCCTTTTTTTTATTTTATTTTTTAAAATTGGTTCATTTAAATTATGAAGTTGTACCTTGTATACATCATGGACATTTGTAAGATGGTCAAACCTTGAGTACATGGCATTGAGCATGTTGACAATTTGGATGGGCTCACAAGCAGAACATATGTTTGTAAATGTCACTACATCACTGAAGAGTATTGTACAAGTTGGAAATTCTCCTGCAGGGATAAATAATCAGTTAGTATACATCAAGACATATACACTATATTACCAAAAGGATTAGAACGCCTGCCTTTACATGCACATAAACTTTAATGGCATCCCAGTCTTAGTCCGTAGGGTTCAATATTGAGTTGGCCCACCTTTTGCAGCTATACCAGCTTCAACTCTTCTTGGAAGGCTGTCCACACGATTTAGGAGTGTGTCTATGGGAATGTTTGACTATACTTCCAGAAGCGCATTTGTGAGGTCAGGTACTAATGTTGGATGAAAAGGCCTTGATCGCAGTCTCCACTTTAATTCATCCCAAAGGTGTTCTATCAGGTTGAGGTTAGGACTGTTCAAGCCAGTCAAGTTCCTTCACCCCAAACTCACTCATCCATGTCTTTATGAACCTTGCTTTGTGCACTGGTCCAAATCATTTGGTGGAGGGGGGATTATGGTGTGGGGTTGTATTTCAGGGATTGGGCTTAGCCCCTTAGTTCCAGTGAAGGGAACTCCAAAGGCATCAGCATACCAAGATATTTTGGACAATTTCATGCTCCCAACTTTGTGGGAACAGTTTTGGGATGGCCCCTTCCTGTTCCAACATGACTGCGCACCAGTGCACAAACAAGATCCATAAAGGCATGGATGAGCGCGTTTGGGATGGAGGAACTTGACTGGTCTGCATAGAGTCCTGACCTCCACCCGTAAGAACTCCTTTGAGATTAATTCGAGTGGAGCCAGAGACTGCGAGCCAGGCGTTCTCGTCCACATCAGTGCCGGACCTCAAAAATGCGCTCCTGGAAGAATGGTCAAACATTCCCATAGACACACTCCTAAACCTTGTGGACAGCCTTCCTAGAAGAGTTGAAGCTGCTATAGCTGCAAACGGTGGGCCAACTCAATTTTGAACCCTACAGACAAGGACTGGAATGCCATTAAAGTTCATGTGTGTGGCGGCCCAATATTTTTGGTAATATAGTGTAGCTATAGAGGGGTGCTAAGGGAGAATCTGGTCCTGTGCTCATTAGATGAATGGACAACTGATTTAGAAAATAAATGTGGTTCTTTTTTTTCTATTCTGTTTGAGTCTCTAGTAAGTATGTAAGGTTTAAAAAAAAAGTTGCACATGGAAGGGCAAAGCTGTGGACAATTTGGTTGTTGTGTAGGCTGGTCGGTAAGCGTGCTGGGAATCTCTTGTTTATTTGTGAGGGTTCCACAAAATCCTGGTTGAGAATGGCTGTTCTAGGTCTTTTTCCCTGATAGAGTAATGAAGGAAATGTATTACTATAACCATATCATATGCATTTACTGTATTTGTGTTTGTTAAAGCAGAGTTCCACCCAAAAGTGGAACTTCCGCTTTAAGGACTCCTGACCCCCTGACATGCCACATTTGGCATGTCATTTTTTTGGGGGGGGAGCGGGTACCTAGTTTTGAAAGGTACCCAGCTCCAACTTCCGCTCATGGTACCACGGCGCAGAGCGGAAGTTCTCCTCTCCCCCCTCCCTCCCTGCAATCTTCTGGGACACATCACAGGTCCCAGAAGATTGCCCAGCCATTCAGATTGTGCAGCATGACTCGCGCATGCTCAGTGCGCACCCGGCTGTGATGCAGCAAGTTGTTACATCTGGGTGCCCACACTTGCAATGCTGGTGCCTCGGAGAGGAGAAGGAGATAAGCGAGGCTTAGGGCGACTGCATCGCTGGCCCGTGGGACAGGTGAGTGTCTGTTTATTAAAAGTCACCAGCTACACTTTAAATGCATGTTAATGCTCATTTTTGTTACTGGGGAATGCAAACTCAGGGAGCAACATTTCAAAATATAGATTTTATATGCTTCACATGTGCTAAAATTATACATAAATGCTTGATACATATAGTTTTCTGCATTTGCCATCTAAATCGTCCCGCTTAACATGCAGTGGCACACAAAAATGTTACAAGTTGTAGTTTTAATTAACCAGCCTGAGTTGCAGCTTCACATGTGAACTAGGCCCATAGTAATAAAGGAGATATCTACTTGCTCTGTGTTTTAAACTAGTTGCATGCTTTAAATGCGTTTTACGGAAGGAAAACAAGCAAGTGTGAACAGACCCTAAGAAAAGATTTGAGAACTTCTGCTCTGGAGAGGCAGGACTAACTATTGTGTGTGGCAAAATCACTTTTTTCAATTAAATGTTAGCATTGTTTGTAATATTAAAGAGGATAAGACAAGACAAAGATAAATTATTAAAGTAAATACCTGCTTGGACTTTCTTGCCTTCCTTTAGCTGATTGGCTACATGAGGCGGAAGCATGGCATATAGCAAGGTCTCTGTCTTCTTCTTCTCGATCTCCAGGTTCTTAGACAGGATGCGTAACTCTTCCTTCTTCTTCTCCAGCTGGTTGGTCAGTTCTATCTCAGCCAGTCTCTGGTGGTTCAGTAGGATCAAGTCCCTGGTTACATCATGTTTTGCTATATCAGAAATGTGCATTTTTCTCTCTTCTAGTTCCTGTAGGCTGCGTAGCTTTGGAGAACACATGTAGATCATGCATTGTATGGATTCCATCCAAATCATGTACCCTTGTAAAATGTTAGATTGGAAATTGAAAGGTTTAGAGCAGTTAAATGGTCAATAAACATCTAATTGGTGACGGTATACTGAGGATCTTTGATCTAAATCCCTGGACATTTCATGATTTTCGTGTGACATTAATTCAAGTGCAGGCAGTGCTTGCAGCAATATTTTGCAAAACATTTTCCCTGTGTGGTGAATGAACACCTACTGATCAAATATGGCACCAAGGTTGTGTGCATAGACTCTGCAATGCTTGAGGAGGATTTTCAACTCAAAGTGTTCTCAGTTTTTGCCGTTTAAGATTACCTAGTACCTGGTCTGTTAATTTAATAATTCTACCTCATCTTCAGGGTCTAAATAGCATTGAATGCTGGTGAAAAGTTGGGAATGCTCAGACCCGATCCCTTATGTATTAGTCCACAGGGAGGAACACTTCCGTTTTGTTTTATAGTAAGCTGCAAAGAGTGAGGGTTAACTGATAATGCTAGTTGTCTTGTTCTATAAAGCAGGTATAAAAAATTACACAATGCAGAAAAATTGCAATAATGCAGCCCTACTACCCAAGTTACTTGCAGATATAAGATGATAGTCATCCAGTCCTACAGAAATTGAGGAAATAAGGGACATCTGTGTCCTTTCAGCAGACCTAACTTTGGTAGAAGGTTCTTGCGTAGGTGGATTTTATTTTCAACCAACAGTATTAGTGTAAAGTTTATAGATCCATATGCTTGCAAAAGACAAGTGTATATAAAACGTTCTTCTCAGGGGGATGGGGCAATATCTACTGAAATCTGGCCAACATCTTCTGGCCAACTTGAATAATCATAAATTATATTTTTATATATATACTATTTATTTGTTTAATGTGATTTGTATAAGAAGCAGTGGTATCCGAATAAAGTATTACAAAAACAAAGCAACTCTGTATACATATACGTACACAACAGTACATACCTCTGAGTTTCAACATTGGTTGCTTCTTCCAGGATTCTGGCATCATTTCCTGCTTTGTTCTCAAAACAAACTGACTGTTGGTAAAAGTCTGAATGTTGGCAATGGTAAACGTGACTTGTGGATGCACAATTGTGAAATATTCATCCAGCCTGATGTCCATTGTCTGTATTCCAGGGACATATTTCTGTATGTTCACTCCAGCCTGTTTTACCCTTAGCTATACCATGAAAAGATAACACCATATAGACTGTTTTAGTAAGGATGAAGGCATCATTGTCATCAGAGGCCCAACATTTAAAGAGATCAAATTGCAGATCTGCCTAATGGCTTGAAGGATTATATGCCTAAAAGTGCATTAAACACTTGTAGGCTCGGGCTTAGGGATGCTGGCTTAGAGATGTAGCACTAAACCACAACATTTTCTAATTGCAGTGAATTTTTTCTTGATACTTGCCTTTTTTTGTCTATCACTGGTAAATCTACTCCTTTTCAGAGGTGAATGGGCTGTTGGGAGGCATCACAGAAATAAAGCTGGCCATTCAGAATTTCTGAAAAATCATTAATTTTAGACATTCTTTCTTGCCATCAATGGGCTTGATTTATTAAAGGCAAATAGGGTGTTCTCTTTGCAACGAAGTTGCACTTTACACGGGAATATTCCCCAGAACTTAGTGAATGCGGTAAAATGCCACTTTGTAAAATTCATCCAATCATGTGGGAAAAAAAACTACGTTTTTGCTTGAACGTGATTAGATTGAAGTGAGCACTTCACCTCATTCACTAAGCTCCGGGGTAAATTCCCACACAAAGTGAAACTGCCTTTGCAAAGTGAACAGTCTACTTCCCTTTAGTAAATCAACCTCACTGAGTCAACTTCGTCCCAAAGCCCTTAAAATTTCATCCAGACCTGCTATTTGAATTAAATCTCAGACCTATTAAACAGGTTTCCTTACAATATGTATGGACTTTTTTCTTAACAAAAACCACATTCACAGTTAGAATTTTGTTTATTGGAAAAAAAATTTCCATCCTGTGTTTTTTACATTTTCTCATCACTATGGTCAAAAACAAACCTTAATTTGACCCTGCTAACCTTTACAAAATCGAATGAACATTGCAAAAAGCTACATGTCAAAACAGATGAAGCCAGCACAAAAGGCACATAAATTCTAATAACAAGCCTGCACAGTTGGTCACAGACATAAGTTTCCATTAGCCTGCAGGATTTCCAAAAATAAAGAATAAAGTTGGCCATACATGGATGGAAATTCTGGTGGTCCTAATTGCATGCATGGGCAGGCTGATTGTACAGAAGCTGATCGACTTCTGTACAACCAGCCTGTCAGATAAATGCCTCTCGATCAGCACCACCAGCTATAGCAGGCAGTGCTGACCAGTGTATTCTGATGGATGGGAAGTTTTCCCACAGTCAGAATACAGTAGCTCAGTGGTAGGATTCCCCCATCCACCTCGAATGTGTGGATGGGGGAATTGGGTCATTTTTTTCGTTCAACCTGCTGGTTAAACATCTATTGGCTGCTTTAGCTCCTTGAATTTGATTTTGTGCTTGGTAACAGGTAAACTAGGTAAATCTTTCCAATGAACATCAATTTACCGAATGGTATTTGTTCTTTACCTAAAGAATAAGACCTTATTTTGTGGATTTGTGTTTGGTGACAGGTAAAACTTTCTACGAAAATACATTTTACAAGAAAGTATTTTGTTCGTCCTTGCCATCATACTTAGTTAAGGAGTTGTTGGGATTTTCTGAGTGTCACCTCCTAACATCAGTATTTATAAAGAAGTATGACTGTCAATCAGAAGTGGGGCATTGGTGTAATGGTTCCTTGGGGAACACACATTGAGGAATTTCTTTTGGGTATCCAAGAGTGTGCTCGTAAGTTTTTCATTTATAAAAAATTTGTCTATGCATTGCTTAACTCATGCGAAGTATACATATTCTTTCTTCCATGTTTTGGCAATGGTTTGTTTGGCTAGGTTATAAGATATTTCAACCAGTGCCAGTACATTTGTTGCACAATGGTGCTTACTGACCTAAACTGTTAATGAACAAGAGACAATTATACTAGTGATGCTACATGATTACATGTCTAGATTATTGGGCGATTTAGATTATTTTAGAACCTTCACCTCAAACTTGGCAATCATCCCATATTCCAAATCTGGTAAAAAAAAATAGCTGCCTGTGCCCCAACCTATACCAGCTCCAACTGCACATGGTTGGCTCAGATTAGTGTATTAGCACAGTGCTCTCCTAGTCTACCTAAATAAATAAAAAATAGTTTTTTGCTTTTACCTCTTTATCAAACACAATATGGAAAGGAAATTCATTACAAAATGCCTTCTCATCCATCCACAATCTGTCTGGATATACTGGTTGGAAAGTGTTTAGCAAACTTCCTGAAGAGAAGTAAGCAAAAAGGAAATAATTCATAAAAAAATGATTTTTACTGTAAAAAAAAAAAAAGTCTGCATTTTTTAAATATTTTTTTTTAAATGAGATATTTATGTTAATGTAATCAGTATAATGTTCTTCCTTAGTAGCCTACATTGTGTTTGCATCTTACAATTTAATATAAATTTTTTTTGCCTGCCCTGACAGAGAGAAATACACTTGCTATGTATCATGTTATTAATTTATTCTTAGCTGTTATACAATATTTACTTTAAGCTGCCTACAGATGTAGACGCAAGGAGACAATTATTTATGCATGCATGATCTGACTATCATTGGGTTAACTTATCTTCAGAGTACTACATAAGCTTGTAATGTGGTCTCTGCTGACCCCACAGTCATCAAAGAACTAGTGAGCCAGGAACAGGAAGCTGCTGCAAATTTATTGAGAAAAACAAAAGCAAACATTGCAATTTTATAACGTAATTACTATCCCCCAGAAGCATCAGAGGCCTCCCACAAATTTGCACCATGTTGTTGGTGTCTGTCACACGGACATCCTCTAGGGTAGAATGTATAAAAAATACCTTCATTTAAAAAATGTATACTTATGAAAGGGAGGATCAACTAATCTAAACGCTGAGCTTTCAGTAGAAACTATATGTACATATAATTTAAGACTGCCATACTTCTAAAGATTTTTAAATCTCTTGAGGTATTTCTTATGTAGCATCAGTGTTAGGTTCATAGGTAATGTTGATAGATGTGAGCTGGGTGCAGTAAGAGATCATACAAACTGCAGGTCACCAACCTCTTCCGAACATGACCACATTCCTTATGGTATTCCAATGGGACTTCTTTACAGGACAGCAAGATAATATCTTATTTACATCCGTACTTGTTTCTGTATCCTTATGATCCTGTTAATGTAAAAAAAAAAAAAAAAAAAAAGAATAGGCAGCTGTGTAATATTGTAAAACATTGCCCAACATTAGAAATATTAACCACTTGCTGACTAGCCGCCGCAGTTGTACTGCAACAAAATGGCACGGCTGGGTGGAACTGTTATGTTACGTCGCTTCGCCGCTGCTCGCCCCCCGGAGCCGATGTGAGTGCCTAGCGGTCACCGTCAGGCTCCCACGATCGCTGCTGACACACCGAGAACCAGGATCTGTGTGTGTAAACACAGTTTTCGGTTCTCTGAGGGGAGAAGAGACAGATCGTCTGTTCATACAGAGTATGAACAGCGATCTGTCATCTCCCCTACACAGTCCATCCCTCCTTCAGTTAGAACACACACTAGGGAACACAATTAACCCCTTGATCGCCCCCTAGTGTTAACCCCTTCCCTGCCAGTGACATTTTTTACAGTAATCAGTGCATTTTTATAGCACTGATCGCTGTATAATGCCAATGGTCCCAAAAATGTGTCAAAAGTGTCCGATGTGTCCGCCATAATGTCGCAGTCCCGATAAAAATCGCAGATTGCCGTCGTTACTTGTAAAAAAAAAAAAAATAATAAAAATGAAATAACACTATCCCCTATTTTGTAGACGCTATAACTTTTGCTCAAACCAATCAATACACCCTTTTGTGATTTTTTTTTTTTTTACCAAAAATATGTAGAATAAATATCAGCCTAAACTGAGGGAAAAAAATTTTTTTTATATATATATATTTTGGGGGATATTTATTATAGCAAAAAGTAAAACTAATTGCGTTTTTTTTCAAAATTGTCGCTCTTTTTTTGTTTTTAGCGCAAAAAATAAAAACTGAAGAGGTGATCAAATACCACCAAAAGAAAGCTCTGTTTGTGGGAAAAAAAGGACGTCAATTTTGTTTGGGTGCAACGTCGCAGAACCATGCAATTGTCAGTTAAAGCGACGCAGTGCCGAATTGCAAAAAGTGTTCTGGTCAGGAAGGGGGTAAAATCCTCCGGGGCTGAAGCGGTTAAATACAGTAATTTCCTATAAACTCATGTTCTATAAGGTTCTTCAAGCACATTTCTCAAGTAGCTGCCCAGTTATGAAAAGTAAAGTGCAAAAATGGTCAGAGCTTTAAAAGTACATACCTCAAAATTTGATTTGCAATAACAGGATCTTAAGCTCTTGGTAAGCATCAAAACCACAGACATTTAAGAGACGCTGTGGCCTCCTTTCTTAAAGTGACAGATATCAGTAAAATTTTGAGGTCTTTACCCATTGGTGTGATGGCCATTTTTGTACCTTGGATTTCACGGTATTACTGTTGGAAGTGCACCCTCCCAAAAGCATCTAAAGGTGCTGTGCAAGATGTATTTTTATTCAGGTTGTAAAAACTGCCAGCTCCCTTAATATGACTCTTGGCATTAATGTAATCCTAAATTACGATGGCCATGAGTGACCCAGTTTTTGCAAGAAATGCCTTTGAATCAAGTATCACAATGGATGGACAACTATCTAGACATTGGAGGGTTCAGAGCAACAATGAGTATTAATGAGTCTTTTAAGGACTCATGACAAAACACTAAGATTTTCTAATGTTTGTCTAGATCAGTGTTTCTCAACTCCAGTCCTCAAGGCGCACCAACAGGTCATGTTTTCAGGATTTCCACTATTTTGCACAGGTGATTTGATCAGTTTCACTGCCTTAGTAATTACCACAGCCATTTCATTTGAGGGAAATCCTGAAAAAATGACCTGTTGGTGCACCTTGAGGACTGGAGTTGAGAAACACTGGTCTAGAATTAAGGTACTAACTAAGGTAAAAAGGGAGCACCATGTGTTCAAATTACAAAGTTAATCTGGTTGAAAAAAGACATAAATCCATCCAGTTCAACCCACAGGGGAAAAAAAAACCACTAACACAAATTAACTGAAAAAAAAAACTACAGCTGGTTGCTGTGCTTTTATGGTGAGCAAGAAATCGCAAATGCCTCACCATCCTATCCATTGTCATAAATGAAACATCTCCCTATCTGTGTCCATTTCAAAATCTCTATTTGCATATCCACAGAAAAATGACTCTTTGCAGTGCCAAGGCTTTACTCATTGCATTATGGGATGAGTTAATTGGACATGTATCTCATTGCTGAAGAAAAGTTGACATGCTGTAAGCCAGTGGACATCAACCCTGTCCTTGGGGCCCATTAACAGGCCAGGTTTGCAAGATAACTGAAATACATCGCAGGTGATATCATTTGCTGCTCAGTGATTGCAGTATTCTAGTCTGCATCTCCCCAAGGTAATACATAAAACCTGGCCTGTTAGTGGGCCCTGAGGACAGGGTTGATGACCACTACTGTAAGCTACTGGAATTACATCATAGTTTGTATGATTTAAGCCTACCACAGGTTTACATTAATATTAGTCTTACTGTTAGATAGTAAAACCCTGTATCCACAACTCAAAAAGTGTTATTCCCCCTAAACATGGACGGATTTTCCAACGGAAAATGTTCGATGTGAGCTTGTTGTCGGAAATCCCAACCGTGTGTAGGCTCCATGGGACATTTTTCATCGGAATTTCCGTCACACAAAATTTGAGATCTGGTTCTCAAATTTTCCGACAACAAATTCCGTTCGTAAATTCCGATCGTGTGTACACAATTCCGACACACAAAGTTCCACGCATGCTCGGAATCAAGCAGAAGAGCCGCACTGGCTATTGAAGTTCATTTTTCTCGGCTCATCGTACGTGTTGTACGTCACCGCGTTCTTGACATTCGGAATTTCTGTCAAGTTTGGGGGGCCGTGTGTATGCAAGACAAGTTTGAGCAAACATCTGTCGGAAAAAAAACATGGATTTTGTTGTCGGAATGTCCGATCGTGTGTATGCGGCATTAGTCAATTGTTAAGACCACTTTAAAAATGTTGTGTGTTTTTTTTTTAAATAAAATCTAATACATCTGTGGTGAAAATTGGTACCTGATCTTGAAGAAAGCTATTTTTTTCCTCTGTATTTTGCCTCTGCCTTATTGTTTTCTTCTGACCTTCTGTATTCTGGAGAATTTCAAATATAACATGTTCACGCTTCCCAGTGCGATCCTTCTCCTTTGTGTGATAGACAATGCTCATGGTTATTTCGCTGTTAAAGAAATCTTTTGCCACAGATTCTATTATCCCTGTGAGAGCAGGTGAAACAATCAGGGTTATTGAAACAGTAGGAGATAAAAGTTCAACAGAAATGACAGAAAACCCTGTTCAGTCAGATGGATATTGTACTAGAAACCATCATTTTCATAGTCTTACCTCCACTTATCTAATAAAGGACTTTGGAGGGGGCCTTAATATACCGTGCAGTCTAATGCCGCATACACACGAGCGGACTTTCCGGCATACTTGGTCCGGCGTACCGGAGTCCGTCGGACAATTCGATCGTGTGTGGGCTCCAGCGGACTTTTTTTTCTCAAAAGTTTGACGGACTTAGATTTGAAACATGTTTCAAATCTGTCCGACGGACTCGAGTCCGGTCAAAAAGTCCGCTCGTCTGTATGCTAGTCTGACGGACAAAAAACGACGCTAGGGCAGCTATTGGCTACTGGCTATGAACCTTGGTTTAGTCCGGTCGTACGTCATCACGTACAAATCCGTCAGACTTTGGTTGATCGTGTGTAGGCAAGTCAGTTCATTTGGAAAGTCCGTCGAAAAGTCCGCCGGACAAAGTCTGCCATAAAGTCCGGTCGTGTGTACGTGGCATAACAGTCACCAATTAAAGTGATATTAAAGTCAGATTTTTTTTTATTTTTTTTCTAGCAGTGTATGGCCAGCATAAGACTCAATAATCAGCGCTGAGTAACACAAATGGTCTTACATTTCCCTTTCTTCTTTCTTTCTGTACAAGGACATTTGTGTAACTGTTATGCCGCGTACCCACAATCTGACATTCTGACCACAAAATCCGTCTGATTTTTTCCGATGGATTTTGTGCCAAACTTGTCTTGCATACACACGGTCGCACAAAGTTATCAGAAAATCCAATCGTTCTGAACGCGGTGACATAAAACACGTACATCGGGACTATAAACAGGGCAGTAGCCAATAGCTTTCATCTCTTTATTTATTCTGAGCATGCGTGGCACTTTGTGCGTCCGATTTGTGTACACACGTTCAGAATTTAAACGATCAGATTTTGTTGTCGGAAAATTTTATGTCCTGCTCTCAAACTTTGTGCGTCGGAAATTCCGACAGAAAAAGTCAGATGGAGCCCACACACGATCGGAATTTCCGACAACACAATCCGATCGCACTTTTTCCGTCGGAAAATCCAACCGTGTGTACAGGGCATTAGAGTGCTAGAGTGTGAATTCAGGAATTGGATTTACACTTTATGTGTGTGAATAAACCTGAAGTTGGCACTAGCTAAAGAAAAATACAGTTGAATGGATGTGCTGGTACCTCTCCTAATGATATCAAAGGGCCAAGTGCAGATGGTCCACAAACTCTGTTACACTATTTTTTAAAAGTGTGCTTAGATTAACAGATTCAGACATATAGTAATGTGCAAACGTTTTAGGCAGGTGTGAAGAAATACTGTAAAGTAAGAATACTTTCGAAAATATATTTTTATATTGTTTATTTTTATCAACTTACAAAATGCAAAGTGAGCGAGCAGAGGAAAAATCTAAATCAAATCAACATTTGGTTTGACTACCCTTTGGCTTTAAACCAACATCAATTATTACACTTGCACACTTTGTACACTTGCACAAAGTCAGTGATTTTGTAGGATTAGAGTTAGGTGTATGATTGACCATTTATACCAAGCAGGTTCTAATGACCATCAATTTCATATGTAAGTTGAAACAGTCATCACCTGAAACAGAAACAGCTGTGTAGAAGGCCAAAACTGGGTGAGCAACAGCCAAACTCCACTGCTACTAACGTGAGGTTGTGAAAGACTTTCAGGGAAATTGCCAAAGAACTGGCAAACCTACCAGCACTCATCATGGTCACGCCAGTCGGATTCCCGCACGCATGCGCGCACACAGATGCACAACGGCGCGAGCGGGTGCATGCAGATGCGCGCGCACAACATAAACCTACCACTGACACATGCAGATTGCTTGATTATATTCAGCTTCTCGTATCTCCTGTGTTCTGTGTATTCTGATCCTTGGACCTCCCACTACTGACCCGGCTTGTTGTTACCCGCTTATCCTGATCTCCTGGCTTGACCCTTGGCCTGCAACCTGACTCTGCTCCTGCTTGTTACCTCGCGATTTACCTCAGCTTGGCTGACAACTCTGCTATCTCCTATCTACTGTGTATGACCCCGGCTTGTTTCAGTTCTGTTATCCAAACCAATCACTAACTGATCCACCGTGTATGACTCCTGGCCTGGCTCCTGACTCCATTCCTGCTTCACTCTGCTGTCTTATACCTTGGACACCACCTAAGGCTCCAGCCACTCTCTGGTGACCAGCTCACCCAACGACAGTAACCGACAAACCGTGTGTCAGGGTTGGGCTCAGCCCTGCCTTCTCTGAGCTGGCCGTTCAGCTGTCGGCTAATTGCCAGCTCCTATCTCTCCACAGCGGCTCACCTGCTGATGATATCCTGCTCGTCAGTCTTGCTTACTTAAGCTGTCCAGCCCAGATGATCTCTGCCTTCACCTTGGTTAACATCACAGTGACTTTCTCCTGCGCTCCTTTTAAAGACTTGCTTGTCTGGCATTCCTTCTGGCTCCAGATCCTGCTTGCTGTTCCACTATGCTGTTTCCTGGCTTCCTGACTTTCTGGCTTGTCTGACTATCCATTCCGGTTACCGAACTTTGGCTATGTTTTGACTACGTTTGTTTTATTTACTTTTATTATTAAACAAGTGTGATTTAACTGTACTTCTGTCTCGGTCTGATTCATGGTTACTGATAGTAAGCGAAGGCCATGAATTCAGAAGATGCAGTCAATCCACTTGTTGGTAATATTTTTTCCAGATTGGATGAGCAGGATCACCGCATGGATCAGTTTGCCATGGCATTACAATTGCTCCTGAGTTGCACAGCTCACCTGGAATCTCCCAATGTGGCTGCTGTGGTACAACCTGTGTTGCAGGCCATCCATGCTGCTGCTCCAGTTTCTGTGCAGGCACCCGCCTTGAGTATTACCTCTGTAAGAGGTATGTCTGGTTCTGCTCCACTTCCCCAGCGATTAAGGGGTTATTCAGTCCAATGCAGAGGGTTTCTCAAAGTTGAGATATACTTTGAGATGCTGCCCCAGGCGTTTCCCACGGACAGAAGCAAAGTAGGTTTTGTGATATCTTTGCTTTCTGAGAGAGCTTTGGCCTGGGCAAACCCTTTATGGGAGATGCAAAAACCCATTGTCCTGAGTTACCTATAGTTTGTGGCTTCTTTGAAAAGGGTATTTGACGTTCCCGGATACTCCGCTTCTGCTGCCAAGTGCCTCATGTCCATCAAACAGAGTACGAGAACTGTTACCAATTACGCCATTGAATTCCGTACTCTGGCAGCAGAGGTTGCTTGGATCAATGAGGCCCTCGGGCTGCTTTTTTTCAGGGTCTATCAGATACCATCAAGAATGAGCTAGCAGCCCGAGATATACCCACTGAGCTGGAGAAGTTGATCACGTTTGCCATCCTCATTGACTCCAGATTCAGAGAAAGACTCTCTCTTAAGGAGCGCTTGCCGAAGCCTCCTGTACATTTGTCTTCGAGCTTTGCAGTCCCACCCTTGCCTCCCTCAACTCCCATGCCTCCTGGTACCGAGTCGGTCAGTGAAGGTGAACCCATGCACTTGGGCTTCATGTGTCTCTCTGCATATGAGAGAGCTCTTAGGAGGAGGGAGAGATTGTGCCTTTATTGTGGACAGGCAGGTCACTTTTTAAGGTCTTGTCCTACCCGTCCAGGGAACGCCAGAACCTTGAGGTCCTATCACGGACAGACTTAGGTGACGTTATTTCGTCCCCAGTTATCCAGAAGGCCAAGCCCCTGGTTCCGGTTACCCTTTCTTGGCCTGAGTCATCCGTCGAGATACAGGCTCTAATCGACTCTGGGGCTGCAGGCCTGTTCATTGATGCTGCCTTTGTATCGAAGCACTCGATTCCGCTGCAGCTGCATGACACTCCATTTGCCATTGAGGCTCTTGACGGAAGACCTCTACAGCTTGCCCATGTGACTCATGAGACTGTTCCGTTGTCCATGGCCATAGAGGCTCTTCACCATGAGATAATCCAGTTCCAAGTTATTTCCTTACCTAAGGTTATCCTTGGTTACAGAGGCACAACCCTTTTTTTTTTTTTTTTGTAATTCTTTATTTTTCATAGAAAGTGTGTATAACAATCAACATAGCCAGCATAGGTACATAACAAAAGTGTCAGATAGAAAATTCAGACAAGATTACAGGGCGAGGTCAACAAATTAGATTCTCTGACTTGCACCGTGTGTAAGGCACATGAGGGGAGGACCCCAGTAAAACAATACAAACAGTGCACGAGGCCGTGGAGACACCCCGACAGTTATTTACTTGACCTGGAGCTGGTGATAGCACATACCAAGTTATGTAACACTACAACATTATGTATATTTTAAAGTTGTTTGGGGAATTAAGCAACCCGAAGAACTGGTGGGCCCAAACATGAGATGTGGAAATGTAATGCATCTTAAGATTTTCACAGTATCTGATCAGATAACCCATGAGTGGGAAAGAATTACGAAAAAGGGGTGTGGATCAGGGGGGAGGAGAAGAGGTAAAGAAACAGATAACCCCAAAAGTGAGAAAGGGATAGGGACCGGAAGAGAAGGAGGGAAGGCGAGGGGGGAGGGTGGGGAGAGGCAAAGTGGGTGGCGAAAACTAGAAACAGGAAATGGAGGAGTAGAGTAAAGTAGGATAGGGTAGGGTAGTGTAATGCCCTCTGTCTAGGGGGTGGGACCGGCTCATTGGGTCAGTTAGTCTGTGCCATCTCTTGGAGATAGGCGTCTGTTTAAATAAATCGTTGCCAGGGTCTCCAGGTCTCCCGGAAGGCCTCCTCTCTATTGTGCAAGGTGGCAGTGAGATCCTCCATGTATCTTAGTTCATTCACTTTAGAAAACCACAGGGACTTTGCCGGCGGGTTCTCCGATCTCTAGCGGAGGGGGACATGCCTTGGCAGCATTCAGTAGCTGAATGGTGAGGGAGGTCTTGTATTTCTTGATGGGTTGTTCCAATAGGTGAAGCACACAGGCCGCTGTGTTCCCCTCCAGAGAGACATTGGTCAGGTGCCTAATTGTACAAGCCACCTCGAGCCAGAACGGGGTCAGTCTGAGACATGCCCAAAAAACATGTAGCATCGTCCCCTCTGCCGTGCCACAGCACCAACAGAGGTTAGACACCTGTGGGAAGAAATGGTGTAGAGTGGTGGGTTCTCTATACCAGCGAGTCGTTATTTTATAGCAGGTCTCTTGGACCCTGGTGACTATAGAAGATTTCTGGGCAAAGTGGAGTATCTTCTTCCTCTGGGTGTCAGTGAATTGGGTTCCGAGTTCCTCCTCCCACTTGGAGAGAAACGGGGGAACAAACCCATGCGCTGGTTGGGTCAGGGAGGAGTAGTTAACAACCCCTCTTTTGATTGGTTCCGTGCTGAAGTTCTCTGCTTGTCACCACAATGCAGTAAGACATGCTTCCAGAAGTTGCCAAGGTCCTGTGCACCTCTTCACTCTCCTTCCTGCCGGAGGAGTACTGCGATTTTAGCAATGTCTTTGACAAAGGTCAAGCCGGTAGTTTGCCTCCACACCGGTTGTATGATTGGGCAATTAACGTTCAACCTAGTGCCATACCCCCTCATGGAGGATAAGGCCATGGAGGTGTATGTTGCAGACGCACTTTCTCGAGGTTTAATTTGCAAATCCTTGTCTCTTGCTGGTGCGGGTTTCTTCTTTTTGAAGAAGAGGAGTGGTGAACTGAGATCTTGTATTGATTATAGGGGTCTCAATCATTTCACGATTAGGAATGCTTATCCGATTCCATTGATTACAGAGTTATTTGACCGCCTCAAGGGAGCAACGGTTTTCACAAAGCTTGATTTGAGAGGGGCATAAGAGGTTTAAGGAGGGCGACGAGTGGAAAACTGCGTTTAATACCAGAACAGACTATTATGAGTAACTCGTAATGCCATTTGGCCTTTGTAACGCTCTGGCAGTTTTCCAGGAATTTATTAACAATATTCTCCGAGATTTGTTGCAGTTATGTGTGGTGGTTTATCTTGACAATATCCTCATATTTTCCAAGTCCCTGGAGAGCCACCACACAGATGTCTGCCGTGTGCTTCAAAAACGAAGAGAGAACAATCTCTATTGTAAAATGGAGAAGTGCAAATTCCATCGTGAACAGGTTAAATTCCTGGGTTATGTCATTTCCACTGCTGATTTTTCGATGGACCCAGAGAAACTTTCAGCAGTCCGACAGTGGCCCCGACCCATGGGTTTACGTTCTCTGCAGCGTTTTCTTGGCTTTTCCAACTATTATTTTAAGTTTATTCGTAACTTTTCGTCTCTGGTCAAGCCCTTGACTGATATGACCAGGATATGATCATGTGTTTATTGAGGGAGAAAAGAATCAAAGTGGGACAAACAAATAGAAAATAATATTGGAGGATAAAATGGTACACAACAGTAGGGAACAACCCATGGTCATGATAATGGAGTATAACCTCCAACACAAACAAGTTGAGAGGATAATATATAAATTTTGGAACGTGTTAAAGAATGATAAAATCTTAAAAAATATAGTCCCAGAGAAACCAAAATTTATTTATAAAAGGGCTCCCAATTTAAGAGATAAATTAGTCAAAAATGTAGTGGATCTACCTATAACTAATGCCGCATACACACAACTGGACTTTCCATCAGAGTAGACTCTGACGGTCTTTCTGACGGAGTTCCGCTGAAACGGACTTGCCTACACATGATTACACCAAAGTCCGTTCGTTTAGAATGCGATGACGTACGACAGGACTAGAAAAAGGAAGTTCAGTAGCCAAAAGCTGCCCTAGCGTCGTTTTTGGTCCGTCGGACTAGCATGCAGACGAACGGTTTTCCCAATAGGATTTGAGTCCATCTGAAAGATTTGAAACATGTTCTATTTCTAGGTCCGTCAGAATTTTAGAAAGAAAAAGTCTGATGAAGCCCACACACGATCGGAATGTCGGACGGAATTATTCCATCAGACCTTTTCTGACGGAAAGTCTGGTCGTGTGTACGCGGCATAAGAAGGTGACTATTTTTGATGGTAAAGGTTTTTATGCCTGTGGCAGATGCTACAGCTGCAAGGCACTTGCTCACAATACAAGGAAAAGGGATACATTTGTTAACAGAAATAGTGAGAAGGAATATATCTTAAAAGATTTCATATCATGTAACTCAGCGGGAGTTGTTTACACTTTGGAATGCCCATGTGGTATGATCTATGTGGGGAGAACCAAGATGCAGGAAAGAATCAAAGAACATGTATATCAAATAAAAAAGGGCAATAAAGAACACTATGTCGGAGAAATAGTGTCAGGGAATAGGCTGTGGAAGTACTGGCAATCTTGCCAGTAGAAGAAATGGGCGCCATAGGCACATTATGTGATAGATGATTCCCCCTGCTGGCCTATATAAGGCTGCCTCTGTCTGACTCAAGTTGCTGAATTGTCTTCAGCTCTTCCCTGTTCCCGAACCTGTGTTATACTTCCAAGTGATTCCTGTTGTGACCTCGGCTTGCCTCCTGACCTGCTCTGATCTCCTCTCCAGTGTTTGACCCCCGGCTTGGCCCATGGACTTTGCTATACTTGCACCTGCCTGATTACCAGTGTTTGACCCCCGGCTTGGCTCACAGACTTTGCTATGCTTGCACCAGCCTGATTACCAGTATTTGACCCCTGTCCTGGCTCACGGACTTCGCTATACTTGCACCTGCCTGATTACCAGTGTTTGACCCCTGGCTTGGCTCACAGACTTTGCTTATCACTTACCCGTGTTTGACCCTCAGCTGGTCTCACCACAGCCTCCAATCTGCTCTCCTGTGTTCTACCCTCAGCCAGGCTTTTACTAAGTGTCCGGAATACCCCTTGTCATCTTCTCAAGCAAAGTCTCCAAGTGATCATCAGCTCAAGCCTTCTCAACCTGCTGGCAACCTATGCTTCTTTGAGCCCTATACCTCCTGTACCACCATCAGGGGTATACTGCGCTTAGCCACAAGAGGAGCTTCTCTCAGCATTTTGGCCTCAGAAAAGGTACCTGACACACTACCCATACCAGCATTTTAGATTACATCATAACAGGAATCTAGAGGGGATGCAATTCGGGGGACTTGAAAAATATTAGAACACTCAGTCAAAGAGAGTCATGGTGGGTATACGAATTAGGATTATTAGCACCCAGGGGCCCTAACAAAGAGTTTGATCTAAATTGTTTTTATAAATAATTTTTTAATTTAATCAATATATAATATATTCTTTTCTTTTATTAAAATAATACATTTTTTATGTAAAAATATAATATAAGAGGTTTTTTTAGACTTTAATTATCAACCCTTTTTTATAAATAAACATTTATTAAAGTGGTGTTCCGGCCGAAATTATACTTTTTAAATAACAATACCCCTATAATACACAAGCTTAATGTATTCTAGTAAAGTTAGTCTGTAAACTAAGGTCTGTTTTGTTAGTTTATAGAAGTAGTTTGTTATTTTATAAACTTACAACAGGCCGTGGCCATCTTAAGTGTGGGCATCTGAAGCCAGACTGTATTTCTTCCTGGATCTCATCCTTGCAGATCTCGCACATGCTCAGTGCAGCACAAGCAGTGTAATAGGTTTCAGGTCAGGTTTCCATAGCAACGGCAGTGTCAGAGGAAGTTGCTTCCCCTTCCCAGAAGGCATTGCAAACAGTAAATGATGCGATGGGCCACGGCCAGGGAGGAGGAAGGGAAAAATGAATACAGCAGATATACAGTAGGTGCTGAGAAAAAAAAATTTAAAAATCCAATTCGTTTACAGTGCACAGTTTAGTGAGGGATGCTGAAGAGTTGTAAAAGTGGGTGGAACTCCACTTTAATAGATGTATTTTAGTTAGTATATAAACTGGACATACACTAACTAATGATTGAACATACCACACATATAACATAATAAAAATTGGTTTTATTTTAGAGTTTTTATTTTAGAGTTGTATTTAGGATATCTTGATGGTTACCAACATTATTCCATAATTCGTCCCATGATATAATCAGGTTAGGATTAACTACAATAAAATGGTGGACATTTGTTTACATATGCGACTATGGGAAAATGGAGCCGATATACATCAATAGGGGCTATAAGTAAATGGTGGAAGCCACTATATAAGTAAGGGGAAAACTCATCAGCCAATTATATCTCCCTGAGGGAGTCACGAGGAGTGACAAAACTAGTAGTAGGGATCTGAGAGGCTGACGAACGAGGAAGGAACAGACTGTGTTACCGGGACGGAGGTTGCACTGATGGCTGGAACTGCAGAACCGGCGGACAGGTGAAACGCTCGTCCCTGCACAAGTTATATATGGGATACACTAATGCCTGATATCTTGTTTTTAAATGTGAGTGCATATATGTTGGGTGGTCAAAATAAATCTTTTAAAAAAAGTATAAAGCACTATTGCATGGCTCTGATTGCTTTACATCTTACCACTCTGATTGGAGCTTGAAACCAGCATCCCCAGTGACGGAGAAACATTAGGAGGAGAGAGCCAGAGGACTATCAATACACAAAGCACGATTTATTAGGATATAAGGTGAGGGCACATCTGGTGGAGGGAGGACAGAAATCATAGGAGAGGCGCGGAGGTGGATGTGCATAAAGAGACTGTCCTATTGTTATTATTTTGTCACTAATACATGGGTGGACTTTTGATTTTTTTCACTTAAAGAGACAGGTTATAAGGATGTTTTATGAACACAATGAACAAATGATTAATGTGATAAACTTTGTTATAACTTTTTATTTTTTAGATAATTTATTGGACCAAATTTTTTTTTTACAATTTACTGCACTATAATTTTCTACCACCATATGATTAATTGCTTGGTTAATTTGTGATATACACTTGTATGATTTCATTTAGCGCTGCACTATTTGGAATATATTATTGTTTTTTCACACCAAATATTGGTTTAATTTGGATTTCTCTTCTGTTCATTTGATTTTCAATGTGTCAATTGGTAAAAATAAACTATTAACACTTCTATTCTATATCTGAAAGCATTCTTAAAGTTGTTCTAAAGCCAGAAGTTTTTTTTATCTTAATGGATTATATGCATCAAGATAAAAAACCTTCTGTGTGCAGCAGCCCCTCTCAGCCCCACTCAGCCCCCTAATACCTACCTGAGCCCCATCTAGATCCAGCAATGTTGCACGAGAGACATGGCTGTCCAAGACTCTCCCTCAGTGGCGTTGTTAGGTGGGTGCGGGGGGTGCGGGCCGCACCGGGTGACACCCGCCAGAGGGGTGACACCCGTAGGTAGCGGCACACCGCTACACTGCCCGCTGCGGCTTGTGCTGTGTCCCTCAGCACAGCGGACTGAAGCCGCCTCCCCCTCCTCTCTGTTTACTTCACACAGGAGGAGGAGGAGCCCGAGGGACACACACGGCTCTGTGCATCTGTCCGCGCTGTTCTGAGGTCTGTAAACTTTATGCATACAGTATGTGGGTGGACATGTGCAGGGGGATTCTATACTAATGGGGGGCGCTGCACTGAGGGGGATTCTATACTAATGGGGGCTCTGCACTGAGGGGGATTCTATACTAATGGCGGGCGCTGCACTGGGGGATTCTATACTAATGGGGGCTCTGCACTGGGGGGGATTCTATACTAATGGCGGGCGCTGCGCTGAAAGGGATTCTATACTAATGGGGGGCGCTGCACTGAGGGGGATTCTATACTAATGGGGGGCTCTGCACTGGGGGGATTCTATACTAATGGGGGGCTCTGCACTGAGTGGGATTGTATACAAATGGGGGGCTCTGCACTGAGGGGGATTCTATACTAATGGGGGGATCTGCACTGAGGGGGATTCTATACAAATGGGGGGCTCTGCACTGAGGGGGATTCTATACTAATGGGGGCTCTGCACTGAGGGGGATTCTATACTAATGGGGGACTCTGCACTGAGGGGGATTCTATACTAATGGGGGCTCTGCACTGAGGGGGATTCTATACTAATGGGGGCTCTGCACTGAGGGGGATTCTATACTAATGGGGGGCTCTGCACTGAGGGGGATTCTATACTAATGGGGGCTCTGCACTGAGGGGGATTCTATACTAATGGGGGCTCTGCACTGAGGGGGATTCTATACTAATGGGGGGCGCTGCACTGAGGGGGATTCTATACTAATGGGGGGCTCTGCACTGAGGGGGATTCTATACTAATGGGGGGCGCTGCACTGATGGGGTTTCTATACTAATGGGGGGCTCTGCACTGAGGGGGATTCTATACTAATGGGGGGCTCTGCACTGAGGGGGATTCTATACTAATGGGGGGCTCTGCACTGAGGGGGGTGTCTATACTAATGGGGGGCTCTGCACTGAGGGGGATGTCTATACTAATGGGGGCTCTGCACTGAGGGGGATTCTATACAAATGGGGGGCTCTGCACTGAGGGGGGAATCTATACTAATGGGGGCTCTGCACTGAGGGGGATTCTATACTAATGGGGGCTCTGCACTGAGGGGGATTCTATACTAATGGGGGGCTCTGCACTGAGGGGGATTCTATACTAATGGGGGGCGCTGCACTGATGTGGATTCTATACTAATGGGGGGCTCTGCACTGAGGGGGATTCTATACTAATGGGGGGCTCTGCACTGAAGGGGATTCTATACTAATGGGGGGCTCTGCACTGAGGGGGATTCTATACTAATGAGGGGCTCTGCACTGAGGGGGATGTCTATACTAATGGGGGGCTCTGCACTGAGGGGGATGTCTATACTAATGGGGGCTCTGCACTGAGGGGGATTCTATACAAATGGGGGGCTCTGCACTGAGGGGGGAATCTATACTAATGGGAGGTCTGCACTGAGGGGGGATTCTATACTAATGGGGGGCTCTGCACTGAGGGGGGGATTTTATACTGATGGGGGAGTCTGCACTGACGGGGGATTCTATACTGATGGGGGTCAGCACTGGGGGGGGTGTATGTACTGATGGGGCGGTCTGCTCTGAGGTGGGAGGTTGATACTGATGGAGGGGGGTCTGCAGACTCTGTACTGAGGGAGGGTTTCTGTACTGATGGGAGGTCTGTACTGAGGGAGGGGGTCAGTACTTAGTGGGGGGTCTATACTGAGGAAAGGAGGTCTGCACTGAGCGGGGGTCTGTACTGATGGAGGGGGTCTGTACTGAGGGAGGGGAGTCTGTACTTAGTGGGGGGGTCTATATTGATGGAAGGGGGTCTGTACTGAGGGAGGGGGGCTATATTGATGGAGTGGGGTCTGTAGTTAGTGGAGGGGGGTCTGTACTGAGGTAGTTGGTGGAGGGGGGTGACACCAATTTTTTGGGCACCGGGTGACACCAACCCTAGTGACGCCACTGCTCTCCCTCCTGATTGGCCGAGACTCAGCAGCTGGGGCCATTGGCTCCCACTGCTGTCAAAGTCAGTGAGCCAATGAATAGAGAGAGGGAGCAGGTTAAACCATGGCTCTGTGTCTGAATGGACACACAGAGCAGCGGCTCGGCTCAGTTGGCTGCAGGGAGAGGCCAGCGAGGGACCCGAGAAGAGGAGGATCTGTGCTGCTCTGTGCAAAACCACTGCAAAGAGCAGGTAAGTATAACATGTTTGTTATTTTTAACCAAAAAAAAAGACAGTTTAGTATCACTTTAATTTAAAGCCTTTTCTCACCTGCCTAAAACTTTAGCACTGTAGTGTACATCTCTTCTAGCATGTGATGTATTTACTAATTAGCCATTAGTCTGGGACTGCAGAGTGCCACTATTAGTACAACATTCATATATTTTCTGACCATACCAAATACAGGAGAAAGCCTAGATCTGCCCACACCTGGCACTATATGATAAAATCCACTTCTGTCCGAGTAGTAATGAAGAAACATGGATCCATCATTTTTTTTCTCCACTCGAAAAGATGGTGCATTCATTTCCTATGGAATAAAGGTGATTATTAGCATTATATGGCTGTCATATATTTAGAAATGGTTGACCAGCTCTCAGTAGGCACAAGGAACATCAAACAAGTGAGCATTGTCTGTGTGCACTCATTGCTGGGGAATAATAGGCTAAAATAATCTAACCTTGCTCATAGAATTTTCCCTGAGGTCACTATGCATGTTTGCTGAGGTCTGTGGTTTCAATGCGATTTCCCATAGAAATGCTGATGCTTGGTGCATTCTTTGTTACTAGGCAACTTTCATCTTTATTATTACTTCAAGGACACATAACATAGAAGATTACTAACTATTGCTGTTTTAAAAAAAAATGTTTGTGGTGGTGGGGTCAGTTTTTTCTGCCATGCCAAGTAACCAGACTTTTTCAGGTTATGACCAGATAAATACTACACCAATAAAAACAGTTACCACCCTCTATGGAATGTCCATATAGTTCAACCAACAAAAAAGAAAAAAAAAACAGAAAACCACCATTTACACAATCCTATACCTACAATTTATCTAGAGGAAGGAAAAAATGCATCCAGCTCTTTAAAAAAAATCTACTGAGCTGCATGCCACATCCTTTATTGTCAGAGCTACCATATTAGGCTAAACCTTCAGGGAAAGGATCGGTGACGGTATGTTCCTTGAGCTACACCTTGGGACTCTCTATACAGGAACCCACTATGAGTGCCGGGTACCATAAGAATAAAGTGCTGAAAAAATAGATAAGATTAACGTTATTTATGTAATTCAATAAATAACATGTAAAATGTTATATTAGCATTTGGAATGAAAGGATTTCCCCAAATTTGTGCAACAATATCTGTGACCAATTTTTCCTTATTATTGATCAAATTTACTTAATTTAATTTTAATTCTAATTTATTTTATTTTGCTTTATTTAACTTTCTCTTTCTTTTTTTGGTATGGACAAAATTTCAAACTGTTCATCCATGCTTAATAAATATGTTAAGAGTATGACTTAATATTATATACCGTAGTTCCTATATACTGTTTTTACCCTTATACCTAGTATATGTTTTGTTTGATATATATATGTCTTGTAATCTTTTATTTGTAAATCTTATCCAGTAAATAATAAGAATTTTTTTGGGAGAAAAAAATGTTATATTAGGCATTACCTTATAAGAGAGTGTCAGAAAACTGTGAAGGGCATCTAGATTCTCAATAAATTCCGTTAGATTTCCCCCCAATGTTCTTAACATTCTGTCATATCCAGATTGCTTACAAAAGGAGAAGAAATATTCTCCAAATAGCTTTAAAACTTCTTCCTCTGATACATCTGAAAATATAATGATACATTTATACTGTTAAAGTTATGAATTTTTCAGTATGGTTTACAGAGTTAACTACTTGAACTCCAACAGGTTTTACCCCCTTCATGGCAAGGCCATTTTTTGCTATTCAGCACTGCGCTACTTTAACTGGCGATTGCGCGGCCCTGCGACACTGTACGCAAATTAAATTTGTGTTATTTTTTCACACAAATAGAGCTTTATTTTGGTGGTATTTGATCACCACTGGGTTTTTTATTTTTTGCAATATAAACGAAAAAACTATATGTTCTATTTTCTGTTATAAATCATATTCAATAATATCAAATTTCTTCATAAATTTGGGCCAAAATGTATTCTGCTACATGCTTTTGGTTAAAAATATTCCAAAAATAAAAAAATTCCAATAAGTGTATATTAAAGCTATTTATTTGGTGTATATTAAAGCTAGTTATTTGTTAACCCCCCCCCCCCAAAAAAAAAAATGTATCCTGCTCCCTTAAAGCATGTTATATGACACAGTGCTTGTCCTGTGTCATTTGGCCCCCTGCCAGTTTCTTCCCACCCCTCTGTAAGCTGACCACAGTGTATCATGGCTGCTGAGACCAGACACCGTGGTCAGTTTATGTGCCTCTGTCATCAGAAGCCTGCTATTTGCTTTCCTCTCTGCACCTGTGTCCTCCTCCCCCTCCCCTCTCTGTCTGTGAGCCACCCCTCCCCCTTCCTGCTACTCTCATAACACTAACTTGTATACACCATCAGCACTGCCTCCTATTGCAGTGTCCCCCTCTGTGAATGATTTATATATATAAATACCTAATTTAAGAGCCAAGATTGCGATCACATGACCAGCCAGCTCTCTCCTCCCCTCCTTCTCCCCTCCAGACTGACATCAGGAGAATCTCAGTCCTGCCTGCTGCATCTCTCAGAGGAGGAAAGGAGAAAACTGGCCAGTCATGTGATCAAAATCTCGGCAGTGAAATGAGGTATTTGCATCATTTATTTTAATTAATCACACAAGGAGGGGGATACTACAATAGGAGGCAGTGCTGATGATGTATATAGGTTAGAGTGGCTTAACAACCACTTTAATTGGTTTGTGTTAAAGTTGTAATGTCTTCAAACTATGATATACTGTATATCTGAAAATCAATCAATCCTTATGTACTGACGGCCGATCTCATTTCCTGAGGCCCTTAAAATGCCAGGACAGTACAAATATCCCCCAAATTACCCCTTTTTGAAAAGTAGACAGTCTGAGGCATGGCAATTTTTGGAAGTCGTAATTTTTCACAATTTTGGGAAAATAAAGAAATTAAATACAATTTTTTTTTTAACAACTCTTTTTTTTTTTTAAACTTTATCCAGTGCAGTACAGCATCATCATATGACTGGTGTGGTGGCGATCAGGGATACTGGTGACAGTATGTAAAAAAAAAAAAATTACACTACAAATTTTTATTCAATTTTTTAAACATTTTTTACTTTTTTTTTGTCCTTTTTTTTTCATGCTGTCATCAGAGTAGTACAGTGTCACCATAGTGACACTATACTCCTCTGGGGAGTGATCAGGGTTTTTTTTTTAAATACTGTTATTGCTTATACAGTGATGATTAATGTATAATCAATAGTTTTAGCTGGCATGAATGGGTTAACATTCATGAACATCTTGTTTATGGTTGTGATCTGTGATTGGTTGCAGCTAATCACATAGTACAGGTAGCCAGGTACCATGTTTTTGCTGTGGGCCATTTGCAACTGTAGGCAAGCTGTTCCTGAATGGAAATCCATGACCAATCATATCGATCACATGATTCCTGGTTACCAGTAATTGTAATGGGCACAGTTGTCACAGGAGCGGCACACTGCCTGTCCCTAAACTGGAATGGGCTGGATGACATGTAGCCTGCCTGTGCCACCCGTCCGCAATAAATGTACTGCAGGCAGTTTGGAAGTAATTAAAGTGTATCTAAAGCCAAAACCCCATGAAAGGTTTTTATTCCTGTCTGTGTCCCTGCTGGGAATGGTCACCCTTTTTATTGCCCTGGATTGGATCAGAAAATCATGAGAAACCTAAAAGTTTATAGTTGTTACTGGGACATGAATAGAGGGAAAATCTGCCAACAGGTACACCTATGTCAGAGACAGCAGTCCAAGATAAGATTTCTCCTTACTTTGGAGGGGATTCCTCTCACTTCCTGCTGGGCATCTGGGACAGAAGATAAAGGGAAATCTCCTTGATGGTACACAGACAGTTTAGCTTTTCTGACTAAACAAAAACTAAACTAAAAAAAAAATGTTTAAAGTGTTACTAAACCCACAACAGTAAAAATCTGTCTGTATATGCAGTAAAGCTTGCATGTTATACTCTCTGTGGAACCTAAGGGGTTAATCCTCTGCTTTGTGCAAAAAGGCTGTTTGATTCTGTCTCCATTGATCCTCCCCTTCTGCCATTGTCCTCTAATCATTTCCTGATAGTACAGAGCTTGGGGACAAACTGCACATGCTCAGTTTGGTGTGTATTGCTAGAGAGATTTTTCTTCTTGGGAGGGTGCATGTGATCAGCACAAGGCCAATCAGCACTGTCCAGACAGAGGATCGGGGGTCCTGCATCCTTATAGGACGCTCAGGGGAGAATGAAAACTCCTCCTACAAGCTTTAACCAGATGCTAATAAGAGTCACAAGACTGCTATTTACTACTGGTGAGAAAAGGTATTTAGAAGTTTATATTTACTAAAATAATGGCATTTCCATGTTCTTCGTACTGTGGGAGACCACAAATAGTGAATGCAGGGTCGTGGGTTTAGCAACACTTTAAGCTTTACATTCACTTTAATTTTCTTTTATATGGCACCAGCAATGTATGCCCATTCTAGGGACTCTCAGTGCCTGGTGATTGCAGGCAGGGCAGTCAGCCTAGAAATCGTGTCTGTAGGGACTCCAAAAGTGGAAAGAGGACTGGGTAGACCAGGGAAAGGGAGGATATACCAGAAAGAATAAGACATCCAATTAATCAGGGATAGAGCAATGAAAAAAAATAGGGGAGCATATCAAAATCAGAGTGCATCAAGAAAGTAGGAGCATTGGAAAGGATGGAGTACATACTGAAAGTGCAGGAAAGGAAGGGAGCACCAGAGAGTGGACAGAAGGAGATGATAAGGAGTATTGAAAGAGGAAGAGTCACATGGATTATCAGGGCTTTAGTATTGATATGTGATGATAAAAATAATTTTTTCAAAGCTAAGGGTTATTTGGGGGACTGATTCAGGAAGTTGCATTGGCTAAACTGCATCAGCTCTAGTTTCTTAGATATGGTCAATTTATATAATTGTTTTAGTCAGTTTTAGAAAAGATGATAAACTTGTTTTCCTGTTACCTAATTTGTGTTTACAAGTTATCAGATATAGTGAGAGTGTTATGTACTTCCAACTATAATTTTACATCAGAAACATTGGATCCCAAAGTGTAATTATTAACTGTATTATAGTTATGAATGTATTTTTGCAGATCGAGCACCTTAGAGGTTAGGATTACTTCACAATGGTGCTGCCTGAATCATCTCAATGTATTTTGATATATTTATATGTTGATTTTTGAGGGGCGACCATATTGAGGAGTGGTATATGGCATTTATGCTTTATCTCAAAAACTAGAGCTAATATGGGAATTGGGGCCATTTTTGGAATCAGCTGGTCAATTATACCCAGGAACAAGTCTAATATTCAAGGCACCAAAATGTGTGTTGGCCTGTGTAATAATAATAGTAATAGATCACTTACTAAGCATAGTGCAAGCTTCTTTAACCATTCGTATTGTAATAACATCATCATAAACTTCATAAGTCATAAATGTATCCTGAACACCAGCCAAACTTCTGCAAAAGAAATATACATGCATTATGCTTTAGCGCTGGCCATGTATTATTCATACAGTGTTATAATCAAGATCATTCCTGTCTCGAGAGCAGAAAGACCACACCACTAATTATTTCTAATACCTGAACCAATGACACTATTGGATTACCTATTCACAGTGGCGGCTGGTGCTCAAAATTTTTTGGGGGGCGCAAACAATTTGCAAAATTCTGAAAAAAAAACCCATCAATTGCAGCCTCACTGTGCCTTCAAACACAGCCTCTGTGCCCGATAGGCATCCAATCACAGCGCCTGTCATTTCAGCCAATCAGGTGATGGGTAACAGATCCAAACACCTGATTGGCGGAGAGGCGGTTTAGTGTTAGGAAAGCGAATATTCATTTGCTTTTCTAACACAGCTGAGTGACATGCGAGCGCCCAGCATGGCGTTCACAGGTCACCTTTTTTGACGCCTATTAGAGCCTATGGCTCTAATAAAACACCCCCCCGCCGCTGTAATTCAGGCGCCCGGTGCCCAATAAGGGGCCAAGCGCCGGAATAGGGGGTGGCAGCGACGGCCATAGATAGATTCATGCAATGCATGAATCTATCTATTGGTGGTAGAGGGGGTGGCAGGAGAGTGGGGACGGCGCCCGTGCGCCCTTATGGACGCACCACCACTGCCTATTCATCATAACTGGGTGCTCCTTACTTAGGCAGAGTCTGCCTTAAGCTGGCCATGGATGGAATGGAATTCAGCCGGTTCAGCAGGAACCGACTGAAATTTAATCCATCTGTGGCTCTTCTTGCTCAACAGAAGTCAATCTAACGATCGACTTCTGTCTTCTGGAATGTTGGAAATCTTTTGTTGGTCATCAGCTGCAGCCGCTGATCAATGTATTCTGACAGTGAAGTAGTCCCCGCTCTTAGAATTTAATGGCACATTGGGGAGGATGCCTTCATCCACCCTCTCCTGTATATATGGTGGAATCTGTTCTTTTTTTTTTGTTCAGCTCACTGGCTATGGGTAACCTACTGTAGCTTAGCGGAGCTTTGCCTAATAGGCTTCAATAAAGGGTGGGCTTAGGGCGCAGAGCACTGCGCGCAGAGCCCACCCAGTAGTGTGACAATAGCAAATTAATATTTGCCATTGCCTCACTGATCCTCTTCTCGGCCAATCAGGAAGCGGGTCCTGAGACCCATCACCCAATTGCTGAAAGGACAGACGATCCTATTGGACGCCTAGGAGGAGGAGGGAGTAGACACACGGCGGAAAGAGGAGACGCGATAGAAGCTGCCGCCCACAACCACGATGGGGTAAGCGCGGGGCTGGATGAGCGATCGACTGACCACAGGGGGGGTGTACCACCGGCTGACCGGGAAGGGGGTGTTTGTTGGTCGCCCCCCCCCCCCCAAAAAAAAACACTCACCGCCACTGCATTTGAATAAAGTGATATTAGACGCAAAAGCAAACATTTATTATACTGTAGCTTACCAATTTTTCAATGTGGTGGCTGAATTCTTTTTTAGGCTTCCTTTCTGTCTTTTATTTTCAACTAGAGATCTGGCTGGTAAAGCCGGCCATACATGGGTCAAATTCCGAAAGAATCTTCTTTCGAAAATCGCAGCTAACAGTTTTTCCAAAATTTTTCATCATTAGTGGGCCGCAGGAACAGCAGATTTTTGGTGCGGCCATCAAATTTGAGTGATCGGGCATGTTGGAATTCTTTTTAAAAAACAAACTAATTTCTAATCAATAATGGCAGATACGTGCGAGAAATTTAAACCAAAATATAAACCAATATAAACCAAAAAGAAATGTGCATGAGCTGTGACCTGGAAAGAAAAGAAGATTCCCGGCCACAAAAAAAATGTCTGCAGCAAAATGAGTTGAAATTAAAAGGCTTGGTTGGTCGAATTTCATCGGATCACAAAATGAACAAATTTTCTGATTTTCTAAAGAAAATTTGTTCGGAATTCGACCTATGTATGGCCTACATAAGTGTGTTGTTTTTAAACAAAACAAGCTTTCCTGCAGATGTAGCGATTACAGGGTTAAGACAAGCCATTTCCCACTGGCAGGGGTGCTTACAATGATCCGCTTTATTTATTTATGTAAAATCTTTATTGCAAAAGGAAAAAAATACTGTTTGCTGTAACTGCTTATAAAATAGCTGGAGTTTGGTTTCAATTTGTTAGTGTATCTAAATCTGCTAGTACATCTAATACTCCTCTTCCCTACAGATGGACAATGCTGCTGTCCAAAGGTGCCCCTGTGCTACTTCATCCAGCATGGGTGCACTCTAATACAGGAGTTGTATTATTAGGTGAAAACAGAGGGGGAAAAAAGCCTAGAAGAATAAACCGAATGCAGCCACCACATCTAATGATTGGTAAGCTGCAATATATTACATTTTTGGGTTTGGGTTTAATACCATTTTAAATTTAGCTTGTATAACATGGCTTTAAGTCTAGGTTCACATCTATGCGGCTGCGCTTGATTCGTTTTTCCGGCACGTTTTGCGGTGCTTTTTGCATTTTTGTTGTGTTTTTTTTTTTTTTTTTCACTTTAACACACTGTGTATAGCTGATTGCTAAGGAGTGTGCCGGAAAGCCGACGGTCAATTTCTTAACAACCAATGAGTCATCACCTGTCGACGGGTTTTTCGCTAACAGCTGAATGTAAAAAAAAGAATTGTCGGCAAAGAGAAAATCAGGAAAAAAACAACGTGCCCCCCTCCCAATCCTTACCCTTTGGGTCTTGTATGGATTTAGAGGGGAACCCCACGCCAAAATTGAAAATGGCCTAGGGTCCCCCTCAAAATCCATACCAGACACTTATCCAAGCATACAGCCTGGCAGGTCAGGAAAAGGAGGGGATAAGCGAGCGCCCCCCCCCCCCCGAACCATACCAGGCTACATGCCCTCAACATGGGGGGGGGTGCTTTGGGGCAGGCTCTGCCCTCCGCCCCAAAGCAACGGGGGCTTCCAGATTCCGATAACCCCCCTGCAGGCTCCCACAACCACCACCCTGTGTTGTGGGGAAGAGGCCCTTGTCAACATGGGGACAAGGTGCTTTGGGGTAGGGGGTGCTGGTATGATCTAGGAGGGGGGAAGCTCTCGCTCATCCCCTCCCTTTCCTGACCTGCTGGGCTGCATGCTCAGATAAGGGTCTGGTATAGATTCCGGGGGGGACCCCATGCCGTTTTTTTTTTTTTTGGCATGAGGATTCCCCTCAAAATGCATACCAGATCAAAGGGCCTGGTATGGATCTTGGGGGGGACCCCATGCATTTTAATTTATTTTATTTATTTCTATGCATCATCAATAGGCTCTCAAAGGGAACCATTGATTTTGACATGCCAAAAAAAAACGCTTGACGCGACTTACTGCTGTATCCAGTGTTAAGCCACATTTACCAGTCTATACTGGCGTCAGATGTTTTTACAGCTGTAACGCTGGTCCTCAAAACGCGCTGGCCCTGTTTTTTTTTTTTGCAGCTTGAAAATGCCTATGCCACTTACAGCTTCTAAAAGCCTCTGTGTGCATGGACACATAGAACATGGAGAGGCATTTTTTAAGCTGCAAAAAAAAAAATGCCTGACACTGGAAAAAGCAGCTGTAAAAATGCTCTCTGTGCATAAGGCCTAAGAACAGGCCAACGTTTTTAGTTTCGAACAAAATAGGGAAAGATTACAACCCCTATCATGTTTTCTCCCCACTTTCACCACCATGCAGAATTACCCGCTTTTTTTCTCCCATGGGTGACTGCCAAAATGGGAGAAAATGCTAAATTCTGAATCGTCCCTGGAACAGAAATATAGCATACATTTTTCAATGTGCCCAAAGTTCTGGTGACACCTGTGTTCCTTTCCCTCCTCACACTCCTTGCTTTTTCTCTGAGGGCCAGTTCACACCATGCCCGCACATGAATCGCACAGGAACGCACAGCACATGTGGTCCTGCGTGGTGCATTTTCAGGCTATTCATTTTGAAAGGGCTAAAATCACACTGCACCAAAGTAGTGCATGCGCTACTTTTTAAAAAACACTGTCTAATGCGATCCGGAGCAGGCAAATACGCTGCATTTGAGACCTGTGTTTGGGGTGTCGTTAACTTTCTAGTGACACCCGCTACAGATAGTCAGTGGAGTGCATTTTGCATGTGGTATTGTTTTTTTTTTTTTTTTTTTATGTAAATTTTTGAAGTCCTGGTCATAATAAAGAAAGAAATTAGTTACACAAATATTAACCACTTCCCTTCCACCGACCAGTACGTCGCTGGATTGGAAGGGTGCTATCTCGGTCATCACCGCGAGCGCAGCGAAGACCAAGATATCATTTTTTCAGCCGGCAATTCCCTTCCATGAAAAGTAATCCTAGTGGCTATGTCTTATAAGTTTGGGCCCTCATATACTGTATATAATTTGAATTTGTATTTACACATAATTTGAATCCATTACAATATCAATGCCTATTAAATTAAGGAAATAAGTAGTTTAATAAACCTATCTTGGATGGAAGGATTATTTTCATATTGAAAGAAAAAACTTCAAGTATACAATTGACCATTGTATTCTACAGAGCAAAATATATATTTTTTTTAAACATGTGGTAAATTGCAGTACATACTAGCATAGCATATCATATACAGTATGCATTATAAATTTAAGTATGTATTTATTTTACTATTTACTTTGCCCGTTTTCTTTTTTTTAATACATATAAAAGTTCTTGTTAAGAATTTTTATCCAAAAACAATTTTATACCTACTGTTTTAGTGGTATCATGGTTTCTATTAATTGCTATCTGTAAGAAACTGTGATAAATTTAAAAAAAAATAGAACCAAAAAAAAGATAATATATAACAAAAACAACCCACCAGCTAAAATGTCAAATAAATATGTGACTTTACTGTTTCTACTAACTTTAATGTTTGCCGTGTTTTGGTCCCAAATGTTTTCATTACTAGCAATTTTTTTTAGTATTGATTAATTTACTTTGCCATTTTTTTTTTGTTTGTTTGTTTTTCTACATATAAAAGTTTTTGTTAAGAATTTTTATCCAAAAACATTTTTGTACCTAATATATTAGCAGTATCATGGCTTATTATCTGTTAGAAACTGTTAAAAGTTAAAAAAAATAGAACTAAAAGGAAGAGAATATAACAAAAACAACCCACCAGCTAAAATGGCAAATAAATATGTGACTTTACTGTTTATACTTACTTTATTTCTTTGCCATGTTTCATTCCCAATTTTTTCTATTACTAGCAATTTTAAACAAGTATTAATTAATGTACTTTTTTTAATACATATAAAGGTTTTTGTTAAGAATTATTATTAGAAGTATCATGGCTTCTATGAATTATTATCTAAAGGAAACTGTGTTAAAAAAGTAGAACTAAAAGAAGAGAATATAACAAACAACCCACCAGCTAAAATGTCAAATAAATATTAGTGTTTCTGCTTACTTTAATTTTTGCCATGTTTCAACCCTAAATTTTTATCCAAAAACATTTTTGTATCTAATATATTAGTAGTATCGTGGCTTATTATCTGTTAGAAACTGTTAAGTTTTTAAAAAAATAGAACCGTAAGAAAGAGAATATAACAAAAACAACCCACCAGCTAAAATGGCAAATAAATATGTGACTTTACTGTTTCTACATACTTTATTTCTTTGCCATGTTTCATTCCCAAATTTTTCCATTACTAGCGAATTTAAACAAGTATTAATTCATTTACTTTTTTTATATATACATATAAAGGTTTTTGTTAAGAATTATTATTAGTATCATGGCTTCTATTAATTATTATCTGTAAAAAACTGTGAACTAAAAGAAAGCGAATATAACAAACAACCCACCAGCTAAAATGTCACATAGATATTATTGTTTCTACTTACTTTAATTTTTGCCATGTTTCATCCCTAAATTGTTTCATTTCTAGCAATTTTAAACAAGTATTATATAATTTACTTTGCCTGTTTTTTTTAAATATGTATAAATGTTTTTGTTAAGAATTTGACAAATTTTGTACCTAATGTATTAGTAGTATCATGGTTCCTAATTATTATTATATGTAAGAAACTGTGTTAAAAAAAAATAGAACTAAAAGAAAGAGAATAAACAAAAACAGCTAAAATATTAAATAAATATTACTGTTTCTACTTACTTTAATTTTTGCCATGTTTCATCCCCAAATTTCTCCATTACTAGTGATTTTAAACAAGTATTAATGAATCCATACTAGAAATGTAGAGAAACAACAATTATTTAAATTGCTTAATGCACTTGAATCCATATAAGATGTATATTATAATCAGGTACCAAATAAAAATTTAGCCTTTCATTCTGAATTTAAAAAATGGCACTAATATATTTAATAAATATTTGAATTACCAGGAAAGAATTATACTTAGCCCCATAAGATTTCATATAAAATGTTTATTTAAAATCTTATTTGCTTGATCCTATGAGAGTGGCAAGCGAATGAATAGTTTACCTACCATGGTTGAGCTGAGAAACGCAGAGTGTCTGTCTTGTCTCCAGGTGACTTGTTAGTGAACTCGTGAAATATATTTCTGTGTCACCCTTTTGCGCAGTTTTGACGGTGCCAATAAGATTATGCAGATTACATACAACCACTGTTCATTTAGCAAACCTGTTTGGGGCAGTGGGAATAGAGGCATGGCAACAACAAAAATATGGATTTCAAGTTAGGCTAACTAGCAACATGTAACTGAACTGATTATAGTATGTTATATTTAACAGCATAAAAACTTTTAAAGTAACTTAATAGAAATCCACAACCCAGGAATCTATGAAGTAGAATGTAGTGTCCCCAATTCTCTAATTTGCAATGTGCAGATCCCTATAGATTGCACCTTGATTACTCACCACAAGGTATCGCTTCCTTGAGGGGTTACAGAAGAACCTCCAACAACCATGGAAATTAATTATCAGTCCACAGGTTCTGGAAATTACCAGTATTTGCAGATGGGCAGACCAGTGAAATGAGGACATCATCATGCATGTCATTTCTTTACTTCCTTATCCAACAATTTCCCCTCTATAGATTTGCATTGATTGGTCATTACTGAGTAAGCACCGCCCCACGTACATATACTGTGGCAGGGCGGCCCTTTAGCGAGAAATCACAAACCTGTACATGATCTTTTCTTCAGGGCCTGGAGCGTGCACGCGCGTCGCCGTGACCCATGCGTACTGTGATTGGACCCGCCGGGACCCACTGATCGTTCCCAAGGAACGTAAACAAGGCAGATCACCGTTCTGTGAAAGGAGAAGACAGAGATCTTGTGTTTCTGCTAAGCAGGAGCATGGATCTCTGTCTTCTTATGCAGCGTACACACGGTCGGACTTTTCGACCGGACTGGTCCGACGGACCAAATCCGGCGGACAATCCGATCGTGTGTGGGCTTCACCGGACCTTCAGCGGACTTTTCCAGTCTCAAATCTGATGGACTTTAGATTTGGAACATGCTTCAAATCTTTACGTCGTAACTCCGCCGGACCCAGAAATCCGCTCGTCTGTATGCTAGTCCGATGTACAAAAACCCACGCTAGGGCAGCTATTGGCTACTGGCTATCAACTTCCTCATTTTAGTCCGGTGTGTCATCATGTACGAATCCATCGGACTTTGGTGTGATCGTGTGTAGTTAAGTCCGTTCATTATAAAGTCCGCGGCAAGTCCGCCAAAAGTCTGTCAAAAGTCTGTCGGACGGGCTGTCGGACTTTTGTAGCCGAAAAGTCCGACCGTGTGTACGCGGCATAACAGTTAAAGCACATCCCCCCCCACAGTTAGAAAGCACCCTCTAGGTAAACATTTAACCCTTTGATCGCCCCTGATGTTTACCCCTTCCCTGCCAGTGTCATTAGTACAGTGACAGTGCATATTTTTTAGCACTGATCACTGTATTGGTGTCACTGGTCCCCAAAAAGTGTCACTTAGTGTCTGATTCATCCGCCACAATGTCGCAGTCCTGCTATAAGCCTCTGATCACCGGCATTACTAGTAAAAAAAAAACAATCAATAACAATTTTCATAAAAATATCCCATAATTTGTAGATCCTATAACTTTTGCGCCAACCAATCAATATATGTTATTGTTTTGGGTTTTTTTTACCAAAATATGTAGCAGAATACATATTTGCCTAAATTGATGAAGAAATTAGATTTTTTTAACAGTTTTTTTTATTGGATATGTTTTTTAGCAGAAAGTAAAAAATATTTTTTTTCAAAATTCTCAGGTTTTTTTTTTGTTTATAGCACAAAAAAATCCCAAAACAAACAAAAACCGCAGAGGTGATCAAATACCACTAAAAGAAAACTCTATTTGTGGGAAAAAGGGACATTTTTGGGTACAGCGTCGCACAACTGCGCAATTTTTAAGTAACGCAGTGCCATATCGCAAAATAATGGCCTGGTCATGAAGGGGGTAAAACCTCCCGGGGCTAAAGTGGTTAAAGGGAATTTGTAATATTCATTACGTGTTCTGGAAATATATGTGAATGCCTTTAGCTTAAATTGAACCTACACCCTCACTTTACCCACTAAAGCGTCCTTCAGTATTGACCACAGATTCTGGAACCCAGGGGCGCTCTATGGACTTGGGCCATCAGGTTCACTGAAACATAAATAATCTTGTCAATGATATTAAAGCTAAACTCCGGACAGATATGAAAGATACAAATGCAGGCAGCCCTGTGTTCATTAATACATCAGTAAATGTATTTTTTGTAGGCCCTTTATAGCAGTGCTCAGATTGGGAGAGGGAGAAGCAGCAGTCAATTGTTCTGCCGTGCTCATGTGCTAACAAGGAAGATGCTGATAGGAAGAGAGAGTAGAGTCACAGAGAGATAAGCATACCAGCCTGCTGCTTCTCCATACCTCAATCAGAAAAATACTGCATTATAGCCACTGGATGGCGCTAACGATTAAAGGAAAAAACACATTAGACATGTAACGGTGATTATGCAAATGCTTGAGGCATTGTGAATTTTCTTATGAATAGCCTTTAGGCTCGGTTCACACTGCCACAACTTGTGAGACCCCAAGTCGCGTGACATGTAAAATCCCAAGTCAATGAGAGCTGTCTTAATTAGCGCTACTGAAGTCACTCTGAAATGTTCCTGCACTACTTCAAGGCAACTTCTATCCAATTTTTATTCTATACTTCTATCAAAGTAGTATTCAAGTCGCCAGGAAACCGCATGGCAAAGTCGCACCTTAAGTCGCGGGACTTTCAGGTCGCGGCAGTACAAACTGAGCCTAAATGTATTGTATATGTTAGGTCACATAGTTGCCAAGCCCAGTGCTCAGGATGTAAAATAATGTAGCAATAACATATCAAGCAGCATGCATTAAAATGGCCACAATAAATTAACTGCTACTGAAAATTATTATCTCTTGATGTTACAATTTTCAGAATCCAAAATTTTCCATTTTATAAAAAAACTAAGGATAAACAAAACATGCTTATTCACTAAGACCCCTTTCACGCTGGGGTGGGCAGGCGTTGACAGTAAAACGGCGCTAGTTTTAGCGGTGCTTTACCATCATTTTAGCAGGGCGCTACTAGCAGGGCGCTTTTAACCCCGGCTAGCGGACGAATAAAGGGGTAAATGCGTCCATGTAGCGCCCCTGCCAAGGCACTTTGCAGGCGATTTGGCATCGGTGCCCATTCATTTCAATGGGCAGGAGCAGTGGAGGAGTGGTGTATACACCGCTCCTTCACCGCCCCAAAGATGCTGCTTGAAGGACATTTTTTAATGTCCTGCCAGTGCAGCGGCCCAGTGTGAAAGCACTCGGGCTTTCACACCGGGACTGCAGGGGAGGTGTTTTTCAGGCGCTTTACAGGTGCCTGAAAAATGCCTCAATGTTAAAGGGGTCTTACAGTGGTGAAAATAATTATTTGATCCTGTGCAGATTTTGTAAGTTTGCCCACTTACAATGAAGTGAATGGTCTATAATTTTCATCATAGGTGTATTTTAAAGGATAGAGACAGAATATTGACGTAAAATCCAGAAAAAACACATGATACAAATGTTATAAAATGAGTTGCAGTTCAGTGAGTAAAATAAGTATTTGATCCCCTACCAACCAACAATAATTCTGCCTCCCACAGACAGTTTGTGCTCATGTGGTACACAGATTAGTCCAGTCAATTTTGAGAAGGTGCTCCTAACGACAACTCGTTATGTGAATAAAAGACGCCTGTCCACAGAATTTCCTTCTTCGGTTCAAACCTCACCATCATGGGCAAGACCAAAGAGCTGTTAAAAGATGTCAGGGACAAGATTGTAGACCTGCACAAGGCTGGAATGGGCTACAAGACCATCAGCAAAAAACTTGGTGAGAAGGAGACGGTTGGACGGTTATTTGCAAATGGAAGAAATACAAAATAACCATCAGTCGCCCTCAGTCTGGAGCATGCAAGATTTTGCCTCATGGGTAGGGTTGCCACATCATCCCTTTAAACCAGGACACACATTAATTACACGGGTTTTGTGGCTGATTAAGGTGGTAATTAAACTCACTTGGTGCCTTATCTTAATTAATTATGATTATTAAATCAGCCTCAGAACCTGTGTAATTAATATGTGTCCTGGATTAAAGGGATGATGTGGCAACCCTACTCATGGGGTAAGGATGATCATGAGAAAAGTGAGGGATTAGCCCAGAACTACACGAGAGGAGCTTGTGAATGATCTCAAGGCAGTTGGGACCACAGTCACCAAACAAACCAATAGTAACACAATACGTCACCATGGGTTGAAATCCTGCTGCACCCACAAGGTCTCCTTCCTCAAGAAGGCACATGTACACACCTGTAAAATGCTGACTATGAACCTAAGAACACCAGCCCTACAGACAGAGGTGGAAACATTATGCTTTGGGGCTGTTTCTCTGTTAAAGGTACAGGCCGACTTTTCCGCATTGAGGGGCTAATTAGCGAGGCCATGTAATGTAAAATCTTAGATGAGAACCTTCTTCCCTCAGCCAGAACACTGAAGACGGGTCGTGGATGGGTCTTCCATCACAACAGTGACCCAAAACATACCGCCAAAGCAAAAAAGGAGTTGTTAAAAAAGAAGCACATTAAGGTCATGGAGTAGCCTAGCCAGTCTCCAGACCCTAATATTATAGAAAATTTATGGAAGGAGCTGAAACTTCAAGTTGTCAAGCTTCGGCCAAGAAACCTTAAGGATTTAGAAAAGATCTGTAAAGAAGAGTGGACCAAAATCCCTCCTGAGATGTGTGCAAACCTCGTAACCAGCTACAAGAAACGTCTTACCTCTGTGCTTGCCAACACAGATTTCTCCACCAAGTACTAAGTCATGTTTTGCTTGGGGATCAAATACTTATTTTACTCACTGAACTGCAACCCAATTTATAACATTTGTATCATGTTTTTTCTGGACTTTTGGTTGATATTCTGTCTCTATCATTTAAAATACACCTATGATAAAAAATGATAGACCCTTTATTTCTTTGGAAGTGGGCAAACTTCCAAATCTGCATGGCATCAAATAATTATTTTCTCCACTGTATGCAAAAAGAAAACTCAAAGTGCAGATAGTCCATAGCAACTAATCAGAACTCATATTTCACTGGTCTGAGTTCAATAAACTGGAATCTGGAATCTGATTGGTTGTTTTGATTTACTGCACTCTACTGAAAAAAAACCCATAGAAGTTCATCAGCATAAACTATAAAACATGAACTTTTAATTACATTTAAAAACACACACACAAAAAAGATTTAATACAAAATGATGATGTTTTATTTAATGCAATTTCATGAGTTGACTTTTCTGGAAGACTAATCAAATGCATGGCAAACAATTCATCGTATTCAGTGACAGGATCTGTTCCTCTTTCTTGAGATTTCCTGCCAATTCCAGTCCCATATATTACCACTATTTTTATTACTGACATTCTGTATATCATACATGCTGGGATATTTGTAGCAAACACTTGTTAACAATGTAAGTGGCACTTTTATACTTGTGTTCTACACACTGTCCAGTTCAGTTTATATAAGAAGCAACAAAATTAGCCAATGGTTGTTCTACTTGGCCATACATTATCATACAATTGCCTGTTCACCTTATGTCCACATACATTACCACGCAAGGATCCAACTAGTTACAGATCACAATTCCAGTGGTAAAATAAAAAAAAATTCCAGTGCCACCAAATAAGGTCCGTACACACTTTTCAGTCTGTTCCAACTGATCGTTTACATTCACAAACCATATGCTGCATGGCATTGAAAGGCACTAACGTCACTTGAATTAATCAAAACTCTCTTTCTGTAATTAGTCATATTTAAAGTAACTTAGGAGGACAGAGGTTTTCATTGTGATTGGAAAAAGTCAAAGCTGGAGTCCATACACAATCTGCAGAGTTTACTTATTAAAAATCATTAGTCCAGTATAGATCAGAAATCTAACGCGTTTTGGCTTACAAGCCTTACTCAAACTATGAGTAGGGCTTTGTAAGCGGAAACATGTTCGTTTTCTGCTGTATACTGGACTACTTTATTTTTAATAAATAAACTGTTCGGATTTTGTATTGACCTGCTGCTTAATGATAATAGCTAAGGGGTAGAGCTCAGCTCATTTGTTTTCACAGAGGATAACCAAATCCAATTCCTTTGTTTAATGGATTTTACAAAGCACTGTGAGCTTAAAAGCCTAAAGTGTTACTAAACCCAGGACCCTGAATTCACTATATCTGCTCTCCTACAGTACACAGAACATGGAAATGCAGTTGGTTTATCAAATATAAACTGCTAATTACCTTTTTACTTCAGCAGTTAGAGCAGTCTTGTGACATCTATCAGTGTCTGGTTAAAGCTTGTAGGAGGAGTTTTCATTCTCCCATGATTGTCCTATGAAGAGGCAGGACCCCCGACCCTCTGCCTGGACAGTGCTGATTGGCCCTTTGCTGATCACATGCACTCTCCCAAGAAAAAAAAAAACTAGCAATATACATCAAACTAAGCATGTGCAGCTTGTCCTCTAGAATCTGTACTATCAGGAGATATATTGGGGACTGTGGAAGAAGGGGGGGATCAGAGGAGACAGGATCAGACGGCCTTTTTTATTACAATGCAGAGGATTAACCCCTTATGTTCCACATTGAATATAACAAGCATGCTTTACTGCATTTACTGCACACTGATTTTTAGGCTCCTTTCACACTGAGGCACTAAAGTGCTAAAAATAGCGCCTGCCCGAAAGTGCCGCTCAATGCACTCCAGTGTGAAAGCCCCGGGGGCTTTCACACTGAGCGGTGCGCTTGCAGGGCGGACAAAAAAGTCCTGCAAGCCGCATCTTTGGAGCGCTGTAGGAGCGGTATATTTAACGCTCCTAAAGCACCCCTTCCCATTGAAAACAATGGGGCAGCGGTGCAAAGCGCAGCTACAGCAGCGCTTTGCGGGCGTTTTTAACCCTTTTTCGGCTGCTAGCGGGGGGTTAAAACAGCCCCGCTAGAGCCGCTAAAACGACGGTAAAGCGGCGCTATATTTAGCGCCGCTGTACCGCCAGCGCCCGCACGCCTCAGTGCGAAAGGAGCCTTATTGTTGTGGGTTTAGTAACACTTTAACTCCAGGCAGATTGTTAACCACTTGACCTCCAAAAGGTTTTACTCCTTTCATGACCAAGGCATTGTTTGCTATTCAGCACTACACAAATAGAGCTTTCTTTTGGTGGTATATGATCATCACTATATAAACAAAAAAAGAACAATACATTTAGAGGGAAAAAACCCTGATATTTTCTACTTTCTGTTATAAAAACCTATCCAATAAAAAAAAAAAAAGTTTCTCCATACATTTAGGCCAAAATGTATTCTGCTACATGTCTTTGGTAAAAAAAAAAATCCCAATAAGTGTATGTTGATTGGTATGTGCTAAAGATATAGCATCTACGAAATATGGTATATTAACAGGAATGTATGCAGCTACAGTATAGATGCTATACTGTAATGGCGATGATCAGCAACCTATAGTGGGACTCTGATAGGGTGGCGGGCAATCTGGAGCTAAAAGACACTATCTGGGAGGGTCACTATCTGATGTCGCTAGTGACGCGACACAGTGATCAGTGATAATAATGTACACTGACACTGTACTAATCACACTGGCTGGGAAAGGGTTAATATCTAAGGGCAAATGGGGGATTAACTGTATGCCTAACAATGTGTAATGTGTGCTGCTTTTACTTTCTGATATGGCTGTTTTTTCTGTCTGCTTTTCAGGGAGAAGAAACAGCCAGATCGCTGTTCCTGTGCACTCAGAGTCCTGAGTGTTTGTAAACAAAGAACTCTGTGTGTGATTGGACACAGCTGATCAACAAATTTCAGCTGAAATTATTGGCTTAAATCTGCTTCCAGACTTGGGCCGTGTCCAATCATGCACGCACCCCAAATCTGGAACAAGGCTGGTCACATACATGTATGTAACACTGCCTGTACTTGCCGCCGCTCACAGTATATATAAAAATCACTATTTAATCCAGTAAATAGTTTTTTTTATGAAAAATCACTGCATTTATGTTTAAATAAATCTGATATAACTATTCAAATTAATCTTCATATTAGCTGTTTGCAATCTCCTCGGATTGGTACAGGGTAGCACAGCCCTCTAAGCCAATCAAGCTCATTATTGCCCAGTGCTGTCAGTCTGATACCAGGGGTATGCTGACAGGGGCTCTATGATGACCCCACGGGCAGGGCATGCTGATGCTTCATCAATCTCTAATTATCAGGGTCAATGAGAAAGTTGTGTTGCCACTAACCTGGCTGCACTGTCTGACAGGAGTTCTTGGATCACCAGACTAAGTATATATATATAATTAAAAAAAAAGAAAAACCATGCATACGTATTTCCACTTTGAATGTTAGCTCTTTGTCTGATGTTCTGCTTTGAAGAGAGCTTTAGCTGAGATGGAAATAAAAACACTGCAAGTACAGACAAATGTGGTGATCCTGCCAGAAAATGAATGAGCACCTAACTTTCTGTTGATTGGCAATGTTACCTCTGTTGCACTGAAATCCCAAGCGGCATTGTCAGTCTTGCCTAAATTCTCCCCTGCTGGGCTACAGAAATCAACCTACCCCTGCCCCTCCCTGCCCCTTTCTTTATGTATAACTATCTTTTCACATCAAAACAATGAAACTTTCCTGTCTTAGCTCCCAAGAGTCTGCCCACATAGTGGGGTTGATTTACTAGAAACTCAAGAGCACTAAATCTGGTGTAGCTATGGTGTAGCCAATCAGCTTCTAACTTCAGCTTGTTCAATTAAGCTTTGACAATAGAACCTGGAAGCTGATTGGTTGTGTGTGTAGGGAAAGGGCTCTTGGAAGATGTAGGTCTGGGGACTGACTTAGAGCATCCTGGTAATCCCTCCTCCCAGCAGTTGCCCCAGCAAGAATTTTATAGGCCTGCTAAAGACGTTACAGGGTTGTCATAATTGCTACAGGAATGGTGTAAAAGAAAAAATAATGCTGGGATATGCTTAAGAGGGAGATCTGGGGGTGAATTTGGGTCATGCCTATACAAATACTTTAATTCTAAATGTCCTTTAGCTTGAAATAGGTAACTGAAGAGCAGAGCTTGAATTAAATTAATAACATTCTCTTTATCAATAACCATTTTTGTGGTGTTTTTTTTTTTTTTTTATAGAGGTTTAACAACAGTCTAATCTTTGTGAGATTATAATGTATTTGGTCGATTAGCTAGGTACGTTTGATGATGCTGTTGTAAACGTAATTGCCTGCTTACTAGCAGACATTGATGTCCTCTGGTCTGCTGTAGAGTGTCTGTTGCAGGGTAGCAAGTGATCCAAACCAAGGTATATTTTCATCAAAGATTTCCTGAATATCTAATAATAGTTGGTGTTACGTAGACTCCATTGGCAATGTTACTTCCCCATGGTTCCTTGGTTCAGTATACATGAAGATCCACCAATGTAACTCAGATCTTCTCCTAATGGATGTGGCATTGTGGAGAAGTTGAGTTCTCTAGTGTAGGGAACACACCACTTGAGCCCCTGGCAGATACTAATAAAACTGATTGTTGATTATCACCATCTTCTCAAAACGAGACTTTTTAGGTGAACTGACCCTAATTCATCTTTCAGTTATTTCCAAACTTGAATTTTCCATATCCACCTAAGGATATGTCCCATCAGCGACAATGGCAACTAGCCCTTATGCACAAGCATTTTAGGTTAAATTTAATATAGTTTTTTAACCATTCTATACTTCACTTATTTTCGCTTCGGCTTAGGTTTAAATTTCAGTGTGTTAAAGGCGCCTTCCACAGCTTTCGGCAAATAAATTGGATATCGTTCTATCCTCTTCATATTTGTGGTCCCGAAGCTACTTCTCCAAGACTGGCTGTAGGCTGATGCTTTATTGATCTCTTCTGTGGTTCTTCGTGGTGATCGCAGAATCCAGTTTGAATGTAAACTATGTTCCCGGCTACTGGTGGCCACTGCATAAAGAAAACAAACAGTACTAAATCCATATTGCATAAATATAGGTAATAGATATAGAGGATATGTCCTGGGAGTCAACAAGGCTTAATACTGGCTAGGTTGAATTAGATAATATTCTTGCTCAAATAATGTCTTTGTTCTGAGGTCACCTAATCCTACTCTTAAGTAAAATAAAGTGAACTCTGCATAAACAGATACCAGGGTGCCGTGGTGAGGCTCTGTGGCTTACGCATGCATTTGCAAATGTGTGCAGACTAAACCCCTGCTTTTAACGCATACTGTTAGCCAGGTTTAATTGGTTGTCTGCGAGCTGGTCGGTATGTAAGCTTGTTTTTTTTTTTTCCCTTGAATTTATCCGTGGCCCTGTTTATATCTTATGTAGCCTTCCTATGCTGCTTACTGCAATGGCCAGCTATAGATGGGGGCAGTGGCGTCTTTTTTGTGACTCTGCATAAAGCCTACATTTTGTCCCTCACAGTGTAGCTACTACCAGTGTAAGGTGTAAGCTACCATAGCTACCATAATTTGGGTTAAAGGCAGACACCACCATGTTCTGCCCTGTACAAAGGACATTCACACCTCAATCTTGCATGTGCAGAAACCTTTATTCATTGAGTGAGTATTCAGAAGCATCTCCTGACAAAGGACAGTACTGGATTAAACTCTGGGGAGGCCTCTAGGCAGTCAAAACCTTGAGGTTCCCCTCACAGCTTTCTGGAGGTTTCTCATGCACATTCTCGTGGGATTACGTTGAACTAAATATTGTCCACGTCGGCTGCAAGATGAAGATGACCATCACTACTGTACATTACAAACTGACAGCTGAAAGAAGATGAGCTTTTAGGATCCAAACTGTAATGTGAACCTAATGTCTATAGTTTATGTACTTTAAGTTGTTATTGGGTACATTACATGGGGGGGGGGGGAGCAATATGAGCTAAATGGCATATATTTATCGTAGATTAAAAAAAGTTAATGCCCTTCAGACTTTAGGGAGGCCAAACAGTGGGCAGTGGAAGTAGAAAATGTTCCAGAATTAGTGGGAGTAAACAATGCCTGGGGGTCTGTGGGACTACAAAAATTATATAACACCTGCGTTCAGTAGGATGAGGAATAGTGACGCATGGTTTGTGTGAGCAAAAATAATGGTGTCTCATTGTGGGTGTAAGTCAGAGGAAGAGTGTTCCAAGAGCCAGATAAAGGCAAGCGAACGGCCACATCTAGTCCTCAGGCCACAGTTTGAAGACAGGTATCATTGGTATTAGTGAGAGGAACAGTGTCCCTATGTTAATATAAGTGGGGTGCCCCATTGTTGGCATTGGTGGAAAGAATAGTGCCCCATTGTTGGTATTAGTGGAAGGAATAGTGCCCCATCATTGATGTCAGTAGGAGAAATGGTGCCTCATTGTTTGAATAAGTGGGGGTATTAGTGCTGTATTATTGGTGTCAATGGGAGGAATAATGCCCCATTGTTGGTGTCAGTGAAAAGAATGGTGTCTCATTGTAGGTGTTAGTGGGAGGAAGAGTAATCCAAGGACCAGATAAAGGCAAGCGAAAGGACACATCTAGTCCTCAGGCCACAGTTCGGGTAACACTGAGCTAGAACAGGTTGAATAAAACAGGTTACAGTGTGTTTGGATATTTCCTGTAAGAAATATATAGGCTGCCATTGCTGAGTTCTCATCATAGAAATGTTAGCTACCTGGCAGTCATACTCACCCTATTGCTTCAATCACTAACCCAGAACAAGAATGCAGATTAGCTCTTATGCTGGGTTCACACATATGCATCCGCGGTTTCAGTGCAGCAGTCCCATGCAGTTCTGTTCACCGGGTTGGGTGCGATTCAGGTGCAAATTTTTACCTGAACTCGCACCTAAACCGAACCCAAAATCACAAAGGACCCTTTTTAAAACTGCACATGTATGAACCGGCTCTATTAAAAGCCGGTTCGATTCACATGTTATGCGACTTGGATGCGGTTAAAAACGCATGCAATTCACATACATGTGCACCAAGCTTTAAAAATAAGTTTCCATGGAGGCTGCCATTGATGATATCTTTTCTGTAAATGCTAGTTGTCCGGCTGTCTTACTGACATTTTGACAGCGGTACTTTTTTATTTTCCAACAAACTTTCTCATGAAAATTCATATAAACATTCATACACAAATTCTCAGTACATTCAATGACTTGGCTAATGTTGTTCAAAACTACATTTCTTGTCTATTTACTTTTAGATCAGTCATTGAAGGGCCAATCAGAGCTGCAGAACTGCAGCGCTGGAGGGGGCTGGATGAGGGCGGAGATAATAGGAGACTGCAGAGATCAATGTGTATTCATCCACAGAGGAGAAATGTGCAGGAAAGCAGAGGTGTGCGTGTGTCTGTCTGTATATGTGTGTGTGTGTGTGTGTGTGTCTGTGTAAATCCAGGAAGCGAACAGGCAGCAGCTTCAGCTGCCCACAGTTAAAATGGCTGCAGCCAGACTCAGTGGAGGGAGATTTCTGCAGCATATTTGGCAAGTACAGAATCACAGTATATATAATATAATATGCAAAGTGGTTGGAGGAAAGCTTCAGAACGGCAAAGATTGTTTTATTTCAAATTATGTGAGCAGACTGCAGTTCCTCTTTAAAGTAATTGTAAACCTTCCAGAATTTTTTCTTTAAAATAACAAACATGTTATATTTGCCTGCTCTATGCAATGATTTTGCACAGAGCAGCCTCAATACTCCTCTTCTCGGGTCCCTGCCCCTGGACCCCCACCCCCCTCCCCGCTAAATGCCCCCATAGCAAGCTGCTTCCTATGGGGGCACTCATGCATGCTTGCTCCCGAGCTGAATAGACGCAATAGGCTCAGCCCTACCCCCCACGCTGCTCACAAGTTTTGATTGTCAACCAAGCCTCTGAGAGCCGTGAGAGGGGAGAAGATGGCTCAGATGTGCACAGCACTGGACCAGGATCGGGTTCAGATGAGTATTTAGGGGGGGCTGCGGGGGGAGCTGTGCCTAAAAGGTTTTTTTTACCTTGATGCATAGAATTAATTAAGGTACAAAACCTTCTATCTTTACAACCACTTTAAGTCAGGCCAAAGAAGCATTAAAGGATTTCTGACTTTTCACAGATTTTCTTGCATTTTATACTCGTTTCAGATCAGTAGCTCAGAATATATTGAAGTGGGAATAAAAGCCAGACAACTAGAATTTTAAGGAGATCGGCAAAAGCAACTTCATATCTCCTATAGGAAATTGTCACTTTAATAATTTGCACAGTCTTTCTAGAAATGAATACTTGTTCAGGGGCCAGTGACGCAGAAAATACTGAGGTCAGGTAACCAGCAGTTCAGAAGGAGATCAGCAATTTCTGTCCCGTTTTTCTTTTGGTAGGCAACTTTTAGACCATCTTTATATATATATATTGATTTTAAAAAAAGCACAAACCATCAAAGTCAACATCGGCATGCTTGAAATCACTTGGGAATGTCCTTATTTTCCTCTCCGTGTCCAGTTCTGCAATAACTGAGTCAAAATAAGCAATTGCATCTTGGATGTCATTATTGAGATGATGCTCCAAATTTCCCTTTGAGACCTGTGTAAAAAAATAGTAGTCAACGGTGTATTCCCCAATTTCTTTCTGTAGTGTAATTTCTAATGAAAGATACTCCCAGAAATACACAAAATGCAGCAGTGTAACTTTTATTGTAGCAGCCCAGTTCATCGCTACTGGACAAGAGGACCCGTAATGGATTGCCCTTGCAATTATATTCATCCCAGTCTTCAGAACACCCCCACCCACATCCCACACTTGATATGTCCACCTTTTGGGCAGTCCTGTGCCTGATTATAGGGGACCGCCCACTTGCAGCCATGTTCCCCCTCAGCTAATACTCTAAGTTACTGCACTTGTTCTGTAACTCCGATAAAGGTGATGCTATGATCTCTAGACACAACCCGAGACACAGCATCGCCAGGACTGAAGACAGAGATGAGGGACTGTCCTGGCAAAACCAGGACAGTTGGCATCAAGGGCCCTGTCTTCTTTTATAACCTGTTCAAGCAGCTCTTTCAGTACTTTCAGCTCTTTCAATTGACATTGTTGCTGCTTGCTGCCAATCTGAAGGCTTTCTGAAGTCTGTACATTGTTTTCCAATCATTTTTATTATTAAGGTAAACCATACAGATATAAAGCCATACAATACAGTAAACAAAAGTACCATTACATGATAGCATTAGGTACACCATTGATCGCAAATGAACCGGTATAACATAATTTTGGGCTGTGACTATATTTCCTAATAACAAAGAACACATCTTCAGAAGAGGAACTGCATGACTGGGGATCGACCTCATCTAAGGGGTCATCCCAGCCATAAATTGATCACCTTAGCTGGTATTTGTGTTTGCATACACAGTCATCAGATGGGGAGTGGGACCAATGGTGGCCGACCAGTGGTCCTATGTTTCTTCCTAAACTATCAAAAGGTTTAATAAATGGCAAGAAGAGAAAAGGACAAGGAAGGAAACAAGGAAGAGGTAAAGGAAGAAGAAAAGGAAAAGAAACAGTGAGCCTCCCCTAGGGCACTAAGAGGCTTGCCTCAAATCGAACAAGGCTGTTCCCATCAGGTAGGTGATCCAAGGGTCCCAGGTTTTTTCAAATCGGGGAAGCTTATCCTGCAAAATGGCAGAGAGGCGTTCATTTAACATTATCCAGGACAATTTGTTTTTTTTAAGAGGTCAAAAGTTAGCACTGGGAATTTCCAAGATCTTGTGATCATTATTCCAGCTGCTGTAAAAATGAAAGCTATTAGGCATTGGATGGGTCCCGGGGCTCCCCCAACAGAGTGTCCGAGGAGTGCCTTAGTCCCGGCGAAGGAATAGATAAAACTGTAGGTGCAGATCCTGAATCAGCAAACCATTGGGTACATAAGTCGTTCCCTTTTGACCACACCCACAAAAACACTGGGGGGAGGCTCCTGACGGAGTCTGTACATTCTTTAATCACACACAAGGCAAAATCAGTTCAACGTAGTGTCATAAGCACATGTTATATGTAAGTAAGTAACTGCTTCATCTACAGTATACATCCATAGCAATGTTCAACTTCTCTTAAAATGCCTTTCTTTAATCGTACATCATGGGACACAGAGCCATAGTAATTACTATGTGGGTTATAGGCCACCTTCAGGTGCTGGACACTGGCACACCCTAAACAGGAAGTTGCCTCCCTATATAACCCCTCCCATACTGGGAGCATCTCACTTTTTTCGCCAGTGTCTAAGGTGTTGGTCACGAGTGAAGATGTGCCGTGCTGAGCTCCATTGGAGCAATCCTTGCTGGGGCTAGCTTTGCAGCTGGATCCATTCAAAGTGTCTTTTAGGCCAAATTGAATGGTACCCGGGCCTGAAGAAACGAGATCTTTTCTTGTAAACGCTTCTCTTTTTAGAGAGCTGGACCCCAGGATCCAGTACTTTTGGTATTAAGGCCATAAAGTTTTACTGGTGGGGTGCTATTACAGGTCCAGGATTGTGGGTTCCCCGAGGGTCCCCGGTTCCTAAAGGTTTGTTAACAGAACCCACCGTGAAGGGTGAAGATTGGGTCTGTTGGTTTTTACCGCAGAAAACCCTGCGGCGGGAAAGGTAAGTGGCGTTTTCTAAGGAATTTTTTAATTTTCCGATGAAATGGCTCCTTTAAGGTAAATGTTGTTATGCCTAAGTGTCACCACTGGGGGCTGTATGGAGCACGTACCTTCTCATGCTTTCTCAGAGATCACGCTGTGTCACAGAAGCAGCAGGCTTTTTTCCTCCGGCTAGCAGGCAGACCTCCAGTAAGTTTGGGGGGTTTTGCTTCCTCCAGACAGGAAGAGAGAACTGAAAATGATCAACAATGCCGTTTTCCTTTACTGCCCCTACTCGGTGGCGGCTTCCAGGTCTCCTCCACGCCATCCCTCCCTCTCTCACAAGCCGATCCCGTCAGAACGGAGGCCTGTGCTTGCGTGGGAAAACTCTTTTTTTTTAAAGAGAAAGGAGGGGGCGCGATGCGAGGTGGGGCAGGGCTTAGCGCAGCGTTGGCGTCCTCCAACGTGGGAGTGTGTTTAAAAAAAAAAGAAAATCCATTTGTGCTGGCTGCAAAATTGTCAGAGAGACATAAGAGCATAAGAGGCATTTCCTATTTGACACATTTACTATTTGCATCAGGCTGAGCATTAATAGCAGCGGCAGTGGCTGACTATTGGTCAAGCAGTGGTTGCGATTTCTTCTGGTAGTACCTCTGCTTTGTGCATCGGGCTAAGGTCAGAAGAGGGGTTGAAACACCCTCAAAAAATAGCTAAAAGGGTCTCCCTCAAGCTCTGGAAAGCCTACTCATTTCTACAAATGGCATCCTCCCCTGAGAGAGGGTGGCTGATCAGAGTGAGCATCGGGGCCATGAAATGTTTGCAACAGTTTTCAACACTGCAGCCCCTGTTTATTTTACTAAAAAGATCTTTTTTCCTCAGCCATGATAGGTTTTAAAAAAAAAAACAAAAAAAAATGTTTAGCGGCTTTAATCGCATCCCAGTGTGGGTCAAAATACGACAGGTTCTCTTCCATTGCCCAGGACCCTCAAACTGAGGAACTAGGGGTGGGAGAAGACAAATTCCCTCTGGGGACCGTGGTGAGGCTGATGACTCCTCTTCTGAGGTGTCAAATGCGGGAGAATCAGCTGTTTCAATCTTAAGATTAATGATGCAATTTCTTGCTGAATGGTCCACTCCACATTTATGTACCCTTAACTGAGTGTTTGGGTTTGCTAAAGCCTCCTCAAGCTGTGCATGCCTTTTCCTGTCCATTCATTGTTGGAAAAGCTTTTTTGTATCTGAGAGGATCACCCAGATAAGCATTATTTTCCCTCCAAACACTTTTTTCTCTGGCAGATTGAATGTCTCAGCCTGCGCTGACAGTAATTGCTTAATTGTTGAGAGACCAGTCTAAACAGGTGTTCAAGGTTATCCTGCAGGCCCAGGATCTGGCAGCTTTATGTTTGCAGTAATTGCTATGAGAGATTCTATCCTTCAGGCCTTGCGCCCATCACTAAGCACCATGCAGAAGCTCCTGGCTAGTCTTCCTTTTGCGGTGAAACAGCTATTTGGGAATGTTTTGGATGATACATCCAAAGTAAATTCTAGTGGAAAGAGTACCCCTTTTTTCATTTAAGAAAAGGAGTAAATGTATTTTCATTTTTCAAGCTCCTTCTTCTGTGCCAGGGGCATCAGCCTCCAGGCAGTCAGGTTCAAAAGGTAATCCTCAGGGTTAACCCCAGGGACAAAAGAGGTCTTGGGGGAGGAAACCTACAAGTTACTGAAGCCTCCTTATGAGGAGGCGCCCCCGCTCGCTCAATAGGGGGAATTCTTTTGCAGTTCTCAAGGATTTGGCAGGAAGAGTGTCAAGACGAATGGGGGACTTCCTCAATAGCTCCAAGGTACAAACTGGAGTTCCAAGAGTTCTCCTCATTTTCTCAAATCAAACGTTCCTAAGGATCCAAAGAAAAAGAAATCTTTCTCTCAAGCATTGGACATCTTTTGGCAAAAAGTGATTATGGTGGCCCCCATGTAAGAGCAGAGGTTGGGGTTTGGTTAAATCCAAATGGATATTCTGGATCTGAAAAATCTAAATTCAGTTCCTGAATATAACCACTCTTTTTTTTTTTGCATGGAGTCAATCCAATCAGTTATCTCCATCCTATAAGGAGGAGAACTTCTGGCGTCAATCGACGTCAAAAGATGCAGACCTCCATATGCCTATTTCCTCACTCACTAGTAATATCTACTTTTCAAGGTGGAAAATCTTAATTTTCAGTGTGTAGCTCTGCTTTCTAGTCTAGCTACTGCACCTTAAGTGTTTACAAAGGTTCTGGCCCCTCTTCTAGCCAGATTAAGGGCCCAAGGTATAACGATTATGGTTTACCTGGACGATCTGTTCTTGATAGTTCAGTCGGTAGCCTGCTTAGACCAAAGTATGGACACCACATTCAACTACCTGGACTATCTAGGTCGGTTTCTCAGCCTAGGAGAAATCTTCTTTAAAACCATGAAAAGGGCTAAAATACTTGGGTCTGATCATAGGTACACCCAGAAAAGGGTATTCTTGCCCCAGGCAAAGATCAGCGCCATAAAGGAACTGATTTGGGTGGTTGAAACAAGATGAATTCTTCTATTCAACTTTTCATGAGGTTGTTGGGAAAGATGGTGGCTTCATTCAAGGCCGTTCCTTTTGCTCAGTTTAATTCGAGACTGCTACAAAACATTATCCTATCGGCTTGGAACAAAGGGTTCAAGCTCTAGATTCCCAATGTGTGTGACTTCAAAGCCTATGGCCACATCACCCTGAAAGCGCCCGATCTCATCTGATCTTGGAGGCTAAGCAGGGTCGGGCCTGGTTAGCACCTGGATGGACCACCTGGAAATACCAGGTACTGTAGGCTGGATACCCTCGAGCCTCAGTTTATGGTTAATATCAAAAAATCTGCAAAGGGGAAAATCCTTCCTTCAGTTACCACGGAAGTGGCCCAGATCAGAAATGACCTTGCCCATTATCATTTTAGAAATTCAGGCAGAGCACTTGGTTCTGAGGGCCTGATCGTTCAGTTTACGGTATTGTCCTGCCAGGATTCATTCCGACTATGCCACAGCAATGGCCTATATTAATCACCAAGGGGGCACAAGAAGTTGTGCGCCCCAGAGAAAGGTGAATCATATCCTATCTTGGGCAGAAAATGTACTTTGCCTATCGGCGGACTTCATTCTAGAAATATAAAATTGGCAGGTGGACTACTTGAGTAGCCAGCAGTTGTTCCCGGGAAAATGGTTCGTTCACCCCGATATCTCCCTGTCAATATGTCAAAGATGGGGGATCCCAGCTCTGATCTGTTTATGTCCAGGTTCAACAAAGAAATTGACAACTTTGTGTCAAAAACAAAGGATCCGCTAGCATGTGGAACAGATGCCTTGCTATTCCCGTGAAATCGGTTCTCACTGATTTATACATTCCCTCCTATTCTGCCTGCATCCACGACTTCTTTGTAGGATCAAGCAGGAAGGGAAGTCGGTGATTCTTGTGGCCTCCAGTGGGGCCCAGGAAATCTTGGTATGCAAGGATCATAAAGATGACAATAGGGGACCCATGAACCCTATCGCCACGGCCAGACCTTTCGCAAGGTCCGGTATTCCATCCTACTTTACAAACGCTAAATTTAACGGTTTGGCTATTGAGACCCACACTCTGAAGAAATGTGGGCTGTCAGGTTAAGTGGTTTCTATCTTGGTTAATGCAAGGGATCCGGCCTCTATAATTATATATTATGGAGCCTGGGAAGCATATGTCTCCTGGTGTGAGATCAAGGGTTGCACCCCCAGGAAATAGGTCAAAGGTAGAATCCTTGACTTTCTGCAGATGGGGTGAGAAATAAAGCTGGCCTTGAGTGCTTTCTAATGACAGGTCTCAGCCTTATCGGTATTATTTCAATGGCCACTTGCTTCGCTTTCTTTGGTTCGTAACTTTATTCAGGGGGTAACATGGCTTAATCCCCAGTTAGGTCACCCCTGAACCCTTGGGACTTGAATTTAATTTTTGGCGGCATTATAAAATAGCCTTTTTTTGTACCGATACGACATATTCTCTTGGTCCTTTTTTGACAAGGAAACTATTTTTTCTGGTAACCATATCTGCTGCAAGAAGGGTATCAGAACTGGCTGCTTTTTCTTGTAAAGAGCCATATTATTATTGGTCACAAGGATAAGGTAGTATGGCGTCCTCATCCTAACTTTTTACTGAAGGTAGTATCAAGTTTTTATCTAAACCAGGATATTGTTCTATCTTCATTTTTTCCAGGACCCTGTTCTATGGAATAAAAATCACTACATTCTCTTGATGTGGTGAGAGCAGTCTACTTAAAGACTGCTCAGATTCGGAAAACTGATGTTTTGTTCGTATTGCCTGAAGGTCCTAAAAGAGGACAGGCAGCATGGAAATCTACTATTCAAAATGGAATCAACAAGTAATCATTCTAGCTTTTGGTTTAAAGAGGTAGTTTCTACCCTCTCAAATCAAAACACACTCCTCTAGGGCTGTTAGTGCTTCGTGGGCAGTGCATCACTAAGCCTCCATGGCTCAAATCTGCAAGTCTGCAACTTGGTCTTCAATCCATACATTTACCAGATTCTATCAGGTGGATGTAAAAAGACATGAGGATGTCGCCTTTAGGCATGGTGTACTGCGGGCAGCAGTATAAGTCCTCTGATCTCATGGTGCCCTACTTTTGTTGTATCTCCCTCCCCTCAGTTGGCATTGCTCTGGGACATCCCACATAGTAATTACTATGGCTTTGTGTCCCGTGATGTACGATTAAAGAAAATAGGATTTTTATAACAGCTTACCTGTAAAATCGTTTTCTTTTGAAGTACATCACGGGACACAGAGGTCCTGCCCCTCTTTCTAGTATACACGTGTATTGCTTTGCGACAAAACTGAGATGTTTCCGTTATGAGAGGGGTTATATAGGGAGACAACTTCCTATTTAGGGTGTGCCAGTGTCCAGCACCTGAAGGTGGACTATAACCCACATAGTAATTACTATAGCTCTGTGTCCCGTGATGTACTTCAAAAGAAAAGGATTTTACAGGTAAGCTGTTATAAAAAATCCTATTTTCACACATTGGGGTTTATTTACTAAAGGCAAATCCACTTTGCACTGCAAGTGCACTTGAAAGTGCACTGAAACTCTCTACCTGGTCACTTTTTTTGCTTCTTCTGTCAGATTCAACCAAAATGTTTTATTTTGTTTTGGATAGCATAAGAGGGGGTTACACCTATTATTGGTGTCTGTGTCCCTACTAAGGAGATTTTTCTCCTCCTGTCAGAATAGGAATATTTCATTCACCGCTGTGAGTAATGGGTGTGTCCCACGCAAGAGAAATATGCTTATTAAATTAAATCTAAAGCCAAAGCTTTTTTTTTTTTTGATAAAGAAGGAAAGGGCTAAAACCTGTCATTGGGGAGATTTATACTTCACTTCCTGTCCTGTAGAAGCACCAGGTTGTAGGCAGGTGGAGTTGGTTTAATTCCCCCTTAAGGGATGCTCTTCCTACTCTGTTGAGCATTGTGAGAGCCTCTAGATAAGGTGGAGTTGCGGTTCAGTGTGCTGGACTGCTTGGAAGACCTGAGCGGAGGGGAGGGCTGCTGAGATTTTTCCTGATCTCCCACTAAGGGGGGGGGGGGGCTGCAGAGCCCCCACAGTGTCCCCCATAGTTATCGGTCCGGAAGGTATGGAGTAGCATTGAGAGAAGTACAGCCATGGAGGGCCTAGTTAGAGTTAACTTACTTGGTCATTACAAAGGTACAAATGCCTCCCACATGAAGACCCTCCATTAACTACCATCAACTGAGAACTGTAATCAGTTTCATCATTTGCTGGATAATGTTCAAGCCATCAAGCAATGTCCCCAATCCATCACCTGATAGTACAGAGCATTGGGGGCACTCTGCACATGCTCATTTTGGTGTTTATTGCTAGAGTTGTTTTTTTTTTCTTTTGGGGGGGGGGTGCATGTGATCAGCACAGGGCCAATCAGCACAATCCAGACAGAGGGTCAGGGGTCCTGAAGCCTCATAGGGCAGTCAGAGGAGAGTGAAAATTCTTCCTACAAGCTTTAACCAGACAGAGATAGAGGTCACAAGATTGCTATATACCGCTGATGAAAAAGGGTATTTAGCGATTTATATTTACTAAAATAATTGCATTTCCATGTACTGTGGGAGACCAGATATAGTGAATACAGGATCCTTAGATTTTTCATTAAGATCTGGACTCTGTGTGAATATGTGAATAGGAAGTATATCCACAGCAAATGTCTGGGAAGTGTAGCAGAAGGATTGTTATCTTTTCAGACCTGGTTTTGCAGTCCTGGAAGCAGGCACTCTACTCAGCGGGTGATTATTCCCGGGAGAAAGGGTTTAAACAAGCTCAGTCAGGTGGACGGAAGGGTTCGGTCCCTTGTATGGGCCCTGGAACCTGTGTAATTTGGGGGTAGACCACCTGTTTGCAGTGCCTGTATACAAAGCAGCCTGGGTACTGCTCAAAAGGTAGCAAGAGGAAATAACTCCAAAGCAAAGGAAATGCCATCTTAGGCAGCTGTCCTCATTGGGAGATTTTTATTTTTATTTCGGTTCTAGTGACAACAAAATTTTGGATTTTCCCTCACTTTCAGTCTCAGCTAAAATGGTTACTAGAACAAAAAGAGAGAGTGTATTTCCCCAATGGGTACACAGATAACAAAAAAACCTGACCACATCTGCCAAACGAACCAGCAGCATTGAGTGTAGAAAGTAAAGGGAACTATCAGTATACATCTCTGCAGCAACCCCTAACAACAAAAATGTCTACACCACTATATTTGAAACACTAAACTTCATTACACACACAAAACAATAAAATCACCAAAAACCAGTCCACATACTTCTCACCAAAGTCCAAATAAGGTGAATATACCCAGCAAATTGTAAAAATCACACTAAGCTCCTTGCTGGTATGACCCAAGTCATATTGCAAATAATATGAGAAGCTGACCTCCCAAGTGGCAACATCAAGCAATAGTGAACACAAGAATACAGCAACCGAAAAGAGCAAAGGATCGCCGCTACTCCCGACCAGCCCAGGTGAATAAAGATAAAAAGCAGCCTCAGCCTACATGTCTCCACCAAACCACACACCCTGATTTATTTCGCCCTGCCCACTGGGGCTTAATCAGAGGGACAGGTCCTCATTGGGCCTCATTCATGGCAGCTTCACAGAAGACCTCAAGCTTTTAACCCCACTGGAAGTTCAGAGGCAGAAAGAGGACCGGTCAGTCACCATGCACAGAAGATTTTGACAGAATCCAGCCTCCTGCACAATGTGGGACATACAGTGCCTTGAAAAAGTATTCATACCCCTTGAAATTTTCCTAATTTTGTCTCGTAAAGGTATTTTATTGGGATTTTATGTGATAGACCAACACAAAGTGGCACATAATTGTGAAGTGGAAGGAAAATGATAAATGGTTTTCAAAATGTTTTACAAATAAATATCTGGAAAGTGTGGCATGCATTTGTATTCAGCCCTCCTGAGTCAATACTTTGTAGAACCACCTTTCACTGCAATTACAGCTGTACTTTTTTGGGGGATGTCTCTACCAGCTTTGCACATTTACAGAGTGACAATTTTGCCCATTCTTCTTTGCAAAATAGCTCAAGCTCTGTCAGATTGGATGAAGAGCATCTGTGAGCAGGAATTTTCAAGTCTTGCCACAGATTCTCAATTGGATTTAGGTCTGGACTTTGACTGGACCATTCTAGCACATTAATATGCTTTGATCTAAGCCATTCCATTGTAGCTCTGGCTGTATGTTTAGGGTCGTTATCCTGCTGGAAGGTGAACCTCCACCCCAGTCTCAAGTCTTTTGCAGACTCTAACAGGTTTTCTTCTAAGATTGCCCTGTATATGGCTCCATCCATCTTCCCATCAACTCTGACCAGCTTGCCTGTCCCTGCGGAATAGAAAAGCATTCCCACAACATGATGCTGCCACCGCCATGTTTCCCAGTGAGGGTGGTGTGTTCAGGGTGATGTGCAGTGTTAATTTTCCACCACACATAGCGTTTTGATTTTAGGCCAAAAAGTTCAATTTTGGTCTCATCTGACCAGAGCACCTTCTTCCACATGTTTGCTGTGTCCCCCAAATGGCTTCTCACAAACTGTAAACAAGACTTCTTATGGCTTTCTTTCAACAATGGCTTTCTTCTTGCCACTCTGGATCTCTGCAGTAGGGATGAGCTTAATGTTCGGGTCAAACATGAGTTCGACCCGAACATTGGCTGTTCGATCGTTCATCAAAATACGAACATTATGGGGCATTCGGGCCAAATTCGAGCGGCGCGTCACGCCCCATAATGCACTGCGACATCACAGTGCATTGCTGTCTGATGATTGGCCAAGCATGCACTATGACCTTTGGCTAATCACAGCGCCGTCAGCAAAGAGAGCCATAATTGGCCAAAGGCAGGGTGCCTTTGGCCAATTATGGCTCAGGGGGTTAAGTCCACGGCCCACACTATATAAGGCCGCCTGCACGTCGTCCCTGTGTAGTGTGTTGCTGCCGTTGACTGAGAGAGAGTGTCATTTCATTTAGATTGAGCAGGCAGGTGTTAGCTGCAGTGTATTTAGTATATATATACATCCAGACTTGTGTATATATATATATATCCACTGTATCCAGTTTAGCTAGATCTAACTGCAGTCCGTTCCTGGTGTACTGTTTCTAATATACTTCAGGCAAGCAGGTGATTCAGTTAGCTGCAGTGTATTTAATATATATATACAGTTTTGTGTATATATATATATATATATATATATATATATATATATATATATATATATATATATATATATACATCCACTGTATCCAGTGTAGCTAGATCTGACTGCAGGCTGTTCCTGGTGTACTTTTTCTAATATACTGTCAGGCAGGCAGGTGATTCAGTGAGCTGCACTGCATAAAATATATATACAGTCTCCTACATATATATATATCCACTGCATTCTAGTCTAGCCAAGCCTATATCTGACTGCAGGTCATTCCTGGTGTACGTTTTCAAATATAGTTTCAGGCAGGCAGGTGATTCAGTGAGCTGCAGTGCATAAAATATATATATATATACAGTCTCCTACATATATATATCCACTGCATTCTAGTCTAGCCAAGCCTATATCTGATTGCAGGCCATTCCTGGTGTACGTTTTCAAATATAGTTTCAGGCAGGCAGGTGATTCAGTGAGCTGCAGTGCATAAAATATATATACAGTCTCCTACATATATATCCACTGCATTCCAGTCTAGCTAAGCCTATATCTGACTGCAACCCATTCCTGGTGTACGTTTTCAAATACACTTTCAGGCAGGCAGGCAGGCAGGTGATTCAGTGATCTGCAGTGCATAGAATATATATACAGTCTCCTACATATATATATCCACTGCATTCCAGTCTAGCCAAGCCTATATCTGACTGCAGGCCATTCCTGGTGTATGTTTTCAAATATACTTTCAGGCAGGTAGGTGATTCAGTGATCTGCAGTGCATAAAATATATATACAGTCTCCTAAATATATATCCACTGCATTCTAGTCTAGCCAAGCCTATATCTGACTGCAGGCCATTCCTGGTGTACATTTTCAAATACACTTTCAGGCAGGCAGGCAGGCAATTCAGTGATCTGCAGTGCATTAAATATATATACAGTCTCCTACATATATATCCACTGCATTCTAGTCTAGCCAAGCCTATATCTGACTACAGGCCATTCCTGGTGTACGTTTTCAAATATACTTTCAGGCAGGTGATTCAGTGATCTGCAGTGCATAATATATGTTACATATATATCCACTGCATTCTAGTCTAGCCAAGCCTATATCTGACTGCATGCCATTCCTGGTGTACGTTTTCAAAATCACTTTCAGGTAGGCAGGCAGGTGATCTGCAGTGCATTAAATATATATAAAGTCTCCTACATATATATATCCACTGCATTCTAGTCTAGCCAAGCCTATATCTGATTGCAGGCCATTCCTGGTGTACGTTTTCAAATATAGTTTCAGACAGGCAGGTGATTCAGTGATCTGCAGTGCATTAAATATATATACAGTCTCCTACATATATATATATCCACTGCATTCTAGTCTAGCCGAGCCTATATCTGACTGCAGGCCATTCCTGGTGTACTTTTTCTAGTAAACTTCAGGTGGTGTTTTGCTAATAAAGTTTTACAGCATGTCTGGAAGGCCACCAAGGAGAGGCAGACGCTCACATGCCACTAAAAGAGGGCAAACAGGCTCTGTGTCTAGTGCTGGTCGTGGACACCGTGCATCCTCAGCACGTGGCCATGGGGCACGCTTGTCCTTTTTTCGGCAGCTGGCCGCGTTAATCCACAACATGCAGAAGAGTTGGTAGAGTGGATAACTAAGCCGTCCTCACTCTCCTCATCCTCTGTCACCCAGGCTCAGAGTAGTTTGTCTGCCAATGCAGCTGCCAAAGCGGCCTATTCCATCGGCTCAAAGTCATCAGTCACTCCTTCCCTAGCCCCACCATCATGCACGGAGGAGTCCCCCGAACTGTTTCGACCACAGTGTTGGGTACATGCTGCAGGAGGATGCACAGCGTTTTGAAGACTCCGATGATGGTACCCAGGTTGAGGAAGGCAGTAATGTGAGCCCAGAGAGAGGGGTGCCCAAGAAGGACAAGAAGCTGGCAGTCATGTTTCCCCAGCTGTAGCATACTGCCAGGTTTGCTCCAGTGATGAGGAGGGAGGGGATGATGAGGTCACTGACTCTACGTGGGTGCCTGATAGAAGAGAGTAGGAGGAGGAGGCACATCTCCAACGAGGCAGGATGCCCTCCAGGGGACAGCTTAAGGGCAGCCACCCGACTACATCACATAACGCAGAACTCCGCATGTGCAGGGCGCTGCTGACTCCCCGTGTATTTTTGGTGTGGGCCTTTTTTGATACGTGTGCAGCAGATCGCACCGTTGCTGTTTGCAACATATTTCTGAAGCGTATCAAGCGCGGCCAAAACAGCAGCCGCTTGGGCACCACATGCTTGACCATACATATGTCGACCTCCCATGCAGTCCCATGGCAACAGTACTTAAAAGATCCACACCAAAGAACAAGGCGGACCTCTCCTTGCTCCTCATCAGCTGGGATCTCCAACCCCACTATATCTTCAGTCCTCTCAGAAACCTGCACTGAGAGGAATGAAGGAGTAGAATTAGGTGTGCCAAGTACTTGCGGGCAATCTGCTATCGCTAAACCAACATCTGATTGTAGCAGGCAAATTTCCCTACCCCAGTTGCTAAACCGTTGAAAGAAATTCGGTCCCAGCCATCCACATGCTCAGCGGTTGAATGCTAAATTGGCTAAATTGCTAGCACTCCAACTGCTGCCTTTTCACTGGTAGACTCTGCCCCCTTTCGTGAATTTGTGGAATGTGCGGTACCTCAGTGGCAGGTTCCCAAACGCCATTTCTTTTCACGGAAGGCCATTCCGGCTCTCTACCGGCATGTGGAAGCAATGTCTTGGCCTCGGACAGGGCGGTCAGCGGTAAGGTGCATATTACCGCTGACTCATGGTCCAGCAGGCATGGACAGGGACGTTACCTTTCTTTCACGGTGCACTGGGTAACTCTGCTAGCAGCTGGGAAGGATGCAGGACAGGGTGCAGTATTGTTGGAGCTTGTTCCACCACCACGCCTCCAAAATGCTAGTTGTGGTGATTCTGCCACACCTATCTCCTCCACCCCCTCCTCTTTTTCCTCTATGGCCTCTTCCTCTGCAGATTTGTCCTCGGAACCAGCGGTACTCTGTAGGCATTCAAGGGGCTACGCAAGCACTCAGGCAAAAAGATGCCATGCGGTGCTTGAGTTGGTCTGCTTAGGGCATTTCCGCTGGTCATATAATGCCAGTGCTCGCCTGGCTGACCTTCACAAGGAATGCAACCTGCCCATGGTGGAGAAGGTGGCTGTCTGACCGATGCATTCAGACAATTTTTTAGTCCGCAGCCCCAAGGTCTGATCAGTTCCAGCAACCATTGCCAGCGTCTGATTTACATGGTGCAGGAATACCTAGGGGAAAGATCAGACTTGGAGACCTTTCCAACTGAAAATCCACTGGGTTACTTGGTCTTGAGGATGGATCACTGGCCAAAGCTTGCACAATATGCAATTGAGCTACTGGCCTGTCCTGCATTCAGCATTCTTTCTGAATGCACATTCAGTGCTGCTGGAGGCTTTGTAACCGATCACAGAGTGTGCCTATCCACAGACTCAGTTGATTGGCTCACCTTCATAAAAATGAATCAGTCTTGATCATCAGCTACCAAGCACCTGATGCTGATGTAACCAAATAATTTTTCTATGAATGTGAGATACCTTGAAGACTGCCTATGCTGAGTGACTATCCTGTTATGCTGAGTGACTATCCTTTTCCTCCTCAATGTTCATAATGATAGCTTCTAAGAACATTTTTGTTTCAGGGCACCCCCACCAGTGCCTAAGGTCCAATTTTTCTGCCCCTGTTTTACAGGGGCATACAATTATAATTTTTGCTGTAATATTTTGCAGCAGGGCTTGTTCTTGCGCTCAACTAGAGTATCTGTGAGGGGTTGCAGTGTTGTGGCACCACCGCCAGTGCCTAAGGCCCAATTTTTCTGTCCCTGTTTAACAGGTACATGTAATTACAATTTTTGCTGTAATATTTCACAGCAGGGCTCGTTCCTGCGCTCAACAAGAGTATCTGTGAGGGGTTGCAGTGTTGTGGCACCACCACCAGTGCCTAATATTTCATAGCAGGGTCTGTTCCTGTGCTCAACAAGAGTATCTGTGAGGCTTTACACTGTTGTGCCACCACCACCAGTGCCTAAGGCCCAATTTTTCTGCCCCTGTTTAACAGGGGCATGTAATTACAATATTTGCTCTAATATTTCACAGCAGGGCTCGTTCCTGCGCTCAACAACAAAATCTGTGAAGGGTTACAGTGTTGTGGCACCACCACCACTGCCTAAGACCCAATTTTTCTGCCCCTGTTTAACAGGGGCGTGTAATTACAATTTTTGATCAAATATTTCACAGCAGGGCCCGTTCCTGCGCCCACCAAGAGTAACTGTGAGGGCTTACAGTGTTGTGGTACCACCAACACCTAAGGCCCAATTTTCTGCAGAGTATATAGGGCAGGCCGTATAGTATATACAGGCGGTCCCCTACTTTCAAACATCCGACTTACAAACGACTCCTACTTACAAACAGAGGGAGACAACAGGAAGTGAGAGGAAATCTACCCCTAGGAAGGGAAATTCTCTCCTGTAAGAGTTAATATGGGAAAAAGGTGTCTCCACTGATGCTTTATCACCAATCCTTGTTTCCCTAATAACCCCAAATTTTCAAAATCCAATTGTCATTGGGACAGAAAGTGAGGTGGTGTGTTCCTTTAGGCTTCTCGATGCTGTTTGTTTGCTAAGGTTCTCTAACACACCTATAAGGGCTTCACAGAAGAGCTGTATTTATACTGAGATTAGATTACACACAGGTGGACTCTATTTATTAATTAGGTGACTTCTGAAGGCAATTGGTTCCACTAGATTTTAGTTAGGGGTTTCAGAGTAAAGGGGGCCATTGTATTCAGAGTAAATACAAATGCACACCACACTTTTCAGATATTTATTTGTAAAAAATTTTGAAAACCATTTCTCATTTTCCTTCCACTTCACAATTATGTGCCACTTTGTGGTCTATTACATAAAATCCCAATAAAATACATTAACATTTTTGGTTGTAACATGACAAAATGTGTAAAATTTCAAGGGATATGAATACTTTTTCAAGGCACTGTACTTCATTACAGGTAAGTTAGCTCACTACAAATGCAGATATTTTTTTCAGCTAAACGTCAGCTTTAATAGAGTTTGCAGTATACATGTGTGGGCCTGGCATTAAAGATTTTAACGTTACTGTGCAGCACCCACAAGGCGGCAGAGCTGCTATTTAAATGTGGTGAGTTGGTAAATGAAATGTAATTGCACTCAAAATATTTTAAAGAGTATCATAAAATTGTGCTAAAAACTTTTTTCTATATACTGGTTTATGATCAGCTTTATTTTGGACATTTTTGCATGGTAAAATTAGGCAGCACCAAAGGATGAATAACAAAATAAAAATATGAAATGCTACATTAGTATGCCAAAAGTTCCAGAATTGAGAAAATGGAGTGTACCTCTGCCAGGTTTTCATTGTAATCTGTGTTTTTTTTTTTTTTTTTTCGAGAGAGATTTTTTGCATTACTTCTGTCAGGACAGGGAGCTAGAAGAAATCTCTGTAATGGGGACGCTGACAAAAACACATTTTTAGTAGAGTGGGGAAGGCTTTTCCTTCCTGTCCTGGCTTTGGCCACATATGTCCAGTTCTTGGACCCCAGTGAGGTCACAAACAGGAAAAAATACTAAGAAAAAGTATCAATCCCACTCTGCCTAAAATGTTTTTTTTGTTTTGTTTTTTTTTTTACATAACCACACTGCAAATTACACCAACATGTCAGGGGAAAAAAAATCAAAAATAGAAATACTGAGTTGGAAAAAGGATCACCTCCCTCCTAAAAATGATTCAATTAGGTGTAGCTGATAACCTTCTCAATGGCACACAAAGTGATTCAACTTTTAACTGTGATCAGCTATGATCATTTTGATTAGCTCAGCATGTAAAGTGCTTTCCTGGAGCATTTCAGTCCCTGGTAGTGCAACTGAAGCAAACAATCAACTATGGGTGGCAAGGCTATGTCAAAAGATCTCTGGGATAAAGTCGTGGACAGGCATAACAAAATTTGGGATCGCTGGTTGCAAACCGTAGACACCTGTTCTTAACGACCTGAAGATCTAGACCCATACATGGTGACCTGTACAGTTGTACAGATATGTCCATGCTCCATACCCTTACTAAGACAGGGAGGAAACGTCTCTCTTATTACTTGGGGATGTATCTACTTGTAGTGCTATCAGCCTTTGGCCCTACTGTGCAGGCCCTTGTTGTTGCTACTATTTTACACTTTTCTTTGTATTTCTAAATGCCACAAGGGGGTTGTTTTTTTTTGTTTTTTGTTTATTTCAGTTGTATGTAACCATCTATATTATAGTGTCCTTTGTATTATCCAGGATATATTTGTCTGTAACCTCTTGCTTGTTATCAATAATATTTTTGTTTTTCTGTTAAAAAAATGTTGTGGACAGGCACAATTTAGGAGATGGATACAAAAGATTTCAAAGGCTTTACGATTAGAAGCACAGTGAAGACTATTAATAGGTTAATAGGAAGTGGAAGGTATTTGGTACACAGACCCTCCCTGCACCAGGAGGTCGCTCTAAACTGGATGAAAGAGCCAGGAGGAAACTGGTCAGAGAGGCTACCAAGAGGCCTACAGCAACTCTGAAGCAGTTGCAGTAATTCATGACAGAGTGGTCATTGTGTGACAACAATATCACAAATAAATGTGGCTTGTATAGGAGGGTTGCAAGAAAAAAGACACTCCAAAAAAGAGTTTTGCTAAAACGCACCTTGAAGATTCTGAGGCCACATGGAAAAAGGTGTTATGGTCAGATGAAAAAAAAAATTAATTATTTGGACTCAACACCAAACAATGTGTCTGGCCGAAATCCAATACAGCTCACCATCCAAATAACACTATTCCTACAGTAAAGCATGGAGGTGGTAATATCCTGTTATGGGGTGCTTCTTAGCAGAAGGGACTGGAGCACTTTTCAGGATAGAAGGAAAATGAATGGGGCAAAATACTGTCAAATTCTTAAGGAAAATATGCTGCCCTCTGCCTGAAAATTGTTGATGGGAAGAAGGTTTACCTTCTAACATGACAATGACCCAAAGCACACAGTAAAAATTACCACACAGTGGTTGAAGGAGAAAAAGGTGGATGTTCTTGTATGGCCTAGTTAAAGCCCAAACTTAAACCACATTGAAAATCTGTGGAATGACTTGAAGACTGCAGTCCACAAACGGTCACCATCAACTTTAACTGAATTTGAGCAACGAAGAGTGGGCAAATATTGCAAAGTCTAGATGCAAAAATTTAGTAGAGACATATCCCAACAGACTAAAGGCTGTATTTATAGCAAAAGTTGGTTCAACAAAATACTGACCCAAGGGGGTGATCATTTTTTCAACTCAGTGTTCGTTTTTGAATTTGATTATGTTAAAGGGGGTGATTATATTCTATACCCACTATGTATGCATACAATATATATATATATATATATATATATATATATATATATATATATATATATATATATACATACAGTATCTCACAAAAGTGAGTACACCCCTCAAATTTATGTAAAAATTTTATTATATCTTATCGAGTGATAACACTGAAGAAATGATACTTTGCTACAATGTAAAATAGTGAGTGTACAGCTTGTATAACAGTGTAATTTTGCTGTCCCCTCAAAATAACTCAACAAAGAGCCATTAATGTCTAAACCGCTGGCAACAAAAGTGAGTGCACCCCTAAGTGAAAATGTCCAAATTGGGCCCAATTGGCCATTTTCCCTACCCCGTGCCATGTGACTCGTTAGTGAGACAATGTCTCAGGTGTGAATGGGGAGCAGGTGTGTTAAATTTGGTGTTATCGCTTTCACTCTCTCATACTCGTCACTGGAAGATTAACATGGCACCTCATGTCAAAGAACTCTCTGAGGATCTGAAAAAAACAATTGTTGCTCTACTTAAAGATGGCCTAGGCCAGCGATGGCGAACCCCAGATGTTTTGGAACTACATTTCCCATGATGCTCATGCACTCTGCAGTGTAGTTGACCATCACGGGAAATGTAGTTCTAAAACATCTGGGGTGCCAAGGTTTGCCATTACTGGCCTAGGCTATAAGAAGATTGCCTAGCCCCTGAAACTGAGCTGCAGCATGGTGGCCAAGACCATACAGCGGTTTAACAGGACAGGTTCAGCTCAGAACAGGCCTCGCCATGGTTGACCAAAGAAGTTGAGTGCACATGCTCAGCGTCATATCCAAAGGTTGTCTTTGGGAAATAGACATATAGTGCTGCCAGCCTTGCTGCAGAGCTTGAAGGGGTGGGTGGTCAGCCTCTAGGTGCTCAGACCATATGCTGCACTCTGCATCAAATTGGTCTGCATGGCTGTCATCCCAGAAGGAAGCCTCTTCTAAAGATGATGCACAAGAAAGCCTGCAAACAGTTTGCTAAAAACAAACAGACTAAAGACATGGATTACTGGAACCATGTCCTGTCGTCTGATGAGACCAAGATAAACTTATTTGGTTCAGATGGTGTCAAGCGTGTGTGGCGGCAACCAGGGGAGGAGTACAAAGACAAGTGTGCCTTACCTACAGTCAAGCATGGTGGTGGGAGTGTCATGGTCTGGGGCTGCATGAGTTCTGCCGGCACAGGGGAGCTACGGTTCATTAATTGAACCATGAATGCCAACATACTGTGACATACTGAAGCAGAGCAAGATCCCCTCCTTTCAGAGACCGGGCCGCAGGGCAGTATACCAACATTATAACGACCCCAAACACACCTCCAAGACAACCACTGCCTTGCTAAAGAAGCTGAGGGTAAAGGTGATGGACTGGCCAAGCATGTCTCCAGACCTAAACCCTATTGAGCATCTGTGGGGCATCCTCAAACGGAAGGTGGAGGAGCGCAAGGTCTCTAACATCTACCAGCTCTGTGATGTCGTCATGGAGGAGTGGAAGAGGACTCCAGTGGCAACCTGTGAAGCTCTGGTGAACTCCATGCTCAAGAGGGTTAAGGCAGTGCTGGAAAATAATGGTGGCCACACAAAATATTGACACTTTGGGCCCAATTTGGACATTTTCACTTAGGGGTGTACTCACTTTTGTTGCCAGTGGTTTAGACATTAATGGCTGTGTGTTGAGTTATTTTGAAGGGTCAGCATATTTACATAGCTATACAAGCTGTACACTCACTACTTTACATTGTAGCAAAGTGTCATTTCTTCAGTGTTGTCACATGAAAACCTTTAATAAAATATTTACAAAAATGTGAGGGGTGTTCTCACTTTTTTTGAGATACTGTATATACAGTAATATATATATATTTATATATATATATATATATATATATATATATATATATATATATACACACATACATATATGTATATATTTATATATATTGTAAGTTTGCCCACTTACAAAAAAAACAAAGGTTCTATAATTTTTATCATAGGTGTATTTTAAATTATAGAGACAGAATGTCAGCCAAAAAATCCAGAAAAAACACATGATACAAATTTTATAAATTGAATTGCAGTTCAGTGAGTAAAATAAGTATTTGATCCCCAAGCAAAACGTGACTTAGTACTTGGTGGAGAAACCCTTGTTGGCAAGTACAGAGGTAAGACATTTCTTGTAGTTAGTGACCAGGTTTGCACACATCTTAGGGGGTATTTTGGTCCACTCTTTTTTACAGATCCTCTCTAAATCCATAAAGTGTTTGTTAACCACTTAAGGACCGAGCCTCTTTCTGAGATTTGTTGTTTACAAGTTAAAAACAGTTTTTTTGCTAGAAAATTACTTAGAACCCCCAAACATTATAATTTTTTTTCGAACACCCTAGAGAATAAAATGGCGGTCGTTGCAATACTTTCTGTCACACCGTATTTGCGCAGCGGTCTTACAAGCGCACTTTTTTTGGAAGAAATATACTTTTTTTAATTAAAAAATAAGACAACAGTAAAGTTCCGCTCATGGAATGGCGACAGATTTTTACCCTTAAAAATCTCCTTAGGCAACGTTTAAAAAATTCTACAGGTTGCATATTTTGAGTTACAGAGGGGGTCTAATGCTATAATTATTGCTCTCGCTCTACTGATCGCGGCAATACCTCACATGTGTGGTTTGAACACCGCTTTCATATGTGGGCGCTACTCACGTATGCGTTCGCTTCTGCACGCGAACTCGACGGGACGGGGTGCGTTTAAAAAATATTTTTTTTCTTAATTATTTTACCTCTTATTTTTTTATTTTTACACTGTTCTTTTTTTTTTTTTTTTAAATGTGTCACTTTTATTCCTATTACAAGTAATGTAAACATCCCTTGTAATAGAAAAAAGCATGACAGGACCTCTTAAATATGAGATCTGGGGTCAAAAAGACCTCAGATCTCATATTTGGACTTAAATGCAATAAAAATAAATAAATACATTTTGTCATTTGAAAAAAACAAACAAATGGCCCTTTAAGAGCTATGGGTGGAAGTGACATTTTGACGTTGGTTCCGCCCTGCAATGGTATGGAGATGGGTGGGGGCCATCTTCCCCTCACTTGTCTCCCTACCCAGCCAGCAGAAGTACCCGACCGCACCAGAGCGCTCGCGCCAAATCCGCCGCAGAGACCACTATTATCGGAAACCGGACCGCCGGCCGAAGAAGAGGATACCAGGGTTATGGCAGCTAGCTGCTGCCATAACAAAGATATCCCTCTTCAAAGTTAGGACGTATATTGGCATGCTGTGGTCCAGAAGTGGTTAAGTCAAAATTCATGGTCACTGCCAGCCCCTCTATTAGAGACTGGCAAACCACACTACGTAAGTCATTTCTAAAAATGAGCATTGTAAATGCCTATTTAGAGCTGTCTTCAGGCCGGTCACGTGACTCGTGGCTGCTGCGGGAGGGGCCGAGATCTCTCTCTCTGATATCAGCCTGGGAGATTATGTGGCCTCCCGCAGAAGCCCTGTCTTGGAGCTCTAAAGCAGCCACGAGTCACGTGACTGGCCTGAAGACAGCTCTAAATAGGTATTTACAAAGCTCATTTTTAGAAATGACTTACATAGTGTGGTATGCCAGGCTCTAATAGAGGGACTGGCAGTGACCATTGTAGAGCATAGAGTACAGCTGCGTATGACGGAGGGATGCACTCTGACCACGGTGGTCAGGGCTCAGCAGCCCTGATTTTCGTGGTCAGTACAGAGAGGGGATACATGACGTGGCAGGTTCAGGGAGTTTTTTTTACAGTTTTTTTACAGTCATAGTCAGCATTTTTCTTCGTCCAAACATGGTAAGTCTACCTCCTCAAGAAGGCATATGTACCGTCATGTCAATGAACATCTAAATGATTCAGAGAAGGATTGGGAGAAAGTGTTGTGGTCAGATGAGACCAAAATTGAGCTCTTTGGCATTAACCTCCCTGGCGGTATGATTCTTTCTGATTTTAGGTGCTGAAAGCGGTACAATTATTTTGCATGGAAATTTGGCGTTTTATATTGTAGGCCTGTAATTCTTAACAATAACACACTTAAATCTGTCCAAACAAGAGTCTAGTAGATATCCCGGGTATGATAAAGTTTGAAACACAAAAACATAAATTATATTATAATAAAAAAAAAATAATAATTAAAAAAAATAAAAATAAAATAGTAATAAAATAAATTTCCACACGATTCACTATCGCTCAATTCTGCAAGTGTTCTAATTTACTATCGCTGTTTTCTAGCTGGTCTAAAGCCATTTTTGACGTAAAGGGACACTTTTTGGTTGCTATGGACAATCTCCAGTTTCCAGGCAGAAAGAACAGTATATGCAATATAAAACTGCATGCAGGGCATGGGCCAGAGCACTGGGGACAAATGGGATGTGAAATGATTTCATACAGTACTGTAATCTGTAAGATTACGGTACTGTATGTGTTATGCTTTTTACATTTTTTGAATTTGCCGCCAGGCTCCGCCCCCGTGCGTCGCGACGCTCGCAGGGAACGGAGCCTGGCACGGAGAGGCTTTGGAACATGACACAGCCCGCGGACACTGCGGGGGACATCGCAGGATCCCGGGGACAAGGTAAGTAAGGAGGCACCAGGATCCTGCGATGCAATCCCGAGTGTGGCTCGGGGTTACCGCTAATGGTCCTGAATTTTAACCCCGAGCCACACTCGGGAAAACCGCCAGGGAGGCTACCTCGACTGGCCGTGTTTGGAGGAAGGAAAATGCTGACTATGACCCTAGGAACACCATCCTTACAGTCAAGCACAGAGGTGGGAACACGGTGCTTTGGGGCTGTTTCTCTGCTAAAGGTACAGGCCAACTTTGCCACATTGAGGGGCCAATGGACGGGACCATGTTTTGTAAAATCTGGATGAGAACCTTGTTCCCTCAGTCAGAACACTGAAGATGGGTTGTGGATGGGTCTTCCAGCTTGACAATGAACCAAAACATACCACCAAGGCAACAAAGGAGTGGCTCAAGAAGAAGCACATTAAGGTCATGGAGTGGCCCAGTCACTCACCAGACCTTAATCCTATAGAAAATGTATGGAGAGAGTTGAAACTTCGAGTTGCCAAGAGACAGCCAAGAAACCTTAAGGATTTAGAGAAGATCTGTAAAGAAGAGTGGACCAAAATCCCCCCTGAGGTGTGTGAAAACCTGGTCACCAACTACAAGAAAGGTCTTACCTCTGTGCTTGCCAGCAAGGGTTTCTCCACCAAGTATTAAGTCATGTTTTGTTTGGGGATCAAATACTTATTTTACTCACTGAACTGCAACTTAACCACTTCGCACCCGCGCTATAGCCGAAAGACGGCTGCAGCACGGACGCTACCTGCCGGGTGGCCGTCCCTGGACGTCCAGCTGTTTACTTCCGCAATGCACGCTCCCACGGGCGCGCATCAGGGAATTTCTGTGCTGGCTGTGTCCCTCGGACACAGCCAGTCACAGATCGCCGTAAATGGCCAATGACAGCAGCCATTTACAGTGCGATCGGCAGTACCAATGAGAGAGGATCTCATATGTAAACATATGAGATCCTCTCTCATCACCGGCTCTCCCTCCTCACACAGAGACAGCATGTGAGGAGGGAGAGCGAACCGCTACAGCGGTGAGTGTAATTAAAAAAAAGTCAGTGTCATCTGTCATCTGTCCCCACTGTCATCCCTCCCCACTGTCCCCTGTCGCTAGTGCCATCCCTCCCCACTGCCATCCGTCCCCAGTTCCATCCCTCCCCAGTGCCATCTGTCCCCAGTGCCATCCCTCCCCAGTGCCATCTGTCCCCAGTGCCATCCCTCCCGAGTGCCATCCGTCCCCAGTGCCATCCCTCCCCAGTGCCATCCCTCCTCAGTGCCATCCGTCCCCAGTGCTATCCGTCCCCAGTGCCATCCCTCCCCAATGCCATCCGTCCCCAGTGCCATCTGTCATCAGTGCCACATATTAGTGCTATCTGTCATCAGTGCCACGTATCAGTGGCATCTGTCATCAGTGTCATGTGTCATCAGTGCCACGTATTAGTGCCATCTGTCATGAGTGCCACGTATTAGTGCCACCTGTCATCAGTGCCACGTATTAGTGCATCTGTCATCAGTGCCACGTGTCATCAGTGCCACATATTAGTGCCATCTGTCATCAGTGCCATCTGTCATCACTGCCACGTGTCATTAGTGCCACATATTAGTGCCATCTGTCATCAGTGTCACGTGTCATCAGTGCCATGTATTAGTGCCATCTGTCAGTGGCACGTATTAGTGCCAAATGTCATCAGTGCCACATATTAGTGCCATCTGTCATCAGTGTCATCAGTGCCACATATTAGTGCCATCTGTCATCAATGCCACGTCAGTGTCATCAGTGGCACGTATCAGTGCCATCTGTCATCAGTGCCACGTCATTGTCATCAGTGTCACGTATCAGTGCCATCTGTCATCAGTGTCACGTGTCATTGTTCTGGTGCTCCAGGGCCTTCAAAAGTGTAATAGGTAGTCAACAAGTTAGATATGTAATTAATGCTCCTAGAACACCTGATGGTGCTCCCTGCATGTTGGGCCTCTCTATGTGGCCACGCTGTGAAAAAGTCTCACACATGTGGTATCATAATACTCAGGAGGAGTAGCAGAATGTATTTTGTTATTTGTGGTATACACATGCCATGTGAGAGAAATAACCTATTACAATGACAATTTTTTTTTGGGGGGGGGGGGATCTTCATTTTGCAAAGAATTGTGGGAAAAAATGACAACATCAAAAAGCTCACCATGCATCTTATTAAATACCTTGGAATGTCTACTTTCCAAAAAGGGGTCATTTGGGGGGTATTTGTACTTTCCTGACTTGTTCGGGTCGCAAGAAATGAGATAGGCCGTCAGTACATCTGGTGTGATCAATTTTTTATGATTTGCACCATAGTTTGTAGACTCTCTAACTTTCACAAAGACCAAATAATATCCACTAATTTGGGTTATTTTTTACCAAAGATATGTAGCAGTATAAATTGTGGCCAAAATTTATGAAGAAAAATTAATAATTTGCAAAATTTTATCACAGAAACTAAGAAAAATGCGTTTTTTTTCAAAATTTTCGGTCTTTTTTTATCTATAGCGCAAAAAATAAAAAACCCAGAGGTGATCAAATACCACCAAAAGAAAGCTCTATTTGTATGAAAAAAAGGACAAAAAATGTATTTGGGCACAGTATTACATGACTGAGTAATTGTCATTCAAATTGTGAGAGCACCGAAAGCTGAAAATTGGTCTGGGCAGGAGGGGGTTTAAGTGCCCAGTAGGCAAGTGGTTAATTTATAGCTTTTGTTTGATGTGTTTTTTCTGGATTTTTGGTTGATATTCTGTCTCTATCATTTAAAATACACCTATGATAAAAATTATAAACCCTTCATCTCTTTGTAAGTGTGCAAACTTACAAAATCTGCAGGGAATCAAATAATTATTTTCCCCACTGTATATTACATGCAGTAAGCCATTACTGAGAAATAAAGCAAGTTTATAATAATTGTGATGCAAAACCACACCCATTTTTTGAAGCATCCGTCATATCCCATAATTCTCTTCTTACCTTACAGTTACCAGTCTCAGGGGAGGTTGGCTTTATGGGGGGCTTGTCGGATGGAGAGTATTCCGAGGCACCTGTCATACACCTCAAATTATGGAGACTGCTCAGATATTTTTTTCTAAGTGCTAACAGGTCCTGGAGGTATTGTAAGAAGTCTTGTGTCTTGGCAAACATCCATGCGGAATCCTCATCTTTGAAATGGCAGCACCCCGTCTCCTCAATATTGGTGGTACTTTTGTACTTTTTTAGCGACTCATTAGAAGTCTGTTTTCCACCACCAACCACATACATGGAAGTGCTGCGGACCAGGCGCACCGGTGATAGGGTGCCATTGTCCGATGGGTTACTGTCCACAAGATCACGACTGCAGGAGTTTGGATGAAAAGCTAATTGGATTTTCTTTAGCATGTTTTCCTTTGTATAGTAGAATATTTCTGAGAAAAAAAGACCACATTACATATGTATAGCCGTCTTAAGTAACTGAGCCCTTCTCAGCAAGAATTGGCCAATGTTGGTCTATGTATGAAGAAGTCTGGCACTTATGATTGTAAATGTGGTTTAGTAATCCATGGACTTCTATAGTGAATGCAAAATTCTTCATGAGAAACTGTTTATAATAAAAAAAGCTAAAAGAAAAAAAAAATTCTATAATACTTCTTAAGCTGGCATCTTATGAGGATTCTGCAAAGGTAGACAGTCCCGACACAAAGACCCATCACTGATACAGTCTGTGAGAGAGGATCTCAAGTTTTTTCACTATGGTAACACTGAAGCACAAGGATATCTGGTGTCTGCCTATTGTCAGAGAAATGGTAGAGTCAGATAACTGGATGCAACTTACACTGAGCCGGAAATTCACTGCAGTAGTTAATTTATTACACAGGTGGAGAATGTGTGTACACACTAACCCAGACAACTCAGTTTAATTTCTTAAAGCTGAACACCAGGTAGATATATAAAAACACCAATCTAAGTAGTTGTATAAATAAAAAAATGATATGCAATTTTAAATGCAAACAGTATGTGAACAAACTCTCAATGTCCTGGCCACCTCTCTGGAACCCCATTGCACATAGTGGCCCTGATGACCCATGCTGCTGGTGTAGCAGACCATACACCCCAATACACAGCCCCTGAGTAAGTATCCATTATAGTGCTCATCATGGCAAACACTCTTATGTCAGTGCAGCCACATGACCATGCTGACTAATGATAAGAACATCTAAGGCTCCTTCGTCTGGTAAGGTGTCCCAGAAGAAATACATCTTATTGGTCAGCATGGTCCCACCATGGTCATGCTGACCAATGATTGATAATCACTCCAGGGCTGTGTACTGCAGTATACTGCAGTATATGGTGTACGGACGGGGCTGCACAGGCATCAGGGCCGCTATGTACCGCAGGGCAGGGGCGTTGATAGGTGGCAAAAAAAACAGGGGCTTCCCGAAGTTACCTACCTGACGAGCACTGACCTACCTGACGAGCACTGACCTATCTGACATACACTGACCCACACTGACCATTACACTCACCTACCTGACATACACTGACCTACCTAACATACACTGACCATTACACTCACCTACCTGACATACACTGACCATTACACTCACCTACCTGACATACACTGACCTACCTAACATACACTGACCTACATTGACCCACACTGACCTACCTGACACACACGGACCTACCTGACCCACACTGACCTACCTGACCCACACTGATATACACTGACCCACACTGACATGATACACTGGCCTACCTGACTTGATGTGACCTCCTCCTCCTGCAGCTCAGCCGTAGTGTGCGGCACACCCGTAAATTAGACAGCAGGGCCAGGCACTCCAGGCAGCCAGAGCCATGACACACGAGAGGAGAGCCACCCGCCCGAGCTCCGAGTGGGGATCTTCTCACAGTGGAGCGGCGGCCGCGTTGTAATTCCCGCCTTCTGGAGCCTGCAGCGGCTATGATGGATGTCACACATCCCGCGGTCCCTGCATTGGACCAGTGGGACATCCATCATAGGCTCCAGAAGGCGGGACTTGCTATGTCACTCGGCCACATTCGGGTCAGATCGGTCCCCACTCGGTGGCGGCTCTCAGACTCAGGGCTAATAATAGAACCGTGCATGCCTGAGATCCAGAGGTTTTTGGGAACCCACTCGGGGCTCCAGTCACCATCAGCCCTCCCCTGCCGACGCCACTTTCTCAGGGTCTGGAGGGATGGCCAGCACTGTTAATTTTGACGTTAAATTTAGTTTTAGTCATAGAGATGGATTTACTAAAACTTGAGAGTGCAAAATCTGGTTCAGCTCTGCATAGAAACCATTCAGCTTCCAGGGTTTTTGTCAAAGCTTAATTGAACAAGTTGAAGTTAGAAGCTGATTGGTTACCATGCACAGCTGCACCGGATTTTGCACTCTCCAGTTTTAGTAAATCAACCCCATAGTCTTTTGACTGAAATGCCATTTTAGTTTTAGACATATTTTAGTCATCTCAATTGTTTAAGCCGACTAAATTTATTTTAGTTGACTAAAATTGAATGGGTTTAGATAAATGTTAATGCATTATTTAAGCATTTCTCCTGGAGTTAAAAACTAATAACGTTATTATTTATGGTATTAGGGTTTGAACATGCACTACAGACCTCAAATTCCGATTTAGTTTTAGTCATATTCTTTTAACTAAAATGCCATTTTATTTTAGTGGTATTTAAGTCTTCTGAATTGTTTTAGTTTTAGTTGTATTTTAGTTGACTAAAATAGTTTTAATTCCATTGTCAAAAAAATGTTTGTTGACGAAATTAACACTGATGGCCAGGGTATTGAAGTTTAATTTTTTGTGAAAAGGTGAACTTACCCTTTAATCTTTTTGATATCTGGTTTCTGTAACACTCTGCATAGCAGCATCTCAGAGTTGGGGAGAGAGGGGCAGGACTGGATGCACATCAAGCTCTGCTGCATGTACATGGCCAGACAAAGAACAATCTGACAGAATGTTCATATACAAGGAGAATGAAAAAAAATCCCCCGAAGCAGAGGCATCGCTATGGGGGTAGAAAAAATTTTAAAAAGAGGGCGCTCCAGACTCGTGCATTATCCCAAGGAAATGTATTAATAAAAACAAGATGAAAACTACTCGCAAGCATATAGAGAAATATTGCTTGTAAGAGACTGATTGCCACAAATAGGTGGCTCTTACAAGCAGAATTTAAGGTCTCTCCATCCAGTGCAAAATCCGGGGCAGCTGTGCATGGTGCACCCTCTTTTTTCTATTTTTTCTATGACTATTAGGATATCCCCTATGCTGGAGGGCAGCAAGGCCGGAGATACTATCCCTTGAGTAATAGACCACCTGGACATCAAACTAATGCGCAAGAGTGTTTGTTTGCTGCTGTCCTCATGGGGGTGCGGGGGGTGAAGACCGCACCCATGTGACACTTGCCAGAGGGATAATACCTCTCCAGTTTCAGCTCCGGCCCCAGAAAGGCTAGATTTCTGGCTGGGATGAGCTGCCATGTTTCCGGAGTCCAACCCCTAATCATCCCTATAGGGGGAGCTGGAAAGAGAGCAGTACCCCATGAAGCAGGCACAAGAGGCAGAGACTTGGGGTCAAATGGGTTGTGAAGAGGATGGGATGAAGATTTCCGTTGCTTGTGTGCTGGAGATTAGAGATAAGACCAGAGAGAGAGAGAGAGAGAGAGAGAGAGAGAGAGAGAGAGAGACAGCAGGTCAGTGTGTGTCCTGTGTACTTCCTCCCCTACCACCAGGGGGAGACTGGCCCCTGCCCCACCCCCCTCTGAAAACACTGAGACATGGGGCATTCCAGGGCTCCTCTACTGCACCCCATACACAGTGATATGGTACATTCCATAACCCCCCCCCCCCCACATACTGACATGGCACATTATTTCTATCACCCCCCAAATATTAACATGTTACAATCCACTCATTCATCACCATTCCTTCATACCGACATGGTATATTTCATCAACCCCCCCCCCCCCCCCCAATATACTGACATATTACATTCTGTACATCAACCCCAATCTCCGGCCCCCCAACCAACACATACTAACATTGTACATTCTATGCCGAGGCTGGGGGGGGTGACACCATGTTTTACCGCACCAGGTGACACCAACCCTAGTGATGCCACTGCCCCGAAGGTAACAGCAGTCAGTCGTGGGACCCAATGCCCAGGCTTTATGTTATTTGACCTCTAGTTATGGTAGATCCACCCTGCTATGTGTCTGTTTATGATGTATTTCTGCCATTCACACACTCTGTTAATGTGCCAACTAAAAAAAAGTACAATCTATTTATTGCGGGAATTCTCTCTGATATCACAGCCATAAGTATTTGGTTGAATACAGGCAGGCTTCAGCTACATCCTACATCATTTATCAAGTATAGAATGAAAGAACAAAGCCAGTCACTGAGAGTCCTGTAATCATGATGTCACTATATAATTCATGTAGACAGAGAAGAAATGGACTAATTTACATGTTCACATTCACATGGTGCTTTTAACACTTTTACTGCCAAAGCCGTTTTTGCATTTTTTGCACCCGTGTTTAAAAATCATTTTGGCCTGAATTAAAACCCCCAAATATTATTTATTTGCTGAAAGCAGACACCTTGAAGAATAAATTCATGATAGATAGATCCACATTTGTGTCATACAATATAAGCACATCTTTTTCAGAAAAAAATAAATAAAAAATACACTAAAGTAAATTTTAGGGCACACAAACATTATTTTCTCGTTCAATGTTTTTATTAGATTGAAGGAGAGTGTGCATTCATTATACATTTCAGTCCAAAAGTAGATACCTATACACTATTATAACAGTGTGAGCCCAAACTAAATTTTCCATAAAAGTTAACAGCTTCAACAGCAATAGCACTTGGAGCGATACACACATTGGTAAATATTGAAGATACCACAAACATAATGTTTGTTTCAATTTTTTTTTTATTATAATATAAATGAGGTTGCACAAAGTAGTAGACACCAAACATATCAGACCTTAAAACAATGATGAACCCAAATTTATCCATAGCTTACAGGTCCTCAGTTTAGGCTCTGTTCACATCTGGGTGTTCCAGATTGCGGGCGTTATCGCTGCAATTCTGCCCACGATCCCTAATCACGGCAAATAACAGGACGCCCGTGCAATCCCCGTCACTTCGAATGGCACCCCGATCGTGCCTCGATTTTGCCGCGATTGTCGCCTGATGAATCGCGGTAAAATCACACAAACAGAATCACGAGACACCTGTCACCTAAAAGAAGTACAAGAACTTCTTTTGGGCAACAGGCATCCAGTGATTCTGTTTGCGCGATTTTACCGCAATTGTCGGACGAATCGCAGTAAAATCGCACCACGATCGGGGAGCTGTTGGAAGTGACGGGATCGCACGGGCGTCACGTGTTTTGCCATGATTCGGGATCGTGGGCAGAATTGCGGCGATTCCGCCTGTGATCCGGAATGCCAAGATGTGAACGGAGCCTTTGCGTTATCCATTAGTAAACGTCGGAAAATTTCGCTCTCACTCTGATGTGTTTAGCAATATAGAAATGTTTAGCGAAATCAATGTTTTTGTACTTAGGTGCCCCCAACACATGTTTACGCTCATATATGCTTGAACATGGGGGTGGAAAGGCTCACTTTTTTTGGGGGGGGGGGTTAAGTGCTCAGGTGTAACTTTAATTTTTTTTACTTTATTGTTATCACATAGGGGCAGGGCCGGTACAAGGCAGGGGCAGAAGGGGCGGATGCCCTGGGCGGGCCAATTTACTAGAGTAGGGATACAGAGTATGGTCTAATGAGTAATGCCGCGTACACACGAGCGGACTTTTCAGCATCAAAGGTCCGACGGTCTTTCTGACGGACCTTCAACGGAGTTGCGACAAACGTTCGAATGACCGGACTTGCCCACACACGAACGGACTAAAGTAGTTCGAAAGTCCATTGGTTTGAACGTGATGACATACAAAGGGACTAGAATAAGGAAGTCCATAGCCAGTAGCCAATAGCTGCCCTTGCGTCCTTTTTGTCTGTCGCACTAGCATACAGACAAACTGATTTTTCGACCGGACTCAAGTCCGTCGGAAAGATTTAAAACATGTTCCAAAGCTAAAGACCGTCTGATTTTCGTCAGAAAAAGTCAGCTGAAGGTTCGATGAAGCCCACACATGGTCGGATTGTCCGGCAGATTGTCCGGCGGATCCGTCCTGTCAGACCAGTCTAGTTGAAAAGTCCGGTCGTGTGTACACGGCATAAGGTGGAGGATCCACCATAAAGTCTCTTATAAATCAATGTAAACAACGCAGATAAGGCAACGTTGATAATAGAACCATTGATAATTGGCCTTGAGATAGTAAGAGGTAATTGTTCATACCTATACTATATGTTAGACGGACTATAAAAACTGTATACTGTATTGCAATAATTCCGAGGTCTTTACCCTGTACTGTCAAAAAACTGAATACAAATTTGAAAATAAAGCATGTACTAACAGTTTTTAATGATGTGGTTTTAATGACACTTGCGTGAAAGTCACAGAAGTGACATACAAGTCACTCCTGTTTTCACTCTACCTAGGGGGGATCTCCCTCCTCTCTATCAGTGACACATACCATGGGGACCCCAGTTCCACAAGTGGGATAATGGAGTCTGGTAAACATGACAGGGGGCCAATCACACTACTGGGGTCCATGGAAGCGATCCGGTAGCTGTACAGCTATCAAATCACTTCTGACAGCTGACTTGTCAGATTTGCACGCACTGCTACCAGTGGCGGCTGGTGCTCAAAATTTTTTTGGGGGGGGCGCAAACAAACTGAAAAATTCGATGCATAGTAGCCCATTATGCTTTTACTTTGCAGGGAACAAAGAGGAAGTAAAACCCACCAGGTCCTCTTTAAAGTAACTAAACCCACAACAGTAACATCAGTCTGCATATGCAGTAAAGCATACCTCCCAACTTTTTGAGATGGGAATGAGGGACACCTATCAGTAAAAGTATGCAGGAATAGGACACACCCCTTGTCACGCCCCCTTAAAGGAGAATTGTACAAAAAAACAAGATTGGTTAAACCCACAAGTGCTTTTTTTACCACTGCTATTCCTTTATATTGGCTTTTGGAATTTACAAATGCAGCAATTTAGAAATCCGATAAAAGGTTTAGCACTGAGAAACACTTTTTGATAGATAAAAAGTGCATTTTATATACATCTATATAGATCAGACCAAAATGAAGGACAAATGAGGAGGAATGAGGGACAGAGGGGCATTGCTCCAAATCATGGACAGTCCCTCGAAATCAGGGACAGTTGGGAGCTATGAGTAAAGCATGCTTGTTATACTCACCCTGGAATCTAAGGAGTTAATTCTCTGCATTATGTAAAAAGGCTGTGTAGCCCTCTTATAGGGGGGTCATATGAAGTTGCCATCTCCACACAGGCTATGGTGCCAACCTGCAGATAAACAAAGGAACCAGAGCCTTCGCTAAAAGAAGAGTGGACTATGAATATATAATTGGCAGTGCCTCCACCTAGAACAGGGCTCCAGCGTATCTAGATGATCCCTTTCTAGGACAATAACTAGTAACTCACCCAAAATAACTGACAGCAGTAGTACTAATACACCCAGCAGAGATTTCTAAGAGTAAAGATATGAAGACATACCAACAGGTGATTTTTGGTTTTAGGTTTTGGTAATTGACCTATAGAGGTGCAGCATTTAATCACGCTTTATTTAGTTATATCACTTGTGCACATATTTTTTGTATATATTGATTGGTTAGCGCAAATATCCCCTTCTTTTTTGATTAATGTAACTTTACTGTATATATGATAAAGTGATGGCATTGCATACAACCAAAGCAATAACAGGAAGAATGTACATATGTCTTAGAAGAACAGTGTATATATGCATCTATATATATCTGGATATATAACTAAAGGGCTTTAACACCAATACATCCAATTAAGCCCTTTGGCAAAGTTCAGTTGCAGGGGCCCCTAATGAGCTGACTTGCCAGGCGTAACACAATCCGGCTTGAAAGGACGAACACCGATGCATCTGTGGAGCGGTGGCTTCCTGGGGACGCTTGTACAGACAAACACACAGATGGTGAAGAAGTCTGGAATGCGCCACCTGCAAGACAAATCTAGCTTATCTCTTGGTCCCTAACCTGACTATAGGCTGTCAATGCTACCGGGCCTCTACCTATCTAAATGGCCATCGGAAGCCTATCCTGTCACTACCCTGAGCCGTTTACCGTTCCCTAGGTTAATACTAGCTAGGAACCCCCCCAAACCAAAAAGTGACACTGTTGCTTTAAATAATGAAGTGGCAGATATACACTTCAACGCTAACCAGTCACTTAATAGGTTATAATCAAATGAGCTTTGCTCTCATACACTTGAGAATAGCCTAAGTATATTGCAGTATGCAAATAGAAAGTTTCAGTGAATCAGAGAAGACTCTAACAGGTATCTCCGATTCTCACACAGGAGTGACAGAAATATAACAAACAGGGAGCTACACAGTGCAGTAACACTTGCCTATTGTCCCTTTTTAGCCTGGATGGATATAACACAAAATCAGCCTCCAGCACCTCTGGCATGCACAGCATGTGTCTGGCCACACTCTCAGTCACTTCCTGTAAGACATCCATATATATAGCCTTGAGGGGTTTCCTGACCCTTAAGCGGGGACAGGAAACAGCCACTTAACAGGAAGAATCTGTTTGTAACAAGAACTCTATCGTAGTTGCCAGGCATAAATGTAAACAACCTCACAGACAGTGTACAAAAGAACACTTCCCTACAGCTGTTTGATCCTGTCTTCTCTGATCCTCATCTTCTTCCACAGTCCCCAATCCATCTCTGGATAGAACAGAGGCTAGGGGACAAGATGCACATGCTCAGTTTGGTATGTATTGCTAGAGAGTTTTATTTTTTCTTGGGAGGGGTCATATGATCACCACAGGGCCAATCAGCACTGTCCAGACAGAGGGTCAGAGGTCCTGCAGTCATATAGGACAGTAATGAAAACTCCTCCTACAAGCTTTAACCAGGCACTGATAGAAGTCACAACACTGCTATAACTGCTGATGAAAAAAGGTATTTAGCCGTTTATATTTACTAAAACGAATGCATTTCCATGTTCTGTGTACTGTGGGAGACCAGATATAGTGAATGCAGGGTAATGGGTTTGGTAACATTTTAAGCGTGAATGGAGCTACAAGGATGTTGCTTTCCTGCGCCCCTCTGCTTGTGGGGAAGAAACATTTCATGATAGAGTGTCAGCTAGGTGGGAAAACAATCTCCCCATCACCTGCCTGCGATCCGCGGAACCCTGGCTAAGAAAACCCTGCATTATACATTGATAGCTTATTCTGTCACTTGGAATACCAATAAATGTCCACTAGATGGTGATAGATGACAACGATTTGTCTTAATTATTTCTTAAAGAGACCCTGTAGCAACAATATACCAGTCGCACAGACTGAAGCATTTGTGTTGGTTTTCATACTTGATGTGATTGTAGCCGTATTAGTGCAATTGTGACATAGAAAATTGAGTACTGTCCGTGATACTTTTTTTATTTGCACTAACATACAATTTTTCAGGACAAGCTTTCGGGGTATGTCCCCTTCTTCAAGGTCCAAGCAGTACTGATTCACTCTGATTTATCTCACTAACTCTGCTGCTATCTTTATTAACATTGATTTGTATGTGTTTGGTTTTCTTTTTTTTTTTTCTTCTTCTTCTTTAACATTCTGCTTAAAAATTTGTGAATCAGTACTGCTTGGACCTTGAAGAAGGGGACATACCCCGAAAGCTTGTCCTGAAAAATTGTATGTTAGTGCAAATAAAAAAAGTATCACGGACAGTACTCAATTTTCTATGTTGGTTTTCATGGAAGGATCTCACTCATCACTGCCTACAACTAGAAAACACAACATGAACAGAAGATCGGCTGCTTCCATCAATGCCTAATCACATAGATTTTTTTTTTTTTCATGACAAAGTGCCTTCGAGAAACTGTGAATGCTTGAAGGTGCTGCATTTTATTTGTTATTTAACTAAAAAGGCATGACTGTATTGTATATTCAGTCTGTTGAAAAAGCCAATAGTTCATACCTGTTACATTTTTGCTATAATACATATCCACATTTTTTTTTTTTTCTAAACAAATTTGTTCACCAGTTTAGACCAATATGTATTCTTCTACATATTTTTGGTAAAAAAAAAAAAAAAAAAAATCGCATTAAGTGTATATTGATTGGTTTGCACAAAATTTATTGTGTCTACAAAATAGGGGATAGATTTACGGCATTTTTATTATTAATTCTTTTTTTTACTAGTAATGGCGGTGCTATTAGCTATGAGTAAGCACTCAGCTCCGAGTGCGAAACGCGTCAGCCAACCTGTACTTTCTGCATGATGGTCTTGTTATTTTGATGATCCCATCTTTCCAATAAAGTGAAGTTTTGATTACATCCGGTGTGCGGCATCCAGATCTTCCCACTTCAAGCCTAGTAATGGCGGTGATCAGCCATTTTTACCGGGGACTGCGACATTGCGGCGGACAGATCGAACACTTTTGACACTTTTTTGGGACCATTGACATTTATACAGTGATCAGAGCTAAAAATAGCCACTAATTACTGTATAAATGTCACTGGCAGGGAAGGGGTTAACACTAGGGGGCGATCAAGGGCTTAAATGTGTTACCTAGGGAGTGTTTCTAACTGTGGGGGGATGGGACTGCCAGGAGGAGGAGACCGATTGCTGTTCCTAATCAGTAGGAACAGCAGATCTATCTTTCCTCCCCTGACAGAACGGAGATCTGTCTATTGCGCCCACTGGCCACGCGCATTGGCTCCGGCGTGGCACTGCGGGCGTGCGCCTCTGGTGGCCCGCGCGCTCCCCTTAGAGCTCTTAAAGCGGCCAACGTAAGTTACAGCGATTTGCCCAGGGGAGCCAACCTGCCGCAGTGTAACTGCGGCGGCTGGTCCTTAAGTGGTTAATACAAAAATTTCTCACAGTGATCACGTGATCAGTAACTACACCCCGCCCCCCCTGGCATAAAGACCCGCTTAGGCTGGGTTCAAATATGTGAAAATTGGGTGCAGGCTTTCCCGCATCCAACTCGCATGACATGCGAGTGTGCTGGCAATGGAGCTGGTTCACACAAGTCCAGGGTGGCCGCAGTCCGCATTCCAAAAGGGTCCTGTGCGTCTTTGGGTCTGGTTCAGGTGTGAATTCAGGCAAACATTCGGACCTGATTCGCACCTGAACCGGTGAACAGGGACACACTGGGCCCCATGCTGGGAACCGCGGTTACACATATGTAAACCCGGCCCTAAAGACTAGGCTAGGAGAGAACGGATTAAGGAGTCTGACATTCTGCAGTAAATAATGGAAAAAATATAGTGCATTTTCAGTGAGTTCATGTTTTAGTAGGGGTGAACTAAGGTTTGGGTCGAGATATTGGAATTTTTTTATTATTTTTTTTTCTACTAGTAATGGCGGTGATCAGCAAGTGACACTGGTGGGAACTGAGTAACTGACACTGACATCACCAGTGACACTAATACAGTGATCAGTACTAATACTATACACTGTCACTGTACTATTGACACTGGCTGGGAAGGAGTTAACATTTAGGGGCAATTAAGGGGTTAACTGTGTGCCTAACAATATTTACTGTGTGCAATTTTTACTAAGCAATGTGCTGATTTACACTCCCTGTTTGCAGGCAGAACAAGCTGGCACATTGCTGCTGTCTGTTGAGAGCCCTGTGTTGTTTACACAGAGCTCTCTTCTGTGATTCACTCAGCCGATCAGCGAGTTCTGGGCATAAATCATTGGCTGGGACCCGCTGATCGGCTTGTACTGTAGCGAAGTACTGCACAGCCAGGGTGGCAGGCATACACACGCGCACGTGCACCCCCCTACCCGGAACTACAAAATCACATACATGTACGTGATTCAGCGCTGCAGGGCCGCTCTGCCGCAAGGCGATCCTGGGCGATCCTGAAGCGGTAAAACTATCTTCAAATGTTGAATATCAGCCTGATGTCGGTGGGTAAACAAACTACTATTTGGAAACAGGGGTCCACAAAGGACCCCTTGTTTAGGGATACTAGCCTATGCGTGTGATGGGTCAGTTTATTGTTTGGGGGAAAGGGAACTTTTTCTTTTTTTAAAGATAGACTGTTCAAAATATATACACCATAAAAAATTGTCTAGCTTTGGGTAACTGAACATCAGATTTGTTTGCAGAGTGGAAGTCAATTAGACTCCTGTGTATTGATTTGCTGTCTTTCTAATGCTCGCTCTGTGGATATTTCCCAGGCCTTGATACTGCATGTTGCATCCCCGAGGATTTTACCACCTAGAACCAAATAAACAATGAGCTCATCACTACCCACATAAGAATGTGGCTCGCTAGCATCCAGTGTTTAATTTACCGTTGTGATGTACATAATGAGGAGTGATTATCACCACAGGCGCTTCTGATAGAAAGTTCTGAGAAGGAAACACTTCATTATAATCACCAGCTTCTGAAATGAAGAGGACATGGAAGCAAGGACATCAAAATAGAGCCAAGAAATAAAATCCAGGCTAATGGAAAAACAGGATATTGGGTTGATCGGGAGATTTATATTTCAAATTCTTTATTTATAGAAATGAAGTATCCAACAAAGCAGTGCAATACAAAACACCAGTGTCTCACAATAGGTCCAAGACATGCAAGAAGTAGTTGTTAGGGCATGTATAATAGACATATACTACCAGAAATGTCAAACGAATAACAGCTACATACATGTACAGTAAGTAGAGGTCTCGTTAAATGTGAGGAGGCCCAACTAGTGTTGATAGTAATCTTAGGGGTATGGAGAATTTCCTAAATAAAAAACAAAAAAAATTAGTTAAAAGCTGCATAGGCCAAGGAAATGTAAACATCTCTAAGGTCAAGGAGACAACTCGAGACGATATGACCGGCCACAGTACTTGCCTAGTCGGATATTCAAATTTTTATGAACGAATAAGGGGGAGCAGAGGGCGGTATGGAAAGCACAAGAAAGGTGAGTGTGGGGTAGAAAAGAAGAGGAGAGGAAGGAGGAAAAAAGGGGGGGGGGGTAAGGGTGGGTGAAGATGCTATGCTGATGTGCTTGTGTTAGTTTGAAGGTCAGAAAGACGTCAATCCCCAAAACATTTTTCCAGCAGGGCATTGCCCTCTTCAGAGTAGACAAACATTTTGCAATATGACCATGTTTTTGTGTATTGTTCATGCCTGTTTTGGGCAGTAAGTACTAAATCATCTAGCACAATGATGCTCTCAACCTTGTTGAGCCACATCGAGATGGAAGGAGGGTTTGAATCCTTCCAACATAAAGTGATACAGGTCTTGGCAGCATTAGGCATGTGACGAAGGAATGGTTTCTTATAGGTCTTGACAGGGATTTGTGAGCAATGGAGCAGAAAGAATGCAGGATCACCCAGGACCGGAAAGTCCGTGAATTTCTGAGTCTTCGTACCTCTGTCCAGTCAGGGTCTAGTTTCGGGCAAGACCAAAATACCTGCAGTAACAACCCCCGTTCCTCTCGGCATCTCCAGCACCGATCCAAGGTCCCAGTAAAGTATGCAGAATTGTTGGGGTGCGATACCAGCGCATGAGCAACTTGTAGTTAGTTTCTTGAATACAAGTGCATATGGAGGATTTCAAAGCAAAGTGTATGATATTCCGTCGCTGATTGGGCGTAAAGGTCCTATTAAGGTCTAGTTCCCATTTATGGAGGCCGGGCAGAATAAAGTCTTCCAGGGGGGATATTGGTAGCGATTACAAGTACATCTTAGAGAAGGTACAGGATAGGGGACCACTGTCCATGCAGTAAGATTCGAACATCGTCAACGGACGTCGAAACCCTGCAAGAGGTCCTAAGGTACAAAGAAAATTATAAGGCTGTAGTGCATGCCAAAAAATGAACCGTTCGGCTGCATCAACATGGAGATCGAAGGCCAAGCATCTGAGGCCAGAAAATAGGAAGCTTGGAGCAAACCGCTCTACAGAAGCCCTCGAAACGGGCCTGCCTCCAGGCCCAGGGGAAAGCCCGGGTTTCCCAAGATAAAAAATAACAGAGACTGGCTAGAGGAAATTTGGATTTTGGATGGTTGGATGTGTTTTAGGAGTTACAAGCAAGGCTGCATAGCACCACAGTGCACTTTGAAGGTGAATGGCACTATACTGTTGCTCAATGGACATCTAGAGCTTAAGACCTCCATGTCTGCACCAGTCGATCACATTTCCCAAGTGGGCGGCCTGGTAATATTTAAGTGCGTCTGGTGCTGCTACGCTGCCATGTTGTTTAGTTAATGTTAGTAGGCGTTTACAAAGTCTGGGTCATTTATGGGCCCAAATAAACTTGGTAAACAGGGCATTAAGGAGCTTTATCTTTTAGTAGTCTAGTCTATGGTGTGTATGTATGATTAAATCAGCTCACGTGAAGCTCAGTGCCCAATTCCCTAAAAATATTGTGCAAATGATGTACATTTTGATGTACGATCCTTGTACAACCTCCATTATGTCTGCCAAAATGTTTTAATATGAGGACCTACCTAACCCAATGGTTCTCAACTTTATCGAGATCAGGGTTCCATAAAGTCTTCAAAAAACCTTCTTCTCTCAAACAATAAGGTTATACCCACACAATAAAAGTATGGGAATACATAATATGTATTAAAATACTGGAAAGCTCTGGACAGGGCTGGGTGTCAGTGCGGGGGAATGGGGTTTCTGGAGGAGGTTGGGGAACTCTGCAGCAGACTTAGTTGCTTTGTAGAGGGTGAGGTTTCTCAAAAGAGCTGGGGCAACTGTTGGGGCTAGGATCTTTAAAGGGGACTGGGGGGTCTCTTCAGGAAGCTATGGGCTTTGCAAGGACACTGTGGGAGACTGGGGGGCTTTGCAGGTGGTATGGGGGGCACTGTGAGAGAATGTTGGAGGTTGGGGCTACTATGGGGGGCTGGAGGCTCTACAGCAAGATGGGGGGCACTGCAGAGGGCTGGGTGGCATTGTGGGAGATTGCAGGGCACTGTGAAGGCTGAGGGCTCTCAGAGGGCATGGGGGTACTTTGGGAGATTGGGGGCACTATGAAGGCTGAGGGCTGTCAAAGATCTTGGAGGTACTGAGTGAGGCTGAGGGCCATTTTGGATGGTTAGGTGGCACTGTGGAAGCATAGGTGATCTGCAGCTCGCTAAAGGCCCGGGAAGAGGAAGATCATGGTCCAACAGCAGTCCACAGCCTTGAACCACTTATCTAAACAAGTGGTTCTCAGCCCTGTCCTCTAGTACCCCCAACAGGCAATGTTTTTGGAATTTCTCTTAGATAAAATAGCTGTCCAAAATACCAAGCCATTGACTCTGATTTAAAGCACCTGTGCAAGATAAAGGAAAACCTGCAAACATGGCCTGTTGGGGGTACTTGAGGACAGGGTTGACAACCACTGATCTAAACTATCCAATTAACTTTTTTTAGGACTACTTTCATTATTAAAGCCCTGACTACCCTGAAAAGAAATCTTACACCATCCGCTGATAACATCTGGCATCACAACACAGTCGTAAAATAAATAACTTAATATGAGAACCACAACATGCCACTAGTCCAGTTTGCTAAGTAATTTAAGAAACGGAGGCACAGGTATTGTGGGAGGCTGAATGATCTCCGTGTTACTACACAGATTAACATAGGAGATTTCCATTATTCTTGAAAAAACATGAAATTTGTGGGATTGTGTTATGATTTGACTAACAACCAATCAGATTTAGAATTACTGGAGTATAATTAATGAGATGTGGTTTCTGATGTGTTACTATGAGCTTCAGTGCTTAGTGAAATTCCTCTGTGCTTTTTTTAAGGTGGTTCTAAAGGCAAGATATGTGTTACCTTCATGCGTTGCCTACATGAAGGCAAAAAATGTCTCAATATGTGTATCACCCTCTCACCCTGCTATATACTTACCTGAGTCCTATGTCAATCCAGAACTGTAGCCATTGCCTCCTGTGAAGAGGGAGTGGGGCGGAGCCGGGCTGTGTGTGTCAATAGACACACACATCCTGGCTTGGGAGGAAGCCCGCAAGTGCGCCCATATAGGAAGTGGCTTCTATGGTGGCACACCAAGAAGAGAAGGAGCCTAGAGCTTCAGCGGGGGACCCCAGAAGAGGAGGATCGGAGCTGCTCTTTTCAATACCATTGCACAGTGCAGATAAGTATGACAGGTTTATTATGAAAAAATAGAAGCCTTCACAATTACTTTAATGGTTATCTGTACTTTAAAAAAAAATATTACCGGTATATCTATTAATAAACTCAAGCATATCAAACATTTTTTTTAAACTATAAAGCCTCTCTCCCTTTCTTTTCGTGTTTTTCCTTCAGTGTTCTTTAAGAACTGTAATCAGAAGTCTAGGACAATGTAAGCATTGCATTATTTACATTTGGCTTGTCTGCAGTCTGTATAATAACTGCAGAGCAGGACTTAAAGTGTTACTAAACCCACAACAGTAAAATGAGTCTGTATATGAAGTAAAGCATGCTTGTTATACTCACTGTGGAACCTAAGGGGTTATTCCTCAGCATTGTGTAAAAAGGCTGTTTGATCCTGTCTTCTCTGTTCTCCCTTCTTCCACAGTCCCCAATCTATCTGTTGATAGAACAGAGCCTTGTGTGCACTCTGCACATGTTCATTTTGGTGTGTCTTGCTAGAGAGTTTTTTTTTTTTTTCTTGAGAGAGTGAATGTAATTAGCAGAGGGCCAATCAGCACTATCCAGAAAGAGAGTCAGGGGTCATGCAGCCTGATAGGACAGTCAGAGCAGAATAAAAACTCCTCCTACAAGCTTTAGGCCCCTTTCACACTTGTGCTACTTGTCCTGTGACTTGGGACTGCAAAGTCGCATGACAAATCGTGCCCCATGATTTCCAATGAGTACCATTCATATCTGTGCAACTTTAAGTAGTCCCCGACTTTGATGCGAGTTGAGGTCCATAGATCTCAAGTTTACACAGGCATTCCCTGAAATCGCGGCAAAATCGCGGCCGTAAAATCGCGCAACTTTGAAGTCGTGGTCATGTGAAAGGGGCCTTAACCAGACACTGGTAGAAGTCACAAGACTGCTCTAACTGCTGATGAGAAAAAGGTAATTAGCAGTTTATATTTACTAAAACTACTGCATTCCCATGTTCTGTGTACTGTGAGAGAGCAGATAAAGTGAATGCAGGGACCAGGGTTTAGTAACACTTTAAAGTCATAAGAATGGCATCTGCTCTACATACTTGTCTGATTCAATGTCTTTAGTGCAGAGTCATAAATGATCGTTTCTATACTGTACAATGGAACCCAACCAATCAAAAAAAAACATTTTCCATGTTGAAAACAGCAATCTATCCAACAATTTGTGAAAAAGTAAAACCACACAAGCTATATCCCTTTAAAATAACAGCTTTATTATACCAAAATAATAAAAGGTATCCTAAAATACAAAACTCATTCAAATATGCCCGCTATAAATCCCCACATGCAATGGGGGTACTCCCCTAGAACCACATATTGATAGTGCCATCAACCTTTTCTTGGATGCAAATTTAGAGGAAGTCGTCCTGGTCTTTCCTACACTTCAACTGAACCTATGAAGGCTTTCTTCTAGCAGTTTGAGATCTTTTTCTCCAGTGTTTACAGTAGTACAAAGCACTATAGAAATCATAATTTATTTCTCCTCGCACCAAAGACATTTGGGGAAATTCATAAAGGGTATCGACACCTTTTAGAATTCTGTTGGGCCACCACACTGAAATTGTTGGTGTTTGCACCCGATTCATGTACCTGTCAGACATTCATTTGTCATTGCCCAGCACTGAGGTTGGACTGATAGTGGACACTCCTTCCCCAGTGCACCCCCTCCCCAGACACTGTGCCCGTCACACAGACACATACGTTTCTAAGGAATTTTGTAGTGGGGGTGAGCAGAGCCTAATGGGTAACGGAAAGACTACTTTACCATCAGGTCTGCCTTACTGTTGATGAATAACACACCACTAGCAACTTCATTTGGTGAATCTTCCACAGACCAGTGAATAGAGCCCTGTGCAGGAAGTTGTCACATACACTATATTACCAAAAGTATTGGTACACCTGCCTTTACAAGCACATGAACTTCAATGGCATCCCAGTCTTGGCCAGTAGGGTTCAATATTGAGTTGGCCCACCCTTTGCAGCTATAGCAGCTTCAACTCTTCTGGGAAGGCTGTCCACAAGGTTTAGGAGTGTGTCTATAGGAATGTTTGACCATGTGGAAGAGAAGGCCTGGCTCACAGTCTCTGCTCTTAGGTCTAAGTGTTCTATAAGGTTGAGGTCAGGACTCTGTGCAGGTCAGTCAAATTCCTCCACCGCAAACTCACTAATACATGTCTTTTTGGACCTTGTTGGTGCACTGGTGCGCAATCATGTTGGAACAGGAAGGGGCCATCCCCAAATTGGTCCCACAAAGTTGGGAGGATGAAATTGTTCAAAATGTCTTGGTATGCTGATGCCTTAAGAGTTCCCTTCACTGGAACTAAGGGGCCAAGTCCAACCCCTGAAAAACAGCTCCACACCATAATCCCCCCTCCACCAAATGATTCTGATCAGTGCACAAAGCAAGGTCCAAAAAGACATGGATGAGAGAATTTGTGGTAGAGGAACTTGACTGGCCTGACCTCAACCCGATAGAACACCTTTGGGATGAATTAGAGCAGAGACTGTGAGCCAGGCCTTCTTGTCCACATCAGTGCCTGACCTAACAAATGTGCTTCTGGAAGAATGGTCAAACATTCCCATAGACATATTCATAAACCTTGTGGACAGCCTTCCTAAAAGAGTTGAAGCTGGTATAGCTGCAAAGGGTGGGCCAACTCAATATTGAACCCTACGGACTAAGACTGGGTTGCCATTAAAGTTCATGTGTGTGAAAAGGCAGGTGTCCCAATACTTTTGGTAATATAGTGTACATGACACCATCCCAGCACAAGATACCCCTAGTTCTAAAGGGGACCTACCACCAGAAAAGTTTTGTCATGACATTTTTCAAATCCAAAGATTGACTTGGACATGTATACAGAAGATGTCTTCATTGTTCACAATTTGTATCTGACAGACTGCAGACACGTTGAATGTAAACAATGCAATGTTTTCATTGACCTCGGCCTCTAATGACATTTATAATAGTATATGGAAAAAAGCAGATGTAAGATTTTTATCTCCGAAAAGGTACTTGATATCCCTGAATGTATTAAAACCGCGAATGTGCTTTAAAAAGTACATTTGTCTTTTAAGACAGCTCAATATACAACGTGCGGTCCAAAAAGTTTATATGAAAATGTCAAGCAGCAACTGAATATTTGGGAATAATGGATAGAAAGAACTTAGGAATGAGAGTGGAAGAGAAAAAAATACTACTGAAAATCCACACATAAAAATCCCTGACGGCCCTGCTCATCATTCATTTCTGGATGGGACACTGGTAGCCTTATAAACAAGCTGCTTTCCAATGGTCCCTGTCAGGAGAAGTCAGAACTGATGTTGAAGAATGCTGCTGGAGCAGAGCGGGAGCCCGCAGAGAAAACAACATGGCAGCATGTAGAGCACATCCATCCAGCCCATCAGGGTCCCTCATTTACATTCCTTACCATTATACAATACATTCTTTATGTTCTTACATTCCTCATGTCTTGCTTTATTTATAGCTCAACACGCTAAGCAACAAGATTGTTATTTTACAAGAAAATGTTTAGAAGCCTCGAGACATTCATCAACAGGAGTTAGGATGGCCACTTAAATAAGAAGTGGATCCTTCACTGGGCTGTGTTAATGGGCCCCCAAAGGCCCATTTTGTTCTTAAGTTTCTCTGCATGTCTCCATAACTTTCATTGCGGTATCTGTACACCCAGGCATTAAAATATGAAATGCGAGTGGTCCGTACGTATCGCCACTATATTTAAATTCCATGAGCCTTTTTTCATTTTCTTTTTAGATATGCGATTTATTATTGCACAACTACCGCACATAAAATGAGAGCACACGTTACTGAAAGTGGTTGTAAACCACCGACATGAAATATGGACTAAGAACATCCCTCTATAGTGTAGTTGTCTCAATCCAGAGCACTAAGTGTCATTTCTGTCCATTCTTATGCTATCTGCAAGAGTCACTTCGGACAAGTTTTTCATGACACCAAGAGGTTAAAAGGTGACAGAGGAGGGATCTCCAGCACACAGCCTGTGATTGACAACCTTAGCTCTGTTCCTGTGTGCTGTGTGGGTGTATCCCTTCCCTAGAAATCAGCTGTCAGAGTCAGTGAGCGCTGCAGTATGTAACATCAGTTCTCCGCCCAAATGCTTTTTTGTGCAAATTCTGCACTTTGAATGTATTAACAGTACAGGTGGCTGCAGATAAACAGGTACAACGTATGTAGGAGAATTTATTTCATCTCTGTGTATCACCTGAAGCTAGTCATTTTACTGGGTATATGTAAGGGTTTACAACTACTTTAGTGTGCAATTTGTTACCCTGATCCCAATTTTGCCATGCCCTTCAGATGAGGGATTGAAGGTACACTAATGCACCATTGCTAGCCCTCCGCAGTTAAAAAAAGACTTGAAGCCTCCTCATTCCAGTTGCTTGCTTGCCTAAGGAACATAGCTGTGGTCTGCTCTGAAATGTGGCTTTTTTTACGTTCTCGGGGCCAAAATTCTGTGCTGAACTTCAGCAGTGAGCCCTTGTAGATCAGTATAGGGTTGTACTCTGTGACCGAAGAAATGGCCTTCTACAAGCTGATGTGGGATCACTAAACAAGCCTGGCCAACTCTGAAGCGAGGAATTTAAGCCTGTCGTCGTAAAAAAAAGCCTTGAATTGGGACACGTTGCAGTCAGGGAGGCAAGAGAAAGTGGCTTAGTGCCCTTTTGTTGAAAAGATTACTCATTATTCTTTTTGTCAGCTGAAGTCTCTACTGGCCTATATATACCTTCTAGACCAGTGGTTCTTAACCACCAATCATTGCCCATGGCTGAGCCACGGCCTTCCCCCTTCCAGGATTCCAGCAAGCTGCAGATCTACTAACTTTCCACAGTGGCTCCCATAGTGTCCCCCAACTTTTTATAGTGGCCATGCCCCTCACCCCCTGAGAGCCATCAGGCCATCAGCACCCACAGGGCCCACCAACCTCCCACAGTGCTACCCAGCACCCTGCTCTGCCTCTAGCTTACTGCAGCACCTCTAGCTGCCTCATGGTGAGCCCAACTTCCAACAGTCTTCCTTAAGCCCCCTGAGGGCCCTACACTTCCCCACAGTGCCCCATGCAAAGCCCCCAGCCTCCTAGAGTGAACCCATCCCCACAGTTTCACCCAGCTCTTTCCAGAAACCTAATTATATAAATAACCTATATAAACTAATAACTATTGGGGCATGGAAGGTTTCAGAAGAATTTACCAGACCCTGGTCTCAATAAGGTTTGGAACCACTGCTCTAGACCTTAATTAATATCATACCATTGTCTATGGAAGTGCTACTACACTAATAAATAACAATGAAATAAATGATGAATCTGATATAGGTCCCACCATCTTATCTTTCTGTTGAGTCAGCTTGGGGGTGGAGAAATCATCATTATTCGGTGTTATGAGATCCTGGAAAAAACTCAGATAGAGGGGGGAAGGACCTGTGTGTCCACATAATTTGAAGTATCAGCAACTGTAGTGAAAGGAAGCTGGTTTAACGTTTGACTTGGCCTAGTGCTTTGTACATGGTACATTAAAAATCGAAGGGTCTCAAAAAATAGCTTCCATGTATTTATATATAAGGAGAGCGATGTGTTTTATAATTGTGTATTGTGCTTTACTGGCTTCAGGTACAAGCACTGCCTGCTTATTATAAATCTTAAGGATTGCTGAGATTTAATGAAATACATACAAGTTTACTTTCATTCATCAGTTTGAATTTTATTTTATAACATGGGCTATGGAACAATTATTTCTAATTAACAGATTTAATGAGAGTACAATTTTGACAATGCCCATTGTTAACTTGTTTTGCAGGTCATCATCTAAACCTTAGCTTCATTACTTAGTGAAGCACCTGAAGCCAGCAGAGCACAATACACAATTATAAAACACATCGCTCTCCTTTATAAAAGCTATTTTTTGTGACCCTTCGATTTTTGATGAGACTGGATCACAACAGATTAACTGATTTAGTTTTGTGGTCATTTTAACCTGTTGCTGCTGGCTGTACGCATACCATGTGGTAGCAATGGGCTTTAACGTCGCGCCGCCACATACTGTACATGTGTAAGGCCGGTGTGGCTCTTTTGTGCTGGAACCATGCTCACACGGTGAGCAGCCAATCACAGCGATTACATGATCAGGAGCCTGCCTTCTAGCCTCAGGAGTTAAGTCCACCTTAAAGATCCAGTGAAAGCCACAGGTATGGGGTTAAAGCTCTTCTTTTGTGACCTTTACAACCAGCAGGTAGGAAAAGTAACTCAACTTTGTAAAAAAAATTTAAAAAATTGTGGACTGAGTGTTGTCAGCCCTCCCAATATATTTTACTGAACTACTGTACGGCTAATTATTCTGTAGTCCAAGATAAGAACTAGGAGGGCTCATTGAGATAATACAGAAAAATGTTTGCACTTATCAAACAGATATAACAAAATGCTTCTAATGGTATATTAAATAGACCTAAAGGGAGCAAATAAAAGAATTAAAATGTAAATAAAACTGACAAAAAATGTAAATGTCACCAATGTATAACTTTTAAAACAGCGGGAAAGGGTTAATATCTCAGTGTTATGGTTTAGGTCTTTATGGGGACATTCCCTCACCTCTGGTTCCAGGATTTATTTGTGAAATGATCCCAACAAGGCAACACTACAGAACAGTAATGGAAATAAGCAATAACAGATATTAGGTTTTCACCACAAATAATGGGAGGACCAAGGGTCTCTGCACCTGAACCCTGAAGTTAGGGAGGTCCTAACTAAAGGAGCCATACTGGAAGCCTTTTGGCTCCTCTAAAACCTTCCCACTGTAGTTTAATCACTAGGGCCCAAAGTTCCTGCGTTGGAGCAGGAACTTTGGCTCCCCTGAAGATGCACGTTTGTGACGAAACGTCGGGTGGAGTAAGGGACGAGTGACGTATTGAGAGGACGGAGGAGTGACCGCCATTTTGTTGGTAGGAAGCGCTGGTCGTTTTCCTGTTTCTGCTTGTATCACATTCATTACATGTGAGTTTTTATTTTTACTTGTAAGGATTAAATCTGTTCTATTTTTGATGTCTGCGCAATGAGAGTATTTCTTTCATCTTCTTACATATATAACCACGGTGCTATACCTTTGGAGTACACCTTCTAGCCAAAGTTTTTTGAGATTAAGTGTGCTTACTTCCTGGTTGGTCAGTGGAAGCAGGTTCTCTTACAATCTAGTGGAGTTCTTGATGAACAAGAGGAACCGTGGATGCAACCTACCAATATATTTATTGTGTACAACCCATACACTGACGGTAAGAGTGAGTTATATCGGGTGTTGGTGACGGCTCTTTCCTTCTTCATCTCATCGAATTCCTCCATTGATGAACTTTGTTATGATTAACTTGGCATTGTTTTATTATCTAATTCACTTCATATTAATGTTTTTTGTTTGTTTCTTATCACTTTTTTTTAGTAGCGCTACACCTTTATCCTACATTCTCATTATTGTACCCAGCAATATTGTGTTAACAGCTTCACATATTTCATATTTTTATTTAGCGCAACAAATTTGTCTTTTCCTCTAAAACCTTCCCACTGTAGTTTAATCATTAGGGCCCAAAGTTCCTGCGTTGGAGCATTCTAGTTTAAAGGGGATAACACAGTACAGGGTGAAAGTACCCAAATAGAATCCTAAGGTAAGGTGACACTGTCCCTTTATGAAATGGGCAAGAAAGTTTTGGCCAGCAGCCTGTCACCACCAAGCCGAGCAGTCTGTGATTATTCCTCCACCCACTCTCTAGTCTCTGAAACTGGTGGCGTCTGCAGAAACCTGGCAATGGCGATCTCTCAGGAAATCGATGATATCAGACTCAAGACCCGGAAATGATGATCTCTCAAAGAACTGGTGATGTCAACAGCGGCTCAGGACCTGGCAGCGGCAATTTATCACAGCTGTGACCTCCTTGTAGATGTGACAGCAGAGTCTATCTCCCACACTGCAATTAAAAAAACAGCAGGCAGCTCTCCCATACAGCAGCACTCTTATGTCCAGATAGCAAGGATAACATGCCACAAATTTGTGACAGTGTTGAATTGTAAGTCTGTTAACTTGCTGCACATTTTCACTAGCAAGTTGTACACTTGCAGAGCACTTAAAGCGCAAGTTGACACTTTTCCAATTTGTAGCAAATTTGCATGGCAAGTCTCTAGCAAGAGTAAAGTTGCAGTGGTGAGTCTACAGAAAGAGCTCTGCAAGTCTACAGCATGCAAATTCAGCCACAGTGACCCCTGTGGTGGGATGCCTATTGCACAACATAACTGAACCGAAACTTGCAGGAAGCCACGTAAGGGGCAGAGTGTCAGGGCTGGGCTCAGTCCTTACTTCTCTGAGCTGGCCGCTCAGATGTCAGCTAATTGCCAGCTCCCAGCTCTCTCCACAGTTATTCAACTGTTGATGATGCTGCTCGTCAGTCCTGCCTACTTAAGCCGTCCAGTCCAGAGGAGCTCTGCCTTCGCCTTGGTCACATCACAAGAAACTATCTCCTGCGTTCCTGTTTAAAGACTGGCTTTGCTGACATCCCTTCTGGCTCCAGATCCTGCTTGCTGTTCCACTACTTTGATCCCTGACTTCTGGCTTGTCTGACTATCTGTTCCGGTTACTGAACTTTGGCTATGTTTTGACTACGTTTGTTCTTTTTACTTTTATTAATAAACAAGTGTGATTTAACTGTACTTCTGTCTCAGTCTGATTTCATGGTTTCTGACACAGAGCGGGTGACATCAGGACCCCTTTACATGAAGTGAACATTTCACAATCCTTTTTTTTAAGCAGCCCACCACAATACAAGGTGTATGCATGTGCATGCATGCAATGTGTTGTACTCTACTGGACAATGCTTTGGGTATGCCATTTACAATAAATGACACAGTGTGAATGGCCCCTCAATCTTCTGCATATTACATTGTGTTCCCATGTTCCATACCATGAAGATAATGTATAACAGCTGAGCTCAGTGTGGGGTTCAGTAAAGGAATACTTTATAGGGCAAGCACTGATTCACTGTATGGGACGCTGTTTGTAAACTGGACATTTTTGGGTACAAATGCCATTTATTAAAACAAGATTTTTTTAAGTAGTGATCAAGATTATGTTGTGAATCTCAAATACATGTGATGACTACAATAAAAACATTAGATCCACATTACATTCTGTAGATCTTTTCTAAATATTACAGTAATAACACCTATTTGTTTTCACAAAACACTTTTATGGGTTGCCAAGGTTCTTGTTGTGCTGATAATAATAACTTGTGGCCACAGAAAATCTTACCACGACTCAAATCGTTTTGTGGGTTTGCAATTTCGGACAGGACTCCACTGCTGTTGTTTTTGGAAAATTTCTTGCTTCCAGTTTGCTTCAGGATTCCTTGCGCTCTGTTTCAGGTTTGCATGCTTCTGTGTGTAAGTATGTGGGCAAGGCTTAACCAGTATGCCTAAAAAAGTGGGAGGAGTCAACACACATTGGGAGGAGTCAACACACCTATGGTAAAAATGTAATATACATTAATTTCCACATTTAGTCTCTTTCACACTTGTGCGACTTGTCCTGCGACTTGGGACTGCCAAGTCGCAGGACAAGTCGTACCCCATGATTTCCAATGAGTACTGTTCATATCTGTGCCACTTCAAAGTGGTCCCTGCACTACTTTGGTCTGACTTTGATGCGACTTGAGGTTCATACACAGGCATTGCTTCAAGTCGCATCAAAGTCACGTCAAAGTCGTGAAGCAAAGTCGTAGCAAAATCGCGCAACTTTTAGGTCGTTCACATGTGAAAGGGGCCTTAACCACTTGACCTCTGGAAGATTTACCCCCCTTCATGACCAGGGAATTTTTCTGCGATATAGCAGTGCGTTACTTTAACTAACAGTTGCGCTGTCATGCAACACTGTAGCCAAATAAAATTGATGTCCTTTTTTCCCACAAACAGAGCTTTCTTTTGGTGGTATTTGAGTTTTTTCTTTTTTTTTTTTTTTGCGCTATAAACAATTAAAAAAAATATATATTTTTTACTTTCTGCTATAAAACATACTCAATAAAGTGATTTTAAAAAATCTAGTTTCTGCATAAATGTAGGCCAGTATGTATTCTGCTACATATTTTTGGTAAAAAAAAACAAAAAAAAACAATAAGCGTATAGCGTTTGGTTTGCGCAAGAGTTACAGCGTGTACAAACTATGGGATATGCTTGAATTCTGATTTATTTATTTTTTGCTAGTAATGGTGGTGATCAGCGACCTATAGCGGGACTGCGATATTGTGGCGAACATTCTGACACTAATTGACACTTTTTGGGAACCGGTGACACTAATACAGTGATCGGTGCTAAAAATATGCACTGTCACTGTACTAATAACACTGGCTGAGAAGGGATTAAACATCTAGGGCGATCAAGGAGTTAACTGTGTGCCTAACCAGTGTTTTACTGTACTATATGTGCTGCCTTTACTAGTGGAAAAGATGGAATTTATCCCCTGCTTTGCAGGGATACAAAATCCATCCCTTCCCCCTGTCAGAATGGATCAGCAAAAGTATGCTGTGACTATAGAATCCCTTTACTTTATAATGTAGAAATTGATCAATCACAGAAATAATGTACTTTACAGAAATGGTACCACATATGTTGTGGGTTACACACTTCTTCAAGCAGAAATGTATTATCTGTCAACAAGGCACTTTTTTCAATAGAAATATAACATGAGCAAACAGACCACAGAACTCCCCAGGGGCACTTCCCTTGGAGAATGAATCCCAATTACTGGGTCACCTTGAGACCCAAACATTGTTGGTTGTCACTCCTATAATGCTGGCAGTGAGCTTCCAGTGCTTTCCTAGCAACAATATAGGACATGGGAAAAAAGCTAACTAGGAGTTTTTCAGCCAGGCTTCCAGGAAGGACTGCCAAGCAAAATCCTACCTAATCAATGGAAACACATCCTTATGAACGAGTTGATCTGATGGGAGGATGAAAATCATAGTTGATGCTCATATCTTAGATTGTATGCTCCTTGAACACAGGAACTGATGTGAATGTACTGTATGTAAAGTGCTGTGTAAATTGTCAACGCTTTGGGCTATATTCACACAGGTGACCAGAGGCACATACACTACATTACCATAAGTTTTGGGACGCCTGCCTTTACACGCACATGAACTTTATTGGAATCCCAGTCTTAGTCTGTGCCCGTGGGTTCAATATTTCGTTTGCCCACCCTTTGCAGCTATAACAACTTCAATTCTTATGGGAAGGCTGTCTACAAGGTTTAGGAGTGTGTCTATAGGAATGTTTGACCATTCTTCATGAAGTGCATTTGTGAGGTCAGGCACTGGTTTTGGCTCGCAGTCTCCGCTGTAATTCATTCCAAAGTTGTTTTAATGGGTTAAGGTCAGGACTCTGTACAGGCCAGTCAAGTTCTTCCACCCCAAACTCACTCATCCATGTCTTTATGGACCTTGCATTGAAGAATGGTCAAACATTCCCATAGACACACTCCTAAACCTTGTGGACAGCCTTCCCAGAAGCTGTTATAGTTGCAAAGGGAGGGCCAACTCAATATTGAATCCTACGGACTAAGACTGGGATGCAACTAAAGCTCATGTGCGTGTAAAGGCAGGCGTCCCAATACTTTTGGTAATATAGTGTAGTAGTTTGCTGTGTTCAGAGGTGACTATTTTATTTTATTTTATTTATTTCAGGTACCGTATATACTCGAGTATAAGTCGAATTTTTCAGCACATTTTTTTGTGCTGAAAGTGCCCCCCTCGACTTATACTCGAGTCAAGCACTTTTATGCAGCAAAAAATTTCATTTTCTGAACCAATTTTGGTGCCCCGTATCTCAGGGCCACTTAGTGCTAGGAACCCCAAATTTGGTGTGCAAACCCCGTAGAACTGGTACCACAACATATCCAAAGCTGAAGTTCCTAGCTCTAAGTGGCCCTGAGATATGGGGCCCCAAAATCGGTTCAGAAAATGTCATTCTCTGCTGCAGAAAAGTGCTTGACATTTTCTGAACCGATTTTTGGGGTCCTGTATCTCGGGGCCACTTGGTTTTAGAAATCCCAGCTTTGGATATTTTATTGTGCTAGTTCCACTGGGTTTGCACACCAAATTTGGGGTTCCTAGCACTAAGTGGCCCCAAGATACGGGGCCCCAAAGTCTGTCAATTGTGTCCATCTGTAGCAATGTCATTTCGGGACACTTTGGGTTCAGAGACCCCAAATTTTGGCTGCAGCTAGGGGGCATCTAGGAACCCTTAACTACCTATGGCTGCAAATAGGCATTGTTGACCCTCTTTTCAACTTACAGTAGCTGTGCATTTCTCACCCTCGTCTTATACTCGGGTCAATAAGTTTTTCCCATTTTTTTGTGGTAAATTAGGGCCTCGACTTATACTCGGAACGACTTATACTTGAGTATATACGGTACTTATATAGCGCCGTCAATTTACGCAGCGCTTTACATATACATTTTACATTTACATCAGTCCCTACCCTCAAGGAGCTTACAATCTAAGGTCCCTAACTCACATTCATACATACTAGGGACAATTTAGACAGGATCCAATTAACCTACCAGCATGTCTTTGGAGTGTGGGAGGAAACCGGAGTACCCGGAGGAAACCCACGCAGGCACAGGGAGAACATGCAAACTCCAGGCAGGTAGTGTCGTGGTTGGGATTCGAACCAGCGACCCTTCTTACTGCTAGCTGAGAGTGCTAACCACTACACCACTGTGCCGCCCCGCTAAAAGCCACCTCTGAATGCAGCAACACTGTCCTATGGCCACATACAAACTGACTGATTATCTGAGGCCAGTCTGTGTGCAGCTAGAACTCCACAGAAACGCTGGGTACAGCGTCGCACGACTGCGCAATTGTCAGTTAAACCAAAAAAAGGCCTGGTCATTAAGGGGGAAAATTTTCTGGTTCTTAAGTAGTTAATTAAATAATCTTTGGGTGAGCTGATATGTTTTAGAAAAGGTAAAGATCATGTGCCCCATGAGGGTGTCTGGAAAGGATGGTCTGTTTGGAAAGCTGGAGGGAAGTCTTTATATTTGAATTGGAAATAAATGGTTTACTGCAGCCTCTGGAGTATTCTAGAGGAGGCATCAAGGAACCGAGCAAGCTGTATGCAGCAAAATCTGTGTCGGTGATGTGCTTTCGATGTATTTTATTACTGGTAGGGATGAGTACGGAATGCTGGATCCAGAGAAAGCATAGCTAAAGCCAAGCGTAGACCCCCCAGAGGAGAATGGGATTTGTCTTGTTTTCCTTACATGGAATCTCTGGAATATACTCAGAAGTTACAGCTTTGTTTGTTTCCTGATAAATTAAACGCAAGACACAGCTTGTTTGAAAATCCATCCAAGTGTCCCCGTGTGTTCACAAAAACTGCTGAGTGTGTTCTGGATGTTTGTGTGTTGAGACATCACTCACAATCCACACACGTAGAAATGTTCTGTACAATATGCATTACTTTTGTCTGTCTTATCCACCACTGCTTGCTTGCTGACCTGCTTCTCTGATAACCCTTCTTATCTTAGACGACCAAGAGGAAGAGAGCAACACAAGGAAGACCACTGATAAAATATGAAGATGCTGCAGAAAACATTGAACACTATTTTTAGAAAATTTGCTTTGTCTTTTTTTTCTTCTAATGTTTTTTTGAGCAGCTATATGTTCTGCTAACTGGACAGTTTTCATGGGTAAAAGGGTAGTTGTCTAGCTGCTCAGCTTAGCTAGTGTCGGAGAACCACTGAAAAGCTATCTAAAGGAGATGTGGTGCCTGCATTATTTTTCAGATTAAAGTGTCACTCACTAAACCCCCATCATAAAAAACTATCGATAAATGGTGTATTACATGCTATTCCTACTCACTCGGTCACTATGAGATTAGTGTTCTGCATTCTGCAAAAAACCTGCTTGATCCTGCTGTTTTCTATCTTCCCCTTCTGTCCAAGTCCCCAATTCAGCTCGAGATTTTGCAGAGCAGTGTTGGCAGCTCTACACATGCTCAGTTTTTAGTGAGTTTCTGTTCTGTCAATTTCCTCCCTATTACATCTGAGCAGCCCATGTGACTATAAAGTCACACATGTGGATATACAGTGCCTTGAAGAAGTATTCAAACCCCTTGAAATTGTCCACATTTTGGTCATATGTAAACGTAATGTACTTTATTCGGATTTTATGTGATAGACCAACACAAAGTGGCACATAATTGTGAAGTGGAGGGAAAATGATAAATGGTTTTTAATTTTTTTTACAAATAAATATGTGAAAAGTGTGGTGTGCATTTGTATTCAGTTCTACTTTGTAGATCCACCTTTCTCTGCAATTACAGCTGCAAGTCTTTTTGATTATGTCTCCACCAGCTTTGCACACCTAGAGAGTGACATCTTTGCCCATTCTTCTTTGCAAAATAACAAAAGCTCTGTCAGATTGGATGGAGAGCGTCTGTGAACAGCAATTTTTAAGTCTTAAAAATAAAGAAAAAGACTGCGCTTGGAAAATTATAAGTAATAAAATAAATAACAGCTGCGGTTATAAGTGAGGCACACCAATATAAATATAAAAACAAAAAAAACGCGCTATAAAGTGTTAAAAATGGTGATTAGGTTGTATAGTCCAATACAAAAGAAAGTCCAACAATCATAAGTGAGTGACGTGAAAAATCCTCAATACTTCATCTGTTGAAGGATGATAATTCAAATATAACACATCTATGTGGTGAAATGCTTACCAGAGAGTAAGCCAAAATCAGACGAGTGGCTTAAAACCCAGCCTGGGCCTTTAGAAAACGATCCCACTGGGACAGGATGAATCACACTTGTGCCGCGTATTCAGGTCCACAAAGGGTTACCTGGTCTGTGTATCAGCCTTGAGGCTGTGTTATATTTGAATTATCATCCTTCAACAGATGAAGTATTGAGGATTTTTCACGTCACTCACTTATGATTGTTGGGCTTTCTTTTGTATTGGACTATACAACCTAATCACCATTTTTAACACTTTATAGCGCTTTTTTTTTGTTTTTAAATTTTTAAGTCTTGCCATAGATTATCAATTCGATTTAGGTTCTGGACTTTGGGCCATTCTAACACATGAATATGCTTTGATCTAAACCATTCCATTGTAACTCTGGCTGTATGTTTAGGGTCATTGCTGGAAGGTGAACCTTCGCCCCAGTCTCAAGTCTTTTGCAGACTCTAACAGGTTTTCTTCTAAGTTTTCACTGTATTTGGCTCCATCCATCTTCCCATCAACTCCAACCAGCTTCCCTGTCCCTGCTGAAGAAAAGCACCCCCACAACATGATGCTGCCACCACCATGTTTCATGGTGGAGATGGTGTGTTATGCTGCGTACACACGATCGGAAATTCGGCCAGCAAAAGACCGATGAGAGCTTTTGGTCGGAAAATGCGACCGTGTGTATGCTCAATCGGACTTTTGCTGGCCGAATTTCCGCCAGCAAAAGATTGAGAGCACGTTCTCAATTTTCCCGCCGGAAAAAGTTTTGGAAATTCTGTTTGTGTGTATGCAATGGCGACGTACAAAAAAACACGCATGCTCAGAATCAAGTACGAGACGGAGCCGCTCAGTCTGGTAAAACGGCCGTTCGTAATGGAAATGGCACATTCGTCACATTGCAAATTTTTAAATCTTTCAATGCAGTGGATTCTCTTCTTCTTTTTAATGCTAGAAGAATGAAGTTGTTTTGCTGCCCATATTCACACAGACTTCTCACAAACTTATTTCTTTATTATTTTTCATGATCTCCTGAATATTCTTTTTGGTTTTCAAAGCCAGATCTCCATAATAATGTTTATAATTCATTTTTATAGTCATTTTTTATTTTTTCAGGCATCAAGATCTCCTGTTGTTTTGTTTTTTTAATTATTTTATAGTGATCTCCATTTATTTTTTTAAATTATTTTATAGTGATCTCCTTTTTTTTTGTATGTCACATTTCCACAACACCATTATTATCTTGTCTTTGTAAATCTCAAGGAGGTTGGTTGGTGTCCCTTGTTAATTTGACATTGTATTTTTTAAATGTACCTGCCTACTCCAAAAAAAAACTGTCCTTTTTGAAGTAAAACACATAGGCAAGTATTTCTGAAAAAAAAAATATCCATTTATTTTGGGTCAAAACTAAATAAAGAGGAAGGCAACACTGGAGAAACTGGTGAAATTTGCAAAGCCTTTGTACCCCAGGGCAGACATGAATAATTTTACATTCAAAATTGGTGGCCTGAGGAGTCCTTAGAGCACAATCCGGTCCAGGACTACAACAGATCAGGAACAGCAGCAGATGACATATCTGGCCCCAGGCTGTGGTCATACCACAGCCTGCATCTTTTGCCAGACCAGACTGAACCCAGACGGAGGAGGAGGACCTGGAGGAGGAGGAGGACCATGGTTCAACTCACAAATGTGGCTTTGACTTTTGAGTTGGCCCCTCAAGCCCTTGTTTAGGGCTTGTAACATCACTTCCTCACATAAGAGGCGCTGGCCCTCCTCCATTTCCAGCATTTTGCATTCTGTAATGTATGCAAAGTCCTCTTGAACACTGTGGGGGGTTCTGACGGCCGCAGTAGCGTTCAGAAATAGGGCAATTACTGCCTCCTTCACGTTACTCCTCTTCCTGCCACTTTTTTGGTGGAAGGCGGTGGGGAGGGACCTGCGATTCTGGCAGGCTACTGGGCCCGGCCACCTCCTGGCTGCCACTTTCCACGGCCTGGCTGAGGCTTTCCTGTGTATGAAAAAGGGAACTAGTTTTAGTTTTTGGTTCATCAATCACACACAATTTTCAACTTATGACTGTTGCAAATTTAATGTTAATAAATAGAAAAGACTATCATTCTGACCCCAGCATTTTTCATTCTTGTCCCAATCATTTGTGGCCACCACTGTCTATTGATATGTAAACCACTTTGTGAAATCAGTAATTAGTGATCAAAATTAGCATATATTTTACATCATTAATTTGACAACCAGAAATATTTTGAAGAATGCTATACCTGGCTCAAGCTGGGCTCCTTCACATGTTGCTGCCTGGAAGGCCCAGGTTGGACATCAAAAGCCTCAGCTGGCGGGGAAGGAAGTGTGGAAGGAAGACTGGAGAGTGCTGGCCTGGGTTCAGTCTGGCCTGAAAGAAAATGCAGTCTGTCATAATACCACAGCCTGGGTACATAAATGTCATCTGCTGCTGCTCCTAATCTCAGGGAATCCTGGACCTACTTGAGCTCCCTAAGATAAGTGCTCCTCCTGCCACCAATTAGGGCCTTCAAATAGGGGATGTCTGCCGTGGGGATCATCGGCTTCACAAATTCCACCAATTGATCCAGTGCTGCCTTCCTCTTTGTTTGATTGTTATAAAAGGGGTGGTTTACCTGCCACAGACAGGGCAGCTCCCTGTACATATCAAGAAATATGGGCATAAAGTCCTCATCATTGAATAGATCCATTTTCTCTGCAAGACACAACACAAGACAAACCCTAATGTCAGGCTAAACTCTTCTAATCTTGACCCAATATAGGCTCAATCTATAAGCAGTATAGGCCACTGATGCACCAACTTAAAATTGTACCTTCGTTATAAAGATCGCTGCTTCCGCTACACCTTCCTCCGCTCACAGATTGTACGTACGACGCACGTGTGTTACGCTTTATATACACTGCGCATGCTTGAAACTCCGCCCGCGTTGCCCGTCCCTGACATTCTTTCTAGAATATTCCCCGCCCCGTCTCTTACGTCGCAGTGGGAGACGACATGGCGGAGACACAGCAGGTGCCTAATAGCAGTAATGAGGAGGAAAGCCCGGAGCAAGAAATGTCCCGATCCAGGAGGAGGAGATTTAAGGCCTCAAATATGTCCTTTAAAGAGATGGTGGAGATGGTCGACATATTGAAGAGGGCCGATTATGATGGGAAGTATGGACCGTACCGAAACCCAAATGTTAGGAATGCCAAGATCATGACTAAAGTTGTGAAGAGTCTGCGCTGGAATTTTGGGGTACGACGATCCAAGGAGCAATTGAGGAAACGCTGGTCAGACCTCAAATTAAGGGAGCAGGATCAGTACAGAAGGATCAAGTAAGTGCTTCTAAAAAGTAGTTGTCGTGTGTTCCTATTGTTGGTATCACTTGCATGCTGCGTCATGTGCTTTTCTTTACTGTTGGATAGTTTAAAATGGCTACTTTCATGTTAGTGGGCACAGTAATCGGTCGTAGTAAACATTGTTCGTTTGCCAACTAAATATGATGTTTTTTCCAAATACAGGGTTAACTACATTTGGTCATGATAATTTGTATTCAAAGAAGTTTAGGACATTGTTGTCTAGATGTGTTTCGAATTGCAAACTTTATTCAGTGTAATGTAAGGAGAGGACACTCAGCAGCTGTTTACACATCTGGACTCTGGAGCACTAGTTGTGGACACAAGAACAAACTTTTTAGGGTGTCCCACACAGGTGCTCCAGTGGATACTTGGGGTGTCTAGATGTGTGAAAATTGTCCAAAAAATTGAACTATTCCAGCTTTGGTAAGGGAAAAAATCATGTCTTCAGCTTGGAACTCTGCCAAAACAGACAATTGTACCCCACTTCCAAGCAATGTTTCATATTCCTATTTCTGGCCTCAAATATCAGTGTGCTGAGTCTACCTTTTGTTTCATTCTCATAGGGGAGCAAAGACTTAGAAAATATGAGGACACCAGGGACCCCCCCCCCACCTCCTGAAGAAGGGGAACAGAGGTCACAACCTAAGGATGTGGAGGAAGGAGAGGTGGTGGAGAGTGTCAGACACCACAGATTCAGGTAATAGATGTATGCCTGCATATTTTTAATACATGGTGTGTATTTTTATTTTAGGTGATGTTCAGTTTGTGGTACCAAAATCCAGTGATTTCACCAGTGACAGTGCCCAACGGATGATCCAGGAAATCATGTTTTGCAGTCAGGATTTGGACATTATCAAAGAAAAAACCAAGGAGACTGAACAAAGACTGAAAAACGTACTAGGGAAAATTTAATTCCTAAAAAGATTCCTGGAATTTTTTTTTTTACAAAAATTTTATCCAAAGTTTTAATACAGTTTAAAAGCCAAATTTGGAAGATGCACACAGTGTGTCAACATGTGCTATCTGCCTTTAGGGGATTTCAATGTATACGTTTTGTGGGTGCAACCCCTTCCTCCCAACTCTAGTAGGTGAGAGGAAGTGGTTGCACCCCCAAAACACGTCCATTGATCCCCCATGATGGGAGATAGCACATGTTGACATTAGGTATGGTATCAGAAAGGAAATCCCCATTTTGACTCACAATTTGTGTGCATCTTCTAAATTTGGCTTTTACAGGGGTGACTTCACCCCATCTGATGAAGGCAATATCAAGACCTTTTTCATTGTTCTGTCCCCCACATGGCTTCTCACAAACTGCCAACGGGACTTCTTACAACAATGTCTTTCTTCTTGTCACTCTTCCATAAAGGCCAGATTTGTGGAGTGCACGACTATTAGTTGTCCTGTGGACAGATTCTCCCACCTGAGCTGTGGAACTCTGCAGCTCCTCCATGTTGTACCTGAGCAGTCACAGTGGGAGATTCCAGGTAAGCCGTGTGACTCAGGAGCGTTTGTAACGCCAAGGCAAACTGATCAATGTGGTGATCCTGCTCATCCAATCTGGAAAAAATATTAACAACAAGTGTATTGACTGCTTCTTCTGAATTCATGGCCTTCGCCTACTGCCAGAAACCATGAATCAGACTGAAACAGAAGTACAGTTAAATGACACTTGTTTAATAGTAATAAAAAAAGGTAAACAGAGTAAACGTAGTCAAAACATAGCCAGAGTTCAGGAACCGGAGCAGATAGTCAGACAAGCCAAAACGTCAGGGAGCCAGAGAACAGTGTAGTAGAACAGCAAGCAGGATCTGGAGCCAGAATGAATGTCTGCCAAGCAAGTCTTTAACAGGAACACAGGAGAGCATCTCTAGAGATGTGACCAAGGCGCAGGCAGAGACCATCTGGACTGGGCACCTTAAGTAGGCACGTATGACGAGCAGGATATCATCAACAGGTGAGTCACTGTGGAGAGATAGGAGCTGGCAATTAGCCGACAGCTGAGCGGCCAGCTCAGAGAAGGAAGGGCTGAGCCTAGCCCTGACACCTACATCTTCACTGGCAAATCGTTGGAGCTCGGTGCGATCGTGAATAAGGCCTGCAGGCAGTGTTAGGACTAAAAAATAACAGGGTGGGCAGTTCCTAATGGCTCCGTCCCTGGGAGCAGTAGTGGATAATAGTCAGAAGACCCCCTCACCAGACCCAGTGAAACTGCAGCAGTGATACCTCCGGCATTAACGATTACTCATCTTGGTTACTCCAGGCAACTCCAGTCTGCGATGTAGCTTGTCTGTATCCTGCCAGTGGCTCTCACTCTCTCTCTCTCTGGTGGTTTTGGACTGCGAGGTCTCCTTCCCTCAGAGCAGGCTCTCACACCATAGCAGCCTGCCTCTCCCTCTGGGATGGTGCTGGGCAGCATGGTTGTCCCTCATGGATCGCGTCCTCCAGCACAGTCTTTTTATGACACTGTCCTCCGTAGCCCACCCTCTCTCCTCTGTGTCCAGGGTAGAACTTCCTGAAAACTTCACTTCTCAGTGTGATCTGTGTCTCTGCATGTTCAGGACGGAAAGGTCAGCATCTTCATATCTCCATCTTGTGGCCAAAAGGAGAAATTGTATAACAAATACTATTACATTATAATCTATGGATGTCCTGCATGGCTCAATGACAGCATGCCTTGTTACTTACATTCATAACTCAGCATCACTGTGGCATCTCGCTCTGTTACCAGAGGTACTAGAGACACCTACTGGTAATACTAAGCTAGTGGAAAACCAAGTGAACCAGTAAACTACAAATCAGCTTGGACTAAATTTTATTTAGAATCCTGATATATGAATCCATGACTTGACTTCACCAAATCTTCAGTGTAACACAAAATAATTCCAACGATGAGCTTGATAAATCTAACCACTCACCAGAAAGTGGAAAAAATCCAGCATAAGATAAACATTACCTAATGTGCCTGGGAACTATTCGTCACACACGTGCACCTCCACCAATCTGTACACTCACCAGATAATAAATGATAATGCAACTTAGGTTATTAATTTTGAAGCGGAGAGACATCTCGCCCTGGTATATTGGTAGGATGGGGGTCCCCGATAGGATTAGGCATTGGCCTCTCGTAGGGTGGAGACCATCAACCAGCAGTTGTTCCAAAAAAATGTAAGCAGGCTGGGGCTTCTTGTGTTGTATTTCTGCACTCCCCAGGTGCCCCCTTTGTGGCCAATGAACGCTTTCACACTACACACACTCCTACCTCATTGGCCATAAAGGGGGCACCTGGTAGGATTAGGCATTGGCCTCTCGTAGGGTGGAGACCATCAACCAGCAGTTGTTTCAAAAAAAATGTAAGCAGGCTGGGGCTTCTGGTGTTGTATTTCTGCACTCCCCAGATGCCCTCTTTATGGCCAATGTACGCTTCCACACTAAACACACTCCTACCTCATTGGCCATAAAGGGGGCACCTGGAGAGTACAGAAATACAACACCAGAAACCCCAGCCTGCTTTCATTTTTTTGGAACAACTGCTGGTTGATGGTCTCCACCCTACAAGAGGCCAATGCCTAATCCTATCGGGGACCACAGTCCTACCAACAAACCAGGGCAAGATGTCTCTACGCTTCAGAGTACTAACCTAAGGTGCATTATCATTTATTATCTGGTGAGTGTACAGACTGGTGGAGGTGCAGGTGTGTGATGAATAGTTCCCAGGCACAATGACAATGTTTTGCTTATGCTGGATTTTTTTCCACCTTCTGGTGAGTGCTTAGACTTATCAAGCTCATCGTTGGAATTATTTCGAATTACACTGAAGATTTGGTGAAGTCAAGTAACGGATTCATATATGAGGACTTTATTTACATTATATGATTGTTAATTATTGATTGATTTATTTATTGATTTACAATATCACAGGAAGCACTGCACGTCTTTTATTCTTTTATGATCATTTGAAATACACAGAGCTCACTTTTTTCTTTTTTAAATTTTAATAGTCACCCGTTTAGGACAGGGTGGCTATACTAGTATGCACTATTGGAAACATCACACAGTCTGCTTTATAGGCAGAGCTACTTTTCATCTGTGCAGAGCTGCAAACAAGAGAAAGGAAAGATGATTTCATATTATTATTTTTTTGAACTGTTAAGAGTCTTGTGACTCTTCTCAATATCCCCTGTACCCCTATTCTTCTATTGTTTTCTTGTTGCATTTAACCACAAATTTCCAGAGGTGGCCAATAGAAGGAACACAATATAGAAAAAAAAAACAATCACAATTTGTAAATTTTAAGGCTTGGTGATGCCCCTCTAACCCTGCTGCCCTAAGCACTAGTTTACAAGTGTCATTATAGAGAATACAGCCCTGTAAGGGATTGCATAAGAGAAAACTAACACTCAGATTAGACAGCACAAAGCTAAGGAGAGATGATAGGTATTAGCAAAAGCATGTCCGATCACTGAACTGTGAAAATGACGGAAAATTGAATATTTCACCCTGGCCTAACTCAGCAATGTCACAACACATCATCATGACACTGTCACTATACATCAGTAGGTTAAAGCACAATCAGCCAATTTCATTTAAAAACACTCAAACTAAATTCAGAAATTCAAGATTGCAAATATCAGCATTATCCCTTCTCCATCCCGACTTGGCTTAGCAAACACGTTTCCCCCACAGCCGCCATGTTTGCTGTGTGACAGCTTAAGCTGTCATTAGCCAAGGAGCAATAGTTCATGAATCTTGTTACTGCATCAGCAGCAGGCGTGCCATACATCTGCATACTGGAGCTCACAAGTGACCCTTTAATGCTCTTACAAAAATCTTTTTGCATTAATTCACAAACAAACCCAAATAAACAGACATTTCTGTACATATGGGTGTATTTGTAATATCATAAAAGTTCCCATTCAGACTTTGATGACCTTGTTTCAGGGCTGGTTTACGCCACAACTTCTGTGTTCCAAATGTTTTTTATTTTTTTGAATATGCCTTTACATGCATTTTATATGCATTTTAGTGCATTATCAATGCATTGCAGTGTGTTTTTTCCCTCTTTCTTTTATTTTGACACCTGAAAAATCTCAGGACAATGCGCATTCTGCTTTTTTGGTGTGATTAGATGCGTTCCAGTGAGCTTACATGCGTTTTGCTGTTTTTCAGATGCATTCCATACAGAAAAAAAATACAGCAAGTTCTGCTTTTGTTGACTGCACTGGAGCCGACTGCACTGGCGTGAACTAGGGCCATTGGAATACATGGAAAACAATGTGCATGTATTTTTGATGCAGATTAAAAACGCACTGGACTCCATCTAGTGTGAACCAGACCTGAGTTCTGATTGTTAGGTGCTAATTCTCTAATTTGTGACTTTGGAGTTTTACTCCAATGATATACTAGTCTGTGTTGTATTAGAATCCATGGGAAGGGTTAAAAAGTTCTGGTTTACTGCTTTCTGCCAACTTTTCAAAGAAATGTCATGACACTGTTAACCGTTTTCATTCTTAATCCCCCTTGTTGCACCATGGAGGGAGGCCCACCGCCTTCTTGCTTCTTTCTCTCCCCCCCCCCCCCCCTCTGTTTTCCCTTTCCTGTACCATCCACTCCCACACTCAAGTCATTCCCTTTGTCCCCCCTGCAATATGTAAATAGTTAGACCCTGGCCAGTACCACCTTACCCTTACCACTCCCCACCCTGGGCCTCTGCATATCTTATAGTGACTCCATTGTACCGTCACCTACCATGTGTCCTGACCGTACTGACTGCACATCCTACTAGTCGGCTATCGGTTGGCACCTTTGTTGAGTCAGGCGATTGGTATGCTGACTTTCCTACTTATTGTAACTCATGTTTACATACGGTGACTAGTTTGATTGTAACCCAATTAAATCTATTGAAAAAAAAAAAAAGGTTGGTTTGGTTTTTGCTTACACTATATTGTCAAATGTATTGGGACACATGCCTTTACACGCACATGAACTTTAATGGCATCCCAGTTTTAGTATGAAGGGTTTAACTCTTTGCAGCTATAACAGCTTCAACTCTTCTGGGAAGGCTGTCCACAAGGGTTAGGAGTGTGTCTATGGGAATGTTTGACCATTCTTCCAGAAGCAAGTTTGTAAGGTCAGGCACTGATGTTGGACGAGAAGGCCTGGCTTGCAGTCTCTGCTCAGATTCATCCCAAAGGTGTTCTATCGGGTTGAGGTCAGGACTCTGTGCAGGCCAGTCAAGTTCCTCCACCCCAAACTTGCTTATCTGTGTCTCTATGGACCTTGCTTTGTGCACTGGTGCGCAGTCATGTTGGAACAGGAAGGGGCCATCCCCAAACTGTTCCCACAAAGTTGGGAGCATGAAATTGTCCAAAATGTCTTGGTATGCTGACACCTAAAGAGTTCTCTTCACTGGAACTAAGGGGCCAAGCCCAACCCCTGAAAAACAACCCCACATCATAAACCCCCCTCCACCAAATGATTTGGACAAGTGAACAAAGCAAGGTCCATAAAGACATGGATGAGCGAGTTTGGGGTGGAGGAACTTGACTGGCCTGCACAGGCTTGAGTCCTGACCTCAACCTGATAGAACACCTTTGGGATGAATTAAAGCAGAAGCCTTCCCAGAAGAGTTGAAGTGATTATAGCTGTAAAGGGTGGGTCAACTCAATATTGAACCCTACAAACTAAGACTGTGATGTTATTAAAGTTGTGCGTGTAAAGGCAGGCGACCCAATACTTTTGACAATATAGTGCATGTATGTATGTATGTATGTGTGCCCATTAGGGAAATATCCCCTTACTTTCTGTCCCAACAACACCCTGCATGAAAGGGTGTGACAAAGTATAACTAGCACAGAAATGAGGAGGACAAGACAATTAGGCCTGGCCCTGGCATGTTCCAATCCTTTTCTAGTCTAGTAAAAAGATATTTAAAAGGTTGTGGCTGGAGTTAAGCTGGCCACACTTGCATAGATTTTCTTCAATCTTTGTGGTGCTCGTGACTTCCAAAATACCAGAACAGTGACTGCATCTGATTGGTTGCAATCGTTGTTCAGCCAACATTTTTCCACCAGGCTTTATAAGGAAGTTTGTCAAGCCGCGTGGTGCCAATAGGGACAAACATGGTTCTAATTGCAGGCCAATTAAAATTCACAGAGGTCCAGTCTGTAAAATTTCCTTCCAGCAGAGGTCCAAATCACAAGTTTGATTCTTAATGGGACATCTGTGCATTTGTAAATGTGGCACATTTTAGCGAGTGCCAAACAGCAGCATGCGGCTCGGTATGGTGCAATTTAAAAAAAAAAGGGTCTGCATTTCTGCAAATAAAGCAGCCCATTGACATGAATGGGCTGCCTGGACACAGAATGCACAACGCAATAATGTGAATCTAGCCTCAGATCCTTCACATCAAAATCATCAGTGTTCTCAGCCCCCCTGCACATCACAACCCCCCTCTTTTATTTCACAGTTTCCCTTCACATCAAGATCTCCTTCTTTACATCACAGCCCCCCCCACTTCACATTGGTCCCCCTTCACAGCAGTGTCCTCAACCCCACCTTCACACCACCCCTCTTCACATTCCTGTCCTCATCCCCCTTATAGACATGTGCATTAGTTTTCGTCCGAATGCATTTTCGTCCGAATTTAGAGTATTTTCATTATCGTTTTAACAAACGATAACAAATGTGCAGAATCCGAAAACCAAATGATCCAACATAAACAAATGCTTTATTTTCGTTTTCATTGCAAAAACAGTTTGATATAGATAGGAGATTCGACATGTCGCTGACAATAGCGATCTGTGTCCATCGAACCTGTGGTCGAATGTGCCTAACCTTAGCTCTATTAGTCCAAGATTATTCTACATAGAGAGAAAAAATTCGACATAGAGAGAAAAAATTCGACATAGAGAGAAAAGATTCGACATTATAGAGACAATAGTAAAAAAGGTCGAATGTGCCTAACATAGCAGTCGCCACGAGCGGACATTTATGGTCAAATGCTCCACCCATAGGCTATAGAAGAATTCTAATGTTGGTTGATTAGTAATAATAACTAATAAATATAATTATTATAGTGTCATACAACATTAGAATTCTACTATAGCTTGTAGGCGAAACATTCGACCGGAAATGTACGATTGCGGCGTCGTACAGTTTAGCTGCTCCGTTGAATCTTCTTAGAACATTCGACAGACACCAGAAGCCTTCAATGACAGATTCGACCTTTAATTATTTTGGATTTTCGGACGAATGCATTTTTTAACGAAATGAAATAAATAAAGACGAATTTCGGGAGTAACTAAATACATTTACGGTATTTTTCGGACGAAAACGAAATTCCGAAACAAAATATTTCAGTGTGCACATGTCTACGTTTAATATGACCCCCCTCCTCCTTCTCATTGCAGTCTCCGGACACCTTCACATCCTCCCTAGCCCCCCCCCCCCCCAGTCGTTTATAGATGGCTGTGACATAGCCCTCTTTTCTGTCCTACCTTACATAGGGCAGAGGGGGGAGGCATAGCAGGTATAAAGCTGACATCGGGAGGCAAGACAGTTATAGATGGAGGGCTGGAGATGCACAACTTTTCCTGTTAACCAGCTTGTGATTGGTTGCTAGGACTGCCCTGCATCCTAGCAACCAATCAGTTGTGCTGCCTCCCGATGTCAGCTCGGCAAACTTGACAGCGCTAGCTGAGGGAAAGAACCAGCTGCTACGGCGGGTCCAGATGGAACAGCGACTCGGTCCGGATCCGGACTGCGATCTGCCATTTAGTGAAGCCTGCTTTAAAGTATAACTGAAGGCAAGCGATACAGTTATAGAATGGAATAGGATTAGAATACATGGCATGTTTTATTTCCTGTCTGTGTCCCCGTTTAAAGTGTTACTAAACCCAGAACCTGCATTCACTGCATTCACCTGCACCTTGGCTCCCACAATACACAGAACATGGAAATGCAATAGTTTTAGTAAATATAAACTGCTAAATACCTTTTCTCATCAGCAGTTAGAGCAGTCTTGTGACTTCTATCAGTGTCCAGCAGAGCACTGGTTAAAGCTTCTAGGAGAAGTTTTCATTCTTCCCTGATTGTCCTATGAGGCTGCAGGACCCCTGACCTTCTGTCTGGACAGTGCTGATTGGCCCTGTGCTGATCACATGCACCCTCCCAAGAAAAAAAAAACCTTAGGAATACACACCAAACTGAGAATAAGCATTTTGCATCCAAGGCTCTGTTCTATCAGGAGATGGTTTGGGAACTGTGGAAGAAAGGGAGGATCAGAGAAGACAGGATCAAACAACCTTTTTCACACAATGCAAAGGATTAACCCCTTAGGTTCCACAGTGAGTATAACAAGCATTTTTAGTAACACGTTAACACTCTCTATTTGTCCTGGTGACCAAGTTTTTTACCTGGAGTAAAAAAAAATAAAAAATAGAGTTACAGCACTTCCTTTTGCTGGATGACAGAAATGACAGCAGTGTTGTCAGCCTGCTGTGTGAGCCCCTTGAATTGGTCATTGGGCTGCCTATCAAAAGATGTCGGGCTGCCAAGATGAAGATGTTCACTCGGCAAAGTGACAACTATGCTGCTAATTGGCTTAGGGCTGTTAGCTTGTAACGGGAAGTGTTGTTACTCTCAAAAAACAGTTCGCTTTAACAAAAACTGTATACCGTGAGCTAAATATGCTGAAAAATAGATTTTGGGTTTTCTACGTCGGAAATATCCATATAGAACTTCTTTAACAAACAATTTTACCTTCAATAATAAAGCATTATATTATGTATCCAATACACAATGAATTGTTTCTGCCAGGCTAGATAACCTAGAACTGTATATACAATAGACCAGCTAGTATTAACAGTGCTGCAATGTTCAAACCTTGATGTCACTCAATGGTACTCACATCTCCAAGGATGATCACATCTTCTACAATGTATTTGTGTTTATAATCAAAGAATTATGTATCTCTTGTGAACAGCATTGATGTCATTCTGTATAACAAACACACATTTTGTTCAGTGTACTTGGAATATCAGACTGGTGGGACTGGGTGACCATCCTTTCACGTCTATGGGTGGAATTAAAGATATCTAAACATGTAATGCATTGCAGAATACCAGTCTTTAAAGAATATGTAAACCCAACATTTCATATTCCTGTGCCTGATGTACCTTGTACTTGTATGAGAAAGAATCCTGTTCTCTTTGTATTGCTTCCTTTGTATGAAATCCCCGGTGTTCCTGCCAGTGCCTCTGCTTTTTCTATAAAAAAAACTAAGCATGAGAGCACAGCGTGGTCAGTTTCCTGCTGAGAACTCAGCCTGCTCTGCTCCAATGATCAGACTTGTCCTGACACGCCCCCCCCCCAGCAGCCATTCACTGGGAAGACAGGTGTGCTGCAGTATCTCCTCCTCCAGCTCTCTGGGCTCCTTATGCAGCTGAGAACTGAGATTATCTGATCACTTAAAAAAAAGTGGGAAAAATGTATTTAGAATATTTTTTAGTTGGGTTGTTTTACAAGGTGAGAGTTTACATATACACTATATTACCAAAAGTATTGGGACACCTGCCCTTACACGCACATGAACTTTAATGGCATCCCAGTCTTAATGCGTAGGATTCAATATTGAGTTGGCCCACCCTTTGCAGCTATACCAGCTTCAACTCTTCTGGGAAGGCTGTCCACAAGGTTTAGGAGCGTGTCTAAGCCAGTGTTGCCAACCGCCCGTAGATTTACGGGCAGCCCGTAAATTTAAACCCTTTTTCAGGCTGCCCGTTACAGTCCGTTACAGGCACCAGTGCCCTTAAAAATGATGGCCGGGAGCTGACTACGCAACTGCGCATGTGCCGCATACGTGCTCAGCCGGGCGGCGCATGCGCAATAACATAATTGCGCCGCCCGGCGCCATTTTCAAATTGATCTAGAGAGACGCGGCGGCCAGGCGACTCTGTCCTGCCATGCAGTGCATGAGTGCACACTCGTCATAGGCGGAGGTACCGGAGGAGAGTGAAGCTGTAGGGGGGGTTATCTGTAGTAAAGGGAGGACATTACTGGGAGCGGGGAGAAGTAATATGATGGTGGACAGACCACATCAGTCTCTGTTCCCTGCATGGCATATGCAGGGGATAGAGACTGATGTGCTCTGTCCACCATCATATTACTTCTCCAGTCCACATCATCAGTGTGCTGTGTCCTCCTCCTGTGCCCCTTTCATCTCTCCACAGTGGAGAGGTGAAAGGGGCACAGGAGGAGGACACAGCACACTGATGATGTGGAGAAGTAATATGATGGTGGGCAGAGGAGGAGGCTACTGTGAGGAGGACACTATCATGTCCACAGCCTCTGTCCACCTCCTGTAGTATGTCCGCAGCCACTGTCCACCTCCTGTAGTATGTCTGCAGTCTCTGTCCACCTCCTGTAGTATGTCCGAAGTCTCTGTCCACCTCCTGTAGTATGCCCACAGCCTCTGTCCACCTCCTGTAGTATGTCCGCAGCCTCTATCAAACTCCTGCAGTATGTTCGCAGCCTCTGTCCACCTCCTGTAGTATGTCCGCAGCCTCTGTCCACCTCCTGTAGTATGTCTGCAGCCTCTGTCCACCTCCTGTATCATGTCCGCAGCCTCTGTCTACCTTCTGTAGTATGTCCGCAGTCTCTGTCCACCTCCTGTAGTATGTCCGCAGTCTCTATCAAAGTCCTGTAGTATGTCCGCAGCCTCTGTCCACCTCCTGTAATATGTCTGCAGCATTTGTTCACCTCCTGTATCATGTCCGCAGCCTCTTGTATTATGTCCACAGCCTCTGTCCACCTCCTGTAGTATGTCTGCAGCCTCTGTCCACCTCCTGCAGTATTTCCGCAGTCTCTGTCCACCTTCTGTAGTATGTCCGCAGTCTCTGTCTACCTCCTGTAGTATGTCCACAGTCTCTGTCCACCTCCTGTAGTATGTCTGCAGCCTCTGTCCACCTCCTGCAGTGTGTCCGCAGTCTCTGTCTACCTCCTGTAGTATGTCCGCAGTCTCTGTCCACCTCCTGTAGTATGTCAGCAGTCTCTGTCTACCTTCTGTAGTATGTCCGCAGTCTCTGTCTACCTTCTGTAGTATGTCCGCAGTCTCTGTCCACCTTCTGTAGTATGTCCGCAGTCTCTGTCTACCTCCTGTAGTATGTCCACAGTCTCTGTCCACCTCCTGTAGTATGTCTGCAGCCTCTGTCCACCTCCTGCAGTGTGTCCGCAGTCTCTGTCTACCTCCTGTAGTATGTCCGCAGTCTCTGTCCACCTCCTGTAGTATGTCCGCAGTCTCTGTCTACCTTCTGTAGTATGTCAGCAGTCTCTGTCCACCTCCTGTATTATGTCCGCAGCCTCTATCAAACTCCTGTAGTATGTCCGCAGACTCTGTCCACCTCCTGTAGTATGTCCGCAGTCTCTGTCCACCTCCTGTAGTATGTCCGCAGTCTCTGTCTACCTTCTGTAGTATGTCGGCAGACTCTGTCCACCTCCTGTAGTATGTCCGCAGCCTTTGTCCACCTCCTGTATAATGTCCGCAGCCTCTGTCCACCTCCTGTATCATGTCTATCATGTATCATTTTTGCTGGCCGAATTCCAGCCAGCAAAAGATTGAGAGCATGTTCTCAATTTTTCGGTCGGGAAAAGTTCCTTTCCGAAAATGCGATCATCTGTGGCAATTCCAACGCGCAAAATTCCTACGCATGCTCGGAAACAATTCAACGCATGCTCGGAAGCATTTAACTTCATTTTCGCAGCTCGCCGTAGTGTTGTACGTCGCCGCGTTCTTGACGGTCGTAATTTCAGTAAACTTTTGCATGACCGTGTGTATGCAAGGCAAGCTTGAGCGGAATTCTGTCGGAAAAGCCGTCATATCTTTTTCCAAAGAGAAGTCCGATTGTGTGTACAAGGCATTAGGAAGACTTTTACATTAAAAAATTGTGCATACAATAAAATAAATGCACATATAATTTTAGTGGATTTTTTTTTTTTTGGGTTGAAATCAATTGTCTGGCAAGAGGGTCAAGATAAATAAAAAGCCCGCCATTATGGTGGGGAAATTTGTGAGGAGATAAGATCCAGTTCATTCAAGCTATAATTTTCGATACATGTGGAGTCTGGTGGACTGAGTCAGCCTGTTATTTTAATATTTCTTGGATACTGCAACAATGAGATTCCCCTGCCATAAAAAAAAATCTCCCTTTGTTCTGTCTTTCACTTTCTACCCTGGCAAAAAGTAAATGTGTACTGTATATGTCATCTAACTTCCATGCACAATTGATGAATGGCTATAATGAAAGGAGTGATTATCTGTAATCGCTTTGCTTAATTTCCTCACTAATCCAAGCTGAAAGGTCATGCTCTAACATGCCACAACTACAGTATTGCATCTTCATATTGCAGTCAGGTCACTTGATAGAATACACAATGCCATTTCCAGTAACTATACAGTATACATAGTGGATAAACAACACCAAAATAAATATTTATGTGAAATAATCCTAAAAAAATGGGTGGATTCCATGACATTTACCAGTCGTTTACCAACATTCACCCTCTGGATTCATGTTAGTTATTTAAAGCGTTTGTTACCCCAACATTTTATATTCCTGATATGTGCCTGCTGTACCATGTAGTTGTATGAGAAAGTCTGCTGTTCTCTTTGTATTGCTTTCTTTGTGTAAAATCCCTGGTGTTCCTGCCAGTCCCTCTGCTTTCCTGTTAAAAACTGACAACTCCGAGCAAGAGAGCACACCGTGGTCAGTTCTCTAGCTCTGCTGGGAACTCAGCCTGCTCTCCTCCAATGACCAGACTTGTCCCGATACACCCCCACTGCACAGCTAATCACTGGGAAGCTCAGTGTACTTAGTGTATAATTATTATTATTGTTTCAGGTACTGAACTTATATAGCGCTGTCAATTTACGCAGTGCTTAACATATACATTGTACATTCACATCAGTCCCTACCCTCAAGGAGCTTACAATCCTAAGGTCCGTAAGTCACATTCATACATACTAGGGACAATTTAGAAAGGATCCATTTAACCTACAAGCATGTCTTTGCAGCATGGGAGGAAACCAGAGTACCCGGAGGAAACCCACACAGGCACAGGGAGAACATGCAAGCTCCAGGCAGGTAGTGTCATGGTTGGGATTTAGTGGACTCTTATGGACTTTCTAGGCACCAAAGTACAACAATTTGTTAAAAAAATTGTAATACACATTAAAATCTTACAGTAGCCTACTACCCAAGTTCTATCATAGACATCAACAAAACCACCAGATAAGATATTGGAATATTCTTCCCTCAGCAATCTGCAGTAGGTAGAGGGGCGGAGGGACAGCAACAGCCTCTTCCAGCTTCCAGGAACCCTACCCCAGATCCAGCACCACCTCATCATCATCCTCCCAAGGTAAGGCCATGGATCGCCACCTTCCCGTCTTACCAATCTGGGGGGGGGGGGGTGGTGGTGGTAGTGCAAGTGAGGGGGCCAGGTTTGTTTGCCGCCCCACCCAAAAATATTGAGCACCAGCCACCACTACATGGGGCAAGTCATGAAGAACTCAGAACTGTACTTTAATTACTACACACAGTGAAGGCTTATCTCTAAGTCGGGGGTCTACCTTAATGTTAGATTTTTCACATGACTGCAGTCTACACCTGGTTCCGGGCATTATTGAGCATGCTCCGCTCAAGAGGTACCCCTGCGTGCATGGCCGGAGATGACCCTTTCCATAAGCTTACTAATTCTTAGTCGTGATGACTGTATAAGTTTCCCTTTGTAGACTTTATTTCTTCTATTTTTATCCAGCCAGCAAGTCTGTTGTTTTTAAAAAACTCAAGCTGTCCAGCAGAATGTAATGCCATGTACACACGGGAGGTCTTTTCGGCAACAAAGGTCCGACAGTCTTCCCGACAGACTTTTGACGGACTTCCGACGGACTTTCTCACTAACGGACTTGCCTATACACGATCACACCAAAGTCCGATGGATTCGTACGTGATGACGTACGACCGGACTAAAATAAGGAAGTTCATAGCCAGTAGCCAATAGTTGCCCTAGCGTCAGTTTTCGTCCGTTGGACTAGCATACAGACGAGTGGACTTTTCGACCGGACTCGAGTCCGTCGGAAAGATTTGAAACATGTTCCAAATCTAAAGTCCGTCAGATTTTCGACCGAAAAAGTCCGCTGCAGGTCTGATGAAGCCCACACACGGTCGAATTGTCTGCCCGACTCGGTCCGTCGGACCAGTCCGGTCGAAAAGTCCGCTCTTGTGTACGCGACATAACAGTTTACATGGAAGAGACCAACCACCTAACATTGGCAGGAGTGATTAAAATGATCAGATTTTATTTATTCTTATAAAATAAGATAAAAATCTGTACTGTGATATAAATACCTGACAGCATAAAGCTGCTACTAAGAAATTGTGATACCAATGGCTAATGTACCGGTAAAAATTGTGATAAAGCTGTGCTAAATCCCAAAAAAATTATAACAGATAAATAACTATCCAAAAATATCAATTGAGAGCAAAACACAATTCATATGCATGGTAATATACATGCAAATAATTGGCAATAATTAATAAATAAACAAATAAATAACAAATAAACAAATAGTCCACGATAAATAATAAAGGATCACATACTGCATGAATGTGACCATATAAAGTGAACAAAAAAGTTGCAATCTGTGAGAACTGATAATTAACGTGACCACTAATATATTACTAGAGATGTCCCCACGTTCACACTTCTTGTTCCAAAGAATGCGCTTCCACCACCAAGTGACACCACATGGAAAGGCCTCTTACCGGACGGTGTGGGCCATCAAATTAAAAATAGTCATAAACGCTTAAAAACTCTCCATGGAGCATGATTGGTTCAGCCAAACCCCCGACAACGCCATTTCTTGATGAAATTCTTAGGGCGTGGCTACGCCATGACATCATCACGCACACCTGCCATCTGGAGCCCAGTGCAAGCGATTTTAGCCTGCTACACTAAAAGTGTCACCAGCGTTGGTATGCAACACTGCTACATTTTTTTTCAGCTTGTCATAGTTGCTGATTCAACATCTTTTAAGAGGTTGTGTCCATTGTTTTTTTTTTTTTAATAAATCCAGTTTTCTTATACTTTACTATGGGCATGAATCATTTTTATTTTTAGGTATACATGTAATACTGGCGGAGAAATCTGGATGGCGGATACATCATCTATCTAGTGGATTGTGCTCCATGGAGAGTATAGGCAAAGAGTGATGTCACTGGGCCTTTTTATCAAGATCCTAGGAAGGTATTTTTAAAGGCAAAACTTTTTTTTCCCATTTTGAATACGTAGGAGAGGGTTAAAATTCCTATCTATTTTTTTGTTATCTGTGTGTCATTAGGGAGATTTTCCTTCACTTCCTGTCTTGAAGACTAAACAGGAAGTGAAGCTATGTTTTATTATGTGAGGGAAACACATTATCGCGGACTGTTTTCAAGGGAACAAGTGTTGCCAGTGGTTTCCCCTCTATTCTTTTTATGTTCGCAACTCAAAATCTTGGATCTGCCCTCACTTTTATTCCCGTGACATTACTGATCTGGACAGTTTAGAGAGAATAAATCTGCCTAATAGGGACACAGACAGCAATAAAAACCTGACAGAGGTCCTCACCACTCTATCCAAATCTAAAAAAAAAGTTTTGTCGATAGTTTTTTTTTAATTGTCCAAATGCTGTAAAATCTACTTGTGAGATTCAGGATCCTCATCATTTTCAGGATTTTGTTGAAAGACGGACTGATGTCATTCTTGCCTGGAAGCTGAAGAAGGAAGCCGGGACAAGGTAAAAATGTCTATTTTGTTCCTTATGTGTGTGTTTTGAAAGATTTATTGACGGATTTTTACATTGCTGGGTTGGGGGCTAAAAAATAAGCAGACCTGGCATTTTGACATTTTATTTTTAATAACTATGGCAGTTACTTTGTAAAGTGTACACCGCCACTCTAAATCTTTTTAAATCCACTTTAAATTCAATCTCATAATGTAATTAACAGGATTTAGGTTCGTTAACGGTACATGGGTACTGTGTATTTGCTTATCTGACACTCATTTCTTCTTTTGTTTTACACAAGGAACAATCTGGCCCGTGATCTGAGAAGATAGGAGAGGACCTGAGACCATTACTGAATGCTGTATTCTCATCTGACTTCATTAACACAGCCAGCAAGAAAACATGAGAGTACACAGAGCAAGTACAGGGGGTATCAGGTGAGACAATGTGAACTTTATTTACATAGGAAATAGGAGAATTGATGTCATTATTTCTGTTTTTCTAGATCAGTACAGTGGTCTCCAAACTGTGGCTAAGGACCGGATGCATCCCTTTGCTTGTATTTTTCTGTCCCTCACTATTCCTCCCACTAGCACTGTTTTTCCACTGACTCCAACGATGGGGCATATTTCCTAAAAATGATATAATAGTGGAACCCCATTCCTTACACTTACACCAATTATGGGATGCTATTCCTACCACTGACACCAACAATGGGGCACTATTCCTTTCATAGACATCAATGATGGTGCACTATTCCTTCCATAGACATCAAAGATGGTGCACTATTCATTCCATAGACATCAATGATGGTTCACTATTCCTTCCACTGATACCAATGATGGGACACTATTCCTATCATTAAAACCAACAACGGGCACTATTACTCCCATTGACATCAATGATGGCGCACTATACCTTCCACTGACACCAACATCACATCATAAATACTCCCACTTCATAAACGATGGAACACTATTCCTCTGACTGATACCAATGATGGTGCACTATTTATTTCACTGACACCAACAATGGGTCATGATTCTTTCCACTGATACCAATGATTGGCACTTGTTTCTCACACTGACACCAATGATGGGGCTCTCTTCCTCTTACTGACACCAATGATAGGGCACTGTTCCTCCCACTGACACTGATAATGGTGCACTATTCCTCCCATTTTTCTAAATAGACACCGGGCTCTGGATGTTAATTAAATCCCTGAAGAAGGGCATCATGCCGGAAATGTTGGGTTCATCCATAAGCCTATTTGTTGTCTGTATGCATTTTTGCAATCCATATTGATGTACTTTCCTGTCTTTGACGTTACCAGTCTTTGTTTGAATATATAATTATTGTAATACATTTTTCTATTTTTGATATAAATTATTGTTCTTGGTCACTTTTAAAGTCCCACACACCAATGGGGGTTCATGTTTTTTCTACAATTATGGGATGTGGTGACCTCCAACAAATGACTCCACGGGTCTTGGAATTCTTTTTCTATTCCTCCCATTGACACCATTAATGGGCATTGCCTCTTTCACTGACACTTATGATGTGGCTTTATTACCCCCTACTGACACCAACGATGGGACACTATTTTTCCTCCAACTGACCACAGAGGTTATGTAAGTTTTTACACGCACCGACCACAAATCCTTAGGCATTGGTTACTCCCACTGATGCTGGGGCATTTTCTACTCTCACTGGCCACAGCTTGGCCCTCCTAAAGTCTGAAGAATAGTGAACTGGCCCTTTGCTTAGAAGGTTCGGAGACCCCTGTTATAGATCATAAAAAGGTGGTAAACCATGTTTTCAAGCATATAATAATATGAAATACATTATAATATATAACATATGTGGATTTGCAGCCACAAGGCTGTTCCTTTGAATGTTTGTATTAAGCGGGAACCACCTGTTGAGTACATTTCACTTCTGAGCAGTTTGTCCACTGTAGTGAGTTGATGAGCAGATGTTGCAGATGGTAAGCTAGTCAGCTGGCCAGGGAACTGGTTTCTGAATAAGTACTCAACTTCAACACGTAAATTTTGTCTCAATGCCTTTGTTGAAGCTTTAGTAATATACAGTCCAAAGCTTGTCTGTCAGTTGTCATGTTACAACCTGATTGTACTACCTCCTTTAGCTTTACCAACAATTATCTAGCACAAGGATCTACCGTTTGGATATCCATTCAACAGGTTCTATATAGCTATTGGTAAATCTAACCAAGATTCCACCACAATTATACAATCAGATTGTAATGCTTGAGACCATCTTAAGGGCTCATGTAGAGAAATGTTGCCGTTAAACACAGCCTTTTGCATTTGAGTGCAGAATTGCTCAAGTACAGTATATGCATCTAAATGCAGCAAAAGGCTGCCATTGACCTGCTTTGTACAACATACAAATGCATCTCAATATGACTTACTGCATCAAAACAAATGCAAAGCAGGTCAAGGGCAGCCAAGAGCTGTGATCTGCACCATTGAAGAATATTATATGGCCAAAGGTTTTTGGACCATCACATCTCTCAATATGGCCAAAAGTATTGTGACTTCCACATCCAAATGATTGAGTTCACGTATTGCCAGGAAGGGTAGTGTAACAATATCAAGACATTTTGGACACACACATGATCATGCCCAGGGCTGCTTTTAAAAATCATGGGTCCCTGTACAGCCTCACCCCCCCCCCCCCCCAACCCCACCTGCACCCTCTGAGGTGTAGCAGGTAGCGGAACAGTGGCACTGACTTTATCTACCTACACCCTGAAAATGAAAAATAAGGACCTCCTCTGCTCTCACCTTCTGGGCCCCTCTGTTGACGTGATGGGGCCCAGGGAAATGTAATTTAAGCCCTGGTAAGCAAGTAGGGGGTGTGGTGTAGTAAAATCAATTTATTAATTTTAATTTAGGCAGAAATGAACACTAAAGCTGCCCCAGGCTCCTCTCTTTAATTGATGAGACCTGGGCCTGCTGTACTGCCTTATCAGTGGCCCTGACCATGCCCCTGTTCACATAGCCAGCTCCAAGGATAAGTGTGGTGTGGAAGCCCTTGAGTGATCTTCACAGAATCCTGACCTTGCGCAGCTGGACCCCTTTGGAATAAACTGGAATGCTGATTGCAATCCAGGTCTTCTCATTTATCCAACATCAGCATTTGACCGCACAGATGCTCTCTTGGCTGCATGGGCACCAATTCCAACAGACATTCAAAAATCTTGTGGAAAGCCTTCCCAAAACAGTGGAGGCTGTTAATTCACTGTCATTTTCAATACTGATGTGACTAGCATCTAAATTAAAGTGGTAGTAAAGTACCTTATAATGAAGCTTACCTGTAGGTACAAAAAATATCTACTAAGCATTCACCGTTTAGGAGATATTCAGTGTCCCTGCAGCTGGTAACATCACCGGCACATGCGTTCTGAAGGAACGGCATACCCTTCAGAGCCCTGTGCGGTGAACAGTGACTTCATCATGGCATGGCCATTCAGAGGACTGCAGACTGCGAACCCGGAAGAAAGATTGGTTGAAGATGGATGCCGTGTCAGTGGTGACCGCCACTGGGGGGCCTTGTTTCAAGGCACGTTTTTCATAACGTGCTAGTATGCGTTGCATACTAGCACATTATGACTTTACTTTGCAAGGAGAAGATTTTTCTCTAATCGCCTTTCAGGACAACCGCCCATTTTCCAGGAAACACATACCGTCTTTAAATCCCTCCTCTTCCACCATGGCCTCAGGTATTGTGTTTTCTCCGCCATGGTGGAAACACATGCTGGAACCAGGGAACTGCACTCTCTCCGAGGTGGTGGAAGAAGGCTTACCTTGTGGTGTGTCTGTCTGGTGTGCAGTGGCCATCCCAGCACACCCCCAGTACGGGCAGGGGTTGTTCCGGAGTCCCCAGTCTCTCTAGCTCAGGGGAAGCAATGGCCCGCAGGAGGCTTCGGCCTCTCTGCACCCTGGGCCTGCTGGCATGGTCCAGGTGGCCGGGCGGAATGCGCCCGGGGTCCGCTGACACGCCCCCCTCAGGTATTGCTGCTCATTGTACGATATCAAAGGCAGTTTCCTGGGCCAAAAGGGCCGGTGCTATGCCTGAACAAATTTGCAAGGCTGCCACTTGGTCCAACTACTCGACATTTCTCCGACAATATAGGTTGGACCCACTGTCCGCCGCAGATTAAGCCTTAGGCAGGAAGGTACTGCAGGCAGTAGTCCAACCTTAGGGTAAGTTTTTCGGTTATCCTCTCCAAGGTTGTCCTGAAAGGTGATTTGAGAAAGGCTTAGTTAGACTTACCAGTGGCGGTATCTCTAAGAGCTTTTCAGGACAACCGTTACTTCCCTCCCTTTTATCTTAGAAGTGGTTTAAGTATCTATCATGGCTGTTTGGTGGTTTTCTGTGCTTTGTTTTCCAGTTTGTCAGAGACCACACAATAACTGAGGCCATGGTGGAAGAGGAGGGATTTAAAGACGGCATGTGTTTCCCTGGAAAATGGGCGGAGCTGAGCTCTCTCCAAGGTTGTCCTGAAAGGCTCCTAAAATACCGTCACCGGTAAATCTAACTAAGCCTTTTTTTTCTTCTTTTTTCCAACTTTACTTCTGCTTTAATTGCTAACACTAGATCATACTGTATTACCCTAGTTCTCAGCCCATGGCCTGGGGGCTGCATGTGGCCCTTTTAGCACTTATTGCGCGGCCCTCTGAGCCCATACAGACAGTAGTCTATTTTTTTGTTACCTAGGTGCTTACTCAGACCAGTGGAGGAAAATATTCTTTAATATTGTATTATGGAATTTTGCAGTATTTTGCATGTAAATTCACAAAGGTCCTTGCACAGGTTATTGTTCCTTAAAATACTGCTACATTCTGGCCAAAGTTAGATTCTGTGAGTTTTCTGTTGAGGAGTGCAGAAAAGGAGCCATTCTAGATGGTGATACAGTAACTATTTATAGGAAATAAAGGTTTGCAGTTGTTAAATACTATCCACCTTCAGTCCGGGCCAATTCTGACATCCCTCTTTTTTTTTTTTTTTTGCTAGAAAACTACCTAGAAGCCCCAGACATTAAATAATATTTTAAGCAGATACCCCAGAGAAAAAAATGGTGGGTGCTTCCTATTTTTATGTCACACGATATTTGCACAGAGGTTTTTCATGCGTCCCATGGAACGGCACCAAAAGACAGTACCTAAAAATCTCCATAGGCGTAGCTTTAAAAGCCTTTACAGATCTATCACCAGGCACTGGAAACAAGACCTGTCCACTAACCCATCAGAAATGATTAATATCACCCACCAACATTTCCTATGGGAGAAATCCCTCGCCTTACAACACAAATCATTCTGCTCCTTTGACCTCATATGGAAACCTTGGTCCCTATGGTCCCCTTCATAGGTTCTCAGTACTTTGAACCTAACTGTTGTAACCTAGTGACTCCAATGTATGCCTTAAGCTTGATATATACACCTTTCTCTAATAAAAAATCTGTTAGTGCCTTGTACTCTTCATTATACCCATATCAGTATTCTCTATGTAATTGTATTATATTGTTTTTGTATTCTCTATACTTGGAACATTCGACTATATTAGTAAGATTTTACTAGTTTTACTATGTTTACACTTATATAGTTACCTATACTGCTATTATTTTATCAAAGCGGCTGCAGCCGCATTGCTATTGATGTACTTGTTACCATTTGAAAGCCATTTGAAAGCCAAATAAGCATGTTTAAAAAAAGAAAGCCTTTACAGGTTACCAGTTTAGAGTTACATAGGAGGTCTGGTGCTAGAATTATTGCTCTCACTCTGTTGTTCAAGGTGATACCTCATATCACATGTGTGGTGTGATCGCCGTTTACATATGAGTGCGGGACCGATGCATGTGTTAGCATTTGCTTACAATCAAGGGGCCTTTCATTTTTTTTTTCTACTATTTTTTTTTTTCTTTTACTTTTTTTTTTTACACTGTCTCTTTAGTTTATTTTATTTTTTTAATCACTTTTATAGCTATCCCAAAGGATGAACAACATACCTTGTGATAACATGGGTTATGACTGGAAATCTGGAGTCTATTAGACCCCAGATCTCTTCTCTGGCCTCCAGTGCAGCCCATTAGACGCAGATTGGTCTGATTGGCTGCTTCACTGGTTGGTAATAGTCAGGTATCTGATTTCTGATGTCACACAGTGGGAAGAACAACATCAGCTCCTCCCACTGTGTCCCAAGAACCAGATGCTGACAGTTGCATCCTTATGCCGCGTACACACGGTCGGACTTTTCACCTACAAAAGTCGGACAGCCTGTCCGACATACTTCCGGCGTACCTTCGGCGGACTTGCGGCAGACTTTCTTAGGAACGGACTTGCCTACACACGACCACACAAAAGTACGACAGCCTAGTACGCGGTGACGTACACCAAGTCCGAAGAGACTATAAAACGGAAGTTCAATAGCCCGTACGACATCCTTTGGGCTCCTTCTGCTAATCTCGTGTTTATCTCGTGTTAGTAGAAGTTTGGTGAGAGACGATTCGCGCTTGTGAGACTCGTATTTTTCAGTTCGTTTTAACTGTTGTTCAGTCTGTGCTTGTGAGGTTTGTATCTGCTTTTCAGTGCGTTTGGTCAGTTGGCATTGAGAAATCTTTGTTTTATTGGCCGCTCGTTCCTGATTTTCAGGTCGCTCTTCACAGGCCTTGCTGTTCTTCAGTGCGTTCTGTTTAGTGCGTTCTGACCAGCCGACCGTTTTGAAACCATGTTACCTGTACGTACTCGTCGTCGAGCTCGTGCATTGTATGTGTTTGGTGCTGTAGTTTATTCTTCAGACCAAGACCAGTCCATGAACAGGGCGAGGAGGAGTCCATGGACCAAGAATTGGTTGCTCCAGCGTGACCAGTTCTGTCACATGCCATTGCTCCGTGAGATCCGTGAGAATAATCCTGAGGATTTCAGGAACTTTCTCCGGATGACGGACCCCGTTTTTGACCGTTTGTTGGCTTTGCTGACCCCCTATATCAGCAGGCAGGATACCTGCATGAGGCAAGCCATCACTCCGGAGCAGAGGCTGGTCGCTACCTTGCGGTATTTGGCCACAGGGAGAAGCCTGCAGGACCTTAAGTTCTCGACAGGCATCTCCCCCCAGGCTCTGGGGATCATTATCCCAGAGACCTGTTCTGCCATCATCCAGGTCCTGCAGAAGGACTATATTAAGGTAAGATATTTTTCTTTTATTAGCATCACATGTTCTTTTATGTAATCTTTGATAATGTAATGTATTTCTTGCTTCAAACACTACTTACCATCATTGCAATATAGTGTGAATGTCCCCTTTTTATCCTCACACATGCTGGATTTTTTTCCTGTTATTTTTTGTCATGCATGTATATTTTCCTTCAATAACCTCCCCAGCATGCAGTGATGGGAACATATCCACCTAGTCTACTCATTTTGAATGTATTTTGTTTGAGTGTATTTAGTGTGCTTATAATTAGCAATTAGCTAGATTTCCCCCCCCCACCTAAACTCACTCCAAATAGTGTGCTGCTAATTAGCAATTAGCTAGATTTCCCAACCCCCCCCACCTAAACTCACTCCAAATAGTGTGCTGCTAATTAGCAATTAGCTAGATTTCCCAACCCCCCCCACCTAAACTCACTCCAAATAGTGTGCTGCTAATTAGCAATTAGCTAGATTTCCCAACCCCCCCCCCCACACACCTAAACTCACTCCAAATAGTGTGCTGCTAATTAGCAATTAGCTAGATTTCCCAACCCCCCCCACCTAAACTCACTCCAAATAGTGTGCTGCTAATTAGCAATTAGCTAGATTTCCCAACCCCCCCCCCCCCACCTAAACTCACTCCAAATAGTGTGCTGCTAATTAGCAGTTAGCTAGATTTCCCAACCCCCCCCCCCCCCACCTAAACTCACTCCAAATAGTGTGCTGCTAATTAGCAATTAGCTAGATTTCCCACCCCCCCCCCCCCCACCTAAACTCACTCCAAATAGTGTGCTGCTAATTAGCAATTAGCTAGATTTCCCAACCCACCCTCGTAAAAATTTGCTTGAATGTTCTGTGGTGTTGATTTGTCTAAAGCAAATATATGTTGCACTTTGCAAAATGCATGTGCACTCTACAAGTGCATTTGTTCCAGTGCTTTAGTAAATGAGCAGAAGCTCTGCTGATTTCCATCATCAAATCATATGCAAGCCTCAAAGTGTTTTCATTAATTGCCCTTGCATGTGATTGTGTACTCCTTGCAACATAAATTGCCTTTTTACATTACCTCATTTACTGTAAGCTGGTTAGCAACTGCACCTGCAGAGTGCGACAACTGCAGTCTTGTAGCCTTTTTAGTCCCTAAATTCCTGCGTGTCCTAAAAGTAATCTTTTTTAGGGATTTCACAACCCCCTAAAATGTAATCAATGTTCCATCAGAGGGGGTGAGCAATCTGATAAGTGTGCCTTTCCATATTAATTATTCCAGAAGAATTAAATTATTTAATGTTATACTGATGCTGGGGAATAATGTTTTTAATTGTCTAATTTTCTTGCAATGTTAGCTTCCAAATTAATTGATTTTGGTTTTCTTGTTTGATTCCCCAGTTTCCTTCAACGCCACAGGAATGGCAGACTGTGGCATCCCATTTTGCCAGCCGTTGGGACTTTCCCAATTGTGGAGGGGCTATAGATGGGAAACATGTCCACATCGTGCCACCACCCCATTCGGGGTCATACTATTTCAATTATAAAGGGTTCCACAGTATTGTTTTAATGGCGGTGGTGTCGGCACACTATGAATTTTTATATGTGGACGTGGGGAAGAATGGCCGGATGTCGGATGGAGGAGTATTTGCCCAGACGGAGTTCTGCCAGCGTCTCCAGAGTGGTGGCCTGGGATTGCCACCTGATGCGGATAATGTGGAAGGACTCCCCTTTGTCTTCATTGCCGATGAAGCCTTCGCTCTGAGCAAGCACCTCATGAGGCCATTCCCCCAAAGAACCCTCACCCCGGAGAGGAGGGTTTTTAATTTCCGGCTGGCCAGAGCTAGAAGAGTGGTTAAGAATGCGTTTGGAATTCTGGCCAGCCGGTTCCGCCTGTTTCAAACAGCCATTAATTTGGCGGAATACAAACTTAATTTTATAATTTTATCGTGCTGCATTCTGCACAACTTTTTAAACAAACATTCTCAGAATTATATAGGCACAGTTGGGCCTGAGGCCGGACTTATAGATGACAACCTTACGGGCCTGGATACTGTCCGTACTGGCTTGGCCCCCCCAAAGTGCCCGTCAAGTTAGACAGCAATATGTTAATTATTTTATGGGTAGGGGGGCCATTGCAATGGGCCAGGATATTTAATTTTTTACAATAAAAAAAATATTGATGAAATCTTGAATTATATTTATTGCTTGCCTTTCTTTTGGGCTTTCTCCTAGGTTATGGTCGAGCAGTTGTAGTGCCAACTGTATTTTCATTTTAAATGTCTAAATAAGCTCCATTGCCACTGTAAACAACTTTTTGACAATTATAACCAAACTGATACTGAGCATTGAAATAACAAACCACACATTTATTTAATTCCTATAAGGAGATGTTTTTATTAATGGTTGTTATGCATTCAGTTCTGCATTTAGTATAAAATGTTCATAGACAAAAATATAATGATATCTTAATAATTTTGAAAAATATAATTATATTTAAATATTTCTACCTAATCCACAAAAAATATTTTTGGCTTTTTGATTTTCGCAAACAGGCTTTTTTTTGGTATATTTCTTTTTGTTTTTTAAAATCAAGTTTTTTACTTTTTTGGTTTTTTAAAAATCAATTTTTTTTTTTGTTTTTTTTTTTTGTTTTAAAATCAAGTTTTTTATTTTTTTTTTTGTTTTTTTAAAATCAAGTTTTATTTTATTTTTTTTGGTTTTTGAGAAAATCTAATTTTTTTTTGTTTTAAAATCAAGTTTTTTTTATTTTTTTTTGTTTTTTTAAATCAAGTTTTTTTTTTTTTTTTTGTTTTTTGAGAAAATCAATTTTTTTTGTTTTTTTGTTTTTTTAAAATCAAGTTTTTTATTTATTTTGTTTTTTTTTTAAATCAAGTTTTGTATTTTTTTTGTTTTTTTAAATCAAGTTTTATTTTTTTTTGTTTTTTGAGAAAATCAATTTTTTTTTGTTTTTTTGTTTTTTTAAAATCAAGTTTTTTATTTATTTTGTTTTTTTTTAAATCAAGTTTTGTATTTTTTTTGTTTTTTTTAAATCAAGTTTTATTTTTATTTTTTTGGTTTTTGAGAAAATCAAGTTTTATTTTTTTGTGGATTTTTTATGTATTTTCGAGAAACAGCCCTCCTTTTTTAAATTAGGTTAAACAGCCATTTATGTTCAGCCAAAAAAATAAAGAGAAGGCCCAGAATGGGGTCAGCAAAACAGGAAATGAAGGACATGATCGATGTTTTGGGGTTTCAAAAAGGGCATTTAGATTCGACCCAAAACATCAATCATGTCCTTCATTTCCTGCTGCATACGATCCAGCCGATTACGCATTTCATCAATGTCCTTATTCCAGGCCATTATTTGACCAATTAGCCGTTGGGCACTTTCTGAGGTGAAATAGTCACTTCTTGTACCTAAAGTGGAATGAAACCAAAAAATGTGTTTAGAAATATGCACACATACATAGTTTACCTTACCATAATAAAGCTGTTGTCTCAGACACTGACCTGGTGGGGTGCCCATGTAGCATAATTCCTCCACATCCTCGGGGGTGGCACTGTTGCTTGAATCAAGCACAACCAGATCCCCTAAAATAGAGTAGAAAAATTACATTAAACAAAAGGCAGCCATGCATAGATTACCATAAGCTGGTGTGTCAGACACTCACCTGGTGGGGTGCCCATGTCGCCCACCTCTCCTTCCTCCACATCCTCAGTGGGGCTTGGGCTGATTTCCCAATCATGTTTGGCTTGGGGTGGACTGTCTTCTTGTTGGCTGAGTGATTTTTCCCCTATGTGAAACAAAAAATTATTAATCTACTTAGCACACAGATATTTTAGTACATAGTAATTTTCCAACATTTGTAGTGAAGTGGTTTGTGTAGAGTTCCTATTTTACCTCAATATTTAAAATTATAAAGACATATCGGATAGATAGATATCTAGATATCAATATCTCAAAATATAGTTAATAATCTTTTGATCTCTCTCTCTCTATATCTGGAACAAAATCTATAAATATCTAACTAAATGTAAAGAAAAAAAAAAAAGATAACTTAAAATATTCAAAAAGAATGTTTGACATTTCTATATCTATCTATCTACCTATCTCTATATTTCTCTCTCTCTCTATATATTTCTCTCTCTCTCTCTCTCTCTCTATATCTCTCTCTCTCTCTATCTATATCTATATATCTTTATATATATATATATATATATATATATATATATATATATATATATATATATATATAGATAGATCTATCTATAGATATGTAACGAGGTTTATTAAAAGATCGTTTCAAACGATGAACAAAAAATCATATAGGAAGGAAAAGCACATGGAGCAGTATACAAGGTAATAAACACAAGAGAAAAACACGACAAGTACTTACTTTTTTTCAGCACTTTCCGGATCCGTCTGTATTGATCCGGCTCCCTGAGTTTCAGGTCAGACCATCTTTTTCGAAGTTGATCTCTGGAGCGCTGTACCCCAAAAGAAGCCTGCAAAGTGTCCACGACCTTCGCCATTATTTTGGCCTTGCGCAAATTTGGCCGTGCGTACGGCCCATACTTCCCATCATAGTCGTCTTTGTGAAGAATGGCCACCATCTCCACCATCTCTTTAAAACTCATATTGGAGGCCTTAAATCTAGGCCTCACAGATTTGGTTGACGTTCCAGCCTCCGGGCTTTCTCCACTACCTGAGGTAGTCAACATGTCAGGTGTCTCCGCCATTATTTACCCCACTACGCGCCGTAACTAAAAATGGGCGGAGAACATGAGTTAAAATCGAACATCAGGGGCGGGCGACGCAGGCGGAGTTTCACACATGCGTAGTGTATAAAGAGGGGCCTTGCGCACGTGTCATACGTACGTTCTGTGCGTCGAATTAGGGGGCGGAGAACATGAGTTAATTTCGAACGTCAGGGGCGGGCGACGCAGGCGGAGTTTCACACATGCGTAGTGTATAAAGAGGGGCCTTGCGCACGTGTCGTACGTACGACACGTGCGTCGAATTAGGGGGCGGAGAACATGAGTTAATTTCGAACGTCAGGGGCGGGCGACGCAGGCGGAGTTTCACACATGCGTAGTGTATAAAGAGGGGCCTTGCGCACGTGTCGTACGTACGTTCTGTGCGTAGGTGATAGTGGACCAGGACGTTACAAAACGAAGGTAATTTTAAATAACTTTTTTTGGGTTTTATGGTCATGACTTTGTAGCAAGCGGCCTATATGGCTTGATAGATTGATGAGGCCTACATAGGGAGAAGATGATGAGGGGTTAGCAGAAACCTATAATAAGTGTTTTTTGTCTTGTGACTTTATCTTTTCCAGATATAATGAATCCCCTATTTAAGGATCCAGAGTTCCTTACAGCTTTTATTTCGAAATATCGAGAGATGAGGAATTTGTGGGAGGTGAAACACCCTCAGTATTATGCAAAGCATGTGAGGAAGTCAACGCTGGAGAGACTTCTGTCCTTTGTCCAGGCGACCATCCCGGGAGCAACAATGGAGACATTGCTCAAGAAAATTGGGGTCTTGAGGAACATGTATAAGAGGGAGCATAGGAAGATCCAGGAATCAAGGAGATCAGGAGCATCAGCAGATGATGTTTATGTACCCAGGCTGTGGTACTACAATCAACTCCGTTTTCTTGATGACCAGAATGAAGCCAGGGCATCACTTTCAACCCTTCCCTCCACCCTTCCCTCCACCCTTCCCTCCACCCCAGCAGAGGCTGATGAGGAGCAAGCTGGGTCTTCCATCCTGGATGAACCGGATATGACCATCTGGAGTCAGGTAAATTATTTTAACAAATATTTACTGTACTAATATTAATGATGTTAACTGGATGTTATAATTGTCTAAAATAATTTTGCACTCAAAATTGTGTATACATATCAAATGACAGTAGTGGCTAAATATGTTTGGCACCTGCTTGAAATAATTAGGGTGTCTGATTAGACTCTTTTATTAAAGAGATGTATTCACATTGAATTTGCTATTCATGAGAAGCAAACTGTGTGTCATTAATGAACCCAAAAAAATATACTAAAACTATTGTCCTTTTTTTATACACAGGATGAGTCCATCCAGGAGGAATGTGGGGAAAGTGGCAGGCAGGAGGAGACCGGGCCCATGGACAGCCTGGAGGAGGCCGGATTCACCATCATCCTGGAGGAGGCTGGGCCCAGTGTCAGGCAGGAGGTGGCTGCTCCCAGTGAGGTGGCTGGGCCAAGTGAGGTGGGTGGGCCCAGTAGGAGCCTGACCGAATCCCAAGTGCCTCCCATCCACCTTCCCAAAAAAAGGGCCAGGAAGGGGATGGTCACACAGGACGCATCCCTGCGCCTCATGCAAGAGGCCACCCGTTTTTTAACGAGCCCCCCCGAAGCGGAAGAATCCTATGGCTGCTACTTAGCCAAAAACGGTGCTTTGGGTTAACTTTATCTAAAAACTAAAAAATAATCACTAGGAAAAAAAAAAGAGAATAATGGGTTCTTTGTGGTAACTTTACAAACCTAAAAAAAAAAAAAAAAAGGGAAAAAGTATTATTAGTATGGAAACATTGTTTTTAAAAAGCATACTATATCATTCATGAGATCAAAGAGAAAAAGAATCCAGAAATCAGTTTGGGAGAACTCTGATTATGAACAGCAAAACACCTTCGTTCTTTAGAACATTCGTAAAGAAGAAATAAAATGCGCTGCATTCAACGATCACAGATTTTACAGCGTGATGAATGTGCTACCTACAATACGAACACTAGTTTTACTAGACCGAGTGCTTCCGTTTAGTTTTTGCTTATGAGCATGCGTCGTTTTTTTGTCCGTAGGACTAGCATACAGACGAGCGGACTTCGGGGTCCGTCGTAGTTACGACGTAAAGATTTGAAGCATGTTTCAAATCTAAAGTACGTCGGATTTGAGTCAGAAAAAGTACGTTGAAAGTCCGGAGAAGCCCACACACGATCGGATTACCAGCCAGCTTTAGTCCGTCAGCGTCCGTTGGACTTTTGTAGCTGAAAAGTCCGACCGTGTGTACGCGGCATTACCGCGCTCCCAAAACATTCGAGAGAGCCCAATAAAGGCAGCCGCGGGAGCGGAGTGAAACCCCCTTCCGCTGCCTGTAAACGTAATCCAGCAGCTCTATAGCTGCTAGGATTACTTTTAGTGAAGGGACTTATCGGCTCTAAACAATGATATCTTGGACATCGCTGCAGCTGCAGTAATGCCCGAGATATCACCCTTCCTAACCAGCGATGCACGAGAACGTCACTGGATGGGAAGCTGCTGTTTCACGTGTAAAAAATATATTCCATGCAATAATTTATACAGCTTAGTGAATGGGCCCCTAATCTAACCTTGGACACTCCTAATTGAAAAAAATCTAAATCTTTAAACGTGGACTGGTTTATGAATTAGGGACAGCCGATAAATATATGCAAAGCATCTTTGTCACTGAAGGTTAATTAAAAATTGTATTTTTAAATGTAGCAGCAATAGGTTCCTGTGTATAGCTATAATGGATTGGGAATGGGAAGCCATCTGCATTCCATATTAACCATCTGTTGTGCTGCCACTGACCTGTGTCTTGCGCAAGTGCAGGTGTTCTTTTCAGGAAATAATTACTGTTATTAGACAAGTACTCTGCTGGGCATTAGATAGCTGCTGAAAGTACATGGCTAGTCCAACTACCAAATAAGCTTTTGCTGTAAAGATTGCAACACAAAAATACGTACTCATATCGTATGAGGCTTTTTACAATAAGGAACTTTGCATACACATTACAATCATCACCCAGTCCCAGCCCTGAGATTTCCTGAATTGGGCAACCATCAGCTAAACATGTATATGGAGATCTTTACAGCAAAACTCCAGGCTAAGTCAATTTAGTATTAATATTAGGATCCCAAATATATTATCTTACAGGTTCAGGCATTTAGCTAGGGAAAGATGGTTACTGAATTTCTGCTTCCTTTACTCATCCAGCCAGCTGATTGAGCAATATAAAAGCACACTGATCATCCCTGTTCTCTCCCCTCCTGTAAGCATGTTCACAGTGTAAAGCCTCGCACACACGATCGGATTGTTCGCCAACAAAACCATGGACTTTTGGCCCAAACTTGTCTTACATGCACACGGCCACACAATTGTTGGCCAACAATTACGAACGTAGTGACATACTATGTTGTTTTTCAGCTCTAAAGCGCCACCCTTTGGGCTCCTTCTGCTAATTTCGTGTTAGTAGAAGTTTGGTAAGTTTGCGCTTTTCATTTCGCACTTTTTATTTCGCACTTTTCAGTTTGTTTCTGAACGGCCGTTCGTCAACCAGACATGTTGCGGAGATAACATGTTATTTATTATTGGCCTTGGAGTTATTGCTTTGACATTATTTTTTTGGTTGAATAATGATTTGATTTGGTATATTTTCTATATTTTTGGATGCATAGAATACACTTTTTGGTTAAGATCTATTGGCAGATAGCATGTCTAATTGTATTTGTTTTCTTTTTTTAATGCACAATAAAACAATTGTGTAGAATAATACTTGGCTATGTGTTTTACTTCAAATGACAGTTTGGGAGTAGGCAGCTACATTTAAAAAAATACAATGTAAAATTAACAAGGGGCACAAACATAGTTGTATCCTTGATCTTAAAAACTACGGGATAATGGTGTTGTGGTAACTTGCCCAAATAAAAAAAAAGCATAATAATAATATTCTTGATATTACTAGAAAAAAAAAAGCCTTTGAAAATTTGTTTGCAATAACTCAATCAGTATCACCAGCAAAGCAGCTTCATTATTATCCCATTAAAGAAGAAGAGAATTGTGCGCTGCATTTTGAGATTTCATAATTTGCCGCGTCATAAATGTTAATTCTCCATTACGAGCGCTAGTTTACAATACCGACCGCTTCCAGCCCGTCCTTGCTTCCGAGCATGCGTGTTTGTACTTTGGACTTTTGTCCGACTGACTTGTGTACACACGCTCGGAAAATCCATCAACAGACATTTGTCCGCGGAAAATGTTAAAACCTGCTAGCCAACATTTGTCAGCGGAAAATCTGACAACAGTTGTCTGATGGAACATACACACGGTCGGATTTTACGACAACAGCCTGTCATCACACATTTCCCGTCGGAAAATCCAATCGTGTGTACGAGGCTTAACATACACATATGTGGTATCATTGCGATCGTCAGGAGCAGGAAAATTTGGCCTGTTCTTTGGTGAAAGGATATGGTAGTTAGCAAAAAATATACAGCTAAATTAAAAAGATTTTTTTTTTACTGATTTGGGCCAGTTTCCATTTGATAATAAAAAAATCAGAAGATATCCATTACCATTTACCACCAAATGAAAGCTCAATTTGTCCTGAAAAAAATGCGGCACAATTCACCTGGATGCACAGTAGTTGTGATGATATGCACGGTTTTATTAACACATGTCAAAGCTGCAAAATTGTGCTTAGGCATTAAGATTTGTTTTACCTTTAGGTGCAAAGGGGTCATTTAATGCATAATTACAGGAGGCTTATAAACAGATACTCTGAAGTATAGTTTAAAATAAAAATGAAGTATTTTTAATATAAAAACTGGGTTAAATAGGGGTATTCTATATTTGTCTTTTATTTCTGCTTCAAACTGTCCATAGATGTTTAGAATCTAGGCCAGTTTAGCAGGGACCGACTGAGATCCAATCCATCGATGGGCAGTCTGGTTGTACCCAAGTTGATCTGTTCTGGAAATTTTATAGATAGGCAACTCCTACCTTCATATTGATTAGTGGTTCCAAATTAATATTAACTACTGCAGTAGGGAACAGACATAAAAATATACACTCAGCCATCCATTAAGGGAACATGGGCGCCACCCTCCCTATCAATGCAGCCGCCCCCCATATCCATGCGTCCGGCCCCTTGCAGGACAGTGGATGCATGAATTCCAATACGGGGGTGTTTTTTGAATCACTGAATAGAGCCAGAGGCTCTAATGGGCTTCAAAGTAGGGTGGACACGGGCGCAGAGAATGCACTCGGATCCCACCCAGGTGTGTTACAATAGTGAATGACTATTCACTATTGTAACACTGGTTGATTGCGCCCCCCCCCCCCCCCAAAAAAAAGCACTGCACTCAGCATCTTTCCAGCTGAAGTTTTTTAAACACAAGATTACGTAAGTATCACATTAATATTACAATTTTACTTGTATGGTAACAAGGGGTGTAGCATAGGCAGGCTAAATTCTAATCAGGACTTCAAAGAATGAAAACATTATTGCCGTGTGCACAATTAATGCAGTGTGCAATACATAGGCAAAGCATACAAAATAGAATACTACTATAATAACCTTATACTAAATTTACAAATTTTCTTTACAATATCCCCTCTTTTGATCAATATTTTGATCACTAACCATACCTGCTACCACCTTTAAACTGGAACCTCCATACGCTTAGGTGGGGGTAGTCCTGGCCAAAGAGGCAAACTCAGTTGTGGAGAATACAATAGCTGAGAGCAGCAATATGATTAATCCATGTCCTTAGTCTGCTTGTCTTCAGCAAACTGTATGCGGGCTTTCTTATACATCATCTTTAGAAGAGGCTTCCTTCTGGGATGACAGCCATGCAAACCAATTTGATGCAATGTGCGGTGTATGGTCTGAGCACTAACAGGCTGCCCCCCTACCCTTTTAATCTCTGTAGCAATGCTGGCAGTAATCATACGTCTATTTCCCAAAGACAACCTCTGGACATGATGCTGAGCATGTGCACTCAACTTCTTTGGTTGACCATGGCGAGGCCTGTGCTGAGTGGGACCCGTCCTGTTAAACCGCTGTATGGTCTTGACCACCATGCTGCAGCTCAGTTTCAGGGTCTTGACAATCTTCTTATAGCCTAGGCCATCTTTATGTAGAGCAACAATTCTTTTTTTCAGATCCTCAGAGAGTTCTTTGCCATAAAGTGCCATGTTGAACTTCCAGTGACCAGTCTGAGAGAGTGAGAGCGATAACAACAAATTTAACACACCTGCTCCCCATTCACACCTGAGAACTTGTAACACTAAAGAATCACATGACACAGGGGAAGGAAAATAGTTAATTGGGCCTAATTTGGACATTTACACTTAGGGGTGTACTCACTTTTGTTGCCAGCTGTTGGACATTAATGGCTGTGTGTTGAGTTATTTTGAGGGAACAGCAAATTTACACTGTTATACAAGCTGTAAACTCACTACTTTACATTGTAGCAAAGTGTCATTTCTTCAGTGTTGTCACGTGAAAAGATATGATAAAACATTACAAAAATGCGAGGAGTGTACTCACTTTTGTGGGATACTGTATATATATTTATATTCCTTGCAATTAAAGCATGTTAATAAATAGTACCCCAGACTGTGGTTCCAAGAGGAAAACAAATCAAACATAGAGATACTTTCATTTTGACATTTTTGCAGTATCTGGTGTGGATCCAGGTGACTTTTCCTTCAAGTTTTGTCAACTGTACATGAAATAGATGCTATATTGTGTCTCCAAACATTTCCTTATATATAAATGTCTCTTAACAATCCACAAGTCATCTGGCTTTAGTTTATGAGACCCTTCCAAACTGTTAGGATCTGGAATTGGGGAGAAAACACATAAATGAGAAACCTTAAAAGGTCAGCAACATTCTCTGTGAGATCCAAGTGGAGGCCTTCAGCTGCTGGGACAAATATAAGCAAGTAAGCAAAACACTCCCAAACAAAATCTCACAGGGAGTCCAATATCCCCTTAGGGCTTAAAGAAATATATGAAGACATTCAGGCTATATTGTTCTAGTCTCTGAATCCCCTAAGGCACACCTTCCCACTTTCAAACTTGAGAATGAGGGACACTTCAGGGAGTTAGAAGCCTTCAGCACGCAAAGCGCACCACATCGAAAAATGGATGTGGTCAAACTTTGCAGCGGCAGGGGCTTAAGGGGCGTGGTTAAACAAAATCCAAGCTCCAGGCATGTGCTGGGGGGGTAGCTTTGGGAGGTAGTAGGACTTGTGCTAAGTGCGGGATTTAACAGGAGCCCATGCTAGTGCGCCCCCACCAGAGAAGTCACTAGAGCCAAGTGCTGGAACTTGTTTCAGCACTGGACTCCATTCCAGGACTCAGCCTTAATTCGCTGGGACTCCGGGACTTACATCAAATCCTGGGACAGTCCCGGCGAACCCGGGACAGTTGTGAGGTATGCCTAAGGGGATATTGGACTCTCTCCCTATGAGATTTTGTTTGGGAGTGTGTCGCCCACTTGCTTATATTTGTCCCAGCAGCTGAAGTCCTCCACTTGGGTAGACTTGGTTTTGCATAAACTAACAGTACTGAGATGCTTTGTTTATGAATCTGATTACATTTCAATGGATCATATTGTGAGATTGCATGGAGAAAACAGAGATGTGATCGATAATTTATAATCATATCTTCCAACTCGTATGTGGCAAATAAATTAATTGGGCTGTCTATCTATAGATAGATTGTTCCCATCCAGAGAGATGGATTGGAAAAGCAATCAATCATTTATCAAAGTATGTAGAAAGCTAAATGTGAATGTTCAGCCTGGAGTATTCATACTTGTTCTGCATTTGTTAAAAACTGAATTCCTGAAAGTCCAATAAAAAAAATCTGGAACCCCTCTATGTGACAGGTATATTGACTGGAGAACTTGGGCCTTTAGACCTCTCCACCAAAAATGTCTTGAGATAGTAAAAAGTGATTTAAATGAAGCCTATACTGAGAAGGGTATGGAGGCTGCCATTGCTGACCTCCTTCTCGAAGTAGTAATTATTTACCTTTCTCTGGCTCTAATACATTCTGGTACAACTCCCTATACAAGCATGAAAAGCATTAAAGACTCATCCACCTTACCAACCGTTCAGTGTCTGCTACCCCTCTCTGCCGATCCCTCCATCGGCTTCTGCTCACCCAACAAATACAAGTCAAAGTACTAACAGCCCTAAAAGCCATCCACAATTCTACCCCCAGCTACATCACTAACCTTATCTCAAAATATCAACCTAATTGTTTTATTTGCTCCTCCCAAGACCTCCTGCTCTCTCATCAACTCTTCCAATGCAGACCTTCAGGACTTCTCAAGAGCCTCTCCCATCCTCTGCAACTCCTTACCCAGAATGTCCAACTATCTTCTACTCTGACTGCCTTTAGGTGATCCCTGAAAACTCTTCTTTTTAGAAAAACCTATTCTGCCTCCACCGAGCACTTATACTGTTAGGGGAAAGTGATGGAGGAGTGTGGTCTTATATCATCAAAGTGGTAAGTGATGGAGGAGTGTAGTCTTATACTGCCATAGGTAAGTGATTTAGGAGGGTGCTCTCATGCTGTCAGTGGTAAGTGATGAAGGAGGGTGCTGTCATGCTGTCAGAGGTAAGTGATTTAGGAGGGTGCTGTCATGCTGTCAGAGGTAAGTGATGGAGGAGGGTGCTGTCATGCTGTCAGAGGTAAGTGATTTAGGGGGGTGCTCTCATGCTGTCAGTGGTAAGTGATGAAGGAGGGTGCTGTCATGCTGTCAGAGGTAATTGATGTATGTAGGAGGGTGTTCCCATGCTGTCAGTGGTAAGTGATGAAGGAGGGTGCTCTCATGCTGTCAGAGGTAAGTGATGTAGAAGGGTGTTCTCATGCTGTCAGAGGTAAGTGATGTAGGAGGGTGTTCTCATGCTGTTAGCGGTAAGTGATGTAGGAGGGTGCTGTCATGCTGTCAGAGGTAAGTGATGAAGGAGGGTGCTGTCATGCTGTCAGAGGTAAGTGATGAAGGAGGGTCCTCTCATGCTGTCAGAGGTAAGTGATGAAGGAGGGTGCTGTCATGCTGTCAGAGGTAAGTGATGAAGGAGGGTGCTGTCATGCTGTCATAGGTAAGTGATGTAGGAGGGTGTTCTCATGCTGTCAGAGGTAAGTGATGTAGGAGGGTCCTCTCATGCTGTCAGAGGTAAGTGATGAAGGAGGGTCCTCTCATGCTGTCAGAGGTAAGTGATGAAGAAGGGTGCTGTCATGCTGTCATAGGTAAGTGATGTAGGAGGGTGTTCTCATGCTGTCAGTGGTAAGTGATGTAGGAGGGTCCTCTCATGCTGTCAGAGGTAAGTGATGAAGGAGGGTCCTCTCATGCTGTCAGAGGTAAGTGATGAAGGAGGGTGCTGTCATGGTGTCAGAGGTAAGTGATGTAGGAGGGTGCTGTCATGCTGTCAGAGGTAAGTGATGTAGGAGGGTCCTCTCATGCTGTCAGAGGTAAGTGATGAAGGAGGGTGCTGTCATGGTGTCAGAGGTAAGTGATGGAGGAGGGTCCTCTCATGCTGTCAGAGGTAAGTGATGAAGGAGGGTCCTCTCATGCTGTCAGAGGTAAGTGATGAAGGAGGGTGCTGTCATAGGTAAGTGATGTAGGAGGGTGTTCTCATGCTGTCAGTGGTAAGTGATGTAGGAGGGTGCTGTCAGAGGTAAGTGATGTAGGAGGGTCCTCTCATGCTGTCAGAGGTAAGTGATGAAGGAGGGTGCTGTCATGGTGTCAGAGGTAAGTGATGGAGGAGGGTCCTCTCATGCTGTCAGAGGTAAGTGATGGAGGAGGGTCCTCTCATGCTGTCAGAGGTAAGTGATGTAGGAGGGTCCTCTCATGCTGTCAGAGGTAAGTGATGGAGGAGGGTCCTCTCATGCTGTCAGAGGTAAGTGATGGAGGAGGGTCCTCTCATGCTGTCAGAGGTAAGTGATGAAGAGGGTGCTGTCATGCTGTCAGAGGTAAGTGATGTAGGAGGGTGCTGTCAGAGGTAAGTGATGTAGGAGGGTGCTGTCAGAGGTAAGTGATGTAGAAGGGTGCTCTTGTACTGTGTGATGTAGGAGGGTGCTGTCATGCTGTCAGAGGTAAGTGATGTAGGAGGGTGCTGTCAGAGATAAGTGATGTAGGAGGGTGCTGTCAGAGGTAAGTGATGTAGGAGGGTGCTCTTGTACTGTGTGATGTAGGAGGGTGCCCCCTGTAGGTGGGTCGGGTCCTCCCGGCTCTCATAGAAGGAGTAGTCTGCGATCCTCCAGCGGGGGGGATTAGGTGTCCTCATTCTCCGGCCATACAAAGGCTCGGGGGGCGGGCCGCTCGTGCAGGGGGTGTCACATCCAGGAGAAGGTCAGAAGGCGGAGAGAGCCGGGACAGCCCGGCCACATCTACAGCACAGCCGGCCGGCCATGGGGGCTCCGTGATCCCGGGCGGCCATGGAGAAGAAGAGTGCGGACGATGACTGCGAGGACTCGGGAGCGGAGACCGGGGGGTGAGTGTTCTCTCCATCTCCTCTGTAGTCAGGACGGAGATCACCCTCTACATGGACTCCTGTGTAGGGATCAGATAGGGGCTCATTTCAGGGACACACCTCTCCTCTCCTCACTTCATGTCCCTGGAATTGTCCTCTTCTATCAGATGAAATCCACATTTTATTTATACTTCTTTATTTACAATATGCTGGAGGTTATAGTCCAGTGATTACAAAAACGATGTAATAATTAGAATAACTGACCAGTGTGATGTGCAGAAAAAGTCCAATGCGCCATCCATCCCTTCTGCAACTTTGTTATTTGTATTTTTTTTCTTCAATCACTTATTATTCATTTTATTTATTTTTTATTTTTTATCTTTATTATTATTTTTCTTTATTTTTATTCAATTTATAGTTATGTGTTTTACAATATGCTGGGTGTTATAGTTCAGTAATTACAAAGATGATAATAATATTAAATACAGTAATAATTTTTTACTTCTGTGTGATGGAAACATAGAGTAATAGAGCAGAAAATGTCCAATGCTTCACCTCTTTTTTTTTCTTTATCTTTTTTTTCTTCATTTATTTGTTATTATTTCTTTCTTTCTTTTATTTTTATTTATTTACCATGTATTTATTCTCATTTTATTTATAGTTATTTATTTACAATATGCTGGATGATATAGTCTGGTGATTACAAAGAGGATGTAAAAATAATAGTAATAAAAAAATATCTCTAGTTAGAAGAAAATAGAAGGGTGGCAGAAAAAGATCAGTGCTCCATCCTCTCTGCGCTTTTCTTCTTCCTTTTATTTAAACTTTTTTAGTCTAATTATAGATCTGTGATTGTCCTATATTCTGCAGCTGTTTTATTTTTTCATGTGCTTTTTCACAGGTTTTCAGGCATAAGCCTTTTTTTTTTTTTGCCCAATGGAAAGTCTTGAAAAACACGTTACCTGTATTTTTCAGGTACTCCCATTGGAGTCTATGGGGCCAAAAACATGTGATCTTGCCCTAAAGAAGCACCCGTGCATCTTTGGTACAACAAATGGCAGGACATGGCCCTATAGAATGAACCCTATAGAATAAAATGCAAATCCTATTGTTAAGCATTGTTGTGCTTCTGGAGACACATGACAAATCATTCAGGTGTGATTGAGGGGTTACTGCTGACCAACTCATCACCTCCCCTTGAACGTGGCATCTAACACTGATCATGTACTTACCGTTAGAGTTTCACCGATACCATTTTTTTTTTTACGAGTACCGATACTTTTTTTTAGTACTCGCCGATACCAATTACCGATAACCTACCGCAACTGTTTTGTTTTCACTTCAGCTGTCAGCAATGATACAAAGCATTGAAAAGTTATTTACAAATGAAATAAATAGATTTTTTTGTAATTTTTCGCTTTTATCAATGTGAAATGTGTAAATATATGTATATTCACTAACAAAGCAAACAAAAAAAAAGGTTTAATTGTCTATCGTTTATAAAATAGACGTGAAAAAAAAAAAAAAAAGCAATAAAATAATTAAATGGAGGAGAATAGGGAGTTAATTAAGGGCTGATTAGAGTAAATGAAGGGTTTATAAGAGGTTAAACAGAGGAACATCTGTTCATCCCTTTGATCTGCAGATGAAGAAACAGAAAGATTCAAAAAAGAAACAATGTTTCTTTTTTTTTAGTGTTTCAGAATGTTGTTAATAAACATTGCCAGCTGTTTTTTTTTTGACAGCACCAATTACTGGACTTTTTTAACACTTCAGCTGTCAACAAGGGAGACCCACTAACAGCTCAAAGAACCTAAAAGTATCGGTTTCAGGTATTGGAGCATTTGCACGTGCAAATACTCGGTATCGACACCGATACTGATACTGGCATCGGTGCAACCCTACTTACCGTAATAACTACATTGCATACTGCACTGTATGAGCCAGACAGTCAACACCTGATGACATCTCGATTGAAACATTGTAACTAATATGAATAGGTCTGCTACTGTCAATCCTTTGGCCAATATTCTACTATTGTCACACAGGCCTGGCAATCTCAGACTCAATTTATATCTGGCACTCCAAACGCGACCTGCAAATGTGCATTTTTTGCACATGGCAAAACATGCAACAAACAAGCTAAAATATTAAGTTAAAAAAAAACACACCAAAGCTCTATGCCTAAAAAAAGATGCAGGAGCTCCTTTGTTGCGCGTGGGACAGTCTATTCTAATGAATGGGTTGCCCCCACGTGTGTAGCACAAAAAACACGACAAAAAAAAAAGTGCACCTGGCAAACACTAGATATGATTGCAGCCTACACAAATAAAGTGTTTTTCAGTTGTTTAGGCTAGGTTCACATCTAACCACAGAAGTGCAGTGCGTTAAAGCACACACTTTTTTTTTTTCCACACGTTAACATGGGCTGCGTTAGGCAGCCCATTCAAAATGAATCGGCTGGCACGAACCTCAGCAGCCCAGAAATCGGTCTTTAACCGTGAGCGGATCATTAATAAGTTACATAAAGGTTTTTTTTTAAAAAAGTAAAGTGCCATAAGTACCGTATTTGACACCCCAGGGCATATAATTTTTTAACACCCTCTTGTTTTATACATCAAAATAATTTTCTGTAAAAATTCAGAAGTGAAATGAATGATATGAAATTAAATGAATGATAATAACAGAAATAAAACACAGACAATAAAAATTGCATCTACTTAGATAGGTGGTCAGTGTAGAAGTGATCCTATACATTGGTGGTTAGTGTAGAAATGACCCCTTACATTGGTGGTTAGCGTAGAAGTGCTCCCTTATAATGGTGGTCAGTTTGGAAGTCCCCCCTTATTTTGGAGATCAGTGTAGAAGTGCCCTCTTTCATCACTAATCAGTGTAGACGTGCCCCCCCCCTATAATGGTGGCCAGTGCGAACGTGCCCCCCATTACATTGGTGGTCAGTGTGGAAATGGCCCCTTATATTGGTGGTAAGTGTGGAAATGACCCCTTATATTGGTGGTCAGTGTAGGTGTGCCCCCTTATAATGGTGGTCAGTGTAGGTGTTCCCCCTTATATTGGTGGTCAGTTTGGAAGTGGCCCTTTATATTGGTGGTCAGTGTAGGTGTGCCTCCATATATTGGTGGTCAGTGTAGAAGTGCCCCATTACATTTATGGTCATGGTAAAAGTGCCCCCTTATATTGGTAGTCAGCAGTGAAATGCTCCCTTATATTGGTAGTCAGCAGAGAAATGCCCCCTTTTATTGATGATCAGTGTAGAAATGCACCCTTACATTTTGTGGTCAGGGTAGAAGTGCCCCCCCCCCCTGCCCCCATAATGGTGGTCAGTGCGAAAGTGCCCTCATTACATTGGTGGTCAGTGTGGAAATGGACCCTTATATTGGTGGTCAGTGTTGAAGTTACCCCTTATATCGGTGGTCAGTGTAGGTGTGCCCCTTTATATTGGTGGTCAGTTTGGAAGTGGCCCTTTATATTGGTGGTCAGTTTAGGTGTGCCTCCATATATTGGTGGTCAGTGTAGAACTGCCCCACATTTATGGTCAGGGTAGAAGTACCCCCTTATATTGGTGGTCGAGGTAGAAGTGCCCCCTTATATTGGTAGTCAGCAGAGAAGTGCCCCCTTATATTGATGATCCGTGTAAAAATGCCCCCTTACATTGGTGGTCAGGGTAGAAGTGCCCCCTTATATTGGTGTTCAGTGTAGAAATGCCCCCTTACATTGGTGGTCAGTGTAGAAGTGCCACCTTATATTGGTGGTCAGGGTAGAAGGGCCCCCTTATATTGATGGTCAGGGTAGATGGGCCAGTGTAGAAATGCCCCCTTACATTGGTGATCAGTGTAGAAATTCCCCCTTACATTGGTGGTCAGTGTAGAAGTGCCACCTTATATTGGTGGTCAGGGTAGAAGGGCCCCCTTATATTGATGGTCAGGGTAGACGGGCTCCCTTACATTGGTGGTCAGTGTAGAAGTGCCTCCTTATATTGGTGGTCAGGGTAGAAGTGCCAATTTATATTGGTGGTCAGAGTAGAAGTGCCCCCTTACATCGCCAATCAGTGTAGAAGTGCCCCGCCCCCTATAATGGTGGTCAGTGTGGAAGTGGACCTCTATATTGGTGGTTCAGTGTAGGTGTGCCTCCATATATTGGTGGTCAGTGTAGATGTGCCCCCTTATATTGGTGGTCAGGGTAGAAGTGCCCCTTTATATTGGTGGTCAGCGGAGAAGTGCCCCCTTATATTGATGATCAGTGTAGAAATGCCCCCTTACATTGGTGGTCAGGGTAGAAGTGCCCCCTTATATTGGTGGTCAGTGTAGAAGTGCCCCCTTATATTGATGGTCAGGGTAGAAGTGCCTCCTTATACAGGTGATCAGGGTAGAAGTGCCCCCTTATATTGGTGGTCAGTGTAGAAGTGCCCCCTTATATTGGTGGTCAGTGTAGAAGTGCTCCCTTATATTGGTGGTCAGTGTAGAAGTTCCCCACTTATATTGGTGGTCAGTGTAGAAGTGCCCCCTTATATTGGTGGTCAGTGTAGAAGTGCCCCCTTATATTGGTGGTCAGTGTAGAAGTGCCCCCTTATATTGGTGGTCAGTGTAGAAGTGCTCCCTTATATTGGTGGTCAGTGTAGAAGTTCCCCACTTATATTGGTGGTCAGTGTAGAAGTGCCTCCTTATATTGGTGGTCAGTGTAGAAGTGCCCCCTTATATTGATGGTCAGTGTAGAAGTGCCCCCCTTATATTGGTGGTCAGTGTAGAAGTGTCCCCTTATATTGGTGGTCAGTGTAGAAGTGCCCCCCTTATATTGGTGGTCAGTGTAGAAGTGCCCCCTTATATTGGTGGTCGGTGTAGAAGTTCCCCCTTAAATTGGTGGTCAGTGTAGAAGTGCCCCCTTATATTGGTGGTCAGTGTAGAAGTGCCCTCTTATATTGGTGGTCAGTGTAGAAGTGCCCCCTTATATTGGTGGTCAGTGTAGAAGTGCCCCCTTATATTGGTGGTCAGTGTAGAAGTGCCCCCTTATATTGGTGGTCAGTGTAGAAGTGCCCCCTTATATTGGTGGTCAGTGTAGAAGTGCCTCCTTATATTGATGGTCAGTGTAGAAGTGCCCCCTTATATTGGTGGCTAGTTTGTTCCCCACTGTGATCTCTGTGCATGTGAGTGTTGCGTTTCTTGGAATTTACTGCAATAAAGGTGGTTTTATTACTGGAGTGCAGCCATCCGCCGCTCTGGGAGCTGGGCTGGCACCTTGATTGAAGGAGAGTGTGGGAGGCTGAGCAGCAGTGGACCGACCTGGAGCAGCATTGCTCTGTCTATGTATACCTCCTCACATTGGTAGTCAGTTTAAAAGTGATCCCTTACATTGGTGGTCAGTGTGGAATTTCCCCCCTTTGTAATGGTGGTCAGTGTGGAAGTGCCACCTTATATTGGTGGTCAGTGTGTAATTCAGAATTTATTTTTTTCCTGTAATTTTGACTACAGTTGTTTTTTTTTTATTAGTCTCAAAGAAAGTAAAAAGGATTCTGTCAGTGTGGAAGATTCATACCCTTTACAGAGTACCCGGGAAGAGATTGAAGGCTTTCCCTGTTCCTGGCTTTGGAACCGGACTTGAAAAAAATAAAATAAATATATATATATATATATATATATATATATATATATATATATATATATATATATATATATATATATATATATATACATTACAAAAACGGCAAAAGCGATTGTTTATCATCATCGTCATGCTACTGTGACTTTACATGGTGATTATCCCTTTCGGTTGTATTATTGTATGATTGCGGCTTGGAATAGAAAGCAGACAGTATACTGAAAGCTAGGCAGCTCGGGGAATTGTTAAAGTTGGTGAAAGCGAAGCTAGAATCTTCCTGAAAAAAAATTAAAAGTCAGCAGCTACAAATACTGTAGCTGCTGACTTTTAATATAAGGATATCTACCTGTCCAGGGATCCAGCGCTGTCCTCAGCTGAGCCGATTCTACAATAGGCTTCGAGTGCAAGCATCGGCATCTTGACTAAGGAAAACCGCCAGTAAAGCCTTGCAGCTTCACAGCCGGCTTGAAACATCCATGAGCTGCTGCGCTGCACTTTGTGATTGGTCCTACAGGCTTCTGGGACCTGTAATGTGGCCCAGAAAGCTGCGGGGTAAGAGGGGGCAAACTTCTGCTCAGCTTGCTGTGGCGATCTGACTAGAAGTGGGGGAGCGTACCTGTCAAAATCAGGTACCCGCTACCCACCCCCAAAAAAAAATGACGTGCCAAATGTAAAGGAAGAATGGGGGGGGGAGAGCGGAACTTACCCTTTTGGGTGAAGTTCCACTTTAAGGATATCAGTTTGAGAGCAAAGATAAGTTCTTTTTGTCTTCTGGGTAGAAGGCTTTTTCATGTATTGGTGATACCTGTACACAGTTCTTTCCCATTGAATGCAGACTTTCACCCTCCTCACCCACTTTTCATAAATATACGCCTTCCCTCCTCCTTTCACACAATTGCTGAATCTTTTTTTGCAAAGGTGCCCCAACTTCTGGGACATCTTACCTAGGTGAGAGTGAATTGCCCCAGCTAGCAGAAGCCTCCTGAGATACTTGCATCATGCGTCCCAGAAGGCTTCAAGGCTATCTAGAACATATTACGCATGCGCCATTGCATGTCGCCAGGAGGCCAGCTGCAGGAACCTGTAAGAGACAATCGACTTCGCATGACATAAGCAGGGTAGATGGTGGCATGGGACCCGGCGTGCAGTAGATTACAGCAGGACAACACTTGATTTGCTGGACGTGTGAGTATGTGTTTGAGAGTAACCAAGGAAACAAGGCAGGACGGGATTAAAAAAATAGCACAGGAGGGTGAAGTTCCTCTTTAAGTACAATTCTGTAGAATTAGCACCTCTGTGTAAATAATCAGTAACACTTGGGGAAGGTGCTTGTTCGGGTTTCGAAATCTCTACTGTTTGCCTTTGTCTATTTTCTACATATGTTCTATTAGCCCGGTTGTGTTACTTGACACAATGGCTCCTGTGCAATGTCATATACGTGTGAGATTGGTCACAAGTATTAAAGAAATTGTGTTCTTAATGATGATGCAAGCTTCTTTAATTGGCAACAGAGGATACCTGTTAAAAAACAACAGTGACTTTGATGGCTAAGGCCTCATGTACACTGCTGCTGGTAAACGGACGTTTAGGAGCAGTTGGGCATTTTTTTCAACTGCTCCCTGAACTCTCCTCTGTTATCTTATCAGTACATGTACACAGGGTCGTTTATAGTCATTTCTAGGCAGTTGCGTCTTGAGGCTTTTTTTGGACCCCAACAAAATGCGTTCAGAAGCTGTGTTTAGAGGCATTTCAAACGCCAAACGTGGCTAAACACGGTTACCCGCGTTTAGGCGCGTTTTCGTCTAGTAGCGTTTTTAAAGGGAAACATTTTATTCATTACTTTTGAGCCTGGAAAATGTTAAAAACACACCAAAAACTCAATTATCACTGTATGCAAGCTTGATATTCCATGTGATATTCCCCTCATCAGCCAATTATGCTGTACAATACACGACTTGCATTACTTGATGGATATATATACAGGCATACCCCACTTTTAAGTACACAATGGGATCTATTTACTAAACCTGGAAAGTGCAAAATCAGGCTCATTTCTGCATAGAAACCAATGAGCTTCTAACCCCAGCTTGAGAGAGAGAGAGAGAGAGAGAGAGAGAGAGAGAGAGAGAAAAGGATTATAGAGAGAGGAGAGAGATGTAGGGAGAGAGATTGATAAATCTATACACATACCTGAGAGTCACCAACAGACGTTCCTCTGGTGGCACGCTTTTCCTCATGTTGGTGTCCATGCAAACTAGACGGGGTCTAACCTTTTACAAGAGAACATCAAAGGTGGCAGTTGACATGCGTGTAAAATTAAAACATTTCTCTGGGTAATTACAAAGCTGAACATACATATTAGAAAAGTATCCTGTGGACATGCGTTGAGCCATCAATGGATGTGTCCAGTAGCGAAGAACTCTGGTCCTCTCACACAATTTTCTATGTCTTTGGAGCCTCAGCAAAAGCAATATCAGGAGCATTTCCTCACACATTTCCTCTCACATTTCCTCACACATTTCCTCTCACATTTCCTCACACATTTCCTCACACATTTCCTCACACATGCTCATCATGGGATCCATATTAACAAACCAACCAAAAAATAACAGCTAGCTACAAGCACACTGCTGCTTTCTCAGCTGCTCCTCACACTGTTCTCTCACAGAATGGCTGAAATAGTTAATAAATACTTGTTTTTAGTGCTTTATAATCCTTTGGGAGGGTCTTCTGAGGTTATCTTTAGTAAACGCTCCTGAACACAAACGCCCCTAAACACGGCTTGTGAACGCTGCTAAGCACACGTTTTTAGATATACTAGCTGTGATGTTCCAGCGTTCAGGAGAGGTTTAGAAACGTCCATGTATATGAAGCCTAAGGCCTCATGCACACAAGACGCCAGTGCAAACTCTGCTGAACACATGTTTTTAAATACTGAAACCGGCGTTTAGAAACGCCCGTTTTGCCGCGTTTGCATGCCGCGTTTAGCCGCGTTTACCCGCGTTTGTGTCCCATATCTCGGGGCCACTTGGTGCTAGAAACCCCAAATTTGGTGTGCTAACACAGTAGACCTAGCACTATAACATATCCAAATTTGGGGTCCTGAGATACGGGGCCCCAAAGTCGGGTCGTAAAATGTCAAGCACTTTTCTGCAGCAGAGAATGACATTTTGTGACCTGAATTTGGGGCCCCATATCTCGGGGCCACTTGGTGCTAGGAACCCCAAATTTGGATATGTTATAGTGCTAGTCCATCTGTGTTAGCACACCAAATCGGGTTCCTAGCTCTAAGTGGCCCCGAGATATGTGGCCCCAAAGTCGGGTTGTAAAAAACACTTATAAACGCAAACGCGTTTGGCGTCTGAAACGTGGAAAACTTTTGCGTCTGAACCCATTTTTTTGCTTCTGGAAAAACGAGGTTAAACGCAACTGCCTAAAAACGCCAAAAAACGAGACTGTGTACATGGACACATAGGATAACATTGAATGGGTTCAGGGGCAGTTGAAAAAAGTGTCCAACTGCCTCTGAACACAAGTTTAACAGCTTCTTGTGTGCATGAGGCCTTAGTCACTAGCCAGTAGTGAGGTGGAAAAGGCTGATTGGGTTGGGCAAGATGAACATAGGAGCATCACTGGCTGAGTTACAAAGAGGCGGAAGTTTTGCGGGTTACCTAGGGGTTCTACAGGGGAGCAAAGCTGTTGTGTAGGTGAGTGCCAGTGTAGATTTTGGGGGCAAACCAGAGTTTTACTTTAGCTGTCTTTTACCTGTTTAGTAACTTCATATTGTAGGAAATGTGAGAAAATTAGAGGTGGCATTTTTTTTCTTCTCCTTCTTCTTGTTATCAGTACCCATTATGTCCCCTTATATATGTTTTTATAGCGCATAATTGGAAATATTCAGACTCAAACCTCCTCTTCTGGAGTCCTCCGCGATCTTGGCTCCTCCTCTTCTTCTGTGTCTGCCCCAAAAGCAAGCGCTTGCTATGGAGGCAGATGTACAGGCTCGGTCTTGAGCTGGGCTGTGCATGCCTATTGACACACACAGCCCAGCTCAGCCCTTGCTCTCAGCTCACAGGATTTACTGACACTGACTCCTGCTGCTACAGGACTCTGGTAAGTATTTGAGGTGGGAAGGGCACAGCAAATGGCAAAACATTTTTCTTTTTCAATAATTTTTATTGAAAATTTACATATTAAATTCCAAGACAAACGATTGTTTACATAGGATAGGTATTTCAGTAGACCAAAGGATACATCAAGGTGCTAGAAGTATGGGCATAATGATACATTCCAATAAATATACTTGTTATATATAGGGGTCAATCATCTGCATTGTGTAAAAAGGCTGTTTGATCCTCCCCTTTTTCCATTGTACCCAATATATTTCCTGATAGTACAGAGCTAGGAGACAAGCTACACATGCTCAGTTTGATGTGTATTGCTAGAGAGTATTTTTTTTTTCTTGGGAGTGCATGTGATCAGCACAGGGCCAATCAGCACTGTCCAGACAGAGGGTCATGGGCCCTGCATCCTCATAGGATAGTCAGTGCAGAATGAAAACTCCTCATCAAAGCTTTGAAGAAGTTGTAAACTGCAGGAAGAAAAAAAAAACCTACAAGATAAGACATAATGTGCTAGTATGCATCACATACTAGCACATTATAATATACTTACCTTAGAACAAAGCCCTCTCAGCGGCGCCTGGTCATCGCTGAGAGGGTTGACATCTTCTCCCATCCTTTCTTCCTGGGATCGCGGGCTCCGGCACTGTCCCGGGCATGCGCGTGGGAGCCCTCAGTCCTGGCAAGAAACTCTGAAGTTCTGGCACGATACGCCAGACCTTCAGAGCGCATGTGCTGCTGATGTCAGCGGCTGCATGAAGGGGGAATATCTCTTAAACGGTGCACGTTTAGGAGATATTAATTTTTATATTTTAATATATATTTAAATAACAAAGTGGGGTTGACAACCGCTTTAACCAGACACTGATAGAAGTCACAAGACTGCTCTAACTACTGATGAGAAAAGGTATTTAGCAGTTTATATTTACTAAAATAACTTTCTTTCCATGTTCTGTGTACTGTGGGAGACTACAGAGTAGTGAATGCAGGGTCCTGGGTTTAGTAACACTTTAAAGGGGTTGTAAACCCTTGAGGAAAAACCTCCTGTGATGCAGTAGCCCCCCAGAGCCCCCCTTTTACTTACCTGATACCGCGACGGGGACGAGTACACAAACTCCAGACGGTATCTCGGGTCCTGATTGGATATATTGATAGCAGCGCAGCCATTGGCTCCCGCTGCTGTGAATCAAATCTAATAATGCGGGAGCCGTGGGGCGGGCCCGAGTGCTGCTGTCTGTGTCAATGGACGCAGCAGCAGGACATGGTAGTGTGCCTGCATGAGTGCCCCCCGAGGGAGAGCGACTCTCCAACAGGGCACTCGAGAAGAGGAGAAGACAGGAGTACTGCGGAGGGACCCCAGAAGAGGAGAGAGGAGGATTGGGGTCACTCTGTGCAAAACCAACTGCAAAGAGGAGGTAAGTATGACATGTTCTTTTTTTTTTAAAACGAACATTTACATATCCTTTAATGCAAGAAATGCTTTAAAGTAAAAAAAAAAAAAAAAACATTTTACCTTTGGAACCACTTTAAAGGATAAGTTCACCTTTCTGAATATGTCATGTGTTGTATTTTGGGTATAACATGTAACATGTTCAGCGTCAGACTCCTCTCCCCCTGATCCCCCCCCTCCACCTCCTCCTTGTAGCAGCGGGACCAGGGATCTTCCCCCCATACTTGCTGCCACAATTCAAAGAGAGCGCGGCTGTGCGGGGCTCTGCCCACATGACCACGAGATTGATTGACAAATCCCTGTGAATCAGTGAACTACAAGTACTGACAACCTTTGCAGCTGTTGGGTTGTAGTTTTTAATAAACTACCACGGCGATGTTGAGCAAAGGTAAATGTGCATGTACTGTACTGAATAGATGTGCTACAAGCTCTAAGGGAGCACAGAAAATACTTGATTTTTGCCAGAAATGCAGTGTCCTTGTCACTTCCTGTGAGCTTAAAAGAAAGCAAAAACATCATCGTCTTTATTGTGTAAACTACCAGTTCTATCTATCTACTTTGTAATGGAGATGGAGAAAGAAAGGCATGTGTGACGTCCAGCCTGGGTGACAACCATGGCTGCCCTAATTAAATACAAAGGAGAAAAAAACATAGACACACAAGGATAGGAAGTGTGTTATTTATAGGATTTCCACCTGAAAATGAATAGGGAAAAAGCCTAATGCCGCCACCACGTGTAAGAACTGGTAAGCTGCAATATATTACATTTTGTTTTCGGGTCTACAGTTGCAATAAAAAGTATGTGAACCCTTTTGGAATGATATGGATTTCTGCACAAATTGGTCATAAAATGTGATCTGATCTTCATCTAAGTCACAACAATAGACAATCACAGTCTGCTTAAACTAATAACACACAAAGAATTAATTTATTTATTAATTTATTTTTTATTGAACACACCATGTAAACATTCATATTTCTTGTGAAAAAAAAAAACATTCACAGTGCAGGTGGAAAAAGTATGTGAACCCTTGGATTTAATAACTGGTTGAACCTCCTTTGGCAGCAATAACCAAACATTTCCTGTAGTTGCAGATCAGACATGCACAATAGTCAGGAGTAATTCTTGACCATTCCTCTTTACAGAACTGTTTCAGTTCAGCAATATTCTTGGGATGTCTGGTGTGAATCACTTTCTTGAGGTCATGCCACAGCATCTCAATCGGGTTGAGGTCAGGACTCTGACTGGGCCACTCCAGAAGGCGTATTTTCTTCTGTTTAAGCCATTCTGTTGTTGATTTACTTCTATGCTTTGGGTCGTTGTCCTGTTGCAACACCCATCTTCTGTTTCTGTTCTGAGCTTCAGCTGGTGGACAGATGGCCTTAAGTTCTCCTGCAAAATGTCTTGATAAACTTGGGAATTCATTTTTCCTTCGATTATAGCAATCCGTCCAGGCCCTGACGCAGCAAAGCAGCCCCAAACCATGTTGCCCCCACCACCATACTTCACAGTTGGGATGAGGTTTTGATGTTGGTGTGCTGTGCCTCTTTTTTCTCCACACATAGTGTTGTGTGTTTCTTCCAAACAACTCAACTTTGGTTTCATCTGTCCACAGAATATTTTGCCAGTGCTGCTGTGGAACATCCAGGTGCTCTTGTGCAAACTGTAAATGTGCAGCAATGGTTTTTTTGGACAGCAGTGGCTTCCTCTGTGGTATCCTCCCATGGAAATCCACAGGGATGTTAGCATATGCCAGAGACTTTTGTAAGTCTTTAGCTGACACTCTAGGATTCTTCTTCACCTCATTGAGCAGTCTGTGCTGTGCTCTTGCAGTCATCTTTACAGGACGCCCACTCCTAGGGAGAGTAGCAGCAGTGCTGAACTTTCTCCATTTATAGACAATATGTCTTACTGTGGACTGATGAATAGCAAGGCCTTTGGAGATACTTTTATAACCCTTTCCAGGTTTATGCAAGTCAACAATTCTTAATTGTAGGTCTTCTGAGAGCTCTTTTGTGCGAGGAATCATTCACATCAGGCAATGCTTCTTGTGAAAAGCAAACCCAGTACTGGTGTGTGTTTTTTATAGGGCAGGGCAGCTGTAACCAACACCTCCAATCTCATCTCATTGATTAGACTCCAGTTGGCTGACACCTCACTCCAATTAGTCTAGGGGTTCACATACTTTTTCCACCTGCACTGTGAATGTTTACATGGTGTGTTCAATAAAAAACATGGTAACATTTAATTCTTTGTGTGTTATTAGTTTAAGCAGACTGTGATTGTCTATTGTTGTGACTTAGATGAAGATCATATCACATTGTATGACCAATTTGTGCAGAAATCATATCATTCCAAAGGGTTCACATACTTTTTATTGCAACTGTAGATACACTTTAACATTTCTAGAGGTTTTTCCTTCAAAGATAGCAATTCTTTTAGAGCTCAGGTCCACTTTAAAAACTAAACAAATTATGTTTGTATCATTCTAAATAAAAGTAGCTGTTGAAGAACTACAAGTCCCATCATGCCTCTGCCTTTGGGAATCATGCTTGTACCTGTCAGCCTTGCAATGCCTCATGGGACTTGTAGTTCTGCAACAGTTGGAGGGCCAAAAGTTGAACACCCATGTTTTAAATGATGCCTCTCCACTGATCCCCAAGGCCTACATACATTCTATACATTTTTTTTTAAGTTTTTCTATGTGGTCATGCGACTGCAAAGCCTCATGGCTGTGGGAGGGAACTGCTGACAGATATGGACACTTGCAGGTGACATCACTGCTATGTGTAGTTTTGCCCCATTGTCTGCCTTCCACATTATACAGAGGAGCAAGAGCTTTGCAGTTACATGACCACATAGAAAAACATTTAAAAAAAATATTTATTTTGAAATGTATACTAAAATGCATGTGGGACAATAGCGAGCAATGGGGAGACATAATCAAAAAGGTGGGGTATTGTATCACCTTAAAGTGTTACTAAACCCAGGACCCTGCATTCACTAAATCTGCTCTCCCACAGTATACAGAACATGGAATTGCAATTATTTTAGTAAATATAAACTGCTAAATACCTTCTCTCATCAGCAGTATATAGCAGCCTTGTGACTTCTATCAGTGTCCGGACAAGCACTGGTTAAAGCTTGTAGGAGGAGTTTTTATTCTACTCTGACTGTCCTATGAGGCTGCAGGACCCCTGACCCTCTGTCTGGACAGTGCTGATTGGCCCTGTGCTGATCACATGCACCCTCCCAAGAGAAAAAGAAAACTCTCTAGCAATACACACCAAACTGAGCATGTGCAGCGTGACTAGAAAGGCACTGTCTTATGAGGAGATAATTGGGGACAGTGGAAGAAGGGGAAGATTAGAGACAACGGGATCAAATATCCTTTTTTACACAAAGCTGTTCTTCAGCCTTTTTGATAAAAAATGTAAAGTTAGCAACTACAAATACTGTAGACTTTTATTTAAAGGACATTCACCTGTCCAGGGGTCCAGCGCTGTGCTTATCCAAACCACTTCTTCACCAGTCTTAAGGTCCCCGGCGCCAGTATGTTTACTATGGGCAGCCGGCTGTGATTCCTTGCGGCTTCTTAGCCGGCTGCCCACTGGGTATGTGGGAGCTGTGCTGCGCTTTGTGAATGGTCCCGCAGCTTTCTGGGGACCTGTTGGGGGCGGGGAAGAACTTCCGGTTGATTGCCCCCAGGGAGTGGGAGGTGGTACCTGCCCCCCCAAAACAAGTGTCAAAAATAGAAGGGAAGTAAGGAGGCCTAAAGTCGACCTTCCCCTTTAGGGTGAAGTTCCGTTTTAACTGTGAATTGTATTCAAATTAATAATAAGGATTTCTAGTAGTGTTTAACATTTCCTAAACATGAACATATTGGGGGGGGGGGGTAACAAAGCATGATACAAGCACAGTGCTTGCACCACTCTTCTAAACATAAAAAATGGAGCAGATAACAATTATCTGTTCTTGGGCTGTGACAGATAGAGCACACAGCACTGAGGATGGAAAGCTGGAGCTGCATGCTCCAATCTCTCTGTCCTTGTCTGAGTTCCGCTCAACTCAGAGTGGAGGGCGGAGGAGCATATTAAAGCAGTAGTAAACTCTGTAAAAAAATAAATAAATAATTTAAAAAAAGGTTCCGCCTGCAAGGCAATATTATAATGTGCTAGTATGCACAGCATTTAAACAGACCTTTAAACAAAGCCCTCCAGTGGCGCGCTGTCACCACTGCAGAGGCTTCCATCTTCACCTGGTCTTCCATTCGGGTTCAGTCACTCCGGGCGTCTGACTGGCCGAGCCGCGATGACGTCACTCCCGGGCATGCACAGGGGAGTCTCGGCCACGGCACACAGAAATGGCATGGGTATGCCGCTCCTTCAGAGCACATGCGCCGGTGATGTCACTGGCTGCTGCTCGCAATAATATCTCCTAAACGGTGCATGTTTAGGAGATATTCATTATACCTACAGGTAAGCTTTATTATAAGCTTACCTGTAGGTAAAAATAAAATTCCAGGGGTTACTACCACTTTAACCCGGCAAGCTCTGCTTGTGTAGTGTGATGAGTGCACGGGCAGAGAGGGATGTGACCTGCCTGCTGACATCCCACATCCTGTACGACAAGGTCGGAATCTGCAGCAGTTTTATAGATGGGAAAACTGCTGCATTCCCTATGTGAATTAGGTGCACTCTGAAATAGAAACTGGTGCAGATGGTGCAGATAGACCTTTTTCAGGACTGTCTGCTCCACCTGTGTCAGTTTCTATTCCAGTTTTTTATTTTCATTTTCTATTTTCACTTAGTTTGGGTGGATGTAAACCCGAATTTTTTTTTTTTATGTCATAATGTAGAGTATAAGATTTCCTATCATTTGAGCCCAGTCTTGCCACACAGAGTTAATCCAGCTCTGAGCAATCCCCTTTTATTGTTCAGTGAGATAAATCTTGACAAACAGAGAAAAACTTTGTCAAATCTTCCCCCTTGCTGTGAGTGACAGGTGAGTTACATATCTCGTGCACTAGGCTAAGACAGGCATTACTTTTTTATTCCCTCCCCCACTCCTTTCTTCAGCAGCTCTGCAAGGATTGGATGTTCCACACCTCACCATGATTTGGCATGCTGAAGTCATGTGGTTACTTTCCTGTCTTTTCACTGGATGTTACAGATTATAGCAGAAGTTCAGTGTAAGAAATACACAGGAGAAAATGCATATTGACAAGGGGAGTGTAGAGGTGGGCGGGGAGTCTACTGACATCACGACTCCACCCACCGAGCTCCAGACAACAGACCCACCCACAGAATATGCAGTTTTTGGGTTCTCATAACAGACAGAGGGGAGACATTTGACAGGTAAAGATACATGCAGGAGGCATGTATATCCTTATAGATAACCCCTATGGCAGTAGTTTAGAAAGGATGACATTGGGTTTACATCCACTTTAATGTGGCGCATCCCACTTCTGACAGTATCCTGCATGCCTTTATAATGGCGCATAGAATTTAGTTAATTCCCTGGATTGTGTTTAATAAATGTATATTGTTTAAATAAATGTACTTAGCTCAAGTTAGTCATGTGTCTAATGTAGCATTGCTTTTTTAAGAACATTGTTTAGTTACTGATTTCCTTCCTTCTAGATAGAATGGTTGATTATGTAGTATCTGTTTTTTTTTTTATTATTATTATTATTTTATTTAGCTTTTAGTTATTTCATTTTTTTTTTAATATTATATTGCTTGCTCTGAGTGATGTACGTTGCTTTTATTTGACTGTTAGGGCAAGTCGGGTATTGTTAATCTCTTGCCAACTGTCAGTTGTCACATTGCTGTGGTAACCGTGAACCGTGGGGCTTTCATAATCTTTCCAGAGCTTTGAATTCCCTTCGGAAAAACTCCCTATGTAACTGAAAGCATGAATGTAAAGATTCTGCAAACAAAATAGGACACAGTTAAAGTGGAGCAATGGCCAAATTAAAAAGAAAGACATATATTATGTGCCCCATGACTAGCAATAACAAAGCAATTTTTTTTTTTACGCAATTTCACTGAAGAACAAACAGCGTTGTCACCCTATTAGAGGAAGCGAAAAAATACCAGATCTAGGGAAAGCTATAAAAGGTAATAAAATTGTGCACATATGGCCCACAATTATCACATGGATGTGCAGATATCAGCGTACAGCTGCTGCACATTTCAACCTGTCATTGCCTTCGACAGGCTGCTGGCAGCGGGCTGTGCGCTGCAACTATGACTCCCACTTTACGCTGTGCCACACATTTGGGACCACATGGATGTCCCCAGTAACTGTAGCTTTTAATAATACCCAATGATCCTGTTATGAAGGGTCTTGTTCATTAGTTTCCTCTAATAGGCTGATCATACTATTCCTGTCTCCCACTTGTGCTGCTGTGTTGTCACCCTGTCACATGAGCGGGCTACTGCTGGAGATGACAAGTGACTTTCACTACCTATTATGCAGGCATTCTGTAGTCGCCGAAAACCAACCTGAGAAATCCCAAAGAGCCATCACTGGAGCAAATACATATAAGAAAGAAGTGGCTTCATACAGGATGCAGGAGATCAGCAAGGATGAAAAAAAAGAGAAAAACAAGTATTTTATTAAAAAACCAAACCAAAAGGCCACCTTTAGTTTCATAATACCCATAACATTACCTCTCCCTTGTGTAAGCTTAAAGCGGGTATCAACCTAAACCGCCAAAAAAAAAAAATATTAAAAGCCAGCAGCTACAAATACTGCAGCTGCTGACTTTTAATAAATGGCCACTTACCTGTCCCAGGGTCCAGCGATGTCGGCAGGCGACGCCGAGAACCCGCTCGGTTCTCGGCAGCTGCTGCCGCCGTCCTAGGTGAGGGAATCAGGAGACAGCGCGGAGGGACAGGAAGAGGCATAGACTCCCATGGGAGTCTATGCCGGAAGTGGGTGCAAATACCTGTCTTAGACAGGTATCTGCACCCCCCTACCCCCTGAAAGGTGCCAAATGTGACAACGGAGGGGGGGCGGATTCCGAAAAGTGGAAGTTCCATTTTTGTGTGGAACTCCGCTTTAACCTCGTGTATGCATAATCATCTTTCCTGTGATGGGATTCACCAAGCTGAAGACTGACCTTTCCTGCACCAAATGATCGTAGTCCCTGAAAATCTCCTGCAGTTTCCAACGCATGTAAACTAGAGGTCGACCGATATATCGGCCGGCCGATATATCGGCCGATATTTGGCTCTTTTTACTTAATCGGCATCGGCCAATTGTGCTGATAAAAAAAGCCGATTATACTGCGGGACTTGCAAATGACTTCTGTATTAGTCAATGCAAGTTGTCTGAAGTTATCTTCTCTCCTCCTCTGGGCAGCCTGCCAAGTCTGATAAGAAGATACATTTGTATCTTTCAGGTTCTTTTTATCAATAGACTGAACTCCGTGGAGAAGTTCTCAGTTTAACCATTTAAAGACTAAATCTTTTCTGACACTTGTTGCTTACAAGTAAAAATCCTGTATTTTCTGCTATAAAATCACTTAGAACCCCCAAACATTATATATATTTTTTCTAGCAGAGACCCTAGGGAATAAAATAGCGGTTGTTGCAATATTTTATGTCACATGGTATTTGCGCAGCGGTCTTTCAAACGCAATTTAAAAAAAAAAAAAATACACTAATGAAATAAAAAAAAAAAGCAGTAAAGTTAGCCCATTTTTTTTCGTCCAAAAGTTTTGATTACCTGTTTTTGTGTATTAAATAATTAAGATATAGTTATTTTTTTTAATCTAAATTCTACATACAAGTGAACTGATTGGAGGTTTGCTTTGTTTAATAAATGTTTAAATATAAAAAAATTTCTGTATCACTTATTACTTAAGGCTGCTTTCACACTGGAGCGGGCAGGCGTTGACGGTAAAACGCTGTTAGTTTTAGCGGCGCTTTACCGTCATTTTAGCGGCGCTATTCGGCTGCTAGCGGGGCACTTATAACCCAGCTAGCGGCCGAAGAAGGGATTAAATGCGCCCCTTAATCGCTGCCGAAACGCTTTGCAGGCGCTTCGGCAGCGGTGCGCATTCATTTCAATGAGAAGGAGTGGTGAAGCAGCGGTATACACCGCTCCAAAGATGCTGCTTGCAGGACTTTTTTTTTAACATCCTGCCAGCGCATCGCCCCAGCGTAAAAGGGGTCTAACTGTTAGATTTTATGAGATGAAGGAAAACAAAAAAAGAAATCGGCCTAATATATCGGCCCAAAAAAATCGGCATCATATATCGGCCATCGGCCACCGTGATTTCTAAATATCGGCTTTGGCATCGGCCAGAGAAAAACCCATATCGGTCGACCTCTAATGTAAACGCGGTAAAACGGACGTTTTAAACGTGGGTTACTATCTGTCAAGTTAAATCGTTCAGGAGAGGTTGTAAAAACGTCCCGTGTACATAAGCCTAAGGCCCAGCATACCAAAAAAGTGGACTGCCACTGGCCTACAGCAAACAGCCAATAAGATTCCAGCTGCAGTTTTCTAATAGTAAGATGTGAAACATCTTGTAGTTGAATATATGAAATATATGAATCCTGAATTGCTCCTGTATCAGCTTAACTGAACTACAATGAATGTTGAGATTTGGAGTAATGTATCCCGGACTCTGGGGAACCCTCGCTTGCTGTTTTCCGCTGCTGGTTAGAAAATGACATCTGGGTAAAATGACCCAAGTTCAGAATTTTTTCCTAATTTTATATAGCATTCATCTTGGGGGCTGGTCCCATCTGTACACTCTTTCATTAAAGTGAGCGTGTGAATAGAGTAAAATGACTCTAAAAATTTAGCAATAGGAAAGTGACAGCCTAGGTTTTCATCATATACTTCTCACAATCGAATAACTCACTCCAACATTACCTGAAACTCTCTGAAAGCCCGCTCAAACTCCTTATATAAGCATAGATGTGTTCTAACTCCTATACTCCTATGTGGAACCATGCATTACTGTAGGTTGCTCGGGCACTGGGCTTCATAGTAAGGGATGGCGGCGTGACATTCTTAGACTCCATTGTTAGGAAATAGTCATACTTGATGTAAGCCTAGGAGGCACTGGAGTGAGACATTCTGCAATGTGATATGTTTGCCAGCACACCTTCCTCTTTGAAAGGATTGTTTATTGTACCATGGAGAAATCACAAACACTGCAGTATGACGTTTGGGAACTAAGCGGGGTTCCTTGATCAAGACATATGTGACTTTTGCCTTGATAAAGAAATCATTGCACTACACTGTTTGCTAATAAATGTATGTAAACTGCAAATGTATTAATTTTTTTATTATGTTTTGCATAATGCCTCACTGTATACAGATTTATTTTCAAGTAGGACTGTGGCTTCCCAATATGTGCTGCAGCAATTAATTATCAGTGCATCTGCACTTATTTTTTATTCTTCGTCTCCCTGCACAAATACTTGTTGATCTTGCCAGTGAAGCCCACCTCTTGTGATGTGGCAACAATGCTGCATTGCTCCTGAATTCAGAGTAGAGTTGCCACTCTGGTAAAGGGTGTGCCTGCTTGCACTACAAAGGGAGGCGAAGATATTGCAGGGCTTGTGGCTATTAGGATTGTCACTGCTCATTCACAAGCCTGTAGCTTTTCATTGTCAGCACCAGAGCTGCTGATAGAAATCACTGGGCTCCCTACAGCCTACCTGACAGGGCCCCTCTCCTCTGAAAATATAAAATGACATTTTCGCTAAAATGCAATGGTTGTGATGCTATGAATTGCAGCCATGGAAGAAATTATACCCCGAACAAGTCGAACAAGACCATTCAAGTGACTAGTGGCACAGAGGCAATATCTGATCGGTAATAATCGCTCCCTGTGTTCATTGAGGATGGTGTGTTTGATCAGGATGTCGAGCCCCCCCCCGCTCACCATCCTGAAATGACCTCCCTGTGTGAAACTGGCAGCACTGTGAGGAAAGAGGCACCCAGGGGTCACAGACAGCTGGGAGCGCAGATACTAGATATCCCTGCAGTGCAGCTGGAGGGAGAAAAAAAATGTAGAAGCCGGCAGCACTGCACAAGACTCACAAATGTCAGCATTAAGGCAGTACTGCCGGTGTTCTGCCGAGAAAGTTCCCCTTGGTGCATAATGACCCCCCTGTACTGCGCAGGCGTATCGTTTGCGCATTACGAACAACAAGGGAGCCGCCGAAAATATCCGAAGCTGAACAGCTGTGAGTGAGCTGTACACCGCGCCTGCACAATGAGCAGAACATTGTGGACGACGCTGCCGCGCGCTCCCGATGCTCGTGCTACTCTGCAAGGGGCGGGTGTATTACTGTGATAATGTGTTTATTATCCGCCCCTTGCAGAGTAGCGGGAGCATCTGGAGCGTGCGGAATTGTCTGGTAGCATCGGGAGCGTGTGGTAGAATGTGGTCTTAAATGTGCGCAGGCACGGTATACAGCTGACGCTCAGCTGTGTATGTTCGGCTATTTTCGGCTCGGTAGTGCTTCGTACTGTGCAAGCGCTGCGCCTGCGCAGTACATGGGGATCATTATCCGCCGGGGAACTTTTTCGGCAAGACACCGTACTGCGCAAGCGCTGTACAGACGATCTGTTTCTTCTCCCCTCAGAGAACTGGGATCTGCGTGTTTACATACGCAGATCCCGGTTCTCGCTGTGTCACGAGCGATCGCTCCACCCGGTCATTGCTCCACCCGGGCACTCGCATCGGCTCCGGGGGCAAGAAGCCGTGCCATTCTGCCGCAGGAAAACTGCGGCAGCTGGTCGGCAAGTGATTAAAGGAGTTGTAAAGGCAGAAGGTTTTTTATCTTAATGTATTCTATGCATTAAGATAAAAAAAGCAGCCCTCCCAGCACCCCCCAATTACCTACCTGAACTCCTTCTCTCTCCAGCGATGTACATAATCCCCTCAGCCATCCAGTACACACCTCCTGATTGGCTGAGACAGATCAACAGTGCCATTGGCTCCCGCGGCTCTTAATCAAAGTCAGTCAGTCAATCAGGGGAGAGAGGGGGCGGGGCCAGGTAGAGACTCCGTGTCTGATTAGATACACAGAGCTCTGACTCAGCTTGGGTGCCCTCTGTAGCAAGCTGCTGGCTGAAGGACACCACTCAAAGGAGGGAGGGGCTAGGAGGAGCAAAGAGGGACCCTAGAAGAGGAGGTAAGTATAACATGTTTGTTATTTTTTTTCTTAAACAAGCTTTTACAATTGCTTTAAGTCTAGGGTCTTCGAAGAAAGGAAGGAGAGCACCAGAGCCAGCTGGAGCAGGGGTAAGGTCAGTAATACATCCGCTGTCACCCTCCTCCCTGGGCAGATTGATAGCAGTGGGAGCCATTGGCTCCTGCCGCTGTCAATCAAATGCTGGGCCGAGCGATGGGGGAGTGGGGTCGAGCTACCCACTCTGTGTCAATAGGCACAGACAGGGCGGTTCGGGAGTGAGCAAGCACGGTTATCCCCATGGAAAGCGACTTTCCATGGGGGAACTTGCCGAAGAGGAGGAGCTAGGAGCTCCAGCGTGGGACCCCAGAAGAAGAGATTCGGGGCTGCTCTGTACAAAACCATTGCACAGAGCAGGTAAGTATAACATGTTTTTTTTTTAATAGAAAATAAAATGGAAAAAAAAATTAAGCATGAGTTTTACTTTAACAAACATTTATCCATTGCAGTGCAAGGGGGGTCACCAGAAGGATACATTTCACTAATTCCCAGGGATCAGCTTTAAACACATTTTTTTCTGAAACGTTGAGGCTGGTAGTGTTTATCTCCTTCTGGAAATCCTAGTTGCCTGGCTATTTTGCCAAACTTTAAGCTTCCATACTTTCTGAGTTGACCTGGAACAAGTATCCAAATTAGGAAGTAAAGTCATGCCGCGTACACACGAGCGGACTTTTAGACCGGACTGGTCCGACGGACCGAATCCGGCGGACAATCCGACCGTGTGTGGGCTCCATCGGACCTGCAGCGGACTTTTTCGGTCAAAAATCTGACGGACTTTTGATTTGGAACATGTCTCAAATTTGTCCGACGGACTCGAGTCCGGTCAAAAAATCCACTCGTCTGTATGCTAGTCCGATGGACGAAAACCGATGCTAGGGCAGCTATTGGCTACTGCCTATCAACTTCCTTATTTTAGTCCGGTCATACGTCATCATGTACGAATCCGTCGGACTTTGGTGTGATCGTGTGTAGGCAAGTACGTTCATTAGAAAGTCCATCGGAAGTCCGTCAAAAGTCCGTTGAAAGTCCGTTAGAAAGACTGTCAGACCTTTGTTGTCGAAAAGTCCTCCCGTGTGTACAGGGCATTAGAAGTTCATATCTGAATACTTGTTATCGAATATTGTTTCTCTAAGAAGAGGTTGCCGTCCTTCATAGTGGTTTGTCAAATGACATTTGGTCCACCATACCATAACCTGACTGGTAATACTTCTCTCTACCTTTATTATAAATAAGTAAAACGCACGCACCCTTCCTAAATTGTAGCTGAAATGAGTTCTAGAGGCAAAACGGTTCCAATAAAGAATAAAGACCAGGATATAAATATTTGATTGTGTTTCTCTACAGCTAGGAGGTATGCGGGTTGTTTTATTGTCCAGATGTTACAATAACATTCCTCACCGTTATCAGGCTGTGAACAAGTTGAGCGGCCCATAAACACTACTTAGTGAGTCATTTGTTTATTTACTGAAGGGATATCTTCTGCAGTTGCTTGTAACTACTCACTAATGATTGGAAAGGGGCATCGGTGCACCAGTGATTGATGGACTGCTGAGCCCACATCCAATAGGAGAGCAGCGCGTGAAATAAAACACCTGCGTCCAGCGGTACCCAGACAGTGGGAAGTGGGAAGAATAAACACCGCTAGATTCTTTTTATCACAGTCATTAGCGTGCTCTGTAACATGGACAGAGGACCACCATGGTTGCTGATGACATTGTTTGGGGATTCCCATGATGGGAAGAACATACTGGTATATCATATTATCCAGGAGAACAGATGCTGAATGAGTTTTGCAACAGGCAGGAAAAAAAAAAAAGACTGCTTATAAACAAATGTATTTGTCCTTGGGAGGAAAATAGAACAGGCAGTGAACATCTTCGAAAATGGGCCAAAAATTATACGGAAGGGTCGGCTTTTTAATTGGATGATCTATGAAATTCAGCGTTTTTGCCGATGGTCACAATGCCGTTTTAATCTTAAGCTCAAAGGGTGGCCCATATACTGAAGATCTTGGTATCAATAATGTAGAACGTACTGAACAATTTTATTATTTTAATAATGTATAAGCCAAGAGACGGTTTATTACTTATATTTACGTATAATAGCATATTGTTATATTCGTTTGTCTCTTTCATTTATTCTCTCTCTCTCCCCTTTTCTTGTTCTTACCTTCCTATCTCTTTCTCTTCTTCCCTTTCACCTTCAACTGCAGTATGTTGGTCCAGTGTGTTTTGAAATATTGTATAGGATAGTCACAGAGCACCTACAACAGGTTTTCTCAACCTTCTTACCCAGGAGGAACCCCTAAAATTATGTCGCGCCACATACCGCTCACTTTCATTCACCCTAAAGCCTGGTAGACACTACTACCTTTTTTTTTTTTTTGAACGAAAAAAAACTGACAGCTCGGGAGGAGCCTCTGTACTAACTATGCAATGCTAGTACAGTGATCTCTACAGCTATTGTGTAGAGCCCCTCCACCAGAATGCATCGGTCAGTTCTGAGAGTGCTGATTGGATGCTGATCGGCAGACCATCTTTGGTCATGCTTCGTCTGTCGGACCGACTCCCATACCCACAGGCCGAATGTCGGCCGGTTTCTATTGAACTGGCCGATGCCTCCCGACATTCGGCCCACGTGTACTAAGCTTAAGACTAAAGCTGGCCTTACACGTGTAGGATTTTGCTCAAAAGATATCCCTTTTCGAATGTTCATTTGATCATCTAACAGTTAAAGTATTACTAAACCCACAGCAGTAAAATCAGTCTGTATATGCAGTAAAGCATGCTTGTTATGCTCGCTGTGGAACCTAAGGGGTTCATCCTGCGCATTGTGCAAAAAGGCAGTTCGATCCTGCCTTCTCTGATCCTCCCCTTCTTCCACAGTCCCCAATCCATCTGTCTTGGGGGCACTCTGCACATGCTCAGTTTGGTGTGTATTGCTAGAGAGTTTTTTTTTTTTGGGAGGGTGCATGTGATCAGCACAGGGCCGATCAATGCTGTCCAGACAGAGGGTCAGGAGTCATGAAGTCTCATAGAACAGTAAGAGGAGAATGAAAACTCCTCCTATGAGCTTTAACCAGTGCTCAGCCGGACACTGATAGAAGTCACAAGACTGCTATATACTGCTGATGAGAAAAGGTATTTAGCAGTTTATATTTACTAAAATAATTGCACTTCCATGTTCTATGTACTGACCAGATATAGTGAATGCAGGGTCGTGGGTTTAGTAGCACTTTAAGTTTCAACCAGAGTAAAAAAAAAATTGAGAACAAGGATGGAAAATTTTTGTTGAATCTAATAGGAATGAACAAATTTCGAATTCGCTAAATGTATTCCCGGCTAAGAAAGATCGTAACAAGTCTTATGTGCATGCACTTGAGGAAGTTAACCCAAAAGTAGACTGTTGGTTCTTCAAAAATTGAGACATTGATATAAAATGAGTTGAGTCTATGAAGGCACCATACAACGGTCAGTCGAGTGATTTTTATACTTTCATGTCTGTACAATTGAACATAATTGTACAGGTGTAAGACCAGTTTAAGCTCCAGCAGAGGGATGAAACGTGAGAGGGGAAGAGCGGGAAGGAGTATCTCTGCCACATATCTCAATAAAGCTGTGAGACTGAAGAAGGTGAGTGGCGTGTGATCTGAGATCATTGTATTGGCTGTCATTGGGAGGTGATGTGGCCCCAAGCAGGATCAGGGGGCTGTGAGAGAACAGGAAAGCTGAAGATTTTGGAGCTCTCATAGGGGACCACTGCTAAATATGATTATAACTACTTGTAAGCATGTTTCCTACAGGTTTTTTAGATAGTTAGTGGCTGGCCCAAGTTGGGAGGAAGAGTTAAACGTGTGTGCTTCAGTTCCCGGGTTTTTTGGATCCAGGCTACTCACCAGTGATATAAGTGTGGGAGAAGGCCGGGTTCAGATGGGCCATATCAGAAGGGACATGCTGTAAGGAGTGCTATGCCTTGCTGTCCGTCGGAGGCACCAGGGTTCCATAGAACAACCAAGACATGGAGAATGCCAAGATGGACTACTACCTTTTAAAGGTACGTCTGGGCAGCCAGTTAGAGTTAGTTATGGACACTATGGTATTACTGTTCATGTTGGACTGTACTAGGAAGCTCTTCAGTAAAGTTGCTGTTCTGAGCCTGATCTGAGGTTATTTAAAGGGGTGCATGGTGTTTTTGTCATATCAAAAGAACCAGGGTCTGTAAGGCACATGTGAGGTATGAAGCTCAGAAGGTCTACTCGGCAAGTCAGGCAAGGGAAGCAGTGTAGTTGCTATTAGTAGCCAAGCACTAGGTCAAGGCACAAAGCAATTAGTCGTTAGGCGTGGTACCTGGTAAAGGTGACAGATCGTCTGATAGAGAGGGGGTCAATGTTCTGGCTTCCTCCCTAGTGGTTGTTTCCAGTAACAACTGGAACCAAACCCACATTATAGCAATCCATGACCTGGTCACATGGGTATGAGAGTGAAGGAATTAGCAAGTACACACATGAGGTCCACACTAGGTGCACGGCTGGACTCCATTCTGTTACTGGGAGTGAAGTAACGCTGGACTGGGGGGGTGGGCACAGGCTTAGCAGCGTTCCTCCTAAGGCAACATACATTAGGTTACTGTGTGTAGTGACATGGGACAGCACTTACAAGGGAAGTCTGTTTTTTTTACTGTACACAGTGTTATGGCTCATCTCTAAGTGCCTTAATGTTAGATTTTCACATGACTGTGGTTTCCGCCAAGTCCCAGACATTGGTGAGCATGTTCTTGGCAAAAGGTACCGCCATGCGCGGGGCTAAGGGGCCCCGCCCACATGCAGCTCACAGTACGTTACCAAGATCAAAAAGTTATTAGATAAAGTTTTAAAGAAGAATTCCAGGTATGGCATTTTTTGAAGCTTGGACCAATGTAACTATGTATATACCATACCTGTGGGATTATACCTGTTATATCTGTTTAATAAGTGTAAGAAAATACCTTTTGGTTCTCACAGAAATCCAATTAACTTGTAAGTTCCCGTGCCTTCTACCACTGCTCCTCCTGTATTATAGAGACGAGGGTAGGAGGTGTTTTGTAGTCAGAGCAATAGAGCGGCCTAGGGTGATAATGCTTGCTTCTCCATAGTTACATTATAGTAAGTGAGCATTGTCATAAAAGCAAAAAAAGGTCTGAAAAAAAAACTAGCGCAGCCACCACATCTAAGGACTGGTAAACTGCAATATATTGAAGTTTTGTTTGTAGGTTCAGATACACGTTAGTTAATCTAAAATCAGTTATTTAATTATTAGTTCCTATGTGTTATTGCAGTTTAACCACTTGCTGACCGCCGCTGTACATATACGTCGACACAATGGCACAGGCAAATGGGCGTACAGGTAAGTCCTATGAAATTTGCCGCCATGCGGTTGCATGCACACCGCCGGGGGCGAACGCGCGACCCTGCCAGGGGCTCCGTGAGTGTGATCGCGGGTCCCACGGTCTCGATGTCCGCGGGGATACCCGCGATCGTCTCACAGGGAGGAAGAACGGGGAAATGCTGATGTAAACAAGCATTTCCCCTTTCTGCCTAGTGACACTGATCACCGCTCCCTGAAATCGGGAGCGGTGATCAGTGTCGTGTCACATATAGCCCATCCCCCCCACAGTTAGAACACATCCCTGGGACACACTTAACCCCTGCAGCGCCCCCTCCTGGTTAACCTCTTCACTGCCAGTCACATTTACACAGTAATCAATGTATTTTTAATCGCACTGATCGCTATATAAAAGTGAATGGTCCCAAAATAGCGCCAAAAGTGAAGTGTCCGATCTGTCCGCTATAATGTCGCAGTCATGATAAAAATCGCTGATCGCCGTCATTACTAGTAAAAAAAAAATTATTTATAGAAATGCTATAAAACTATCCCCTATTTTGTAGACGCTATAACTTTTGCGCAAACCAATCAATACACGCTTATTGCGATTTTTTTTTTTTACCAAAAATATGTAGAAGAATACGTATTGGCCTAAACTGAGGAAAAAACATTTTTTTATATATTTTTTGGGGATATTATAGAAAAAAGTAAAAAATATTGCTTTCTTTTCAAAATTGTCGCTCTTTTTTTGTTTATAGCGCAAAAATTAAAAACCTCAGGAGGTGATCAAATACCACCAAAAGAAAGCTCTATTTGTGGGGAAAAAAAGGACCTCAATTTTGTTTGGGATCCACGTCGCACGTGCAATTGTCAGTTAAAGCGACACAATGCCGTATCGCAAAAAAGTGCTATGGTCTTTGGCCAGCAAAATGGTTCAGGGCTTGAGTGGTTAAACATTATTATTATTATTATTATTATTATTATTATTATTATTAAACATTGTATTATTTCTTTGCACTGCCTCATTGAGTAAGCCATCACATATATCCTGAATCATGTTAGTTTACTGCTAGCTGACATGTACAAACTGTTTTTTATATTTTTACCTCTAACAGAAAGTAGTGTCCTATTCTACATATAAAATACATCTTTCCACTTTCACATCACTTTCACTAAAACTAACGTATTTTGTAGTGCTGGTTGGTCTGCTAATATCAGCATCTTAGTTAAGTGCTCAGTCTCTCATGCATGCTATCCAGAAGAAGAAAGCTATTCACCTGCCCCACTGCTCCCTTACCTCAACTATGAAAGATTTGCTACAATCTATAATCACTGAAATGATGTGATTATAAACTGATCTTCTAGCACAGCCTTTCTCAACCTTTTTTAACACAGTGGAATGCTTGAAAGACCTTTCCGGTCTCAGGGAACCCCTACTAATAATTACTATATTTACAACTCATGATACATTAGTGTGATGGTCAGTGGGAAGAATTTCTCCTTACAGGTAGCTAAAAAGATCAATTGTGTCAGCGATAACTTATCTGAAAGGCAGGAATAATTGGTCATTTCTCAAGGAACCCCTAGCAACCTCTGGAGGAACCCTGGTTGAGAATCCATGTTCTAGCAGATTCCTTCATGTACCAGTAATTCAGAGCGTTCCTCCACAAACTAATAATCTAGACCAGGGGTCTGCAAACTTTCTAAACAGTTTATTGTCCTTCAGACTTTGGGGGGGCCGGACTGTGGCCAGCGGGAGTGTAAATTATTCCTGGCATCTGTGAGAGTAAACATCACTGCCTTTGGTATTAGGGAGAAAAATAGTGCCTCATCATTGGAATCATTGGGAGGAATAGTGCCCCATCGCTGGTATCATTGGGAGGAATAGTTCCCCTATTGTTGGTGTCAGTGGGAGAAATTGTGCCCCATTGTTGCTGTCAGTTGGCAGAATAGTGTCTTGTATCAGTGGGAGGAATAGTGAGTGATCCAAGGCCTGGATAAAGGCAAGCAAAGGGCCTCAGTTTAAATATCACCGATCTAGAGCAGGGATCTTCAAACTACGACCCTCCAGCTGTTGCGGAACTACAGCGGAACTACAAGTCCCATGAGGCATTGCAAAACTCTGACATTCACAGACATGACTAGGCATGATGGGAATTGTAGTTCCTGAACAACTAGAGGGCTGTAGTTTGGGGACCCCTGATTTAGAGCCTCAGTGTGCCTCCACAAACAGATGTCAGTGGTTGCCCCAAAGCACAAATATTTGTCCTGCAGAGGCATGATGCATATATAAAGAACACTGTATACCTTCTTTATGAATTCCATAGATTATTTTGAGCCAAAAGGTACCTTTCTTTCGACTTGCATAAAAGCTGCTGCTCCCAAAAGAACCTATGGGACCTAAAGCTTGGCAAAGGTTACACCATGTCTGGCTTCCAGGAACATGGTTAATGTTTCATTATATTAAAGCGTGCTTTTTCAAACTTTTTACCCCAGAGGAACTTTGAAATAATCTTTAGGTCTCGTGGAACCCCTACTAATAATTTAGTCCATCAGGTGGCATTGGCAAAATTAATCTTACTTTGGTGGTTAATGGGAAGTATAGGAATTCACAGCTCAAGGAACCCTGGCAATGGCAACCTCTGGAGGAACCTTAGGGTCCTACGGAATTCTGATTGAGAAATAGTTTATTACAGTATGGATAGAGACAGACAATCCTGGTCTGGTAGATTTCCAGTGTGATAGGAGGATCAGCAAAATACAGCAATTGTGCAGAATTACTAATTAGGAAGCAGAGCCTGGATGCCCCTGTCTGAGTGAGAAGAGACTTTTCTTATATGGGAGCAGAGACTTTGCCCCCATTTTAGTGAGCAGAGACTTTTCTTTGTTCCAAACCTATGTTATTTTAAAGTATTGTTGGAGCATTGACCTTTCAACCATCTGCTACTAATTAAAGGAAAAACGGGCAAAGTAACACACTGTCACTTATGAGACCTTATAGATGGTCTGTGACATTTGGCTACTGCAATATATTAGAACCAGCTAAACACCAGGGATCAAACATTAACGTGCATAAATGAATTCCAGCTGGTTTCAGGTTCTTGGATAAGACCTTTATCTTTCTAATGGACAATGTAACTGTAAAATTAATTAAAATAAGAAAATAATTAAAATAAGAAAAGAAAATAAGCAAAATAAGAAAAGTATTATTTCAAAATATAAAAGCAGTATCATATGCTAAAAAAATTTAGCTGGTTTTATTCAAAAGTAGTGAATGTATGTTTCCATTTCAACGGACACTACATCATTCATCTCTTTCGAGCAGGGATTTAAACCCGCCATTATTAGGTGACAATGATTCATTTAAATGCACAGCCTCTTACTCCGCATTCATTATAACATACTCTCAAGCTGCCACATGCCCTCGGCTGGTGAAACCCACAGGCAGATTACTAGACCAAAATAGTGCCCGAATAATGAGCGGAGGCTCAAATGCTGGCGACAAAGAAGTACAAATAAGCCAATTAGTTTACATCGTACAGCTTTGCACGTACAGCTTCTAGGAAAACACATGGTACATTTATTGTCACTTAAATTTGTACAGAAATAGAGAGCTACTTATTGGCTTATACCTTAATTTTTTAACCTTATCAGAAAGATAAACACGTGTGTGTGTGTGTATATATGTGTGTATGTATATATATATATATATATATATATATATATATATATATATGTATGTGTATATATATATATATATGTGTATATATATATATATATATATATATATATATATATATATATATATATATATATATATATATATATATATACACAGCAGGTAAAGTAAGTATTGAACACGTCACCATTTTTCTAGGTAAATATATTTCTAAAGGTGCTTTTGACATGAAATGTTCACCACATGTCGGTAACAACCCATGCAATCCATACATACAAAGAAACCAAAACAAATAAGTTCAGAAATTAAGTTATGTGTAATAAAAGGGAAGGGGAAAAAGTAATGAACATGCTAACTGTAATTTATTTAACCAGATGCCGACCTCCCCACGTACATTTACTGCAGCAGGGTGACCGCTCTGGGCAGAATCACGTACCTGTGCGTGATTCTGCAGTTTCCCAGGTCTGGGGCACGCACGGGTCATGCCGATCGTTCGGGAGACAGGCAGAACGGCGATCTGCCTATGTAAACAAGGCAGATTGCCTTTCTGTGACAAGGGAAGGCTGTGATCCTGTGTTTCTGCTGAGCAGGAACACGGATCTCTGCCTTCTCACAGTACAAGCACCTCCCTCACAGTTAGCAAGCACTCCCTAGGAACACATTTAATCCTTTCATCGCCCCTTCCCTGCCAGTGTCATTAGTGCAGTGGCAGTGCATATTTTTTTAGCACTGATCACTGTATTAGTGTCATTGGTCCCTAAAAAGTGTCAGTTAGGTGTCTGATTGGTCCGCCGCATAAGTAGCTGATTGCCACCATTACTAGTAAATAAATAAATAAAAATTCCAAAAATATATCCCATAGTTTGTAGACGCTATAACTTTTGTGCAAAACAATCAATATATCCTTGTTGGGATTTTTTTTACAAAAATATGTAGCAGAATACATATTGGCCTAAATTGATGAAGAATGATGAAGAATAGATTTTTAAAAAAAATTTAATTGGGCATGTTTTACAGCAGATAGTAAAAAAGATATATTTTTTCTTTTTTTAAATTGTTAGTCTTTTTTTGTTTATAGCGCAAAAAAGAAATACCGCACAGGTGATCAAATAACCACAAAAATAAAGCTCTATTTGTGGGAAAAAAAAGGACATACATTTTATTTGGGTACAGCGTCACATGACCGTGCAATTGTCAGTTAAAGTAATACAGTGTCATATCGCAAAAATGGCCTGGTCATGAAGAGGGGTAAACCTTCCAGAGCTGAAGTGGTTAATACTTCATACAAAATCCTTTGTTGGTAATGATAGCTTCAAGACACCTCCTGTATGGAGAGACTAGTCGCATGCATTGCTCAGGTGTGATTTTGGCCCATTCTTCCACACAGTCTTCAAATCTTGAAGGTTCTGTGGGCCTCTTCTATGAACTCTGATCTTTAGTTCTTTCCATAGATTTTCTATTCAATTCAAAACAGGTGATTGGCTGAGTCATTCTAGCAGCTTTATTTTCTTTCTTTGAAACCAAATGAGTTTCCTTGGCTTTGTGTTTGGGATCATTGTCTTGCTGAAATGTCCACCCTCCTTTCATCTTCATCATCCTGGTAGATGGTAGCAGATTTTTATCAAGAATGTCTTGGTACATTTCTCCATTCATCCTTCCTTCAAAGACATGAAGTTTGCCAGTATGCCATGATGAAAAACAGCCCCACACCATCATGTTCCCACCTCCACACTTCACTGTTGGTATTGGGGTGTTTTTGGGGTGATGGGCTGGGCCATTTGACCTCCAAAAGTGGTGTATATTATGGCATCCAAAGAGTTCAATTTTGGTCTCATCTGACCAGACTATATTCCCCTAGTTTTCACAGGCTTGTCTAAATGTTGTGCAGAAAACTTTAAACGAGCTTCAACATGCTCTCTTTCTTCAGCATTGGAGTCTTGCGTGGTGAGTGTGCATACAGGCCATGGCAGTTGAGTTTTTTTTTAAACAATTGTACCTGCTAATTTCAGGTTTTTCTGAAGCTCTCTACAAGTGGTCCTTGGCTTTTGGATAACTCTTCTGATAATTCTTTTTACTCCTCTGTCAGAAATCTTCAGAGGAGCACCTGGTCGTGGTCGGTTTATGGTGAAATGATGTTCTTTCCACTTCTGGATTATGGCCCCAACAGTGCTCACTGGAACATTCAGAAGTTTAGAAATCCTTCGGTAACCAATGCCATCAGTATGTTTTGCAACAATAAGGTTGCAAAGGTCTTGAGAGAAAGCTCTTTGCTTTTACTGTTCATGAGATGCTTCTTGTGTGACACCCTGGTAATGAGACACCTTTTTATAGGCCATCAGTTGAAACTGAACCAGCTGATATTAAAGAGGAACTGCAGTCTGCTCACATAATTTGTAATAAAAACATCCTTGGCATTCTGAAAATTCCCTCCAATTACTTTGCATATTATTTTATATATACTGTGATTCTCTACTTGCCAAATATACTGCTGAAATATCCCTCCACTGAGTCTGGCTACAGCCATTTTAACCATGTTCATTTCCTGGATTTACACAGACACACAGATGCACACCTCCAGCTCTGCAGTCCTGCAGCTCTCATTGGCCCTCTTATGACTCATCCCCCCACCTTTCCCGGCAAACTCTCACAAGAGTGAGAGAGAGCTGTGCATGATGTCATAAGCCTAGGCTTTTTACCAGACAAGAAACAGGAAGTGGGTTGTATAAGGTATTTTACTGGCAGAAAAAAATGTTTTACTATCCAAAGTTAAAACAACAAGAGCAGAAGATTTAATAGATGGAAATTTGAAATAAATTACTGAAGTTCCTCTTTAATTTGCATTGACAAGGGACAGGATTGCTTTCTAATTACTGATAGATTTTCGCTGGTGTCTTGGCTTTCCATGTATTTTTGCACCTCCCTTTCTTCATGTGTTCAATACTTTTTCCCTGTGTCATTCCATTTTATTGCACATAACTTAATTTCTGAACTTATTTGTTTTGGTTTCTTTGTATGTTTGGATTGCATGGGTTGATACTGACATGTGGTGAAAATTTCATCTTAATAGAACCTTTAAAAATATATTTACCTAGAAAAATGGTGATATGTTCAATACTTATTTTACTCACTGGATACATCTATATGTGTGTCTATTTTAGTTGTGTTGCATAGTAACAGATAGAGAAAAAAACACAAAATAAATAAGATACATATAAAAATGTATTTATTTAGCCACCTCAGCTCCGGAAGATTTTACCCCCTTCATGACCAGGCCATTTTTTGCTATTCGTCACTGCGCTGTTTTATTTGGCAATTGCGCGGTTATGCAATGCTGTGCGCAAACAAAATTTATATAATTTTTTTCCCATAAATAGAGCTTTCTTTTTGTGGTGTTTGATCACCACTGGGTTTTTCTATTTTTTGCGCTATAAAGGAAAAATGTGCATGAATTTTGGAAAAAAAAAACAATATTTTTTACTTTCTGTTATAAAACATATCCAATTAAAAATGTATTCTACTACATATCTTTGGTAAAAAAAATACTAGTAATGGCAGTTATCAGCGACTTATAACGGAACAGCGGGCAAACTGACAATAACTGAAACTTTGTGGGAACTAGTTGCCACTGACATCTCCAGTGACACTAGTACTGTGATCAGTGCTAATAATATGCACTGACACTGTACCAATGACACTGGCTGGGAAGGGGTTAACATCCGGTGCAATCAAAGTGTTGAATGTGTGGAAACCAAAATCGGCACATTACACAAAGCTCTCTCCTTTCGTTCCGATGATCGGCGGTTCCCAGACATATAAATTATTGGCTGGGAACCTCTGATTGGCATGTGCTGAAGCCAGTGACAGCATAGCTGGGCGCAGTCGGCAAGTGGTTAACCAGTTGCCGACCAGCCGCCGTCATACTGCGGCAGGTCGGCGCGATCACGCCAGCTGTCGTAGCTGTACGTTGGCTCCTGTAAGCGGGACAGCAGGCACACGCGCCGCCGGAGGCGCACGCACGTGCCTGCTGCACTGCGGGGTCACCGATGCTCGTGAACCGGCGGTCGCGATGACCGCCAGCCATGAGCGATCGAGGGCACGAGAGGCAGAACAGGAACATGTGTGTGTAAATACACAAATCCCAGTTCTGTTCTGAGAGGAGATGCAGATCGTGAGTTCCTAATAGTTAGGAACCACGATCTGTCATCTCCTATAGTCAGTCCCCTCCCCCCTACAGTTAGAACACACAGTCAGGGAACACAGTTAACCCCTTGATCGCCCCCTAGTGTTAACCCCTTCCCTGCCAGTGACATTTAACTGTAATCAGTGCATTTTTATAGCACTGATCGCTGTATAATTGTCAGTCGTCCCAAAAATGTGTCAAAAGTGTCCGCCATAATGTCGCAGTCATGATAAAAATCGCTGATCACCGCCATTACTAGTAAAAACAAAAAATAATAATAAAAATGCCATAAAGTATTTCTACATATTTTTGATAATAAAAATCGCAATAAGCGTGTATTGATTGGTTTGCGCAAAAGTTATAGCGTCTACAAAATAGGGGATAGATTTATAGCATTTTTATTATTATTTTTTTTTTTACTATTAATGGCGGACACATCGGACACTTTTGACGCATTTTTGGGGTCATTGGAATTTATACAGCGATCAGTGCTATAAAAATGCACTGATTACTGTAAAAATGTCACTGGCAATGAAGGGATTAATACTAGGGGGCGATCAAGGGGTTAAATGTGTGTTCCCCCACTGTGTTCTAACTGAAGGGGGGGTGGGACTTTCTAGGGGAGATGACAGATCGCTGTTAATACTTTGCTTAGCGCAAGCATGCATGCAGGAGAGAGTGCTTAGCTGAGAAAGCCTCTCCTTCCCTCCTGTAGACTCCTCGGATGTATGACATAATTTGCCTAGGCAAGAAACCAGGAAGTAACTGAACAAATGTAAAAAAGAAGAGTTTAAAGCAAGTAAATATGATATACGTTTTATTTTATAGTGCTAGCAGCCTGAGGATTATAAATAATCAATGTTAAAGTTCTACTTTTAAAAAATAACAAACATGCTATACTTGCTAACTCTGTGTAATGGTTTTGCACAGAGCAGCCCGGATCCTCCTCTTCTCTGGTCCATCTTTTGCACTCCTGGCCCTTCCCTCCTGTTGAGTACCCCCACAGCAAGCAGCTTGTTATGGGGGCACCCAAGCCGAGCCACAGCTCCTTGTGTCGGCCTGGCCCCGCCCCCTCTCTTTTCTCATTGCTCACTGACTTTGATCGACAGCAGCGGGAGCCAATGGCACTTCACTGCTGTCTCAGCCAATGAGGAGGGAAAGTCCCGGACAGCTGAGTCTCCCGTGCAACATCGCTGGATCGAGATGGGCTCAGATAAGTATTAGGGGAGCTGCTGCACACAGAGGGCTTTTTATCTTGAAGCGGAGCTCGAGCACCCCCTCCAAATACTGGCTGCTGACTTTTAATATTAGTACAGGGATGCCACGATTTTAGCACCCCAGCTGATTTTCCGTTCAGCTCTCGGGTGCTGCCGGCACCATACGTGGTAAGGGAAACTGGCAGTGAAGCCTTGCGGCTTCACAGCTGGTTTCCTACTGGGCATGCACGAAGCATGCTGTGCTTTTTAACTGGCCCGGCGGTGGAGGAAGGAGGAGGGGGGGCCAAACCTCCGGGGGGCCTTTGCTGCAGCCAGGTCTCCCAGGAAGTGGGAACGGGTACCTGTCAAAATCAGGTACCTGTTCCCCCCTCTCCCCCAAAAGGTGCCCATTGGGCACCGGAGGGGGGGGGGGGGAAGCAAACAAGTGGAGCTTCCACTTTTGAATGATAAAAAAAAACTTCGGTCTTTACAACCACTTTTAGGTCGTTCCTGTCCTGCTTGCCACTTGCCAGGTCTTTCCTCAAATCTCCCCAATTGCTGGGGCTTGGGACTGCATGCACACATGTGCATAGCCTATTCGTACACACAAACTAGGGCCAGTTAGGACAGGATCCAATTAACCTACCAGCATGTCTTTGGAGTATGGGAGGAAACCGGGGAACCTGGAGGAAACCTATATGTACACAGGAAGAACATGCAAGCTCCATGCAGTACCTAACCATATTCCTTCCTTATGATATTGTTCTTCTGGCACCTTTCTAGATGTGCATTCAGGTGAGAAGATATTTGTTGAAACTAACTCTGAAAAATCATTTAGTCTTTGAATTTGGAACAAAGGCCTTATATAATTCCATGGTGTGAAAATTCCCAATAGAAAGGTTAAATCAGGTGAAACAAGCAGGTATAGATTTTTAATTTAGAATTTTAGGATTGCAAACAGCCTTGATAATAAAAAAAATATCATAATGCCCTTTGTGTAGATATTTTTCATTCTAATCTATTGAGGGATAGAGTTATTTCACTATTTTGACTTTGATCATAGTGGAGATCCTTGATCTCTACAGCAGAATTCACTAAGCTCTTTGCTGCATTCCACAGATGAAGGTTATAGCGCAATGTTCAAATAATATTCAAATGCGTAAGCAAAAGATTGAAATGATGAGATTGGGAGAATATATGTAACTTTCTATTGTTCAGTGAAATACCGGCTTTCCGAAATGAGAACATGACATAGAGAGAATGATAAAGCCAAGCGACCGAGGCTTTGAAATGTCTTTTCGGTCAAGCCATTGTTTAGAGTGAAACTCTAAAACTGATGTGCCAACAGACATCTATTCAAAGTGAAGTACATTCACAGAAGTTACATTCCTCTGAGGTGAAGTACAGTGACTAGCTAGCAATACAAAACCAGGATTACTGCTCTCTCAGTCGGCTTTCAATGAATTTAAGCTTAATGATACCATCAGAACGGGGAACTGAAGAGCCTGTATTAAACAAAGCAAACATGCATGTATTTTAAAACAGCACTTTCCTTCTTACAGCTGAATGTATTCAAATGCTTTAAAACAAACTTCGATAATGGAAATTTTGCACTGTGCAGAGGCTACTATTTTGTAAAAGCCTAAGCCACATATGAAAACAATCGGTCAATCCTGGCATATATAGACAGCTGAATTTATATGCTAATCTTGACCATTACTGCAGAATTTGGGCCCCAAATCTTTCTGTTGGTCAGTGGCTGTCTATGGCATGAAAGGACCAATAGGAGGCATTGGAGGAGTTGGGGGTCACAGAAAAAGTTAAGATTTGCATATAAATTCAACTGTCCATATCTTTTGGAATCCGCCAATCCTGCAGTTCTTGTAGAAGGAAAATGCTATATAAAGACTTCATCTTTTGATCCATCATTTTTTTACTCAGATACTCTTTATTAAAGGAATTTTATACATACAACTTTTCTTATTTGAACATTGTGGCCTAGTTCTTCTTGGCCACAGTACAAAAAGGCCCAAAAAGACAAACGGAAGAAATGGAATAATAAACCATGCAGCTCAAAAAACGTCAACTAATAATGTCTCCAGGCAATGTACCCATAGAGCGAATAAATAATTGTGCATAGATATCCAATTAGGCACCCTCTTGGGTGTTTCGGTCAGTATACAGCTTCCTCCAGTCCGGAACAAGGTATTATAGCAGACTATTGCACCAAAGATCTAGACGACACTAGCTTAGGTGCAAACTAGAACTGCCTTTATTGTAATCAACCACTAGTCACTTAAACAAGCCTAGGTGCTCAGACTATTTGGCACCATCCTGTAAGGACGTTATTCCACTGCATAGCTTGGTGTCATCTGCAAAGACTGAAATGGTACTTTTAATCCCAGACCCTATATTATTTATTATTATATATTATTATTAAAAAGCAAGGGTCCCAACACTGAACTTTGGGACCCTATGAACTTGGGAACCAATGATAATCTTAGACCATTCAGAGTATGAATCATTAACCACTACTCCCTGAATTTGGTCTTTTAGCCAGTATTCTATCCATTTACAAACGGATTTTTCCAAGCCTGTAGGCTTTACCTTACACATTACCCGTGTGTGGGGAACAGTGTCAAATGCTTTTGCAAAATCCAAGTATACTACAGCCACAGCCACTCCTCTGTCCAAGGTTTTACTTACCTCCTTATAAAAAGAAATCAGATTTGTCTTACAGCTTCTGTCTTTCATGAATCCATGCTGTCTGTTGCATAAAATATCAAAATCAACCACTAGTCACTTAAACAAGCCTAGGTGCCCAGACCATTTGGCACCAGTTCCCCAGTAAGTAAGACCTAGGGCTATCTAAATCTCTAAAAGGTATAGCAGACAGACAGAAACAATAGGCAACTTAATTAACACCTAGGAGGTACACAATGGGGCAAAGACACTTTATTTTATAAAATTATATCAGGAGACCCTAGCATCAGGTTGTTTTGAGCTGATTATATTAACATCTGCTCTGAGTCTCACAGTCTAGTTGGGAGTGAAGCAGTCATTACTGATTTGGGTAAAAAGGCTCCAAATCTGTATCCAGGTCCTAGGTTCTTAGAGTCTGTGTGTTTTGGGGAGACATGGACCTGAATTTGAAGCAAGACCACTCCAAGGGTCCTCCAGGCACACTCCAAGAATAGAGCCCTCTCAAAAGCCAGGGCCCATAGTCAGTAGGCAAGAGGCTACCTTGCAGTCCTCTCCAAAAAGCCCCTGTCCCCATTGGGTCTGTCACAATCTGTAACATATATAAAATTGTAGCACTCATCCCAAAGAAAGGGAAGTCAGAAAGGTCTTAATACCAGGATACCTGGGAATGTGTAGCACTGGATTATAAGGTTGAATGCTCAAGAGTAAATGGGTATGGGCCCCAATTGCAAGATACAGAAACTGCATATGTAGTGTGATGTTTTTTGAGCAAGACCTTCTGATTTTAGTATCCTTCACTTACCCCTTTCCGTGACCATAGTGAATCCTTTTCTTGTCTTCTTTCATTTTCAAATAAAGTTTCACGGCCTTTCTGCATCCCATGATTCTGATGTGGGCGACAATAGTGGGCAGGAGCGGAGGATACTAGCAGTGGGCAAACCTGCGACTTACATCAGAGAGGACCAGAGGCAGAGATTTTGCAGACTCTGCCAACTTTCAGTTTGTGCATTGACCACATACCACTCGATATTTTAAAAGCATGGCAAATGAGAGATAGGATAGGCCTGGTCCTGCACTAGATAATTTTACTGGTACATAGCTAAGCTTGATATTAGGCCATTAGGTTCACAAATATTTGACTGATGACGATAGTAGTATTCAATACTTTTGTAATTGCTTTGAAGCGTGTTACTGTAAATAACAACATTCTTATCACCTTTCAGTTGATACACACCTTCGCCATTCTCCCCTGCTACTCCATCCCACTTTCAGAGTCCTTAAAAAAAAAACAGTACTTCTGGGTATAGGGGGTGTTTGTCACCTTCTCCTGCCCATGATGTACTTAGTCAGACACAAGCAGTCAATCACCATCCCTAAACACTGTCAGGTGGAAAAGAGGAGAAGACCATCAAAGCTGAACTTTGTGTGCCTCCTAGGCCTCACCTATTGTTTCTGTCTGTCCCTAGGTCTTACTTACCAGGTCCTACTTGGAAGCTGGTGCCAAACAGTCTGGGCACCTAGGCTTGTTTAAGTGATTAGATGTTGATTAGCATACTGTTTATGTTTATGTTAATGTGATCAAGCTCTTACCTGATCTTGCATGGTATATATTCTGTTTGAATTTACAATAAAGTCAGTTCCAGGTTGCACATAAGCTAGTGTTGTCTAGATCTTGAGTGCAATAATCCGCAATAATACCTGGTTCCAGACTGGAGGAAGCTGTATAACGGCGGAAGCAACCAAGAGGAGTACCAACAGAGATGTTGCTGTGTATTTCTCCATGCACTTAATGCCTAATTTTTTGGACATCTGCTATGTAAAAAAAATATATTTGTAATGATAGTTGTGCTGCATGTGGATGGTGCTGCCTTAGTTAAAACAATTTTCATTCAACCTGTGCACTACTTAAAGCACCAAACTTCGGGTTCTGATACAACTTGTGTACAACCAGCCTGCTCATACAGTCAGTCTCTACTGAACCGGCCAAATTTGATCCACGCATGGCATCCCTGGTGAAAGTGAGTGGAGCCACTAAGACAGCTCTAGATATCTTTATATGTTGTCCAGATCTGTTTGTTAGGTAGTACAATACAGGAGCGATACCAGTATATCTTGTTTTACTATTTCTGCTGTATTCTAAGTGGTGTACAGGTCATGTATATATCCTGTGTGTAGTGTCTATTGCTCCTTTATATCTTAACAAAATGTATATGTAAATGTAATGAAGAAATGTATTTAGTTGGTTTACTCTTTCTATTTTACCCAAAATTATACTTAAAGGGGTTGTAAAGGTTCATGTTTTCTCACCTTAATGCATCCTGTGCATTAAGGTGAAAAAACACCTGTCAGTGACCGGCTCCCAGCCCCCCCGTTTTACTTACCTGGACCCTTGAATTTGTCCCACGGGGACACGCCTTCTCTCTGCTAGGGGGTTCTCGGGTGTTGACTGGATAGATTGATAGCAGCGCAGCCATTGGCTCCCACCGCTGTCAATCAAATCCAATGACGCCGAATGCGGGACTCGGGAGCGTGCCTGCAAGGTAACCCCCCAGGAGAACGCTTCTCCTAGGGGGTTATCTGATGCGGGGAGGAGCCGAGAGAGCCGCCAAGGGACCCCAGAAGATGAGGATCAGGGCCACTCTGTGCAAAATGAGTTGCACAGTGGAGGTATGTATGACATGTTTGTTATTTAAAAAAAAAAAAAAAAATTACCTTTAGTGTCACTTTAACTAAATATGAGGGTTGCTAAATACAATATTGGTTTAGTACTTTTTATATTCATGACTATATTTATGGAAAATAAGCTCATAGTTGAAAATGTTTGGTAGGGGGCACAGTGGCCTTGTTTTGCCATTAGAGAATATCAAAGCTTTTTTCTTTACAATGTAAATGAACACAGGGAGAGATGAGCATGTAATCAAATTCAGAATACATTTCCTTTATACAAAGTACCGTAAATGAAATTGTGCAACCACAAAGATCCAAAGTGACAGGTAGAAGAACACAATTCTACTTAATGCTTGCTTCCATTTACACACAATTTGTGATTCATACTGTACATGAAAGTGTCTGAAAGAAGTACTAACTTACCCATAGCAGCCAGAGTCTCTATTTTTATTTTTTACTTTCTTTAAAGGCTAAGTTCACCTTTTCCAGGAAATAGCCTATGCAGTCAGGGAGCTCCAGTAGGTATTAAAAAACTGAGCAGCTTTGTGAAATATTCAATAAATACCTGTAGGTCAATGGGACCCCAACAAAAAATGGCAACCCCCACACCTGCCTTATTGCTATGGCATAAAAAAACATTTTCCGCTCACTCCCAGCATTACAGAACCAAGAACCAATGGTTTCCACATCCTAGCAATAAGACAGGATATGGAGGTTGCTAACTGGGAGTTTTTCAGACAGACTTCTGGGGAGGGGAGGGCAAATGGCCTACATATATGATGGAATTACCCCTTCTTAGCCAGCCTATTGAAAAAAGGGAGCCCTGTTGTTTTGGCTGGACGTATTTTGACGTCCTCCTAGGATCGCGCCTCACATGCCACGCTCCAGTGCGATCTGTCATCACAGCAGATCACATACAATTGTACACAATGAAAGGCTTTGATTCATGCCTTTCATTGTGTACTATTGTGATGATCTCTGTGATTGGTCACAGTGATCACATTGTACAGACAATCAGAGTCCATCTGTACCTTTGTGATTAGCTGGGGCCAATTACAGCTAATCACAATAGTAAACACTGAATGAATAGTTTTCATTTAGAAAAAATGGTTACTTATAAATGTAAAATTCACAATGATAAGCAATCATAGTGTGTAAAAAAAAAACATATATATCCTGATCACCTCCTCAGAGTAGTACAGTGTTTCTATGGTAACACTGTATTGCTCTGGTCACTGTATATAAAGAAGAAAAAAAAATCTAAAAAAAAAAAGAAAATACATTTTATTAAAAAAAATGAAAACTATTATTATTATTTTATTTTTTTACATGTTGTCACCAGTCAGTGTCCCTGATCACTGTCACACCAGTTATATGATGATGCTGTACTGCACTGGTGACAGTATGTACAACATTTTTAAAAAATTGAGAAAACAAACATTTTTTTTTTTACATTTTTTTTCCCCAAAAACTTGACAAAAAATTACAACTTTAAAAAACCATGCCTCTTACTAAATACCTTGGACTGTCTACTTTCCAAAAAGTGGTAATTTGGGGGATAGGTTGTCAGTACATCAGATTGATATATATATACATACACCATAGTTTGTGGACTGTATAACTTTCACACTGACTAAATAATATACACTGATTTGGGTTATTTTCACCAAAGAAATGTAGCAGTATACATTTTGGACCAAACTTACGAAGGAAGATTATTTATTTGCAAAATCTTATAACATAAACAGGAAAAAACTTTAAAAAAAAAAATATTTTCCTTTATTTAGCAAAAAATAAAAACCCAGTGTTTATTAAATACCACCGAAAGAAAGCTCTACAAAATAATGGTAAAAGTGTAACATGGGTACAGTGTTGCATGACCGCGCAGTTGTCATTCAAAGCGTGACAGCAGTGAAAGCTGAAAATTGGCCTGGGTAGGAAGGGGGTAAAAGTGTCTGGTATTGAAGTGGTTAATGACCATTTTACATAGCTACACCGTTTTTTTTTAATATCTACTGGGGCTCCTTGACTGCATAGGATATATTCTAGAAAAGGTGAACTTAGCCTTTAAGCCGACCATACAATTTTGGCTGATTCCTGCTGAACTGGCTAAAATTGAAGGCCGAGGTATCGCTGCAAGCACCACCCCGGCTTGATATATGTTGTTTAAAAAAATTACTGAACAAACAGTGACTTCATGCTATCGATGGAAGACAGTGTTCAGGTGTTAAAGAGGAGCTCCAGCCCCCTGCCAAAAAATTAAAAGTCAGCAGCTACAAATGCTGCAGCTTCTGACTTTTGCTATTAGGGCACTTACCTGTCCAGGAATTACGTGGTGTCCTCACCCAAACAGATTCTTAAATCGGCTCTCTGGTGCTGGCGCCGCCATCTTGGGTAAGGTAAACTGCCAGTGAAGCCTTATGGCTTCACAGCCGGTTTCCTACCGCGCATGTGCGAATCGCGCAGCGCTTTCTCAATCGGCCAGCTGCAGCGAGGGCCGAACTCAAAGCCAGGTACCTGCCCCATACCCCCCCCGATCACACACATAAGGTGCCAAATGTGGCACCAGAGGGGGGAGAAGGCAGACAAGCAGAGCTTCCCCTTTTGGGTGGAGCTCCTCTTTAAGGCAGCTGTGGGTGCTGAGTCTGCCTCAATACAATAGACAAGATTCCTCAATCCATGCTGTTTGGCGTGGATGTGAAAATTGATACATTTCTCCTGGGGAAAGATGAACAAAATAAATCTTTTACAGTGTAATTTACATTCAGTATCTCTAATGTGCTTGATAATAAAGCATCAATAGACTACTGTTTCTTTTGTTCATATTAGATAAGGGCTCAGAATGATTGCGCCTGTATTTTCATTGTGTGCATAAAACTTTTTAACACACAAGATGAATATTTTAACACTGGAAGAAAAATATCATTTCAAAGTGTAAGTGTGATTTTAGCAGTCTCTGAATAATTCAGTGAAAGCCATCCATTCTGATAGATTTCATTGCTTGCCTTGCAGGTCAGACTACAGCCGCATGTCGTCTACAAGCAGTGAGTATATTGTGTGTGAATATGGATAAAATAGAAGCAATCAGAAACACTTTTTATCACATTTGTTTTATACATCATTTGTTCTATTCATTTGTATCCACATGCATTGGCATTTACTGCCTAAAAACTCATAAAGTAGATACATGAGAACATCTAAAACCAAAACTCTTTTATTTAGATGTTTATTCCATTTTATTTTAACATCTAGATGTTTTGAGGAGTTAGAAGCTCTGTTAGGCTTTTATTGTTGTCTGTATCCCTATTAGGGAAATATATGTTCTCTATAGAAAATCGACTTAAAGCAGTGATGGTGAACCTTGGAACCCCAGATGTTTTGGAAATACATTTCCCATGATGCTCAACTACACTACAGAGTGCATGAGGATCATGGGAAATGTAGTTCCAAAACATCTGGGGTGCCAAGGTTCGCCATCACTGACCTAGAGAATATAATAAACAACAGTAAAGTGATGCAAATAATATCAACATCAATAAATAAAACCACCAATATAGTGGAAAAATAACACAATGTTCAGTATAAATCAAGCAAACAGTGATATTATTGAAATGAAAGTCTACTCCCAAAAGAATGTTTCAGGGCTCCAATAGGGGGCTGATGTAGAATCTTGTGTAAACATGAAATGCCACAATTTCATGTGTTTTAGTCCCAAACCACCACAGACATAGATACACTATATTGTCAAAAGTATTGGGACGCCTGCCTTTACGCGCACATGAACTTTAATGGCATCCCAGTCTTAGTCCGTAGGGTTCAATATTGAGTTTAACAACCCTTTGTAGCTATAACAGCTTCAACTCTTCTGGGAAGGCTGTACACAAGGTTTAGGAGTGTGTCTATGGGAATTTTTGACCATTCTTCCAAAAGCGCATTTGGTCAGGCACTGATGTTGGACAAGAAGGCCTGGCTCACAGTCTCTGCTTTAATCCATTCCAAAGGTGTTCTATCAGGTTGCGGTAAGACCAGATAAGTTCCTCCACCTCAAACTCGCTCATCCATGTCTTTATGGACCTTGCTTTGTGCACTGGTCCAAATCATTTGTTGGAGGGGAGATTATGGTGTGGGGTTGTTTTTCAGGGGTTGGGCTTGGCCCCTTAGTTCCAGTGAAGACTTTTTGGACAATTTCATGCTCCCAACTTTGTGGGAACAGTTTGGAATGGCCTCTTCCTGTTTCAACATGACTGAGCATTCATGCACAAAGCGAGGTCCACATAGACATGGATGAACGAGTTTGGGGTGGAGAAACTTGACTGGCCTGCGCAGAGGCCTGACCTCAACCCGATAGAACACCTTTGGGATGAATTAGAGCAGAGACTGCGAGCCAGGCCTTCTCGTCCACATCAGTGCCTGACCTCACAAATGCGCTTCTGGAAGAATGGTCAAACATTCCCATAGACACATTCCTAAACCTTGTGGAACATAGTGTGCATCACTACCCTTTAGAGAATATGCCTAGGTCCTTGTCTTAGTGACCACTGTCACCAACACTAAATCTGGAGAAAATCTAAAGTTTTGAGTTGCCACCAGAACAGGAATAGAGACAAATCTTCCAATGGGCACATTTTGTTTTTAGTGACAACTGTCTAAGAGGACTGTTCCCTCATTTTGAAGGGATTTCCTAATGGCGCAAAAAAACAAACAAACAGAGCTTTTAACTATCACTCACTCTATTCAGAATGAAAAAAAAATTAGATATACTTTAAGGTCTGGTGAACACATGACATTGACCAACCTTGATCACCCTTGTATACAAGCCCAGATGCTATCCATAGTTTGGGATTTAGCTTTGCTCATACAAACAATAAGATGCTTGTTTTTGTTTTTTCTTTCACCAAGCATAGGTTTAGGCCCAGTGATCTGTGAATGGTGTCAATGGCTAATTCTCCACCCATGGAAGAAAAGAGTGGGTCTTTCCCAATACATGAGTGTCTATCATATCTTCTCATTAGGTGGACCTCTGTTTTAGGTCAAAAGGTTAAAATCATGGCTTGTGTTTTAACACGATAGTCAGTAAGCAGAAGGCTCTTTTGACCTAGCACATGACATTACCCAGAATTCCCTATTGCAGATGAACCATTATAATCCCTGTTTTGTATAAGTAGTAAAGCAGGCCTTGTGTTTTCACTTGCTAATTCCTATTATGGTCTGTGAGTTAATGAGTGAAGATAGACAAATCTGCTTATGGAGAAATTGTAATTTAAAAAAATAAATGCCACTTAAATAGAGTCTGACTTGTATATCCAGTCGGGAAACCTGACTTATGGCTTAGTGCTTTAAGCAGCGAGCCACATGTGTGATCTCAGAAGGATGGACAGTAGCAGTGGAAGGGATAGACTGTCACGTGTATGAACCGTGCATACGCTTGTGATGTGGCTATTGCTGATTCCAGAAGTAATGTTTTTCTCATTTATGTCGTACAATACTGTTAAAACAGTAAATGATTGAATGTGTCCAGATTTGGCGTAGCTATTAAAGCTGAACTGCAGGAAAAAAAGCTAAATTCTCTTTTAAAATACATATACATGAACCATTTTACCTGCCAAAGGATTTGAAACTGTGTTCAACTAGTTGAGTCATTCAGGTACTTCTGCCAGACAGCTACTGTAGGATGTGACCTCAGTTTTCTCTGCAGCAGTTAAGAAATACACCCAGACCAACCTGTCTGTGATTGGACAATAAAGGAACAGCAGCTCATTAATCAGGCCATCACCTTGCTCCTCTGTTCTGTAAGCATGTGTGCAGTGTTAAGCCTCATACACATGATCAGACTTTGTTCAAACTTTCCCGTGGATTTTTGTACAAAGGGCGTTGACCGTAAACTAATTAAGCATACGCACGGCAGGACTTTTTCGGCAACAAACACGAACGTAGTGACGTTTCAACGCACTGATGACACTTCAAAAAGAGGACGTTCAATTCTCCGGCGCCACCCTTTGGTCAACTTCTGTATTGTTGTCTGATCTTTTGCATTGGTTCTGAGCATGCGTGTTTGTAGTTTGTACAAAAGTCCGATGGTTTTGTGTACACACGATCGGACTTTGCTCCATCGGACTTTTGTTGCCGGAAAGTTTGTCCGTTCGCACAGCCAACAAAAGTCCAATGAAAACCGGAAAAGTTTGTCCAATGGAGCGTACACACGGTCGGATGTTGCCTTAAAACAGCTAATTTGCATGTTTGTTGTCAAAAAGTCAGTTCGTGTGTACGGGCCTTAAGACTAACAACACTGTGCAGAACAAAAGAGTTTTACCTGGAGTTAGGGTTTAACCACTTCCCATCCACACTATAGCGGAAAGATGGCTACAGCACGGTCGTTCAGTTCTGGGAGGGCATCAGTAGATGTCCTCCCAGAACCTTGCCCCCTGCTCTCCTCCTGCAGCGCACTCTGTGACCGATGTGTCCTTCGGACAGCTTATCCCAAATGGGGGAAAAGGGCCAATCACAGCAGCCCTTTACCATGTGATCAGCTGTGTCCAATCACAGCTGATTACATGTAAACAGACTTGCCGGTTATCGTCAGTCCTTTCCTCCCATGCTGTGTCTGTGGGAGTAAAGGAGAGCTGTTAACTGGCAAGCCTGTCAGCACATCATTTACACTGATCATCCGTGCCCTGATTATTGGTGCAGCCTCAACAATGCCCCCTATCAGTGCCGGCTATCAGTATCTCCTAAAAATATGGGAAATGCTAGCGCACAGCATGTTTATATAGCAAACATACACTACATGGGAAATGGGTTAAAAAGAGTCCATGGCAGGAAATATGGGAAATACAACATCCAGGGGAAAGGGATGAAAAGTCTTAATGATGATGATGATGATGAAGGAGATTTCTTAAGTAGAAGACAAGCACTAAGGGCAAAGCTTTTCTATGGGGTGAAGACAACTCGGAGGTACAATATGAAAAGGAAAGACAGAACAGCGCCTCTAAGTGCAATATTTATTGTACAGTGCAAATAACATATAAACACTTACATCAGGTAAAGGATGGTAAGCTCATCTGAGGGAAGGAAACCCACAGGAACAGTCCACAACGCCTCTAGTCCGGGGATGTACGCAGGCCACGGCAATCGCGGTGAAGCAGGAAGAAGCCGGCCGGCAAGTGCTGTGTTGTTCCGGGTTGGCTGGGAGGAACTAGCTTGAAGAGCAGCATCCGTAGGCTTGTGACGTCACCGGGGTGGAAGGGAGGAACCAAAGCGCGTTTTAGAGCATGCGCAATGCACGTTTGGAGCATGCGCGCTCCTTTCTCAAGTGATACAGAAGAGGGAAAACTGACCATCAAGTATACAGTTAGAAGTCTCTGTCCTAGTTGGAGAAAAATTGTCTTACTTCCCGTTACATTGACACAACAGAAAGTGAGGAAAATCCCTCCAACAACGACATAACAGTAAAAAAAAAAAAAAAAACACTGTCAATAATTAAAAAAATGTTTTGGCTTGAATTTCACTTTAACCACTTGCCGACCGCCTAACGTACTTGTACTGCGGCAGGTCGGCTCTATTGCGCAAAATGAAGTACCCGTATGTCATTTCGTGTAAAGGACACTGGGGAGGTGCAATCAGCGCTGATTGGACAGAGGGGGAGCCAACAGTGGCGTCTCCAGCTTTCATATTTAGGGGGGGCACATGGGGGGACAGGGACAAAAATAGGGGGGCAATATAAAATGCAGATAGATAGATAGATAGATAGATAGATAGATAGATAGATAGATAGATAGATAGATAGATAGATAGATCCATCTATCTATATATATTTCATCTATCCTGGGGCCCTTTACCCCTTTACTACGATCCCACAATGACCCTTTCACATGTTCTGCAGTGAGCTCCCTTCCTACTGTATTGCCCCCCCCCCCAGGGTGACAGAGCACAAGAGATATATGTCACCAGCATACCAAGAAAATATAAGGGTCCAAAGCAGTGGGAGAACTATCAGGGTTGCAAAGGTTGTCTTGCCACCGGGCCCTGGTGTTCTGCCACTGTGGGGTTCCCCAGCCTCCTCTTGCTGTCCTGCTCCTGCTATTGACAGCTCTGGTCTGGCATCTCTTAGAATTTACAGGCTGGTTCTCTTGTCCTAAGGACGGGAGAAATCAGTCTGTTTTTTCAGTAACTGAGAGGCCTGGTGGAGTCCTTCCTGCAACTCGCTCTTCTCCCTGCCAATGAGGATGTAGGGGAAGGAGCAGATCGGGCGGTCGTGGTTGTGTGAGCGCTCGCATTATACAGTGTCAGCGAGCAGAGGGAGGGGGAGGAATCACCTGCAGGAGCTGACTGGGGACGTTCTCCCTCTCAATAGAGACTGTGTTACCCCAGCGGTGGCCCGAGTAATATGCGGCACATCCGATATGAATACAAACAAAAAGAAATTGCCTTTTTGTAAAAAAATAAAAAAATAAAAAAATAAATTTTTTTTTTTTGGGGGGGCACATGGTGGGGCCCAGCATAATGTTGGGGGGGTCAGGGCCCCCTCTGGCCCCCCCTAGGGTCGCCATTGGGAGCCAATCAGCGGGTCCGATGTCCGCCAGCTACTCGCGATCATTCCAGAGAGAGGCAGAACGGCGATCTGCCTATGTAAATAAGGCAGATTGCCGTTCTGACAGGAAAGAAGACAGAGATCGATGTTCCTGCTAAGCAAGAACACCGATCTCTCTCTTCTCCTAGTCAGACCACCCCCCACACAGCAAGCACCAAATAGGCACACAGTTAATCCTTTGATCGCCCCTGATGTTTACCCCTTCTCAACCAGTGTCATTAGTACAGTAACAGTGCATATGTTAGCACTGATCACTGTAATAATGTCACTGGTTCCCAAAAAAGTGTCAGTTAGGTGTCCGATTTGTCCGCTGCAATGTCGCAGTCCCGCTAAAAATTGCCGCCATTACTAGTAAAAAATAAATAAATAAATAAAAATGCCATAAAAATATCCCATAATTTGTAGGTGCGATAATTTTTGCGCAAACCAATCAATATGCGCTTATTGGTATTATTTTTTTTTACAAAAATATGTAGCAGAATACATATTAGCCTAAGTTAATGAAGAAATTTGATTTTTTTTTAATGAATGTGTTTTATAGCAGAAAGTAAAAAATATTGTTTTTTTCTAAATTGTCGCTCTTTTTTGTTTATAGCGAAAAAAAATTAAAAACCGCAGAGGTGATCAAATATCACCAAAAGAAAGCTGTATTTGTGGGGAAAAAAGGACACAAATTTTATATGGGTACAGCGTCACACGACCGCACAATTGTCAGTTAAAGCAACGCAGTGCCGTATCGCAAAAAATGGCCTGGTCATTAAGGGGGTAAAACCTTTCCGGGGCTGAAGTGGTTAAGGAAAAACTATTTGTAATGCAAATACATGTAAATGTGCAAGGTAAAAATAGTGCAGACATGTACAGTTGCAAAACTATGTGTCCTGTGGCCTTTCCAGAAGGTTCCCAGTTCTTGCATAATCCCCCAGGCCCTCTACCTAGCCCCATCCATAGAGTAAGATATAACCCCCACCCCTGCAGGTCTTAATTTGCTTCCTCTGACAGCTGTGGCATCCCATGCTGTCTTCAGCCTGAAACCATAAAAAATCAAATGCTGAGCTGCCCAGACCTGTGCGCTAAAGTTCCATACACTTGGGGTGGTTACTGTATTGAGGAAACTAGTGGCATTGGGGACGTTGTCCTGTAAGGATACCAGGTTTATTCAGCCATGGTTGTCTAGTGGGATTTGTTCTAGCTTCTCTGAAGATATATGATCAATTACCTAGAATGCCTTCAGCTGACAGGAAAACGTGGAACAATGAGCTCATGGACTCTGCCCGGACTTGTAGACCCATTCTGATCAGCCACTTAGTGGGCATCCTGGTAACTTCTCCTTCGGACATTTCTATCCAGTTGCAGGTGGGGGTTGGAGAGAAAGTCTCTGCATCTTTTCAAGCGTTTATATTAATTTGTTATTATTATTATTATTATACAGGATTTATATAGCGCCAACAGTTTGCGCAGCGCTTTACAACGTGAGGGCAGACAGTACACTTATAATACAAATCAATACAGGAGAAGTCAGAGGGCCCTGCTCATTAGAGCTTACAATCTAGAAGGGAGGGTCAAGTGGAAACAAAAAGTAATAACTGGGGGGTGAGCTGATGGAGAAACTGAAAAAACAGTTGTTGTTAGGTGTGGGTAAGGCTAGGCTTCTCTGAAGAGAAGGGTTTTTAGGGATCGTCTAAAACAGTGGTTCTCAACCACTCTAATGCTGTGACCCCTTGATAAAATTTCCCAAGTTGTGGGGACCCCTAACAGTAAAATTATTTTAGTAGCCTGGGTTGCCAGAACCCAAGGCAAGACAAGTAATTTGCGCCCCTAACCCACGGACATTTAGTGCTCCCGAGTCCCTTCTACTCGTATAGTATTAAAACCTCTTATGGTACATTTTAGGATGTACCACACTTTCTCTTTGTTCTCCTTGCTTTCCCTTTTATCTCTCTATCCTAATTTCTTTTTTTTTTCCCCATCCCTCTCTCTAGCCATCTTTCTTGTTCTTTCTCTTATTCTTTCTCTCCATTTTTCTTTGTTCCTCACCCTCTTTTTCTCTCCCTTCCATGTATTCTCTATTTGTATTCCTTGGTGGGGAGTGGGGAGAATGGGATGAGTGGCATTGCTGGCGTGGAGTTGGGATGAGTGGCAGTTCTGGTGTGGGGTGGGATCAGTGGCACTGCTGGGGGGAGTTCTGATCAAACAACTTAGGTGCTCTTGATCAAGGTCATCTGCTGATCTGAGAACTGGAGTGGGAACTTTTAATGGCAACTCTAATCACAGGTAGTGTTACTCATCATGTCTCCGGCTTCACTGTGTCTCCAGCTCTGTGGTGTCTCGCAGCAGTGACACCTATGCCGAAATCAGGAGATAGGGTCTCCTCCAGCCCCTCCCACTTCAAATTCCTCACCAGTCAGCTGACCCCTAGTCTCTGCCCCCCACCCATGGCGTGAACTAAATGGGTGGCTGTGAAGAGGCTGAGTGGGCGGCCACGGGCTCTAGGAACAGCCCAGCTGGGCGGCCACAGGCTCCAGAGAGAGCCCTGCTGGGCGGCCACGAAAAGGTTGGGAACAGCCCAGGATTTGGTGACCCCTGGCAAATCGTCATTTGACCCCCGAGGGGGTCCCGACCCCCAGTTTGAGAACCACTGGTCTAAAAGCTAATAGAGTAGGAGATAAGTGGACAGATTGGGGTAGGGCATTCTATAGGATTGGAGAGGCTTTGGAAAAGTCCTGGAGGCGAGCATGGGAGGAGGTGATGAGGGAGCTAGAGAGCAGAAGGTCTTGAGAGGAACGAAGAGAACGAGTAGGTTGGTATTTAGAGACTAGGCTAGTGATGTAGCTGGGGGCTTAATTGTTATGATTATGTAATGTAATGGTTAACACCTCAACTGGCACCTCAGGCAACACATGTTAAATGAACTTCTCATAAAATATAGATAAACATCGTTTTGAATGCTTTCTCCCTCTTCCTGGAAGTGAATGAAATAATAGGTAAAATATGGAACATGCGGTTCTCTGCCTGTTCCCTCATCCATTTCTTTAATTGAAGTACTATCAGGTTCTGTTTTTCATTGTGCTTGTTGCCTGTGGGAAAGATGTGTTATTTCCACCATCAGTGCAGTTGGAGCGAATTACATATTTAATGACAGGGAGCATACGGGGACTGAAGTATGTCACAATAGGTACAGAGAAGCAGAATTATGTTGCCAATACCAATTTTTATATGGCACCAAGTACAACAACTTTGTGATCTCTGAGTTGGAATCATGCCCTGCCACAATTATTGTCATATCCAAAAAGATGCATCGACACTTTGTTAAAGTGGCTTTCACCTTCCCCAGATAAAGTGTCCTGTCAGAGCCTCTGGCTTAAAACAGTTTGGTTCCAACTTCTTCCGATTCTGTGCGCTTGTGGGTGAGCTTAAGTGATTGAACCTCAGTTAAGAGATTTTGCATCTAAATCATTTTGGCCTATTAACTACTACTTGATCCTATATGCAGTTTTATCGCTTAACAGCCTATCAATTTTTGGGTGTGCACCCCTGGAGTAATTACTCTCGAGATTTTTCTTTTTCATATGGCTGTTATGTGTCCTAACTGTACTCAAATTCCAAGTGCCTACATGGACTGTTGTCCAAGTAGACTGTTATCTTTCCCTTGCTAGGGGAGCCTGTTTGTTACTTGAAAACTTTAATAAAAACATTTAAATATAAATAAGTTTGGCCTTCTGGAGCTTGGAGTTATGCTTTATCAGCCTGCCCCTGATAAAAGACTTATGGGCAACCTAAATGTCAATAAATGTCTTCCATAACCAACGGGTATTAAAGAAGACTCTTATTGAGACGCTAATGCATCTAGATCAGTGGTTCTCAACCGCTCTAATGTCGTGACCCCTTGATAAAATTTCCCAAGTTGTGGGGACCCCTAACAGTAAAATTATTTTAGTAGCATGGATTGCCAGCACCCAAGGCAAGACAAGTAATTTGCGCCCCTAATCCACGGACATTTAGTGCTCCCGAGTCCCTTCTACTCGTATAGTATTAAAACCTCTTATGGTACATTTGAGGATGTACCACTCTTTCTCTTTGTTCTCCTTTTTTTCCCTTTTATCTCTCTATTCTAATTTCTTGTTTTTTTCCCCCTCCCTTCTCTAGCCATCTTTCTTGTTCTTTCTCTTATTCTTTCTCTCCATTTTTCTTTGTTCCCCCCCTCTTTTTCTCTCCCTTCCATGTATTCTCTATTTTTATTCCTTGGTGAAGAGTGGGGGGAATGGGATGAGTGGCATTGCTGGCGTGGAGTTGGGATGAGTGGCAGTTCTGGTGTGGGGTGGGATCAGTGGCACTGCTGGGAGGAGTTCTGATCAAACAACTTAGGTGCTCTTGATCAAGGTCATCTGCTGATCTGAGAACTGTAGTGGGAACTTTTAATGGCAACTCTAATCACAGGTAGAGTTACTCACTATGTCTCCGGCTTCACTGTGTCTCCAGCTCTGTGGTGTCTCGCAGCAGTGACACCTATGCCGATATCAGGAGATAGGGTCTCCTCCAGCCCCTCCCACTTCACATTCCTCACCAGTCAGCTGACCTCTAGTCTCTGCCCCCCACCCATGCCGTGAACTGAATGGGTGGCTGTGAAGAGGCTGAGTGGGCGGCCGCGGGCTCTAGGAACAGCCCAGCAGCTCCAGAGAGAGCCCTGCTGGGCGGCCTCGAAAAGGTTGGGAGAGTGGCGTGGGCTTCAGGAACAGCCCAGGATTTGGTGACCCCTGGCAAATCGTCATTTGACCCCCAGGTTGAGAACCACTGATCTAGATGGAGTGTGCTAAGGGGAGCAGGAATTCGAGAGAGACTGGGGCATGATCAGAGATTGTGATGTTGCCAATGGATATTGTAGCAAAGACAGGTAAGACTGGCCATACACTTATTCAAATTCATCAGTTTCAGCAGAAACCAGCCAAATTTTCGATCAGTTTGTGGCTGTCCCTGCTCAACAGAAGTCGATGGTAAACATTGGACGATCAGCAGCTGGAGCCACTGATCAATGTATTCTGAGAGCAGTAGGAGCTTCAATGTCCCGGCAGGGGGATTCCTCCATCTACCATCGAGCTGTCTCCCGCCAGCTGTACACCCAGAACTGAGCCATCAAAGACCACTGATCACTCAGTTCTTGGGTCCGCGCTGGCACAGAGCGGGGACTGTCAACGACTTTGTGCTCTGCCCTTCCAGAGCTTACTGGAGCGCCAGGCTAGCAAGGGGGCGGGAGCGACTGGCTCAGGCTCTCAGCGGTGCCGGTCAGGCACCTGGGCTGATCTCAACTTTATTGTCGGGATCCCTGTAGAGCCTGGACCGACTCTGTGACATCATAGGATGGCATAGGAGGGCTTTGGCAATACTTCTCCTTTAAAGTTGTGCTACTTAGCACGATTAGTAGCTGCTGCTTCTGTTAGAGCATAGTAAATACCCCTCCTTATATTTAGTTTTATGCACATCGTTGTACTATAATGATAGGGTATTAACATAGAAAACATATACAACAACATTTATTTTACCTGAATATATAAGACCAGGAAAAATAAAATACTAGAGAAATAAAAATAAAGCTAAAGGGGTTTTGCTTCTGTTTTTTCAACCAAGGTTGGCCAATGATAATCAGCACTAGCTGAAGGCTTTTGCCAGGTTTTAGTTCTTTCTTTTAAATCAGGACAATAAATACACTGAATTTGATTGGTGGATATGGTCACTCAAATAGCTCCAGTTTTCATGAATGAATGCTGCGTGCAACAGTTTCATTTTACTCTAGTGTTGCTCTTCCTATGTTCAAGGAATGCCTTTTGGATTCTTCCTATTGTGTGGCCTGTAGCTATGTAAGAGTTGCTGACCAGTGTAGTAATGTTCTATCTCTCTGTGGTTTATGTCTGGCCTGAAATGAATGGGGATGGTTGAGGCACATGTAGCTTGAAGTTGGCAGGCTGCGTTCAGTGATGCTACTACTGTGCTGACTGTTATGTTTTTCAACGGTAGGAATTATTTTAGTTCTTCCTCATCAAATCGTTTGTCAGGATTAAAGAGTGTTGCAGTTTTCTACAAAAGCCAGGCTGGCAAAGACAAAAGAGTTTAATTCCGGGAAGCTGCAAGCTGATCTTTGTAAGTGTCTATTCTGCTCACTGACTGAAGCTAAATGCACTGAAACAATGAAAATGCCTCCCATTCGGAGGTATTACAGGCTTAAGCTGCCAAGAGACCTAAGATACACAGGCATAATCCAACCACATAAGGATTTTATTTTTGGTGCCCAAACGTGTATGCAAGCATGCATGCTCATGCCACATGCTCATACTGTGTAGTCATCTTCAGCACCCAAATTATCTAAGGAAAACATTGAGATGTCACCAGCTCTCCGCTGCAAACATTTACACTCATTTATTAGTACAATGTTACATTAGTCAAATAAGCAAACATTTTGGGCAGCGCAAAGGTCCCTTCCTCAAGGTGACAGTGACAATGCAATGAAACATGTATACAGTATCTCACAAAAGTGAGTACACCCCTCACATTTTTGTAAATATTTTATTATATCTTTTCATGTGACAACACTGAAGAAATTACACTTTGTTACAATGTAAAGTAGTGAGTGTACAGCTTGTATAACAGTGTAAATCTGCTGTCCCCCTCAAAATAACTCAACACACAGCCAATAATGTCTAAACAAAAGTGAGTACACCCCTAAGTGAAAATGTCCAAATCGGGCCCAAAGTGTCAATATTTTGTGTGGCCACCATTTTTTTCCAGCACTGCCTTATCCCTCTTGGGCATGGAGTTCACCAGAGCTTCACAGGTTGCCACTGGAGTCCTCTTCAACATCACGGAGCTGGTGGATGTTAGAGACCTTGTGCTCCTCCACCTTCTGTTTGAGGATGCCCCACAGATGCTCAATAGGGTTTAGGTCTGGACATGCTTTGCCAGTCCATCACCGGTTCTCATGGATGAATCATTACTTATCACTTGGACTTTTTTCTTTTTAATATTTATGGGTGTTCCGTAGTTACTTTTTATCTTACCTTCAGTTGATGTGACACCATTGTGGATTATATGCAGTTGTCACGTGCATTTATCCTCTTTTCACATATATTGTATGTATTTTGCATTTATTTCATGTATGTAAGATTGCACATCTATTTAGCGCGATTCCCCTTTTTTTCCATGTTTTACCTTCACAATTGATGTTTATTGTTGGAATTGCTGCTTTTTTCACTATTAATTTTTCACATATCTTTTAGCGCAGTTTCTTTCCCTATTTTTACTGTATATACAGTGCCTTGAAAAAGTATTCACACCCCTTGAAATTTTCCACATTTTGTCATGTTACAACCAAAAACGTAAATGTATTTTATTGAGATTTTATATGATAGACCAACACAAAGTGGTACATAATTATGAAGTGGAAGGAAAATAATAAATTGTTTTCAACATTTTTTAAAATAAATATCTGAAAAGTGTGGCGTGTATTTGTATTCAGCCCCCTTTACGCTGATACCCCTAACTAAAATCTAGTGGAATTGCCTTCAAAAGCCACCTAATTTGTAAATAGAGTCAACCTGTGTGTAATTTAATCTCAGTATAAATAAAGCTGTTCTGTGAAGCCCTCAGAGGTTTGTTAGAGAACCTTAGTGAACAAACGGCATCATGAAGGCCAGGGGGACACACCAGACAGGTCAGGGATGAAGTTGTGGAGAAGGGCAACTATTAGTTGTCCACTCCACAAAGCTGGCCTTTATGGAAGAGTGGCATGAAGAAAGCTATTGTTGAAAGAAAGCCATAAGAAGTCCCGTTTGCAGTTTGCGAGAAGCCATGTCTGGTCAGATGAGCCCAAAATGTAACTTTTTGGCCTAAAAGCAAAATGCTATGTGTGGCAGAAAACTGACACTGCATATAACCCTGAACACACCATCCCCACTGTGAAACATGATGGTGACAGCATCATGTTGCGGGAATGCTTTCTTCAACAGGGACAGGGAAGCTGGTTAGAGTTGATGGGAAGATGGATGGAGCCAAATACGGGGAAATCTTAGAAGAAAACCTGTTAGGGTCTGCAAAAGGCTTGAGACTGGGGCAGAGGTTTACCTTCCAGCAGGACGATTACCCTAAACATGCAGCCAGAGCTACAATGGAATGGTTTAGATCAAAGCATATTCATTATTATTATTATTATATAGGATTTATATATCGCCAACAGTTTGCGCAGCACTTTACAACATGGGGGCAGACAGTACAGTTACAATACAATTCAATACAGGAGGGATCAGAGGGCACTGCTAGTTAGAGCTTAAAATCTAGAAATATTCATGTGTTAGAATTGCCCAGTCAAAGTCCAGACCTAAATCCAAATTTTTGGCAAGACTTGAAAATTGCTGTTCACAGATGCTCTCCATCCAATCTCACAGAGCTTGAGTCTCTAGATATGCAAAGCTTGTAGAGACATACTCAAAAAGACTTGCAGCTGTAATTGCAGTGAAAGGTGGTTCTACAAAGTATTGACTCAGGGGGTTTAATACAAATGCACGCCACACTTTTCACATATTTAGTTGTAAAAATGTTGAAAACCATTGATCATTTTCCTTCCACTTCATAATTATGTGCCACTTGGTGTTGGTCTATCACATAAAATCCCAATAAAATACATTTACGTTTTTGGTTGTAACATGACAAAATGTGGAAAATGTCAAGTGGTATGAATACTTTTTCAAGGCACTCTACATGTGAGCATGCAGAACAAAACACCCACTGCCAGTGATGTCATAATGACATAACCCCGTCTTAAAAAAAAAGCTGAAATGCTACGCAGAAAGAATTACATATATACAGAGAATTATTCAACATAAACAACCAAACAAATGTGCCTCAAAACCTGGAAATACCATGTGGGTGGTCAATAATTTGGCAGTGGCAGTGTTGTTGCCTAGGAACAGCCTTTCAGCTTAGTACCTACCCATCAGTTGTAATAGTACAGGAAATCCCACCAAACTGGTGAACATATGTGCAAAAACATTTGTGATATCACAATGTCTTTGGGGTCTTCTAAAAATTGGTAACAATTGCCAAGTTCCAAAAACTCCTGTGTGAGTGCCTCTCACATGGAGAACATATGACATACAATCAGTGGGAATTGAAAGAAGGAAAAAAGACCAAAATGAAAACAAAACAAAATTACATCGTTAGGTTAAAAAAATACAGTAGTTCATCTAGTTTAATCAATAGACATGACAAACAAGGTAAATCTCTTTCCTTCTGACACAAAGAGTGCCCCCTTGTCCTCTGTAATGACCTGAAAGTGAATAACTCTACACTAAGTTCTCTATATGGACCACCTACTGTATGAAGAGTAGGAAGTCCTATCTCTACTCAATCTCCTCTTCTGAGAGAGAGAATAAATTCAGTTCAGCTAATCTTTCCTCATATCTGAGCTCCTCCATGCCTCATATCAGTTTGGTTGTCCTTCTCTGCACATTCTCCAAATCCCCAATATCTTTTTTGTGAACTGTTGCCCAAAACTCAACTGCATATTCCAGATGAGATCTTACTAATGATTTGTATAGGGGCAAATGGTGTCTCTCTCTTTCTCTGGAGTCTTTACCTCTTTCAATACAAGAAAGTATTTTGCTAGATACTGCAGTTTGCATTTGTATACTTTTATTAAGTTAATGATCTACCAGATCGAAATTTGGGCCAGTCCCTGCTGAACCGGGTGAATTTCAATCCATGTGTACCCACCTTAACTTACACATTAGGCCATGTAGCTATAGCAGTTGAAAGGCTGCCACCAACCAACAGGATAAGTACACGAGCAGATCACCCTGGTAGTTGAGGCAGGCTCACCTGAGTTGCGGAATCTAAGCATCAACCGGTATTCATAAGAGCTCCTGATGGTGGACATGGGTTTTGCTATGTGTTAGTACCAGGTCATGATCCTCAGGATCAACCCACCCAGGGTCCTGTAGAAGATATAGCAGGTATGAGTGAAGAAGAAGCATAGTCAGTAAACAAGCCACAGGTCAGTAACAAGTGGTTGCAGGTTGGGATTAAGCATAGTTGAGGAACAAGCCAAGGGTCAGTAACGTGTGGTAGCAAAGATATGGATGGCAGTATGAGTGACAAAAGTGAGATATTGGCTGAAGAGAGCACAATAATCTGGCAAACAGGAAGTGCAAAGACAGGGCCAACATAGGAAGTTCATGGGAGGAGCAAAGGGCTCAAAGTTCAAGGGAAACAAGGTTCAAGGCAGGATCATTCAAGTAATTGTCCACTGACCTGTTCAGCATCCCAGGTGGCTAAGCAAGAAGAGACATCACCAGACACAGAAGAGTTTACAGGTGCAGACCCGGGTCCTGACACCGTGTGGGGGGAACTGTGTGTGTGTGTGTATACTATATCCACAGTCACTCCTTTGTCTAAGTTTTGCTTACTTCCTCATAAATAAAACAGATTTGTTTGACAACTTCAGCCTTTTATGAGTCCATGCTGGCTATTGCTTAAAATTTTTTTTTATATATCAAAAACACTTCTATATGTTATTTTATTAGGCACTCAAGTATCTTTTCGACTATAGAAGTTAAAGTGGTTGTAAACCCTTTTAAAAAAACTCAAAAACCTACAAGACAAAGGCATAATGAGCTAGTATACTAGCTCATTATGAATTACTTACCTGAGATCGAAGCCCCCACAGCGGACCTTGTTCACCGCTCCGGCAGCCGACATCTCTCTGAGGGGTTACTTCCGGGTATCGCGGCTCCGGTGCTGTGATTGGCCGAAGCCGCGATGACGTCACTCCCATGCATGCACACAGGAGCCGCCGGTAACGGCACAGTACAACTGAAGCAACGGCACGTATGTGCCATTACTTCAGTTTGCTTAAGTGCGCATGTGCCGATGATGTCAGTACATGCAAATACAGGGATAACTCCTAAACCGTGCAAGTTTAGGAGATATCCAGTGTAGCTACAGGTAAGCCTAATTATAGGCTTGCCTGTAGTATAAAGTGGTTGTAAAGGGTTTACAACCACTTTAAACTAACTGGTCGGTAAAACTAAGTAAAGACTTTGATCCCTTTTTAAATATAAGCAATACATTGGCTTTACATCAATCCAGTGGTACCACCCCAGTCATTAAAGAGTCTCTAAAAATTAGAAACAACGGCTTTAAAATACCAAAGCTCAAATGTTTGAGGACCCTTGGGTGTAAGCCATCTGGTCCAGGTGCTTTATTTACTTTTATGTTGTCTAAATTTATTTGGACCATATCATTTTTTAACCTTTGTGGTTCATGTCAGTATTATACAAAGGCCCGAAATGGCCATAGGGCACACCAGACGTTTGCCCGGTGGGCTGGGGCCTCCAGGCTGCATGAAGAGTGGCCTGTTGATGACCAAGCCGCACAGCAGTAGATAAGCAGAGACCGTGGCCTGGACAGGGCTAACACAGACTGCGGGTGCCGCTCACCTCCTGCTATGCGGCCATGCCTAAATCAAGCTAGGATGTGCATGAAAAGGCGGGTTAGAAGCACCTGCATGGGACAGACACCTCCCGGGCCAGCCGCTGGAGATATACCTGCACTCGGGGGACAACGGCAGCCTCTCTCCTAACCCCGGCTGGCACACGGTGACAGCTGCACAGAGAGGAAGGTGAGTGCACTGAACTGATCCAGTGTGTGTTACAGCCAAAGTCCTGCTCTGTAGCGGTGGGGAAAGGGAGTGGATTTGGGCAGTCTCTGTACTGGACTGAGGCTGTCTCTGTGCTGGTCTGGGGCTTTCACTTTGCTGGACTGAGGCTGTCTCTTTCCTGGTCTGGGGCTGTCTCTTTGCTGGACTGAGGCTGTCTCTTTCCTGGTCTGGGAATGTCTCTTTGCTGGACTGGGGATGTCTCTTTGCTGGTCTGAGGCTCTCTCTTTGCTGGACTAGGGCTCTCTCTTTGCTGGACTGAGGCTCTTTCTTTGCCGGTCTGAGGCTCTCTCTTTGCTGGACTGAGGCTCTCTCTTTGCTGGACTGAGGCTCTCTCTTTGCTGGACTGAGGCTCTCTCTTTGCTGGCCCGAGGCTGTTCCTTTGCTGGACTGGGGATGTCTCTTTGCTGGACTGGGGATGTCACTTTGCTGGTCTTGGGCTGTCTTTGCTGGACCAAGGCTGTCTCTTTGCTGGTCTGAGCCTGTCTCTTTGCTGGACTGGGGATGTCTCTTTGTATACAGTATCTCACAAAAGTGAGTACACCCCTCACATTTTTGTAAATATTTTATTATATATTTTCATGTGACAACACTGAAGAAATTACACTTTGCTACAATGTAAAGTAGTGAGTGTACAGCTTGTATAACAGTGTAAATTTGCTGTCCCCTCAAAATAACTCAACACAGAGCCATTAATGTCTAAACTGCTGCCAGCAAAAGTGAGTATACCCCTAAATGAAAATGTCCAAATTGGACCCAATTAGCCATTTGCTATCCCCGGTGTCATGTGACTTGTTAGTGTTACAAGGTCTCAGGTGTGAATGGAGAGCAGTTGTGTTAAATTTGGTGTTATCACTCTCACTCTCTCATACTGGTCACTAGAAGTTCAACATGGTACCTCATGTTGAACCTCGGGACATGTTCCACTCAGAACAAGTCTCACCATGGTCGACCAAAGAAGTCGAGTGCATGTGCTCAGTGTCATATCCAGATGTTGTCTTTGGGAAATAGACGTATGAGTCAGTGGCGGCCCGCCCCCCCCTCCAGACAGACACACACAAAAAAAAGTAAAAAAAAAAAAAAAAATGCAAAAAGGGTCCTCAAGTGCACTGTGTTCGGACCCCGGTCACAGTGCAACGTCGGACACAGTGCAACACTGGACACAGTGCACTTATCGGAAGCGCCACGTCTATGCAATCACGAGATTGCAGACGTGGCGCTTCATTTGCGGGCGTGGCGAAGCGCCGAGTAGCTTCTGCCCGGTGCTTGTAGTATCTATTACTACGGCTGGGCGGTTTGATTGACATCTGAGTTTGATGTCACTTTATGTTTTCTCTCTCCCATTGTGCCCTGGAGAGAGGAAACAGGAAGTATGAGGAGCGGAATAGCCGCTGCCAGTGGAAGGAGACATCGCAGGAGAGGACACCACAGGCTGGACACAGGGACTCAGGCTGGCTGCATTTCATGTGACACAGGCTGGACACAGGCTGGCTGCATTTCATGTGACACAGGCTGGATACAGGCTGGCTGCATTTCATGTGACAGAGGCTGGACACAGGGACATAGGCTGGCTGCATTTCATGTGACACAGGGACACAGGCTGGCTGCATTTGATGTGACACAGGCTGGCTGTATTTCATGTGACACAGGCTGGACAAAGGAACACAGGCTGGCTGCATTTCCTGTGACACTGGTTGGCTGCATTTCATGTGAAACAGGCTGGACACAGGGACACAGGCTGGCTGCATTTGATGTGACACAAGCTGCATTTGATGTGACACAGGCTGCATTTGATGTGACACAGGCTGCATTTGATGTGACACAGGCTGCATTTGATGTGACACAGGCTGCATGTAAGGATGGCCTCCGCTGGGGAGGCCATCCTTACAACCACACCCATTTTCACCAAGTGGGAGGGGTCAAAAAGGAAGGGCGGGGTCTGGTGCCCCCCATCCTAAAACTTCACCAACCGCCACTGGTATGAGTGCTGCCAGCATTGCTGTAGAGGTTCTAGGGGTGGGGGGTCAGCCTGTCAGTGTTTAGACCATACACCGCACACTGGATCAAATTGGTCTGCATGGCTGTTGTCCCAGAAGGAAGTCTCTTCTATAGATGATGCACAAGAAAGCCCTGCAAACAGTTTACTGAAGACAAGTAGACTAAGGACATGGATTACTAGAACCATGTCCTGTGGTCTGATGAGACCAAGATAAACTTATTAGTTCAGATGGTGTCAAGCGTGTGTGGTGGCAACCTGAAGAGGAGTACAAAGACAAGTGTGTCTTGCATACAGTCAAGCATGGTGGTGGGAGTGTCATGGTCTGAGGCTGCATTAATGCTGCCGGCACTGGGGAGCTACAGTTCATTGAGGGAACCATGAATGCCAACATGTACTGTGACATACTGAAGCAGAGCATGATCCCCTCCCTTCGGAGACTGGGCCACAGGGCAGTATTCCAACATAACGACCACAAACACACCCCCAAGATGACCACTGCCTTGCTAAAGAAGCTGAGGGTAAAGGTGAGGGACTGGCCAAGCATGTCTCCAGACCTAAACCCTATTGAGCATCTGTGGGGCATCCTCAAAAATGGAGGGTGGAGGAGCGCAAGGTCTCTAACAGCCACTAGCTCCAAGATGTCATAATGGAGGAGTCGATGAGGACTCCAGTGGAAACCTGTGACGCTCTGGTGAACTCCATGCCCAAGAGGATTAAGGCAGTGATAGAAAATAATGGTGGCCACACAAAATATTGACACTTTGGGCCCAATTTGGACATTTTCACTTAGGGGGTGTACTCACTTTTGTTGCCATCAATTTAGACATTAATGGCTGTGTGTTGATTTATTATGAGGGGACAGCAAAATTACACTGTTATACAAGCCGTACACTCACTACTTTACATTGTAGCAAAGGGTAATTTCTTCAGTGTTGTCACATGAAAAGATATAATAAAATATTTACAATAATGTGAGGGGTGTACTCACTTTTGTGAGATACTGTATACATGTTTCATTGCATTGTCACTGTCACCTTGAGGAAGGGACCTTTGCGCTGCCCAAAATGTTTGCTTATTTGACTAATGTAACATTGTACTAATAAATGAGTGTAAAGGTTTGCAGCGGAGAGCTGGTGACATCTCAATGTTTTCCTTAGATAATTTGGGTGCTGAAGATGACTACACAGTATGAGCATGTGGCATGAGCATGCATGCTTGCATACACGTTTGGGCACCATATGTGTATGCAGTCGTAAAGAGATTAAAGCGGGATTCCGGACGTAAAAAAAAAAAATTAATAAATAAAAGTCAGCAGCTACAAACACTGTAGCTGCTGACTTTAAATAAGTACTTACCTGTCCTGGGTGCCCGCGATGTCAGCCGCCCGAGGCCGACCCATCCCTTGGCTCCCGGCACCGCCATCCTAGGTAAGGGAAACAGGCACTGGAGCCTTGCGGCTTCACTGCCAGTTTCCTACTGCGCACGTGCGAGCGGCGCTCTGTGAATGTCCCCGTGGTGTTCTGGGAACACACACAGTTCCCAGAAGACAACGGGGCCGTTCACCGAGGAGCAGAACACACCGCAGAAAAGGAAGAGGCAGATTAGGAAGACTGCCTAGCAACAAGGGTTTAGGTAAGTTTAATTTTTTTTTTTTTCAAATGTTTTTTTTTTATTTTTTTTAGGATTTTTGGTGAATTTTTTTTTTTCAGGGTGGCCCTCCACTTTAATGTCCCGTCTAAAGGGTAGAACAGGTCTGGAAACCACATGGGGATGCCACTTGGTATAACCATTTACTCAGGCATGAGGGGTTTTGGATATACAATTTAGACACCGCCTATCCATGGGGCCTCAACACTGCCTTCTCCCTTTTTGTTTTTTCTCAATGACTGCCAACCAACACTCCCAGATCTATTCTAATAAATGGTTTAAAATTGTTTACTTTAGTCCTGACTATATTAAAAAAAAGAAAACAAGTACAAAACCAGTACACGTTCCCTGTAAGGCTGCACACAGACATTGGATACAGACTTCCTCTCCATGGGCAATTCCATTAAAGCATAATAATAAAGAATAATCATCAGAACTGCAAATTCAGTTGTTCGAAAAATTTTATTGCTGATGTGTGATTGTGCAGCATCCATTGTAATGGTAAGCAGTAATCCTCATGATAGATGTTTTTCTGTGCTGGTTTGTTTCATTACACAATAAACAGCATTTAGTATCTGATACAAAGCAGATGTCAAACTGCATTGTTACGATCAATTAAAAAGGATAATGTCATTGGTTGCTTTGCTTTACTGTGCATCCTTGCTCTTTGCACTGATTCAACACATAGGCATGCATGAACGCTGTAGATGTAACCTATTTATCTATAGGAAAAATGCCACAGCCATTAATCAGGAGAAAAAAGCCTTCCTAAATGCCTGGTAGAAAATCGCAACGGGTGCTCTTGGGAAGTGTTGGAAGGCCTTGTGAGGATGCTGCCAAATAGATACACAGTGCCCATTGAGCTAACTGTGCAAATAAAATTAATTAGCCATTGTGGTATGGGGGGGGTCACATGTTAAGTTAAATTAAGATATTGTGGACTTCTCAGTAGTTAATATATCTTCTTGAGTTCTGTCACCCAAAAGAGAAACTCTGAAAGGACTGATTGTTTCAGTTAGCTTAAATGGTAGTTTTACCGTGGCATGTTGTTTGTTTGCTAAATGGGCACGTTCCCTTGGCCAGCGGGTATAGCATGGCATTAATCATGTGTTTGTCTGTTATACTGTTGTAGCATGCATGGATAACAGACACTTTTCCATAGCCTCCGGAAATTAGTCACTTTCCCACACAGTACAGTTAGCTCAAGTTTTCCACTTGCAGAGCTTCAGTCATTTGAAAGCATTTTCTTAGTGATAAGTTTAGTTCCATACACTTGTTATTATCTTACAAACTTTAGGTAGAAAAGTATTTCTAGACTATAAAATCTAATTGTTTGACCTGGTTCAAGCATATTCATCCAGATCTTAGTTACTGGGAACCTTAGATCTAGCTGAGAACCTAGTATAGAAAATCATAAGTACAAGGACAGTGGTCCTGGGGGCCTTGCCAGCCTAAGATCCTCTAACAAAGCCAGGGATCTTGCAGTGTTCACCCTAAGGTACCTAGCACTGTTAGCCTGGACCACTGTCCCTTGTCCCCGTTAAGACTCCTCAGATTTTTCCTTAACACCATTAGTGGTAACTAACCCTGTTGTGGACCCCGGACATGTTCTGTCCCAAAACTACTGTGACTGTCCCTGTGAATCACATCCCAGTCTAAAGACAAAAGGCTAGGTGCCCTTTCCAAGGGCTTATTCCCCCTTGCATGCCCTTCCCTGCAACCTGCCATTGCTGCTATGTCCATCTTCCAAACCTTGGGTGTCTGCTCCAAGAACATATCCTGGGATCGATTGGATACAAGCTGGAATTTTGGGCTTTGCCTCCACCCTGCTTCACATTATCTGGCTTGCCAGTATCGCCACAAAGTTTGGCGGGCCTCTTTGCTGCTTAGCCAAGTCACCTCTCTCAAGAGTTTATAGCCATTGTGCCAGAAAGGGAAAGGTTCCAGAGGTTTTATTTAAACCTCTTCCATATTCCAAAGCCAAATGGGGCATCCATCCGATACAGGGTCTCACAGTGCTTAACACATTTCCTCAGATACAAAAATTTTGCATGGAATCTGCCAGGTTAGACATTGCTTCTCTACATCCAAAAGTCCTTCTGGCCTCCGTAGATATTAAGAATGCCTACTTGCGTGTCACAATTTTCCTGGCTCATCAACACTATTGCAGTGGACACACATTACCAGTTTGTTGCCCTTCCCTTTGGTCTATCCACTACATCTACCAAGGTGCTAGCCCCTGTTCTGGCTCTGCTTCACTCTCAGGGCATCCCTATAGTGGGATATCTAGACAAGTGAGCACAGGCTCTATCAGCCAATATGCTTCAGACTGTCGAGACCCTACAGAGGTTTGTGTTGATCCTACATCTGCAGAAATCAGTGCTGGAACCAACTTATTGCTTGGAGTGTTTAGGCCTGGTACTGGATATAGCCCTGTCCAAGGTTTTCCTTCCACAGGACAAAGTTCAGACTCTCTACTCTTACTTGTGGTATTCTTGCAAGTGTTTTGATGGATCTAGCAGTGTATTAGATATTTACCAGTTGTTTTTAGGTATCGCTACATAAAGAATAGGGATGTTGCTTTAAAGTGTTACTAAACTGAGGACCCTGCATTCACTATATCTGGTCTCCCACAGTACACAGAACATGGAAATGCAATAATTTTGGTAAATATAAACTGCTAAATACCCTTTCTCATCAGCAGTATTATATCTGTCTTGTGACTTATACCAGTGTCCAGCCAAGCACTGGTTAAAGCTTGTAGGAGGAGTTTTCATTCTCCTTTGATTGTCCTATGAGACTGCATTACCTGTGACCCTCTGTCTGGACAGTGCTGATTGATTAAACTCTCTAGCAATACACACCTGAGCATGTGCAGAGTGCCTCCAATGCTCTGTTCTATCAGGAGACGGATTGGGGCAGTGCAAGAAGGGGAGGATCAGAGAAGACAGGATCAAACAGCCTTTTTACGCAATGCTGAATATTAACCCTTTAGGTTCCACAGTGAGTATAACAAGCAAGCTTTACTGCATATACAGACTGATTTTACTGTTGTGGTATTAGTAACACTTTAAGTGATTGGTTACCAATGAAAGTCTGATATAGTAGAAAAAGCCTCCCCCTTTTATCCTGAGGAAGTTCTGATGTAGGAGGAACAAAACATGTTGGTGTTAAAGGGCACACCCCTTCAAGCCCTCTTCACCTCCCACATCAAGCTGGAGTGCGTGCCAACCCACACTAGCCACTATACAAATGCTACACAGGTGATCTGACACAGCAGTCTGAGTCCTGTATGAGAGCAAGGATGGATCTAGACTATGGACAAATTTTCAGGGCTGGGCTCAGCCCTTCCTTCTCAAAGCTGGCTGATCAGCTGCTGCTAATTGCCAGCTCCTTTCTCTCCACAGTGACTCACCTGTTGATGATATCCTGCTCATCAGTCCTGCCTACTTAAGCCATCCAGCCCAGATGATCTCTGCTTTCACCTTGGTCACATCTCTAGAGACGCTCTCCTGTTTTCCCTTTTAAAGACTTGCTTGGCTGACATTCCTTCTGGCCCAGATCCTGCTTGCTGTTCTACTATGCTCATCTCTGGCTTCCTGACGTTTTGGCTTGTCTAACTATCCTTTGCGGTTCTTGAACTCTGGCTATGTTTTGACTACGTTTACTGTCTACCTTTTTATTATTATTATTAAACAAGTGTGATTTACTGTACTTCTGTCTCAGTCTAATTCATGGTTTCTGACAGTAGGCGAAGGCCTGAATTCAGAAGATGCAGTCAATCCACTTGTTGGTAATATTTTTTCCAGATTGGATGGGCAGGATCACCGCATGGATCAGTTTTACATGGCGTTACAAACGCTCCTGAGTCGCACGACTCATGTGGAATCTCCCACTGTGGCTGCTCTGGTACAACCTATGTTGCAGGCCGTCTCTGCTGCTGGTCCAGTCTCTGCAGGCACCCGCCTCGAGTATTACCTCTATAAGAGGTATGTCTGGTCCGCTCCGCTTCCCCAGCGATTTGTGGGAGATCCAGTCCAGTGCAGAGGGTTTCTCAACCAGGTTGAGATATACTTTGAGATGCTGCCCCAGGAGTTTCCCACAGACAGAAGCAAAGTAGGTTTTGTGATATCAAACCCTCTATGGGAGACGCAAAAACCTGTTGTCTTGAGTTACCCAGACGTTCCTGCACGCTCCGCTTCTGCTGCCAAGTGCCTCATGTCCATCAAACAGAGTACAAGAACTGTTGCCGATTACACCATTGAATTCCGTACTCTGTCAGCAGAGGTTGCTTGAAACAGTGAGGCCCTCATGGCTGCTTTTTCTCATGAGCTCTCGGGTACCATCAAGGATGAGATAGCAGCCAGAGATATATCCACTGTGCTGGAGAAGTTGATCACATTTGCCATCCTCATTGACTCCAGACTCAGAGAAAGACTTCCTTTTAAGGAGCGCTTGCGGAAGCCTCCTGTACATTTGTCTCCGAACTTTGCAGTCCCACGCTTGACTCCCTCACCTCCCATGCCTCCTGGTACCGAGTCGGTCTGTGAAGATGAACCCATGCACTTGGGCTTCACGCGTCTCTCTGCGGATGAGAGAACCCTTAGGAGGAGGGAGAGATTGTACCATTATTGTGGCCAGGCAGGTCACTTTTTGAAGTCACGGACAGACCTTAGGTGGTGTTGTTTCAGCCCTAGTTATCCAGAAGGATAAGCCCCTGATTTTGGTTACCCTTTCTTGGGCTGAGTCGTCCATCAAGATACAGGCTCTAATTGACTCTGTGGCTGCAGGCCTGTTCATTGATGCTGCCTTTGTATCGAAGCACTCAATTCCGCTGCAGCTGCATGACACTCCACTTGCTATTGAGGCTCTTGACGGGAGACTTCTACAGCCTGCCCATGTGACTCATGAGACTGTTCCGTTGTCCATGGCTGTAGGAGCTCTTCACCATGAGATAATCTTTGACCGCCTCAAGGGAGCAACGGTTTTCACAAAGCTTGATTTGAGAGGGGCATACAATCTCGTGAGGATTAAGGAGTGCGACGAGTGGAAAACTGCGTTTAATACCAGAACAGGCCATTATAAGTACCTTGTAATGCCTTTTGGCCTTTGTAACGCCCCAGCAGTTTTCCAGGAATTTATTAACGATGTCCTCCGAGATTTTTTGCAGTTATGTGTGGTGGTTTACCTTGAAAATATCCTCGTATTTTCCAAGTCCCTGGAGAGCCACCACACGGATGTCTGTCGTGTTGCTTCAGAAACTAAGAGAGAACAATCTCTATTGTAAATTGGAGAAGTGCGAATTCCATTGTGAACAGGTTAAATTCCTGGGTGTCATTTCACCTGCTGGTTTTTCAATGGACCCAGAGAAACTTTCAGCAGTCCTACAGTGGCCTCGACCCGTGGGTTTACGTCCTGTGCAGCATTTTCTTGGCTTTGACAACTATTATCGGAAGTTTATTCGTAACTTCTCATCTCTGGTCAAGCCCCTGACTGATATGACCAGAAAGGACGGTAACCCACAGAGTCGGTCTCCGGAGTCCATTAAGGCCTTTGAGAGTCTCAAGGCTGCCTTTGTTTCTGCTCCTGTGTTGGCACATCCTGATTCTACGTTACCTTTTATTCTTGAGGTTGATGCTTCTGAGACTGGAGGTGGCTCCCTTCTATCTCAACATCCTTCTTCTAAGAGCGCTATGCATCCTTGTGGCTACTTTGCCAAGAAAATGTTGCCTGCGGAGTGCAGTTACGAGAGCTGTTAGCAATCATTTTAGCCCTGAAAGAATGGAGACATCTCCTCGAAGGTACCACTGTGCCGGTTCTCATTCTTACTGACCATAAGAATCTCACATTCTTGTCTGAGGCTAAATGCCTCTCTCCCAGAAGGGAGCGATGGGATCTTTTCTTGTCTAGTTTCAATTACATTTTCTTATTCTTAACCGGTACTAAGAATGTAAGGACTGACGCTTTGTTGCGACAGTTTTCCTTCACTTTCAAGATGGAGTCGGTTCCGGTTCCTGTGATTCCTCCTAATCGTATTCTGGCTACGGTTCGAAACCAGTCTCACTTCTCGTTTGGGTGACAAAATTCTTGCCGCTCAGGTCGATGCTCCTCCTGAGAAACCTTGTGACCACTGCTTTGTCCCAGAGAGTCTCCGTACTTCCATGCTCCAGACTTACCATTCTCCCCAGGCTGCTGGCCACCCTTCGTAGCTGCCTGTTCCGCTCCTGTGTGCTCAGAGTAAGACTCCATGTTACCTGACTCGTTTGTTCCGCAGAGTATTCCTGTGTAAGAGGAGCATATCCGTGGTCTTCGTTCCACTTGGTCACAAGTCCAAGAGGCTTTGCGATATACTAATGATAGGTACAGACTCCATGCTGACCGCAGACGCCTGCCTGCACCTTCCTACCAGGTTGGAGACAGGGTCCGGCTCTCATCTCGCAACCTCCAACTTCATGTTTCCTCTCTGAAGTTCGGACCTCGGTTTATTGGGCCTTTCCGTATTCTTCGCAGGATTAACTTAGTGAATTACGCATTAGACCTTCCTTCTAATATGCATATCTTGAATGTATTTCATGTCTCCTTAATAAAACCTTTGATCTGCAACCGCTTTACCACCTCGGTGCCTCGTCCTCACCCTGTACAGGTTGAGAACCATGAGGAGTGTGAAGTACAGTCCATTGTTGACTCCCGTAGGTTCCATGGGCGCATACAGTACCTGGTGCATTGGAAAAGGTACGGTCCGGAGGAATGCTCTTGGGTCTCATCCTCGGATGTACATGCCCCTGTCCTCCTCCGTGATTTCCATAGACGTTTTCCCCTCAAGCCTAGTGGTCCTCCGAGGGGGAGGGGTCATTGAGAAGGGGATACTGTCAGGGCTGGGCTCAGCCCTTCCTTCTCAAAGCTGGCCACTCAGCTATCTGCTAATTGCCAGCTCCTTTCTCTCCACAGTGACTCATCTGTTGATGATATCATGCTCGTCAGTCCTGCCTACTTAAGCCGTCCAGCCCAGATGATTTCTGCCTTCGCCTTGGTCACATCTTTAGAAGCGCTCTCCTATCTTCATTCAGCATTATGAGCCAAGTTTTTTGTTGCACAAGGCTTGGTGGACTTTTCAGGAGTTGTCTGGTCCAAGTGTACATTATATTGTCTGTTGGGTGGATCTGTTATAGAGTGCAAGTCTCAGTCATTGTTGGCTATGTCCATTTACACAAGTCTCAGTTTTAACCAGGACTATATATTGCCTTCTTGCAGGCACTCAGTGGATTCACAAGTTAACCATCGATGTATTGCTTTTACATTTGCAGCATTACAGGACATAGGTTAGAGCTGTAATTATTTTACCTGCTGTACAGTGCCAGTATTCAATCCCTGGATGATCAGGGTTCTCAGGTAGACACACACGGCACTTTCCTATTTTCCTTGCCCAAGCCATCTCATACTGATAATTATTTACGTTTTTAAACAGGCTGAAGAACATTCTAAAAATTGCAGCCCAACATTCTGGCAGCTTGGGACAGGTAGGCTCATTCTCTGGACTGCCACATTCACCTGACCCACAATACCAGGCTTGCCCTGGCCTGGTGGATCACAGTCCTGCAGTGTAGTGAGGGAAATCTTTCTACCTAGTGATCTTTTGGAGTCTCATGACAGATCCCAGCCAAGGAGTCCTCAATGCTTTCTTGGTGCAAGGACTTGGTTGCCGGCGGAAGCTCAACTCCTGTTCTGGAGCTCAGATCGAAGTGGGTTATCCATTCAATGCTGGACCCCCAATTGCAAGGTCATTTGACCACAATTCAGACAGACAATACTACAACAGTGACATTCATCAGCCGTCAGGGAGGAACCCGATGTCCTGCAGCCCAAAGAGAAGCAGATTGGAATCTTGCTTGGGGAGAACTTTATGTTCAGCCCTGTCCACTGCAGACATCCCAGGCATGAAAATTTGACAGACTTCCTTTGTCATTAGGGTCTGGTCTCCCGAGAGTAGGCTCTTTACCTCTAGGTGCTTCAAGACATATATTGAGGTAGAGGACACCAGACATGGACCTTCTGTCATCTAGGTTCAACAACAAACTGAGCAGTTTTGCCTCCAGATCCGAGATCCTCCAGGTTTTTGAAGATGGATGCCCTGCTGAAATCAGTTAAACCTGATATATGCTTTTTTTCCTCCAAAACTCCTTTCTCGCCTGTTCTGCAGGATTCCTGTGAATCTCATCACACCAAACCCAGGTGAATGTGGTACTCGAACCTTGTCAGACTCCTGAAGACTGTCCCAGATCATCGAGATCTTATGTCCCAGGGATCGGTTTACCACCCTGCTTCTCGATTGCTGGCCCTAATGTCCTGGCTGTTGAAGCCCAGTTCCTAAGGGATAGGGGCCTGTCTGAATAGGTTATCCATATACTCTTAAAGGATAGGTAATTGACTTCTCGCAAGGTCTACCATCGCACCTGAAAAAGCGAATTACTTGTGGTGCAAGGCAAAGAATTTAATTCCCAGAAAGTACTGTGGAAATAATCCCATTTTTCTAAAGTCTAGTCTGGATCAACAATTGGCCTTGAGAACCATAAAGGTTTGAATCTCAAATTCAGCATTTGTTTCTCACTCCTTAGTGAAGGCCTTCCTACAGGGTGTTGTGCATATTAGTCTCCCTGTATATTCTCCAGTGACAACGTAGGATCTCAACCTTTTTCTGTCAGCTTTTCATATACCGCCATTTGAACCTATCGGGTATATTCAGCTGTATACTCTTACTCACAAGGTTGACTTCCTTGTTGCCACCACCTCTGAGGGGTGAGTTGGCAGCCTTTACCTGCAAGGAACCATTTGTTTGTCCTACACAGAGAAGGTTGTCTTGTATCATGTTACATATTTATTGTTTGTTTGCTTTTACATAATGTTGTCCCTTCCTCACTCACTGTAGCTAGGACATTATAATTATTATTATAATACAGGATTTATATAGCACCAACAGTTTGCGCAGCGCTTTACAATGTAGAGGGGGGACAGCACAATTATAATACAGTTCAATACAGAAGGGATAGGAGGGCCCTGCTCATGGAGCTTACATAGGAAGGTGGTACTAAAGGGGGGAGGTTGTACAAAAGGTAATAGATGTGGGGGATGGTCTGATAAGTGTGGCTCGGGTACAGATCTTAGGTGGGTGTGGGATAGGCTTCCCTGAATAAATGAGTTTTCAGGGATCACCTAAAGGTGGACAGGGTGGGGGCTGACTGGACATATGGGGGCAGGGAGTTCCAGAGGATAAGAGAGGCTTTAGAGAAGTCCTGGAGGCGAGCATGGGAGGAGGTAACAAGGGAGCTAGGACATGCTCTATGTAGTTAGTCCCACTCATCTTCTTCTTGCTTTAATCTAAATCCACCACATGTACTGTATTCTGCTGGAGCTAGACACATTTTTGACCTATTTGATGGTCAACTGTGAAGACACACACAAGTGTTCAATTAAGGCTTTCGTGTCACTGTCTGCCAAGCTACTAGACTGTAAGTTTAGCTATCTCACCACAACTGGATCAGTTATAGTGATCATACTTAGATTGCTGAAGCAGAACATCTTAAACACAAGGCCTCGTTTCTTCCAAAAGTGGGTTCTTCCTTTGTGCTCTCATTTCTTTGTCCTCAAAACCCTAAGGAGATCCATTGTCTGGATACGGTACACATTGTTTGAGTCTATAGCTCAGCAACAGCTCCCCTTAGACGATTTGCTTCTCTAGGAGTTTGCCATTCCAATATCAAACCATGCCTGATGTTGGTAACTAAGCACAACAAAATATTGCAAGCCAATGAAAAGCATGAGCGATATTTTTACTTTTCTGTTGCCCTCTATGTCTAAAATTGTATAACTGTTAACTACACTAACGTAACCACCTATGCCTTTTTTATCCAGTGAAGATTAGAATACACTGTAGCTGTTTAAAGCAAACCTTCAATGCCAAACAAAAGGATCATATTGCAAACACAGACCTCCAGTGAAAAAAATACTCAGAATACTCTGATGCTTCTGGGAGGCATAGGTGATAACACCACTTCCTGCAAGTCCTGGAGTTCAATATCCCATGTGAATGCACTCCAGCCAGGGGGCACAGGGGGCTTGCAAAAAAAGTGGAGCATAGTGACAAGAAACATCTAAAGATATTGAACGCTCTTTCTTTTTATTTTCAACCATTTTCTAATATTTTTACTAATAGCAAATAATTTGTTAGGATGATTAATTTTTTATTACTGTGAAGCTTTGATACATAATTCTCTTCCATCTACATCATACAAATCCTCCTGTTCTTCTAAGCAGTTGAATACATGAACCACTTGATAGAAAATATGTCTCAATTCTGGTGTCAAATTTACGTTCATCTGCTAAATGTTCAGTTTTAGGAAACATCAACATTATTGGAAATCTATTTAAGACTTGTGACAATGGATGAATGTATCCTCAGGAAGTTGGGGGTGGTTTTAGACTTTGATGTGGAATATGAGCGTTCCATCCTTCTGTCAATCTTTTTTACAGTTCCCTGCTACAGACTTAATCAAGAAGAGGAAATTCTGTTAGTAGCTGCACGTTCCCTTGTTATTTTCTAAAGCACAGCCCTGCAATACTGTCAGATAAACTGAGGGACATAATCTCGGCATTAAAGGCTTTTTTTTTTTCAATTGTATTTTTATTGGAAATTTCCAGAAAAATACAAACATAAGAGAAAACATTGAAATACATGACATATCAGATACAGTACATCACCAGAGTGACTTAGGGAAGAGAGGTTATGATGATGGACAGAAACTACATGGAAAATATCGTAAACACTATAAGGGTAACAACCCATAGAGCAGGTGTATAGAAAACATGAACCAGTACATAAAGCTAATTGTGGCTCCAGGGGTTAGCCTGTGGAAGGTTACTGAATTCAACAGTAAAAAGGAAGATAAAACTTGCCTCAAAAAAAACTATTTAATTGGGGAGGGAATGGGTTACACCATGGTAGAGAGGGGGGTGAAAGACAGAAAATTAACGTACTATAATGTGATATAAAAGGAAGTAGAAGTAGAAGAAAAATAGTTAATCGGGATACTGATTCTGGGTTAAGCTCAGAATTGTCCCATAGATCCCACATTTTTGAAAATTGGGGTAGAGAGTCATGTACCATAGCAGTAAGATGTTCCATTCTATGTATATGGGTTAGAGCTTGTAACATTTGAGAGCGTGTGGGGGGAGAAGTAGATAACTATTCTAAGGGAATGACTTGTTTTGCAGTTAACAGGTTAAAGGAGCTCAGCTTCCTGATGTGCTTGGAGACGCCAGGAATAAGCAGGTCTAGGAGGAAATTAATTGGATCCATGGGAAGCGTTAACCCAAGGAGAGTTTGTATGAAAGAATGAATGGATGACCAAAATGATTGGATAATAGGGCATTCCCAAAAGATGTAAAAATGTGAGCCCACAGCACACCCGAGAAACCTCAGAATTATAATTGTGAAGAACCTCTGGAGTTCTATACCAAAATAACAAAATCTTATAAGCTGTTTCTCTGTGTTCCACACACCTCGAGGCTCTAGACATAGAGTCCCATATGTTTTGCCAATGTGGAAGAGTAATTGACCAGTAATTGGTCAGTTAATGGGACCATTTGTTCATATAAGAATGATACATATTATGAAGCGGCTTGGGGTCATGAAGGAATTGGTAAATGGACGATATAAGGTAAGCTAGATTAGGGCCTTGGGCGCATAGTAGTTCAAAGGAAGTGGGTTTATCTAGAGTTTGAGTAAAGCTTTTGGAAGAGAAATAGTGTCTGAACTGAAGATATGTATAAAAAAGCTGCTTAGAGATCTGAAATTTGTGTTGAAGCTCTGCAAAGGAATAAAGTCTGACGGGAAGTGGATGCACCAGATTTCGTAATTGGAAGATACCAGCTTGTGACCAGGGCAGGGCGGCCCATCCATTAAGGGCGCACGGGCACCGCTCCCTCTCTCCAGCCACCCCTTATATGCATAATGGATAGATTCATGCATTGCTGCTACCCCCTATTTAGGTGTCCGGTCCCTTTTCGGATGCCGGGCATCTGAATTACATCGGCGGGGATGTTTTTTTGAAGCACCTGATTAGAGCCATAGGCTCTAATAGGCTTAAAAAAAGATGGACTTGGAGCGCAAAGCATTGTTTGCTTTGCTAAAACGGAACCGCCTCTCTGCCAATCAGGAAGCACGGCTCTGTTATCCATTTCCTGATTGGCTGAAAGGTCAGGCGCTTCCATTGGATGCCTAGGAGGAAGGGCAGAGATACACGGCGGAAGCCACCGTGATCTCAGAATGGAATAGGACACGGAGCTGCCGCAGCCTGTACCTCTGCTAGCCCCAGATACCCACCGCAGCCTGTACCCCTGCCTGCCCGATGTGCGTGCCGGTAGACCGGCAGACAGTGGGGTGGTTGTTTGCCGCCCCCCAAGCAAAAAACCACCAGGGGTACATTCGCTATAGGACAAGCTGTCAGACAGAAATGTCTGGATTAAAGAGCACATTTAATAGAGGTGGAGAAGAGAGAGAGAAGCGGTGTGAGCATTATTTCCATATAGAAAGAGTAAACATTGGATTCAAACATAAGCTTCTTCTTAACTGGGTAATAGATGTGTCCAAGGTTTAGGGCTGAAACGATTAATCGATAATAATTGATAATGAAAATCGTTGTCAACGATTTTCATTATGGATTAGTTGTTCCGCACCTTCCTCCCTGTCCGTCCGTTAAAATCCTCCTCCTGTGTCCTCCTGTGTACAAGGCGCCGCCGTATGTGACCAGGCACGTCCGCGCCGCACGTTCGTGCCTCTCCATCTCGCCTCTCCTCCTCGTTGACGTCAGCTCCCCACTGATCTTCTCAGCCCTGCCCGCTGCTGCCTCAAGGATAATCAAGCATTAAACTGAATTTTTTCAGCTTAATGCTCATTAAACTGAAAAAATTCAGTTAGGTCTTTAGAGAGCTGATCTCTGATGTCTGGAACACAGAGAAAGGATTCGTTGAGGTGCCAGTGACAAGTTTTGGGAGATGAGGCTTGAGAGGCAAAATCTAAGTGTACTGAGGAGTGGTCCGACTAAGTAATAGTTAAGTTAATTTCCGAAGCAACCATGGAAGTCAGTAAAGGAGATGAGATAAAAAAATGGTGTAACCTAGAGTATAATTTGCAGGGAGGTGAGTAGAACGTGAATTGCCTTTGAGTAGGATGCTTAATTCTCCAAGAAAATGATGGGCGGTTTACCTTAGCTGATGGAGTGGATGTGAACAACACACTTCTATAGTCATGTAAAAATCGCCTCCCATGATCATGAAGGGTTGAGAAATATTTTCCAGTCTCTCAAACAGATCCTTGAGAAATTGTATTGAACCAAAGTTAAGAGCGTAAACATTAACCAGCATGAGAGACCGGTTTAGGTAATCACAGTCCAGGAAAATTAACCTGCCCTGGGGGTTCAAATAGGAAGATTTAATATGCAGGGGGCAAGATCACTTAATTAAAATAGCCACACCTACCTTCCACAAAGGATCTGACGCCACATAGGCAGTAGGGAAGTGTTTGGCAGCAAATTTGAAGGAACCTCTCGGGCGAAAGTGGGTCTCCTGGACCATGATTATGTGAGCTGTCGAGGATGGTAAACTCTTTCAGTGCTAACCAGCACTTTTGAACCAAGTTTAAACCCTTGACATTACAGGTAAGAAGTCTTAATGCCATAACATCGAAATCAGATCAAAAGGCCAATGACAAAATCCGGTGTATAATAAAGGGAGAGGACATAGGGGAACCCATGGTGTAGGAGGCAGAACAAGAGCATATAACATTACATAGAAACAGATAAGGACAAAAACTACAAATAAGACATCTGAGCAGTCCAAAAAATGAACTCATAGTAGGTCAAAAAGGGACCTGAAAAAAACCTGAGGGGCATAAACCGCGCAGGGAGCCAGAGCCAAGGCCCTGGGTTAGGGATGGGGGCATGGAGACCTCCAAAACTACTGATGTGAGGAGGGGGGTCCCCACCATCTTCCAGTGAAGGGGGATAAGGGATAGAAAAGTTAAACTAACAAACTAGTAGATCCATATGATCATTCCATGGACATGGAAGACTTTCACAGAGTTGGGGGAAAAACAGCAATAGGCGGGTGCCATACAGATTAGAGCCACAGAGTGTCAGGACACCCTTTAGGTGGGATGTCTGGAGAAGGGACATATCTGAGGTGAAGAACGAGGTTTCTGTTGCTTCTTTCAGACCGGGGTCCAGATCCGGCTTGGGGTGAAAGGCGGTTTAGACGTGAATGGTAAAGGCAAGATGTCTTCTTCTGGAAGAGGTGGGAAGCCCAGGCTAAGTAGGGAGGCCTCACTCTCCTGAAGATCACGCATGGAGTGTTGTATGCCATCTCGCGAAGCAGATAGGTGAAAAGGAAAGCCCCATCGATATATGATTTTGTGATTCTGGAGACAGGCTGTCACAGCTCGAAGGCTCCTGCTTTTAATCTGGGCCCCTTTGAACTCAATTCTGGTTTTGTTGCGGGTTGCCAAAGTAAGGGCCTCTTTGCTATCATAGTAATGGAAGCAGACAATGACATCTCTGGGACTGGCCCCTGCAGGGGGTCTGGGAGCCAAAGATCTATGAACTCTATCCAAATGCCAGTCAATGTCAGGCATAAGAAGGGCCACTGTGTTAAACAGAGTTAAAAGATAGGGACATAGGTCTTGATCCCCCGCAGACTCTGGTATCCCCCAAATCCATAGGTTTTGTCTACGCTCCCTATTCTCCAGATCTTCCTGGTGTGTTTGAAGCTGGGTGACAGTGTGCTTTAAAGCAGCATTATCCTCTTCAAGGGCATGAACATATTGCACAAGTTCATCGAATTTGGTTTCCAGAATATCAGTATGTTCTTCCAACTGCTCTCACCCCTTAGTTCCTGTGCAATCTTCCTCATCTAACTTGTGATATTATGGGTTAAATTCTGGAGTAAATATTGCAATTTGGTATTCAGGACTTTAGCTGTTGGGGTGGCTAATCCTGTCGACTGAGTGGGAAAGATATGGAAAGGGTTACCTCCATCAGCTTGCACAGGGTCTGTGATGTCTGGCGGTTCCTCCTGGGCACTTGAAGCCAGGGATACAGGCCTTAGGAGATAGCGATCCATGGTGAGGATAGGCCGCAGCTCGGCAAACAACAAATATATGTTTTTTTGGAACCCGATTTTCATAATGGGACTCACAGTGAATGTGGGAGTGTGGCAAAGTGACTCCCGTGGTGATAAAAGCTGCTCTATGGGCGGGCCAATGTAAATGGGCTATGCTGTCCGTTTACAGCCGATTGCAATCTGATCCGATCTGCCAAGATGGAGGGGAACAGATCCCCTTCCATTTGTTTTTAGCAGACCGGATTGGATTGGAGATTAAACCTGCTGCTCCTTAGAGGAGAATGGAGGGTCCAATTGGGTCCGCCTAAAAAAGGACAAGCGGATACTGCTCATGTGAAAGGAAGGGGTGGGACAAATTAAGATGGCGGGGGGGCCCGATTTTAGTCTTGCCTAGGGCAGCACGAAACCAAAATACACCACTGCCGCCATCATCGGAAGCTGCGCATGTGCGCCCTGGCATTAAAGGCTTTATGTATCAATGTGTTGTATGTGTTGTCTATATCAACCAGATATATTTTAAACTCCCTCGTTCTACATTAAGAGAATCTGACTGGCTGATATGGGCAACACACACTGCAGTTGTCCCCAGGCACTGATAAATGAGGCCCACTGAATCTCATCTCATATATTAACGTGCCTGAGCTAGCCTTACATGTACGAAAAATATTTTCTCAGCTGTTGTATATTACGACCCTATTAATAATTGTGTGTGTGGGGGGACATTTTCAGTGACTATCTGTGTGGTCATTAAAGAGAACCCCCAGTTATATGACACACAGAATTGCTACCCAAGCTATTTTGTAACTTAATATTATTATTATTAAATATGTGACCTTAGTCATGGTATTCAGTTTGTAGAAGAGATTGCCCAGAATTCTCATCCCTCTGCTCCTGAAGTTGGGGCTCCACTATTCTTGAAAGTCTTAAGAAAAGTTGAGGCCAAATGTTAGGTCTCTATACAGTTTTTTTCACTGGGGAGATGCTTACAAATAGTACTGCAAACCTTAAAGAGGAACCGAATTTAAAAATTGCTAGTGTGTTGAGTTTTCTGGTAGAAGGGTAATTGTATGTCCCTGTTGTCACCAAGTTCCTTCATTCATGTGCCAGTAAATTTTCTTTTAATTGTCCACAGCCTGTGGCGCATGGGCAGTGCTGTGTGCTGAGAATTTAGCCCAAGTTGTGGGATAACACCAGAGCTCATCTGCAGGATTTACTTTATCAGTGGTCACACAGTGTCCAAAGAAAGATTTCAGTTCTGTAGAAAAATACTCAAAAGAGAAAAATTAGGACCTACAAACCCCCTGGTCCATTAGCAGTAATTTATGCAAACAACTAACAATGACAAAACAAAGACCCAAAATGACCCATAAAAATTGTATGGAAGGTATTCCACTTAGCTGTAATAAAAAAAAGGGCTTGCAGAGTCTCGTGTCTTCTATTGGTGGCAGTAATCCCAACAATAAATGAATTACTGCCTGCCGCTTCTGCAGCAGTATGTTAGGCTGGCCAACCAACCAAATTATTTGGCTGGTCTGCAAGCACTGACCATACAAAGTTCAGTTCCTGCTTTGGGCTGAACCTCATTCCTATCCCCAACTATCCATGTTCATGCAATAGGAAGAGATTGTTCAGAAAAATAAAATTTCTGGTCTTTAGCTTGGGAAACAGTGTTCCCCTAAAAAAGATTGGGCAGGGGCATAACATGGAGCTCACAGGCAACATTTGAAATAAACTCGATCATCTCTCTTATATCTATGTGTAGCACCCTTCTAGATAGGTTCTCGAAATTAGATAAATAGACTTGATAGTTAGACCCTGTACACACAGCCGGGATGTACAGGCTGACATTCCGCCCATGTGTATGGATAAGTCCAGCCTGGAGGGGCACGCTGCCCTCCTAGGCAAAGCTGCTCTTATGTCTGTTGTTGTGAGGCTTCAGGTGGGCGACCTGAGGGCCTGGATGCTGAGACCCTGGAACTAAAGAAAGCTGACTAAGGGGAGGCTGTCCACAGAAGATATGGTAAGGTATCACTTGGAAGTTAGAAGGAGGCAGTGAGCTACTAATGCTGCTATCTTAACCACTTTCTTACTGGGCACGTAAACCCCCTTCCTGCCCAGGCCAATTTTGAATGATAATTGCACGGTCATGCAACACTGTACCCATTTTTTCCCCACAAATAGAGCTTTCTTTTGGTGGTATTTAATCACTGTTGGGTTTTTTATTTTTTGCTAAAAAAATGAAAAAAGACTGAACATTTTGAAAAACAAAACTGTTTTATAGTGTGTTATAAAATTTTGCAAACAGGTAATTTTTCTCCTTCATTGATGTGCACTAATGAAGCTGCACTGATAGGCTGCACTGATGGGCACTGATAAGGCGGCATTGATAGACACTGATAGGTGGCACTGAGGTGGCACTGGTGGACACTGATAAGGTGGCACTGAAGGTCATTGATAGGTGACACTGATGGGTGGCACTAATGGGCACTGCTAGGTGACACTGATAGGCAGCACTGATAGGTGGCACTGATAATGAAGCACTGATGGACAGCACTGATGGACATAGATTGGTGGCACAGGTGGGCATTGATAAGTGGCACAGGTGGGCAGTGGTAGGTGGAAATGGTTAGCGGCCTTGCTGTGCACTGGCAGGTGGCACTGGTGGGCACAGATACTTGGGTGATGTCTCACCTTCTTTGGGACCGATGTCACAAGCCGTTGATCATGGTGATCAGTCAGCGCGAGCAAGCAAAAAAACAGCCGATCTTTTGTTTACATCACGTGATCAGCTTATCACGTGGTAAGGGGCCGGGATCGGCCCCTTACTCCTGTGATCAGCCGAGTCTCATTGACCCTGTGATCACAGAGCGCGCCCTGCGGGGGGTGCTGCGAGCAGGCAGCTCAGGCAATTATGGTCCGTGCTGTAGCTGTCATTCGGCTATAGCATGGGCGCGAGAAGGTTAAAGCTGAAGTGTACTGTTTGCTGCAAACACAGACTTTCATATAGCTTGTCTTGAAGAAGTCCCCAAGTGTACATAGTTCTTTTTTTTACAGTATCCCACCTAATTCCCTCAACCCTATGCAAGTTCTCCAAAAATGAAAAACAACACCCTTAGACCGGTCATTGATGAATTATGTGAATGAGCCTGTGTGCCTTGATGTGGGCCGAAGATTATGGGGACAGTGGACAGTAATGGCCAGTAATCCTGTGGCTCCTACAGGAGTAGCACTACTTATGTGTGTCTTTACACTTGCACTATGAACTGAACCTCTTGCCCATCTTGCCATTATTTGTATAACTGTATTTAGAAGTCAGAAGCAAAGTTTGTGTATCAAGGAAATGCGCAATGAAAAGTTTAACTGTAATCAGGCAGAAATCCTGACGTGAACAGATTTCAAAGCTTTCTGAACTACCCCAAATTAGTAAACATCCAGAATGCAAAGACATGAATAGTCGGTTCTGCCCCTTCATCTCGACTTGCACACCAAGAGAACAAAGCCTAGAAAAGTCACTTAATTGCAGGTAGGAAAATAAAACACAAGAGAAGTGGCTGTGATGTTGTGAAGTGTACAGTGCTCTACTTAACGAGCTGATTAGCTATGCTGCTCTTTATTCTTGGCTCCAAGCTCTGTTTTGCCAGGGCCCAACAAAAGCAGATTTTCTGTGCTGTCTACGTAACTCTAGCTTCTAATGATGGCTTTGTACAGTCCCACGGTGGTCTTCTGAAGCTATTTGTTTTACCATCTAGCGCGATGACACATTCAGATGTTCCCTCAGAATACTAATGTCGTTGACCGATTTCACAAAGCACTCGTTTTTTATCCTACTTCACACTCTTAAACAGCCCGGGGCAGATCACACCGAGACACCGAGAAAGTGAAATGACAGGGTGAAAATACCATCCAGAGCTCACATTATGAGGCTTGTCTGTGCCAATTACATCTCAATCCTCTCCTGATGTCAATCAACTGACCGAAGGTTTTACACAGATTGCTGTCCCTTTATTTTTAATCAGGAAAGATAAAAGCTTTATTTGGAACATAGGTGGACTGACAAAAAAAAAACAGCACCCCCAATGATATTCATTTTTTAGAACAAAGATAAATTCCCATGATAACCTCATAGATGAGGAGATACAGCCAATGTGCAACTTCTTTTTCCAATCAGTCCAACACTAAAATCAGATAATAGTTGGGAGGTGGATTATACATTTCCAATATGTGGGCTGAGTATCTGCAAATCAGGTCTGAAATGATCTTGTATGTATGATTATTATTATATGTAGGAGTGGGGGTATGTTAAAGCCCAGTTGCAGTTTAGACATGTAGTGGTTGGGTGTGGAAGACATGAATTGGGCTTTAAAGTCATTTAATTGCTTGATTATTAGGTGTGGTATTCATTGCAGTTTAGTTCAGTCACATACCAAACACTATTATTGTTTTTCTGAGGCCTAGCAGGACTGATAGGTATTAGAAATGTTTGCTACATGCTCAGAAAAATGCCTCTTTTGCAATAAAGGGATTCTTACCTGCCTATCTGCAATCTTCTTCACAATGTAAACTGAGCTGCACCTGCACAGCTCAGTGTAAAATTTCGGCATCTAATGGGATGAATTCATTTCTGCACATGTGCGAGGATTACATTCTCCCAGAACGGCCAGTCAAGGTTGCCAAAAATCTTGGCTTGAGGTTGTTGCAGCGTTGGAGAGGAGGTGCGTATACTTCCACTTTAACAGAAGAACAGTATTTAACCACTTCAGCCTCAGAAGGTTTTACCCCCTTAATGACCAGGCCATTTTTTTGCGATACAGCACTGCGTTACTTTAACTGAAAATTGTGCAGTCGTGTGACACTGTATGCAAATTAAATGTATGTCCTTTTTTTCCCCACAAATAGAGTTTTCTTTTCTTGGTATTTGATCACCTCTGCGGTTTTTATTTTTTGTCCTATAAATAAAAAAAGAGCGACAATTTTGAAAAGAGAAATTATATTTTTATAATTACACCCAATAAAAAAAATGTAAAAAATCAAATGTCTTCATGAATTTAGGCCAATATGTATTCTGCTACATATTTTTGCTAAAAAAAATCCCAAAAAGGGTATATTGATTGGTTTGCGTCTACAAACTTTGGGATATATTTATGGCATTTTTATTTTTTATTTTTTTTTTACTAGTAATGATGGAGATCTGTGATTTTTAGCGGGACTGTGACATTGCGGCAGACAAATCGCACACCTAACTGACACTTTTAACACATTTTTGGGAACCAGTGACATTATTACAGTGATCAGTGCTAAAAATATGCACTGCTACTGTACTAATGACACTGGCAGGTAAGGGGTTAACATCAGGGGCGTTTAAAGGGTTAAGTGTGCCCCTAGGAGGTGCTATCTAACTCTGTGGGGGATGGTCTGGCTAGATGAAGACAGAAATCAATGTTCCTGCTTAGCAGGAACACAAGATCTCTATCTTCTTCCCTGTCAGAATGGTGATCTGCCTTGTTTACATAGGCAGATCGTCACTCTGCCTCTCTGGGGAGCGATCGTGGGTGGACGACGGACGGCGGGACCATCGGACCCGCTGATTGGCTCCCCCTTTGTCCAATCACTGTCTCCACTGTCTATTGAACAAAATGACATACAGGTATGTCGTTTCGCGCAATAGAGCTGCCCTGCCACAGTATATCTGCGGTAGGCAGTCTTTAAGTGATTAAAAGAGAAGTATGGCCAAAGCTTTTTTGGTCATACTTCTCTTGTGGGTCACAGAAGTGTACTTACTTGTGCTCTCCTGTGACCCTGAATCAGCCAACAGTGTGTTAAAACCAACTATGGCTGATGTCACAGAGCCGCTCTAGGCTCTGGAAGCATCCCGACCATATTGTCATGATCCAACCAGATACCTGATCTGCAGCTGGCATAGTGCATGACTGACAGCCGCTTCTGCCCCCTCCCCAGCCTGGTGCTTCAGTGAGCGCTGGAGGGGAAGAGCAGAGAGCGGTAACTTAGAGTCACTTCTCTCTGCTTAGAGATGACTGAGAACTGAGCGATCAGTAGTCATATGATCACTCAGTCTTAGAGCCAGAGGCGGATAACTGCAGCATCAGACCAATTCTGCAGCATGGAGGTGAGTATATATGTTTTTTTACACTTCTAATATTTCTCCTTTAACAGAAGGGAGTTTTTTAATCATTTTAAAATGATAGAGACAGAATATCAACCAAAAACCCAGAAAAAACACATGATACAAATGTTATAAATTGAGTTGCAGTTCAGTGAGTAAAATAAGTATTTGGTCCCCAAGCAAAACATATCTTAGACAAGCACAGAGGTAAGATGTTTCTCGTAGTTGGTTACCAGGTTTGCACACATCTAAGCAGGAAATTTGGTCCATTCTTCTTTACAGATCTTCTCTAACTCCTTATGGGGCGTACACACGGTCGGACTTTTCGTCTACAAAAGTCCGACAGCCTGTCCGACAGACTTTCGATGGACTTTTGGCAGACTTGCGGCGGACTTGCGGCAGACTTTCTTACGAACGGACTTGCCTACATACGATCACACAAAAGTCCGACGGATTCATACGTGATGACGTACACCGGACTAAAATAAGGAAGTTGATAGCCAGTAACCAATAGTTGCCCTAGCGTGGGTTTTTGTCCGTCGGACTAGCACACAGACGAGCGGATTTCTGGGTCCGGCGTAGTTACGACGTAAAGATTTGAAGCATGTTTCAAATCTAAAGTCCGTCAGATTTGAGGCTGGAAAAGTCCGCTGAAAGTCCGCTGAAGCCCACACACGATCGGATTGTCAGCCAACTTTAGTCCGTCGGCGTCCGTCGGACTTTTGTAGACGAAAAGTCCGACCATGTGTACGCGGCATTAAGGTTTCTTGGCTGTCGCTTGGTCTATAGGATTAAAGGTCTGGACACTGGCTAGGCCACTCCATGATCCTAATGTGCTTCTTCTTGAGTCACTCCTTTGTTGCCTTGGTGGTATGTTTTGGGTCATTGTCATGCTGGAAGACCCATCCATGACCCATCTTCAGTTTTCTGGCTAAGGGAGGAAGGTTTTCATCCAAGATTTTACAATACATGGCCCCGTCCATTGGCGTCTCAATGTGGCAAAGTCAGCCTGTACCTTTAGCAGAGAAATAGCCCCAAAGCATAATATTTCCACCTCCGTGCTTGACTGTAGGGATGGTGTTCTTAGGGTCATAGCCAGCATTTTTCTTCCTCCAAACATGGCGAGTCGAGTTAATGTCAAAGAGCTCAATTGTGGTCTCATCTGACCACAGCACTTTCTCCCAATCCTCCTCTGAATCATTTAGATGTTCATTGTAAAACTTCAGATGGGTCTGTACATGTGCCTTCTTAAGAAGGGGGACCTTGTTTCCGCTGCAGGATTTCAATCCATGGCGGCGTATTGTGTTAGCAATGGTTTGTTTGGTGACTGTGGTCCCAACTGCCTTGAGATCATTCACAAGTTCCTCCCGCGTAGTTCTGGGCTCACCCCTCACTTTTCTCATGATCGTCCTTACCCCATGAGACGAAATCTTGCATGGAGCTCCAGACCGAGGACGATTGATGGTTATTTTGTATTTCTTCCATTTGCGAATAATTGCTCCAAAAGTTGTCTCCTTCTCACCAAGCTTTTTGCTGATGGTCTTGTAGCCCATTCCAGCCTTGTGCAGGTCTACAATCTTGTCCCTGACATCCTTTGACAGCTCTTTGGTCTTGCCCATGATGGTGAGGTTTGAATGGGAGAAAGAGATTCTGTGGACAGGTGTCTTTTATACACATAACAAGTTGTCGTTAGAAACACCTTCTTAAATTGACAGGACTAATCTGTGTACCACATAAGCACATACTGTAGCCAGTTTGTGGGAATTATTGTTGGTTGGTAGGGGAATAAATACTTATTTTACTCGCTGAACTGCAAATCAATTTATAAAATTTGTATCATGTGGATTTTTGGTTGATATTCTGTATCTATCTTTTAAAATACACATATGATAAAAATTATAGATCCTTCATCTCTTTGTAAGTAGGCAAACTTACAAAATCTGCAGGGGATCAAATAATTATTTTCCCCACTGTATCTACAACCATAAAGTGGATAAACGCTAGTACATTTGTTTTCAAGTGTATGTAAACCCTAACAATGAATTTCCTACATTTTATCTGTTTTATTTGATTAATATACCATTGAAAGCATGTTGTATCTGCGTTAAATGCATAAAATACTTGTTGATCTTGGCAGAAATCCATTGCTGTAGTGTGCACTCTGCGGTCTGATCTCAAATAGTGTTATCAGGAAGTGAGTTGGGGCTACAGAACATCTCCCTTCTATTTTAATGAAAGAAAAGGGAGAGGTATTCTGTAGTCCTAACGCACTTGCTGATAGCATTGTTTGAGAGAAAACTGCAGAGTGCTTCATAGATAAAGTACAGTGAGTAGGCATTTTTACCCTAGGACAAGAAGTGTGTTTTTGACAGGCTACAAATAAAGGGAAATAAATGAAAAATAAATGAAAAAAAGGCTGGAAAAAATTAAACGAATGCAGCCACCATTTCTAATGACTAGTGAGCAGTAATATAAAGTATTTGTTTATTTCAATTTTTATTAGGGGGGCTAGTTATACTTTAAGGGCAAGACTTCAGTCTTAAAATATGTTACTCTGGAAGACAAGTTCCTAATATTTTTTATTTATCTTAATAGGTGAGCTGTCAGTAGATGATTTGCAAGACCCTTTCCTTGTCAGTATCCATATTATTACAGACCCCGGAGAATCAAAATGTCTCCAGGATGCCATTGACAAACTCTTGGCGTGGATTCATCCTGATTTGCAGTTGTTTCGTGTTTCAGAAAGAAGGATTTCCAAGAAGAGGAAGCTGAATAAGGGCTTCTCGTGCCAGCCTGCCCTTGCTGTGATATTATTTTTACAAGAGGAATACGGAGAAGAGCAAATCTTACATCTTCATGATTGCTTTAAAAAACCACCTTGGCAGTTCCATCACACAGAGAGAGTCCATGGCAGATTTTTACCTTACATGCCATGCAACCAAGACTTTTTCACTCTGGCATACGGCACCCCGCTATGGGCCATCAGACAGGTGCATTATGGGAAAGAGATCATCCGCTTCACTATCTATTGCAGCTATGAGAATTTTGCAGACATGATGAAAATGTACGAGCTGATCCTGAAAAAGTCTGTGTGGAAGAAGAAAGCAGATTTTTGTGTATTTCCAATCTACTCAAATATGGACATTGATATTGAATTTTCCTTAAAAAGACTTCTCAAGGGACAAACGCCGGTGCCTTTAGAGTCTTCGTTGTTGGAGTTCAGAGTAAAAGACTTTGGACTATTGATTCCTCTCTTGCCCAATCAGTGCAGCCCAATCAGCGAAGGCAGATGGCAAACTGAAGATCACGATGGCAATAAAATTCTTTTACAGGTAAATATTAACGTAGACATGTTGAATGGGAACATGCATCTTATTTCACAAGTACAGATTGGTGAGATACTGGATAGTCATCAGCATTCACTCTGATGTTGGAGCACTGATGTCTGGCAGATAGAAGCACATGAAATTAAAGCAAACTTGAATGGAGAGAAATCTGAATTCTGCCATGTTCATCTACTTTAAAAAAAATGCTAATTGACTGGCTATAATTTCTTTGGAACTTACTAAGCCACTGATTATTTAAATTCTGATTTCATTTGCTACATGCCTATTTCAGACCAGTGGCTCAGAATATGTTGAAGTCAGGAATTTTGTGCCGGTATCCAGCATTTTTATAAGGAGGTCAGTAATGGCAGCACAGGTTTTTCCTTTAATGATCCTTCCAAATAAAATTATACCTAAACAAGGATAGGGACTGCAATGTCAGGACAAGCCCCAGGCATTGCTTTGTGAATGGCCAAGTAGAGAGGGAGTTGGAGACACGACCTGCAGTGTTGCATCTATAAGCCCTGTGCTTATACCCGAGAGGCCTGGAAATTCAGTGGAAGTTTTCCTCCCCCAGTATGTACATGAGCCTATTATCCTAATGTAGAAGAAAACCTTTATGATGGGGGTTGCTTCTAAGGGAAAGGATAGTATAACTACTAAAACCCGTGGTAAAAAAAAAAAAGTGAGATTTATTTATTGTCTGTCTTCCATTGGGTGGATTTTCTGGTGAGAGATATTCTGTCTGTGTCCTATCAGGTAGATTTTCTTTCTCAACCTGTCCTGGAGACAAGGCAAGGTTCTTATCACCAAAACCAGTGTCTCCATTTGAAAATGTCCCCTCAACTCCTGTTCCCGGAACAATTCAAAGGTCTTATGATGGATGTTTTACAAAAAAGGTGATGGGTGTTCCATCACGTTTTGTCCCAATGACAATACTTTAGATACTCTTTCAGCTATGAGTCTTTGTCTCCTGTTCCCTATACCACCCTATTATTTAAACTTAGAAATGTTGTCAAATAATACCCTGGAACCTCCAGCCTCCATAGAGGTAGGAGAGAAAACTTTGCATGGCAGACCTTTTTCTTTCCTTTCTTGGATGTCAAACTAGAGACATTAGTAGAATTATTTGGATTAAAGTTATATCTGGAGCAGAAGTTAAAGGAACATCAGGGGTGTCTACCCTAATTTGTTCCTGCCTGAATTTGCTGCTGCTAAGCTATAGTATCCTTCACCTGATGTTCTAGTAACAGAGGGAGTTTCCCTATTAAAGTCTTTCCTTTGGCAGCATAGTGGAACATGGTACACATTAGAATATAACCCATCCTTCATTGTGCTTGCAGCCTTTGGTAGCTGGTACTGATTGGTGCTTTACATGGTTGTCAAATCTTCTTCGACATGAAGCAGCAAGACTTTTAAAGCATATCTAAACCCCAGTAAAAGTTTATATATTGCTCTTTACCAGTAGGCTGAACGGAAAAAAAAAAAATCTCCATCCACACAAAGAAGGTGGATGGTGGAATCCCTCTCACTGGGAGATTGTATTCTGACATCGGGACCCACCGCTGTCAGAATACACTGATCAGTAGCTGTAGCCCTTTATCTATAATGATCAATCAGTCGACTTCTATTGAGTAGGGACAGTCACAAACTGATCGGAATTCAGCAGGTTGCCGCTGAACCGGCTGAATTTCAATAAGTATGTTGCCAGCTTAAAGTGAAACTTTATCAGAAAATGTAGTCCTGCTAGATGACTTCAGGCTGGCCCCTTTTGCAGGTATATAAAACATTAAAAATAAATGTCTATACTGTTTAAAATCTAGTAATACAATGGGGTTTATTTACTAAAGGCAAATCCACTACAAGTGCACTTAGAAGTGCAGTCACTGTAGATCCGAGGGGGACATGCAAGGAAAATAAAAAACAGCATTTTTGCTTGTACAAGATTGGATTAAAAAATCAGCAGAGCTTCCCCTCATTTCAGATCTTCCCCTCAGATTTACAGCAACTGCACTTCCATAGTGGATTTGCCTTTAGTAAATCAACCCCAATGTCTCACCCTGCTCTGCACATGCTCAGTTGCTCTCTATTTTTAGGCACTGTGCCAAACTTGTAGAGGCCGATCTGCTGACAGTCTAAAGATTTCCTGCTGTTCAGGGGCTCTAGGCTTCAACAAAATGGCAGCCTCCAGCAAGCAGAAACAGGAGCAATTCTGGAAACAATTTACAGCACACACTAACTTTGGTAGCATAATTATTAATGTGGAGTGTACGTTCCTTGCTAAAGAAACATTATTTTTTAAGTTGTTATGGGGTAAAGTTCTGCTTTAAGTTAGTCGCCTTTCTTGATATTGTGTTTTTCTTTTATATAGGGATTACTGCCGGTAGACACATCTTGTGTCCTCCTATTTGTAACTGATGTCTACGTTCCAAGTACATATTGTTTGGTTAGCTTTTCATACATTATTAAGCAGCCTTTGTGAACTGCTCAAATATGATTAAGCCACCTGCTGAATATATTATTTAGGAAATTATTCAGTCATTGCAAATCTTCTTATATTTATGTGAGGGCTGCTAGAGAAATTACCCTCCTGGTTCAGAGGACATCTAGAATGTGCTAAATATATTGACAGCACACTGTTTGGAAAACTACTTATTATTTTTTGTGTGCTTATTAGTCATATCCTCTGTTAATAAGAAAAGTTGGCCATGCATTCTTCTACTTGCACATTTCTTACACCGTTTCCATTAATGTATTAGTGTTGAATTCCTAAAAAATACGTACATAATGTGCAAAGTATGTTACCTCGTAGCATCAGCCAGAAAAAGTATTTCTGTGTTCTGATATCAGTCATTTAAAGTCTAATTAGTTGCATATTAAGGCTGATTATTCTGTGCATTAAACTCAGTCGAGTTGAACACAAAAAAGTACAAATAGCAGAATTTAAAGAGACCCTGTCATAAAAAAAAACACTGCTTCTGGCACATACCTGCAACAGTCTCTAATACCCTGATTGATACACCCTGAATGCCAGGCTGTAAAGACCGATAAAGCTCTGACACTTTGGAACTTGTGTTACCTCCGCCCCCTCATATTTCTATTGGCCCATCACTATGATAGGCTATCTCACTGGCTAACCGTAGTGTGCAACCCTGCAATTGTTACTTTGGCTGGATTGCTTGGTCTTCTTGTAAATGTGGAAAAAATTTTTTAAAAGTCACGTGAAATAAAAAAGAAATTAATATACTGATAATATAATTACAGGTAGTAACCACATACAGTTACCAGTATTTTCCGTATGGTGGTGCTTTATTAATGGTACTAAAAGTCCCCTACCCCTGGTAGCAGGTGTCAATGGACAGTTTTAGAGTTTAGTCCAAAGATCGGCTTTTCATTTTTCCATGATCTCACCCAGTCTGCAGAGATTGGTCATTAAAGTGCCCTAGGGAGGGATCTTTAAACTTCATAAAAAGGAGGAAAATGTTTAGAAGACAGCCACCCACTGAAACAGTTTTGAAATATTCCAGAAATTTAGGGTGTTGGGGGAACATTTCTTTGATCACCGGGAGGGAGATGGTGCTCAGCTCCAACAAGCATTTCAGTAGCACTGATACACGCTAGCATGATAAATCTGCCAGGGTCACCACTGCATTAAACATATGGGTATGTGCAAGGCTGTGACGGGTGGATGTGGCCATTTTTGTGTCACAGGATCTTGTAAGGGGGCCCCAGCTTATTTCTACATGGCAGACATGTGCAGCTGGGCTCCGCCTGTACTGTAGCAGGGCATCATGCTTGTGTTCTGTCCACATACTGTTCACATGCACTGTTTCTGCTCCTAGACCTCTCCTTCTCATCCTCCTGCTAACTGTACACATCAACCGCTTCATGTGTGGAGTACTCCCACATAGGCCTATCTCTTACTGGTGGTTCAGATGGAAGCTTCAAAAGCCCTACCGTCCACCCAGGGCACATGGAACACAGGGGCCTATGCCCCCTGACACATAGTACACAAGGGGGTTCTCTCTCATCATCAGGTGGGGGACTTCTATTCCTCCGTCACCTCCCACTTCAGAGCCAACTAGGTTTGCACCAGTAAAGTGCCTATCTTTTCACCCCATATATTGAGTGTACTTAACACTTCATTCCCAGGAGAGCCTCACACAGAGACTTCTATTTGCAAAAGTGGTAACAACTTTCCAGATAATGGCAAGGCAAAACATGTCAGTCGGTCAGTCAGATCACCGAGTCTTGCAAAACTGTGGAAAACCAAGCTCAAGTTCATTACATAGTTTCCCGTAAGTTAAGGCCAATGTTCTCCACAGCCATTCCCCTGAAGAACCCCTCGGCTGTACTCCCTTCCCTAGTGGTGTCAACCAGTCTCTCCAAGTAAGCCCTGAACTCTAGACCATTCCCACCTTATAAAGGAGCACTCCACATCATCATTCCACGCAGGAGAAGGATATAATTTTCAAGGGGATCCTGACCTGCCTACACGCAGTAACTGGGCAGGAAGTTCAGTAAGGCGATGTCTGTGATTTTATCATTGGCAACTCTAGATATGTGCGTCAATATTTTACTGATGTGCTGGTTACTGCCCAGCTTTTTCCCTCTAAACCTTCTGTGATCTGGCTGGTGTATTCTTCTGCACCTTCAACTTCACACCTATTGTAGAAGGGTATGACAACAAATCACCAATAAAAAGTCATTGAGCTAAAAATGCCCATTTGATGTTTCTCATAATAAATATTGCAGCAGATGATAACATTAAAAAAAAGTGAACTTTGATGCTTAGTATAACAACACCCCCCGGCCCAAAAGCCAGGTGTCTACTGAATACTGTGCTGTGTGTTTGTGGCAGGAATATACAGTATAATCTTCTGTGAGTACTGACATTGACAGCTAACAATTACTGAATGACACTAATCTTACCAAATCCTTTACATTAACTAGCATTCATTCATTCATTATCATCAGTGGTGTGATTTCAAATAAAACAGATATTCATTTCCAATCTGATTTGGCAGTTGAACCCCTTTATTATTAAAGCTGAATTTGAGATATAAAACAATTTACCAGCTTGTATGTTTTTTTTTTTTTTTTTATCCTTTTGTACCTTTTCTGTTGTTTTGAAGCTGCACTTCCGTCCTACCTCGCCGTGGCGAGGTACGTCATTTCCACATTTGCAGCGGCCCCTTCTCCCCCCCCCCCCCTGTTGCCTTTTAGGACCTGTGTGTGTCCCAGAAGACGACGGGACCATTCAGAAAGCACAGAGCAACTCACGCATACGCAGTAGGAAACCGGCATTGAAGCCTGATGGCTTCACTGCTGGTTTCCCTTAATTGCAATGCCAGAGCCTGCCCCCGAAGCCAACTTATGAATCGGCTTGGGGTGCCGACATCGCGGGAACCCTGGACGGGTAAGTGTCCTTATATTAAAAGTTAGTAACTGCTACAGTACGGTATTTGTATTTGTGTGTGTGGTTTTGAATTTTTTTTATAGGCTGGAACTCCGCTTTAACATGCATTTTGATGTGTTAGCAACATGATTTCACAAGTCTTGTTAACCCTGCTAGTTGAACGGAAAAAAAATGAATCGTCTATGGGTGACCTTATTTCAAGGGTTTCTCCATGTTAAAAAGGTTAAGAAAGGCTGATATAGAATATAAGCTTTGTATTGTAGCATATTATTTTCTTCGACCTTACTATATAACACCACCTGCTGGAAGTTCTGTGCAGTGCTAGCATACATTATTGGGTTAGTGAAAAATGTGATTGGTCAGTCTGTACTAATAATCAGGAAATGGCAGGACTAGCTCCCAATCATGTGACTACTGTGACCGCCAATCACAGTGGACAGATGACTAGGCAGACTTTCTCGCCCCTCGCGTACAAGCCTAGTTAAAGGGATGCCGGAGTGGACAGGACGGGGTTAAGTTGTAATGAGCTTCTAATGTAGCTTTCTTTTTTTAGAACAGGCTTCCTATTTAAAGCAGTAGTAAAGTCATGTATGCCATTTTTACCTATAATAAAGCTTACCTGTAGATAAAATGAATATCTCCTAAACATGCAGCGTTTGAGCAGCAGTGACATCACCAACGCATGCACTCTGAAGGAATGGCATACCGTGCCTTTCCTTCAGAGGTCTGTGCTGTACACAGTGATGCCCATGCGCATGCGCCGGAGTGATGTCATCGGGACTCGGCCAATCAGACGGCCGGAGCCCACAAACCCAGAAGAAAGACGGGGTGAAGATAGAAGCCCTGTCAGCGGCAACAGCACGACGCTGGAGGGCTACATTTTAAGGTAAGTCTCTCATATTGTGCTAGTGTGCAATGCATACTAGCGCATTATGACATTGTTTTGCAGGGAAAACGTTTTTTTTTTAACCCGGGTTTACCACCGATTTAAAGTCTACATAACCCTAAACAATGAACTTGTGTGTTACTGGCAAAATTACCAGGTGAAAATAAAAAAAAAAAAAAAAAACAGAGAAAAAAAAAAAAAAAAAGAGAATGAATGCAGCCACATCTAATGACTGTTAAAGGGTTAGTACACCTTTACAGAAAAAGCTTAATGGTGACCTTACACTGGACACCCTTCCCACCTCCCTCTTGTAGTTACTGCCAGTGATTCTCAGCTGTCAGGGACCCTGCAATATATTACAATTTGTTCTTCAGTTTAGATAACTTGCATTTATGTGCAGCCACTAGAGGGAGCAGGTGCCCCATTCTAGGTACATAATAAACACAAGGCATGCATCATCTTGGGCTTACATGTAGATCTCTGTTTATTTGCTTCTATCTATAAAGTGCCAAAAGCGAATACATAATGCAACTGCTTTATAATATTAGAGGCGCTACCATTGTTAAATATAATGTCCTTATCAGCGGTGTTTTGGGCATCTGAGTCATTATCCCTTTTACAAGGTCATAAAAAGGGTGTCAGTTTCTTGCAGTCACCATGGCAGAAGGACCAAGCTGAAAATTCAGGTGGGCTTAACATGCCCCTGGTGTTTGCTAGAGAAGTCCATACTTCATTCAGCCTTTCATTAACTATACAAAATTAAAGCAGCAGTAAACTCTGATATAAAATTTGCACATACAGGTAAGCTTATAATAAATCATACCAGTAGGTACGAGGAATATCTCCTAAACTTGTGCCATTTAAGAGATGTTTATTGTCTTTAGCTGATGACATCACTGTGCATGCAAGTGACACTCTGTATTCAAATGCAGAGCACCAGGCTACAGTGAAGACTCCCGTGCACATATGCAAGAGTGACACTATCGTGTCCCAGACATTCAAGTGGCTGAAGAGTGCAAACTCTAAAGGAAGACCAGGTGAAGATGGGAGCTCCGGCCTAAGGTTGAAGTGGTTCTACCTGGATCATGGCTGCACGTCCCACTGTGTGACGTCAGAAACCGGAAGCAAGAAGGATTTCATCACTTCCGGTTTCAGTTCCATGTAAACAAGCCATTACCGACTTGTGAAAGCATCAAACCAAACCGATCTCGGTTTGATCTGATGTTTTCCGGAGGCCAGAGGAAACCAATGGGGTCTAATTGACCCCAGATCTCACCATAAAGAGGACCTGTCATAGCCCATGCTATCCCTTGTGATAGCAATAAAGTTGATAAAAAATAATAATTATAATAACAGTACAGTGTTAAAAAAAATGTAACTAAAATAAGTAATAAACTTTGTACAATTTTGCCCCTGTCCCCTTGTGCTCATGCACAAAGGTGAACGCGAACGTCAGTCCGGCAAGCATATGTAAATGGGAATTGCACCACACATGTGAGGTACTGTATTGCCACGAGCGGCAAAGGGAAAGCAATGATTCTAGTGCCAGACCTCCTGTGTAACTCTAAATTGGTAAACTGTAAAGTCTTTGAAAGTATATCCTATGGAGATTTGTAGGTACTGTAGTTTGGTGCCATTGCAGGGGCCTACACAGTTTTAAAGCATGACATGTTTGGTGTCCATTTACTCTGCGTAACATCATCTTTTATAAAACAATTGGGTATTATATTGTGTTTCTGAGCATTGAAATTCACTAGAGTGTATTTTTTTTTAAATACCGCTGTATTGTGTGACATAAAAACATACAACACCGCCCATTTTATTCTCTAGGGTCTCTGCTTAAAAAAATATATAAATGTTTGGGGGTTCTAAGTAGTTTTCTAGCAAAAAAAAATCAGATTTTTACATGTAGGAGAGAAATTCCAGATTTGGCCAGGACTAGAACTGGTTAAAAAGGTAAGTCTTCCTTAATGCACTTGTATGCAGTCCATGAGGGAGGGGGGCATTAAAAAAAAAAAAGTGGTAGGCTTTACTACCACTTTAAAATACCCATTTTAAGTGACATTTCTTGATTATGATGACTTCAATTCAATTTGTATTGGGTTATAACCAAATTTACACCATTTTCTGTCTTCTTGTAGCAGGTTCACAGTTTAACCAGGAAATCTGTGTGGAAACATCAAAGCTACTTATCCAGAAATGGTAACGGGACGCCATTCAACGTGATTCCTTCCTATCAAAAACAGAAATATGAGAAAGCCAAGACTCATCTAAGCAACGGCCAGGGTCCAGGCGTCAATGGCTCCAACCAAGACTTCTGTAAAACCTACGTTGGGCCACCTTGTTCTAAGAGTGGCAGCAGCACAGCGCAATGGTTCCAGCGTAGCAAGTCACTGTTGTGTTTACCAACACTGAGCTCATTCCCCTCATGTGAATCCTTTCCCTTTAGCGAGCCCCCTCAGTTTTACAGGAACGAACCCCAAGCATTTCAGATGCCAGTGTGGCGAAGCAGCCCGCGGATCAACATTGACGACCTGGAGGGGGCTCAAGAGACTGATGTAGACACAGGAATGAAGCTTTCCAGCTCAGACCTGTCTGTCATGTCGGCCTACTCGCCTCTGGATGGCTTATCCGGTGACTTAGAACCTTCTCTGCCTTCACATGGTGAGGGTGGACCAACAGTAAAACATAAGCTCTGTGAGCTTTCATATGAATCTTTTCACTCTGTTTCTGAAAGGTCTTCCTGTTCTTTGATATCTTCGGTGTTCCCCAGTATCTCCAGCTCTACTTCTCTGACAGAATTCAAGAAAGACAATGAAAGCCATTGCCGGAATGCTGTGCAGATCAGTAAGCAGGGGACAGAGGAGGAAGAGTTTTATATCTGATCCAAGACAAGCCTGGTCATAGTACCATAAACTGTATTACTGTCCTGAATACATTGTAGATAATCCCAGGAATGAATAGCTCATTTCATATATCATAGAAAGAAAGTATTATTTTTTGGTCTTACATGTAAAATATTGATTGTTTTATACAGAGAATGCAAATGAAGATTTCACATGTGTATAGATGGCAGTGTGAAGCATGGATCAGAAACTGTATGGTCTACAGACTGCTCCCTATACAACTTAAAGTGGACCTTCAGTCATTTTTTCATCTTTCCATCTATTAAATTCTCTGTCCTTCTTGTTTTAACTTTGGATAGTAAAACATTTTTTTTTCTGCCAGTAAATACCTTATACAGCCCACTTCCTGTTTCTTGTCTGGTAAAAAGCCTAGGCTTATGACATCATGCACAGTTCTCTCTCTCACTCTTGTGAGAGTTTGCCAGAAATGGAGGGGGGGTGAGTCATAAGAGGGCCAATGAGAGCTGCAGAGCTGGAGGTGTGCCTCTGTGTGTCCATGTAAATCCAGGAAGTGAACAGGCAGCAGCTTCAGCTGCCCACAGTTAAAATTGATGCAGCCAGACTCAGTGGAGGGAGATTTTTGCAGCATATTTGGCAAGTACAGAATCACACAGTATATATAAAATAATATGCAAAGTGGCTGAAGAGAAGCTTCAGAATGGCAAAGATGTTTTTAGTACAAATTATGTGAGCAGACTGCAGTTCCTCTTTAAAGGCTTATGCAATAAAGCACACAGGAGACAACAAACCACAGCAACAAACTCTGGGTGGCTTAATTTTGTTCCTATAGAAAATCAAGTTTTTAAAGTTACAGGTTTACTTTAAAGCCCAAGTCCAGGAAATTTGAAGATCCTCCATTGCAGTGAGGCTAAACTCTCACTGCAAGTCTAACTGCCCTTTTAGTCTAGGAAAGAGTAAAAGCACTTTAACTTACCTGATACTCTGCTTCCCCGGCAGATGGTCCTTATACAGAGAAGATACGAGTTTAAGTAAATGATAGTAGAATTATTTATTGTTTTACCCCCTTTACCACTGAAGCTGGGCCTACAAGAGAAATGTTATATACTCGTCAGGAAGCGATTGAACTCCTTGTTAAAAACTATATAACTATGAAATAAGTGTAAATGGTGACATCTCTTACCAAAACTTTACAGAGGAAGACAGGACTGTCTGAGACTTCTCCTTCTTGAAAGTGGACAACCTGTTCTGCAACAGAATTGGCCATCTATTGTAATACACCACAGCCTTCCCAGATAGCAAACAACTGTGCTGCAAGTTTGAAAATGACTTGCTAAGCTATTGCTAGACTTACCAGGCTTCACAAGTTTGTTGCACAATTGCAGTAAGTTTGCATTGCATGACTCCAGATTAACTTTCTTTGCAAACATTCAGCAAGTCTGTTGCATATTCTGGTTCAGTTATGTTGTGTAATAGTCATCCCACCACAGGGGTCACTGTGGCTGAATTGTCATGCTGTACACTTGCAGAGCTCTTGCTGTAGACTCACCACTGCAACTTTGCTGTTGCTAGAGACTTGCCACGCAAATTTGCTACAAATTGGAAAAGTGTCAACTAGAACTTCATGTGCTCTGCAAGTGTACAATTTGCCAGTGAAAATGTGCAGCAAGTTAACAGACTTACAATTCAACACTGCCACAAATTTGTGGCAAGTTATCTTTGCTATCTGGGTTAATCTTAAGGGTGGCAGCCAGTCCAGTCATAGATATAGGCCAGTCATTTAGATTGAGTCAGTCCCTGGATTTTGATGTCTTCAGTACACCCTGAAGCAAGATCCCATCTTGGAGTTTTGAGGGTTGAAGCTCCTGATGTTGCATTTTCCATATTATATATTTAAAAAAAAGTATCTGAAAGGAAGACTTGCAATCCTGTTCACAGAAATAAACTGTCATGTTGTGTAATTCTCCAGCATACCAAAAACTGAAAGATCAGTTTTAGTAGATCGATCCTTAAAGCGGAGCCTGGGCGGGCATCATATGACGTCCTGGGCTTCCCGGGCGTCTAGGGGGCACTCGGGAGCCGATGCGCATGCCCGGCGGCCACGATGTCCGCTGGGCACCGTTGATTGCCGGTAACAGAGCAGGGACGTAGATCTGTGTGTGTAAACACAAGGATCTACGTCCTTTCAGGGGAGAGGAGACTGATCGTGTGTTCCCAGTACAGAGGAACACCGATCGGTCTCCTCCCCTTGTGAGTCCCTTCCCCCTACAGTTAGAATCACTCCCTTGGTAACACATTTAACCCCTTGATTGCCCCCCCCTAGTGTTAACCCCCTCCCTGCCTGTGACATTTTTACAGTAATCAGTGCATTTTTTTAGCACTGATCGCTGTATTAATGTGAAAGGTCCCGAAATAGTGTCAAAAGTGTCCAATATGTTTGCTCCAATGTCACAGTCATCGCAGATCGCCATTACTAGTAAAAAAAAAAAAGGTAAAAATGCCATAACTCTATCCCCTATTTTGTAGACGCTATAACTTTTGCGCAAACCAATCAATATACGCTTATTGCGATTTTTTTTTTTACCAAAAATTTGTAGAAGAATACATATCGGCCTAAACTGAGGAAAAATTATTATTTTTTTTTTTTAAATTGGGATTTTTATTATAGCAAAAAGTAAAAAATATTGTGTTTTTTTCAAACTTGTCACTCTTCTTTTGTTTATAGTGCAAGTAATAAAAACCGCAGAGGTGATCAAATACCACCAAAAGAAAGCTCTATTTGTGGGGAAAAAAGGACATCAATTTAATTTGGGTACAGCGTCACACGACCACACAATTGTCAGTTAAACTAACGCAGTGCTGTATCGCAAAAAATGGCCTGGTCATTAAGAGAGTAAAACCTTCTGGGGCTGAAGTGGTTAAATCATTTGGGCACAGTGTTACATGACCGTGCATTTGTCATTCAAAATGCGACAGCGCTGAAAATTGGGCTGGGCAGGAAGAGAGTGAAAATGCCCTGTATTAAAGGGGTTAATGAAGGTACAACATTTATCCACTCACCTGGTTGATGATTAAAAGAGGCACATCTGAGTATGCAGGCATCCAGGTAAAGCTGTCCACATAGACCATCCTCCCCCCGCCGGCTCTCCCCGCTGTCAGTCTGCAAATGTGACCGGGAAGACTACCCTGCAGTAGAGCGATCTGAAAGCGAGGCTTGAACCACTCGTGGAGCGCAGAGTGGAAGGGATGGAGTTGATGATGGTGTGAAGGACGGTCTATGTGGACAGCTTTACCCCGGGTGTCTGCATACTTAGATGTGCCTCTTTTAATCCTCAACCATGTGAGTTGCTAAATGTTGTACCTTCAATGTAACCATATTGCTACACTTAGAGGCGCCTCTCTTCTCTTTTATACTCAGTTGTGACATGACGCTACTTGTATATCAAGACATCGCTTGTATATCAAGTTAAATTTAATTTAAAAAATTAGCTTGTCTTGCAAAACACTTCTTAGACCAAGTTACTCTCAATCCACGGTTTTACTTAATTTAAAAGTCTTAGTTCTGTAATAAATTTAGAGCACTCAATGTTCTCCTGTCTTCAGTTTTGCTGTAATACAAACAACTGTGGTAAAAGATGCTTGACACTCTTGCATCATTAAAAATACAGGTCTGTGCTATGCAAAGGGGACAATCATATCTTGACTCAGTAGAGATTGCATAAGGATCTGTGTAAAGTTCCCCACACACGTTATACTCTGAGTCCAATCTCCTTTGAATCTACCAAGAACATATTCAACCAGGGTTCCTCCAGAGGTTGCTAGGGGTTCCTTGAGCTGTGTCTGATTGACCTACCATTTGATGGTCCCTGCATAGTTCTGGGTCCAACACCACTTGGCTTAGCTGTCTGTAAGGGTGGCATTGTGATCACCACTGTAAGGGGAATTCTTCCCACAGACCTCCAATGCAAAGAGCATTTTCCTAGTTATCCCCAAATCAATATTAGCAGGAGTTTCCCTGAGACCTGAAAAGCATTTCAATGGTTCCTCTGGGATAAAAAGATTGAGAAATGCTAATGTAGCACAAGGCGTTGCCTGACTGGATGAAAATTGACTGAATAATGTTAAGTCTAATGCCCCGTACACACGGTCGGATTTTCCGATGGAAAATGTGTGATAGGACCTTGTTGTCGGAAATTCCGACCGTGTGTGGGCTCCATCACACATTTTCCATCGGATTTTCTGACACACAAAGTTTGAGAGCAGGCTATAAAATTTTCCGACAACAAAATCCGTTGTCGGAATTTCCAATCGTGTGTACACAAATCCGACGCACAAAGTGCCACGCATGCTCAGAATAAATAAAGAGATGAAAGCTATTGGCTACTGCCCCGTTTATAGTCCCGACGTACATGTTTTACGTCACCGCGTTCAGAATGATCGGATTTTCCGACAACTTTGTGTGACCGTGTGTATGCAAAACAAGTTTGAGCCAACATCCGTCAGAAAAAATCCATGGATTTTGTTGTCGGAATGTCCGATCAATGTCCGACCGTGTGTACGGGGCATAAGTCTTCACATCATTCCAGAGCACTGAGTGTTATTTCTGTCTGCTACTTCATTCTTCTGCTATCTGCATGAGTCACTTCTGACATGTTTTCCTGACACAGCCTGTGATTGACAGCCTCAGCTTTGGTACTGTGTGCAGGGTGGCTCCCTTCCCTCCAGTCACCTCTCAGCTCTGCTCACTAAGCTCTGCAGAGTGTACATTCAGCTTCTGCTCCCTGCTTTCTGAAGCTCAGAGATCCCCTGTAAATTCTGGACTTTGAATGGATGTAGAGGAGAGGGCTGCAGATAAACAGGTACAACTTATGTAGAGGGAATTGTTTAATCTCTGTGTATCACCTGAGGCCAGTCACTTCACTGGGTATATGTAGGAGTTTACAACCACTTTAAATAATAATAATAAAAAAATGATACAAGATACAAGTACATTCACATACAGTACATAGATATCTATACATCTCAAGTATGCCTCACACAAGAGATATGCAGGCTGTTATTTTTGACCTCTTCTGAAAGTGCTTGTTGCCTGGCTGGCACTGACCTGGCACAAGTATAGAGATAAGGAATCCTAACTTTTTATTTTCTGTATGCTGGTTCTGGGTCTCTCACTCAGAATTTATGAAGTCAGACACAGCCAAGCATTTAATAATTTCAGCAGAATGCCAACAATGTCAGCCCACTACTGAACCCCAGTCCCCTTACTAAGCCCTATCAAGATATGGTGCCTTTGTGAGTGAAAGTATTTGAAATGTATGTAAAGTAACTAACACAATGTAAATACTATAATAATATTGTGAGAAAATGACTAAAAGTGTTCTTTATTTTGTAGTAACAATGCACAGTGAAGCTGTATAGCTGATTTTGTAATAGAGTGAACTATATAACCACAGATTCTTGGGGGTTCATATTATGCAATGAGAAACTGGAGCAACCAAAATGTTTACTAATAAAATTGTAAACCGAAACTAAATTGTAAATTGTTCTTTCATTAATTTAATTTGGTTTGTTGTAAAATCTAAATGCCTAAGCCCAATTTTGCAACTTTGACTTTGTTAGTAAAACTGTACATATCATCACGACTACTTTGTGCATCCAGGTGGATTATACCTTGTTTATTTCAGGACAAATTGGGCTTTCATTTGGTGGCAAGTAGTTATGGAGAGATCCTGATTTTTTTTTTATTATCTAAGAAAAAACTGGCCAAAAATAGTAAAAAAAAAATTTTTTTTTTCAATTAAACTGTATATTTCTTGCTATTACCATAACCTACCACCAAAGAAAGAACCCAAAATAAATTCTCCTGCTCCTGATGATGGCAGCGATACCACATATGTGTTTGTTAGTTTTTGTTTGTACCCGTAGTGCAGCCCAGCATTTTGCTTTTTTTTTTTCTTTATCCTACCTAAAACACGCCAACACTAATTGACACTGATACCAATAAAAAAAAAAAAATCCTGTCCAAAAAAATACTCACCCTGACCTTTGACCCTGACCCAAACACTAACCCTGGGGCTGACCCAGATCAAACCCTAATCTAGGTATTTTGCAATTTTTTTTTTTTTGTTTTTTTACACACACTTTTTTTTTTTATATTCCTGCAAAGACAAAGAAAGATACAAAGGGGTTGATTTACTAAAGGCAAAAAAGAGCAGTTGCACTCTGCAAGTGCAATTGCTCCAGAGCTTAGTAAATGAGCAGAAGCTCTGCTGACGTCCATCATCCAATCATGTTCAAGCAAAAATGCAGTTTTTTTATTTTCCTTGCATGTGATTGGGTATTCTTTGCAAAGTGAAGCCTTACCTCATTAACTAAGCTCTGGAGCAACTGCACTTGCAGAGGGCAACTGCACTTTGCAAAGTGCACAGTCTATTTGCCTTTAGTAAATCAACCCCAAAGTGTCTGTCTCGTCCATTCACAGAGACAGAAGACCCAGGGGGCAGGCTTCACAGTGACTGATCACTGTGGTAGCCAATCAGAGGCTATCACAGCGATCAGTTGACCCGGAATCAGTAGTTCCGGGTCCCGATCGTTAGAATAGGGCTCTCGTGGGACCCCGGTCTCTGTGCTAGAAGCGCGCCATGCGGAGATACGCAAATATGAGGTCCCACAGAAAGAAAGCCCAGTGCAGTGAGGCCGCATATTTGCATACGGTCAAAGTAAGTCTAAACCAGGGGTCTTTTAACCTTCTTTTGCAAACTCCCAATGGTGTGCCCAGAACTTTGGCTGTACCCGTTTTGCTGTACTTCTCCTGTGGATCTCAGGAGTGCAGTTTGCTGTCGGCTGATGTCACAGAGCCATTCCAGGCTCGGGCAAGATCGTGACAATAAAGTCGGGATCCGCCCACATGCCTGGACCGGCATTTGACTCCGCTTCTCAGTGAGCTGCTAAGAGGCTAAGCTGGCCACTCCCGCCTACTCCACAGCCCAGCGCTCCATTGAGCGAGGGGGGGCAAAGCAGACATCGGTGACTGACAGCCACCAGGGAGCCCTGAGAATTGAGCGATTGGCGGTGTTTGATCACTTGGTTCTCAGTCTTAGAACCAACTGGGGACAGATTTAGCACCTATGTAAGTATGATTCTGAAGAAAAAAAAATATATATATATATATATACTTCTCTTTTAACCACTTGCCGCCCGTAATATAGCAAAATGACAGCGGCAAAGTGGTTGCGATATACTGACCGGACGTCATCTGACGTTGTCAGGATATCAAGGCCCTGCGCACCCCCGGGGTGCGCGTATCGCGGAGATCGTTGTTGCGGCGGGTCAGTCTGACACACCATAACTCCGATCTAGGTAAAGAGTCTCTGACAGAGACTCTTTACCACGTTATCAGCCGTGTCCAATCATGGCTGATCCTGATGTAAACAGGAAGAGCCAGTGATTGGCTTGAAGTGGTGGGGGGTCAGCCTGTCAGTGCTCAGACCATACGCTGCACACTGCATCAAATTGGTCTGCATGGCTGTCATCCCAGAAGGAAGCCTCTTCTAAAGATGATGCACAAGAAAGTCTGCAAACAGTTTGCTGAAGACAAGTAGACTAAGGACATGGATTACTGGAACCATGTCCTGTAGTCTGATGAGACCAAGATAAACTATTAAACTATAAAAAATTTGATTCAGATGGTGTCAAGCGTGTGTGGCGGCAACCAGGTGAGGAGTACAAAGACAAGTGTGTTTTGCCTACAGTCAAGTATGGTGGTGGGAGCGTCTGGGGCTGCATTAATGCTGCCGACACTGGGGAGCTACAGTTCATTGAGGGAACCATGAATGCCAACATGTACTGTGACATACTGAAGCAGAGCATGATCCCCTTCCTTCGGAGACTGGGCCGCAGGGCAGTATTCCAACGTTATAATGACGCCAAACACACCTCCAAGACGACCACTGCCTTGCTAAAGAAGCTGAGGGTAAAGGTGATGGACTGGCCAAGCATGTCTCCAGACCTAAACCTTATTGAGTATTTTTGGGGCATCCTCAAACGGAAGGTGGAGGAGCGCAAGGTCTCTAACATTCACCAGCTCTGTGATGTCATCATGGAGGAGTGGAAGAGGACTCCAGTGGCAACCTGTGAAGCTCTGGTGAACTCCATGCCCAAGAGGGTTAAGGTAGTGCTGGAAAATAATGGTGACCACACAAAATATTGACACTTTGGGCCCAATTTAGACATTTTCACTTAGGGGTGTGCTCACTTTTGTTGCCAGCGGTTTAGACATTAATGGCTGTGTGTTGAGTTATTTTGAGGGGACAGCAAATTTACACTGTTATACAAGCTGTACACTCACTACTTCACATTGTAGCAAAGTGTGATTTCTTCAGTGTTGTCACATGAAAAGATATCATAAAATATTTACAAAAATGTGTGGGTGTACTCACTTTTGTGAGATACGGTATATGTGAATGTACTTGTATCTTGTATCAGTTTTTTTTTTTTTAATTTAAAATGGTTGTAAATGGTTGTAAACCCTTACATATATAGGGGGTCCCCGAGTTACGAACCTGTTAGGGACTGCCTGCTTGTTCTTAAGCCGGATTTGTTCATAAGTCGGAAGCATATGCGCAGAACGGCAGAGACGTCGTTTTCCGATGTTTTCCGATGTTCTGTTAAGTAGCTGCGCATGCGCAGACATCGTTTTCCGATGTGCCCGCCGTTGAAAAGTGGCCGCGCATGTTCAGAACGTCACCCGCCTCTAGTTCGTATTTAGGAGTTGTTCGCAAGTCGGAGGTTCATAACTCAGGGACCCCCTGTACCCAGTGAATTGACTAACCCTCCTACATACGTCATCTGCAGTCTTCTCTTCTCTACAACTGTTCAAAGTCTATAATTTATAAAGATTGTTTGAACTGTCAGAAAAAAAGTGAAGGAGAGCTGAAATTGCACTCTGCAGAGCTCAGTGAGGAGAGCTCTGAGAGCTGATTAGAGAGAAGGGACACACCCCTCTTCACACAGCACACAGGAACAGAGCTGAGGCTGTCAATCACAGGCTTCGTACTGGAGCTCTTCCACTGTCACCTTTTTTCTCCTGGTGTCAGAAAAACTTGTAAGAAGTGACTCATGCAGATAGAAGAGGAACGAAGCAACAGACAGAAATGACACTTAGTGCTCTACACACTATAGAGCAGGGGGCTCAAACTCAAATTACCTGAGGGCCACAAGACAAGTTTTCATATCCCATGGGGGCCGCGTGCAAACTTTCAAACTTCAAAAACAGCACTGGTGTCAGTGGGACGTATTATTAACCCCCAGCACTGGTGTCAGCGGACGCATTATTAACCCCCAGCACTGGTGTCAGCGGACGCACTATTAACCCCCAGCACTGCCCCCTACACTCTGCAAATACCCCCCAACACTTCACAAATACCAACCCCAGTCACCCCACTAAGGACTATTATTAACCCCTAGCACTGGTGTCAGCAGACGCATTATTAACCCCCAGCACCGGTGTCAGCGAACGCACTATTAACCCCCAGCATTGGTGTCAGCGGACGCACTATTAACCCCCAGCAGTGGTGTCAGCAGATGCACTATAAACCCCAAGCACTGGTGTCAGCAGACGCACTACTGACCCTCAGCATTGGTGTCAGCGGATGCACTATTAACCCACAGCATCGGTGTCAGCGGACGCACTATTAACCCCCAGCATTGGTGTCAGCGGACGCACTATTAACCCCCAGCAGTGGTGTCAGCAGATGCACTATAAACCCCAAGCACTGGTGTCAGCAGACGCACTACTGACCCTCAGCATTGGTGTCAGCGGATGCACTATTAACCCACAGCATCGGTGTCAGCGGACGCACTATTAACCCCCAGCATCGGTGTCAGTGGACGCACTATTAACCCCCAGCATCGGTGTCAGCGGACGCACTATTAACCCCCAGCATTGGAGTCAGCGGACGCACTATTAACCCCCAGCACTGGTGTCAGCGGACGCACTATTAACCCCCAGCACTGGTGTCAGCGGACGCACTATTAACACCAGCACTGGTGTCAGCGGACGCACTATTAACCCCCAGCACTGGTGTCAGCGGACGCACTATTAACCCCAGCATTGGTGTCAGCGGATGCACTAATAACCGTCAGCACTGGTGTCAGCGGACGCACTATTAACCCCAGCACTAGTGTCAGTGGACGCACTATTAACCCCAGCATTGGTGTCAGCGGACGCACTATTAACCCCCAGCATTGGTGTCAGTGGATGCACTATTAACCGCCAGCACTGGTGTCAGCGGACGCACTATTAACCCCCGGTATTGGTGTCAGCGGACGCACAATTAACCCCCCCGGTATTGGTGTCAGCGGATGCACTATTAACCCCCAGCACTGGTGTCAGCGGACGCACTCTTAACCCCCAGCACTGGTGTCAGCGGACGCACTATTAACCCCAGCATTGGTGTCAGCGGACGCACTATTAACCCCAGCATTGGTGTCAGCGGACGCACTATTAACCGCCAGCACTGGTGTCAGCGGACGCACTATTAACCCCCGGTATTGGTGTCAGCAGATGCACTATTAACCCCCAGCACTGGTTTCAGCAGACGCACTATTAACCCCCAGCATTGGTGTCAGCAGACGCACTATTAACCCCCAGCACTGGTGTCAGCGGACACACTATTAACCCCCAGCACTGGTGTCAGCGGACGCACTATTAACCCCCAGCACTGGTGTCAGCAGATGCACTATTAACCCCAGCACTGCCCCCTACACTCAGCAATTACCCCCTTTTCACAAATTTCAACCTCAGTCACCCCACTAAGGAGACTTTGCTCAGCCTCTGTGTGATGGCTCACTTACTTGTCCTCCTGGCAGTCAGCTGGTGGCCTGATCTTCTGCCTCCCGAGTCCTCTCCTCCTGTCAGGTCCTGGCTCAACACAGGCCTAGTGGCAGGGCACCCCGAGAACACCATTATCTCCAGCCCTGAGGTGGCAGCAGGACCCTGGATCTGGGCACAGCCTCCGAGGGAGCATAGATCTGAACGATCATCAGAGCCTATGTGGGTAGGGCGATGGGCGGATCCTCCCTCTGCTCTGTTGGGCTGTGTCTGTTTCCTTTGCTGTGCACTCTGGGCTGCAGCAGAATGCAGGGGAGAGGACACAGGAGACGGAGAAAGAAAGCTCACAGCCACTGCGCGGTGCGCCCCATGCACCCGCCCAGGATCAGCCCTGCCTGCGGGCCATTTGTAACCGGTTCGCGGACTGTAAATGGCCTGCAGGTACTTTGAGACCCCTGCTATTGAGGAATATGCCTTGTTCATGTCTAAGGTTTACAACCACTTTAATGAACATCAAATAAATCACCTTACACAGACAGTCTGCAGCTGCTGTGATTTTCTGAAACTATATGAAATTAAATGTCACTTGGGTATTTTTTATATACTACATGTAAATACTGTATAATACAGCCTCGGAGTAATTAATTGTCTATATACTCTAAGTCCAGGCTTCCTTTGCACTCAACCATTGTGATTGATCTCTGGTGTTTGTAAAGGAGACAGTTGGCATATATAATTTTTAGGCTGCTGGCTAAGGACTCTGTTGTCTGAAGAATAACAACATACACTATGAATTCACTTTTATGGATGATTTATCTCCAGCTGCCAACAGCTTTGCTTGATAAATTAGCGCTCAGCCTCAGGAATCATTTCTATGAGCAATTATTTTATTGTCAGCGCATGGGGATTATTAAGAAAGATCAAATTGTAACAATCAAACAGTTCTATGAAAACCTTAGCTCTAAGCAGACAGATAATTAATAAGGGATAGCTCAGCTACACACAGTGATTGAATAAAATACTGCAAAGTTGACATATTATTATAATCAGAAAGATTTTATAGTCATTAGCAGAAATGTGTACTGTATCCCAGAAACAAGCAGAATTAGACAAAGGCATATCAAGTAAAAGCCATGGAATGTATTTATTTCCGCTTGACTATGAAGGTGGGAGCTGCTCTTTTAGTAAATCCCTTAGATCCCAATGCCTTGTTTCCAAGTATGTGCAATGCCTCCCTGGGAAAGTGCAGTACAGTTGGCACCAGTTGTGTACCATATGCACAAACCTGTATAAACAGTAGGCCAGCCTTCACACAGTTTATCATCTATGTGTGTCTGGATCGAAAATACATTCTTAATCCATGTACACACGGGCGGACTTTTAGACCGGACTGGTCCGACGGACCGAATCCGGCGGACAATCCGACCGTGTGTGGGCTCCATCGGACCTGCAGCGAACTTTTTTGGTCAAAAATCTGACGGACTTTAGATTTGGAACATGTTTCAAATTTGTCTGACGGACTCAAGTCTGGTCGAAAAATCCGCTTGTCTGTATGCTAGTCCGACGGACAAAAACTGACGCTAGGGCAGCTATTGGCTACCGGCTATCATCTTCCGTATTTTAGTCCGGTCGTACGTCATCACGTACGAAACCGTCGGACTTTTGTGTGATAGTGTGTAGGCAAGTCCGTTCATTCAAAAGTCCATCGGAAGTCCGTAGAAAATCCGTCGGAAAGTCCGTCGGACCAGTCCGGTCAAAAAGTCCACCCGTGTGTTCGCGGCATAATAGTACCTGAAGGAAATACAGCATAGCTAGTCCTGGGGCACAGAGTATTGGAGCAGGGGACTAACAGACTTAATAAATAAGGCATTCGAAAAACATAACCGAGGAGGTGCAAACAGCAGGAATCCAAAGGAAGGAATTGAAAGCACCTCTGATGCCTACAACTAAAGCATGCTGATCTAATGGGATTTGTATTTAATGCTTCCAGACCAGAGCTGAAGAGGGGTACAAGGTTTCAAGAAAGCCATGTGAAGCTAGTAAATGCCCCAGAAACGCTTGTCAATCTGACACACTTCAAATTTAAAAGATAGGACTGAAAAATGCCCATGAGTACAGGGCCTAAAGCTGGCCATAGACATGGTAATTTTGTGTGAATTTCAACCATCTAATAAAGTATAAATAAAGTGATTGTGAACCTATTATTTTATTAAATAAACAAACATATTATACTTACCTGCTCTGTGCACAGATCAACCCTGATCATCCTCTTCTTGGGTCCTGTCAGGAACCATAAACCAGGCAGAGACAGACAATACAGGTAAAATCACACCTTTAGTGTAAAATAGCAAAAATAACAACAACAATACAGGAACGTAGTCAAAAGCAGAAGCCAAGGTTTGGAAGCCAGAGAGGGTAATCAGACGAGCCAGGATCAGGGAACCCGGAAGTCAGTGTTGTCAGGAGCCAAAAATCAGGATCAGGTAACCAGAAGTCAGGGTAGTCAGGAGCCAAAAATCAGGATCGGGGAACCAGAAGTCTGCGTAGTCAGGAGCCAAAAGTCAGGATCGGGGAACCAGAAGTCTGCGTAGTCAGGAGCCAAAAGTCAGGATCAGGGAACCAGAAGTCTGCGTAGTCAGGAGCCAAAAGTCAGGATCAGGGAACCAGAAGTCTGCGTAGTCAGGAGCCAAAAGTCAGGATCGGGGAACCAGAAGTCTGCGTAGTCAGGAGCCAAAAGTCAGGATCAGGGAACCAGAAGTCTGCGTAGTCAGGAGCCAAAAATCAGGATCGGGGAACCAGAAGTCTGCGTAGTCAGGAGCCAAAAGTCAGGATCAGGGAACCAGAAGTCTGCGTAGTCAGGAGCCAAAAGTCAGGATCAGGGAACCAGAAGTCTGCGTAGTCAGGAGCCAAAAGTCAGGATCAGGGAACCAGAAGTCAGGGTAGTCAGGAGTCAAAAGTCAGGATCGGGGAACCAGAAGTCTGCGTAGTCAGGAGCCAAAAGTCAGGATCAGGGAACCAGAAGTCTGCGTAGTCAGGAGCCAAAAGTCAGGATCAGGGAACCAGAAGTCTGCGTAGTCAGGAGCCAAAAGTCAGGATCAGGGAACCAAAAGTCTGCGTAGTCAGGAGCCAAAAGTCAGGATCAGGGAACCAGAAGTCTGCGTAGCCAGGAGCCAAAAGTCAGGATCAGGGAACCAGAAGTCTGTGTAGTCAGGAGCCAAAAGTCAGGATCAGGGAACCAGAAGTCTGCGTAGTCAGGAGCTAAAAGTCAGGATCAGGGAACCAGAAGTCTGTGTAGTCATGAGCCAAAAGTCAGGATCAGGGAACCAGAAGTCTGCGTAGTCAGGAGCCAAAAGTCAGGATCAGGGAACCAGAAGTCAGTGTTGTCAGGAGCCAAAAATCAGGATCAGGGAACCAGAAGTCAGCGTAGTCAGGAGCCAAAAGTCAGGATCAGGGAACCAGAAGTCTGCGTAGTCAGGAGCCAAAAGTCAGGATCAGGGAACCAGAAGTCTGCGTAGTCAGGAGCCAAAAGTCAGGATCAGGGAACCAGAAGTCAGCGTAGTCAGGAGCCAAAAGTCAGGATCAGGGAACCAGAAGTCTGCGTAGTCAGGAGCCAAAAGTCAGGATCAGGGAACCAGAAGTCTGCGTAGTCAGGAGCCAAAAGTCAGGATCAGGGAACCAGAAGTCTGCGTAGTCAGGAGCCAAAAGTCAGGATCAGGGAACCAGAAGTCTGCGTAGTCAGGAGCCAAAAGTCAGGATCAGGGAACCAGAAGTCTGCGTAGTCAGGAGCCAAAAGTCAGGATCAGGGAACCAGAAGTCTGCGTAGTTAGGAGCCAAAAGTCAGGATCAGGGAACCAGAAGTCTGCGTAGTCAGGAGCCAAAAGTCAGGATCAGGAAACCAGAAGTCTGCATAGTCAGGAGCCAAAAGTCAGGATCAGGGAACCAGAAGTCAGCGTTGTCAGAAGCCAAAAATCAGGAGCAGGAATCAGAAGAGAAGTCAGCCAGGCAAAGTCATATACTGGAACGCAGCAGGAACTGGAGATGTTGACCAAGCGAGGGCACGGAGGAAATGAGCAAAGTCGTTTAAATAGCCAAAAGAGGACTGGCTGTAGGCTGAACTAATGAGGAGGTAATGGTAACCTAGTGAGTCACTGTGGAAACAACAAATGATTGGTAATTAACCTACAATTGAGTAGCCTCTGTGCGCTGAAAGAGAGAGCTGCTAGTAAATAGCATGAGCCCAGCCCTGCTCCTGGCTCCTCATCTTGGTGTGCTACCATGGGAAGCCGTTTCCTAATGTAGCACACCAAGATGCACACTTGATCCTGAGCTGCGCTCAGCCCCACCCCCTTTTCACATGATTTGATTGACAGCAGCAGGAACCAATAGCTCCCGCTGCTATCAATCTGCCCTGTGAGTTGAGAGAGAGAGCAGAGGGAGGCTCAGGTAGGTATAAGGGGGCTTTGATGGGGAGCTGCATACAGAAGTTTTTTTTTACCTCAATGTCATCTGGTAAAAAAGGTGAGGGTAAATCTAAAATATTGAGTTCCTAGAGAAATCTTTCAATGTGGAGATTCTTCTGTGACAACTGTCAGCTACGTACAGTATACAACACTATGTTCCAGCAGCAGAACAGGAACTTCCTGTCTGCTGCCAGAACAAAATCAAGTCAGACTCAGCCATGTGCAGGAAACCTTGTATTTTATCAATACAAGACTTCCTATGACTGGCTGAGGTAGGTTTTCTCTGATTGACTAAGGTATTTTACAAGGCTTCCTCTGATTGGCTGAGGTATTTTATCAATACAAGGCTTCCTCTGATTGGCTGAGGTAGAGATCGTGATGTCATCTGCCTGCCTCTTCGATGCAGCCAGTGAAAGGAAACCTTGTATTCGTTGATAAAAATGAAAGGCTTCCTGCGAATGGCTGAGCAATGCTCAGCCTGACTTAATTTTATTCCAGTAGCAGATGAGGAGTTGCTGGAACACAGCACTGTATAATGTAAATAGCTGATGCTATATACAGTTTATATAGCACTGACAGCAGCCACAGCAATTAGTAAAGGCAATAGTTTGTTTAGGTCACCTTGGTCCAAATGAATATTTAAAGTGAAATAAAAGATGGAGTTAGGCTTTAAAAAAGAATTAAACTCTCTCAATCAACATTACCCATTTTAATTCCTTATGTTGATGGCATTAATATATTAGGTATATTATATTTACTTGTTTTAAACCTTTTTTGGTATACTTATTCAGTTGCTTCCTGGTTTCTGGCCTAGGCCAAAATGATGTCATACATCCCAGGAGTCTTCATGGGCATTTTGTTTTCTTTCATCTGGAGGAGGGGAGGAGGAGCTTTCTCAGCTAAGCAGGCCTTTCTGTCTGCATGCCTGAGCTAAGGGCATATGAGTTCCAGGAAGTAAATGCTACATGAATCATCTGCCCTTAATTAAGATGGCTACAGCTAGAAATAATAGATGGGCGTTTTTGAAAGTAATTTCTCAAAAAAAGGATGAAGACATAGTTGGATGGGCCAGTTGCCTTTGAATATTAAAACCGCCTAACTGTAAATGTATGTCATTACTTTGACATTAAATACCAGGATTTTGGCAGCAGCTAGGTATCTTTATTTACAGCAGGGGGTCAGCTTTCATATAAAAGTGGTCTAATCTAATCGCAGAATCACTAGGAGAACACTTTTATAGGCAGCGGGAGAGGTACCCCCCCCCCCCCCCCCCCCGCTGATTCCCGATGTCTTCCTGGTTTTTTGAGCCATTGGTAAACCCGGAAGCGATCTAGTCCATTCGGTGGCTGGGCAGGATAGTCCCCACTCTGCTCTATGCCCTTGGAGGACCAGAGCAATGTCTGACGACACTTCCACCTCTCTGTCTTAAAGAGATTTTTTGTTTTCTTCTTAAGGTCAAAATTACATTATTTTTTTTTTGCTTTTAAAGGTAAATGAGAGATCTGGGGTCTTTTGGACTCCAGATCTTTTAATAAAGACATTCCTATTACATTCCTTGTAATAGGAATAAAAGTGGTAAAAAAATAATTAAAGGGACAGTGTAAAAATAAAAAATAAAAAGTAAAATAAATAAGAATTCATTTTTTTAAAGTGCCCCATCTGGTCGTGCGCAGAAGCGAATGCATTCTTAAGTTGCAACCGCATATGTAAATGGTGTTCAAACCACACATGTGAGTTATCAACGTGATCATTAGGACAAGAGCAATAATTCTAGCACAAGACCGCCTCTGTAGCTCTAAACAGGTAACCTGTAAAAAATCGCGTCGCCTATGGAGATTTTTAAGTACCGTATTTTGTCGCCATTCCACAAGTGTGTGCAATTTTATAGCATGACTTGTTAGATATGTATTTACGTGGCGTAATATCGACTTTTACGTTATACAAAAGAAGGGCTAACTTTACTGTTTTTCTATTTTTTTTTTTTTTAATTCATTAAAAAATTGCATTTGAAAGACTGCTGTGCAAATACAGTGTGGCATAAAATATTGCAACAACTGCCATTTTATTCTCTAGGGTCTCTGGTAAAAAAAAAAGATATAATGTTTGGGGTTCTAAATAATTTTTCAAGCAAAAAACACTGATTTAAACTTGTAAGCAACAAATGTCATAAAAAGGGCTGGTCTTAAAGTGGTTAAACAGCGTTTTCAGTTTGTGGTGCTCAGATACAACTGAATTTCGCTTTAAGAACACCTGATTACTTTTTCATTCTATTAAACAATTAGCACCTCAGGGATTAAACAAGGTAATCAAAGGTTCCTGGCCGATTTAAAATATTCCTATCTGACCTTGTGGCTGTTATGCCACGTATACACGACCGGACTTTCCCGCATACTTGGTCCGGCGGACCGGAGTCCGTCGGACAATTCGATCGTGTTTGGGCTCCAGCAGACTTTTCCCCCCCCAAAGTTCGACGGACCTAGAAATGAAACATATTTCAAATCTTTCCAACGGACTCGAGTCCGGTCAAAAAGTCCGCTCGTCTGCATGCTAGTCCGACGGACAAAAACCGACGCTAGGGCAGCTATTGGCTACTGGCTATGAACTTCCTTGTTTTAGTCCGGTGTACGTCATCACGTACGAATCCGTCGGACTTTGGTTGATCGTGTGTAGGCAAGTCCGTTCATTCTGAAAGTCCGTCGTAAAGTCCGTCGAAAAGTCCGCGGGACAAAGTCTGCCATAAAGTCCGCTCGTGTGTACGCGGCATTAGTTAAGCCTGATTTCCATTTTGTGCATATCTCACAGTTAGTAACATGGATATGCTTTAAAACATTTTAGAATCATAGCCCGCTGAGTATTTCCATATTGTTCGATCCCAGAGGCTTAAGCCTAGTACACATGATCAGATTGTTGGCCAACAAAGCGTCAGACTTTTGTCCGAAGGGCTTGTGCCAGGATCTTGTCTTGCATACAAACGGTACACAAATGTCGGCCAACAAACACGAACGTAGTGATGTACTTGGTACGTGGTGGAATTTCAGCTCTTGAGCGCCACCCTTTGGGCCCTTCTGCTAATGTCATGTTTGGTGAGCATTGATTCTGAGCATGCGTGTTCGTACATAGGACTTTTATGTGACGGACTTGTGTACACACGATATGAAAATCTGACAACAGACCGTTGTCCGCCGAAAATTTACTAGCCTGCCATCCAACATTTGTTGGCGGAAAGTTGGACAACAATTGTCTGATAGAGCATACTAACGGTCGGATTTTAGTCTGTCAGTCTGTCATCACACAATTCCCGGACAAAATTCCGATCGCGTGTACGAGGCTTTAGATGCAGTTTCCATATTTTCGGTCTTTGTGTCTTGGCACTCACATTATTGACTCCTGTCCGTTTCTGTACAATGCACGTTTATCTTCTAATAAGGAAAGTATCGCTTAGCATTGTATGTTTCGGGGAACTGAAATGTTTTTTGAAATACAAAGTGTCACCTGTCATGTAGCATTTTCCATGTCCTCTTCTGGGCTTTGCCCTTACTATTCACAACAATTTGAGCGCATGCTGTGAGATCTTAACTTATTAGGCAAAGATTTCCCCTAGAAGCAGAGAAGGGAAAAACATGAAAGGGAAAAAACTGGAACATCTTAACACTTCAGTGCCAGCCACCAAGCACAGATTAAGAGCTTGCAGCAGACTATTGCTCTAAGCTCGGAGTGATATCGCACCAAGCGGTTCCTGGGCACAGGATAATTATTATTCTTGAAAACACAACAAACAACAATTCATTTATTTTATATCAGAATTACACATACACCTACATATTCCATATTCTTTAGTACATTCATCTAATATTGATGTTGCTGTTATCGTTATTAGTTAATAAGACAACGTCCTCTACAGCACTGTACAAAGTATGTTAATATTAATACACTTGGCACACGGAGAAAGGGAGGGGTGTTTCCATTGGTAATTAGGACATCGGCAGCGTGCTAACCCAGAACTGCGTCTGGCAAATGTGTGCGCTTAAAGTGGAACTGTACTCTAAAAAGAAACCTGTAGAAGTAGAACTAAAGGTAAAATGTTGTTTTCCGTTTTGTATGGAGTAAGGGAGGGTTATAACCCCCATCAGTTTTCTTTTTCTTTTGCCTGTCTGTTTCCCATCGGGGAGATATCTCTTCATTTCCTGTCCCATAGCTAAAACAGGACGTGCAAGGAGATCCCTCCACAGTGAGGGAATCCCTGGTTGTCACCAGAAGTAGTGTCCACATTGCAAGGTTTCTCTTCTATTCCTGTTTTGGTGACACCCAAAATTTTTCATTTTCCTTCACTTTCACTTTTGGAAATCCCAGTAAACAGGAGAAATGGAAAAAGTGAAGCTCCCTAACTGGAAAACACACAGCAATAAAAATCTGACATTTTGCATTCATGTGTTTTGCGTTTTACGTTTTTTTCTAGTATGGATTTGGAGGGGACCCCCCAGCCAACATTTTTTTTTAAAATGGCGTGGGGTCCTCCCCAAAATCCATACCAGACCCTTAGCCAAGCATGCAGCCCAGCAGGTCAGGAAAAGGAGAGGACTAGCGAGCGCGCCCCCCCCCCCCCCTCCTGAACCATACCAGGCTGCATGCCCACAACATGGGTGGATGGGAGCTTTGGGGGGCACTCCCAAAGCACCTTGCCCTCATGTTGATGGGGACAAGAGCCTCTTCCCGACAACCCTGGCCAGTGGTTGGGGTCTGCTGGCAGAGGGCTTATCGAATCTGGAAGATCCCGGCCCCCCTATGTAAATGGGTATCGGGAACATCCTACCCCTACCCATTCACCTCAAAAAGAAGTGAAATGTAAAAAAAAAAAAAAAAAAAAGAGGCAGTTTTTGACAAGTCCTTTATTTAAAAAAAAATAGCTCTGAGCCGTCTCCGGCTCTTGTTTTTTTTTTTTTACATTTCACTGCTTTTTGGGTTGAATGGGTAGGGGTATGATGTACCTGATACCCATTCACATGGAGGATCTGGGGGCCCCCTTGTTAAAGGGGCTTCAAGATTCTGATAAGCCCCCCGCACGAAGACCCCAAAAACCAAGGATGTTGGGAAGAAGCCCTTATCCCCATCTATGTGGGGGCAAGGTGCTTTGGGGGGGCTGAGCCCCCCCAAAGCACCCATTCCCCCCACCATGTTGAAGGCATGCGGCTTGATATGGTTCAGGAGGGTTTAAGGCCTGATGGCAGAAATGCGTTGGCTTTCTTTTTGACTGCTATTCACTTACAATAATAAAACTATGTTTTAGCTGACTTCCATAGCACCAGCCTTTCTCCTTTTTTGCATGGACCATATGGAGGTTTACAGAGACATCATAGACTGAGTGCTGTGTTCTTGAGGCTCACCAGGCATTGCACAGGAGGTAGTACCTCTCCCTTTCTTGATCTGCTGTGGGGCATGCTTGGATAAGGGTCTGGTGTGGATTTTGGGGGGGACCCCACGCCATTTAAAAAAAAAAAAATTGCTGTGTTTTTTCATGATTTGTTTTTGCCAGCATTTTTTTTTCTTTACATTCAGCTGTCAGCGGGGAACCCCGCTGACAGCTGATAACTTATCGGTTGGTAAGGACGCAGTGGCTGGCTTCCTGGCCCCCTTCTTAGCAACCAGCTTTATACAGTGTTTTAACCAGAAAAATAAAAAACGCAAAATGTAAAACACATCAAAAATCGCATCACAAACACAACACTTGAGTTTCTGGTGCAATTCCATTGAAGTCTATTACACGCAAAATGTGGGAAAAAAGTCCTCGACCCTTTTAAAAAACGCATAGATGCGAACATGTACAATAGGAAACCATGGTAAATGGACTGTAGTGCATTTATGCAAACTGCAAACCGCACTAAAAAATGTGTAGGTGTGAAAATAGGGTACAAGAGAAGTGCAGGATTAAAAAAGCAAACAAACCTACAGGGACTCTGCTAGACACACCTGATGTAAGGAGCGGAGGGACTCCACTGGGCACAGCTGATGTAAGGAGCGGAGAGACTCCGCTGAGCATACCTGATGTAAGGAACTGAGGGACTCCGCTGGGCACACTTGATGTAAGGAGCGGAGGGACTCAGCTTGGCACACCTGATGTAAGGAGCGGAAGGACTCCGCTGGGCAAACCTGATGTATGGAGCGGAGGGACTCCACTGGGCACACCTAATGTACCTTCAATCATCCTGACACCATAACAACCATGGTGCCCTGATGATTGAAGCGCTAACACCAGGTGTTTGGAGTATCTTTATCTGCTGATTGTTAAACTTTCTGGAATACACATATTGTTATTGTGGTGTAGGATTTGGGCCTGCTGTCCCTCCATCCATCTTTCTTTCCTTCCTTCAGGGCCCCGGTGCAAGAAACCATGATGGGCCCCCCTTCCGTCCAAGCCCCGGGCTTCCAATTTTGGGAGAGTGTCCATGGACATCCTCCCAAAACCGTGCTTCCTGCATGACTCCTGGGACGTGCATCCAGCGCAATCACATCGGCCCTTTACCATGTGATCAACTGATCACATGTAAAAAGACTCGCCGGTTATCCGCAGCCCTTTCCTCACACGCTGTGTCTGTGTTAGGAAAGGACTGCCGTTAACTGTCAAGAATGTCAGTAAATTGTTTACACTGATAATCAGTGCCCCAATCATCAGTGCCATCTATCAGTGCCCATCAGTGCTGCCTATCAGTGCCCATCAGTGCCTTCTATCAGTGCTCATCAGTGCCTTCTATCAGTGCCCATCAGTGCCTTCTATCAGTGCTCATCAGTGCCTTCTATCAGTGCTCATCAGTGCCCATCAGTGCCTTCTATCAGTGCTCATCAGTGCCCATCAGTTCCTTCTATCAGTGCTCATCAGTGCCCATCACTGCCTTCTATCAGTGCTCATCAGTGCCCATCAGTGCCTTCTATCAGTGCCGTCTATCAGTGCTCATCAGTGCCTTCTATCAGTGCCCATCATTGCCTTCTATCAGTGCTCATCAGTGCCTTCTATCAGTGCTCATCAGTGCCGTCTATCAGTGCTCATCAGTGCCTTCTATCAGTGCCTTCTATCAGTGCTCATCAGTGCCTTCTATCAGTGCCCATCAGTGCCTTCTATCAGTGCTCATCAGTACCTTCTATCAGTGCTCATCAGTGCCCATCAGTGCCTTCTATTAGTGCTCATCAGTCAGTGCCTTCTATCAGTGCCCATCAGTGCCTTCTATCAGTGCCCATCAGTGCCTTCTATCAGTGCCCATCAGTGCCTTCTATCAGTGCTCAACAGTGCCTTCTATCAGTGCCTTCTATCAGTGCTCATCAATGAATGCTATCAGTGCCCATCACAGTGAATGCTATTAGATACCAGCTGATCTCACGGCTCCTCCTTCTCCCCCTTCCCTCTCCTCTGTGCTCCGCGGGAAATGTGAGCTCCTTAGCTTCATACTAGACTGCCCGCGGAGCACAGAGGAGAGGGAGGGGGGAGAAGGGGGAGCTGTTAGATCAGCTGCGTGTCCTCTCTCATCCGTGCCAGAGAGGACCGACAAATAGAACATTAATGCCGCTGCCGGTGTGTCTCTGTGCTATTGTTATATGACACACAATCTCCACTCAGAGCGTGTGTGAAGACAGAGCAACCCCGCTGGGCCCCCCCACAGTGGCGGAATGCCGGGCCCCGTCGCAACTGCAACTGTTGCGACCCCGGTAATTCCGCCACTGCTTCCTTCTCTCTCCTTTCCTCCCTCCCTATCTCTTTCTTTTGCTCTCTCTCCCTCCCTTTTTCTCCCTCCATCCCTCGTTCATCTCAGACTCTAACCACACCCCCTTTGAGACACGCCCCTTTAAGCCACGCCCAATATTTAGTTTATACCATTCTCATTTTTTCGCCGCACGCATTTTTCTTTCCCCACTATGCCCCCTAATTATAACAGGCAAAAAAGTGTCCCTATAATTTTTTTTTTACAATGTTGGCAACTATGGTCTCTATGATCCGAAAAATCCAAAATAATAACTAACTAACTAATAATAACTAATTATTAAATTATAGGTATTGGAATTTCAAATTTGGATGTTAGTGAACGTAAACGAATACGAATAAGTTATGAATTATGCGAAATAACTTATGCCGCATCTAACAAAGAACGAATAATAAAACATTTTTCTATTATTATTATTATTTATTATTATTAATTTGTTACATTCCATTTGTTTAAATGCGGCATTCGTTAATTCGAAACTTCAGATAAATTCGTATTCGTTACATTCACTAACAGCCTAATTTGAAAGGAAATTCCAATACCTATAATTTAATAGTTAGTTGTTATTATTAGTTAGTTACTATTTCGTATTTTCAAATTTTCTATATTTTCGTTCTTATTTTCGGATTTTTGAATCTTCGAATTTTCTGATTTTGGTTCTTATTTTCAGATTTTCGAATTTTCGTATTTTTGAATTTTCGTATTTTTAAATATCGGATTTTTACGACTTATTGAAATAATGAATACTGCATCTAAACGAATGGCGCATAACAAATTCAAATTTTTCCGAACTTACAAATTTATTCGAAATAACGAATTTCGATCATAACGAATGACCCGAAAAACGAAAAAGAAAAAACGAATGAATCGAAAACTAACACATTTTTCGGCAATGCACATGTCTAGAGTGGGCCATGCAGTCTCCACTGGATGCCCATGTGACAAAGCATGAACACTGTTCAGAAATAGACAAAAGGGTGTATTTATATATAAAAAAAAAAACATCACAGAGCTTTTTGTCCTGAGAAACTACATGTAATGTACCTTCATTCTGTCTGAATGCTGGCAAAATCAAATGTTGCGATTCTGTTTTCTCTCCAGGCCACTAGATGGAGTTGACCATCTCAAGGATGATCAGAAGAAATGGACAGCACCTGAGTTAAATATATGAGTGTCACAGCAAAAGGTCTGAATACTTAGGACCATGTGATATTTCAGTTTTTCTTTTTTAATGAATCTGCAAAAATGTCAACAATTCTGTGTTTCTGTCAATATGGGGTTCTGTGTGTACATTAATGAGGAAAAAAATGAACTTAAATGATTTTAGCAAATGGCTGCAATATAACGAAGAGTGAAAAATTTAAGGGGGTCTGAATACTTTCCGTCCCCACTGTACATTAATTTTTCAGTTGACATTATTAATGGATATTGGGAGATCTTTGGTGACACACACCCCCATCCCGGCTATGTCTGCCCCCCATTTGTCCTCTGTTGCGTTGGTTTGTCCTCTGCCCCGGAGCCGGACGCTCATTACTGCCGCCTCTGGTAGTCAGCATTTGGTAGTCTGATCCAGCCCCTGGTGAGTATCGGGACATGTGTTTTGGACCCTCTTGACTAATTGTCACAATACCATCTCTGTGTTGATACTTAGTTGGTTCATTAAGCCCCCTACAGATGTACTACACATGCATCCAACCCTTATGAAGTGAGCATGGTCTTGCGTTGGGTTACTTTTCATGCCTGTGTATTTTGCAATTTACATTTTATACCATGATACGTGTAATGACATTTTTTACTGTATGTATCATTTCAGTGGCTTGGCTATGATTCATGTTGTTTATGTTTGCATGACAATTTTAATACATTTGGAGACTGCATTTACTCTGTCAATTGTTGGTTAACCGCATTCATTTAAAGTCCCGGAGCGATTTCCTGTATTTTGTTCCAAAATATAAATGGCAAACAGAAAAAAGTAAACTGGCTTAGTAAAGAAAGGAAAATAACAACTACATACGTCATCCAATTAAAAAAGCATATACAGAATATTTTCATTATAGAAATATTTAATAATATCTTTAAGTTCTTTTTAATTATTTGAGTGTCAAGGCTTTTTCTCCCTAAATCCCCAGAGTTCTAAAGGAATTTTTCTTTCTTCTGTTTTGGTGATGCCTTGGTTCTGCACATTATATCTTTAAGATTTTGTAGTCCACCCTCATGTACTATACATCATTTTTTTAATAGAAAGGGTTTCATTTTTAGTCAATTTTTGATAAATATATTTTTCTTTCCTTGGTTATTATTGAAAATAAATAGTAAACAATTGGAAAAAAAAAATCCTGAAAATTTTCCTGTTTACATAATTTGTGTACCCCTAATTATTAACTGTAGAATATAATTAACAAAGTCTGCTGATTAACGTGATATAATGATAGTGTGGCATTTATGTAATGTAACAAAATGGTAAAGCTCAACGTGAACGTGCATTTTACTTTAGGAGAGTCTTATTCTCCTTTCATGGAGAAAAAAAAAAAACTGGTTTGCAAAAATTGTCTTTGCAAAAATGGTTTGTAAAAATTGTGTAACATTAAGATACCATTAACTCAGATTGAAAAGAGCGCTAATGAACACAGTGGTGACTTTTTATGTATTTGTGAACACTAAAAATTTGAATGACATTGTATTCAGTGTTTGATGCGTATGCAGTAACTGCAAATGCCACCCAGATCATCCGATGTCATTTTGTGAAGGACTAGCGTCCAATGCAGAGCTTTAAGGACATCGCCACTGGTTGGTTCTTCTTTTTAAGGGCTTGTTTGCCCATTTTTATTAAAAGCAAGTTCAGCAAACAAACATAGGTTTCCCTCGCAGGGATTTTCAGCATACCTTTTTCCATCAACAAAATGAAATTCAGCCTAGTTGGCTCTCACTTGCAGTACTGCTGCTCTGGCCTTACACTCCAGGCCCCTGTCTGTCTCGTACAGACTTTTCACCAACCAACTTGGTGCACACAGCTAGCATCCTCTTGCTGGACTGGCTCCCCCGTGGAGCCCTCCTGACTCCTGGAACCCAGACTTCCTGTCTGCCGGGGTGGAGCCCAGAACTATAGGTCAGGTTACTACTAAAAGCCCAGCACACACCTGACCAATCAGTATGCTGGCTGTTCTCAAAATCAGGACCCAGGACTAGGGATTTCATCTCAGAAATCCCCGAGCACCAGGTCCCAAAATGGACTTTGCAAAACACTGAGGAAACTGAAAGGCCAGTTTCCTCTTCATGTTGCAAGCTCTCTGGAGCTCCTCAACCCGTCCCGTTGAGAATTCTGGGTCACAACCTCCTTCTAGACCCTGGCAGGGCAACGCTCTGCCACATATCCCCCCCCCCATGTTTTGACCCCAGAGGGGGCGTAACACACCAGCCAAACCTCTTCAAATTGGCACCTCTGTGCCAGCTATCACCCACATAGGCTAAACCCAGTCTTATGGGGTGACTTTCTCTGTGTCCCCCTGCCACACTTTTAAACACTTCAGTATTACGCGTGGGCACTTTTATTTTGGAATTAAACTCCTATAATGACACCTTGTTACGCTTTCGGCCATTGTCCTCAGACCTTTTACTCTTACAACTTGGGGGGTTCCTGGACCTCTGGAAATCTTTCCCAGAATTACACTCCTGATCCTGTATGGGGCCTATTTCTACTGCACCTATTCCCTCTTCTATGTCTGTCTTACCATTATTTATCTTACTGTACTTTTTAAGATTAACAGCAACCATGTCACCTTGACCATCAGGTCTACCTTTATTTTTATTGTTACCTATGGTAACCAAAACGTTTACCAGAGCGTTGCACTTTTCCTCATTGTCCGAAATATCACCACATTTATTAGAACTCATCTCACCAGTGTTCTGCAAGGCAGTGTCTGGAGGAGAATCGCACAAAGTGGAGTTGTTGCCTACCATGGCAACGTCACTAACCCTCAACTCCACTGCCACATGATCCTCTTCCAGAAATTGTCCTGATACCTGAACATCATCATCCAATTTCACCTTTGGGTTAATGACCCCAACCACATCACATATACTTGTGCCCTCTGGCACTTTCGCCCAGACTTCTGTCCTGTCAAACAGTACCCCAGAGTGCCTCTCATACACAACCTCCGTATGAAGCAATCCAGCACACTGAGACAACATTAACATAATCACATTAAACACTTCCAACTATGGCAATCTCTGCATCATACAGCCTGTAATATCCAGCTCCATTTATGCATACCCGGTGGTACAAGTTCTCCAAATGCAGGAGAGGGTGGCTCTCCTGCACCGGCTGTACACTCCAACTTTCTAATATTTCTCTCAGCATATATATCATACAAAGGCAGTGTGATTCCACACCTAAGACCTTCCTGGGGTCCTTCATGTCCCTAGGGATGTGGAAAGACTCATTTACTGATGCCTTAGATGTGGCGCTTCTTAAAGGGGCTTCCTCCCCACTGGAGGTATCCAATGCAATAACCTGGTGCTCTCCTAGAGCACAGCCAGGTGCTGGAGTCAACACAAAACTCTCAGGCTCAGTGTCAATGATCTCTTCCTGGTCTTCTCTATGGATAAAGTTAGTTTGGTATACCACACCAATGACTCCTTTATGGGTTGTGGACACAACCTCTGCTATGTGCTCAATCGCTCTTGGCCCTTCCATCTCCTGAGGAATATCCTCTGCAACAGCAGCAAGTGAGCCCTGGTCCAGAAGCTGCTCTGCAGTCCCTCCATTTAGCAAATGGTGCAAATGGTAGAAATGGTGTCCGCCCCATTGTTACATACTGAGACTTCTTTCAATAAAACCAACAGATTTGTTGCCCATCTGTCCCAGTCTATTTTCACTGTGCTCTCATCAGAAGTACTACGCAGTACCGCTACAACTGTCAAGGACAGAGTGGCTCCACAGCAGGCACATTGCACATACCACTTTTGTTTAAACTAACCTGTGGCAAAACAATTTTAAATACAGCAGGCTGCAATACCATAATTTCACCACCTTGCTTGGGTGGCGCTTCATTAAACTCTTAAAGACTTTTGCTGTCAGCAGTGACAGACCGAAGTAACCATTTATCACCACAAGTAATTTCAGACATTTTAGTTTTACTATTTGACACATTCTCATCACCAAGGTCAAGTACCCTCTTATCCATCAGAGTGGCACCACAGTTGTCCCGGGCAACCTCTGGCTCCAACACACAGAGCACCCTTGAGGTTTCTAGGGACACCTCTGCAGCCTTATATACTGTTGCTAAGGGGAATAGCCCATCCTGCTTAGCGATCACCCCTACCTCATTGAGCATCAGATTATCAGCATTAGTTAACTCAATACCAGTATGATCATACTCTTCAGTAAGTTTTACATCATCACATTCACTTTTAACACTTGCCTCCCCACTGGACAGGGCACTGCAGTGAGGCAAGTCCTTTTCTGCACCAATAGTGGATCTCCCCTCTGGGATCACTTCCACTTCAGTGTGAGCAATCCCACAGTCAGTCTTTCCCATGACTTCAACAGCAACAGTCTTACCCATCCGAGTAACTGGTCTTGCCATGTTCATTTGAGTATGTTGACTTTCTTGTACTGCACTTCTGCTGGCCGACTCCCTCTGGTGGCCATGGGATGAAACTACAGCAGGCACAACAGGAATTTCCTCTCTGTTGCCAGGGGTGACTGCAAACATTTTAACACAGGAATCTGGGCTTGCAGGCGAAGAGTTAAGCCCAACAACAATATCTGCAGCCGTATTCCACAAGCTGGGACAAGAAAAGATCCCATGCCCCAGTTGACCACATTCCTGGCACATACATACATATATATATAATATGTATATACCGCGTTTCCCCTGAAAATAAGCCCGGGTCTTATATTAATTTTGGCAATCAAAAACACAGTAGGGCTTATTTTCGGGGTAGGGCTTGCTATTTAATGTGCTGTCTTCTTGCCCCCTCTCCCTCCCTGCCTGGCAGGAATCCCCAGTGTGAAGTGAATCAAAAGTGGTTGTAACCTCCAAGAATCCTTTCTATTACAGTAGAATATAATGAAAAAGGTGTGTGTTTCTGTTCAATTGTGTCATATACCTTCTTACAGCGCCGCTCGGCGCTTTCATAGCCTGCCGGAGCTCTCTCCCACGATCAGAGCATTGCAGAGGAAGGGGGGCCGAGATCCCCGCTGAGAAGGAGGAGAAGAGGAGATCAGCTGAGTGCGCCTCAGAGCTTTCATAGCCCACAGCGATCCGAGCATTGCAGAGGAAGGGGGGCCGAGATCCCCCCACTGACAGGAAGGGGAAGAGCAGGAGATCAGCTGAGCACTGAATGGCGCTGTATACCGAAGGTATTTGACTACAGGTTAGATTACAGAAACACGCACACTAGGGCTTATTGTCGGGTAGGGCTTATATTGCAGCCCTCCTTGAAAATCCGGGTAGGTCTTATTTTCGGGGAAACACGGTATATATATATTACCAAAAGAATTGGGACACCTGCCTTTACACGCACATGAACTGTAATTGCATCCCAGTCTTATTTCATAGGGTTCCATATTGAGTTGGCCCACCCTTTGCAGCTATAACAGCTTCAACTCTTCTGGGAAGGCTGTCCACAAGGTTTAGGAGTGTGTCTATTGGAATATTTGACCATTCTTCCAGAAGCGCATTTGTGAGGTCAGGCACTGATGTGGACGAGAAGGTCTGGCTCGCAGTCTCCACTCTAATTCATCCCAAAGGTGTTCTATCGGGTTGAGGTCAGGACTCTGTGCAGGCCAGTCAAGTTCATCCACCCCAAACTCGCTCATCCACCCAAAACTCGCTCATCCATGACTTTATGGATTTTGCTTTGTGCACTGGTCCAAATCATTTGATGGAGGGGGGATTATTATGGTGTGGGGTTGTTTTTCAGGGGTTGGGTTTGGCTCCTTAGTTCCAGTGAAGGGAACTCTTAAGGCATCAGCATACCAAGACATTTTGGACAATTTCATACTCCCAACTTTGTGGGAACAGTTTGGTGATGGCCCGTTCCTGTTCCAACATGACTGCGCAACAGTGCACAAAGCAAGGTCTATAAAGGCATGGATGAGTGAGTTTGGGGTGGAGGAATTTGACTGGCCTGCACAGAGCCCTGACCTCAACCCGACAGAACACCTTTGGGATGAATTAGAACGGAGACTGCGAGCCAGGCCTTCTCATCCACATTAGTGCCTGACCTCATAAATGTGCTTCTGGAAGAATGGTCAAACATTCCCATAGACATACTCCTAAACCTTGTGGACAGCCTTCCCAGAAGAGTTGAAGCTGTTATGGCTGTAAAGCAGAGATCCTCAAACTAGACTCCCATGGGAGTCTATGCCTCTTCCTGTCAGTCCGCGCTGTCTCCTGGGAAACACACAGCTCCCAGGAGATAGCGGGGACCAGTTACGATTGGCATCGCGACTCGCGCATGCGCAGTAGGGAACCGGGAAGTGAAGCCGCAATGCTTCACTTCCTGATTCCCTTACCTAGGATGGCGGCGGCAGCTGCCGAGAACCGAGCGGGTTCTCGGCGTCGCCTACCGACATCGCTGGACGCTGGGACAAGTAAGTGGCCATGTATTAAAAGTCAGCAGCTGCAGTATTTGTAGCTGCTGGCTTTTAATATTTTTTTTTTTGGTGGTTTAGGTGGACCCCCGCTTTAACAAATTAATTCAAGACCATGTTGCAAAAATGAATCCACCCCAATGAAAGTCTTAGGAAAAAAGCTAAAATTTAGACAACAAAATCCTAATTAACAAAAATTCAACTACAGGGGAGTCTAATTATTCATTAACAGGTGTCCAGCAGACAGTTGATATAATAAAAGGGCATTACTTAAAAAGGAAAACCCCTCTCATTTCATGCTGTCAGCAATGGCACCACATGGAAGAGAAAAACTTTACTTATCAGTCAGAATACTGTAGCAAAACTGATACAAAAATAAATGTAAGTTAACACCTCGACAGGAGCATCTTCTGATGAGAAGGGTTGAAGAAAATCACCATGCAAGTTCACTGCAGTTAGCTAAAGAAGTAGAAAGCCAAACTGGGGTGATTGTTTCCCGTGACACCATACGGTGTACACTGCAGAGGAATGGCATACATGGGTGTCGTCCACGAAGGAAGCCTCTCCTAAAGCCCATGCACACAAAAGCCCTCCTAGAATTTGCCAGGGCACATGCTGAAAATGAACAAGACTACTGGAACTCTGTACTCTTGAGTGATGAGACCAAGATAAATGTTTTTGGAACTGATGGCTTCAAAATTAAATGGCGTTGCAAAGGTGAGGAGTACAAAAAAGAAAAATGTATGGTGCCTACAGTGAAACATGGTGGTGGCAGTGTCCTTCTCCGGGGCTACATGAGTGCTGCTGGTGTCGGGGAGCTGCATTTCATTGATGGTATCATAAATTCACAGATGTACTGCTCTAAGAGAAGATGCTACCATTGCTCCGTGCCCTTGGGCGTCGTGCACTTTTCCAACATGATAATGATCCAAAACACGCATCTAAGGCCACTGCTGCATTTCTGAAGAAGAACAGGGTGAAAGTGATTCAGTGGCCAAGTACAGTATCTTACAAGAGTGAGTGCACTGCGAACCGAGCCCACCCAGTTGTGTGACAATAGCGAATGGATATTATACAACTATATACAGTATTTCACAAAGTACACGCCTCACATTTTTGTACATATTTTATTCTATCTTTTCATGTGACAACACTTAAGAAATGACACTTTGCTACAATGTAAAGTAGTGAGTATACAGCTTGTATAACAGTGTAAATTTGCTGTCCCCTCAAAATAACACAACATACAGCCATTAATGTGTAAACCACTGGCAACGAAAGTGAGTACACCCCTAAGTGAAAATGTCCAAATTGGAGTTCACCAGAGCTTCACAGGTTGCCACTGGAGTCCTCTTCCACCCCTCCATGCTGACATCACAGAGCTGGTGGATGTTAGAGAACTTGTGTTCCTCCACCTTCCGTTTGAGGATGGCCCACAGATGCTCTCTGTCAGAGACTTTTTACCTAGATCGGAGTTGCGGTGGGTCAGACTGACACACCGCAACAACGATCGCCGCGAGGGGCGCGCAGTGGCTTGATATCCTGGCGACGTCATATGACGTCCGGTCAGGATATCGCAACCACTTTGTCGACGTCATATTGCTATATAGCGGGCGGCAAGTGGTTAATATACTCCTGATATATGACAGGGAAATCCCACATCAGATCCCACATCAGACTCAGCACACCGGACTCCGCCTAAAACTAAAAAAACACTATTTGATGAATTGACCTTTATTAAAAATTGAGTTTTTCTTTAAAAAAAAAAAGTTTGAACGTGCTCCACTTGTTCCAGATTCACTTCTACACAATAGAACTTTGTACTCTGAAGATTTTCATTTGAAGATAATGAACACGTATTTGAAAGCTGGTATAAAACCAAGGTAACCGTCTTATCTTTTCTCTTTTCCTCTGGATATGTTCAGACCAGAAGTGGTGTGTCTGTAATAGATACATTCATATTGACAGATAATCCAGATCAAGTTACCTCTGTGTACCTGGCAGCACATTACCACCCACTCTCCAAATATCAGCAAGTTTAATTAGGATTGGATTAATCCATGCTGACAGCTCCACTGTTCACAAATAGGGCACAAGAGGTTAAGTACCTCACAATTTCATCTGTGTAATGGAACTACAATATTACAAAAAGACATAACTGCGTTCAGTATGTGTAACTAACACACATGAAAAGCAGATCTTGTTTAAAACCCATTTTTATTTTATTTCTTTTTTTAGGATTCTTACAGACAGGAGGTAAGCTTACTGCCCTCTAAAAAGCAATCCGGGGGGATCGCTTTTCAGAGGGAGGTATAGCAGCGGCTGACAGACATTCAGAAGGCATTACTGCTGCCTCGTAATGAATGCTTTTTTTGGGGGGGGGGTTGCTTTTTTTTTAATTGTTGGAGAGCAGTTTAACATTTTGGAGCCTCACTGCAACTGGGAGCCACTTGTGGTTGCAGTGCGGCCTCATTGATCTCAATGGGCAAAATGTTATTTGTGCTCTATTGGAGAGAAAATGCCTCCAAAGTAAAAGAATCCCTTGTTGTTCCCTGGGTCACCAAACTTTGTGTCCCCTTTAGACGATTTCTACTCTATTCCAGTTCTAGTGGCAACACTAAATTTGTGAATTGTTTTCACTTATACTCTTGGTGATAACCATAAAGGACAAATAGAGCAGATGAATCTCCCTAATGGGGTCACAGAAAGCAATAAAAACCTAACAAGTGTTCTAATCCCTTTTCCATCTTTCCAAAACTAAAAAAAAAAAAATTTCCCAATGAATTAATATCCCGCAATATACAGCAAGGTGTCAGTCAGGGGCAGCCCTTCCATTAGGGTCACAGGGGCGCCGCCCCCCCATCCACGTGTCCAGCCCCATGCAGCAAATTCTGGATGGACCCTCTGCACACTGCTACACCCTTCCCAGCAAACTATGCAATGAAAAACAGGGATATTTAGTTCATAGTTGCCAACATTGTAAAAAAAATATTAGGAACACTTTTTTGGCTGTAGGCGGAGTCTTATAATTAGGGGGCGGGGCGTACGTTTGTAGGTGTGGCGCAAGGGAAAAGTAAAAATGCGGCGTGCACAGCGCGCCACGGCTCAGATTGGGCGTGGTTTACGCAAAAATAGTGGGCGTGTCTTAAATGGGCGTGGCTCAAAGAGGGTGTGGTTAGTGTCTGAGATGAACGAGGGATGGAGGGAGAGGGAGAGGGAGGGATGGAGGGACAGCAGCCCCAGATCCTACACAACAATAGAAATATGTGTATTCCAGAAAGTTTAACAATCAGCAGATAAAGATACTCCAAACACCTGGTGTTAGCACTTCAATCATCCCGGCACCATGGTTGTTATGGTGTCAGGATGATTGAAGCGCATTATTTCTATTATTATATTGTAATATAAAATGAAATAATTCAACTCGCCATAATGCCGAATCAGTGGGATCCCTGAGTGTGTCACCTGGCACGTCGCCTGCCACCAGCCGTCCGTCCTTGCATCAGGTGCCCCCAGAAGAGTCCGTCCTTGCATCAGGTGTTCCAGCAGAGTCCATCCTTGCATCAGGTGTCCCAGCAGAGTCCGTCCTTGCATCAGGTGCCCCCAGCGGAGCCCCCCTTACATCAGATGTCCCCAGCGGAGCCCCCCCTTACATCAGATGTCCCCAGCAGGGCCCCCCTTACATCAGGTGTCCCCAGCGGAGCCCCCCTTACATCAGGTGTCCCCAGCGGAGCCCCCCTTACATCAGGTGTCCCCAGCGGTGCCCTCCTTACATCAGGTGTCCCCAGCGGTGCCCCCCCTTACATCAGGTTTCCCCAGCAGAGCCCCCCTTACATCAGGTGTCCACAGCGGAGCCCCACCTTACATCAGATGTCCCCAGCAGTGCCCCCCCTTACATCAGGTGTCCCCAGCGGTGCTCCCCCTTACATCAGGTTTCCCCAGCGGAGCCCCCCCTTACATCAGGTGTCCCCAGTGGAGCCCCCCTTACATCAGGTTTCCCCAGCGGAGCCCCCCCTTACATCAGGTTTCCCCAGTGGTGCCCTCCTTACATCAGGTGTCCCCAACGGTGCCCCCCCTTACATCAGGTTTCCCCATCGGAGCCCCCCCTTACATCAGGTTTCCCCAGCGTAGCCCCCCCTTACATCAGGTGTCCCCAGCGGTGCCCCCCTTACATCAGGTGTCCCCAGCGGAGCCCCCCCTTACATCAGGTGTCCCCAGTGGAGCCCCCCTTACATCAGGTGTCCCCAGCGGAGCCCCCCTTACATCAGGTGTCCCCAGCGGAGCCCCCCTTACATCACGTTTCCCCAGCGGAGGCCCCCCTTATATCAGGTTTCCCCAGCGGAGCCCCCCTTACATCAGGTTTCCCCAGCGGAGCCCCCCTTACATCAGGTTTCCCCAGCGGAGCCCCCCTTACATCAGGTTTCCCCAGCAAAGCCCCCTTTACATCAGGTTTCCCCAGCGGTGCCCCCCTTACATCAGGTTTCCCCAGCGGTGCCCCCCCTTACATCATGTTTCCCCAGCGGTGCCCCCCTTACATCAGGGTTCCCCAGTGGAGCCCCCCCTTACATCAGGTTTCCTAGTCTCCGCTGCCGTGTGGGGGGTGGAACGGGGCAGAGTAGGGCGGGGGGTGGTGGGAGCAAAGCGGGGCTAGGGGGTAGGCGGGGCGAAGGGTGGGCGGTGACACAGGAGCTCCATCTAGCCACCCAGCCGTGTTCCTGGTCTTCTAAAAAATGCCGGCCGCCTGGGACCATGTCTCCGGTGGCCGCGGCACTCTAGCGGCGGCAGCGGAAAAATCATGGAAAATCCAAATTTCTCGGGACATTTCCTGGGAAGCAATAAATTCAGGAAAATAGTGTAAATCCCGGAAATATCCCAGGAAATTTGGGACAGTTGGTAAGTATGTGTATTGCATAAGCAGAGCAGAGCACTGCGAACCGAGCCCACCCAGTTGTGTGACAATAGCGAATGAATATTATACACCTATATTCAGTATTTCACAAAAGTGAGTACACCCCTCATATTTTTGTACATATTTTATTATATCTTTTCATGTGACAACACTGGAGAAATGACACTTTGCTACAATGTAAAGTAGTGAGTGTACAGCTTGTATAACAGTGTAAATTTGCTGTCCCCTCAAAATAACTCAACACACAGCCATTAATGTCTAAACAGCTGGCAACAAAAGTGAGTACACCCCTAAGTGATAATATCCAAGTTAGGGCCCAAAGTGTCAATATTTTGTGTGGCCACCATTATTTTCCAGCACTGCCTTAACCCTCTTGGGCATGGAGTTCACCAGAGCTTCACAGAGCTTCACAGGTTGCCACTGAAGTCCTCTTCCACTCCTCCATGATGACTTCACGGAGCTAGTAAATGTTGGAGACCTTGTGCTCCTTCACCTTTCATTTGAGGGTGCCCCACAGATGCTCAATAGGGTTTAGGTCTGGAGACATACTTGGCCAGTCCATCTCCTTTACCCTCAGCTTCTTTAGCAAGGCAGTGGTCATTTTGGAGGTGTTTGGGGTCATTATTTTGGAATACTGCCCTGCAGCCCAGTCTCCGAAGTGAGGGCATCATGCTCTGTTTCAGTATGTCACAGTACATGTTGGCATTCATAGTTCCCTCAATGAACTGTATCTCCCCAGTGCCGGCTGCACTCATGCAGCCCCAGACCATGACACTCCAACCATCATGCTTGACTGTAGGCAAGACACACTTGTCTTTGTACTCCTCACCTGGTTGCCGCCACACACACTTGACACCATCTGAACCAAATAAGTTTATCTTGGTCTCATCAGACCACAGGACATGGTTCCAGTAATCCATGTCCTTACTCTGCTTATCTTCAGCAAACTGTTTGCGGGCTTTCTTGTGCATCATCTTTAGAAGAGGCTTCCTTCTGAGATGACAGCCATGCAGACCAATTTAATGCAGTGTGCAGCGTATGGTCTGAGAACTGTCAGGCTGACCCCCCCACTCCTTCAATCTCTGCAGCAATGCTGGCAGCACTAATATGTCTATTTCTCAAAGACAACCTCTGGATATGACGCTGAGCACGTGCACTCAACTTCTTTGGTCGACCATGGCGAGGCCTGTTCTGAGTGGAACCTGTCCTGTTAAACCCCTGTATGGTCTTGGCCATCGTGCTGCAGCTCAGTTTCATTGTCTTGGCAATCTTCTTATAGCCTAGGCCATCTTTATGTAGAGCAACAATTCTTTTTTTCAGATCCTCAGTTCTTTGCCATGAGGTGCCATGTTAAACTTCCAGTGACCAGTATGAGAGAGTGAGAGTGATAACACCAAATTTAACACACCTGCTCCCCATTATCACCTGAGACCTTGTAACACTAACGAGTCACATGACAACGGGAAGAGAAAATTGGCCCTAATTTGGACATTTTCACTTAGGGGTGTACTCACTTTTGTTGCCAGCAGTTTAGACATTATTGACTGTGTGTTGAGTTATTTTGAGGGGACAGCAAATTTACACTGTTATACAAGCTGTACACTCACTACTTTACATTATAGCAAAGTGTCATTTCTTCAGTGTTGTCACATGAAAAGATATAATAAAATATTTACAAAAATGTGAAGCGTGTACTTAAAAAAATGTGTAACATTTTTGCAAATAAATATGTGAAAAGTGTAACGTGCATTTGTTTCAGCCCCCATCCCTCTGATACCCCTAACTAAAATCCAGTGCAACCAATTGCCTTCAGAAGTCAGCTCATTAGTAAATAGAGTCCACCTGTGTGTAATTCAATTGCAGTATAAATACAGCTGTTCTGAAAAATCCCAAGCTTTGAACATCTCACGAAGCACTGTTCAATCCACCATTCTTCTGAAAATGGAAAGCGTATGGCACAACTGCAAACCTACCCAGACATGGCCGTCCACCTAAATTGACAGGCTGGGCAAGGAGAGCAATAATCAGAGAAGCTGCCAAGAGGCCCATGGTAACTCTGGAGGAACTGCAGAGATCCACAGCTCAGGTGGGAGAATCTGTTCACAGGACAACTATTAGTCGTGCACTCCACAAATCTGGCCTTAATGGAAGAGTGGCAAGAAGAAAGCCATAAGAAGTCCCGTATTCAGTTTGCGAGAAGCCATGTGGGGGACAAAGCAAACATGTGGGAGAAGGTGCTCTGGTCAGATGAGACCAAAATTTAACTTTTTGGTCGAAAGGCAAAATGCTATGTGTGGCGGAAAACTAACACTGCACATCACCCTGAACACACCATCCCCACCGTGAAACATTGTGGTGGCAGCATCATGTTGTGGAGATGCTTTTCTTCAGCAGGGACTGGGAAGATGGACAGAGCTAAATACAGGGCAATCTTAGAAGAATACCTGTTATGCCGCGTACACACGAGTGGACTTTTCGACCGGAATGGTCCGACGGACTTTCGGCGGACTTCCAATGGACTTTCCCAACTAACAGACTTGCCTACACACGATCACACCAAAGTCTGACGGATTCGTACGTGATGATGTACGACCGGACTAAAATAAGGAAGTTGATAGCCAGTAGCCAATAGCTGCCCTTGCGTCGGTTTTTGTCCGTCGGACTAGCATACAGACGGCGGAGTTCTGACGTAAAGATTTGAAACATGTACCAAATCTAAAGTCTGGCAGATTTTCGACCGAAAAAGTCCGCTGCAGGTCCGATGAAGCCCACACACTGTCGAATTGTCCGCCGGACTCGGTCCGTCGGACCAGTCCGGTCAAAAAGTCCACTCGTGTGTACGTGGCATCAGAGTCTGCAAAAGACTTGAGACTGGGGAGGAGGTTCACCTTCCAGCAGGACAACGACCCTAAACATACAGCCAGAGCTACAATGGAATGGTTTAGATCAAAGAATATTCATGTGCTAGAATGGCCCAGTCAAAGTCCAGACCTAAATCCAATTGAGAATCTGTGGCAAGACATGAAAATTGCTGTTCACAGATACTCTCCATCCAATCTGACAGAGTTTGAGCTATTTCGCAAAGAATAATGGGCAAAAATTTCACTCTCTAGATGTGCAAAGCTGGTAGAGACATCCTCTAAAAGACTTGCAGCTGTAATTGCAGCAAAAGGTGGTTCTACAAAGTATTGACTGGTCTATCGCATATCATCCCAATAAAATACATTTACGTTTTTGGTTGTAACATGACAAAATGTGGAAAATTTCAAGCTGTATGAATACTTTTTCAAGGCACTGTATATTGCGGCTTACCTATTCTGAAATGTTATGGCTGCATTAGTTTTCTTTTTTAGTCTTTTTTCCTTTATTTTGACCTGGTGATCTGGCCATAAAGTCTGTTATTTTTCAACTTCCTTTACCTCCTTCAGATCCGCGCCATAGTCGAATGACGACTACAGCGCGGACCTACTTTGCCGGGAGGCCTTCAATAGACGTCCTCCGTCAATGAGAGGTGATCGGAGTAAGGGGTCGATCCCGGCCGCTTACCACGGTATCAGCTGTCAGCCAATGACAGTTGATCACGTGATGTAAACAGAAGATCAGTAATATTTTTTTTTTCTCCTCACGCTAAAAGCGTGAGGAAAAAAAAAAGCTAATCACCGGTTTCTGTGCAAGGTACATCGTTCCCAAAGAGGAAGTGGTGAAGCCGTCTCATCTGTGCCAACCAGTACTGCCTGCCAGTGCCCACAGTGCCACAAATCAGTGCCCACCAGTGCATAACAGTGCCAACAATCAGTGCCACCTATCAATGCCCACGAGTGCCACCTATCAATGCCCACCAGTAGTGCCAATCAGTGCCTCATCAGTGCCACCTAGCAGTGCTGCCTATCATTGTCACCTACCAGTGCTGATCAGTGCCCATCACTGTCAGCTATCAGTGCCACCTATCAATGCCCTTCAGTGCCGCCCATCAGTGCAACCTTTCAGTGCCGCCAATGCCACCTATCAGTGCCCACCAGTGCCGCCTTATCAGTGCCCATCAATGCAGCCTATCGGTGCCCACCAGTGCAGCCTATTAGTGCCCATCAGTGCAGCCTCATCAGCGCATATCAATGAAGCAGAAAAATTACCTGTTTGCAAAATTTATTAACAAAATATAAAACGGTTTTGTATTTTTTTTTTTTTTTTTAAATTTCGGTCTTTTTTTATTTTTTTAACAAAAAATAAAAAACCCAGAGGTGATCAAATACCACCAACAGAAAGCTCTATTTGTGGGGAAAAAAATAATACAAATTTTATTTGGGTACAGTGTTGTATGACCGCGCAATTGTCATTCAAAGAGTGACAGCGCTAAAAGCTGAAAATTGGTCTGGGCAGGAGGGGGGTTTAGGTGCCCAGTAAGCAAGTGGTTAACAGACAAAGCTGTCCAGCAATAGTGGCAGTGGTATAAGGGGTGCTTACAATAGTCGACTTTTATGTATTTATGTAAAACCTTTCTCCCAAAAGAAAAAAAATACTGTTGCTGAAACTGCTTAAAAACTGTTAGCTGGAGTTCCACTTTAATTTGTTAGTCAAGTCCTTCTAAATCTGCTAGTACATCTAATACTACCCTCCCCTATACCGCCCATCTTTTTGAGATGGGAACAAGGGACACCTCTTAGCAAAAGTATGCAGAAATAGGACACACACCCTGTCATGCCCTCTTAAAGGAGAAATATACAAAAAATGATTAGTTAAACCCACAAGTGCTTGTTTTTTACCACAACTTTTCCCTTGAAATTTACAGATGGAGCAATTTAGAAATTGGATGAAAGGTTTAGTACTGGAAAACACTTTTTGAAAGAGAAAAAGTTCCTTTTTTTTATACAACTATACAGATCAGACCAAAATGAGGGACAAATCAGGGACAGTCCCTCGAAATCAGGGACGGTTGAGAGCTATGCCCTCCCCCCCAGCTTGACAATGCTGCTGTCCCCATTGCTCCTTTAGCCTGGGTTCACACTGTTGCGAACACAGACATCGCATGTGATTCGCACCCGCACTGCTGTGCTGATCACATGCGATGTCTGTGCAATGCGAGTTCAGCCATACAGTTTTATGGCTGAACTCTCATTGAATTCCTATAAAAAAAGTGCAGGGACTTTTTTTTTCCCGCACTGGAATCGGATCGCATGGGTGTTCTCACTCATGCGATCTGATTCCTGTCGGAATCAGCAGTTCGCGCTGCGATCTGTGAACCGATCTGGGGGTGTCATTAACTTTGTATTGACACCTGCAGCGGTTCGCAGAGGGCAGTGTGAACTGCCTGCGGGAGAGATGCGATGTGGGAACCGGCGCTGGAATCGCGCTGGTTCCCGGATCACTATAGTGTGAACCCAGGCTCACCCAGAGTGGAGACACTGTAAGACAGGAAGTGTGTTACTGGCTGGATCACCAGGTGAAATTAAAGGGAAAAAAGCCTAAAATAACAAACTAATGTAGCCATTATAGGGTGGCCACGTGTCCCGGATTGCCCGGGATTGTCCCTTATTTTAGATATTTGTCCCGTGTCCCGGGTACCTTCATTCCGGGACAATACAGTGTCCCGGAATGAAAAAAAAAAACACACCGCCGCCGATTCTGTCTCCGAGTCTGACTGCCACCCTTATTATATCAGTATACACAAGTGCCTTAACTGGTTGCTAGGCTAGGGCCGCCTGCCCCGCGTCTAGCAACCAGTGACGTCAGCTGGCACCGTCAGTCACGTGTGGGACTGGAGTCAGTGCAGTGGGCACTGGGCACCCGCACGGCACGTCGGCGACGGCGCACTCGTCTAGACCCACTCTACGGCTGAGCAGCGCGCCTCTGAGAGAGAGAGCAGCCGCCAGCCTGCCAGTGTCAGTGAGTCGGAGTCCACTTACTAGCCTGCCCTGTGCGCACCGCCCAGCCCCAGTCAGTGGTGGACAGTGCCTCCCGGAGCTGCCGAGCCGACTACAGCTACTCCAGCAGCCGAACATTGATTGCCACTGCCAGCCAGCAAGCGCAACCCTCCGAGCTGCCCCCCCTGAGAGAGTGAGTCGTCCATCCTCCTGATTGATCCGAGTCCTCCCTCCGGCTCCCTCCCGCCCACGAGGTCCGCCCGCCAGGCGCCAGGGTACTTCAGGTTAGTGTAACTTCCACACTACCTAGTGAGCAATGCACACACACTCCCTCTCAAATCTGCTGCTGTCCCCAGACCCCCATCCCCCTCAGTTCTGCTGCTGTCCCCAGACCCCCACCCCCCTCAGTTCTGCTGCTGTCCCCCACCCCCCTCAGATCTGCTGCTGTCTCCCACACTCCCTCTCAGTTCTGCTGCTCTCCTCCTCCATCTTTCCTCCATGTCCCCCTCCGTTCTTCCTCTGCGTCCCCCTCTGTTTTTCCTCCATGTCCCCCTCCATTCTGCTGCTGTCCCCCTCCATTCTTCCTCCGTGTCCCTCTCCGTTCTTCCTCCGTGTCCCCCTCTGTTCTTCCTCCGTGTCCCCCTCCGCTCTTCCTCCGTGTCCCCCTCCACTCTTCCTCCGTGTCCCCCTCCGTTATTCCTCCGTGTCCCCCTCCGTTATTCCGCCGTGTCCCCCTCCGTTATTCCTCCGTGTCCCCCTCAGTTCTTCCTCCGTGTCCCCCTCCGTTATTCCTCCGTGTCCCCCTCCGTTCTTCCTCCGTGTCCCCCTCCGTTCTTCCTCCGTGTCCCCCTCCGTTCTTCTTCTGTGTCCCCCTCCGTTCTTCCTCCGTGTCCCCCTCCGTTCTTCCTCTGTGTCCCCCTCCGTTCTGCTGCTGTCCCCCTCCGTTCTTCCTCCGTGTCCCCCTCCGTTCTTCCTCCATGTCCCCCTCCGTTCTTCCTCCGTGTCCCCCTCCGTTCTTCCTCCGTGTCCCCCTCCATTCTGCTGCTGTCCCCCTCCGTTCTTCCTCCGTGTCCCTCTCCGTTCTTCCTCCGTGTCCCCCTCTGTTCTTCCTCCGTGTCCCCCTCCGCTCTTCCTCCGTGTCCCCCTCCACTCTTCCTCCGTGTCCCCCTCCGTTATTCCTCCGTGTCCCCCTCCGTTATTCCGCCGTGTCCCTCTCAGTTCTTCCTCCGTGTCCCCCTCAGTTCTTCCTCCGTGTCCCCCTCCGTTATTCCTCCGTGTCCCCCTCCGTTATTCCTCCGTGTCCCCCTCCGTTCTTCCTCCGTGTCCCCCTCCGTTATTCCTCAGTGTCTCCCTCCGTTCTTCCTCCGTGTCCCCCTCCGTTCTTCCTCCGTGTCCCCCTCCGTTCTTCCTCTGTGTCCCCCTCCGTTCTTCTTCTGTGTCCCCCTCCGTTCTTCCTCCGTGTCCCCCTCCGTTCTTCCTCCGTGTCCCCCTCCGTTCTTCCTCTGTGTCCCCCTCCGTTCTGCTGCTGTCCCCCTCCGTTCTTCCTCCGTGTCCCCCTCCGTTCTTCCTCCATGTCCCCCTCCGTTCTTCCTCCGTGTCCCCCTCCGTTCTTCCTCCGTGTCCCCCTCCGTTCTTCCTCTGTGTCCCCCTCCGTTCTTCTTCTGTGTCCCCCTCCGTTCTTCCTCCGTGTCCCCCTCCGTTCTTCCTCCGTGTCCCCCTCCATTCTGCTGCTGTCCCCCTCCGTTCATCCTCCGTGTCCCCCTCCGTTCTTCCTCCGTGTCCCCCTCCATTCTTCCTCCGTGTTCCCCTCCGTTCTTCCTCCGTGTCCCTCTCCGTTATTAATCCGTGTCCCCCTCCGTTCTTCCTCCGTGTCCCCCTCCGTTCTTCCTCCGTGTCCCCCACCGTTCTTCCTCCGTGTCCCTCTCCGTTCTTCCTCCGTGTCCCTCTCCGTTATTCCTCCGTGTCCCCCTCCGTTCTTCCTCCGTGTCCCCCTCCGTTCTGCTGCTGTCCCCCTCCGTTCTTCCTCTGTGTCCCCCTCCATTCTGCTGCTGTCCCCCTCCATTCTGCTGCCCCCCTCCGTTTTGCTGCTGTCCCCCTCTGTCCTGCTACATAGTTACATAGTTACATACATAGTTACATAGTAGGTGAGGTTGAAAAAAGACACAAGTCCATCAAGTCCAACCTATGTGTGTGATTATGTGTCAGTATTACATTACATATCCCTGTATGTTGCGGTCATTCAGGTGATTATCTAATAGTTTCTTGAAGCTATCAATGCTCCCCGCTGAGACCACCGCCTGTGGAAGGGAATTCCACATCCTTGCCGCTCTTACAGTAAAGAACCCTCTACGTAGTTTAAGGTTAAACCTCTTTTCTTCTAATTGTAATGAGTGGCCACGAGTCTTATTAAACTCTCTTCTGGGAAAAAGTTTTATCCCTATTGTGGGGTCACCAGTCCGGTATTTATATATTGTGGGGTCACCAGTCCGGTATTTATATATTGTGGGGTCATCAGTCCGGTATTTCTCTATGGTGGGGTCACTAGTCCGGTATTTCTATATTGTGGGGTCACCAGTCCGGTATTTCTATATTGTGGGGTCACCAGTCCGGTATTTGTATATTGTGGGGTCACCAGTCCGGTATTTGTATATTGTGGGGTCACCAGTCCGGTATTTATATATTGTGGGGTCACCAGTCCGGTATTTATATATTGTGGGGTCACCAGTCCGGTATTTATATATTGTGGGGTCACCAGTCCGGTATTTGTATATTGTGGGGTCACCAGTCCGGTATTTATATATTATGGGGTCACCAGTCCGGTATTTATATATTGTGGGGTCACCAGTCCGGTATTTATATATTGTGGGGTCACCAGTCCGGTATTTATATATTGTGGGGTCACCAGTCCGGCATTTATATATTGTGGGGTCACCAGTCCGGTATTTGTATATTGTGGGGTCACCAGTTCGGTATTCATATATAGTGGGGTCACCAGTCTGGTATTTATATATTGTGGGGTCACCAGTACAGTATTTGTAAATTGAAATCTGCTTTCCCCCTCCATTCTTCCTCCGTGTCCCCCTCCGTTCTGCTGCTGTCCCCCTCCGTCCTGCTGTCCCCCTCCGTTCTTCCTCCGTGTCCCCCTCCGTCCTGCTGTCCCCCTCCGTTCTTCCTCCGTGTCCCCCTCCATCCTGCTGTCCCCCCAAAAATTGGCAAAAAAAGTATCAAAAACCATCCTTTTTGGGCGGTGCGGGGGGGGGGGGGGGTTGTCCCTGAATGGCAGTTTGGAAATGTGGTCACCCTAAGCCATTACATCTAAGAATTGTTAAGCTGCAATAAATTAAATGATTGTTTTTGGGTTTATTAGCGCTTTAATAAATCTGCAATACAATTTTGGTTTTAAAGAATGATTTTGCTTGATACTGCATTTGAGCATTGGCAAGGATGTAGTGCACATGTGTCAAACACAAGGCCCACGGGCCGAATGTGGCCCTCCAGAGCATTTCATGTGGCCCTCTCAACCAAGGCTTGATTTAAGCTGAAACGTGGTGGAAGCTCACAGATCCCTGCCTGCCCTGCACTCATGGCAGGGACAAGGAAGATTCCGATGGGAGGTGCATTGTGGTATGGGGCATCACATGGTAAGCTGCACTGTAATCCCCATCTGTGCCCAGTTGCACAGATTCCAACTAATGATCTTCCTACAAGTAAGCGAGCGAAGGGCGGAGCCGCCTACACAGGCCAGGAGGTATGAGAGCCGGGCCGGGTGAGATGTGAGGAAACTTTTGGGGGTGGGGAAGGAGGGGGGAATGTGTACATAGGTGGGGGATGGGGGAGAATGGTGCAGAGGTCAGAGGCAAGGAGGGGTGAAGGTGAGGTGTGGACAGCCAAGAGAGCTAAACCTTGCACTCTATATGTAGTGCACTCCTCAACCCTGTACTCTGTACATAAGGCACCTCTGAACTCCGCATATAATCCACTCATGGTATTTATTGCCCCTTTAAGATCCTTCCACAATTTGCCCACACCCACCACTCAATGCAGTTCATCAGGGGAGGGCACGGATGAGTTCCTGCACCTATTCTCTCAGACAAAAAGCCCCGGGTAAATTTATATAGTCTTATGCCTGGTACACACGATCAGAAAATTGTATGAAAAATGCAGATTTCGGAGCAATCGTACGATAATCTGATAGTTAGTACAGAGCTTTCGTGAGCCGATCAGGACAGTTCATCCGATATTATTTGATCAAGCATGCACGAAAAAAAAAATTGTACGATGCCAGATCGTATGATTTTCGTGTAATCAGTACAAATGTTCGAAAATGCAATACAAATATACTACAACACATGACATCACTTCCGAATTTTTATTTTGTTGTACGAGAATTTTCGTGACTTTAGTAAACTCATCATATTCGATCTGAGATTAACATGCAAAAAAAAAAAAACCGGACGATCATTCGTCCAATAATCTCATCATGTGTACCGTAATTTTGATGCGACCCTCGATGAAATTGAGTTTGACACTCCTGATGTAGTGTGTGGTCAATGGCGTAGCTAGCACATCTGGTACCTGGGGCTGGACATTTTTGTGCACCCCCCCCCCCCTCAAGAAAAATGGTATGTGGCAATATAGCCAGTGCCACGCCAAAACTGTGGGTGTTGTTAGATTGCATCAACAGTAGGAAGGGCTTAAAGGGCCATATGCTTTAAAGACTGTGCCAGAGGTGAGTATGTATCAGACAGTACAAACCTCAGTACACTCATTTTAATAAGATAAATAATAAATAATAAACATATTATACTTACCTGCTCTGTGTAGTGGTTTTGCACAGAATAGCTTGGCTCCTCCTTCTCTTGGGTACCACACCGGCACCCCTGGCCCCTGCCTCTTTCTGGGTGCCCCCACAGCAAGCAGCTTGTGTCCATTCACACACAGAGCCATGGCTCGTCTCCACCCCCTCCGTCTTCTGATTGGCTCACTAGATATGATTGCCAGCAGTGTGAGCCAATGGCTCATGCTGCTGCCAACGAACAAACAGGAGTACGAGTCCCCAGACAGCCAAGGCTCTCGTGGACATCGCTGGTTGGAGAGGGGGTTAAGGTAAGAATTAAGTTGGGCTGGGGGGGCTGCTGCACACAGGTTTTTTACCTTCATGCATAGCATGTTGTGCCTTTACAACCAAATTAACAAAGAATGTGCTGTACTTAGAATGCAGTAGTCAGGAGTAAGAAATGTAAAACACAGTGAGGGGCAGGCCCGGACTGGCCATAGGGCACACCGGGCATTTTCCCGGTGGGCCGGGGCCGCCAGGCCGCATTTCCTAGGGAGACTGTGACATGCAGGGCTGGCCGTGGGTGGATGGGCGGATTGCGGGGCTGGCCGCGGTTGGATGGGCGGATTGCAGGGCCGGCCGCGGGCAATGTGCTGCATATGCGGGAGGAGTGGAAGGAGTCTCACCATTCCCCCGCCCACCAAGCCGCTCCATAGCAACCTAGGTCACTGCTGAAGCGAAGGTCCCGGTTCACGCATGCGCCTCACAACCGTCGGTCACCTGGCAACCAGGACGCCAGGAGAGAAGGAGGGACGGAGAGGCCGAGTCCTTCTACGCCACTACCGTCTGTATATGCAGCTGGAGGATCTCAGACCCGCCTCCTGCACATGAAAGCTGGCTAGGTGACTCAGGTGATCATGAAGGGGAGGAGCTGCCTGGATTAGTCCTCTTCTGCCTGATGTCGGAAAAGTATATCCGGGGCCTGGACAGGACAGCTAAAAAAGTAAGTGATGCCAGCCTGCCCGTTTTCCCAAAATCATGTTTTACACCTGCATTTACACAAAGCATGATGAGAGCATGCTTTGATCTGGTCAGTGGTCTCTTGTACACAGTGCAGTGCAGTGCAGTGTTAGAAAAAAAAAATCATATATACACTTTAAATGCACGACACCTTTTGTGTAATATATTTTTAATGTGGCCTTAAATTAACTGTTATCTCTTAGCCTGGGTTCACACTAGATGTCGTGCGAATTCACAGCAAATTTGCTGCGGTTTCAGCACTGCATCTAAATTTCATCCATCTATGTGAACTAATTGCAGAGTGTATGTTAAGTTAACGACACCCCGCAATCAGTTTGCAAAACGCAGCTCAGTTTGCAGAATCGGATTGCATTGGGTGTGAACACCCATGCAATCTGATTCTGGTGCGGACAAAAAAGGGTCCTGCACCAGTGTGGTGTGAATGCAGTGCGATTTGAGCCATACAAATCCATGGCTCAAAATGCACCCCAGAGATACCACATGTAATTCACACAGGAATGTGTTGCGATTCCTGTGCGAATTACATGTGGTATCTCACACCGCAGTAGTGTGAACCTGGGCTGAGGTCTTAAAGTAACACTAAAGGTTCAGTTTTTTTTTTTTTTTTTTAAATAACAAACATGTCATACTTACTTCCACTGTGCAGTTCACTTTGCACAGAGTGGCCCCAATCCACCTCTTCTGGGGTCCCACGGTGGCTCTCACGGCTCCTCCCCGTAATAGATAGCCCCCTCTGGGAATCTCTCTCCCGAGGGGGTTACCTTGCGGCCGCGCACCCGTGTCATACACTCGGCGTCCATAGCCACTGAGTGTATGACTCGGCCCCGCCCCCCCGGAGCCCGCGTCATTGGATTTGATTGACAGCAGCGGGAGCCAATGGCTGCACTGCTATCAATCTATCCAATGAAGAGCCGAGAAGCCATGGAGTGAGTGACGTGGGATCACGCCCACAGAAAATCGGGGCTCAGGTAAGTAAAACCTTAGGATAGCCAGTATAGCCACACATATACACTCCTCTTGTATATGTGCAGCTGCAGACCATGAAATGTCTCAGCTGCTTAGGATTGGCAGCGTCCTGTGAGAGGAAGGGGCCCAGGGCAGGGGTTGGTTAAGTAACAAACATGTCATACTTCCCTGATGTGTATAAAAAAAAAATGGGCTGCTCAGTTTAAAATGCCCAGGCCTATTTTTTGCCCCAGTCCGGGCCTGGTGAGGGGAATTTATCAAAACTGGTGCAGTCAGAATCTGGAACAGCTGTGCATGGCCACCAATCAGCTTCTATATTCAGCTTATAAAATGAAAGCTATGAGCTGATTGGTGGCCAGGCACAGCTGTTCCAAATTCCGTCTGCTCTAGTTTTGATAACTTCCCCTAAGGGCTCATTCAGACAGGCACTGAGACAGGTCCTGTATGCTGAGCCACTTTTTGCTGCATCTGCATCCACCAGAGAACTTCACTCAAAGAACTGGGTGCATGGATCCGAATGCAGACACCGTGCGTTCTGATACATGCATCCCTTCCTGTCTGCATGTCAAATTTTGACATTCGACTATCCATGCAGCTGCTGAGTCCCAATTGACTTTCACTGGACTGCCTGCACAGAACAGTATCCCCACGCGGTACACAGCCATCATACTGGGCATGGAAGCTTATGCTACATGTAAATGAGGCCTAATTGTCATGTGGGCCAGATAGCAGGAAAGAGAAGATGTCGGGTACTTAAAAGAGAAGTATGGGAATTTTATTTATGAATCATATTTATCTAGGTAGATGTTGCATCTGTCCCCCACCGGCTCTAAGGCTGAGAACCGAATAACAGTCGATCACTTAGTTCTCAGAGCTCTCCCCACCGGTGCTCACTGAAACACTGGGCTGTGGAGGGGGCGGGACTGGCCGACTCAGGCTCTCAGCGGCTCGCTGAGAGGCTGAGCTGGGTGTTGGTCCAGGCATGTGAGCAGATCCCAACCATATGGTTGCGATCATTCCCCAGCCTGGACCAATTCTGTGACATCAGCTGAGAGCAAGCTTAGGCCCACTGTCAGCTGAAAATGGGTCACATGAGTGCAAAACAATCTGCACCGATGTGATTAACAGAAGTACAACCAAACAGGCTTTGGCTGTACTTCTCCTTTAATAAATCTATCACACAACCTGTCTCTCTGCTTCTGTTTGGCATTACTTGCGACAATTGATAAATGTCCCCATTTATGTTGTGAACTAACCCTCCAGGGCTCAGGCAGGCTCTTCCTCAGCCCAGGCTTTAAATCCAGGCTCTTTCTCCCTGAAGCTGGAAGGCCCTTCAGGCACCCTCTTTCCTAGTCCAGAGGGCCTCCACAATCCCCCTCTCATAGTCCAGGGCCTCCAGACACCTGCTACCCTAGTCCAGGGCCTCCAGACACCCCCTCTCCTAATCCAGGACCTCCAGGCACCCCGTCAACTAGTCTAGGATCTCCCTTGTCCTCCACCTATCCAGGGGCCTTTGGTACACCAACCACCATTTCCTAGTCAATGGCCTCCTCTGCACTCACCCCCCTAGTCCAGGGCCTCCTCTGCACTCCTCTGCTAGTCCAAGGCCTCCTTTACAGCCCACCCCAAAATTGGAGCCTCCTCTGCACCCTGATCTCCGAATCCAGGTCCCTTTATCAACCTCACTTTTAAAGTCCAGGGCCTCCTCTACAGCCCCCAGTACAGAGCCTCCGTTGAACTCCCCTCCTAGTCCAGGGCCTCCTCTGTACCCCTCCTAGTCCAGAGGCTCCTCTGCACCCCCCACTCCAGAGATTCCACTGCACCCCCCAGTCCAGGGCTTCCTCTGCACTCCCCAGCCCAGAACCTCCTCTGCATCCATCAAGTCCAGGGTCTCCTCTGCGCCCCCCAGGTCAGGGCCTCCTCTGCACCCCCCCAGCCCCTGCTCTGCATCCCCCAAGTCCAGGGTCTCCTCTGGGTCAGGACCTCCTCCACATTCCCCAGCCCAGGGCCTCCTCCGCACTCCCCAGCTCAAGGCCTCCTCCACACCCCCCATCAGCCCAGGGCCTCCACTGCACCCTCCTCTAATCCCCCAGCCCAGGGCCTTCACTGCACCTCCTCAGTCCAGGTCTTCCTCCACACCCCCCCAGTCCAGTGCCTCCTCTGCACCCCCCAGTCCAGGGTCTTATTTGAAGCTTCCCCTTCTCTGGGATGCCTCATGCAGAAAAGACATAGGCTGTTTGGGCACTGGGCGGGACTAGGAGGGAGACTTGCCTGTCCATTACACTTGATCGGGCAGCAGTGACACCCTTAGAGCAGCAGTTCCCAGTGCGGGTGGGGGCAGCACCCCTTGTGGCACCCCCCTAGATGCGTCAACTGGGGCAGGCGCCCCCCCTATTTTCGGCCCTGTGTGTGGTAACACATACAAAGCAATATTTACATTGGCATTTTCTCCAGAAGAGTCACCTGGTAGTTAAAAGGAAAGGGAGCCTTACTCCTACATGATATAAAAAAAAAAAATTTTAATCAGTTTGTGAAGTAAATGTGTCTTTTCCACTGGAAGCGTAACAGGATTACAATGCAGGAGCACTGCTCGACAGGCCCAGAACATTATTATTCTATAAGTAAACACAGACAATCAACTAATGTTACTTGGGCTACATAATGAAAAAAAAAGGAAGGCAGCCCATACTTTGATCTTTTTTTTTGGGTTCAAAAAGCAGGTTGAACATAAAAAATGATCTGATCCCCTCATCCACACACTGATTGTGGATAGAGCAATCCTTCCTGCTTTGGTATTGTATTTTGACAGTGGGGAGCCTGCCCCACCATCAGAGTACAATGATCAGTGTTTCCGGCTATAGGCGGCAGCACTGATCGTTCAGGAAAACTGACAGGTTGGTTATACACAAGTCGATTAAAAGAAACAACCTGCCTGCCCATCCACTGATTAAAATTTGGTCTGTTCCTGATGATCTTTTTTGAACCATGTCTGGCTAGGTTTAAGTTTGGTTGTCGTGTCTAAAGTTTCCCAAAGATGGTGGATGGAGGAATCCACCCCATTGTGCTATTGTATTCTGACACTTGTATTCTGACAGTGGGATTTCTCTGCTATCAGAATACACTGATTAGCGCTGCAGCCAATTTGCTGTAACTGCTGATCAAAAAACATTTTTCCAACATTCCCTTTTGACAGAAGTCGATCATTAGATCAACTAATGTCACGTGGCAGTGACCATAGATGGAACAAAATTCAGCCGGTGCCTGTTGACCCAAATTAACCAAATTGATTCATCCATGGCTAGATTTAGGTACCCTTTCTTAACTGGGGTTCACGCAGAGGTTTCTAGGGGTTCTTCAAGCAGTGGTGGATTGATCTCCCACCTGATAGTGCACAGTCCCTGGTGTTGGATTAGAAGCAGGGAAATGAGAGGTTCCTACCAGGGACATGCAGTGAGGTCAGTGGCTGGTGAGGCACTGGCTAGTATCAGAGCCAGATACACACAGGTTACATACGCCGCTATCGTTAGAGCGAGCACTAGACCTCCTCTGTAACTCAACTGTAACTGTAAAAAATGTTAGTGTCGCCTATGGATATTTTTAAGTACTGAAGTTTGGCACCATTCCACAAGTGTGCGCAATTTAGGAGCGTGACATGTTGGGTATCTATTGACTTGGCGTAACATTATCTTTCACATTATACAACAAAATCAGGCTAACTTTAGTGTTTTTTAAATTTTTTTTATTCATGAAACAGTTTCTTTCCAAAAGAAATGCGTTTGAAAAATTGCTGTGCAAATACAGTGTGACATAAAAATTTGCAACAACCACAGTTTTATTCTCTAGGGGTGTCTGCTAGAAAAAAAAAAATCTATATATGTATGTATGTATATAAAATATGATTTTTACATGTAGGAGAGAAGTGTCAGAATTGACCTGGGTGGCAAGGGGTTAATTACCATAAGTAAGTAATATACAAATAATTATTACATATTGTTTTTAATGTAATATTCTATATTTTCAAAAACTGTACTCAAGCAGGTGGCTTAATGGACAAATTACTGAAATTTGAAGTTATAACTTCCAACCAGTAATTTCACAGTAATTAGATACATAATAAATTATTATGTTATAACATATAGCATATACATATATGATTTAGCTTGATTAAAACAGTACCTTTTCAACAGCAGCAGATTCTCATTCTCCCTCTTAACTGTGTGAGAAAAACATGGGATTGTGGGTAAATCTTATACCCAAAACCCTATGTTTTTTCCTTTTAATTAAGAGGGCTGGGCTGGAAGGGAGCATGTGTCTTTTGGACACATGCCTCCTTCTATGACACTGCAGTGAGAGGCGTGCCTCCACTGCAGCATTTTTATTGGACAGCTTGGGCCATTGGTACTTTACCATTGGTCCAAGACTCCAAGCTGTCCATTGAGCTCAGTGCCTCTGACAAGAAGTGAGGAGAGGCACTGTGAGCTCATCCTCTCAGTCTGCTGCAGAGTGTGCCAGCTTGTATTTAACCACTTGCTTACTGGGCACTTAAACCCTTCTCCTGTCCAGACCAATTTTCAGCTTTTAGCGCTGTCGCACTTTGAATGACAATTGCGCGGTCATACAACACTGTACTCAAATGATATTTTTATCATTTTTTTCCCACAAATAGAGCTTTCTTTTGGTGGTATTTGATCACCTCTGCGGTTTTTAGTTTTTGTTAAAAAAATTGAAAAAGACCGAATTAAAAAAAAAAAAAATATGTTTTTTTAATATTTTGTTATAAAATTTTGCAAACAGGTAATTTTTCTCTTTCATTGATGTACGCTGATGAGGCGGCACTGATGGGCACCGATGGGTGGCAGTGATGGACACTGATGGGTGGCAGTGATGGGCACTGATGGGTGGCAATGATGGCAGCACTGCTAGGTGGCACTGAATGGCACCACTTGTGGGAGGTGATAGGTGGCACTTGTGGGCATTGATAGGTGGCACTGTGGGCACTGGCAGGTGGCAATAGCAGGTGGCACTGGCAGGCACAGATGAGGCATATGTGCCTCCTTCCTCTTCGGGACCGATGTCCCTTTAACATAAGCCGGTGATCGGCTTTTTTTTCTCCTCACAGTGACAGCATGAGGAAAAAAAATACAATTACCGAGCTTTTGTTTACATCATGTGATCAGCTGTCATTGGCTGACAGCTGATCACATGGTAAGGGACCAGGATTGGCCACTTACTTGGATCTGTGATCATCCGAGTCTCTGTGACGCGGTAATCTCCAAAACAAGGCAATATCCCTCTAAGGGATCTTTCACACTGGCGTTAAATTTCAAAACTGCCTAAAAGTACATTAAGGGACCTATAGCGTTATTGAGAATTTAGGATGTCTTTTACAGGCGTTCATGTTGGGTCAGGCAACACTTCTCAAATGCCCTGTGTATGTTTTTTTTTTTTTTACAAGGCTAAAATGGGAAAATATGTTTTTTGACACTTTGCAACCGTACAGTAAACGTGCCTACGGCTCTATAATATTTACAGTGCGTTTACAGTGTGGATGCAAAGTTTTACAAGTGATCATTTCCCATTTTATCCATGTAAAAAAACAAAAAGGTGTTTCAGGTTTGGTTGTGGTGCATTTTAATAGAAGTAAATGGAGGCAGTTAATGCCTGTCTAACTCTACAGGGAGCGTTATTTTTGCCTCACAGCAACACTAACGCTACAGTGTGAACACCTCCATCTACTCCCTATTGTAACAATTCTATGTGACATTGGTAGGCGTTCGAGAAGCGTTAATAACACGACCAAACCACCTATTTTAAACGCATGTGTAAAAGAGCCCTAAGTTGCCATAAGGACAGCTTTCCCGATTGGAAGAGGTTGCCTTACCTCCTTTTCCTGTGACAAAGATTTTTGAATTTCCCATCACTTTCTGTAATTGGGACAATGGCCACCTGGTCCAATAGTAAGCATGAATCTCTCTAATGGGATCACATACATCAATCAAAGCCTGACAGTAGTTATAATCCTCCTACATTCTATCCAAATCTAAAATAAAAGGTTTTGGCTTTACATACACTTTATATTTTTTCACTTTGAGCTAATTTTTATTTTGCTTGCTTTTCACTCGGGGTCCTATCATTTAGCCCAGTGGTCTCCAAATAGCAGTCCAGGGGCCAGATGCTGCTCTTTGCTTGCTTTTATACGGCCCTTGGGGCACTATTTCATCCACTGATACCTACAATGGCACATAATTAACCCCACTGACACCAATGAGGGGGGCACATTTCCTTCCAATGACACCAACGATGGGGCAAAATTACTCCCACTGACACCAACGATGGGGCAAAATTACTCCCATTGACACCAACAATGGGGTACAATTCCTCCCAATGACAACAATGGGGCCCAATGATATCAATGATGGGGCACAATTCCTCCCGCTTACAGCAATAATGGGGTGCAATTACTCTCACTGAAACAAACAATGGGGCATTATTTTTTCCCACTGAGGCCAGGTCATTTTCTTCTCCCACTGACCACAGTCTGGCCCTCTTAAAGTCTGAAGGACAGTAAACTGGCCCTTTGTTTAGAAAGTTTGGAGACCCCTCATTTAGCCAGTGCAGACCTTTTGTCTCAGACTCTTTCTCATGCTGTCTTTCCTAACAAGGCCAGGTAGTCATCCGAATGTGCAGAGCTGGTGTTATAACATAATTACCACTAAATGGAAAGAATGAATAGGATAAATAATTGTGTATTAGAGATGCATAAAGGAATGCAGAATCCAGCAAATACCATAAATTGTTTTACAGTATAATGAGCAGCGACAATTGTCTTTTCCTCACTTGGGAAGATCTTGTTTATGTTTTTTTTTTCTTTTTTATGATGAAAAGAGAGATACATTAATGATGCCCAAATTCTCTGGATGTTTTCTCACGGTTTTAGATAAAATTCAAGATTGCTTAAATCACAGTGGTGGTGGCTTGCACAGCTAATAAGGATCTTTTATGGCCGTAAAGCTGGTCACTAAATCTCACACCATTTACTGATTATATGTTCAGAGTGGGAACTCAGCTTTCTCCATAGCCATGTATTAATATTGTGGCTGAATGAAGTTGAATTTTACAGAAAAACAGTTTTTTAACCCTATTTTTCATAATGTGCCTCCTCCACTTTCCAAAATTACTTTACTGCAACACTATGTTCATTTGAACATACATTACACTTCAAATATTATATTTTTGTGTACAGGCAGTCCCCGAGTTATGAACAGGTTAGGGACTGCCTGTTTGTTCTTAAGTCGGACTTATTTGTAAGTCGGAAGCGCATGCGCAGAACAGCAGAGACGTTGTTTTCCGATGCTTTCTGCTGTTTTCCAACGTCGTTTTCCGCTGTTTTCCGATGTGCCCGCCGCCGCCGCCTCCAGTTCGTAAGTAGGAATCTTTCGCAAGTCGGAGGTTCGTAATTCGGGGACCTCCTGTATGTGGTACATTCTAGACAGGACCTATATATCTGCCCCCAACTGCCTTGTGCCTTTTGATGACTGACTGTATATTGTGTACATTCAGGGCTCATGCTATAAATCACATAATGTGGTGATGTGGGTTTCATCTGCACAACATTCTGGCTGTTGCAGGACCATCCATAGGTTTTGGGTACTTTCTAAAGGAAGCCAATGACTCCCACTGCTGCCTCACTCTCCAGTGAGGAGTGAGAGAAAACTGGATCGAGTTTGGGCTCAGGTAAGTATGAGAGGGGCTGGGGGAAGAGCTGCACACAGAAGGTATTTTACCTCAAAACGGAACTCCACCCAAAAGGGGAAGTTCCGCTTTAAAGCCTCCTCTCCCACTTCTGTTTATGAAATGGTACTTTTGGGGCACTTCTGCTCCGACCGCCTAGGAATCGGAGCAGACGTTCGCCTCCCCCATCCCTCCTCGCAGAAGACTGTAGGACAATTAACAATGTGCAGCATGCTTTGTGCGCACCCGGCTCTGAGGCTGCAAGCTGTCACAGCAGGTTAAAAAAGGCGATAAACCCAAGGTGCTCAACCATAAAATGGGCTAGCAGTTAAATGTGGTAGTAGCATCCATCCTATTGACCCAGTCCCAAACTGCATGCAATCCAATGGAGGAATGGAGATATTCAAAACAGATACCCTGACTTTACCAGTGTGCAGCATATAACCAAAATGCCAGTACTGGGAACCCAAAGGCTAGTGAAGAACTAGCCCAGATGAGGACGGTGCTGGATCGTGGGACAGATGAGTGTCTGTTTATTAAAAGTCAGCAACTACAGTTTTTTAATATTTACACAGGAGAAAAGAGCTTCACTTTATTGCAGAGAATGCATTAAGGTAAAAAAAACCTTCTACCTTTAGAACCACTCTAATGCCCCGTACACACGGTCGGATTTTCCAACGGAAAATGTTCGATGGGAGCTTGTTGTCAGAAATTCCGACCTTGTGTAAGCTCCATCGGACATTTTCCATCGAAATTTCCGTCACACAAAATTTGAGATCTGGATCTCAAATTTTCCGACAACAAAATCCGTTGTCGTAAATTCCGATTGTGTGTACACAATTCCAATGCACAAAGTTGCACGCATGCTCAGAATCAAGCAGAAGAGCCGCACTGGCTATTGAACTTAATTTTTCTCAGCTCGTTGTACGTGTTGTACGTCACCGTGTTCTTGACGTTCGGAATTTCCAACAAGATTTGTGTGACCGTGTATATGCAAGACAAGTTTGAGCCAACATCCATCAGAAAAAATCTATGAATTTTGTTGTCGGAATGTCCAATCGTGTGTACGGGGCATAAGTCTTCTGTTTTACTGACTGTGCCCAGTTTTATCAAACTTTGTAACATTGTAAGTTAGATCTTTTATCATCTCTTTTATTAATGTAGCTGCCTTGCTTTGAAGGTCCTCTAAATCTTCCATGTTCCTAATGCTCAAAATTTGACACCATATTCAAGATGTGGCCTTACAAGTGATTTATAGAGTGACAATACTATACTAGCATCACTTGTTTTATATCCTTTTTATATAAGGTATGCTTCCTTCATGATATCTACACATCCAATTTAACAATATAACACAAACAATTACATTAAAGGAGAAGTCCAGCCAAAGCTTGTATGGATCACAGGAGTACAATTCTGTTGCACTCCTGTGACCCGTCTTCAGCAGACAGTGGGCTGAAGTCCGCTCTCTACTGACGTCACCCAAAGACCCCTAAATGGTCTGCTCCTACCGCACTTATTACAATATGTAATATGCATGTAAGAGGTAATGTCAAAAAAGGAGGGATGGGGAGCAGGGAAAGATGGGTTGGGAAGGGTATGTGATGTATGGGCTGGAATGGTGGGTGCTGATTCAGAAGGGTATTCTTCCACATCCGGGAAGACCAGACCCCCACTAACGGTGCCCTCCATGCATCCAGTGAATGTGTCACTTTCAGAAACCTAAGTAGTACCTTTGGGTGAGTAGTAGTGAAGCATCTTGTGACTCTTTAAATAAAGATGGACATTATTCTTTTGTATAATTCAGATATTTTGTCTAATCTTAGGACCGATTCCTGTAAAGTAGGGATGTGTTGGGCCAGTGGACAGGAATGCACACGAGTGGCGAGAGCTCTTGGGTACAGATATTTGGATTGGAAATTGGACAGAAAGTGTTCAGTTTGGAGGTAGGACCACAATGGGATCTGATCTGTTTATGATAGATCCTTCAGATTTCAGCCAGTGGTGAACGATAGAGACTCTACTAAAGGCAAATAGATTGTGCACTTTGCAAATGCAGTCAGGCTAGTTTTCCCCAAAGAATAGTATATGTGGTAAAGCTCTGCTGATTTCCATCATCATGTGCAATCATGTGCAAGAAAAAATACTTTTTCTATTTTCCTTGCACCTGATTGGATATTCTATACCTCATTACATTTATTAAGGAAAATGAGTGCAACTGCACTTGCAAAGTGCAGTCTATTTGCCTTTATTAAATCAACTCTAATGTGTTGCAGCCATTGCAGAATCTCAGTAGGGTAACCCCTATGAGTGGATGTTTGTGTACTGTTCTAGGTATAAATTGTGAAGAGATCATAGGGGTATTGTCCAGTGGAAAAAGAGTGATGGTTTGTTCCAATGATACCCAATCCTTCAAGGTGGAGTGCAGGTTCTAAGCGACCAGTCTAGTGGTCACGCAGGTCCTGAAATACTTTTTTAATATCTGGGAGCCCAATGCCTCCTTTGTACTTGAGTATGGTCAGATCCACCATGGTGATTCTTGGGTTGTGGTTTTCCACAGAAGGACACTGAATATAGTTTGCATGTGGTTTACAAGATAGAAAAAGTTAGATTTGCTTGCATTACATAAAATAGTTGGGGGAAGCACATTTGATTTTAGAATAGCTGCTATCCCAAACCATCAAAAGTAAAGTCTAGCCCAATTTTTGAGGCCTTTAGGAGTTCTACATAGTATTGGGAGGACAACAGGTAATTGAGTTCCCAGGTGAAGGGAAAGTTAAGTTGGCGGTACATAGGTGTCTCAGTCAGAAAAAGTATGTTCAGTGTTAAAGATTTAGAATATTAAAGTGGAAAATGCCCCAGGTCTCACAGTATACTAGGAAGAGTGAAACAGAAGCACATCATGAGCAAATACTGCTAGCCTATAAAGTGCCTTGAAAAGGTATTCATACCCCTTGAAATTTTCCACATGTTGTCATGTTACAACCAAAAACTTAAAGCGGAGTTCCACCCAAAAGTGGAACTTCCGCTCATCGGATTCCTCCCCTCCTCCGGTGTCACAGTTGGCACCTTTCATGGGGGAGGGGGGTGCAGATACCTGTCTAAGACAGGTATCTGCACCCACTTCCGGGAATAGACTCCCATGGGAGTCACGCCCCCTCCCGCACTCCCCCGCTGTCTCCTGGAAAAGACACAGGTCCCAGGAGATAGCGGGGGACCATTGAGAAAGCGCAGCGTGACTCGCGCATGCGCAGTAGGGAATCGGGAAGTGAAGCCGCAACGCTTCACTTTCTGATTCCCTCACCGAGAATGGCGGCGGCAGCACCCGAGGACCGAGGGGTGGTTCGGTCTCGGGTGCCGACATCGCTGGACCCCGGGACAGGTGAGTGACCTTACTTTAAAAGTCAGCAGCTGCAGTATTTGCAGCTGCTGACATCTAAAAAAAATTTTTCGCGGGACTCCCGCTTTAAATGTATTTTATTGGGATTTTATTTCGTAGACCAACACAGTGGCACATAATTATGAAGTGAAAGGAAAATGATAAATGTTTTTCAAACTTTGTTATAAATAAATATGTGAAAAGTGTGGCACACATTTGTATTCAGCACCCTTTCTTCTGATACCCCTAACTAAAATCTAGTTGAACCAATTGCCTTCAGAAGCAACCCAATTAGTAAATAGAGTCCACCTGTGTGTATGTAGCACTACCCTCGTGAGGGCCGCTGGTAGAATCTGCACCCCACTGGTTGCCACGACTCTGCAAGTCCTCAGACACCTCTGACACCCTGGGTTCAGCTATTTTTACCAACTATCACCAAAAATAATGAGCTTACACAATGCTAGTGAGACAACTTAGATTTGTTTACTGAGGCAAAAGTGGCACATGAAAAACATAAGACTGTACGTCATAAAGGTAACTGGTTAGCAATAATACCGCCCTAGTATACAATATGATTGTGCAATCAAAGACCTCTACTTAGTAACACAATAGAAATGGAAAGAAACACAGTGCAAATGTAATCTTAATTCCTTGAGCCCTATGCGAACAGGCAGCAGAGAAGTAGGGGACTGACACTTAATAAAACTATGTCAGACCACTCTCCTCTATCTCCTCAGCCCACAGGCACTTAACATCAACTACTGACAAATATTCAGCAAACTGTTGCATTTAGGTTGGCTGGCTCCTTTAACCACTTCAATACAGGGCAATTCCCCCTTCCTACCCAGGACAATTTTCAGATTTCAATGCTGTCGCACTTTGAATGACAATTGCGCGGTCATGCAACACCGTACCCAAACTACAGTTTTATAAATTTTCTTCCCACAAATAGAGCTTTCTTTTGGTGTTATTTGATCAACTCTGGGTTTTTTATAGACTGAAAAAAAGGTTTTCTTTGTTTCTGTTATAAAATTTTGTTTTCTCCTTCACTGACAGGCACTGATGATGCTGCACTAATAGGCACTGATATGTAGAATTGATGGGCACTGATATACAGCACTAATAGGCACCGATAGGCTACACTGATATGCAGCACTGATGGGCACTAATAGGTGGCACTGATGGGCACTGATATATGGCACTGGATAGGTAGCACTGATGATAAGCTGACAGGCAGGAATGTCTGATTGGCATCTGAAGGGCACTAACAGGCATTACTGATGGGGCACTGATTGGCACTTTGATGGGCACTGACAGGCGTTACTGATGGGGCACAGACTGGCAGCTGATGGGCACTGATTGGCAGCAGATGGGCACCTCTCATGGGGCTGCACTGATAATTAATGTGCTGATTATCAGCTCAGACCCCCCCCCCCCCCCTCTAACAGGGAGAGCTGCCGATCGGCTCTCCCTGTCAGTGCGAACCGAGGAAAGCCGATTACCAGCACTTCCTGGTTCACACTGTGATTGGTCACAGCTGATCACGTAATAAGGAGCCTCCGTCAGAAGCTCCTTACCACGATTGGAGATGCGCTGTGTCAGAGTGAGCCCACGGGCGAGCGCTGGCATGTTATCCTGAAAGATGTCATATGATAACAGAACCACCGCCCGGCCATCATTCTGCTATAGGCTGGGCGGGAAGTGGTAATTCCAGAGAAATGTGAGCAGACCCCTTATGGTAAATAATATTAGTCTCTTAGTAAGAGGAGGAAAGAACAAAAAGGGGTTAATGATAACTCAGTGGAATTCAGCAAATCTTCAGCTAGCACTCAAGTATGATGAAGGAAATAATTCTTTGGTGGTGGAACAGTGCAAATTTAGCTGTTGTGTAATCAACTCCTTGTAGTTACAAACTTTTCCTGTTTAACCTTACAAGCACCTGGTCACCATATATATTACTTCAATAATATTGTATCCAATAGGGTCACAGAGGACAGGATTGTCTGTGGGTAATAAAGAACTTGCTTCCTGTGGGACTACAAGTGTCAGAAATGTGGGCAAAGACAATGATGTCTATATGAAGTGTTTATGGGTTAAAATAGGGAGGTGCCCACTCACCGATCACCACAGAAGTTGCTGGCAATGATGCAGATGATGATGATTTGAGGCTCTCCCTCTGGGTCCTGGCTCAGGGAATGGCGTCTGATCCCCCGATCACACCACGCCATGGCCTACCTGGATCTGAAGTGAAGGATCTGGATCAACCTCTGAACCTCTACAGCTAGGAAGCGATGCTGTCCACAGATGTTCCTCTGGATGCAGCTGTATGGCTCCTTTCTTTGCAGGCCACGACTTGGCCGCAGCTCACACTGGCACAGGGCTCCTGCCGGCAGATTCAGGCCGACGTCCCAAGAGAGCAATCTACTGTAGGCCTAAACCAGCCTTTTTATATCATTTACTATTAGTCTGTTCTTTCCTCCTCAGCACTTTGGTGGTTGTAGTTCAGGCCAGTCCTGCTAGAATTGAAACCCCAGCATTCTGCACTACACATTCCATGATGCTTTGCTCTGCTCTAGTTTCTGTCTGTCAGGAGATTACATATGGAGTCCAAGCCAACACTAGAGGGAGACAGCTCCACATCAATAGCACCGCACACTGTCCCTGAATTGCAGGTACAATGGCCAGCTCTTGGCTACATTTCATTTAATCTCAGTTTAAATACAGCTGTTCTGTGAAGCCCTCAGAGGTTTGTTAGAGAATCTTAGTGAACAAACAGCATCATGAAGACCAAGGAACACACCAGACAGGTCAGGGATCAAGTTGTGGTGAGGTTTAAAGCAGGGTTAGGTTATAGAAAAGTATCCAAGCTTTAAACATCTCACAGGGACTGTTCAATCCATCACCTGAAATTGGAAAGAGTATGGCACAACTGCAAACCTACCAAGACATGGCCGTCCACCTAAACTGACAGGCCGGGCAAAATTTTACTTTTTGGCCTAAAAGCAAAACGTTATGTGTGGCAGAAAACTAACACTGTACATCACCCTGAACACATTATCCCCACAGGAAAACATGGTGATGTCAGCATCATGTTGTGGGGATGGTTTTCTTCAGCAGGGACAGGGAAGCTGATCAGAGTTGATGGGAAGATGGATGGAGCCAAATACAGGGCAATCTTAAAAGAAAACCTGAGAGAAGTCTGCAAATAATTTAAAGTGGAGTTCCACCCAAAAATGGAACTTCCACTGATCGGATTCTTCCCCCCCTCCGGTGTCACATTTGGCACCTTTCAGGGGGGAGCATATACCTGTATAATCCAGGTATTTGCTCCTACCCTACTTCCGGCATAGATCACCGCAGGCCCCCCCCCCCCCCCCCCGCTGTCTTCTGGGAGACACACAGGTCCCAGAAGTCAGCAGAGACCAGTGAGGATGCCCAGCGTGACTCACGCATGCGGAGTAGGGAACCAGGCTGTGAAGCTGCAAGGCTTCACTTCCTGACTCCCTTACCGAAGATGGGACAGATTGGCTTTGGATGCTGACATCGCTCAGCTTTAAGATTGGAGCGGAGGTTCACCTTCCAGCAGGACAACAACCCTAAACATACAGCCAGAGCTACAATGGAATGGTTTAGATCAAAGTATATTCATGTGTTAGAATGGCCCAAAGTCCAGACCTAAATCCAATTGAGAATCTGTGGCAAGACTTGAAAATTGCTGTTCACAGACGCTCTCCATCCAATCTGACAGATTGCTATTTTGCAAAGAAGAATGGGCAAAAATTTCACTCTCTAGATGTGCAAAGCAGGTAGAGACATCCCCAAAAAGACTTGTAATTACAGCAAAAGGTGGTTTTACAAAGTATTGACTCAGGGGGGCTGAATACAAATGCACTTCACAATTTTCACATATTTATTTGTAAAGAATTTTGAAAACCATTTATCATTTTCCTTCCACTTCACAATTATGTGCCACTTTGTGTTGGTCTATTATATAAAATCCCAATAAAATACATTTATGTTTTTGGTTGTAACATGACAAAATGTGGAAAATTTCAAGTGGTATGAATACTTTTTCAAGGCACTGTATACTTTTTCCCACCTTGCAACCATTTATCTATGGATTTGATTGCAGACAACAGAAGAAAGGTCTCAAAGTCAGTATAAATATTTTTGGGGACAGGGGGCACCCCTGCCATGTTCCATTTTAGGTCCAGAAATCATTAGACAGGTGGATGTTCACTTTTACTCAATTCTGACTCACGTTTCCTCTTGAGTGCAAGCTTAAGTACTGCTTGTATATAGCCCCACGCAAGGCCCAGTGCCTTTTGGGCATCCATGTGGAGGTAGAACTCCTGTGTTGTAGTGGTAGTCAGCCAGTGATGGAGGTTCAGGGTATAATCCATTGCCTCTCTTCCTGGGACGTATCCTACATGGTCAAGTGATAACATGGAGGGGTGAAGCAGGAAAAGGTCTTTAGATAAAATCTTGGCAAATATGTTTACATCTACTTTAAAGAGCAATATTGGGCAATAGTTGGTGACCTGGGTTGGATCTTTGCCTTCCTTATGATGAACAGTGATATGGGCTTCCACTAAATTTAGCAAAGGCGAGGGAAGCTCTGTAAGGGAGCTAAACGCAGACACAAAGCGTGGGGCGAGGATAAGTCCTAGGGAAATTGTTAGGCCATCTTGCTTAGAGTTTTTGCTAGGTTTCATTTGTTTAATGTGCTATAGTAAACCCCTTGGACATTATGGGATGTTCTAGCCATTTAGCATCATTTTCAGAAATGACCAGACCTCCATAAAAGGTTAAGAAGCTTTGGATTTTTGTAAGCATTACTGTGTGGGTTCACTTCGCACAAGTTTAAGTTACATAATAATTCATAGTAGGTCTGAAACCAGACCTTTGATATTTTTAACTAAAAATGTTCCTTATTCAAAAGAATAATAGGAAACGTATATCAATGCTTCGAATAGACTATTGTCAAAGGCTTTACTATTTATAGCCATGCCTATATAGCATAAAAATCTGCTGAAGTATAATCAGGTCACATTGTTGTAAAGACTGAGTGAAAAGTGCTGACTGCATCTCCAAGTGTCCCCTCTTGTGCCTTGTACTGGATTTGCTGGTGAGTGACCAGCCTCTCTGCCTGGCTCTATATAGATCCACCAGTACACAGGAATTTGGCCAGAGTGGTACAGACATCGCCAATAGAGACTGCAGTCACCGACTATCCCTTCCAATGCAGTCTCATGACTTAGCTTTACACATCCACACATCAAAGTGCCTGACAGAAGGAGATTCACCGAGAGATAAATAGAGGAGGACAGCGCAGCACAAGGCAAACTGTGAGTACACCAGCAGATGCCTGTCATTAATCACTCTCTGCAAAATGAATGGGATGCAACTGCATAAAAAAAATGGGAAACCTATAGATTGTGTCTGCCTAAACTACAGCTAGAGATGCAAAAATATTGGAGATGACAGCTAAAAACTGGAGCAACTGTAAAGCTGTTCCTTACTCAGTACTCATCTTCCCAATTAAATAAAATCTGACTACCTGTTGTCATTTGACAACTACTGTTTTAAGAAATCAAGCCATTGTGTGGGATTTTTTCAAAACTGGAGCAAAAGAAACCAGAAGCAACAGCAGATATAAAAGCCTATTATATGTCATCTTTTGATTCCTGATAAAAAAAAAAAAAAGAATCCATGAATGTGATTGGTTGTTATGGCCAATTTATAAAATCATGTCCCTGTTTCATTATTGCAGGTTATACATTTTTAAACATTTTTAAAATATATTTATATAAATTTAATTTGACAGATGAATGGATGTAATGAGAATTTATTTTAATAATGTTTGATATATTTTTAATTTTCAACTTAACAAGGAGTTTAATGGCAACCAAAGTGTATTGCGATACACTATATACTCAAATGTATTGGGACACCTACCTTTACACACACATGAACTTTAATGGCATTCCAGTCTTAGTCCGTAGGGTTCAATATTGACGGTGCGCTCCCATGCTCCAGTGGTGGACCTTGCCTTGGCGTTCTCATATCCGGAGCAGGACTATGGACCCTGGCTCATGATGTTGGGATGCTAGACTGCTAGAGTGGGGATGCAGAATCTGTAGGGACTGGTCTAGCTGCAGGGAAAAGTGGAAGATCAGGTAAATATCTCCTTTCATTGGCAGAAAAATGAGAAATAGTTCAACACTCAGTTGGTATCTCTCCCTCAGCGCTCATGGAAAGTGTGTTACTTTAAAATAACAGCTACTATAATAATAAAACATTAAATCAGAAATATTTCACAGCAACAAATACCATAACATTAGCAGCGCTAAAATAATCCAAACGTTTTAGGATTTGTTAAAAGTTCGCTAAAATAGTTAAATAAGTATGAAGTCCACTTTTACATATAAAATGAGGTAGATGTAAATGTAGGATTGTCCATCACAGAAAAAACATTGCAGATAGTAATTCAAAACAATCGCCTCCTCCACACTGCACATGTCACAATCACCCTAGGAAATGCACTTACCAGATGATACTGGGTTATACACTTATCTGTCAATGGATGTTGTCTGCTCACTGCATACACTCCGTCAGATGATCCTGGGTTATACACTTGGCTTTCAGAGGGTGTTGTCAGCTCTCTGCATGTAATCCATCTAGATGTTTGCTCGTCACAAGCAGAGAAAAAAGATACACATAAGCGTAATCCAGTACTAAAAGGTATTTATTATAGGTTTCCTTAAGATTGCACACTTACAATGTAATTCAAAATAAAAGAGCATGTAACAACAATGTATCACAAGTCGATATTCCTGACTACCTCTCACCACTCCAGCGGTGTTCCCGGGTAAGGAAAGCAGGAAAGCCAATGATGTAAGTCCTCTGACGAAGCAATCACGAAACTAGTCAGGGCCTGACCACGCAGCAACCTACATCATCGGCTTTCCTGCTTGCCTTACCTGGGAACACCGCTGGAGCGGTGAGAGGTAGTCAGGAATATTGACTTGTGATACATTGTTGTTACATGCTCTTTTATTTTGAATTACATTGTAAGTGTGCAATCTTAAGGAAACCTACAATAAATACCTTTTAGTACTGGATTACGCTATGTGTATCTTTGTTTTCTGCTTGTGACGAGCAAATATCTAGATGGATTCCATGCAGAGAGCTGACAACACCCATTGCAAGCCAAGTGTATAACCGAGGATCATCTGACAGAGTGTATGCAGTGAGCAGACATCATCCATTGACAGATAAGTGTATAACCCAGTATAATCTGGTAAGTACATTTCCTAGGGGGATTGTGACATGTGCAGTGTGGAGGAGGCGATTGTTTTGAATTACTATCTGCAACGTTTTTTCTGTGATGGACAATCCTACATTTAAATCTATCTCATTTTATATATAAAAGTGGACTTCATACTTATTTAACTATTTTAGCGAACTTTTAACAAATCCTAAAACGTTTGGAATATTTTAGAGCTGCTAATGTTATGGTATTTGTTGCTGTGACATATTTCTGCTTTAAATATCTCCTTTCATCGTTTCCCTAGACCAGCCTTTCTCAACCTACTTACCTTAGAAGAATCCTTGAAATCATTTTCAGGTGTTGGGGAACATCTACTAAAATCAATTAATTAGTGGTCAGTGCAAAAAACATCGCTTACATTGATGGTCAGTGGGAAGAAAGCTCCTCCTTACAGTGGTAGTCAGAATGACACCATTAAAGATAGCTAAAAAGATCCATGGTGTCATACCCTTACTCTGCTAAGTGGGGTTGGCTCTGGAACCATGTAGGCACCATAACAAAAGAGAGGTTAATTAGCCACAGCTCAAGGAACCCCTAGTAACCTCTGGAGGAACCCTAGTTCAGAATAGCTGTCCTAGACATACAATATATATTATAAACAATTAACGGTCCCACTTCAAGGGAGGGATAATTTTTTATCTGCCCAGAGTTGGCCTTGAATGAATGAATGAATGAATGAATGAATGATTTGTAAAGCGCTGCAAATGCGAACTGAATCGCCTCAAGGCGCTGGATGCATTCTCTGATGTCAGCTTTCTCAGAAGAGGAAGGTCTTTAGTTTTTTCCTGAAGGCCTGGTGGTTTTCTTCCATGCGGATGTTAGTTGGAAGAGCATTCCATAGTCGAGGTCCTTGGACTGCGAATCTTCGTTCTCCCTTTGCTTTGTAGCGGTATTTGGGAACGGTAAGGAGGTTTTGGTTAGCCGATCGAAGACTGCGATTCGGTGTGTAGTGTTTTATTTTCTCGCGGAGATATGGTGGGGCGTTTCCTTGTACGCATTTGTGGGTGAGGCAGAGGGTCTTGAATGTGATCCGATTCTTCACGGTTAGCCAGTGTAGGCTCTTTAGGGAGGGTGAGATGGATTCCCAGGGTTTTTTTCCTGTTAACAGTCTTGCCGCCGTGTTTTGGATGAGTTGTAAGTGCGCAAGCTGATATTGGGGTAGTCCTACGTAGAGCGAATTTGCGTAGTCGAGTCGGGAATTGATGATTGTTCCCACAACTGCCGCTTTGTCCTCTTCTGGGATGAAGGGGATGAGTCTGCGTAGTTGACGGAGGAGATGGTGGGATCCGCTCACCACTGATCCTATTTGTGCGTCCATTGTCATTCCTGAGTCAAAAATGACTCCGAGACTCTTGGCTTTGGTGTTTGGGGAGATGGTCTGTCCAAGGATGGTGGGAGGTGTCCACGGAGTCTTTATTTTGGAATTTTTGTTGGCATGTAGGAGAAGAAGCTCTGTTTTTGATCCGTTAAGTTTGAGGGAGCTGGTGGTCATCCAGTCATCTATTAAGGTGAGACATTTCTGTAATTGCTGATGAAGGTCTTTTTGTCCGTTGATGCGAAGGTAGAGTTGGGTGTCGTCAGCGTATGAATGGAAGCAGAGGTCGGTTTTCCTGATGATATTGAGAAGTGGGCGGATGTATATGTTGAATAGTACTGGTGACAAGGGTGATCCTTGAGGAACTCCGCAGGAGATTGCCCGGGCTTCCGAGGTGAATGTTCCTAGTTTCACTGTCTGGGAGCGATTCTCTAAGAAGGATGTGAACCATTTTAGGGCAGAATCTGTAGCTCCTGCTACTTCAGCGAGGCGGACAAGTAAAGTATTGTGGTCCACTGTATCGAATGCTGCGCTGAGGTCTAACAGTACCAGGAGACTCTGTTCTCCGTCATCTGCTGCTTCAAGGGCGTCGTCCCATATTTTCAGAAGTGCCGTTTCTGTGCCATGGCCTGGGCGGAAGCCTGATTGCAGAGGGTCCAGGAGGAGGTGTGTGTCCAGGTGGTGTTGTAGCTGCTGTACTACTGCTTTTTCCATGATCTTGGAGATGGCGTTGAGGCTAGTTATTGGTCTACGGCAGTTAGGGTCCTTAGGGTCGAGATTGGCTTTCTTTAGCAGAGGTTTGATGATGCCTTGCTTGAGGGGGGTTGGGACAGTCCCTTCTTTGAATGATTGATTTATCAGCTGTGTTAGGATAGGGGCCAAGATGTCGGAACATTCTTTAAGCAGTTTAGTGGGGATGATGTCGTTCGGTGATGTACTGTCTCGAAGGCTTCTGATGATGTTTTTAGTTGTGTCTATGGTGATTGGGGACAAAAAGAATTTCGGTGGTTGAGTGATGTTTGTGTCGATATCCTCTTTTTGCTTTGGTTCAGTGAGGGTGATAGTTGTTTTCTGATGGATTGATTTCCGAATGTTGTCGATTTTGTCGATGAAGAAATCTGATAACTCATTGCCTTTAAATAAATCAGTACAGTACCCTGTTATTATCATACAATATTCCTGATCTTTCCTGGGTTGAATGTAGTACAGATAGAAAGTAAACATAACAAATAGGCAACTAAAAAGGTATATACATTCTTACTACTACAGAACATGACAGAATTATGAGGTATGGGAATGTTGCTCATTAGACCTTACAGTATAAACCAACTATAAACACGAATGAGGTACATACACAAATGGTGTATCTGAATCGATCTGAAAGATCAACAAAACTTACAACTTTTTAAACATTTAATTTAATTTATTTACTTATTTTTGTGAGAGTTTACTTTAGCAATCCATTTACATTACACAGTTGGTGAACTTTGCTTATCTAACACATTAAATCTGAAACAAAACTTGTGTGTGACCAACAATTTGAGCAGGCTAATAACTGAAATCAGACAGTCCGGGATCATTCTTTGGCAAATCCTTACCAGGTATCAGTGGTAACCCATGTTAAATCTGACTGTCATTTGTTCTTCCCAAAGACCACAGGTACACTATATTGTCAAAAGTATTGAGACACCCGCTTTTACACGCACATGAACTTTAATGGCATCCCAGTCTTAGTCCGTAGGGTTCAATATTGAGTTGGCCCACCCTCTACAGCTATAACAGCTTCAACTCTTCTGGGAAGGCTGTCCACAAGGTTTAGGAGTGTGTCTATGGGAATGTTTGACCATTCTTCCAGAAACGCATTTGTGAGGTCAGACGCTGATGTAGACGAGAAGGCCTGGCTCGCAGTCTTTGCTCTAATTCATCCCAAAGGTGTTCTATCGAGTTGATGTCAGAACTCATGCAGGCCAGACAAGTTCCTCCACCCCAAACACGCTCGTTTACACTATATTCCAAAAGTATTGGGCCACCTCTCCAAATCATTTGGTGGAGGGGGGATTATGTCGTGGGGTTGTTTTTCAGGGGTTGGGCTTGGCTCCTTAGTTCCAGTGAAGGGAATTCTTAAGGCGTCTGCATACCAAGACATTTTGGACAATTTCATGCTCCCAACGTTATGGGAACAGTTTGGAGATGGCCCTTCCTGTTCCAACATGACTGCGCACCAGTCCACAAAGCAAGGTCCATAAAGACATGGATGAGCGAGTTTGGGGTGGAGGAACTTGACTGGCCTGCACAGAGTCCTGACCTCAACCCAATAGAACATCTTTGGGATGAATTAGAGCGGAGACTGCGAGCCAGGCCTTCTCGTCCAACATCAGTGCCTGACCTCACAAATGCGCTTCTGGAAGAATGGTCAAACGTTCCCAAAGACACACTCATACACCTTGTGGACAGCCTTCCCAGAAGAGTTGAAGTTGTTATAGCTGCAAAGGGTGGGCCACCTGGAGCATGGGAGCACACCGTCTGCTGGGTGAGCAGAGGATCAGGTAAGTAAAAAGGGTTTCTCCTCTCCCCTAGACTATATGAGCTATTAACCCTTACAGTGCAGGCACGGCCCCACTACTGGGACATTATTTATCAGCCCGGATTTGGGCTTTTATTTTTAAGCTTAAAAATTATAAAATACCGGTAAACCAAAATGTAATATAAATGTAAAATCAAGGACAAGCTGGCCATACATGGATCAAGTAAAAGTGAAAAAAAACCCGAAAAAAACCCCCAAAAACTAATGCAGCTCCTAAATCCAAGGACTGGTAAACTGCCATATATTCTGTTTGTTTTGGGGTGTATATATGGTTTAATTAAAGTGAACTTTTTTACAAACACAAATGCAATTATGTATTTATCTGGTGGATAGGCCCAGGACAAATATCAACAGTCCTACATACTGGGGGCACAGTTCACTATCGCCATATATAGGTCCTACTGCTCATCGCTGTAATAGGCGCAGCAGGGTTCATTTCTCTGAAACCCTGCCTACATAGTTATGTATGAGCTATGTCCCGAGAATGGTTTAGACGTGCCTTGTTACCAAATGCTGCAAATTTACAGAAACAGGCTCCTATATTTAAAGTTCACCTCTGAAAATAATGTAGTCATTCTTTTTTAATAAAGTTTTATTTTCCAAATATAAGATATATTGAGATGACTTATAGAGTAGAGGTGTCAGAACTGGTAGAGAATAAGAATAGTTAGATAACTTTTCTCAGTAGTAATTTTTTACATAAGTGACAATTGCTATATAACTTGTATAGAGTGCAATGACAACACTAAACATTGGATACATGTCACATTGCAAGGATAACATTACAAAAGTACCTTCCTTTGTTTCAGATATAACAAGGAGTACTCTCTACTACTATAGAATACCATCTATAATAGCAAACAATAATAACAATGAAATTAAATACAATTCTAACCACTTAACCACTTCAATACAGGACACCTAACACCTTCCTGCCCAGACCAATTTTCAGCTTTCAGCACTGTTGCACTTTGAATGACAATTGCGCGGTCATTCTACACTGTACCCAAACAAATTTTTATCATTTTGTTCCCACAAATAGAGCTTTCTTTTGGTGGTATTTGATCACCTCTGGGGTTTTTATTTTATTCTAAACAGATAAAAAAAAAGACTGAAAAATTTGAAAAAAAAAATGTTTTTTTTTGTTTCTGTGACAAAACTTTGTAAATAAGTAAGTTTTCTCCTTCACTGATGGGGCTGCACTGACGGGCACCGATAAGGCGGCACTGATATGCACTGATGAGGTGGCATCAATGAGGTGGCACTGATGATGGGCACTAATAGGCGGCACTGATATGCAGCACTGATGGGTACACATAGGTGCCACTGATAGGCAGCACGGATGGGCACTGATAGGTGGCATGGATGGGCACTGATAGGTGGCACTTATGTACACTAATGGTTGGTACCGATGGATGCCAAACAATGCATGCCAATCAGTGATGCCCATTGTGGGCACTGTTTGCCATCCATTGTGGGCATTGATTGGCATCCCTGGTGGTCTAGGGTGGCATACCTGGTGGTGACTAGTGGTGGCATTCCTGGTGGCATCCCTGGTGGTCCAGTGTGGGCATCCTCGGGGGTGCTGCGCTGATAATCAATCAGCACTGACCCCCTCTTTCAGAGGAGCAGCCGATCGGCTCTCCTCTACTCGCGTCTGCCAGACGCGAGTGAGGAAAACCCCATCAACGGCTCTTCCTGTTAACATTGTGATCAGCGGTGATTGGACACGGCTGATCATGTGGAAAAGAGTCTCCATCAGAGACTCTTTACCTAGATCGGAGTTGCGGTGTGTCAGACTGACACAAGGTAAACAAGGCAGAGCTCCGTTCTGACAGCAGGGAAGTAATGGATTTTAGGTCCCTGCAAAGTAGGGAGTAAAATCCATCACTTCCCTTAGTAAAAGCAGCACACAAAGTACACAAAAACACTGGTTAGGCACACATTTAACTCTTTGATCGTCCTAGATGTTTAACCCCTTCCCAGCCAGTGTCATTAGTACAGTGACAGTGCATATTTTTAGCACTGATCACTGTATTAGTGTCACTGGTTCCCACAATGTATCAAAAGTGTCAGTTAGTGTCAGATTGTCCAACGCAATATTGCAGTTCCGTTATAAGTCGCTGTTTGCTGCCATTACTAGTATAGAAAATAAATAAATAAACATTTCAATATATATACCATAGTTTGTAGACGGTATAACTTTTGCGCAAACCAACCAATCTACGTCTATTGGGATTATTTTTTTTACCAAAATTATGTAGCAGAATACATACAGTAATATAATAAACGGTTACAGCGCTGATAATCATACAATAACGTGCTAAGTGCTAAAAGATATTGAGTATTGACTATATATTGACGCCCTGGGGGAGGGGCGAAACGCGTAGACGTCACATCCGGCCTTCATACAACCAAGTGACGTTTTTTTATCTTCCTGGCTTCGTGGAACGCACGCTACCAAGCGGCGATCGTGGAAGCATCTGATATGCCTGTCATGCCTGACTGTCACCAGGGAAAGCGTGAGTAGCGGTTTGTAGTGCGATTGGCTCTTACATCCCGCAGTACTTCACCATATATATATTTTCTCTCCTTCTATTTTTGGGTGATCGTTTGCAAGATATATGGCTCCATAGGTTGAAGTATCAGTCTAAACATCCACTTATCCACATAGAAGCACCTGATGTTGGATTAGAGTTACGGATTGACTTGTCCACATAGGAGCCGTTGGGATACCATTAAGTTGGCTGTCTGAGTTCTATGCCCAGCTGATGCTAGTTGTTTTCGGGACTTTTTCTTTATTACACTATTTTTTGCACTGTTATATTGTGATTAGAGTTCATTCTTATTTGATTTGATAATCAATTATTAACACGTTTTTCAGGTTGTGTCTAATCAGTTAATACTGGTTGGTATATCACTCACACTGTGGTAACTAGTAGTTTTATTTGCAATATAGTCAATACTCAATATCTTTTAGCACTTAGCACGTTATTGTATGATTATCAGCGCTGTAACCGTTTATTATTTTATCTAAGTTCACACACTTTGCTACAGCAGCGATAACACCTAGTATAACCAATTTTTGTTGCGAGCGCTGTTCCTTTTATTTATTAGAATACATACAGTGGTTATAGAAAAGAATCACCCCCTTTAAAATAATCACATTTTGCTGCTTTGCAGCCTGAAATGAAGACAGACACAGTTTTAGTTTTATCCAGCTGTATTTCACTGAGTTGGAAAAAGAATCCTGTGGGGTTGAACGAAAAAAAACTGTCAGCCCCGGTCAGAGCCGCTGTACTAACTATGTGAAGTTGGTACTACGATCACCCCCACTGAGCTATTGTGTTCTGTTGGGGGGGTAAATATTTTTGTAAAAATTCAAAAAAATGGTGCGTTAATTCAACCTGTGCATAAATTCAAATAACAAAATGCTTGAACATATTAATATAAAAACCTACCACTGCTGATACCTCGGCAACATTAAAAATAATTATAAATGAACATATAATATAATGTGTAACACCTAATTAATAAAAAGAAACAAATTGGTGATAAAATCAGGATTTGAATCGCTGATTATTAATTGCTACATGGAACGTATGAGAGCGAGTTTTTCTCCAAGGAAGGGATCCCAGATTTATCATCTTTTGGAACGTTATCTTTTTCTCCTTCAACCAATGTGTGGTAATTTTTAATGTGTGCTTTGGGTCATTGTCATGTTGGAAGGTAAACCTTCTTCCCATTCACAACTTTCTGGCAGAGGGCAGCAGATTTTTCTCAAGAATTTGATATTTTGCCCCATCCACTTTTCCTTCTATCCTGACAGGTGCTCCAGTCCCTGCTGCAGAGACACACCCACATAACAAGATATTACCACCTCCATGCTTTACTGTAGGATTTTTTTTTTAGTTAACCCTATTTATTATTTAACTCATTCATCTTTTTTTTTTTTTTTTTTTTTACAGTTTGTGTATAAACATTTTAGATTTGTTTTTAATAATGCCAAATTAAAGAGCATGTGGGGGCTTTTATGATTGAGTGGCAAGACAGGAGCATGCTTGTGAGAGAGTTGTCAGCCCATAGCAGAAAGTACTTAAAGTGGAACTTCAGTCATTTTTTCATCTTTCCATCTATTAAATCTTCTGCCCTTGTTGTTCTAACTTTGGATAGTAAAACATTTTGTTTCTGCCAGTAAATACCTTATACAGCCCACTTCCTGTTTCTTGTCTGGTCATTAGCCTAGAGCAGTGATGGCAAACCTTGGCACCCCAGATGTTTTAGAAACATAAAGAGAAAAAGATTCGCCCATGGGACTTTGAATGAGGTGTCCATGATGATCACAAGTAATTGAATAGAATAGTATAAAAAATATATCAAATTTATTAGAATCATTGTCATACAATACAGGTCATGCATCTGGATGGCAATTCATAAGAACGGCAACATAACATAATGGTCCTAAAAACATAGCCAAGATAACATTGATCAGAGTAAAATGAATACAGATATACATAATACATCTCTAACCCGACGCGTTTCGTGAGCTTTCCTCGCATCATCAGGGGCTGATGTATATATCTGGTGTCTGTAACAACAGATAAAAAAGTAGATTCAATTATAGGTTATGATTGGACAAAAATGCGAGGCCAGAACTAATGATCGCCTACTTACTTGTCAGGCAATTGGCTCCGGGGGATATCATTTTATTAATAGCTGCAGGTTGAAAAAAATAATGAAATCAGCTTTTGAAATGACATTAAGATGCTAAAGCTTATAAGAGATTTTGGTGCCTGGCTTTAGGTCTGTATTAAACACTGTTATTTGACATGTAGTAAGTATCACATCTGTATGTTATCCATTTCTATTTTCTAGGACTGGTGATCATCTGGGCACACATTCTCCATGCCTCCAGTTTCCCTGCTCCTGGTGCTCGTGTGTTTAAGTTGTTTCAGCCGGGGATACAGCCACTCGTATGAGAGACTCAGAGAGCTGAATACGGAATTTGTGGTCAGACTGTACCGGACGTTAGTGGAGACAGAAAACAGGACTAACATAGTGATCTCCCCATACAGTGTGGCCAGTTCTCTGGGGTTACTGCAGTTTGGAGCTCGAGGAAGCACCTTCGCTCAGATAGAGAATGTGCTAGGATACAACGTTCATGGTAAAATATTAATATTTGTAACAAAATTAAAACTCTATAAAAGCATCAGTCAACTTGCTGAGGGCTCAGCTGTGGCCCCTGATATCAGTGGTGGGTTGCTTTTCAGAGGGCAATTGACAGGCGGTGATATGCTGCTTAACCCCTTGGAGCTGGAGCCTCCCAGCCCTTTAGGGGTTTAGGATGAGGGGAGGCGTGTTTATGATCATGTAACCTCTGTGATTGGCTGTCCCAGTGACCTGGGAAATCCCCATACCTAAGCTCCAGGGGGCCAAGTGAAACGCATTGGGGCATAGCCTGGTCGGAGTCCAGGCTGAGGTTGCCACTTCATTCATTGCAGTAGGATACCATAGATGTGCGACTTCCAGGGGTTACCCTTCCTTTCTTTCCCTTCTGTGGCTAAACTGACAGATCTTACTTTCCCCTGGGCACACGTGTGAATGAGCCCTAAAAGACTGCAAACATCCTACAGGAGCTGCTCAGAGACTGGTGACATTCTACAGGTGTGGGTGGATACTGCAGGAGACTACCAGAGATGGGGGACATGATGGGGGACATGATGCATGCTAGAGATCACTTGGAGCCTGGAGAGAGTGAGTGCAGATTGGCAATTTTTTTTATTTTTTTATATTTTACAGGAGGGGAAAATACTAGAGTTCTAGCTTTATTCCATTCAAAACAACATGTATATCTAAGATTACCTCGTCCACAGGGTGGCAACACTGCCATGGGATTTCCCAGCAAAACGAAGAGCGTTGTCACCCTGCTAAGGAAATAGCAAAAAAATATCTATTGGCAATATCAACAGGCATTAAAACTATTTTGCAGGGAGACTAATATAGAGAAACACTGCTGTGTTGTTTTTTTGCCCATAGTTTCACTTTAAATATGAAATATAAAAGTATGTGACAATCCAAACTATAGGAAATTTTTTTTCTTTATTAGCCCATAAACATATCACCTTTTTTTCTTATTATCCTTTAATAATTTACAATAACAAGGTCATTTCCAGAGGGCCTTGCTGAGTGAGCAAAAAAAAAATGAATTTTTCCAAAGATACTTAAGGATTTTTATTTAAGTGAATGGAGATTGTAGAATTAGGTGCCTACCCTATGCGGCATGGTGACCAGATGTCTCCTTAAGTACTGTAATAAAAGTCTTTAGTTCTTTCCCTTCTCAGTTACACATCTATAAAAATGAGATGTTTAGCAGTCTGGGGTTGAGTGGCAAACCGTAGTGGAGTTGCAGTGAGTATTTTGTGTTATGGTCTACTGCATAGTGAATTTTATTGTAATGCTCACCACATTTTCAAAAGCTTATTTTTTTTAATTTAATGATGAAATGTCTTGTACAAGTTATGTAGATTATCCTTCTCACAGCTGTCTATATGTAAGATGTTCTAATTGTAAAAAAATGGGGGATAGCAAGGTAATACCCTGTTTCCCCGAAAATAAGACCTAGTGCGATTGTCGGTGATGGCTGCATTATAAGCCCTACCCCCCAAATAAGCCGTAGTTATAGTCCGTGTAGGTCTTATTTTCAGGGTAGGGCTTATTTGGGGGGTAGGGCTTATATTGCAGCCATCACCGACAATCATGCTAGGTCTTATTTTAGGGGAAACAGGGTAGCTCAGTTATTGGAATGTAAAACAACTGTAGCTAACGAAAACAGTAGGTCGCTTTTCAGAAGACATTTTACAGGTGGTGAGAAAGTGATATATCACCTCCTCACAGCTTGTTTTAACCCTCGAAATACTGGTCCATCATGCGGTGCCATGCATTTGTGGCTTCAGCATAAATTAACTGCCAAATTGCATTTGAATTGAATTAAATTAACTGCCATATTGCATTTAAATTCAATTCAATTAACTGCCATATTGCATTTAAATTGAATTAACTGCCATATTGCATTTGAATTCAATTCAATTAACTGCTTGAATTTAATTCAAATCTACTGCATTTGAATTGAATTAACTGCCATATTGCATTTGAATTAAATTAAATGAACTGCCATATTGCATTTGAATTCAATTCAATTAACTGCTTGAATTTAATTCAAATCTACTGCATTTGAATTGAATTAACTGCCATATTGCATTTGAATTAAATTAAATGAACTGCCATATTGCATTTCAATTCAATTGAATGGAGCCATGCTGCAACTGCCCTGCAACTGTGCTGCAACTGCATGCAGTGCACGCAACTTTAGTTGGCATGTAGAAAATAAGTAAGAGGTCTAATATCACTGGAGCAGATGGTGGATAACTTACCTGCCCACTCACTTGGGTAGGTCATTTGCAAATTAATTCCCAAAATCCTGCAGCTTCCTCTGTGAACTAATCAATTGCAGGGGGTTAATACCCTTCTGCATTGGACTAGTGCTTTGAGAGGTGGACCATACTGTTTTTGGGCTCTTCATCTTGAAACATCAGCCTGATGTTGATAAGTATGTGGGCTGGTTTTAGCAAAGTATAGCCGGAGACCTACTGTGCGGATACCAGTCATATACCTGCTGCACTGGTACTCTTCAAGGGATTTACTTCTTTATTTAACTAAAAAATCAGAAACAGTGAATTGGCCAACCACTAATATTCAAGGATATACTAATCTAGTTTGGATTATAAACCATACAAATTGATTGGTGAGGTAAACTCATATCACTTACCGTATATACTTGAGTATAAGTCGACCCGAATATAAGCCGAGGCACCTAATTTTACCACAAAAAAACGGGAAAACTTATTGACTAGAGTATAAACCGAGGGTGAGAATGCAGCAGCTACTGTTATGCCCCGTACACACGGTCGGATTTTCCGACGGAAAATGTGTGATAGGACCTTGTTGTCGGAAATTCCGACCGTGTGTAGGCTCCATCACACATTTTCCATCGGATTTTCCGACACACAAAGTTTGAGAGCAGGCTATAAAATTTTCCGACAACAAAATCCATTGTCGGAATTTCGGATCGTGTGTACACAAATCTGACGCACAAAGTGCCACACATGCTCAGAATAAATAAAGAGACAAAAGCTATTGGCTACTGACCCGTTTATAGTCCCGACGTACGTGTTTTACATTACCACATTCAAAATGATCGGATTTTCCGACAACTTTGTGTGACCGTGTGTATGCAAGACAAGTTTGAGCCAACATCCGTCCGAAAAAATCCATGGATTTTGTTGTCGGAATGTCCGATCAATGTCTGACCGTGTGTACAGGGCATAAGTGGAAAAGAGGGTCAACAATGTCAGAAATGTTATGTTTCTGGTGTAAAGTATAAGATTTCGCAAGATGGAGGCTGATTTTGCTAAAGAACATGAGAAACTTCACTCAATTCACTTCAAATACCCAATTTTGTGAAAACCCAGTTCCTGTTCATTTGTTTTTAATCTGCATGAAATGGGTATGGGATTGGGAATTCAATGTAAAATATGCAGCTAAAAGCCCAAGTTACCTTCAAAGGAAAACGAAATTGTAAGTAACTAAAACGAAAATGTACTTTTTACTATATAAATATTTACATAAAAAGGACCTGGTAGTCATTATGCCATTTAAACTGTTTGAGCTACAGACAAACAACTTAATACATACTTGGAATACATGTAAGGGAGCTTTTTTACTTGCCGAAGGATATGTATTTCTGTTCATCCAGTCTTAACTTTATGTAGCCGTCCACCCGGTTCCGTCTCCTCCTCGTCCGCCCGTGACGAGGAGGAGGCAGAGCTTTGTTACAGTGGACGGCGTGGACTTCCTATACACACATCCACTGTAACAAAGCTCCGCCTCCTCCTCGTCATGGACGGACGAGGAGCAGGCGGGACGGCGTGGACGGTGCAGACTTCATATACACACAGCCCTGCTGTGAATAGGGGGGGACAATGCACGGCGTAATATGGCTTTCCTTCCCCTGCATCAATACTGACACGGCGGCAGATAACCTGACTTGAGTATAAGCCGAGGTGGGCATTTTCAGCACAAGCACAAAAAAATGTGCTGAAAAACTCAGCTTATACTCAAGTATATACGGTAATCGAATATCAAACTTTCTGCAGTGTACAGTAAATTCGTAGAGAAAAATTTAAAAGCAGCTAATTTCTGATTGGGTTAGAACGTGTTGTTGATCTTTGAATCCTGATGTAAAAGTGAATGTGATTGGAAGCCAAAGTGGCTGCAATGCTCCACCAGGGCCACATTCTACATTCAGTGTGACTCTATTTTCTAGCTCTAGTTATCTAGTGATCTACTGCAGCTTCCAAAATGTTCATGAAAGTCAGTATTTACATATTGCAAGGCACAAATCCTGAATCCTAAGGTGACAGAGCTCACACCACTTAAACATGGGAATTGCATTGTGATATGGTTGAAGGAACATTTGTTCCATACTTAGATGCTTGGGCACACTCTGTACAGTAAGGGGTCAGTTTGGTAAGTTTTTCTCCTGCCCCAGTCCCTCTACTATGTTGGCTTCAACATTTCAACTATCAAATGACTGGTGTCATAATTGAACACATGTGGAGCATCATGGCAACTGCAGATTAAACAGAGGCTTGGCTGAAAAAGATAGGAGGGTTTAGTTCCACTTTAAGTTATTTTCAGCATGGGGAACCATGCTGATGAATATCAATCAACAGACTGTGGGAGAAAAACATAGAAACTGTCATTAAGGGCTTCCATTTCCAAATGCCAGTTGCTAGGCTGTCATGATCATCATCTGACTTTAGTACTTTTTGAGTAAACAAATATGTAACCATTAAAGTCAAAATCCTTGAACTGCATGCTTCTTACGGTTAGATTACTCACCTGTCACTTGCCCAAAGCCATCAAATCACCCTGGACAGCCATGGAAATTGCATTTTGAGAAGGGGAGGTCATCCACAGCAAATTGTTATTCTGGTCACTAGATAGTTTCTGTTATAGGCAGAGAATGTAAGGAAATTAGGGTATTGTTTTGGTTTTATTGTTGTCTGTACAGTAACATGGTATGCTTTCTTCCTTGTTTTAGATGAATCTGTACAAAATTTTATGAAAGCTATGCACAGGGAATTGGCGAACTCCAGCCAGGAAACGTCCATGCACTTGGCGTGTGCTTTATTCGTGCAGACTGGGACCTCCCTCTCTGCCCAGTTTATTGAAAATGTTGCACTATGGGCAAACAGCAGCCTCCAACAGGCTAACTTCAGTGAGCACACGTGGACAGCAAGTCAGATCAATCAGTGGGTTACCAGGAACACAGGAGGTGAGGAGATCTCTGCTGCAAATCTGTGCCACAATGCACTATTATCAGAACTTTTTTGCAAACAAGGCTAGTTTTTTTATTAGAATTGCAATACATATAGATATTATTATAAATATATATAAATTAGCCACTAGTGGGAGCTCTCATTCATTTTGAGTAACTAATTTGTCACCCTTTTAAAGGATAAGTGAACTTTTAAACAAAGCGCACTTATCCTTTTTGCATGTTCTTCCCAGACCTAAACTACCCCACTCTTCACCTCTCTAGATGTACACTTACCTTGCTCTAGATTATGCGACCTTCAATATTTGTTTACATTTTCTATCGAAAGCCTTCTGTGAGCTGGCGGCCCCATGTAGACTTCTATGAGGTTTTCCATTGAGTGTCTCCAGCTTTGAGATACAGCCTCATAGAAGACTACAGGAAAATACAGCAAAGATGCGGGCAGCACACATAAGACTTTGGGAAAAGGATGTAAAAAAACACCGGAGGCGGTGGGACAAAATGTTATATAAGGACAAACCTAAATATTACATTCAAATTGAATCCAATCAGGCAGGCCCCCATAGTTGATGATAGATCTACAGAAGATAATATGATCAATTTGTATACTGTATGGTCAACTTAAGACAAAGTCACACGATAAACAGGGTTGCAGAGGACAGGCAGATGTTCCCAACCTGGTACTTTTGGTGTGCACCTATGGCCACCTTAAAGTGGTGTTCCGGCCGAAATGATACTTTTTAAATAAAAATACCCCTATAATACACAAGCTTAATGTATTCTAGTAAAGTTAGTCTGTAAACAAAGGTCTGTTTTGTTAGTTTATAGCAGTAGTTTGTTATTTTATAAACTTACAGCAGGCCGTGGCCATCTTAAGTGTGGGCACCTGAAACCAGACTGTATTTCTTCCTGGATCTCATCCTTGCAGATCTCGCACATGCTCAGTGCAGCACAAGCAGTGTAATAGGTTTCAGGTCAGGTTTCCATAGCAACGGCAGTTTCAGAGGAAGTTGCCGCCCCTTCCCAGAAGGCATTGCAAACAGGAATTGATGCGATGGGCCGCGGCCAGGGTGGAGGAAGTGAAAAATGAATAAAGCAGATATACAGTAGGTGCTGAGAAAAAAAATAAAAAAATATCCATTTTATTTACAGTACACAGTTTAGTGAGGGATGCTGAAGAGTTGTAAAAGTGGGTGGAACTCTAGTAACCATAATGTCCTTCGTTATAATATATCAGCAGTTTGGATGTGCACATCGCCTATCTTGTCTTCTGAATAGTTTTGGCCTGGCTTTCTCTTAGTAAAGTCCAACATAAAGAATATGTTCTCCTTATGAGGGTCACTGTAGGTGGCTGAAGAAGTTAATTCAGGTGCAAAGTTTGAGGTGTGGCTGATTCATTATGAACATTGTTAGTTTAGGTTGACTGTGTCATGGTTTAGCCTGCAGTTTCCTACCTGTAAAATTCTTACCCCCTTGCTGCAGGGGTTCTGCGAAGATCTGTGATTCTATTCACACATGCTGCTGGCTTCTTGCTTCGCCTGTTCCACTGTGGATTTATATTCCTTTCCCTTCTATCACTTGCTGGTCCTAGAGTTGCCACCTCATCCCTTTAAAAAAGAACACATATTAATTACACAAATTCTGTGACTGATTAACGTAGTAATTAGATTGACTTGGTGCCTTATCTGCATTCAATTAGCCTCAGAACCTGTGTAATTCATATGTTTTTGGGTTTAAAGGGATGAGGTGGCAACCTTAGCTGGCCTGCATCTCAGTTTGCTTCCCTATATAAGATATCCTTAGTGCAACCTGGGTTGCCTGAGCAACTTCCTTGCATTGCATTACTTGTACTCTGTGTCTGACTTCCTATATATCGACCCCGCCTTTGTCTACTGTTTTCGCTTGTCTGATGCCCACCCTGATCTCGGCTTGTTTCCCGGATCCTCTTCTATCACCTGCCATCTGTACTCTGCATATAAGAGCTGTCTCTCTATTGTCAGCTGGGCATGCCTGGGGGCCGCGCCCTGGTTCCAGCTTGCTTTAAGTCCATCCCCACCATCAGGGGCCCTGGTGAAGAAGCAGGTTGGGGCTTAGACTCCCTGGGGAACATCGAGTTGGTGTTCTTCAAGGGCTCACTGCCACAGAAACCCGACAGACTGATCTTTTAAGTATCTGACTGTTAGTGAATTGGTTGCCCAGCTCAGTGCCCACTGTATATAACTCAGAAGAAGTCAGTATCTTTGATGGCATTTGTGCTTATTTAAATATATATTTTTATATTAGCTGAGATGTGTCATAAAATGTAGCACTGCCCCCTTGGGGGCTGCTTTTATTTACCTGTTCATCTGTACTGCCCTGACCCTGTGAACACTCCAACCCACCTGACACTCTGGGTTCAGACATCTTCTTGCAAGCACCTTTAAATGACACTCCAACACAAGTCAAATAGATAGATTGATAGAATAAAATAGATATTCTCTTAGGTTTTACTGAAGTAAAGATAGGTGTACAAGGGGAGGGTTCATGGATCAACTGAGTTCTGAATAACAGCCGAACTCAGGTGAGGAACCCCCAAGAACCAACTTAATTACAGTTCAATAGCACAAATGCAGGCTATACATTGAATACTAGGTAAAGAATAAAAAGGTGTTTGTAAAGATTCCACTAGATAATGCAATGTGTCACTAAGCTAAAGGGGAATCCCAGGCCGGCCTATTAAACCTTTACATCCTAATGAGAGACCAGATAAAATAGGAATATGATGGGGCCCTTTAAGCAACAGCAGTGTCCAGGGCGCAGGCCCGCAGTAATCCTCACCGGCAGTTGTAGCTCATTAGATCATATCCAAGATATGGCACAGTGATGTGATAAGCAGGGCAATTTAATCTGGTTAGTGATAATCCTTAGAGTAGTTCAGGATTTGGATGTCTATGTACAGTGTCTTATGTAATGCAATAAAGTTTTTCCACGGGCAAGGTGTCTGTACACAGTGTCCAAACAAGATGACCAGGTAGGGATTGTGAACGATGAGTGCCTGCCCTCTCACCAACTGCAGAACTGGATAAGAACCTCCCGAACGGCGATCCTGGATGAGATGTCCTTCTAGTAAGCAAGCGGTGATGGCCGATCGGCTGCTGGACATGGGTGATCATTGGATCCGTCTGATGAAGTGGTGCTGCGGTGATGTCTCGTGAACGGCAAGCAGAGTTGGGCCCCTAAGTTACTGGAGTCCAGCACTAGAGGGACACAAATGTTTTTTTTTAGTGTCACATGGTGTTTGTAAGGACTAAAACCTCTGTTTGTTTATGCTGTCTTTTTTTTGCGCTGTAAACAAAAAAAGAGCGACCATTTTAAAAAAAACACAATATTTTTTACTTTTTGCTATAATAAATATCCCCCAAAAATATATATAAATTTTTTTTTTTCCCTCAGTTTAGGCTGATATGTATTCTTCTACATATTTTTGGTAAAAAAAAAATAAAAAATCGCAATAAGCGTATATTGATTGGTTTGCGCAAAAGTTATAGCTTCTACAAAATAGGGGATAGTTTTATGGCATTTTTATTATTATTATTTTTTTTTTTTTACTAGTAATGCCAGCGATCTACGATTTTTATCAGGGCTGCGACATTATGGCGGACACATCGGACAATTTTGACACATTTTTGGGACCATTGGCATTAATACAGCGATCAGTGCTTTAAAAATGCATTAATTACTGTAAAAATGTCACTGGCAGTGAATGGGGTTAACACTAGGGGGCGATCAAGGGGTTAATTGTGTTCCCTGTTTGTGTTTCTAACTGAAGGGGGGAGGGGACTGTGTAGGGGAAGAGATAGATCGCTGTTCATACTCTGTATGAACAGACGATCTGTCACGTCTCCCCTCAGAGAACCGGAAACTGTGTGTTTGCACACACAGATCCCAGTTCTCCGTGTCTCAGTGTTCTATAACTAATGCCCCGTACACACGATAGGATTTTCCGATGGAAAATGTGTGATAGGACCTTGTTGTCGGAAATTCAGACCGTGTGTGGGCTCCATCACACATTTTCCATAGGAATTTCCGACACACAAAGTTTGAGAGCTTGCTGTCAGAAATTCCGATCGTGTGTACACAAATCTGACGCACAAAGTGCCACGCATGTTCAGAATAAATTAAGAGACGAAAGCTATTGGCTACTGCCCTGTTTATAGTCCCGACGTACGTGTTTTTCGTCACCGCGTTCAGAACAATCGGATTTTCCGACAACTTTGTGTGACCGTGTGTATGCAAGACAAGTTTGAGCCAACATCTGTCGGAAAAAATCCATGGATTTTGTTGTCGGAATGTCCGATCAATGTCCGACCGTGTGTACAGGGCATTATAGTGCTATAATGCAAACAAAGTCCATATAGGTGATAATATGAGAATGGAAGTTCTCAATATTCAGGAGAGGTGAGATGTTTCTGCAGCCAAAAACTTGTGATATTAATGCCGCTTACCAGATCAGTTAGAACTCAAGTTATAGAGATCATGGGAGCCTGTAGCATCAGCCTGCTGGCACCGATAGCCTCCACCTGCCCTTCACTTAATTGTTAGTGTAGCGCCAGTCTTATGTGGCGGACTGGGTCTGACAGGCAAATTAGTCTAGCGCCCTCATAAAGCGGCCGCACTGCTTCCGGTATGCAGGCAGCCGGCATTCCACAACTGGGGGGGGGGGGGGCGCCGCTTCTAATTTTGACTGTCCTCTCATCCTGGACCACAAACCTTCCTCGCAATGTTTTCTGCTGCACCATTGGCATGGTTATATCTTCTTAGTCCTCTCCATAAAATTATCCGAAATTTGTGCTTCTATGGAGGCCTTGAAGACACTTTGAAGCACCTCTAAAGCGACATGGGGTATACTTGCAAAGCAAATGCAAGGTGTAAACAGGACTGCAAGCTAACCTTTCTATTTAGTGACAGGGGCTTTGACTGGCATTCAGAGAGATTTAACAAAGCTTGTTCAAAGCCTTGTTTTGAAGCAAGTGTAAACTAGCCCTTAAAGCTCTCTTAACACCAGTCAAAGCTCCTGTCACTAAATAAAATAACCATTTGAGAGCAGGCTATAAAATTACAGTCCTGTTTACACCTTGCATTTGCTTTGCTTCAAAAACTATACCCCATGTCGCTTTAGTGGTGCTTCACAGCCTCAAAGTCTATGGCAAAGCTTGCTTGAAGCACCTGCAGCTTTTGAGAGGCTTTACTTCAGCTTTGCTTTGTTTTGGAGAAATTGCAGGTATGAGATATCCACACACACAGGACATCTTCCAAGCTTCAACAGGAGCTTCACCGAAGCATCACCAAATCTTCAAAGAAGTACCATCGAAGCAACAAAAACACATCATAAAAGCATGTTAAAGCGGTAGGCGCTTTAATGTGTGTTGAAGCCAAAGCAAGTGTAAATGAGCCCTTATTCTCAAATCTCATTGGCCTCAGTTGAAAATCACTGTCGTTTTTTGAAAATAAGGATCCTTATCCTGATGTGAAAGCTTTGTGAGTCAAACCTGAAGTGTATAGTTGATAGATACAACATAAAAGTATGATTATAGTGTCAGTCATTTCAAGAAGTAATTAGTAAAAGCCTGATGCCTGCTTTCCATACAGGTGGGATACAGACGCTCGTGCCTTGTGAACCTTTGGTGCCAGGTTTTACACAGATCACACTTGTGAGCACAATGTATTTCAGAAGCCGGTGGAAAACCAAATTCTCCTTCACAGACACACAGACATTGCCTTTTATCAGTACCGATGGATCGGTGGTCAAAGTTCCTATGATGCATCAAACTGCAGATGTTAACTATGGTAAGGAGGAGTAGATTATACAATAAATACTGCATGGATTGGAATTATATTTTATAAATATAAAATAGCACCTATACCCGATAGCTCTTTGTTGTATTTTAGTTTGACAATAAAAATATACAGGTAAAAGCCAGTAAATTAGAATATTTTGAAAAACTTGATTTATTTCAGTAATTGCATTCAAAAGGTGTAACTTGTACATTATATTTATTCATTGCACACAGACTGATGCATTCAAATGTTTATTTCATTTAATTTTGATGATTTGAAGTGGCAACAAATGAAAATCCAAAATTCCGTGTGTCACAAAATTAGAATATTACTTAAGGCTAATACAAAAAAGGGATTTTTTAGAAATGTTGGCCAACTGAAAAGTATGAAAATGAAAAATATGAGCATGTACAATACTCAATACTTGGTTGGAGCTCCTTTTGCCTCAATTACTGCATTAATGCGGCGTGGCATGGAGTCGATGAGTTTCTGGCACTGCTAAGGTGTTATGAGAGCCCAGGTTGCTCTGATAGTGGCCTTCAACTCTTCTGCGTTGTTGGGTCTGGCATTCTGCATCTTCCTTTTCACAATACCCCACAGATTTTCTATGGGGCTAAGGTCAGGGGAGTTGGCTGGCCAATTTAGAACAGAAATACCATGGTCCGTAAACCAGGCACGGGTAGATTTTGCGCTGTGTGCAGGCGCCAAGTCCTGTTGGAACCTGAAATCTCCATCTCCATAGAGCAGGTCAGCAGAAGGAAGCATGAAGTGCTCTAAAACTTGCTGGTAGACGGCTGCGTTGACCCTGGATCTCAGGAAACAGAGTGGACCGACACCAGCAGATGACATGGCACCCCAAACCATCACTGATGGTGGAAACTTTACACTAGACTTCAGGCAACGTGGATCCTGTGCCTCTCCTGTCTTCCTCCAGACTCTGTGACCTCGATTTCCAAAGGAAATGCAAAATTTGCTTTCGTCAGAAAACATGACTTTGGACCACTCAGCAGCAGTCCAGCTCTTTTTTTCCTTAGCCCAGGTGAGACGGTTTTCGCGCTGTTTCTTGGTCAACAGTGGCTTGACACGAGGTATGCGGCAGTTGAAACCCATGTCTTTCAAGCGTCTCCTGGTGGTGGATCTTGAAGCACTGACTCCAGCAGCTGTCCACTCCTTGTGAATCTCCCCCACATTTTTGAATGGGTTTTTTTTCACAATCTTGACTAGGGCGCGGTGATCCCTATCGCTTGTACACTTTTTCTGACCACAGTTTTTCCTTCCCTTTGCCTCTCTATTAATGTGTTTGGACACAGAGCTCTGAGAACAGCCAGCCTCTTCAGCAATAACCTTTTGTGTCTTTCCCTCCTTGTGCAATGTGTCGATGGTCGCCTTTTGGACAGCTGTCAAATCTGAAGTCTTCCCCATGTTTGTGTAGGCTTCAGAACTGGACTGAGAGACCATTTAAAGCCCTTTGCAGGTGTTTTGAGTTAATCAGCTGATTAGTTTGTGGCACCAGGTGTCTTCAAAATTTAACCCTTACACAATATTCTAATTTTGTGACACACGGAATTTTGGATTTTCATTTGTTGCCACTTCAAATCATCAAAATTAAATGAAATAAACATTTGAATGCATCAGTCTGTGTGCAATGAATAAATATAATGTACAAGTTACACCTTTTGAATGCAATTACTGAAATAAATCAAGTTTTTCAAAATATTCTAATTTACTGGCTTTTACCTGTAATGTTGAGATGTTCTGTTAACCTGGAGGAAAAGGAAACAATTTCAAATGTCATTTAACTGCTGATGGTTTGCATCTTTTTTTGTTACTATGAGCATTGCTTCCACTATTCCTTTTTCTTTGGACTGGCCAGTAATCTACAGTAATTATTGTCGGCTGGTTCAATTTTGGGGACCTCAAATGTGACCATTCTGACATTTCCAGAGAGTATTGGTTCTGGTCAAACACTCCTGCACCTCACACTTTACTACTTGCCCATCAATATAATAGTCTGCCTTAATAGCCACTAGGAAAATGCAGAAGGCACAAAGAGGCCAATCAATGCTGGGAGAAGTTCGTCCAGTGCCCAGGGCAAGGATGTGAAACTGCGCCCCCCTCCCTAATGTATGTACTGCCCTGTAACCATTCTCTGACCCCTTACTCCTGCTTCATATGGTTGGCATTAAGTGTGCACTGCACATGACTGGCCAGTTGCTTGCTTTTTAACAGCTAGACCGTAGTTGCACATGCAGGCTGTGCTTTTTGTGTCAGCTGTAGGTGGATGGGGTGGAGAATGGGCATGGTAGAGCATGGAGTGACAGCGGTAGCTGTCAGAGCAGACGTGAAGAGTACTAGCCACTGATCTGGAGCTTGTAGCAAGGGGGCATCCCCACCACCTTTGAGCCCAGGGAAGCTCCCTCTCCTGCCTACCTCCCCTTGTCCCTTCCCTTGAGCCAATGCTCTGCCAGAACAGCTCAGTATTAGACCATAAAAGCAGTGTAGAGGCTGCTGCCAGTAAGTGCATGCATTGGGGCTGATCTGGAGTCTGAAGGTGCATGCATTGGGGCTGATCTGAGGTCTGAAGGTGCATGCTTTGGGACTGATCTAAGGTCTGAAGCTGCATGCATCGGGGCTGATCTGAGGTCTGAAGGTGCATGCATTGGGGCTGATCTATGGTCTGAAGGTGCATGCATCGGGGCTGATCTAAGGTCTGAAGGTGCATGCATCGGGGCTGATCTAAGGTCTGAAGGTGCATGCATCGGGGCTGATCTAAGGTCTGAAGGTGCATGCATCGGGGCTGATCTGAGGTCTGAAGGTGCATGCATCGGGGCTGATCTGAGGTCTGAAGGTGCATGCATCGGGGCTGATCTAAGGTCTGAAGGTGCATGCATTGGGGCTGATCTGAGGTCTGAAGGTGTATGAATTGAGGTTTATCTGGGGTCTGAAGATGCATGAATTGGGTCTGATCTGATGTCAGAAGGTATATAAATTGGGGCTGATCTTGGGTGTGAAGGTGCTTGAATTTGCTAAAGGTGCATTAATTGTGACTGATCTTAGATCTGAAGGCTGGTCTGAGTTATGGAGGTGCATGAACTAGAGCTGATATAAGTTCCCGAAGGTGCATGCATATATTAATGGTAAATATGGACATTTTTTTTTGTGCACCAGTAAATATAATAAATAATTGTTGTTATTATTATTATTATTATGTTTAATTTGCCATTAGCAGGTAGCCCCTTGTTCACCCTGCCGCGGTTTCAAAGTCGCACGACTTTGAATCTGACATCCCTGTGCAAATTCATCGTGGCTTGCATACAACTTCTTTAACAGAAGTCAATGCAAGTCATGTTGAAGTCGCACCAAAAGTAGTGTGGGAACCTTCTTCTAAGTCGAAGCGACTTGAGTTCTATTGCCGTTAATGGGGCGCGACTTGTCATGCGACTTTACACTCTCAAATTGCATAACAAGTCGCGGCAGTGTGAACTGGAGCTAAATTATGAGAGCAAAAATTGAAAACAAAGATTACAACTGCGGTACACTTTTGTTTAATTGCAAACCAGTTGACTACTTCTTGTAAAATTTCCTGAAAAGGTTGCCGACCACTGGTTTAGAACGTATATCCAATTTTTATTACTCTGTGTCTTCCTGTTGTGGTGACACTCTCAACCCTTAATTTCTTGTCCTGGTGTCACCAGGGCAAGAAGCAAGGGGAGCTCTCCCCATATGAGGCTTTAAAACCACCAGAACTTGGCGGCATTACTAACACTAGTGTACCTGTCTTACAGCATTGCAAATATTAATGCTAATGTAAAAAATGCAGTTACCCATGACAAGTCAACCAATAAATCATATCTTAACTGATTTAATAAACTTGAACGTGATGGGCTGCTGTAATGTACTACGCTTTTTTTATCACCAATTTTTCAGTGGCAAATTTAATAAGCTTGCAAATGTTTGTGAACCAACAGACAGCATGAACAATGTCAAAGATACCGTAATTGCTGTTATGTGTGGTCCTGTGTTGTTGCACGATCTGACACCATTTTCCTCCTCACTTTCAGAAATCTGTAGGAGGGAGACATTATTATATTTAGCAAAAGTTATATTTATCAAGTTCAGGAGGACCAATGAGGGAGTACTGGAGGGTCATGAATGCAGCAGCACCACCACTGTATAGTTTTGCTCATAATGTGCATTTTGTATATACTTCTCCAGGCCAGTTTGAAACCACTTCTTTTGAGAAGTTTACAATAGTGGAGCTGCCTTACCTAGGGAATACAGTCAGTATGTTTGTGGTACGGCCCACAGACAAGAATACACCATTATCTTCTATTGAAGCAAGCTTGACATCAAAGAGCATAGCACTGTGGACCAGCACCATGAAGAAATTCAAAATGGACATCTTTATGCCCAGGTAGTAATATATGAAAGAATATTTTAAAATAGTAAGTCCATTCAAATCTGATATATCACTTATAAGTGGATGTTCGTATATTAAATAAATTCTCCACCAAATTTTTATATCTCTCTGGCACTCTGTCAATGAGTTTGCCAAAACGAATCTGATGGGATTTAATCACTAATTTAGCTATTTGCCTTATATTGTCCAGTATGCAGCTAGATGAATTAGATTGTTTTGCTTGGATTCATAATGCAATGTGGCAGGACAGAGATCTGGGAGGGAGATCTCACAACTGGAATCCCAGAGAGATATAGGAAGTTGAATGGATATCAAACTAATTGTCATACCAATACCTTAAATATCTGTTTTGGGTGGATCTATTTGGTTGCCAACTTTGATTTGTCGGTAAAAGAAAAGGTTTCCCTGTAAAAAATAAAGGAAACACTGCTGCCCAAACACTGATTTGTTAACCAAAAATCCCTGGATGAAGTCTCTTAAAAAAATAAGCACTTTTGGGATTGTTGATCTCCTGGCCTGCCGAAGCTCTCAGTGGTCCTTCCCACCAAACCCAATGTCACTAGAGGAAACAGTTGCTGGCAGCAGGAGAGGGAAATATATTTTGTTTCTTTTTTACAGAGAACACATTTACTGCACAAAATGTTTATATGCCCCATATCTAGTTTAATGATCTTTTATTTCCAAACCCAAATATGATGTAGCTTGGCGATTCCATTCTTAAAACCTGAAATGATAAGACTTTTTGCCAACAAGGTTATAAACCGTAAAGCACTTATGGAGTAATGTTCTGCTCAATTAAAGAAAATATTTCAGGCTGAACAGAATGTTATTCCGTTGAGTTTATCACATTAGTATTGGAGTTTGTGCTTGCAACCCCCACGATTTCTCAGTTGAACGGTTTCTTATAGTTTGCATTATTAATGCCATGTCCATGCACTGACACAGTACCTTACTATTACTTGTTTGATTTGCACTTACAGATTCAAATTGGAAAGCCACAGTGACTTAAAGGTGTTATTACCAGCCCTGGGAGTCTTGGATCTGTTTGATCCAAGGAAAGCTGATTTTAAAGGGATGTCAGGTAATTTCTTTTTTCATCCTGCACACATATATATATATATATATATATATATATATATATATATATATATATATATATATATATATATATACATACATATACACACACACACATACATACATACATACATACAGTTGTGCTCATAAGTTTACATACCCTGGCAGAATTTATGATTGCTTGGCCATTTTTCAGAGAATATGAATGATAACACAAACTTTTTTCACTCATGGTTAGTGTTTGGCTGAAGCCATTTATTATCAATCAACTGTGTTTACTCTTTAAATCATAATGAGCACATAAACTACCCAAATGACCCTCATCAAAAGTTTACATACCCCATTTACTAATACCATGTATTACCCTCTTTATCATCAATGACAGCTTGAAGTCTTTTGTGGTATTTGTGGATGAGGCTCTATCTTCTCAGATGATAAAGCTGCCCATTCCTCTTGGAAAAAACCTCCAGTTCCTGTAAATTCTTGGGCATGAACTGCACGTTTAAGATCTCCCCAGAGTGGCTCAATGATATTGAGGTCAGGAGACTGAGATGGCCGTTCCAGAACCTTCACTTTATTTCTGCTGTAGCCAATGACAGGGCGACTCGGCCTTGTGTTTTGGATCATTGTCATGTTGGAAAGTCCAAGTACAAAAAGATGGATACCTCGGTTGTGGCAGCAGCTGCAGCTGTTACCGAGATATCCATCTTTAAACTGCTGACATATATGTACAGGAGCTGGTCGGCAAGTGGTTAAACAACAAGCATGTTATACTTGCCTCTACTGTGCAGTTTGTTTTGCAGTGTGGCCCTGATCATCTTCTTCTGGGGTCCCTCGGTGGCTCTCGCGGCTCCTCCTCCCATCAGATAACCCTCTAGGAGAAGCGCTCTCCCAGGGGGGGTTACCTTGCAGGAGCGCTCCCGAGTCCAGCATTTGCATGCATAGACACGAATGCCAGACTTGGCCCCGCCCCCTACATCATTGGATTTGATTGACAGCAGCGGGAGCCAATGGCTGTGCTGCTATCAATCTATTCAATCAATAGCAAGGGCCCTGTGCAAAGAGAGCGCGTCTCCACCGAGGGGATGAAGGGGCTCAAGTAAGTAAAATGGGGGCGGGTACTGCCAGAAGTTTTTTCATCTTAATGAATAGTATGCATTAAGGTGAAAAAACACAAGGGTTTACAACCCCTTTAAGTTCTTGTTTAAGGAAGAGACTGCTGCATCTATGGCTGGCATGCTCCCTTTAACAAACTTTTCATCCATGGGTTATAAAAAGGGAAAACCTCTTAAGAGGAACAAAATCCTGTCAGGATGTTCCCAATCCGCATACACCGCCTGTTCCAGCAGGGGTGTAGGGGGAAAGCCTGTGCAGCCTAAAGAGGCCTCAGGGATCCCAAGAGGACCAGGGGGGCTCAGTAACCTCTGCTTTTTTAAGAGGCAACTTAAAGGCAGAATGAACCATTTCAATCAGTCAGGATGAAAACCTCTGTGACTAAGAGGCAGACATCAACTGGATATCTTTTTGTCCAGATTGCTCGGAAGCAGACTCATCCACCAGGCCCTCCACAGAATCCTGAGCTTTTAGCTCTTCCCCCTTCTCAACCCATTCCTGCTCCAAACTAGGAGGCTCCAGGGAGGGGGATCTGTCGCGCTTCTTGCCACCGTGCGGTATGGAGGCAATCCTGTGCTCTAACCCGGCTAGGGCCGAGGACAGTTCATCCTTGGTGATAAAAGATGAAGCAGCAGTGTTGACTGTAGGCACAATACCAGATAGGCGTAGCGGCTCAGATTGCCTGGAAGCCTCTGGTCCTTCAAGGGATACAGCACTAGGGATATGCTAGGTTCATCAGGAACTACTGACGACATAGGTGTGCCCTTCACTATAGCGTTAGTCCCGCTCCTCAGAAGGGAGACCCTTTAATAGGGCTCACCGAGCCCCTATGCAACAATCCTGCAAAGCACCTTTAGCCTGCCAAGCATCACACGGTGTCTCACGTGACCCGGGTAAGGAGAAATGAACCGCTGCAAGTGCCTGTTCAGAGTCTGCTCTGTGTCCCACCGTTGCCTCTTGGAAGCACCGCATGCTTGGTGTGCACCAAAACGTTCTATGCATGCGTGCACATGTACGTGCCTGGTCTTGGCGAACGGGTGTGGCTGTATTTGCGTATGACGCGAATCTCGCATTTGCGGCGAAGCCGTGTGCGCCATGACCACCAAACAAACTGCCAAGTCCAGCGGTGCTTTTGCAAATGCACGTGCGCCACGACCGCCAAACAACAACTGCTGAGTACAGCGGCACTTCTCCGAATGCACGTGTGCCATGTTAAACCAAGGCGAAATGGCGCACCGTCGTGCGCCATCATACAGGTAAAAAACAGCCAGACACAAGCAAAAAAGGTACACTTTGCAAACACCCACAGCTAGCCCAAAACTCCCCTGTATGGTCACTGCACACGGGTTTCCAGCCTCTAGCTAGCTCGACTGATTCAACTGGTTCAGACGCAGGGAAGCTTAGAAACTAAGAGCCCAATCTTCACCTATCATGGCGAGATCCTGTCACTTGAGGACCTTCAAGGACTGGGTACCCTTTTCATGTTTAGGGTCCACTCCCTTGGACCTGTACCACACCCTGCAGGAATGCCTTAGCACTGTAGTGTCCAGGATTCCACTTTGCAGGGTCCAGTGCCCAGAGGCTGCATTACAGGCAAAACCTTGCAGGATCTTGGGTCTTCTTTGCGAGGCTCGGGTACCATTTATCTACGCATATAAAGTCTGTGTCAAATGGATCAGATTGGTCAATCCCTTGATTCATTTAACCACTTAAGGACCAGCCTTGTTTTGAGATTTTGTTGTTTACATGTTTAAAACATTTTTTTTTGCTAGAAAATTACTTAGAACCCCCAAACATTATATATTGTTTTTTTTTCTAACACCCTAGAGCAGTGGTAGCGAACCTTGGCACCCCAGATGTTTTGGAACTACATTTCCCATGATGCTCATGCACTCTGCAGTGTAGTTGAGCAGCATGGGAAATGTAGTTCCAAAACATCTGGGGTGCCAAGGTTCGCCATCACTGCCCTAGAGAATAAAATGGCGGTCACTTTTTTTCACACCGTATTTGCGCAGTGGTCTTACAAGAGCACTTTTTTTTTATTCAAAAGACAACAGTAAAGTTAGCCCAATTTTTTTTATATTGTGAAAGATAATGTTACGCCGAGTAAATTGATACCCAACATGTCATGCTTCAAAATTGCGCCCGCTCATGAAATGACGCAAACTTTTACCCTCAAAAAATCTCCATAGGCGACGTTTAAAAAACTCTACAGGTTGCATGTTTTGAGTTACAGAGGAGGTCTAGGGCTAGAATTATTGCTCTCGCTCTAACGATTGCGGCGATACCTCAAATGTGTGGTTTGACCACAGTCTTCATATGCGGGTGCTACTCACGTATGTGTTCGCTTCTGCGCGCGAGCTCGTTGGAATGGAGCGTTTAAAAAAAATTTTTTTCTTATTTATTTTACTTGATTTTATTTATTTTTACACTGTTAAAAAAAAAAAAAAGGGTCGCTTTTATTCCCATTACAAGGAATGTAAACATCCCTTGTAATAGAAAAAAAACATGACAGGACCTCTTAAATATGAGATCTGGGTTCATAAAGTCCTCAGATCTCATATTTGGACTTAAATGCAATAAAAAAATAAATAAATAAATAGTCATTTGAAAAAATAACAACAGAAAAATATGCCTTTAAGACATATGGGCGGAAGTGACGTTTTGACGTCACTTCCGCTCTGCTATGGTATGGAGATGGGTAGGGGCCCATTTTCCCCTCACTCATCTCCATAACCAGCAAGGGGACAGACACGATCGCCTCCGCCGATGGCTCCGGTAAACGGCGGAGGGCACTGGATCCCGGCGGGAGGGGGCCCCTCTCCCGCCACCGATAAAAGTGATCTTACGGCGAATCCGCCACAGAGGCCACTTTTATCTTGTAGCCAACCACCGGCCGAACACGGGGATACCGGGGTTATGGCACCTAGCTGGTGCCATAACGATATCAGTCCCCAAAGTAGGGACGTACATCGGCGTGCGGCAGTCGGCAAGTGGTTGAGAACCGTTTGTGGGACTAGAGACCTGGAGCTCAGAGGGCTCAAACAGACCGTGCCATTATTCATTTGAACAGCGCACCAGCATTATTATAAAGTATGAAACAGGTCATCTTGTGTTCATTATCCCAAAAAACTGTATTGCTTAACTGAATCTTATTTAATTTGCAGACAACTTTTACATACCTGTATTATTAATATCCAAAATTTTTGCTTTGGTATTGGTCAAAACAGGTGTCAGTGCAATAAAAAAATGTAATGTTCCTCAAACATTTTCTTTCAGAGGATAGCAATGTGTATGTCTCTCAAGCCATTCATAAAGCGGAAATTGAAGTGGCAGAAGGAGGAACAAGAGCCTCAGGAGTTACAGGTTTGTAAAATGTAGTACAATTTTTTTTTCCCCTAAATTAAAAGGCTTTTTTTTTTTCAATTTTGTGATTTGTTTTTTATACAATACTACAAAACTTGGCATGTGCAGTAGAGGCAGCTGACAACGGAAGCCCCATAGTAAGTCTATGGGTGATGTCACTTCTCAGCCGTTGTTGGCTGTCTCTTCCACACAGCATCTGCCGCTGGAGACCAGACCAGATCGGCTGCAGAAAAGCTATGTATAGCATTTTTGCTTTACAGGGTTAGATAGATTAGTCTTCGAATGCGGCTGCAAGTAGATTTAAGCTTGGTTTACACTAGTGCAGGCCATGCAGCCCACGCTTGCTCAGGCACGGCAGCCCATTTCATTGAATGGGTTGCTGTGCCATGCACATTTTTAAAAACGCGGCCACAGGGAAATAGTTCCCCTGCGGTCCACGCACCCGCAATCGCACTGCGGGCTGAGATGCGTGGGGCTGCCATTCAGAAAGAATGGCAGCCCCACACTTCCCGCAAGAGCAGTGCGATTCGGCGGCAGGTGTGATTCCTGCAACTAGAACACATAGCCCGCACTAGGTGTGAACCAAGCCTAAGTTAGTTTTAGGCTGAACTTGTACGCAGCATTTCAAGCATGCCAAATGGCAGTAATGCTTATTGCCCTCTGAAAGGCAATCTGTAGTGGATTGCTTTCCAGAGGACAGTATAGCAGTCCCTGGCACGTGTTAAGGAGGCACTACTGCTTTTTTTTTTACTTATTTTTTTTCTTTTGCTGAACAGAAATTATGGGTGTGCACTACAACTGTGAGCACATTGATCGCAGTAGGAGAGTTTGATCGTCGATGCCACCTGTCAAACTCTGCAGTCCCACTTAAAATAGCTGCGACATGTGTACAGCCCCAAAAAGGCTGTCAAATTCTGGTGGGCGACCAGGGGTGGTAACACAGTCCCCATTGGCCATCAGTGTGAAAAAGTCCTGTGGTCATGAGAGTCAATAGTTTTCTTACATTTCTGATTCTGTAAAATGTTTTGTATAGCTGCATGCCTAAATGTCTCTTTTTGTACAGCCATGGTGTTGCTGAAGAGATCCCGCATGCCTGTATTTAAAGCAGACAGACCATTCTTTTTTTTCTTAAGGCAAGCAAGCTCAGGTATGGTACTCGTCTTAATTTGTTTGTTTTTTTTGTTTCATGCCAGAAATATTGTGATCCCAAGAAATGGAGGAAATCTTTATTTCATATATTAAAATAGAACTATGGACAAAATGTAAAAAAAAAAAAGTTTTTATATACACGCACAGTATATGTACTAATATTAAAGCTGAACTAAACCCTCCTATCCTTTACAGCCAAGGAAGATGCAAGTTTGGTTAAGAACACAAGCAACTGGGGCAGAGTTAATTTTACAGCATGCCGTGAATGTAACAATTTTGGGAAAAATGTTAAAGTATAACTAAAAGGCAAACCTTTTTTTTTTTGGTTTTTGGATAGTGTGAATGAGGATTGCAACACCTATTGCCGTTTGTGCCAGTTATGGAAATTCACCCTCTTATATTTGTCCTGTTTACCATTATCATTGAAAGTAAAGAAAATCCCACATTTTGAGTTGTCCTCAGGAAAGAGGAGAAATCTTCCAATGGGGGACGCTAGTTTTGATGACCTTGGGGTCCCGAAAGGATTTCCCTAATTTGCAAGAATTTCCTCTCACTTCCTGTTATGAGACAGGAAGTGAGGGGGAAATCTCCAAAATGGGACACAGATGAAAAAAAGAATAAAAATAAAATATGACGGGTTATAACTTCCTCTTGCTCTATTCAAATTGAAAAAAAAAAAGTTTTGTCTATAGTTCTACTTTAAATTGATGAGTTTAGTTCTGCTTTAACACAGCACTTTTTGTTCTTCAAAGTCAACCATCACAATTTTATTACAAAATAAGGCTATGTTCACACTGATCTCAAAGGGCGGACGACTTTCGATCCAACTTTGCTCTGCGACTTCAGTTCTGACTTCCAATTTTGATACAATTTTGAGACAATTGAGACGTGTCTTTTGACCAATCAAATCAATTCCTTTGGCTCGGGAATGGATGACACCTCACGCCAAATTTATCAAAAAAAAAAAAAAACGAGCTTGGGGTAAGACCATACTAGATTCTTTAGTCTGGTATGGATTTTAAGGGGAACCCCAGGCCAAAATATAAAATTAAAAAAAAAAAAAAAGCATGGTGTCCCCCACAAAATCCATACCAGACCCTTATCCAAGCATGCAGCCTGATAGGTCAGGAAAGGAGGAACACTCAGTCAAATTCTCCTGCCATTCTGACAGCGCCCGTGTCTGACAGTTCTTGGTGTGAAATATCTGAGACCCTGCCCCCTTGTGACGTCACAAACTCACCATGCCCAGGTCAGTGATGTCACTTGATAGCCACGCCCTATTGCTATATAAGAACTGTCAAGACACAAGAGCTGACAGAATGGAGGGAGCCAGTATTGGAGGAGCATTTTATTTTTTAGGTCAGCTGCGGAAGACATCGTGATTGACGTTAGATCTACATGGGGGGGGGGGGACATAAGTCCTCTGTTAAAAAAATAACTAGTCAAAAACCATCTCATGTTTTTATTTACACTACACTGCTTTTTTTTTTTGGGGGGGGGTGAATGAGTAGGGGTAAAATATACCCCATAATCATTTACACAGGGGGACGGCCCATCTCAAAGGGAGCTTCCAGATTCCGATAAGCCCCCATTAACATGGGTCTGGTATGGCATTTTTTTAATTTTAGTGTGGAGTTCCCCCTCAAGATCCATATCAGACTCAAAGGACCTGCTATGGATTTGGGGGGCCCCACGCCATTTTTTGGGGGATTTTACATTGCTAACATTGTATACACTTCATCTCAAAGCACAAGTCGCATAGCACAAGTCAGATCAGTTAAGATGATGATGATGATCCAACTTTTATTCAAATCAATGGCTTGAAATCCTGCCCAAGTTGGACCACAGTGGTGCAAACCCAAAGGATTGGGGGGGGGGGAGAAGAGACACAGATTCCCCAGTCCCTTTCTCTGTAGCCTCAGCTGCACTGAAGATGAATGAAGAGGAGACAGAGGCTCCTCTCCAGTCATAAACTGAAGCAGCATAAACACAGATTACAATGCTCAGTTATGAATGAACAGAGTTAGGGATCACTGACTGTTCATGTGGAAAAGGAAGGCACCGGTAAATGACAGATTTACCAGCTTCTTCCACCGCTCCCTATCCTGACAGATCCAAGACAGAGGGGGGAGCAGAGCACGGAGGGGGACTGGAGGAGGATGCGGGGACAGTCAGGGGTGATCGGTGTGGTGGTGGGAGGAGTTATAAGCACCGATCCCCCTGTATAGATTTCAATATAGCAGCTGAAAGCCGCAAGGGAGGGGGGGGGGGGAGAGGAAGAGAATCGGCTTACAGCTGCTATATTGAAATCTATACAGGGGGATTGATGCTTGTAACTCCCCTCACCAACGCACCGATCACCCTTGACTACCCAAGTATCGGGTCAAGCATCAGGAGCATTTGCACGAGTACTCACGCAAATGCTCGGTACCGATACTAGTATCGGGACAACCCTACCCACAAGCCTGGGCTGTGGTTGTAGGGGTGAGTGGGCAGTGGGCTCATCTGAATTTAGAAGCCCCCTTTAAGAAAGGAGGCCCCCATATAAAAGGAGTATACATATTATATCTACCCATTCACCCCAAAAAAAACAGTGAAATGTAAGAAAATCAGGAGGCAGTTTTTGACAAGTCCTTTATTAAACAAATAATGTCCCCAGTAGTAGCTCCAACATCAATCATGATGGCCGCCAACAACTTCACACCTGGCTTTTAACATCTGAGCTGCTCACCCTAAGGCTCTGTTCACATCTAGGCATTTTTGGGCAATTTTCTTTCTGCTCTAAACCTCGGCCCTAAAACGCCCAACAAGACAAATCCCATTAATTTCAATGGCCCCCGTTCACATCTGAGCATTCTGTCGCCTTAAGCAAAACGCAGTCGCAAAAAAAAAAAAAATCTGCTTTGGCAGATTAGGCATTTTACTGCTTTTCATTGGTGACTTGTCCACTTCAAAATGCCTGAAAAACGCAAAAACTAAAACACCCGTAAAAAAGCTGTGCCTAGATGTGAACGGTGCCTAATATACTGTAAAATGACAGAGTGGGGCTGCTTTACTAAAACTGAAGAGTGCAAAATCTGCTGCAGCTGTGCATGTTAGCCAATGAGCTTTGAACTTAAGCTTGTTCAATTAAGCTTTGATAAAAAAACTGGAAGCCGATTGGCTTCTAAGCAGAGATGCACCACATTTTGCACTCTCCAGTTTTAGTAAATCAACCCCAGTGTTATTACAAAGCATTACCTGTCCATGGGTGGGCATAATTATCTTAGATAAATTTAATACTTTAGTTTTGAGCATGTGTATTCTTTGTTTTAAATTTCATCCTGTATCCCTGCCTCTAACTTGTGTTTTCTTATGTTGTCATTTCAGGATCAGTGCTATTCATTGGGAGGGTCACCAACCCCTTGCATTAAATATACATTCTAAGCTTTCTTTGAGAAGAGAAATCAGAGACCTGTTGTATTTATTAAAGGATTCACATTCTGTGAACACTGAAATGTTTTATAGATACTTGTGTTAATAAATCAGTGATGCTTTTTATATATCAAAGATGTCTGCCTTATTTTTTTTTTTAAGTAAACCATGCAAGAGCTGGTTTTGAACTAGTTGGTTCTCTCACTAATTTTTTTTTTACTTGGACATCGAAGCAGAAAGCAGCGGGCGATTATGCAGTTCATCCATCAGGCACAGGCGCATACCTACTGGGATCCGTTCCTCCCTGAAGTAGCCACCAGATACAAACAGGCTGCACTTCCTTCATGTTTCTAGATATGAAACAAGCTTTATTACAAGTAGTGCAAATTCTAAAAACAGACTGACATATTGCTCAACGGCAGACCCACTAGTACTTCTTCATTGCATTTCTCCCCAATGGCAGCATAGTCACTATCTGGAAGAAATGCATCAGAAAAAAAAGTAGGAGAGGGTCTAGTGCCGACCGATATGCCACAGTACAATTGCTGGATTTAAAAAAATAAAATAAAAAAGGAAAGATAGCCTGTTTGTATTTGGATACTACCTAGAGACCCAGCTTTGTCACCTTCCCTCCAGCAATATGCTTAAGTGTGACAGCACACTGGTGGGCATTACTTCAGAATTGGTACACATGTGTACAGCCGGCATCACTGTCCTGTGTTAGGAGAACACTTGCTCCACATGCCTGTCACCAACAGCTCTCAGGACTAAACCCATTGGTTTAACCACTAGCTCTGAAAGGCTTAATGCTTATTTTAAAGTAGATATAAACCTAACACTAGATCTGCAGAATTTGTGATTTAATGGCTAAGGGTATTTGTGGTGGCTCTTTTGTAGTTACAGGTCATTAAAGAAATGTTTTTATTGTATAGTCCCTTCTGAAAACTATAGTTTCCTGGCTGTCAATACTTATCTGAGTTACTGACCAAGAACTGGTATGCAATCTCAGTAAAAGACTTTGCTGTATAGCTACTCCAGGGTAGACACAGGCCACCAAAACACTAGTATTTTCAGAGCCAGGGCCCCAGTGGTAATGTCTCTACTTCACATTAAAGGTTTCCTTTGATAAGTCACAGGCTTCATATTTTATCAATGCCAGGGATCAACTATGAAAGTATGACCAACTAGCATGGTCATTAAAAGACCAGGAAAGACATGTAGTTTTCTTATGGTGTGTCTGCTTTAAAACTCTGTTTTATGTCCTGAAGTAGGCAAGGTCAACTCACCAGGAAACCGATAGTGTTAATTTACACGCAGAATAACAAAATGACACCGAATAAGCAGTTCTCATCCAGAAAATACAAGAATACGATTCAGAATATAGATTTTGCAAAAAATATTAAAATAGAGATTTTTTTTATTGATGGAATAACAAAAGTGCCTCTGTTTAAATAGTTTTCAAAATACAACTGTACAACTTACAATATATTCAAAATAATTATATACAAAATATTACCTTGTTTCAACATATGTGCTTCTGCCTAGCTATGTTTTAATTACAAACCTGGGACTGCATTTAAAAGGTCTCCTGTCCAGCATACATGTTGAATGCAGAGTGTTCACACTTCCATTGCTAAAACCAGTTGTGGAACAACCTTGAGAGAAGCCCAATCAGATTTTGGCAAAAAATATACATTTATCCTAGCCAGTGAGTAAACGTGAATGTGAGGCTAAGAGTCAGCTGTGGAACCTGAGAAAGATCAGCATAGCTGGTCAGTGACCGCTGGGAACTTCTAAAAACTTTCCGTTACTCCATATAAAGGCATCATTTTCCATAGAAGAAAAAAATGGAAGCATATTAGGGTACAATAAGTCATTGTAAAGATGGTATAAGAAAAATGTGGCAACCACCACCATTCACACCTTGTGCCCACCAGCATACAAGGTTTTTCCTTGGGACCATTTAACAGTCGCTGAAATGGTTCAACTGGTTTGATCTTCTGTGAATCTCTTCTAGAAAATTTTCCAACTGCTCTATCAACATCCGCTTTTTAAATCTAGAGATGAAGAAAAAAAAAATGTAACATTAAACTTCAAAATATATATTTTTATTGAATTCCAGAAAGGGCAGAACCAAAGCATTACATTAAAAAATGTAGAAACATTAGAACATCCAGTTTATTATACCATGTTCAACATAAATACACAATTTCCTGAAGTACATAAATCTCAGGTAGGCATCAACCTAGAATAGAATATACCAGATTTTGCCTTCTCTTTTTGTTAAGTCAATAATGTGAGCTGTTAAGATAGGTATTGAGCTGCCCGCTCCTTTTTCGTGAGAACAAGAGTAAAGAGTAGAAATGACAAGAAAATGGAGGGGAGGGGGAAAGAAGTCTGGGTTGGCGATGGCTTATGCTATTAGAGACGTAATATTACATTTCAAGGATTTCTCATTCCCATCTGACAAACTGCTTTAGTGATTTGTACTAGCTCCCTAGCCAATTAAAGTCTACCTTAGGCTTTAATTTGTGATAGATATACTGTAGATATCTCTCTCTCTATATCTAACTATCGAGAAAATATATATATATATATATATATATATATATATATATATATATATATATATATATATATATATATATATATATATATATATATATATATATATATATATATATATATCTATATCTATACACACACACATACATATATACACACACTGTGGGGAAGCACCGCGTTGACGTCACTTCCGGTCTTGTGGAACGCACACTAGAAACAGCGTTTTTCACAACTCCATATTTATGCCTGTTTTTAGTGTAATTTTGTAAGTACCGATCCCCATGCGCAATAAATCTTTTTTATAACAGTACTTCACTATTAGTCCATCCTCTTTATTTTGGGTAGCTGTTTGTCCAGATGAGAGCCTCCATTTGGAAATTTGTAATCTGATGACCTGACACCAAATCCACCATTCTGGGATATCATTTACAAGCCTGAAGTGACCCCTAGACTGAAAAGCTGGGGGTCGTTACAATCCGGTGAGTGGGGGACACATGAGGGGGTGTTACTGTACACCTGAAAAGTCTTGAAGCACTTTGCACTTTAACTGTGGATTATCATTTCAGTCATATTTATTTGGACTTATGTCTATTCATTTTATTATGTTTCACTTATATTGTGTGTTGCAAGCGCTGTATTTTCTTAATCAAATATCTTATACAGGTTTTGGGGCTGACATTTGGTAACTCGAACCTTCAGCTACCTCCACATATTTTTTATGGGATTAAGGTCTGGAGACTGGCTAGGCCACTCAAGGACCTTAACCACTTCCCGACCGGCACATGCCAATGTACGTCGGCAGAATGGCACAGCTGGGCAAACGGGCGTACCCGTACGTCCCTTTGAATTTGCCGCCGTGCCATTGAGTGCGCGCTGGCAGGGAGCTCCGTGAGTCGGGTCGCAGGTCCCGCGGACTCGATCGCCGCGGGGATACCCGCGATCGCCTTAGGCAGAACGGGGAGATGCTTGTTTACATTAGCATCTCCCCGTTCTGCCTAGTGACAGTGTCACTGATCTCTGCTCCCTGTGATCGGGAGCAGAGATCAGTGACGTGTCACACGTAGCCACGCCCCCGAAGTTATTAACACTCCCCCAGGACATACTTAACCACTCCCTAGCCCCCTATTGGTTAACCCCTTCACTGCCAGTGTAATTTTCACAGGGATCTGTGTATTTTTATAGCACTGATTGCTGTATAAATGACAATGGTCCCAAAAATGTGTCAAAAATGTCCGATGTGTCCGCCATATTGTTGCAGTCATGATAAAAATCGCTGATCGCTGCCATTACTAGTAAAAAAAAAAAAAAATATTAATAAAAATGCCATAAAATTATCCCCTATTTTTTAAACTCTATAACTTTTGCGCAAACCAATCGAAAAAAACGCTTATTGCGATTTTTTTACCAAAAATATGTAGAAGAAAACGTATCGGTCTAAACTGAGGAAAAAAATGTTTTTTGAAATATTTTTGGGGGCTATTAAAGCAAAAAGTAAAAAATAAATGTGTTTTTTTCAAAAGTTCTGCTGATCGGCCCTCGATTAGCATTCTCGACCTGTGGGGGGAGAGTTGGATTGTTAGTACAGCGGCTCCGACCTGAACTGTCAGGTTTTTTTTTTCGTTCAACCCGTGGGGCTGAACGAGAAAAAAAAACTGGCAGTGCGTACAAGGCTTTAGATCCTCAGTTATCTCAGAAGGCATTTAGAGCTGAAGTGATTGGTACTACTTCCTCCAGAATCTTGATTTAGGGGTGTCTGGTAGAAGCAGCAACCAGGCATGCTGGAATGTCAACAGGGTTATTAAGTATGGCCACGGTTTGATCACGACATCAAACTTGCATACAATACGGACACATCATTATGACGGGGTTGGCAACCTTTGGTACTTTCAGGAAGTGTTGGTGTTTTGTGAAGGAGTGTGGGTTTAGGCACAGCAGCGGGACTAGTAGACCAAATGTGCTAGTCATAGGTAAAAACTACTGGGTTTGAAGATGGCTGACCAGTCCACCCTAATAAAGCTGATATTTCTGGGCTGAATCGCTCTTTGTCTTCATATTATTTATCAAGACTCTGTTGGAAGATCTTTGTTTCTGAACCACTGGTTCCCTGGCAGCCGAAGCCATTACACAGAGACAAACTATCAGATTCTCATTTAAACTTTACATTATCAGGAATATAGCAGACAGAGCCAAACTGCTTTTCCTGCAGCAAGAGGACCAACACTTGATTTTAGCATGTGATACAGCAAGTGAGATCTCACCACTGGGGATACAGAAGCCTGTGGGTGACCAAGCAAACTATTAAAAAGTTATTTATTTTTTCCCAGCAAAAAGCAGACAAAAATTACTAAACATCTATATAACTACAATCTGAACATACTCCTGTAGTTAGGATGAAATCTTGTGAGGTGAGGGCTTCTCTAGTGTAATACATACCAACAGGACTTCTAACAATTGCATCTTTTATGCACAATGACATAATTTGACTGGTACTCATGATACACATAGCTAGTATATTTAATTCTGAAAAATTAACTACACAGCCTACCTTGCTGCCTCTTTGATGACATTTTGCAAGAAGAAAAGCCGTGTTTGTAGACTGCCTTGTACTTCTTGTAGCAAAGCAAAGATAGGCTCATACTCTAAAAACAAAGAAAACACAATTATACCCTGCCAGCCAGTGTGCATTATTGCAATACATACATTGGTTACATAGAGCATAATAAAGTAAGGTTTCTTTTTTTTAAATAAATCATGTGGTTTCAAATTAGCATTTTAGATTGTGGAAGAGAATTTAAAAAAAAATATTGTAAATTACAAAAATGAATCCATGAATCAAGGCCATTTCTTTTTCTGTATATTCTTCCTAAATTCTGCGCAGCTTTAAATGGAGTAATTGTACTGATTTTACTATTTAAAGCGGATCTTCACTGCATCTGAGCACCACAAACTGAAAACACTATTCACTGCATTATTAATATTCAAACCAAATCCCCCACATCCATCCATGTCTCCATCCTTTCTTTTGTTGAGCCATCACTTTGAAAATCGCATCCCTAGCATTTCTGGCTGTTGCCATCTTAAGAGCAAATGATTCATGTAGCATTTACTACTTTGAATCCATCTGCCCTCAGCTCAAGAATGCAGGAGTGTGAGCTTAGCTGAGAAAACCCCTCCTCCTGTAGACTCAGGGAATGTGACAATTTGCCTGAACAAGAAACCAGGAAGCCATTGAAGAAATGTAAAATAAATAAAATAAAAAAAGTTTAACAAGTAAATATTATACTTTCCTATCTGTTTACTAATGCTAGCAGCATGAGAATTAAAATCAATGTGGATTGGGAGAGTTCCACTTTAACCAAGAAGGCGGCCTCTTTTGTAGGCTGCATTTTAGAAATGCCTTTTTTGAACATGATCAAGGTTTAACCACAAGTCACTGAAGCCTCAATGCCTTCAATGCCCTGGCCAACTTTCGCAATGTCGTTGGTTAAAGGATAAGTTCACCTATCATAACATGTTTCATTTTACAACCATTGTGACAGCGGCTGTGGACCTTCTCCCTGCACCTGCTGCCACAATTTCCAAAGAGTGTGGCCGCACAGTTTTAAGGCTTAGCCTAACAGGAAATTATAGCCAGCAAGCAGTAATCACTGTAATTTGCACTGTTAGTATCAATAATGCTAAACAAAAATATCTTCATGAAAAATGATTCACTTTTATAATTAGTTACTAAAGCTCAACAAAACCCCTAGTAGTTCAGGGTATGATTATGCAACACCGGATCAGAAAGAGGAAGTTACAAGTGATAGTTGTGATGCTCCAAAATTGATTGCGCTTATACTTACTCCTCCCTGGCTTCCTAATCTCTTTCATTATTCTAATTTTCAGCTCTGTGTTGACTTCCTCGTAACTCCGGCACGGTCGCAACCTCCTCATCTTGAGCGAAAGTGCTGTTGTGTCATTTACAAAGCAGTTACCCAAATTCTCAGACGGTTTTGGATTTTCAATAAACCGCTCAGTTTTATTAGTAAAACTATCAGAGTCGCCGTCGTCAGCAGAATCGTCTGCACTCTCCAGAGAGTTCAAGGAAACTTGAGACAAAGTCTCAAACTGCTCTGACGTATCCATGAACAGATCTGGGGCAAGCTGGTCCTCGACATGGTTTTCAACTGCATCCGTCAAATTGTTATTAATAACAGGATCTGGAACAGAACACAACTCATGTATTACTAATACAAAACTAAAAACAAAAAGTGGCTATTTTAGGTAAGAGATATGGGGCTAGCTTATAATTTGTGGATTGCATCACACAGGATTTTAAAGAAAGCGATAGGTCCAGTTAAATTACTCAGCACCACATCCCTACCAAATAAAAAAATGAACCAAAAGAAGAAATAAGTGGGATTTTAAGTAATGCTGAAACCTTTTCTCAGAACAAACTAAACAAACATTTTTTGTATAAAAGTCAATACATTTTATTAAAAAATTAATTGTAAAATATACTGAGGTATAAAATCCCTAAAAAACATAATTGTGGTTAAAGCAAACCATATTCAGCTAAACAGCACCCCCCCCCCCATAGATCACGTAATATAGGTATTAATGTACATCATGATGAATAACAAAAAGACATGAAGAAGAGGATGCAGTATTCCAACACGTTACGCACTGAGCTTCTTCAGGGGTTCATGGGGTGCAGTCGAGTATGAAGAGGAGAATCCCACCCACCAACCACCAGTGGAGTATACCCAGATCTGGAAAAATTCTCACAACGTACCGCTTATGGCGTGGAGGGCAGAGGATGGAACATATGTAAGAATGACACCCAAAGAGCAGGCCCAGAGGTCTAGGGAGCATTATAAAAGGAGGGACTAACGCTTCTCAATCCTAAAAAAGTCAGGTGGCCAAAAACCTGTATAAAATGAGGCATCCATGGAAGCATGTTTAGTTTGTTCTGAGGAAAGGTTTAAGCACTGTTTAAAATCCCATTAATCACACAGAATTTTAGCAGATGTTTTGTAAAGCAGTAACTACCTAAAAGGAATCCTAAGGTTTCTACTGTTTATGTCCAATGGGGAGCAAAAGATATTTAAAAGGTACACAAAACTAAAAACTGCAATAGAGTCACTTGCCCCAAATACAAGTAGCTTTTTGTGTGTGTTTTTTTTTTACTTTAGAGAAACATCTTTATTAAGTGGAAGTAAAGTCCACTTTCTATCTTATGCCTAAAGGTAAGTCTACAAGGCTTACCTGTAGGAAGAGTCAACATCTCCAAAATGTGCACCGTTTAGGAGATATTTACTTTAGTAACAGCCAGTAATGTCACTGTGCTCTCAATAGACAGCATGTCATTGAGAGAGCCGTGTCACGAGCTTGACTTCCTCGTGCATGTGTGGGAGTGACATCATCGCGGCTCAGCCAAACTGTTGAAGCCTGCAAACTAGCATGTGATGCATACTAGCACATTATGACATGAGCCTGCAGGGGGGGACAGTTTTTTTTTAAATTTTACTACTGCTTTAAAACCTATACAAAGCTTAGTAAATGGGCATACTACAGTGTAAAATAGAGCCTGAAGCAGGAATAACTGAAAAACAAATCTGTGAAATTTTCTTACATAATTCTAACTTTTTGGTGCATAGGCAAGATCGGATATTTCTGCAAAGCTTAGGATTGTTAATTCTGGATGGACCCAGAGAGGTTGCAGAAAAAAAAGGTATAGTTGCCCTCAATTAAATTTGAGTAGGGTGAGTTTTATGCATAGCTTTCCACTGGTGACACACCTAAATAACTACTAACTGGGCAATATAAAGGACTTTCCAATCTGCTAGAAAATACAGTTGACCTTCAATTGTTCACTCTGACACCAGAATGAAGAGATGTAAGGGAGAGAGGTACAGTATGTCATTTGCTATTACTACAGCAATTAAAAGGAAACCTGTACTAAGATAGATATGTGGGCTACCACTGCTGATCTTTTGAAAATGTTAGGTACTGGCTTGTCTGGATGCAATGCTTTCTGGATAACTGCACAGGCTACCTTCATTGGTTCAGCTGCATCTCAGCAGAGACATGCTGCAAAAATGCCATAATTCAATATATTCTGCTTCCCAAATCCTTGTACTCCACAGACTGATAATTTCAGTATCAAGTGCATGCATTTGTTATTCAACATTTATTGTTAAACCTTTCAAGACTTTTAAAGTTATTTGAGAACGAGAAAGGTTTTCAAACCAAATCACTTGACCCTACCCCATCTGCTTTTTTACTACAGTTCAATAAGAATTCAGTTTATTAAAGTGGAATTAAACTCCATTTTCAAACTTGTACCTAGAGGAATGCCTACAAAAAAGGCAACCTGAAAGGTACCGTGAAGATCTCCTAAACTTGCACCGTTTAGGAGATATTTACACAACATGCAGCCAGTGACGTCTCTTAGGGACGGCATACTGTGCTGGACCTTCAGAACTCTGTGCCGGAGCCGAGAGCTCCCGCGCGCATGGGCCATCATTGCGGCCCCAGACATTCATACAGCCAGAGCACGCAAAGCCGGAAGGCAGTCCGGGAGAATTTGGCAGTGCTGCGTTGGAGGGCTCCATGTACAGAGAAGTCTGTCATAATGTGCTAGTATACGGTGCATACTAGTACATTATGACTTAAACCTGCAGGGGTGCCAAATTTTTTTTTTTTCTGTCGGTTTACCACCGCTTTAATGTAAGCATTAATACATACGTTTATGTTCATCTTCTGTTTTCGGTGAATCCGATGAACCTTGTGTGACAGATGGGGGACTTTTTCCTCCTATGTGATTGTTTACAACAGGAGACGCAGGCCGGCTTCTTAGCAGAGGTGACATACATCGCCTCCTCTTTGGGATGCCACTCATGCTGGGCTCTCCTGGGCGCTTGTGCTTGCTTTGATGACCAGACACAAATTCATCTGCTTCATCAATCATCATACCCTGGAAAGGTTAAACACAATGCCCACAATCAAAATAAAAAGTAAAAAAAAAAAAGTCACAGGACTTTTTCGGCAGATGTTATATCGGGGTATTGTAACAGGTGTTGTGTTGCTATAAAGTATACCGTTTGACCGTTACCTTTTTGTCCAGTTTAAATGGATTTCCAAATGTGTGCAGTCTTTTTGGCTGGTCAGCATCCAGCTCTCTTAAGGGTGAAGGGATGTTTCTTAGATATTCCTGATAATTTCCCATTTGCACTATGGGTACGCTATGCAAGTGATCTGTAAAGTTAACAAGGAAGTTAAGCGAGAAAAAGAAAAAAAAAAAAAAAAAAAACAGGCTGTCTACAGGAGTTTAGATTTAGGCCTCTAAATGTGGACAAATGTAATCAATGTAAACAAGAAATAAAGGCTTACAACTAGCAAAGTAAAGCTGACCATACAGTGTTCTTTTTTTCATATAGAGGGCTGAACAAAGAAAAAAAGAACAGATCCCTCCATCCACGCAAACGAGGCGGATGAAGAATTTCCCCCACCAGGACAATAAAAATCTGACAGTGGTAACCACAGCTGTTAGAATACACTTATCAGTTGCTGTATCCACTAATTAAGAAATGTTTTTCAACATAGCCAAGCGATTGACTTCTGTTGAGCGAGACTGCCATACACTGATTGAAATCCATCCGGTTCCTGGTGAACTGTTGAAATTTCGATCAGTTTATGGCGATCGGTCTCCCTCCATCTATCTTAGAGCTGCAAGTGGCCCAGCAGTACTGAAACAGATGTAAAGCAACTGTTGGCCTTAACAGCCTGTAAGTCTTAATGCAAAACTTTGGTTAACTTTGAATAAATTCACAGCAGATATTTTATGGATGCCAGGAGTAATGCCCCGTACACACGGTCGGATTTTCCGATGGAAAATGTCCGATCGGAGCGTGTTGTCGGAAATTCCGACCGTGTGTGGGCTCCATTGGACATTTTTCATTGGATTTTCCGACACACAAAGTTGGAGAGCAGGAGATAAAATTTTCCGACAACAAAATCCGTTGTCGGAAATTCCGATCGTGTGTACACAAATCCGACGGACAAAGTCCCACGCATGCTCAGAATAAATAAAGAGATGAAAGCTATTGGCCACTGCCCAGTTTATAGTCCCGACGTACGTGATTTACGTCACCGTGTTTAGAACGATCGGATTTTCCGACAACTTTGTGTGACCGTGTATATGCAAGACAAGTCTGAGCCAACATCCGTCGGAAAAAATCCTAGGATTTTGTTGTCGGAATGTCCAGACAAAGTCCGACCGTGTGTACGCCCCATAAGAGTCTCTTATTCACTGAAGTTATGTTTAGGGGACACACACACACTAAATAATGAAAGCCATAGGTCACAATTATTTGCACAGCAAAAGGTAATGCAGATATAACCGAGCCATTATCCATTTATTTAAATTACACAAATAGTGGATTTCTGACATTATAAATAGGTTGACTGCATATGAGAAGAGCATTCCTCGTGGACAATTGGCATGATGTACAAGCCTTAAAAACACCTAAACGAAGCAAACAAGGCATGTGTTGTATACCTTGCATTTCAACCTGACAAATGAAAACACTTTAATATGTATTCTTATTTAACCACTTATTAACCCTTAGCTTACCTTAACAGGCCCTAATCAACCATTTCTCTTCTCCCCATTTTTTATATTGCAATTTTCGCTGTCCAAGACTGGTTCTAAAGTCAAGACATTTTTTACATTTTACATTGTATTCCCTGCATTAAGGTAAAAAATGTCCCAGAAGTTGGATACCCCCCCCCCCAACACTTATCCAAGTCCTTTCTTGATCCAGCATTGTGCAAGTCTGTAGCGGCACTCTCCCCTTATCCGCTGTCACAATTTGAAAACAGCGGAACCGTGCAGGGCTCCTCCACGTCACGCTTAGTTTCCTGTGAATGAACAGACTACAAGTGCTGTCAACCACTGCAGCTGATGGCTTTTAGGTCTCAATGAACTGAGAAGATGCTGGTGATCGCTCTCGTAAGTTCATTGATTCTTCCTGACATTCAGTGAATGCCTGCCTCGATCGGAAATGTGTGAAGACAGCTTACTGAGAATCAGCTTACTGAGCACCTGCGGGTGCAATGCTTTACAGGATGCAATTTAATAATAAATGCACATTTTATCTGCAAAAATATGTGCATTTATTTATTTTATTTTTTACAAAAGATCAACTTGGCCTTTATGACTTTACCTGGCAAAGCACCCTTTGTAAGTTTTAATGGGGTTTGCAAATGCCAATTATTGCAAAGTGAGTTTAAGGGCTAGCGCCACAAAAAAACAAAAAAAAAAAACAACCTGTCATTCTATATATCTAGCCCATGTCCAACAGCACACCGCAAATTGCTTACCTTCGTCTTGCACGCTGAAGAACTTGCGAGTTGATTTGAGAAGATTTTTCCTCATTCTGGTCAGGTGATCCAGGAGACTACTTCTAGATATGTCATAGGCATTTCTAAAAGTCTGTGGTTTCAGATCCTGCAGAATGTAAAAGTGAGTAAGAGTTACCCCAGAATAGGAAGGAAGAAAGGAAGTACACACAAGTCCTTACAAGTTCAAACAAACCTTATTCAGCAGGGCTATCTGGAAACCAGGAAACTCCTTCACATTTACATCAGACTGCCTCTGTGGCACTTCACCTGTAATTTCCTGCAGCAGCTCTTTAAAATCCTTCCTGGCAGCCAGTGAAGGTAGAGTTTTGCCATTTCTTACTTTGATACCGGTTTCCTGTGGACATTTTTTCCCGATGGAGCTTATAACTCGATCGCATTCCATTTTGGCCTACAAAAAAAAAAAAAAAAAAAGTCTTAAGAAACAGATTAACATATACATTTCTAATTTGAAGCTGCAAATACAAGAGGAGGTTTCGATGAAATTGTCACCATTTATTGAACTTAAAGTAGTAGCACCGGCTGCTACACATCTAAAATGTCTCAAACTGGGCACTTTTAGGAGATATTTACTGTATCTACAGGTAAACCTCATTATAGACTTACCTTTTGGCCACATTCACACCTGAGCGATTTTCAGCTTGAAAAACGCTCAAGCCAAATCCCATTCATCTGTCGCCTGAAGCAAAACAGTACACGAGCTTCTTTTTGCCAGATTACATGCGTTTTTAGACTTCAATAGAAACCCCTGACTTGAGTGTTTTACAAGCGTTTATAGGAAAAAACCGCACTAGATACAAATAGCAATAATGATTAAAAAAATGTACATATTAAAAAGTCCAAACAGCAGCAGCTTATTTGCAGGATAACACAAACATAGAATAGAAAAGAGACGCTGTGCTATATATATATCCAAACCAGCAATGGCTTATAGATATCAAAATATGTGTGCATTGACAGTGGAGTCCATAACAAAACACCCAGGTGAGCTTGGTCCAAACTTAAGTGCTGCCACCTAATAAAAAACTCGCTTACCAGATGGCAAGCAAAAGCATGCAGATGGCTATAGCCCAGCCACGGCCTTTGCTTGATAAGGAACGTCCAGACTGATATACCCAGATGAGTCGTCTGTGTACCGCAATCCCCTGTGATCGTGGGTGTCCGGTAGGTCTCGGTAACTCAACAGGGTATAAGAGAAAGACCAACCATAGCGTAATAGGGTTTGGGATAATTTATTAAGAAAAGAAGTATTGCACTTACATATCAGTGGAGTAAAATAGCGCTAAAATACAGAGCCGGCCGCAGTAGAATACCCCGTCCTCCTAGTCAAACGCCGTGGTGGCGGCGTGGAGGACGCGAAACGCGTCCTCCAGACGCGTTTCGTCACAGGTTCACGTTATCAATGGGGAACATAGCGCTATTTTACTCTACTGATATGTAAGTGCAATACTTCTTTTCTTAATAAATTATCCCAAACGTTATTACGCTATGGTTGGTCTTTCTCTTATACCCCGTTGAGTTACCGAGACCTACCGGACACCCACGATCACAGGGGATTGCGGTACACAGACGACTCATCTGGGTATATCAGTCTGGACGTTCCTTATCAAGCAAAGGCCGTGGCTGGGCTATAGCCATCTGCATGCTTTTGCTTGCCATCTGGTAAGCAAGTTTTTTATTAGGTGGCGGCACTTAAGTTTGGACCAAGCTCACATGGGTGTTTTGTTATGGACTCTGTCAATGCAGACATATTTTGATATCTATAAGCCATTGCTGGTTTGGATATATATAGCGCAGCTTCTCTTTTCTGTTTTACAAGCGTTGTCGCTCGTTTTCTGTTCAAATAGTCTCCACCCCTAATTTCCTCTCCCCCCTTTCTGGTGCCTTCAATCTGCTAAACAACAACACCTGAAGTTGTAAAACGTTTGTAGTACACTTCTAAAACTCTTTAAAAATGCTTGTAAAAAGCTGCAAAAATTCTTTTAAAAAATGCCCGAAAAACGCCAGTAAATTGATACTCAGGTGTAAATGGAGCCCAAGGTGCAAAAAAAAAAAAAAAAGGAGTTTACTACCGCTTTAATATAGGCAATGTGGTTGATACATGGTTATTGATCCATTTCAATACAATAGCATTCTTCTGAACTTCCTTATATGGGAATTAAAATAAGAAATGAGATTTAACATTAAACTGCGGAGGGGGGGTTCTTTACTGTAAGAGCAGCCAGGATGTGGAATTCCCTTTCACAGGCGGTGGTCTTAGCGGGGAGCATGGATAGTTTAAAAAAACTATTAGATAAGCACCTGAATGACTGCAACATACAGGGATATACAACGTAATACTGACATATAATCACACACATAGGTTGGACTTTATGGACTTGTGTCTTTTTCAACCTCACCTATGTAACTATGAACCACTTAACCCTCTAGGGCAACATAAAAAAAAAAAAAAAAAAATGTATAAAAAAGGGCCCTGTTGCTAATAAGAAAACTATGAGAGACAGTGGAAAACCCTTAAAATGCTGTCTATATTGAAATACTAAAGTGCTTATTTTGTACTCTCCGGGACCTCAAGAAGCCAGCATTGTGCAGAATGAGAGACTTGAGATTTTTCAGTCATACAGGAAGATGGCAAACCAGTCACCTGCTTTGATGAGAATGTGAGACTATTAACAGTCACCACCAGTCACCCTCTGAGCAACTTTGGAGTCATCACCATTTAGGTTACTTGGCAGCTTTCGGCAATGTATCCAAGCCTCAGAAATTATTCCTTGTTGCCACGAGCTACAAACAGAGTTCAGGGGTATGCTACGAACAGAGTGGTGGGTTCAGGGGTGTGCCACCTTAAACCAAAAATGACTCACTTTTCAGAAAAAAGAACCCCCCCCCCCTCCCCCAGTACAGAGTTCTCCCATCCCCATCCTTGACAGGATTGAATTCCCTTTATCCAATGTAAATCCTATTCCTCTGCCATCACAAACCCCATCGCACCCCCTCCTCCCCACCTGTATAAATGCCACTATAATATTTTTTAATGCCACCCCTCAAATTTTCAGTCAATACAGACTTCAGATGCAGCACAGTACCCCCCCCCCCATTGTGGTCTGTCATGAGAGATGGTAGAGCCGAGAAAGGAGCGTTGTGGAAGAGTCTTCGGCTCCGTTACACACAGAGCGGGAGACGAGAGATTATGCTGGTGGTGGTTTTTTTTTTGGGGGGGGGGGGGGGGGCAGCACTAGCACAACTGACAGCTACCCCCCCCCCCCCTCCGCGGCACTGACACCCCTTACCATGAATGCAGGCGGTGAGAGCAGCGTTCGGAGCTGCTGTGGCCATCTTCCAGCGTGGCGGGCTCCGGTGTCCTTTCTGCGGTGCGTTTGTCCTTTGTTCTTCTCTCGCATCCAATAGGATCGCCTGACGTTTTGGCCAATCGGAAAACGGGTTTTACTACCCGCTTCCCAATTGGTCGGGAGGAGGATCAGTGTTGCAACAGTGAATATTCATTCGCTGTTGCAACACACCTGGGTGGGCTCTGGACGCATCCTCTGCGACCCAAGCTCACGCTATTTTGAAGCCTATAGCTCTAATCAGCCTGGCCGCTGTAATTCATGTGCTCGGTAAGGGGCTGGACACCAATAGGGGGCGGCCGTGGATAGATTCATGGTATGCATGAATCGATCCACTGCATATAGGGGGTGGAGAGGAGAGAGCGGGCGGCACCCGGGTGCCCCTAATGGACGGGCCGCCACTGCTAGCTAGGGTCTCTGCTCAAAATAAATAATTATATGAATAATATATATATAATGTTTGGCGGTTCCAAGTAATTTTCTAGCAAAAAATACTGATTTAAACTTTGTAAGAAACAAGTGTCAGAAAAAGGTTTAATCTTTAAGTGGTTAAACTTCCTTCATTTACAGACAGAAGTTAATTCCTTTGATCTAAGAATGAAAAGTTACAATGTTTATAGTTATCTACCAGCTCAGACAATATTGTGAAGAACTTGGCTGCCTGTTTTTTTTTTTTTTTGACAGCTGAGTGAGCAGAGAAATCTACACTTGTTACATGAGTGAATCTGGAAATTCTGCATAGAGATCGTGAGGGGGGTTGAATCGAGATCACGATCACAATTTTTTTTTAATGTTTTATCATGCAGCTCCAATATATACATTATTTATGTACACACACACACACACATACTGCGTAAGTTGACAGCACTATACAAGTACCTGTAATAAAGGAATACAACCTTTAAAAAGGAACTACATTGTACTAGGTAACCGGTAAAAACCGATAATGCTGGAATCCTTAGCTTAACTGCTGCAAGTGTGCATACATCAACTCACAAGCTCAGTTACGGGGCTAATGTGTTGAAAGTTGAAATAGCCGATGATGTCTAATCTACTTAATGTCAATGTGCATCTAAATTCATCAACTATTTTTGCCAGCCATTTTTTAATATAGTTCAGTGCAGCATTCATACATTGCCCGGATGCCAGCAACAGTCTGCTAAGCAAGGCACTGGATCAGATTTGTAGTACCCTTTATCCAGCTAACTAGGTCAACACACAGAATAGCATTCATTCAGCATCCTGGCGCCTGTCACTGGGCCCTCAGTAACTGATCAGCAGTGATAGTGACAAGGCAAAAACAGGGTTTCAGTAACATGCCCAGTACCTGTTGGCTAAGTTTTTTGAGGTAGGAGACAATGCTGTAGCTTAATCCATATTCCATGTTTTCTGGAATGAGGCTTGGAGCACCCATCATTCTTAGGGCTTTCCTTAGAGGCTGAAAAATAGAAAGAAGAGACTCAGCACCAAAACAAGGACAAGCAACAAGCTTAAAAATATTTCTTGTAAACCGTGACTTAAAGTGGTTGTTAACTCACTTCTTTGGAATCTTCTTATCCCCTCTGTACCTTAACATGTGTCCCTGTGCTCTGTAAAAAAATCTGCCGATCTGTACCGATATAAGCTCCGCTCTGGGTGCACAGCAGATTCCTCTCTCCGACTCACAGCTGCTGTGGGCGGGGCCGAGCCATCCCATTGAAGTCAGCCGGGGGGAGAGACGACAATCAGCTGAGCGTGCCTTGAGTTGCGCTCATACAAGGTACAGATCGGCGGATTTTTTACATTAAACAGGCACAGGGACACATGTTATTAAAGGTACAGAGGAGATAAGATTTCAAAGCAGATACGAGAGGAGCAGGAGCTGGTACAAGCAGGGAGGGGGAGGGGAGGGGGAGGAGTAGGAGGAAGACAGAGGACACAGACACAGGGAGAGCTGCAGAGAGCAGGGCTGCGGCTGACGGAATCACGCAAATGGACCACAATGTCAGGGCTCAGCAGCCATGATTATTGTGGTCTGTTTGCAGAGGGGAGGGTATAGTCAGGCAGGATCAGCAAGGTTTTTTAGGGTAATACAGGGGGCCAAATGACACAGGACAAGCACATGCTTTAAAGGAACAGTATCTGGGTTTTTTTTTGGGGGGGGGGGGGGTTAACAAATGCTTTAAATAGCCATTTTACAGACAAAACACTTACTCCAATATAGTATGGTGGCATGGTTTTCAAGTAGTTTTCAAAAAGTTGTCTCCACTTTAAAGAGGGTTTAGCCTTGTGTAGTTTAAACAAGTCGTCTGAGGGAATTGGAAAAAAAAAAATCACTTAGCTCATTTAATGACAAGGACATTTCCTTTTTGCTTATTTTAAGTTTAGGTTATTTTTTTTATTTAACAAAATCTGCACTGGATACAAATATGTAGGCTGCCATCGGTGGTTTCTAAAAATACTAATTTTTTGGCTGTTGCTGGTTTTAAAACATTCACTACCACAGGCTATTGAGAGCAAACGACAGATCTGCATAGTGCTCTGGAAAAGTAAAATATTTGAAGCTGGAGGATCAGCATGTCTACAAGGCAGTTTGCTTCTTCAGAGAGGTAAGCAGCCGACATACGGCCCTCCATGCAGTATGTCTGAAGGCTCTCATTTACCCAGATCTTGGTGTATCTAATAGTAGGTATTCACATTAACTGAAATTGTTCTGTAATGCTGTTATTTTTTAGCGTCTCCAAGCCACTTCCATTCTAACAAGCGTCAGCAATATACCTCTGCATTTATATCCACACAGGTAGCACAAACACTCTGATCCAATCACCATGGTTGCCCAAGAACAGGATGCTGGGGTATCTTCCTAAAATCAGAACTGAAGTGGCAGCTTGGAGAACCTAAGAGCGGTTCACACTGGTGGGGCTTTGAAATCAAGCTGCTTTAGCACGATTTCAAAGCCTCAGATCAGTGTGATCCGCACCTCTGATTTCATTGTGGCGTGCCACTTTTGTTTAGTTTAACAGAAGTCTATGCAAGTTGCAATGAAATCGGAAAAAAAGTAGCGCAGGAACCTTTTTCAAAGTCACTGCGACATAAGTAGTGGCAAATTTGAACGGTTCCACTGCCGGCAATGGGGTGTGACTTGTCCTGCGATTAGGAACTGTCAAATCACATGACAAATCACACAGGTGTGAACGAGGGCCAAATGTCTCCAGCATTAATTGTGCTGAACTACTAATAGGTATAAGCACAGGTGTACTTGATTGTCTACAATTAAAGTGACACTAAACTCTGGTTAAAATAATGTTATTTAAGTATGTATTCTTACCTTAAAAAAAAAAAAGAACTAGCCACCTTTTTTGGTGCTGTGATCAGACTTACTGTTAGAGGGTGGCTATGTTTGTTCTCAATGGGCCCACAATATGTAGGTGTGTGGCCACCCTCTCCTGCTCACTCCTGAGATGGACTATGGGATTTGTAGGTACAAAAGAGCAGGACACATGACTGCAGCCAATGTGCACTGCTCGTTCCCACAAAAAAAGAAAGTGAAGGAGAAAAGCAAAGGTTCGGGAGCTCAATGAGAGAGTTATAAGGAAGCAGAAAAACACAGTAAGAAAATGTTATCAAAAATAGATTACAGCGCAATTAAGCAGTGGACAAATATGGATCATTTTGGAGAATAAGGATATCATTTAGTGTCACTTTAAGGTTGAGTTTGAACGATTCATGTTGCAGCTGTCCCACCCCCTTCAACCACAGTATTTATATATGTCCTGAAACTTACCTAATAAAGGGAGAAGAACAGGGTAGTTATAAGGCATCACAAACAAATTGACACAATTCAGGGCGGTGCTAGCTTTCAAGTAGCCAAAGGGATGGCCAAGTTCACTGTACTTGGCACTGTTTGCTACAAATACCTGGTTGATAAAACAAAAAAAAACAAAAAAAAGGTCATCAAGCTGCTTACATCATCAGTTCTCAAACACTTTCACCAAAGTCTGCTTGCCACAGAAAACACCCTCACCTATTCTACGCATTAGTGAATAGCAGGAGGCTTTAAAGGCTCAGATCACAATGTCAGTTTGTCCCTTAAGTTAAATGTGAAAGGAGAAAAATGGGCAAGTGTAAGGATTTTAGCTGCTTTGACACGGGCCAAAATGTAATGGCTAGACCCGTGCTGACCTACAGCCAAAAGTGCCTACAATAGACCTGTGAGCATCAGAACTGGACTGCGGCAATGGAAGAAAGTGGCTTGGTTTGATGAATAATGATTTTACATCACGTGGATGGTTGGGTGCACGTGCATTGCTTACGTTGGGAATAGATGGCATCAGGATGCATTATGGGAAGAAGGAAAGCTAGCAGAGGCAGTATGATGCTTTAGGCAAAGTTCAGCTGGGAAACCTTGGGTCCTGTCATTTATGTGGATGCTACTTGACATGTACTATCTACATAAACATTGTTGGTGACCACGTTGACCCCATCACGGAAACTGTATTCCCTGATGGCAGTGGTGTCTTTCAGCAGAATATTGCATTCTGCCACACTGCAAAAATGGTTTGAAGAACACAAGTCAACCAAATTTTCCAGATCTCAGTCCAATTGAGGCTCCAACTTACAGGTCTTAAACAAGTTCACCTTTCTTAACATGTTACACCCATATTCAGGGTGTAACATGCAACAAATGGACTGGCCCCCCGCAACCCCTCACAATCCCCGCTGTGACAGCTAGCGACCCACAACCCACAACAGATCTGTTTTTACGTTACTGTCTGGATCTGTTAAACTAGCGTCAAATTGACCTTTTTTTCCTATATTCCATGAAAAAAAAAAAAAAAAAAAAATCAATTAATTTAACATTTTTGATAGGAAAAGTGTAAAAAAAATATAAATAAAAGGCAATATGAAACAGTTGTGTGGTTAGAAATATTAACATTTGTTGCAACAAATAAGGATAAAAACTCACGGGCCAACACGTATGTGGAGACTTTCTTTCTAAAATATACTGCGTCAGTGGCGATGGCTCCAACTCATACTTGTCAAATGGCAGCTTATCTATGACCATCGGTTCAGAATTCGTGCAGGAAAACCTCACAACAGGATGGGAGGATCGTGGGGGCTGTTGCAAGAGACAGTACATATGTTACTCATATAGTGAAGTGAAAAGTAGGGATAGGCCTATAATCAAGAGCATTTTCATTTTCTGACTTGCATCAGAAAAATAAATATTCTCTGCAGATGCACTTTACATATAGCATTTTGTTGTAAGACATTAAACGGGTTGTGAACGAAGCCTTCCAGCGGCGCCTGCACACCGCTGAGATGGCTGACATTTTCCCCAGAGTTTCTTCCGGGTTCGCGGGCTCCAGTGCTGCGAGTGGCCAGAGCCACAATGACGTCACTCCAGTGCATGCGCGCAGGAGCCACCGTTCACAGCACAGAGCTCGGAAGGAACGGCACCCGTCGCCGTTCCTTCAGAGCGCTTGCACCAGTGATGTCACTGGCTGCATGTAATGTAAATATCTCCTAAACAGTACATGTTTAAGAGATTTTTACACTACCTATAGTTAAGCCTTATTATAGGCTTACCCATAGGTAAATATCTGCGAGGAAGTTTACTTCCTCTAAGTAAATATCTGCTTGTTCTGGATAAAAGACATAGATCTAGATCACTGCACAGTACACAGCACACACAGTACACTCCTATACTTACTAGCGTTGGAGAATTCTGATCTGGCCAGAAGGATTCTGGTACAGGCCAATGACCAAGAGGGACGCCAGTTTTGGGATTTGGTCGAACATAAATTAGTTTTCGACAGCTGTGCCAAGGCTGGACTCCAACTGCTTTGATGTTATCTGTAATTCCATCTATAGAAAGTTTTAAATGAGAAATAAATTACCACATTCTGCAACTATAATACAGGCCTGTTTACCAGATCAGTGAACCTGTGCACCCAAACCATTAATAAGGGCAAAGGAAATCTATAGGTTTCTCTTAAAATTAGAAAATGCTGCAAACACAAGCTCACTGTCATAGTAAAATTTTATTAGTACATCACTAAGCAAAACATTAAAGCTGAACTCCAGGCGAACAGCCAAAAACACAGACTGAATACATATATGGGAACAGCTTGTCAATATAGCATCACAATCTGCTGTAATCTGATTCTCACAAAGCAACTGCCATTTCCTGTGTAGTCAGCTGAGCAGCCAACCAAGCATCTAGCTACTGCTTCCAAAAGCCCAAAACTAATGTCCTCTCCCTTTTTTCCCACTCCTGTCAGCGCTCCGGACACAAGATCACCAGGAGGTGAAATGTGCATACAAATCTACCCTGCTGATCTAGTCAGCTCTGACTGCTCATAGGGAATGCTTAATCTGGTGTGTAGACACTGGGGTTGATTTACTAAAACTGGAGTGCGCAAAATCTGGAGCAGCACTGTAAAGAAACTAACCAGCTTCCTTTTTTTTGTCAAAGCTTAAATTGAACAAGCTAAAGTTAGCAGCTGATTGGCTACCATGCACAGCTGCACCAGATTTTGTACTCTACACTTTGTAAATCAACCCCAGTGTGTAAAGCAAGGTCCATTTTGCTCTGTTTTTGCAGTATTCAGACCCAACTATAAGACTTGATTCACATATATGCAAACTGGATGCATTTTGAACTGCATAAAATTCACATAACATGTGACATAACATTAATTTACATTAAAGCTGTTCACATATATGCGGTGCAAAATTAAACAGAGCCCTGGGCGTGTTCCAAGCACTGTGGTGCGGTTCAGGTGTGAATTCCAGGCTCATTGAGTTCTATGGGAATGCTTCTCAAGCACACATGTATTCAGTTGTGTTCAGGATTTCAGCACAGATTGCTCTCCTACTTCAGGAGTTAACAACCTTATCTACTATGTATTGGCCAGCACTGAAAATGCAGCTGTCCTGAGCCCTGCAAATTTGCATCAGAACCGCATCAAAAACGCACACTTGGACCGCTGAACAAATGCTTTATTTTTATTCACAGTAAAAATAGACATACAAATCGCACTGAACATGTGTGAACCCAGCCTAAACCTCAACACTATAATCAGAGACCTGTCATCACCTCCATATGCTCTGAAGTGAGCTGGTATAACACCTCCTGACAGGCATCCGCACACCCTGATAAAAGCTAAAAATTATTTTAAAAGTCAGAAACACAAACATTTACAGATAAAGAAAAGAACCTGCCACAGCTGAACTAAATGCTGCTGTGTGGGTAGACTGCAGGAGAGCAGGACGTTAAACAACCTGTGTAAACATGTTGTTAGCATCTGCCAAACCTGGGGGGGGTGTATGGACAAAAGAAAAAAAAAAAAACCATTCAAAGCAGAAACTTTAGTGAAGATTCTCATCTGTATTGAGGTATAGCCGATTCCCGACTTCCCCACCACAAATAAATTAGCAGTAAATCATAAAATCAAGATTTCAAAAGAAATAAAAATAAAATAAAACCCACTCACATTTTTATCCCAGCTTCCAGGAGGTGCAGGAGAGGTCACTGCTCCGCGCTACTTCATCCTGGACACTGGAAATTCCTCAAGAATGCATTACTGGGATGTATTCTCATGGAATTTCAAGTGCCCAGCTATCCCAGGAGGCAGTTGTATGACACAGTGACATCACCCATTGCCTCCCAGTATCCAGGTCCAAAGTGAGATTTTTTATTTTTAAAGAAAAAATTCACCTTAAAAAAAAAAAAAAAAAAAAAAAATGCATCTTTTTGCAGGTAAAAAAAAAAAAGTGCATTTTTTTTTATTTAAAAAAATCCTTCAGACTGTCAGTGTAGCAAGGTATGGGCAGGCAGTTACCTGAGGACAGGAAGGATCAATGAACTAGAGCAAGGTTTCTCAACTCCAGTCCTCAAGGCGCCCCAACAGGTCATGTTTTCAGGCCTGCCATTATTTTGCACAGGTGATTTGATCAGTTTCAGCCCTAGTAATTACCACAGCCATTTCATCTGAGGGAAATCCTGAAAACATGACCTGTTGGGGTGCCTTGAGGACTGCAGTTGAGAAACACTGAACTAGAGTGCTCATTAGCGCCCTAGTAGTTTGAGAACTACAAGCCAGCCGCAATGGCCGACGATAGTTCTATCTCTCCCATTCACAGAACTCTGAATAATTGAATGAATGAATGATGTGGCTGGCTGGGCAGAGCGCCGCATGGTTGAGTATTCTTTTTTTTAAATTGTGACAGCAGGTGTGGGGAGAAGATCCCCGACATGTCACACAGTTACTGGGTCACTCAGTAACATGGGTGTAACATGTTACTAAAAGGTGAACTTATCCTAAATAATAAATATTTATTTTACTGCTAATATTGTGTGGGAAGCAAGAGCTGGTAGGGAAGGTCTTGTTTAATAAAAAGGATAATTAAATGTGATTACCATCAGTAAGTGAAGGATCAGGTCCAGATTTTTCAAAGTTTATCACCACACCACTTTGAACTTTTTGTGCCAATGACTCTAGACACTGATTCAACATTCGTTGTGAGAAGACACAGTACGAGCGACCTAGAAAAAAAAGGAAATTAAAAAAATAATTAAAATTAAGCAAGAGTATTAAAATGAAAATTTTCGGCAGAAAGTTAATGCCGATCTCTGTCAGAAATAAATCTACCAAACTAGGTTCATAAAAGAAAACTGATATGATAAATTGGGATAATCAGCTTCTAACTTCAGCTTGTTCAATTAAGCTTTGACAAAAAATAAACCTGGAAGCTAAATGGTTTCTATGCAGAGATGCACCAGATTTTGAAATGAACTGCGCCTTTTTTAAACAAACTATGTTTTAGTAAATCAACCCCATTGTGTTAGGTGCTTTTTCAGCGTTTTCACTATTGAAACAAAGCCAAGCTAAGGCCTTGCTATAGTCAGGATTGCCTGATCCACATTTGGCGATATCAAACTAGATTAGAACGGCAATTTAAAGAACGCAACCTACAAACAGGCTCCTGTCCTAAACAATCTACAAATAGCACTTATCCCCATGAAGGGACTCCCCCTTTCTTCCTTTCCCTTCCCCGCTGCACACAGTTCATCTCCTATTCCATTCTTCTTCCTATCACTTTCTGAAAATTCTTCGCCTCATTCCTTATTTTCAGACATCCTTGACACCATAAATGCAATCACCATCTGACATGGAACATGGCAATGGAATCGCAAACTATATACACCGTGGACTAGAAAGTCTATCTTGCAAATGACCCCTTCTGTTTTTGACCTCTCCTAAGCGGTTCATGGATTTGATATGACAGGGTCTCACATTTAATTATATTTCCGCTGTACTAAAATGTATGTTAATCTTGGTTGTTGTGTAATGTACCTGGAAGTCTTGCTATTGACTTATAGTTACATAGTAGGTGAGGTTGAAAAAAAAAGACAAGTCCAACCTGTGTGTGTGATTATATGTCAGTATTACATTGTATATCCCTGTATGTTGTGGTCGTTTAGATAAGCACCTGATGTTTTTTTTAAACTATCAATGCTCCCCGCTGAGACCACCACCTGTGGAAGGGCATTCCACATCCTTGCCACTATTACAGTAAAGAGCCCTCTACGCAGTTTAAGGCTAAACCTCGTTTCTTCTAATTTTTTGTGAATGGCCACGTGCCTTTTTAACCGCTTCAATACCGGGCCAATTCTGACACTTTGCTCCTACATGTAAAAATCATCATTTTTTTGCTAGAAAATTACATAGAACCCCTAAACATTATATATGTTTTTTTAGCAAAGACCCTAGAGAAGACAATGGTGGTTGTTGCAACTTTTTTATCTCATACAGTATTTGCGCAGGAATTTTTTGAACGCGTTTTTTGGGGGAAAAAAACTGTTTTGTGTTTAAAAAAAAACAAAACAGTAAAGTTAGCCCAATGTTTTTGCATTTTGTGAAAGATGAAGTTACGCCGAGTAAATAGATACCTAACATGTCACGCTTTAAAATTGCACACGCTCATGGAATGGCGCCAATGTTCGGTACTTAAAAATCCCCATAGGCGATGCTTGAAATTTTTTTACTGGTTGCATGTTTTGAGTTACAGAGGAGGTCTAGGGCCAAAATTATTGCTCTCGCTCCAACGTTCGCGGTGATACCTCACATGTATGGTTTGAACACCGTTTTCATATGTGGGCAGGACTTACGTATGCGTTCGCTTCTGCGTGCGAGCACACGGGGACAGCGGCGCTTTAAAAAATTTTTTTTTTTTTATTGTTAATTATATATTTTTTTTTATTTTGACACTTTTTTGAAAAAAAAAAAAAAAATTGATCACTTTTATTCCTATTACAAGGAATGTAAACATCCCTTGTAATAGCAATATAACATGACAGGTGCTCTTAATAGTGAGATATGGGGTCAATAAGACCCCATATCTCACCACTAGGCTGGGAAGCCTGAAATAAAAAAAATAAAAATAAAACAATCGCCGCTTCCAAGCCGAAGCGGCGCCGTTTTTTTGAATGGAGAGGCCGGGCGTGACGTCATAACATCGCGCCCGGCCTCAGACGATCATAGAGACTCCGGGGACCATCTGGTCCGCCGGAAATCTCTATGATCTACATCCGGCGCATCCACTCTCCGCCTCACCGATCGTAACGGTGAGTCGGAGTAGGCACCGGAGGGCGGCGGGAGGGGGGGGGGGGACGGATGTCCCCTCTCGCCTCCCATAGGAACGGTCAAGCAGCGGAACGGCCGCTATGATCGTTCCTATGGTGTAGAGATTTGCCGGCTGAAATCGGCAATATCTGAATGATGTTTGTAACTACAGGCATCATTCAGATATACCTGCTCAAAGCCAAGGACGTCATATGACGTCCTTGGTATTGAAGTGGTTAAATTCCCTTTCGCAGAAAACTTTTATCCCTATTATGGGGTCACCAGTACGGTATTTGTACATTGAAATCATATCCCCTCAAGCGTCTCTTCTCCAGAGAGAATAAGTTCATTGCTCGTAACCTTTCCTCATAATTAAAAGGTCCTCCAGTCCCTTTATTAGCTTTGTTGCCCTTCTTTGTACTCGCTCCATTTCCAGTACATCCTTCCTGAGGACTGATGCCCAGAACTGGACAGCATACTCTAGGTGCGGCTGGACCAGAGTCTTGTAGAGCGGAGGAATTATTTTATCTCTGGAGTTAATCCCCTTTTGCCAATATTCTGTTTGCTTTGCTTGCAGCAGCTTGGCATTGCATGCCATTGCTGAGCCTATCATCTACTAGGACCCCCAGGTCCTTTTCCATCCTAGATTCCCCCAGAGGTTCTCCCCCCAGTGTATAGATTGCATTCATATTTTTCTACATTAAACCTCATTTGCCATGTAGTTGCCCACCCCATTAGTTAGTTCAAATCTTCATGCAAGGTTTCCACATCCTGCGGAGAAATTATTGACCTGCTTAGCTTATGTTGTGCTTATTCATACTCCAAATAAAAAAAAAATTTAAAAAAATGTTGGATTCAAGAAATGCAATATATTGTAATCTACCAATCATTAGATGTGGTGGCTGCAATCATTTTCTTTTAGCTTTTTTTTCCCCTTTGGTTTACACCTGATCTGGCCAGTAACCCTCCTCCTGTATTAGTACCATCACTCTGGTTGAAGGAGCACAGGGGACAGATTTGGGCAGCAGCATTGTCAGTCTGGAGGGAAAGGAGTGCTAGATGTAATAGCAGATTTAAATAAACTAACAAACTGAAGCCAAACTCTAGCTCAGACTTTAAAAGCAGTTACAGCAGCTTTTTGGGATAAAGGTTTTACACAAATAAAATCAGATCACTGTAGACACCCATCAGTGGTAAATGGTTTGTCTCATTCCTGTAACTGCAAGAGAGCTTGTTCTTTTGAAGAACAGACTTACTGGCTGGGATCAACAGAAGAAAATAAAAGAAAGCCTAAGACTCCATGCATAGTAGGGCAAGAAAAAAGAAAAAGTGTCATAATTTTTGGAAAAAAGCAGCAAAAAAAAAACCCTTTCCTATGGAGCTTACTGTACACCCGTTTAGGCACATTTGTGTTTATAAGCATTTTTCAAACAAATGCTAAACGCCACATTTAGGCACGCAAAGCGTTTTTTCTGCCTGAAAGCTCCTCTCAAAACGCACTCATCTTGGGTTGTTTTTTTTCAACCTGTAAATGCACAAATGTGCTTGGGCACATAGGCTAAAAAAAAAAAAAAAAAATGCCAACGTAGCATTTTTTTATGCCCAGTGTGCATGAGGCCTAAAAAAGAAAACTAAGGCAGCCATCACATCCAGGAATTAGCAAGTTGCAATATAATAAATGTTTGCTTTTGAGTTTAACACAGCTTTAAGAATAGCCCTAGAATTATTGCTCCCATTCCTGCATGCAATACCCAATATGTGTTGCGCAATTGTTTTTGTACTTAGGCACACCCAGCACTTGTGTTATGTGTGTGTGTACATGGAAGTAGCAAGAGCTTTAAAAAAAAAAAAAAAGTTGTTTTTAACTTTTTTCTCATTACTACTTTACATTATTGCCATCACAAATGGGGGTGACAAGCAGAGCCCGGTACACTTTGCAAAGGGGAATTCCTACAGAGGAAGTGGAGGGATTGTAGGCAGCTTGACACTCCAATGTAAGTCTTACCACGGTGACAGTGAAAGGGCTAAAATTGTATTAAAGTGGTAATAAAGCACTTTTTTGTTTCCCAAACCCTGCAAGACAATTGCATAAATGTGCTAGTATGCATCTTACCTTAGAACGAAGCCTTTCAGCAGTGTGCTGAAGGGGTTTACATCTTCACCCAGTCTTCCTTCTGGGTGTTCGCAATCAGCCGGCCAATTAGCCACGATGAGGTCACTCCCACTCATTTGTGACGTCACCGGCTGAATGCAGTGCGATTATCTCCTAAACAGTGCAAGTTTAGGAGATATTCACAATACCTACAGGTAAGCCTTATTATAGGCTTACCTGTAGTTACAAGTTTTGCAAAAAAAAAGGGTTTACTTCCACTTTTTAAAATGTCACTACATGCAAACGGAGGGTTACAATCCCTGTCATGTTTTTTGCAATTTGTGTCCCATTGCAGAGACTTTGCTTCACTTCCTGTGCTGCAGCCAAAAAAGTGTGAGGAAATCCCTAAAAAGTAAACGTGACTCTTAGGGTGTCACAGTAGGGTCACCAGAACTAGTGTCCCCATTGGAAGAGATTCCCTTTATTACTGCTCTGGGATAAACCCAAAATTTGGGACAAATAGAGAGGAGGAATCTAACTAATAGGGGGAACAGACAGCAATAAAACCGTGCAGAGTTCTAATCTCTCTCCACTCTATTCAAAACTTAAAAAAAAAAAAGGTTTTGCTTTAAGGCTGGTGTGCTGTGTGGCACAGCTCTGTACCGCACCATTCCTTTTTCTTTTTTTAAACAACCTATGTTGAAATATCACATTGCAGAGACTTCAGAAACTTGTGGTGTGCTGAAAAAAAAAAAAAGTAGTGCATGCAGTACTTTCTCCCAGTGAACCGTGCCTGCACACCACCGCAACACAGTGGTGTGAATTGGGCACACAGGAAACCAGGCATTTTGGCATGGGATTGGGCTGGAATAACCGCCCAGCGCAGTACCACCGTATTTCTGGTGTAGAAGGAGCCTTAGTGACACCTTAAAATCAAAATGTTTCTTTTAGGGCTCTTTCACACGGAGGATCCGTTTGTCCGTTTTTCATCCTTTCGTTTTCAGATGAAAAACAGACATACATGTATCCCTATGGAGCGTCGGATGTCAGCGGTGACATGTCCACTGACATCCGACCCGCTCCGATCCGAAAAGTGTAACGGAGGAAAACCCTACTTTTCCATCCGTTATCGGATCGGGCGACAACGGACTCTACGGTCCGTCATCATCCGATCCCCCATAGGGGAGAGCGGCGCTCTGACAGGCCTGTCATTTTCCTGCTCAGCGGGGATCGGCAGGGCCATCCCCACTGAGCAAGCGGGTGTTCACGGGGCGGATCATCACTGATCCGCCCCGTGTGAAAGAGCCCTTAGGGTGGAGATCAGATATAACTCTTCAGTTTTATTTCTGCTGTCTGATCAAATTGAGGGGATGAGTTGCGACCAGAACTTTAATGAATTTAATGAACAAGTCAGTTATGCCCAAGTATTAACCACTTAAGGACCATGCCTCTGAGATTTGGGTGTTTACAAGTTAAAAACAGTTTTATTTGCTAGAAAATGACTTGGAACCCCCAAACATTATACATTTTTTTCCTAACAGCCTAGGAGAATAAAATGGTGGTCTTTGCATTTACAAGCGCACTTTTTTTTTAAAAAAATACACTTTTTTGCATTAAAAAATAAAACAGTAAAGTTAGCCCATTTTTTTTTTATATATTGTGAAAGATAATGTTACGCTGAGTAAATTGATACCCAACATGTCACCCTTCAAAACTGCACCCGCTCGTGGAATGGCAACATACTTTTACCCTTAAAAATCTCCATAGGTGACGTTTAAAAAAATTCTACAGGTTACACGTTTTGAGTTAGAGGAGGTCTAGGGCTAGAATTATAATGCCCCGTACACACGATCGGACATTCCGACAACAAAATTCATGGATTTTTTCCGACGGATGTTGGCTCAAACTTGTCTTGCATACACACGGTCACACAAAGTTGTCGGAAAATCCGATCACTCTGAACGCAGTGACGTAAAACACGTACGTCGGGACTATAAACAGGGCAGTAGCCAATAGCTTTCATCTCTTTATTTATTCTGAGCATGCGTGGCACTTTGTGCGTCGGATTTGTGTACACACGATCGGAATTTCCGTCAACGGACTTTGTTGTCGGAAAATTTTATAGCCTGCTCTCGAACTTCGTGTGTCGGAAATTCCTATGGAAAACGTGTGATGGAGCCCACACACGATCGGAATTTCCGACAACAAGGTCCTAGAACACATTTTCCGTCGGAAAATCCGACCGTGTGTACAGGGCGTGGAGTATCATGGAGATACCTCACATGTATGGTTTGAACACTGTTTTCATATGCAGGCGCTACGCACATATACGTTCGCTTCTGCACGCGAGCTCGGCGGGACAGGGTGCGTTATTTTTATTATTTATTTTACTTTAAATTTGTGATTTTTACACTTTAAAAAAGAAAAATTACTCTTAATAAAAAAAAAAAAAATAAATAAAGTGTCGCTTTTTTTTCTATTACAAGGGATGTTTACATTCCTTGTAATAGGAATAAAAGTATGACAGGACCTCTTAAATATGAGATCAGGGGTCAAAAATACCTCAGGTCTCATATTTACACTAAAATGCAATAAAAAAAAGTTTTGTTGTTTGACAAAAATAAAATAAAAAGTCCCTTTAAGAGCTATGGGCGGAATTGACGTTTTGACGTAGCTTCCTCCCTGCACAAGTATAGAGATGGGTGGGGGCCATCTTCCCCTCACTGGTCTCCAAACGTAACCGAGAAGTATCCGATCGCCTCCGCTGCTGGCTCTGGTAGGCAGCAGGGGAGGGCACCGGAGAGGGGCGCCTCTCCCGCCGCCGATATCCGCCGCAGAGACAACTTATCAGAAACCAGACCGGTCACTGAAGAGAAGGATACCGGGATTATGGTAGCTAGCTGCTGCCATAACAATGTCCCTCTTTAAAGTGCCGACGTATATCAGCGTGAGCTGGTCCAGAAGTGTTTAAGATGTCAAATCAAGTTTTACTCCAGAGAGGAGACACTAACCTCCAGTGACATCACACATGGGAGTGATTGAGGAGTCATCCAGCTGGACAGCAGTCACCTGTTCTTGCTCAACAGATGTTGCGCCAGGTATTCGAAGGACTAAGGCAAAAAGTCTCTGATCCCACCGAAATGGCTCCTTTGTTAACTCGCTTCCAGGTAATGGAGACATTAAAGGCAGGTGGAGCTAAGAGAAAAACATAATTAGAAATAAATGTGGATAGTCAGCCAGAAAGGCCGCAATGAACTTTTCATACACAAGGCATTTTTTAGGATTTCTTGGTTACAAAATAGCAGATAAATAGCACAATGTAAAAGGAAAAATCTGCAAACATAGCAGAATCTCAAATACTTTACCTCTTCTAAGCTAACAGTAGGCTGTTCAACCTAATCCTACCATACAACATGGAAAGGTCTACCGTCAACCACCATTCCCATAAGAGCCTTTGTGCTGTCCTTGTATTCACAAAACAAGTTAACCTATAACAAGTTAAAGTAGAACTATAGGCAAAACTTTTTTTTCCATTTTGGATATGAAGGAAGAGTTATAACCCATCAGATTTTTTTTTTTTTGCCACCTGTGTCCCATTGAGGATATTTCCACTTCACTTCCTGTCCCATAGCCAAAAACAGGAAGTGCGAGGAAATCCCTGAAAATTAAAAGGAATCCCTTGGGGACCCCCAGGTCACCAGAATTAGTGTCCCCAATGGAGGATTTCTCCTCCATTACTTTTCTGGGGACAACCCAAAATTTGGGATTATCATTTACTTTTACTTTCAATGATAATGGTAAACAGGACAAATAGAGAGGGTAAAACTCCTTTATGGGGCCACAGACAGCAATAAAAACTGGCAGGTGTTCTAATTCCTCTCCACTCTGTCCAAAACTAAAACAAAAAGAATTGCCTTTAGTTATACTTAAGGAACCCAAGCAATGCCATTATTTTACAAAATTAGCCTGTGCACTGTCTGGTGCTTAGGCCCCTTTCACACTGGGGCGGTGGGGGCGTCGGCGGTAAAACAGCACTATTTTTAGCGCTGTTTTACCGTCGTTTTTGCGGTGGTATTCGGCCGCTAGCGGTGCAGTTTTAACCCCCGCTGGCGGTCAAAAAAAGGGTTAAAACCGCTCGCATAGCGCGGCTATAGCCACGGTATTGCCGCGGTGCCCCATTGATTTCAATGGGCAGGAGCGGTTTAGGAGCGGTGAATACACCGCTCCAAAGATGCGGCTTGCAGGAGATTTTTTCTTCTCCTGCCAGCGCACCGCTTCAGTGTGAAAGCCCTCGGGCTTTCACACTGAACAAACAGCAGCGGCTGTTTTGGGTCGGTTTGCAGGCGGTATTTTTAGCACAATAACGCCTGCAAACCGCCCCAGTGTGAAAGGGCTCTAAGAGTCTTGCAGACACGTTAGCAGAACCCAAAACTGGAACATGTATTTAAACATTTTGGCTATAGACTTTATGAACAAATTTTTAAATCGAATGCCCTTCTCTTACAGGTCTATCTATAGGAGTGGTGGTCAAGTTACTTGATGTAGGGCAGCATATACTATTCAGTGAATGTAATGCTACAGATAGCTGGCAAGCCCGCAGTGCCTTGTGTCTAGATGAGCCTAGCAAATCTCTTGCTTGTTACTACAGGCAATACAATGTCCCACTGTGGCAGTTTTTATAACTACAGTACTTTCAAAACTAGAAGACCAGAACAACAAGAGTCACAACAAAAAGACATTTATCACAGAAAGGAAAATATGTACTTACTTCCTCTTGAACACCACTGTTTGTTGTAAGTTTACTTCCATCTGTTATTGCAATTATGATAGCAGGCTCCAAGAAGAAAGGATTTCTTCCCTGTGGGGGAAATAATAAAATTAGGTTAAATAAGGTCCTGAATTCAGTTTTCGGCAAGGGTTTTTCAGTATTTACAGGCCTCTGAATGTTCTCCCTGTATCTGCATGGGTTTTATGCAGGTGTGAAAAAACGCTGTAAATTAAGAATGCTTTCAGAATTAGAAGTGTTCGTTTTTTTTTTCAATTGCCAAAATGAAAAGTAAAAGAACAGAAGAGAAATCCAAATCAATATCTGGTGTGCCCAACCTTTGCCTTCAAACCAGTATCAATTCTCCTAGGTACACTTGCAGTTTTTCTAGGAACTCAGCAGGTAGATTGTTCCAAACATTTTGGAGAAATAACCACAGATCTTCTGTGGATGAAGGCTGCCTCTAATCCTTCTTTCTCTTCATGTCATCCAGACAGACTCGATGTTGCGATCAGTGCTCTGTGGGGGCCAAACCATCACTTCCAGGACTCCTTGTTCTTCTTTACACTGAAGATAGTTCTTCATTGGCTGTATGATTTGGGTCATTATCCTACTGCAGATTAAATTCGGCAGCTAATCGCACACCTCCCTGATGGTAAGGCATGATGGACAAGTATCTGCCTATATTTCTCAGCATTGAGGACACCATTGATCATGACCAAATCTCCAAATATATTTGCAGAAATGCAGCCCCAAACTTGCAAGGAACCTCTACTATGCTTCACTGATGCCTGCAGACAACCATTGTACCTCCCCCCCCCATTCAAACAAACCGCCTCCTGCTACAGTCAAATATTTCAAATTTTGACTCAGAGCACCTGCTGCCATTTTTCTGCACCCTAAATCCTATGTTTTTGAGCATAGTTAAGTCGCTTCGCCTTATTTCCGTGTCAGAGGTATGGCTTTTTGGCTGCAATTCTTCCACGAAGACCACTGCTGGCCAGACTTCTCCGGACAGTAAATGGGTGTACCTGGGTTCCACTGGTCCCTGCCAGGTTCAGGGCTGATGGCATTGCTGGACATCTTCCGATGTTGAAGGGAAGTAAGCATGTTGTGTCTCATCTGCTGTTTGGATGTTCCTCACCCAGTTTTAAGCCACCTACACAACTGTTTCTGTCAAGAATGGTTTTAACCTACATATAAAAATTGATGATCATTAGCACCTGCTCAATAAAATTGGTTAAAGTTCACCTTTCACAACATGTTACAAAATATACCAGATCTTCCACCCAACTCACTGCCAAAATCTAAAGACGATGTGGCAATGTTCTGTGAATGATCTACAACTACCAACACAGCCTTTGCGGCTGTCTGCTTGTAGTTTTCAATGAACCACAGTGATGTTGAGTGCTGTGGTAGTTCATTGATTCTTCCTGTCAGTGTGATGTATGGGCGGACAGCTCACACCGACAGTCTGCAGGAGACATGCAGGGCATCAGCGATCTGCTGATCACTGGCGCGACGCTTTCCAGGATCCTGAAAAAAATAAAATAAAAGCAAATGCACAATTTTTGACCTGCAAAAAAAAAAAAAAAAAATGTGCATTCATTTTATTATTTTTTTTTAAAGGTGAACTTATCCTTTAATTATACACCTGACCTAACCCATTAAAAACCCTGACTTTGTGCAAGTGTACAAAGTGTGAAAGTATAAGAATTGATGCTGGCTTGAAGCCAAAGGGTAGCCGCACAAAACGTTGATTTGATTTAAAAAGGTCTTCTGTTTGCTCACTGTGCATTTTGTAAATTGATCAAAACCACTAATATATACATTTTTTTGAGCATTCTTACTTTACAGTATTTATTCACAGTGCTGTGTGTGTGTGTATATGTATATATATATATATATATATATATATATATATATATATATATATATATATATATATATATATATATATATATATATTACTGTGGGTCAGATAGATTGGGAGCGCCTTTGTTGGACAGGGATTAACGTGAATGGCTCCATGTTGCTTGGGAAAGCATTGTAGAAAACAGTAACTCCTCTGTTTCATTCAGTTGGTGCCAATCTAAGATTATAGAGTGTTATAAACAAGCAAAGTAGTTAAAGCAGAACTAAACCCTCCTATCCATTAACAGCCAAGAACGCTGTCATCTTAGCCTCTGATCTGCAGTTGATATGGTGCTGCCCGTGTGATCAATTTTAAAACAAGCTATTTGATAACTTGACAGTTCAGTTGAGAACAGAAACAATTGTGACAGTTATTCATGGAATGCCTTGAATGTACCGGTTGTGGGGAACTGGTAAATCAATGGGTTTAGTTCCGCTTTAAGAACAGTCAGGTAAACAAGTAAAAAGGAGCCTAAACTGCCCCCTGCTGGCTTGAGTTAATTTTGTTGAAACTAAATGCAAAAACTTGGAACAATTTAAAAAGTGACAGTATTAGGGGAATGGCAGACAAGCAATCCAACACATTGCGTATATCGATGGGAAATGGTAGTAAGACTTATGTGCAGAGCCGTCATCAACTCAGCATAGAAAGAAATGGGGAACTCTCCCCCTGCCACGCAAGTCAGAGGTGAAAGGGATATTGTGAAACAATCAATATGAGGTATTTGGAGGAGAATTGCTCTCCCCAACAGATCTTGTTAAGCTCCAAAAAAAAAAAAAAAAAAAAGTAAAAATAGCAGGGAATCCAACATTTAAATACTCAAAGATCAATCTTCCAGGTGCTTAGGTTTCAAATGAGAAGGGTTGAATTAACAACAGTGAATGTTTGGTGAAAAGTTACATTTGCTGCTTTATAAATATGCCCCCAAAGCTTCAGGTATGAAAGACAAACACCTGCTTATCACAGCGGAAAATTAAATGAATGTTTTAAGCACCTGTTTGATGCAACCAGGAATTCCCAAGGTGCTTTCAATCTATAACTTCCAGCATGCACTGTCCACTGCAGGCAGGGCACACTGTGGGAAACCACCTAGGAAGACAGACAACAGGTTGCCTGTTTTGATTATTTTATCATAAATCACATGACAGTGTAATAAATATTTCATCAACTTGATTTTCAAGCACTTTGCCTTTCAACCTTCAAAAGAAAAATAAATGACATGTAAAATTACACATTAAACTATGCAACGGATCAATGCTTTAGCGGCATGCATCAAGTTAATAGTATCCGTTTTACAAGATTATAATTGAAATACATAAGATCAATGTAAGGTATGTGACAAGCCACTCCTGTCTGGTTTTTGCATCAGTGGCTCCATTAGAAAGATTTACCCTTACTTTCTGTCTTGCTGACAATGGTTTCACCAGACAGGAAGTGAAGGAAAATCTGCAACCGGGAACACAGGTGGAAACAGTGACAAGTTTCCTTATTTCTGTTATGGGTAGAGAGTGCTCCCACATAAATTTATAGGAAATGTAGACAGCAAAACAAGAAAGGTGCCCCAGACAGCATAAACAGAAAAGGGTTCCAAGTCTTCCTCACTCTATCCAAAACTGAAGCTGGCTGTAGATTGCTTGAACTGCAGCCAATTCCTGCTGAAATGGACAAAATTCGTGCCGTGGGTGACCTTGTTGGCACCATCCAGCTCAACAAAACTCAGAGGGGTCGGGTGGAAAACTGCTGGCTGAACAGTGACTTCATCCAATAAGATGCCGTCATTGTTTGGGCATTCAAACAGCCTTGGGTGCTGCTGCTTGAATACGATAGCCAAGAAGAATGGCTTTAGAAAAAGTATGAACTTTACGTACACTTTAAAGTTGATTAAGCAATACAGCAGCGTTGAAGGCTTAGGAATAGGCTAACAGTCCTAACTTTGCACAATGGTTTCTGCAGCTAGATGTGCAAATGCAGAACTGCAACAGTGACACCTACAGGTCAAACAGGAGTTTACCTTGACTGGTAAACCATATATTAGAAAGACCACAAAGCCACTGTAGATAGGAGAAATATGTTATCTAGCAGTCTGTATTGATAGCCATTTACACTGGATTTACATATATTGACTAGAATACATAAAATGGTAAAGCTGTCTATTGGCAATAAGTAGAAGAGCCCATACATTTATATTTTTTCTAGAATGAATGCACCCTTATATTGGAAAAGGGAAGCCACGGGGAGAAAACATAAATATAAGCCCTGACACTCAAACTGAAGAATCTGCAAATCATCAAGTCCAGATGAATGCGACCAACTAATGCACACTATACCATAACCTGGATGAATGAGAATGCCCCCATATAAAAGAAATCCAGCTACAGGTATTTACATGACATTGACCCAGGGAAGTCTCAGGCTCTCTAGACAAATTAGGCCAGATCCACACTACCGTAGCCTTCTGGATTTGTTAAAAAGAAAAATCTTGGATGTATAAATGTTATGCTTCCCAGAAGACGTTCTCCTGCGGTTTAAACGTACATGTGTTTAGAGTCACCAATCCACTCTGGAATGCACAAAATCCTATTTTCTAAAATTGCTGCTAAACTGAATGTGCTGAAACACAGGTAAACGCACTGTGCAATTTATACCATGTAAAATTATACACACACACACACATTTTTATACGCGTTTAGGATTACCTTGTAAACGCATGTTTGCCTTTGCCGGTGTGAATAAAGGCTTAGGCACAAACAAGTAGAGCAAGTGATCATCTTCTCTTAAGGCTCCTTTCACAGGATTTCCAGTGCAACTTTTGGTGCGGTTTTGATTCGACTTTACATGCTATGGATTAAAATCATATCAAAAGTCGCACCAAAGTAGTGCAGGTACCTTTGCGAAGTCGCAGTGATTTGAACGTTTGCCATTGAAAAAATGGTGTGCCAACTGTCATGTGACTGATGTCCAAAGTTGCATTACAAATAGCGCAAGTGAGTATGGACTCCCTTGTGTGTACTATAGCTCACTAAAAAGAGATATAGAACATTCTTGCCATGTCCCCATGGCTCAGTTCACATTGGAAAACCCTGCGAATCCACTGCAGGTTCCCACATTGCACCTGACTCATATTCAGTTCACACTGCCTTATGCGAACCACTGGGAGTGTCAATACAAAGTTAATGACATCCCTAGATCGGTTTGCATATCGCAGTGCGTACTGTCAATTTGGAGAGGAATTGGATCGCATTGGTGTGAACACCCATGCAATCAGATTCTGGTGTGGACCAAAAAAAGGGTCCTGCACGACTTTGGTCCGAATGCGATGTGAATTCAGCCATACAATCTGTACGACTGAATTCGCATCGCACAGACATCACATGTGATTTGCACAGCAGTGCGGTGGAAATCACATGTGATATCGCACAGCGCACCAATTTAAACCAAGCCCCTTTCACACTGGGGTGGTGTTAAGGCACTTTATCGCTGGAAATAGCCTTTTCCAAGCGCCTGAAAACCACCTCCCATTCACTCCATTTTCACACTCGGGTGGTGCGCTTGCAGGACGTTCTGAAAGACCTGCAAGCAGCATCTTTGGGCCGGGTTGGTAGCGCTGTATTTAGTGCTCCAAAAATGCCCTGCCCATTGGAATGAATTGACAGAGCTTCCAAAGTGCCTGAAAAGCGTTCCGGAAGCGCTGCAACTCGGGAGTTTTTAACTCCTTCTTTGGGGTTAAAAGCACTTGCTAGCGGCCACAGCACATTTTTACTCGTGACCAACACCTTAGACACTGGCGAAAAAACTGAGGTACTCCCAGTAGTGGGAGGGGTTATATAGGGAGTGCACTTTTGGTTTTAGGGCGTGCCAGTGTCCATCACCTGAAGGTGGCCTATAACCCACATAGTAACTACTATGGCTCTGTGTCCCGTGATGTACAATAAGAAAGCGCTGCTTAAACAGCAGGAAAGCCCCACTAAAACGAGCGGAGCTTTACCGTGAACGCGGACCCAGTGTGAAAGGGGTCTTACTAGCGTCTGATGTTTGCAGCCTTTATGCATTCTATATTCCTAGGCCCAGCTTTATTGCAAATCTTCCAACTAGCTAAGACATTCTCCCTAAAGATTAAATTTAAAACAAAAGCATAAAGCAACGTTCTCCTGAAACAATTCTAAAAAGGTAGAACATCAGATGCCTTGTTTTACAAAATTACATATAGGGGGTTTCAAAGCACTGATTGACTAGAGAGGATATTGCCCTCTCTGCCTTTCTATAGTCAAATGACCCACCAGGACCTTTCCAAATGTCCATCCTCTTCCACAGTCATAGGAGAAGAGCAGAAGTTTAAAAAATACTTACTAATCAATACTTACAAACTAGAGCAGCCATTTGGGTGTCCAAATGCCTGAGTATTTAGTCAAAACTTTGCTGAAGAGGAGGATCAAACTTTCTGCAGCAAGATATTTCATGGATTCAGCTATTGCTTATCACTAAAATAAATGTGATCTTAAAGTGGTTGTAAACCTCAAACATGAAATAAGAACCAAGTATATCCTTCTTTAGTGTGTACTTGGCTCAATTAAGGAGCACCAAGTGTCATTTCAGTCTGCCGATTTGTTCCCCTGTCATCAGCACGAGTCACTTTTGACAAGTTTTCCTGACACCAAAGAGAAAAAAGGTGACAGGAGAGGAAGCACCAGCACAGAGCCTGTGAATGACAGCCTCAGGTGTGTGTGTGTGTGTGTGTGTGTGTGTGTGTGTGTGTGTGTGTGTGTGTGTGTGTGTGTGTGTGTGTGTGTGTGTGTGTGTGTTCACTGAAACCTGCAGAGTGCAATTTCAGCTTCCAGACCCCTTTTTTGGACAGCTCAGACCAACTTTACAGATTTTGGAATTTGAATGGATGCAGTGAAGTGAATACTGCAGATAAACATGTACATTTTATGTAGTAGGATTGGTTTCATTTCTATCACTTGAGGCCAGTCACTTCACTGAGTATATGTAGGGGTTTACAACAACTTTACTCTTTGCTCCCATTAGGATCAGCCCCTATACACTCCTGCTTGATTGACATGTGTCACCGCATTGTCTGTTCATTAATAGAAAATGGCACAAAGCATGAAAAGCTTCCCAGCCTCATAAATCTGCATCGCTGATCAGCCAGTTTAAAGTCCAACTCCAGCCCAAAAACGGTATTTTCCCTGCATTCTTTTTCTTCTATACCTCACACAGGGACAAGAAACAAAAGAAAATCTCTACAATGTCATCACATAAATAAGAGAAGTTTGGGGTTTAAAAAAAAAAAAAATCACCTAGGTATATGCAGCATTAATCCAATGCTTCATCTGTCTCCTGCCTGAGAGGCTGGGACAGATGCTAGCCCAGGCACCTGGGTGTAAAGTCAGAATTGATCCAGCACCTGGACCAGCTGAGTGTCGTCAGCCAACAGCCGGCTTTAGCCTGTTAGCTAAAAACCGGTCAGAGGAGTGCAGATCAAACGGCACTCCTGTGATCCATAGACATAGGGCCAAAATAGCTTTGCCCATACTTCAAGAATTTTACTAATAGAAATCTGTCTGGAGTTGGACTATAAAGTCATTAAGGAAGCTTTGCCTATTAGATGCAGGTGGTCTTATTACAGAATGATCCATGTTGCATAAAAAAATCCAACTGCATGGGTTACACAGGAACTAAACTAATAGGAAACAGCTTCTATGGCAGAGACCATAATCACTATTTCTATGCAGTCATACACAGTCATTGCAGTACTGAAGCATTAGAATTTTAGAACATGAAAGCATCCAAGATTTATTATCCAGGTGCCCAGTTTTCCTGTAGGGACAACTTGAAGAGCATTTTGCTAAATAGGTTGCATGCACCCTGAAAGGCAACCACATAATGCTAGATCACCACAAGTTATAATGTACAAATATGTCTCCAACATCACAAGAGACTAGGGTGATGGGCTGCCTCATCCAATGTTTGGATGGTCAACAATCAGGAATTGTTCAGCTGGGGCACAAGAATCCAAAATCTTGAGTTTTTGGAGGATCCAAAAAGACTTGTCCTTACAAACAAGACCCCCTTTAAAACACCAAATAAGCATATTCTGTGATAAGTGGGAAGATCACCTAAGCCATCCACACATCTACTGTACAGTTGAAGAGAACCCAACTCTGCAGAAGAACAAATATGAAGGTACACTGCAAAGAGATTGAGATAGCTAAAACATAGGGCGTCAGAACATTAGGATGCTAAAGCTGAAAGTTAGAAGATATGATGAAACATTATTTCAAAATATATTAGTTAAAAGGAAAAAATAAATGGGTACTTTAGTTTCCTTGAATTCGGACAAATGTTTGGTGGGCAAAAATGAGCACAAACTCCTGTTAGACGGAGGCTTGAGGAAGATCTGAGAAGCGATGGGGTTCATCTCTTATAGTCTCCTAAAAAGGAAATCTGTTCTGAGAGAAATACGTATGCAACCAGTGATCACCTCTGAAAAATTCTACATTTTTTGGCTGTCATGCTGATCCTCATACTTGTAAAGATCAGGAGTTTAGTCTGACTCATCGAAGCAAAAGTATCAGCATGAAAAAACAGGCAACTGACATTATCTGGATCAATAGACAGACACAGGGCGTTCAAGTCAAACCGGGACTTTTATTTGAACAGGTATAAAAAAGGGATGCTAGCGTGGCGGTACTAAGCGCAGTAGTAAGTGGCAAATGTGTGCTATTACTGATAAGCAGCGCACGTGGGCTAGTCCAGTCCAGAGACCATTAATCAAGATGGCAAACAATGTTAGTGGCTCCACCAGAGACTCACCCCTACCCAAAAACATTTTTGAAAAATTGCGTCTGCAGGTAAAGTGATGGCAAGTGCTTTCTGGGACAAATGTGGAGTTATTCATGTGCATTTTCTATCCCATGGTGCCACTATCAATAGTGATTACGGCCATATTTTGAGGGATGTGCATACGCTTCTGCAGGAAAAAAATTGCCTGGTTTGATTACTAAGGGCGTCCTGTTTCTCCAGAATACAACGAACGAGCTCATACCACCTTGCCGCATTACATGCACATTACCGCAAATTTGACTGCCACATCCCCCTTACAGCCCGGACCTCACTCTAAGCGATTTCTACTTGTTTGGACCCCTGAAAGAGTACCTCGGAGATCAGCATTTCAGAACTGATGACGAAGTGAAGCAAGCTGTCCTAGGATGGTTCAAGCGTCAGGTGTACCGACAAATCTTGCTATGCTGAAGCTTTCCAGCCAGTAAAAGCTGGGCAGGGGAGCAGGTCAAAAATAAATGCAGTTTTCACTCCTTGAAATTTATTTTATTATATAAAAAAACTGAAAAGTACCGGTTTGACTTGAACCTTGAACGCCCCATGTGTATAAAAATTATATTATATTATTATATAATTATTTTTATATATATATATATATATATATATATATATATATATATATATATATATATATATATATATATATATATATATATATATATATACACACACACACACGTTTACATGCCCTGGCAAAGTTTATGATTTCTTGGCCATTTTTCAGAGAAAAACTTTTTTCACTCATGATTAGTGTTTGACTGAAGCCATTTATTATCAATCAATTGTGTTTACGCTTTTTAGATCATAATGGCAACAGAAACTACCGAAATGACCCTGATCAAAAGTTTACATACCCCAGTTCTTAATACCGTGTATTGCCCCCTTTAACATTAATGACAGCTTGAAGTCTTGTGGTATTTGTGGATGAGGTTCTTTATCTTCTCAGATGGTAAAGCTGCCCATTCCTCTTGGCAAAATGCTTCCTGTCCCTGTAAATTCTTGGGCTGTCTTGCATGAACTGCACGTTTGAGATCTCCCCAGAGTGGCTCAATGATTTTGAGGTCAGGAGACTGAGATGACCACTCCAGAAACTTCACTTTATTCTGCTGTAGCCAATGACAGGTGGACTTGGCCTTGTGTTTTGGATCATTGTCATGTTGGAATGTCCAAGTATGTCCCATGCGCAGCTTCCTGGCTGATGAATGCAAATGTTTTTTGATAACATACTGCATTCATCGTGCCAACAATTTTGACCAAATTTCCTGTGCCTTTGTAGCTCACACATCCCCAAAACATCAGCGGTCCACCTCCGTACCTTTCATCATTGGCCTTGACTCCTCTCCAAATGTTGCATTTATGGTTGTCGCCAAAAAGCTCAATTTTGGTCTCATCACTTCAAATGACTTTGTGCCAGAAGGCGTATTGTAAGCGAGATACTTTGTGGCATTTGCGTAGTAAAGGCTTTCTTCTGGCGACTCGACCATGCAGCCCATCTTTCTTCAAGTGCCTCCTTATTATGCATCTTGAAACAGCCACACCACATGTTTTCACAGAGTCCTGTATTTCACCTGCAGTTATTTGTGGGTTTTTCTTTGCACCCTGAACAATTTTCCTGGCAGTTGTGGATGAAATTTTAGTTGGTCTACCTGACCGTGGTTTGGTTTCAACAGAACCCCTAATTTTCCACTTCTTGATTAGAGTTTGAACACTGCTGATTGGCATTCTCAATTCCTTGCATATCTTTTTATATCCCTTTCCTGTTTTATACAGTTCAACTATCTTTTCCCGCAGATCCTTTTTTCTTTCCCCATGACTTAGAATCCAAAAATGTCAGTACAGCACTGGATGAAAGATGCAAGGGTCTGTCAGGAGTCCAGAAACTCAATGACCTTTTATACAGACACACTAATTACGAGCAGATCACAGGTGAGGATGGTTACCTTTAATAGCCATTCAAACCACTCTGTATCAACTTGTGTGCATGTTATCAGGCCAAAATCACCAGGGAATGTAAACTTTTGATAGGGGTCATTTGGGTAGTTTCGGTTGTCATTATTTTAAAAAAGAGTAAACACAGTTGATTGATAATAAATGGCTTCAGCCAAACACTAACCATGAGTGAAAGAAAAATGGTTTGTGTTATTCATATTCTCTGAAAAATAGCCAAGAAATCAAATTCTGCCAGGGTATGTAAACGTATGAGTATATATATATATATATACACACACACACACACATATATATATATACATATATATATATATATATATACACACATATACATACACACACACACATATATACACACATATATACACACATACTATATATTTTTTTTTTGTTTATTTTCCAGGGTCAACTTTAGACAAAGAACCTGCAGGTTGTTTACCTTTAAAACCCAACATAAGGAGCCAAGGCTTAAGTCATAATGCTCTCCAGGCAGTGTACAGAAGCACTAAAGGCTAGACAGCCTATATCCACATCACGTAGTCACATGTCCTCTAAACTACATCTACTAGATATTTTCTTGGCGCACCCGCCTAAAAGCCACAGAGTAGTTGATCAAGGTAGAAGTTAAGGGCTTTAATAACGCATACTAATGCAAGGGCTGGTTTACAAGTGAAGCTGGTGGTGAACACAAAGCTTTCCAAAAGGTTTACTGGAGGGGATTTTTAAAAGTCAGCGGAATGGTAGTCTTCCTACATGAATGAGATTCAGGTCATCCAACACTAGTCATCAGCCCACAGGTTAACATCTGACTCAGAGAAGACTGAAGAATCTCTTAGGCTTTTGCCATCTTACTGAAAACCTGGGTCACCTGGGGAAAGGCAGCAGGATTAACAATCACATCTATGGAATAGAGACTGGGAAGCAGAAGCACTGTCCTCCAGTTCCTTATTTTACCTTTATCCCAACAAGTAAAGTCCAGTGATCAAATCGGCACCCTTTCCATTTACCCATAAAGCTTTCAACGGGATGGGGTGACTAAAGTTCTAACGGGATAAATTAAAAAGTCGGATGGCTGCACACTTACATGATGCAATTTCGACTTTATTCAATAGTACAAAAATCCTTTATAAACAAACAACCAAGCACAGACTAGCAGGGGGTACAGGGTTGACACGTTTCACATAGAATCTGTGCTTTATCAAAACCACCATCTCTAAACTTCTAAATGAAAGCAGAAAGTGCTATAACTACTAGGTAACAAGTAAACAAGAAGAGACCAAAAATGTAACAAAAATAAAGCACGACAACCAAAATGCTATAGGTTTAAGGAAGGAAGGGTGACCCCTGTAAGCCCCACATCTTTGGTGTTCTGCTACAACGAATGGAGTGGCAACCTCAGCCTGGACTCTGACCAGGCCACGCCCCCACCAAAATGCTATAACCAGTGTTGCCCACACACTTTTGCCCTCAGGGTGCTGGCAGGTGCTTTGGAAGAGAACACACGCACACTTCACAAGCTCAACAAATCCATGAAGTGACAGTTTATAAATGGGAGTCAGTGAGAAAAATGACAGAATGAAGCCAAGTGAATGGAAGAATAAATATTTACATTACATGGTTTCCTGGGGTCAAGCAGTCAAAGGAAAAAAAAAAAAGGCCAACACCTACAACATTTTAAAATGTGGTTCTATACACTAAATGTTTTTACATTAATGTATTCTCTGCAATAAAGAAAAAAACGAATTTTTTACTTCGTAAGTTGTGCAGCTTAAGACACTTATGATACAAAGCATTGCAAAGTTACTTGCAAAGTAAAGATGCATTTTCCCCAATTTTGCACAAAAAAAAAAAAAAAAAAAAAAAAAAAAAAGGAGTAAAACAAAACAAAAATGGGAATAGTTTAAATGTTAAAAGAAGAGTTCCACCCAAAATGGAACTTCCGCTTTAAGTGATAGTGACCCCCTGACATGCTACATGTCATTTTTTTGATACACCTCTCCCCCCTCCCTTCCTGCAATCTTCTGGGACATGTCACAGGTCCCAGAAGATTGCCCGGCCATTCACAGCGCGGCTCGCACATGCGCAGTGCGTGCCCAGCTGTGAAGCCACAGCCAGGCACCCACAGTAAGAATGGGGGTTGCCTCGGAGAGGAGGGGGAGAGGAGCGGGGCTTCATACGCCTGTATCATTAGACTGTGGGACAGGCGAGTGTCCGATTAATAAAAGTCAGCAGCTACCCTTTTTGTAGCTGCTGACTTTTTTTTTCAGCGGAACTCCACTTTATTTGTTAACCAAAATAGCATTTTTTTTTGCAGATTTAGTTTTTTTTTTATACTAAAAATAGAAGAATGGTGGTGGGGAGTAACCTAAAACTCAATTTGTGTTGCATCTTGAGATGGAAAATAAAAGAAAAGCACACATTCACATACAGCTAAAAATTATGCCATTTTAAAAAAAGTTTTAGGTTTAGTTAAAAAGGTTTAAACAGTTAGAACATTCTGTACATATATCTACAAAGCAAAAATAAAAATCAACCCCCACTTTTAAAGCAAGCCTTTGGGGCAGATCGCAAAGTTAATCTAGAAATTGCACCACTGTTTTTCAAAGTAGTATAGCAAAAGTTTGCTTGGCTGTACTACCCCTGTGGATCCTGTGACCCATTTTCAGCAGACAGCGGGCTGAAGTCCGCTCTCTGCTGTCAGTCCAGGCACCACATCGCGACAAAGTCTGGATCCGCCAGATCCCTGGACTGACACCCGGCTCAGCCTCTCAGCTAGCCGCCAAGAGCCTGAGCGGGCCGCTCTGCCCCCTCCACAGCCCATCGTTCCAGTGAGCGAGGAGGAGGAAGGTAGAGCAGAGGGCTGTGACTGACAGTCTGCAGCTCTCTGCTAAGGAAGCTGTGAGAACTGAGTGATCGGCGATATTCGATCGCTCGGTTCTCAGTGCAGAGGCGCCGGGGAACAGATGCAGCATCCGACCCAGGCTGCATCCACCTAGGCCAGTATGATTCAGGAAAAAAACCCAAACCCATACTTCTCTTTTAAGGCCTCATGAACACTTACCATCAAAAAAGCTGCATATACAGGCTATTGCCATTTTTTCTCTTCAGCCTGCATAAGCAACTTTATGTTAGCCTTTTTGTCAATGCACATTTGGGCATTTACAGGCATATTAGAGGAGCGTTTTCAGGCTGAAAAGAAAAAAAAAAAAAAAAAAAAAACACACCAAAGTGCGTTTTTTGAGAGGAGCTTTCAGACAGAAAAAACGCTTGGCACGACTAAATGTTCCATTTAAGAGCATTCAGTGTTAAGTTGTAAATTGATTATAGTAAAAAATAAGCAGAGGGGAATGTTTTTGGGGCTAAAAGGAATTGCCTATAAAAACGCCACTGTGGGCATATTTTTATGCTACTTTTTCTGCCAGAGGCTCTGGCATTGTTTTCAGCATATAGGAAAAGAAACCCAAAAACCGGGTAGAAGCTGCGCTTGGACTGAAAAAATAAATAAGATAAGCTGCCAGCACCCTAAAAAGTCCTGTATCTGACTCCCAAAAATATAATAAACAGCAAAGTGCAGCGCTAATAAAATGTATGAAAGAAAGAATAAGTTTCACCAAGTGACATATAAACTAATCAGTGTGAAAACATATTCCAAATACAAACAATAATGAACAAAACCAAAATCACGAATGTATGTGAGAAATTATTAAAAAAAAAAGTCCAAAAGTTCTTGATAAATCCACAAAAGAACACCCATCCAAGAAAGGTTGTGACGAAAGGTGCCTATATATGATCCACCAAGGCGTGTGTGAGTAAAATCTGCTTACCGGACGGCGATGACTGCTATTACGGCAGTCTCGCCCAGCATAGGGATTATGGTCTCCCAAAACCAAAGGTACAATGCAGGATCGGTGGTTCTAACAATCCATCTGTGACCCCTGATGAGCAGGATGACTTCAGTTGCCTGAACCAGTGGCGGCTGGTGCTCAAAATTATATGGGGGGCGCAAACGAACTGAAAAAAACATCAATCGCAGTCACTGTGCCATATCAAATGCTGCCAGTGTGCCGCCATCTGCACTGGACTTTTTTTTTATATGTCACTTGGTGAAACTTATTCTTTCTTTCATACATTTTATTAGCGCTGCACTTTGCTGTTTATTATTGTTTTCAGCAGCCTAGCATGCATGAATCCTAAAAATAGTATTCATAGGGCAGTAACAATGGCTTACAGACACGGGGGGTTGATTTACCAAAACTGAAGAGTGCAAAATCTGGCTCAGCCAATCAGCTTCTAACTCCAGCTTGTCAATTAAAGGAGTTGTAAAGGCAGAAGGTTTTATATCTTAATGCATTCTATGCATTAAGAAAAAACCTTGTGTAGGCAGCAGCCTCCCCAGCACCCCTAATTACTTACCTGAGCCCCCCTCTCTCTCCAGCGAAGTCCATGAATGTCTAAACCGTCCGGGACACTCCTGACTGGCTGAAACACAGCAGCGGCGACATTGGCTTCCGCGGCTGTCAGTCAGCCAATCAGGGGAAAGAGGGGGTGGGGCCGGGTTGGGGCTCAGTGTCTGAATGGACACAGAGTGCTGTAATTTGGCTCCAGTGCCCCCTTAGGAAGCTGCTGACTGAGGGAACTCAATAGGAGGGAGGGGTCAGGAGCAGCAAAGAGGGATCCAAGAAGAAGGAGGAGGATCCGGGCTGCTCTGTGCAAAACCACTGCTCAGGAGGTGGTAAGTATAATATGTTTGTTTTTCTGTTTTTTTAAAATAAGACTTTACAATCACTTTAAAGTGGATGTAAACCCGATTCATGAAATTTGAGCTGGGCACATCCGCAGAGTTTGTTTATCTCTCTTCAAAGCACTATGTCCCGTAGCTGTCTCCAGCTCCGTTCTTCTGTTAACAGCTTGATAACTGCTGACAAGTTCTCCAAGATGGGGGCCTGAAGTTTGTGTCAGAAATGGAGCTATAAATAGATTAGCACAAAGCTAAGGTAGTCACAGGCAAGGGGGGGGCGTGTGCGCCTTTCCCCCAATCAGCTGTCTCGGTGTATAGCAAGAATCCACACCCACAGGTGAGGCAGGCAGAGAAAATTCTAACACGATCTGAACTTTCTAAACAGTATATAAAGATGAAGACAGCAGATATACATGTAAAACTTATGTAGGGAGATTTGTTTCATCTCTGTATCAACCGGGGCTGGAACCTGGAAACAGATTGTTTTCTATGCACAGTTGTACCAGATTTTGCACTTTCCACTCTCCACTTTCCAAAATAACCTAATGCAGCGTACACACGACCGGACTTTCCGGCAGACTAGGTCCGCTGGTTATCCCGACGGAGTTACGGCGGACTTTCCGAATGAACGGACTTGCCCACACATGGACAAGTTCGTGACAGGACTAGAAAAGTCAATCTCGCCGCTTTTATAGGCGAGAGTGACACCTGGCGGGCCCCGTTGTGGGGTATACCAGGTATACCATTAGGTATGGATTTTATGGGGAACCCCCTACGCTGAAAAAAATGGCATGGGGGTCCCCCCAGAATCCATACCAGACCCTTTTCCAGCACGCAGCCCGGCTGGTCAGGAAAGGGGGATGAGCGAGCGGCTCCCTCCCTCCTGAACCGTACCAGGCCAGGCCACATGCCCTCAACATAAGGGAGGTGGGGGAGGGGGGCGCCCTGCGGCCCCCCCTCACCCCAAAGCACCTTGTCCCCATGTTGATGAGGACAAGGGCCTCTTCCCGACAACTCTGGCCATTGGTTGTCGGGGTCTGCGGGCGGGGGGGTTTATTGGAATCTGGGAGCCCCCTTTAATAAGGGGGCCCCCAGATCCTGGCCCACCACCCTATGTGAATGAGTATGGGGTACATCATACCCCTACCCATTCACCTAGGGAAAAATAGCGTTAAAGAAAAAAAAAAACACACAGGTTTTTTAAGTAATTTATTAGGCAGCTCCGGGGTTCTTCTTCCGACTTCTTCGCTCTCTCCGGCCTCTTCTCCCGGTTTCCGGTTCTTCTGCCGGGCTCCTCCGCCATCTTCTGCCGCTCTTTTGCTAGCGGTGGCCCCGGTCTTCTGCATCGTCGTCTTCTTCCCTCTTTCGATGTTGACACAACGCTCTCTTTCGCTGTAATGCTGTGTGGACGGTGCGTAATGACTTACATAGGCATGGGGCGGGGTCACCGGGTGATGTAATCCGATTACCCCGCCCCCTTATGACGACACAGTCACGGGGCATCGGAAGAAGAGAAGAGGGAAGAAGGAGACGCAGAAGACCGGGCCACCGCTAGCAAAAGAGCAGCAAAAGATAGCGGAGGAGCCCGGCAGAAGAACCGAACACCGGGAGAAGAGGCCGGAGAAGTCGGAAGAAGACCCCCGAAGTTGGAAGACCCCCGGAGCTGCCTAATAAAAATTACTTTAAAACCTGTGTACTGTTTTTTTTTAATGACGCTTTTTTACCCTAGGTGAATGGGTACCCCATACTCATTCATATAGGGTGGGGGGCCGGGATCTGGGGGGCCCCTTATTAAAGGGGGCTCCTGGATTCCGATAAGCCCCCCGCCCGCAGACCGAGAAGCAATGACAAGGGCCTCTTCCCGACAACCCGGGCTGCGTGCCCAAATAGGGGTCTGGTATGGATTTTGGGGGGACCCCACGCTTCCCCTTTAAAGCCATGCCAGACCTAGGGGACATTGTCACCTCGAGATGTAGCACCCTGTTGCAGAGAACCAGCGCGATAGGATCGCGCTGGAAACATTCTTGCGGGCAGGTGCTGTAGCTGCCCATGCGTCGTATTTGGTCCGTTGGACCAGCATACAGACGAACCGCCTTTCCGATAGGAACTGAGTCTGGCGGAGTTCCGGCGGGAAGATTTGAAGCAAGTTTCAAATCTAAAGTCCGTCGGATTTCCGAGCGAAACACTCCGTCGGAAGTCTGATGCAGTCCACGCACGGTCGGATTGTCCGACGGATTCAGTCCGTCGAACCAGTCCGGCCAAAAAGTCAGCTCGTGTGTACGCAGCCTTAGGGTGTTTCATCAGAAGACCCAGTGATGCTATACATAAATTTTTAGAACACTTTTGGGCTCAGGCTCTGTTAGTAAATGTATATAGCCTCCTCCCTGGTGAAAGTGTGAAACTACAGTAAGGTCACTTGCATTTACAAAGTAAATGCAATACAAGAAAACGTTTTTTCGAGATTTTATAGACTTTCATTTACAGTTCAAATATGTGTTTGCAGATTAATCTTAAATGAACCAATGATAGTTATATTGTGGCTAAGCCATGTGAACATAATGCTATCAAAATCGAAGAAAACTTCAATTGGACAAGGATACAATTGCAAAATGAATTCAGTATTGTTACAAAGCGTTCGTTTATCCTTATAATTTGTTATACAAAAGTAGACTATGCAGATTTGTCAATCTTTTACCGGAGAATTCTGAGCTTCTGAAGTTGTAGAGATGAAAATTATAATGCATTTATAACTGTCAAAAGTGGAAATTGACTTGAATGCAGACTTTTTACCAGTTAAAAAAATCAGGCTTTAAACCCCCTCTCGCCGTATTAAAAACAACTTGGCTACAGTACAGCCAAAAAGAAAACGAACAGTAAGAAATATCCCGTGCTTTAATTTGCCCGGACTGATTGCAAAGCATGAGAGAGGTCTAAAAGGACAATCCTAACAGATTTAGCTCATAAGGGTGTGAAATGACCAAGCACAACCTGTAGTAACACATTATCAAGCTATCGTCTTTTCCCTCAAGTCTCCTGTAATGTCAAAGCCCATTATGGCACACCTACGGGTGTCTGCAGATTCCCTGCTACACAAAAATCACTTTTGGTAGAAGATTTAGATATGATAGAGATATACACATATACACACACAAGTAAACCTTATTAACAGTTGAAATGTGTGGCATGGTATCTTTTGACGCTTCACAGTTTAAAAGCAACTAGCCGTGACACTGGAAATTATCCAGTTTAGACCATCCACAAATGTCAGCAGGCAGGCCAGAATACACATCCATTCATCCCAAAGGAAAAGAAAATTCCCCATAGACTGTTCAGAGAAAATAAAATGATGGTTCCTCATCCAAAATAGTATTTTGCACTAGGCAGTTTTAAACCTGATGACAGCACACAACAGAAAAAACACATTTATAGTCCCCCTGGGGGGCAGTAAACCGGACAATCAAAAGTATATGATGGACAAATGCAGAGATCATCATTAGTGAAACCCACATATGAAAAATATTGGTGCATCTAGATGTGCAAGCCAGTCAAGTTATATGGTTAAAATGGTAGGGTGGACCTCTTGGGTTTTTATGGTTGTGTGAAGGAAGACCTTCCTTCACATCCCATCCCAGAAACACAATAGAAACAGCATAAAAATCTGCCAAAAATTAGGAAAAGTGGCAAAATCCCATCTATGATTTCCGTCATTGGGGAAGAGCTGCCCTCTAGTTCAGAACCGGTGACGCAACAGAATTCTCGATTTTCTTTACATTTGTCCTGGTGACATGGGACCAGAACAAAGCGAATGGCAGGGGCATACATACAGGGTACGTGTGTACGTGTACGTACGTGTGTACGTGTACGTACGTGTGTGTGTGTGTGTGTGTGTGTGTGTGTGTAATTGCCTTTCAGGAGGAAAATGGAGGGGATCAGTTCCTCTGCATGCTGCCCGGCCTCCCCTCCTATCCACTTTGTTATGATCAGGCCACTGTATAGCACTGATCACTGGATTAGGGTCTCTGGCCCCCCCAAAAATAAAAAAATAAAAGTGTCAAGTGTCCGATGCAATCTTGCATGCAGTCCCGCTAAAAATCATTGATCGTCACTATTACTAGTAAAAAGAAATTCCATAAATATATCCCATAGATTGTAGACACTCTAACTTTTGCGCAAACCAATCAATATACACTTGCTGGGATTTTTTTTTTACCAAAAACAAGTAGCAGAATACATTCTGGCCTAAATTAGATTTTTTTTTTTTTCTATTGGGTACCAGTATGTTTTATAGCCGAATGTAAAAAAAATATTGCTTTTCAAAATTGTCGCTCTGTTTATAGCGCAAAAAATTAAAACAGCAGAGGGGATCAAATATCGCCAAAAGAAAGCTCTACTTGTGGAAAAAAAAAAAGGGACACAATTTTATTTGGGTACAGCATTGCACTACCGTGCAACTGTCAGTCAAAGTAACGCAGCGCTGTATTGCAAAAAAATAGCCTGGTCATAAATGGGGGTAAACCTTACAGAGCTAAAGAGGTTAATCTTAAGTCCATCCGTACCACTTAATCCCTAGGGGCCAAGACTGTACATAGGTCCTCCTCAAGTTGAGAATGTAAACCTCAGTTCTGATTACAGAAAAGTGAACAATTCTGGGATTTACAGGAGAATGACAGGGCAGGATGTAATAGAGGTTGAGACCTTGTGTACAAGGATCCAATAGACCTTTATGGGGATGGAACTGATGGTTAACCAACTCACAGGTACCTTTGCTCCATTATTCTATAGTGCCCCATAAATATCTGAGGATGGTTGGATAGTGAGGCATAATGTGATCTGCAGACGTCTTTTAGCACAGCTATGGCTACAAGTATATTTGTGTTGCACTTGAGATACTGTGTCGGCATTTGCATGATTGAGCTGTAGCTCACTGAACATTTGCTTTCAGTGCTGAGAATTCAGGTGTTTTATGCTTATATTTGTTACACTGTAAATAGATACCACAAGGTTAATCACGTGATATTTACAGTCCATTATTGCCACTAGTATTTCCTGCAAAGGGATTAGGTTGTAGTTAAAGGTTAACCCCTTGTACACCAAGCCTTTTTCTGACATTTCTTAGGCCTCATGTACACTGACTGCTGCCGGTAAACGGACGCTGATAAGATCCAATGTTATCTTATGTGTACATGTACACAGGTTCGTGAAATGTCGTTTTTAGGCAGTTGAGTTTAGAGGCCTTTTTTGGAAAACAAAAAAATGAGTTCAGACGCTGAGTTTAGAGGCATTATAAATGCCAATCGCTTCTAAACACAGTAACTCGCGTTTCGTTTACAGGCGTTTTTCATTTTTGGCTATTTTGAAAAAAAATTAAAAATAAAAATTTTCAAACGCTTCTAAACGCAGCATGTAAATGTGGCAAATCGGACGTTTTAAAACGTGAGTTACTATCTGTCAAGAGAGGTTGTAAAAACGTGCCGTGTAAAAGCCTTACAAGTTAAAAGTGGTATTTTTTTTGCTAGAAAATTACTTAGAACCCCTAAATATATATATATATATATGTGTATCTATCTATCTCTCTACCCATCTCTACCCATCTCTACCCATCTCTACCCATCTCTACCCATCTCTACCCATCTCTACCCATCTCTTTTTTTTTTAGCAGAGACCCTAGAGAATAAAATGGCGGTCATTTCAATATTTTTTTCACACTATTTGTGCAGCATGAATAATTTTTTTGTATAATGTAAAAGATGTTACGTTAAGTAAATAGATATCCAACATGTCATGCTTTAAAATCGCGCACACTCGTGGAATGCCGACAAACTACAGTACTTAACTCCATAGGCGTTAAAAAAAGTGTAACAGTTTAGAGTTACAGAGGAGGTCTAGTGCTAGAATTGTTGCTCTCGCTCTAATGATCGCAGCAATAACTCATGTGGTTTGAACACGGTTTACATTGCGGAAGCAACTTATGTATGCGTTCGCTTCTGCGTGCAAGCATGACGGGATGCGGCGCCTTAAATTTAGGGTTTTTTTTTTTTTTTTTAAACACTGTCCCTTTAAAAACATTTATTGATCCCTTTTATTGTGGTCACAAGAAACGTAAAGCAATAGTCACGCGTCAGGTATTTTCTTGGAGGGATCTGGGGTCCATATAAGACCCCAAATCAATCCTTTGCACTTAAAAGCATGTTTTGAACACTGACCTTTTTTTTTTTTAATCTGGCGCCTTTAAGGCTCCAGCAAACCGAAGTGATGGCATGACATCCCTTCTGGGTTACTAGATCCGAGACATGACCAAAGCCGATTCCGGCTTTGTTTGGGTCACTGGCGGATGTGCTGGCTGGTGGCTCGGGCCTCCTGGTGGGGTAGGAGAGCCCGGGCTGAGTGGCGGAAGGTAGCGCGGGGGGGTGACGTCCCCTCCTGCTGCTTGTAATAACAAATCGAGTAGCTGCTTACCTGCATTGGTTGTTATTACACACAAAAGACGACTGCCGGGGTTCTAAAAAACTATTTTGCAGCAAGTGGTTAATGTACCATTCTGCTCCAGTTTATATATGTTGAACACAGATCCTAATGGGAGTGCTGATTTTCACTTTAAACAAGCCGCTAGCAGGCTTTAACACTACTTGAAGCTTGCTAGCAGCTTGTTTAACATGACAATCAACACTCCCATTAGGATCTGTGTTCAACATTTCCAAACTGAAGTTGGGTGCTTTCAAGGCTTGGAAAAGGCTCCTCAAAGCTTGCCAAAATCTTTCTGAAAGTCTCATAACAGCTTGCCGTTCACACTACTCTTATGCAAGCTGAAACTGGCCTAAACAATGCATCCAACGCGCTAGTAATGTCCTTGCGTTGCAGCACACAGCAAGACGACCATGCGATGTGGTATGCTGCAACTCCAATTTTTGGTGTGCCGACAGTCCTTTCAAATAGGCGGCTTTACCCTACAGAAGATTTAACCCCCTGCATGATCAGGCCATTTTTTGTAAAATGGTACTGCGTTACTTTAACCGCTTCAGCCCCGGAAGATTTTATCCCCTTCCTGACCAGAGCACTTTTGCGATTCGGCACTGCGTCGTTTTAACTGACAATTGCGCGGTTGTGCGACGTTGCACCCAAACAGAATTGACGTCCTTTTTTTCCCCACAAATAGAGCTTTCTTTTGCTGGTATTTGATCACCTTTACGGTTTTTATTTTTTGCGGAACAAAAATAGCGACAATTTTGAAAAAACGCATTTGTTTTTACTTTGTTATAATAAATATCCCCCAAAAATATATAAAAAACTTTTTTTTTCCCCTCAGTTTAGGCTGATATGTATTCTTCTACACATTTTTGAACAGAAAAAAAAAAAAAAAAAAAAATCGCAATAAGTGTATATTGATTGGTTTGCGCAAAAGTTATAGAGTCTACAAAATAGGGGATAGATTTATAGCATTTTTATTATTATTTTCTTTTTACTAGTAATGGGGGCGATCTGCGATTTTTATCGTGACTGCGACATTATGGCGGACACATTGGACAATTTTGACACATTTTGGGACCATTGGCATTAATACAGCGATCAATGCTATAAAAATGCATTGATTACTGTAAAAATGTCACTGGTAGCGTAGGGGTTAACACTAGGGGGCGACCAAGAGGTTAATTGTATTCCCTAGTGTGTGTTCTAACTGAAGGGGGGAGGGGATTGACTAGGGGAGATGACAGATCGCTATTCATACTTTGTATGAACAGACGATCTGTCTCTCCTCCCCTCAGAGAACCGGGATCTCTGTGTTTACACACAGAGATCCCGGTTCTCGCCGTGTTACGAGCGTTTACGGGAGCCCGGCGGTCATCGAGCCCGCTGGGCACTCACATCGGCTCTGGGGGAGAGCTGCAGGCGCTCGTCCCTAGTGGCCACCAGAGGGAGCAATGTAACAACTGTGATTCGCGTACCCGAGCCATGTTGCCGCAGTACGACTGCGGCGGCTGGTCAGCAAGCGGTTAACTGACAAGTGGAGTCATGCAACGGTGTACCCAAATAAAATGTACGTACAATTTTCCCACAAATAGAGCTCTCTTTTGGTGGCACCGATTTCATTTTGAAAATAAAAAAAAAACATGTTTTGAACACTGCCTTTTTTTAATCTGGCGCCTTAAGGCTCCAGTAAACAAAGCAACCTATAGTGGGAATGTGATATTGCAGACAGACTGTCTGACACTGTGGGAACCAGTGACACCAATACAGTGATCAGTGCTAAACATGTGCACTGTCACTGTACTTATAACAGTGGCTGGAAAGGGGGTTAAACAGCTAGGGTGATCAAAGGGTTAACTGTGTGCCTAGCCATGATTTGTGTGTACTGTGTGTGGCGCTTCTACTAAGGGAAGTGATGGATTTTCTTTCCCTGCTTTCCATCCATCACGTTCCCCGTCAGGACGGAGCTCTGCCTTGTTTACATAGGAAGAGCTCCATTCTGTGAGTTTTCCTGATCAGCGGGTGCCAGCAGTCATCCATTGGCCAGGACCCGCTGATCAGCTTCTGCTGTGACAAACAGCAGAAGCGACGCACGCCCCCCCTACCCGGAAGTGCAGAATCACGTCTATATATGCAATAACTTAAGACCTATCTCCCTTCTCCCATTTGCCTCCAAGCTCATCGAACACCTTGTTCATGACCAAATGAGTCGCTACCTCACGGATAACAACCTTCTCGACCCCCTACAGCAGTGGTTCTCAACTCCTGTCCCCAGGACCCAACAACAGGCCAGGTTTGCAAGATAACTGAAATACATCACAGGTGATATCATTTGCTGCTCAGTGATTGCAGTATTCTAGTCTGCATCTCCCCAAGGTAATACTTAAAATCTGGCCTGTTGGTGGGTCCTGAGGACTGGAGTTGAGAACCACTGCCCTACAGTCTGGCTTCCGCCTACAACATTCTACTGAAACTGCCCTACTAAAAATCACCAATGACCTAATAACTGCCAAAACCAATGGCCACTACTCCATACTCATAGACCTCTCTGCTGCCTTTGACACAGTTGACCACCTGCTGCTCCTCAGCAAATTACACTCCCTTGGCCTCCATGATTCTGCACTATCCTGGTTCTCCTCCTACCTATCTCAGTGTCACTTACAACTCCATCTCCTCCGCTCCCCTTCCTCTTTCTGTTGGGGTACCCCCAAGGCTCTGTCCTTGGGCCTCTCCTTTTCTCACTCTATACCTCTTCCCTGGGCCAGTTGATCACCTCCCATGGCTTCCAATACCATCTCTATGCCGATGACACACAGATCTATCTCTCCACTCCTCAACTCACCCCCACTATCTCCTCACGGATCTCAAACTTGCTGAATGACATATCGGTATGGATGTCACACCACTTCCTCAAACTTAATCTTTCTAAAACTGAGCTTGTTATATTTCCTCCTTCACGGTCCCCCTCCTGTGACTTCACCATTAATATCAACACCACAACCATTGGTCCCTCCACACATGCCAGGGTCCTGGGTGTAATCCTTGACTCTGACCTCTCCCTCAGCCCCCATATCCAATCACTGGCTAAATCCTGCCGCCTTAACCTCCGCAACATCTCCAGAATTCGACCCTTCCTGACTAATGACACCACAAAGCAACTTATTCATTCCTTTATTATTTCCCGCCTCGACTACTGCAACTCTCTCCTTAATGGCCTACCCTTAAGCAGGCTATCCCCCCTTCAGTCTATTATGAATTCTGCTGCTAGACTAATACACCTCACTAATCGATCCGTGACTGCTGCTCCTCTCTGCCAATCCCTTCACTGGCTTCCACTACCCCACCGTGTAAAATTCAAAATGCTAACCATAACATACAAGGCCATTCACAACATCGCCCCCATCTACATCACCAACCTCATCTGCAGATATCGCCCAAATCGCCCCCTCCGCTCCTCCCAGGACCTCCTGCTCTCTAGCTCCCTTGTTACCTCCTCCCATGCTCGCCTTCAGGACTTCTCCAGAGCCTCTCCCATCCTCTGGAATTCCCTTCCCCAGTATGTCCGATCAGCCCCTACCCTGTCCACCTTTTCTAGATCCCTGAAAACTCATTTATTCAGGGAAGCCTATCCCACACCCACCTAACTGTCCCTGAGCCACCCCCATCAAATCATTCTTTGCAGCTATTACCTTTTGTACCACCACCCCCTCCCTTTAGAATGTAAGCTCTACGAGCAGGGCCCTCCTGTACCTTTTGTATTGAACTGTACTGTAATTGTGTTGTCCCCCTTATACATTGTAAAGCGCTGAGTAAACTGTTGGCGCTATATAAATCTCGTATAATAATAATAATAATTTTGCAAAGCACAGCAGCCCTGTAGCAGTAAATCTGCTATAGAGTGGTTGGCAAGTGGTTAATGAAACACACATGAAGGCGTATTACACACCACAACAGACCAGATAGATGTGAATAGGCCTTTAGATTACACAGGATGTGACGACAGGTTTCCTTTAGGGGTAAGTTTAAGAGGGATTTTTTTCTGTCTTATATTAGATAGGTCTATGACAAATGCACTAAACATTATCGGTGCTGGGAAAAGAAAAAAAAATTCCACATGCTCACATTGCAGACAGTCCAAGTTCAGGGTAATAATGGGAGGAACAACAAAGACAAAATATTCTAACTTGTCAGCAATCATTGTCTGAACTTGCCCAAGCACAAGATTGTCACCCAGTCCGTGTGAAAGCAGCCAGAACAGGCGACAACCATCTTTTGGCACCCGTGTGTGTATATCTAGCTCTCCTCCAGTCACTATGCCTACATAGCAGAGGTAATTCATGAAACCTGAATCAATAAAAAAAAACCAGAGCAAATAAAGAATTACTATACACAGAAGCCACGTTTTTTTTCAGGGGAACGATAGATTAAACTTGGTTTCCTTTTTAGATAGTACGGTTTAGGTTTTCATAGGATAAAGTATTATTTGCCTGTCTATTACAATTCTGACAGATACAGTGGGCGACTTGAAACATTTAGGGTGCTCTTGCCCCATTTCCTAGGCTTGGAACTACTGAGTGAAGTCCATAATTCTCTCTGCTTGGGCCTCACCTACATGCAAGGAAAATTGCCAAAAGCTAGCCATCTAACTTTCAAAAGGATAGCTTCTCACAGGTTATACAAGTAAACACTTAGAGGACCAGCAAAAGTCAGCAGTCTGCCTTCGCAATGACGTGTTTATTAAAGCATAAAAGACAGAAAAAAAAAACTCAAGATCCAATTAGTCAAATGCTTTCTATTAGTTTTGAACTTGTCTTCTGCTAGTTTAAGGTCATATTCCAGTGCTCTTTATCTCGGCTTCATATTAAAATTACTGTCCTCCATAATATTACCTTACACCCTTAGGGCTTGTTTACACTTGCTTCAAAATGAAGCATTGGCCATGCTTTTTAAAGGGGGGCTCAATGCCAATCAAAGCCCCTGTCACTAAATAAAATGGTTACCTTAGGTTTACCTTGCTTCAAATATTATACCCCACGTCGCTTTTATGGTGCTTCAAAGCATCTCCAAAGCCGCCATAGAAGTCTATGACAAAGCTCACTTACAGCACCTGCAGCTTTTAAGAGGCTTTTATTCAGCGTTAGCTTCGCTTTGTTTTGGAGGTATTGCAGGTATGAGATATCCCAGGTTGGGAAACCAACAAGCAAATCAGAAGGATGTCACAGCAGTCACTAACGATTCATGTGTATATATTCTGGGAGTGTCTGGTGCAAACGTCACATCTAGAGTGAAGCAGCAGGAAGGGGAGCGGGGTCAGGACTGGAGTGAAGCAACTAGTAGATGGCACACGTGGCGTGCAACATGGGAACGCTATAGCGGAAGGTGAGCAGGGACCGGAGAGAGAGGACTAAGCGGCAGAGGATTCAGCAGAGCTGGTGGACTTGAGCAGGAGAAACTAGCAATTGCACACATGGTGTGCAGCGGGGGAGCAATATAGCGGGAGGTGAGCGGGTACCAGAGAGAGCTGGGCACCAGCAGGGCTGGGGGTTACCGCCGAGCGGGGGCATCAGCAGAGCTGGGGGTTACCGCCGAGCGGGGGCATCAGCAGAGCTGGGGGTTACCGCCGAGCGGGGGCATCAGCAGAGCTGGGGGTTACCGCCGAGCGGGGGCATCAGCAGAGCTGGTACTATGAGCAGGGGATCTGCTGAACAAGGGTACCAATAAGTTGGGGATGTGCTGAACGAGGGTACTAATGAGCTAGGGATCTGCTGATTTGGAGTACTACTGAGCTGAAATTGTACTGGGTCGCTTTAAAACAAATCTGAAATCAACACACACACACACACACACACCATTTGCCAAGCTTCATCAAAGCACCACTGAAGCATCATCGAAGCACCAAAAACATCAAAAAAGCATGTTGTAGCGGTAGGCGCTTAAAAGTGTGTTGAAGTCGAAGCAAGTCTAAATAAGCCCCAAGAGCTCAATTACACTTGCGGTTGGGGGGCATTAAAATCCACAGCTGAGCTGCATTTTTAGTGCTCCTAAATTTCTACTCCTTTAGCTGGGAAGAAAGTGGCCAGGGAGAGTACACTGACCGCAGCAGGGATTATACCCAGTCATACGATACGCCTCTTCATTGCCTTTACAAAGCAATTGTAAACCAGGTCTTTCTGTAGTTAAAGGTTTTAGTCCTGTTTCCCCATTCCCTTCTTTCCTCAGGACTGTACATATTAAGTTCCTGATGTCTGTTCTGATACGTTTTAACCCCCAGGCCTTTCAAAAGTGCATGTGAATTTATTCACAATTACAAAACACAGCAAATAGCCAAAATATGGTCTGAGGGAGAGATTTTCCCCACGCACAGCTGACCTATTGAGTAATCCTACAGAAGTACATGGCATGGGTCAGAGTGTGTTTGGGATTCCTTAGTTTAAAACAGCTGATTGCACTGAACACACGGCGTGTCATTCTGGTTACAAAAATGTTAAAAGTTCCAGTTTTGAGAAGTTGCACCCTGATGTCATTGTGATTTAACATTAGAAAGTATACATAATGGTAATCCAAATATTAGGGTTAGAATGCCTTTAAAAATTTAGAATGGTGCTGTAGTCAAGAATAAATTTAAAACAAATATACAGCACGCTGGACCTATTAAAATCTGTGGACGTATGAAACATGACTATTTTAATGCACACCATAAAAAGCTAGAGATTCACAAACATCAGGTAAAGAAATCCTCAGGAGTTAAACGTGTCCTTGTATAGAAGAAAGGGCTATTATGACAGAAGAGTAGGGCAGAGGAGTTCCAGTTAATCAGATTATAAATGAGTCACCGTCTAACAGGAAGTAATGAATCAGCCATCTTAGTTGAGGGCAAGCAAACATTAACCCTTAGGTGAGATTACAAATGTGTAATTGGTCGCACACCGTTCCACACCATCGCAAAAGGTTTTATTAAACCTCTTATATTTGTTTGTGCTCTAAGCATGCTGATGTATTTAGATTGCGGATGCATTTTATTTGAAAAATGTTCTGTAAAACCTGGCTAAACAGGGAGGAGGGTTGCCCACACTGTATATAAGCAACGCACAGAAAATGAGCACTAAAGTAAAACTAATTACAACCTAAAATCTATTGTTTCTAAACATTCCCAGTTCATTAAAAAAAAAAAAAAAAAGAGATTTGTTTGATATTTACTGTAGTATATTGCCATGTGCCTATCCAAATAGCATCTGTTCTTGTTCAATAGTGGGCCACTTCATTCGAGCAGCTGCCACATCATGGACATTTCTAGGCCTACCCTCAGTGTAGTCAGCATTTAGACGGCATTCACACTTTCACGTAGCAGGAACAAGCAAGTTGCACATGATTTTGCATATAGGGCAGCCCTATGCCCTTTCGACGCACGAAAAGCAGCTTATGCTACTTTTTGGGCGACAAGCATAGCGTGTTTTTCAAACTCACGCTTTGATGCGATTGCAGCAGAATTGCATTGCGTTTGGAGGGCCAATAAAGAATAATGGCGCTCAAAAGCGTGTCCTGCCACAATTTGCAATTGCGGGCAGAATTGCGGTGATTCTGCCCACAATCCCGAATTGTGAGATGTAAATGGGGCCTCCAGAGTAACAGGACAAATTGGTTTGCAATCAGAGGCCCATCTAAAAGACTGAAGCATGCTAGTTGCCTTTGTACGTAAATGCCAACAACAAAACTACCATTTTCCTGCTTTTGGTCTGTTAAATGTGTGTTATATCTGTAAGTAGGGGATTAAAAAAAAACAAAAAAAAAAAACTACTTGATCATTTCATAAATTCAGAGCTGGCCTTTGCATACTTCCTGTATTATCTCAAAATTAGGAGATAAGGAGGGAATGAGGGCTGACACCATCCAGTTCACAAAAATGCTGTGTTGTCAGCTCACAAGGGGAAGTCAGAAATTAGAAGCTGATGGTATTTTTGCTGGTAGATCAGCAGATATTTTGTATTTTCAAGGTCTTTAAAGGGGTAAGACACAGGGAAATAAGCATGCACTACTAAAGACTTTATATTTTACCTGACATACCCTTTAAAGTGAATCTCTAGGCAAAACTTTTTTTTTAGTTTCTGAAAGAGTGGGAAAAGGGGTAGATAAGTTCACCTTTTGTACACCCATCTTTTTACCCTGCTGGCTGTCACTATCCGAAAAAAATGCAGACACAAAACAGTATTTTGTGAATGGGAAAACTACAAGGTCCAGCAGCCTTTGTGGCTGTTGGCTTGTAAGTCTCAATGAACTACCACAGGGTTGTTGAGCGCCATGGTAGTTCATTAAGCTTCCTGTCACAATGCAACTGCCTGCATCCGTATTAGCAGACAGACACACATGCAGTCAGCAGGATCATGGCATTACACCCACGATCTGCTGATCATGGGTGCAATGCTTTACAGGCTCATAACAAAATAAAATTATAGACCAATTGCAAAATTCCCAACACACACTTCCCTGAAGATGGCTGTTCAGTATTGGTGGATGCTGCCGTGATCACAGGCTAGAAACCGTAGACACTCATTGCCAAGAAATGTCACCAGCACACCAAGGACTTTTTAAACGGGTCCAAAGCTTTTTCTCGTGGTCTTATGGTACATACAAAGGGCAATGTTTTGGAGCCACGCAGGGACCCTTTGTCAGACCAATAATAGAAAAAAACAAAGAGGGAATAAAAAGCCTTGAAATTAATACTCAAGCCCTCTCACTAATTCAGTGTTGTCATTATAACAGTCACTTGACATAAAGGATAACCCTATGGTAAAGGCGGCTACTTAGACTAAAATTGACTTGCCTGACGAAGGAGCCCTGTGTGGCTCTGAAACGCTTCGGACTGGTTAGGGGAATCCGTGGTGTACTGGTGACATTTCTTCACATTGAGGGTTCCAGACCAGTCACCACTGGAGGACAGCACAGGAGGTAGGTGTACCACACTTTTATATCACATTCAAGCAAGAGCACATGTTTACCAACAATAGTTGGTCTTTGATTTAAAGGTGCAGAGTCTAGACTGAGCCATCATCCTAAGAGCCCTTTCACACCAGGCCGCCCATAGCGTCGGCGGTAAAACGCCGCTATTTTTAGCGGCGTTTTATCGTCGGATTAGCGGCGCATTTCGGCTGCTAGCGGGGCGCTTTTACCCCCCGCTAGCGGCCGAGAAAGGGTTAAAACCGCCCGCAATGCGCCGCAATAGAGACGTTTTGCCGGCGGTATCCCAGCGCTGCCCCATTGATTTCAATGGGGAGCAGTGGTGGAGGAGCGGTAAACACACCGCTCCTTCACCGCTCCAAAGAAGCGGCTTGCAGGACTTTTCCTGACGTCCTGCCAGCGCACCGCTCCGGTGTGAAAGCCCTCGGGCTTTCACACTGGAGACAATGCTGCAGCTGTTTGAGGGCGGATTGCAGGCGCTATTTTTAACGCTATAGCGCCTGCAAAACACCCTCGGTGTGAAAGGGGTCTAAACCCAAATCTATCTTGTAAGTCACTAAAATGGAAGCAGGCTGGAAATTAAGGCATCACTGGACCTGTGCCTGTTCAAGGTTAGACACTCGCCAGCTTGTGAAGCCAAGGTGAGGACGATAGCCCTAGAGCTTGCACCTTTAAAAACAAGTCAGCAATTGCAGCATCCATGTTTGTTCTTAGATTCCTTTCAAAAAAATGAATCTAATGGACATAAAAAAGCTGTCCTATTCCTTTTAAATAAATTATAAAGATATATAAAAGCTAGACTAAATACATAAAAGTTGACCCAAATAATTTGACACATTCCTAGCCTGGGAATCCTAGAAAACATAGGGCTCCATGTGTAAATGGTGGTGTACAGCCCTGAAGCCAGTGCTATAGCCCCCTTACCCCATATCCCTCAATGGAGTGTGCATTTTTGACCAATGGAGAAGTACAGATTTCAGGGAAGGGGTGAGGTTGCAGAAGAACCCAGACTCTTGAACAAAGAACTAATAAATGCATAATGCGCTGCTTAGAATTGAAGGCTCCCAGGGTACCAAGGAAGAGGAGAGGTATATGAATGGACCTCTTGGTGCCTACTTCTTACTCTTTAGGGCTGCTAGGTCAAGTTCACTTAACATCATTACTTTAATACACCCCCATCAAATCATTCTTTGCAGCTATTACCTTTTGTACCACCACCCCCTCCCTTTAGAATGTAAGCTTTACGAGCAGGGCCCTCCTGTACCTTTTGTATTGAACTGTACTGTAATTGTGTTGTCCCCCTTATACATTGTAAAGGGCTGCGTAAACTGTTGGCGCTATATAAATCTCGTATAATAAATCTCGTATAATACAGGAATCTTGTGGTTCATAAAACAGGCACCTCATTGGGGATTAGATCAGGTGAACGAAGGATCATTCAGGTATACCGTGCAAATCAGGTAACCTTTCCACACCTGCCTATGAGGCAGTAATAGGGAGCGACCAGTTCTTTCTATTTACCTCACCAGAAATGAACAGAAGACCAGGCACGCCTGTCTTCTAGCAACACTTTAATTGGGGGGAAAAAAAAAAACTGAATGAGCTGGGGAAGCCGTTTCCCTTAACATTTGAACCTACCTGTCCATAGTTGTCTATGCCAGTTACTAATCTATTTAAATTTAACAAATCAAATGCTGTCCTTAGGGCTTGACCAAGTGTAGTGAGTCCCACAGCTTGAAGATTTTTCAGCTCGTTCATAAAGGTAGCATGATTCTCTTTCCAACCAGCCTGTAAAAATAAAGATAGAAATATGTATTCTTCAAATTCCTGAGAGTATTTGCATGTCTAAACAAAGAATACTTTAACCTCTAAATAATCAATAGTTCATTGCGATGGTAAGCGGCTGTAAGGGTCTAGTATTACTTGTATTAATCCAATAGTAGCAGATCAAAGAGCGCTGTTTGAAGAGATAGACCGCTAAATGGGGTTCTCTCATTTTCAGCAAGTGACTAACTTCTCCAGTCATTGACCACTGCCGTCATGATTAAGAAACCCAACAAGTAACATGAACAATAAATATGCCCTAAAACAAAGGTTTTCCAAACATACAATTTTCCTTTAGATTTACCAAAACCATATACAGTAAAACCTCGGATTTCGAGTAACGCGGTTTACGAGCGTTTCGCAACACGAGTTTTTTTTTAAATCCTAACTCGATTTGCGAGCGTTGTCTCGCAAGACTAGCAGGATTCAACCCTCTGTGGTGTGCAGTACCACATGTGGCCAGAGGTGGGGCAGCGGAGAAGCTAAGTTCCCGAGCGTCTCCAGCGCCCACCTCTACCTACATGCGGTACCACATACACTGGCAGTGACACTGGAACTAATTATCTGAGTTTCCATTGATTTCTATGGGGAAACTCGCTTTGATATATGAGTGCTTTGAATTACAAGCATGCTTCTGGAATTAATTTTGCTTGTAATCCAAGGTACTACTGTATGAGGTCAAACCTAAACACTTTTAATTTGTATCCAACCAGGCAAGCCCTTACACCACATAGTTGAAGGTAAATCTAAAAGAAATGGAAGAAAAAAAAAATTGTATAATATATGGACAGCCTAACTCTCCAAATTCAAATAGTCACTACCGCCATTAAGGCAGTCCAAGTCACAGAACATGCTGGAAAGAAAAGCCAAAGGCCAGCAAAGTTGGCCATATACAGGCAACGCTCTATACTGAATAAATCTGCCTGAGCCCATCATTACAGGACTTTGTCAGCTCAAGCAGCACATTAACTGTAGCTCAAGCATTTCTTTCTGCTCATTCGTGAGTCATACATTTTCCAATATGTTGCACAATCCAAAATACTTCAAGCGCTTGCAGGGTTTTCTTGTTTGCAAGGGCATACCTAGATGACCCGATTGTATCACTTATAAAAATGAAGCATTTTATAAATACACTATATTACCAAACATATTATGACACCTACAAGCACATGAACTTTAATGGCATCCCAGTCTTAGTTCGTAGGGTTCAATGTCGGGCTCCTCCATGTTTTTTTGGATCTTGCTTTGTGCACTGGTCCAATTTGGGGGGGGGGGGGGGGGGGGGGATTATGGTGTGGGGTTATCAGGGCTTGGGCTTGACCCCTTAGTTCCAGTGTAGGAAATTCTTAAGGCGTCAGCATACCAAGACATTTTGGACAATTTCATGCTCCCAACTTTGTGGGAACAGTTTGGGGATGGCCCCTTCCTGTTCCAACATGACTGCGCACCAGTGCACAAACCAAGGTCCACAAAGACACAGATGAGCGAGTTTGGGGTAGAGAAACTTGACTGGCCTGCACGGAGTCCTGACCTCGACCCGATAGAACACCTTTGGGATGAACCATAGCAGAGACTGTGGACCAGGCCTTCTCGTTCACATCAGTGCCTAACCTCAAAAATGCACCTTTGGAAGGATGGTCAAACATTCCCATAGACACACTCCTAAACCTTGTGGACAGCCTTCCCAGAAGTGTTGAAGCTGTTATAGCTGCAAAGGGTGGGCCAACTCAATATTGAACCCAATGGACCAAAACTGGAATGCCATTAAAGTTAATGTGCGTGTAAAGGCAGGCGTCCCAATGCTTTTGAAAATATAGTGTACCTTAACCAACTGCAATCAGCCATTGTACTAAAACAGCCGCTTTGGGGAGCAGTTATTCTAGGTGGATATTTAAAATGTCTTTTTGCTTACTGTTGTGTATGCCCAGTATGTGCACAATGCCTATGGTCCTGCCATCATTAGCAGAAATCTAAAGCCACAGAGCCAGAGTGGCTTTCATCCTTGTGATGGCCAATCACAGCGATCAATGTAAACAGTACATTTACATTTGAGAGCCGGGCCTTTCTTTCACAACGGAGGAAGGTGAAGGAGGAAGATCGGTGCCACATACGGGTCTGTGTATATTCAGAATAAGACTGCGAACAAGCAGATGGTTTGTTTTTATTGCAGAAAAGGCATAGCATGTCTCTTCTGCAATAAGGTAAATGCCTGCTTGAATAGTTTTTGTTTTTCGTTTTACAGTTTAGTTCCTCTTCAAGTGCACAGGAAGTTATGAAGACATTGAAAATCTGACAAGGTCAGTTAGGTATTTCTCTATACTTGCAGAAAATGTACTTTGCCTTAAAGTGGTTTTAAAGGTTCAAGGTTTTCTACCTTAATGCATTCTATGCATAAAGGTAAAAAAAACTTGTGTGCAGTGCCCCCCCCCCCACCCAATACCTGAGCTCCCTCTTGAGCCAGAGATGTGCCCAAGAGTTCAGATTCTCCCGGGCCTCTCATTCCTCATTGGCTGAGACAACTGTGGGAGCCATTGGCTCCTGCTACTGTAAATCACAGCCAGTGAGCCAATAATGAGAAAGTGGGGGGTGGGGACAAGCCACGGCTCTGTGTCTTAGGGACACAGAGCCCGCAAACATGCACCAGTGACTCCAGAGCAAGCGGCTTGCTAATGGGGGCACTGGCAAAAGGGGAGGAGCCAGGAGCGCTGGCTGGGAACCTGAAAAGAGGAGAATCGGGGCTGCACTGTGCAAAACCACTGCACAGAGCAGGCAAGCATGACATGTTTGTTATTTTATTTTTTTAAATGAACCTTTAATGTCACTTGAAAGTTGTTGTAAAGTATTTTTTTTTTTTTAAATAACAAACATGTTATACTTACCTGCTCTGTGGAATAGAATTCCACAGAGCAGTCTGGGTCTTCCTCTTCTGGGTTCCCCCCCAGCACTTATGTTAGGCACGGATGTGCTGGCAAAGAAGACTATACATGAACTTAGTGGGACTGTACAGTAACTCCACAGTCATTTTGCACCTTTCTGCTACAAGCATCTAGGTCTGCCGACTATGTACATTCTCCCCATGGTGGGGAAAGTGTGTGTGCTGGTGCTATGTATGATGGGATATACAGCCCCAATGCATTTATTCTGGTGACTAGTAATGATGGTATGAGTAAACACAGGAGGCCAGAAGATGTTGCAAAATGTAAGTGTTTCAAGATGGTTTATGAAAAAAAAAAAAACGGTTTACTGTACGGTGCTAAACTAATCAAAAAAATAAAAAATAAAAAAAAAAAAAAATAAAGGGGATTACTATTTTAAAGTAAAATTTTTACTTTTTTTTTTCCCCCTAACCAAAGACCCAAGATACCTGCCATGTCCTTTATTAGACATAATCCCTCATCTGTGCACCTGGCCGAATTAGACAGCTCTGATTTTCACCGATTCTGCTAAACCAGTTGAAACTTGAGCCAAGGGTGGCCCCGCGAGCTCAGTGGTCTCCAAACTGTGGCCCTTTATCTGGCCCGTGGGGCACCATTCTTCCCATTGACACCATTAAATGGGCACCATTCCTCCCACTGACACCAAGAACGGGGCATTGTTTACCGACAACAGGGCATTTTCTACGCCCACGGGTCACAGTCTGGCACCCCTAAAGCCGTGAAAGACACTGGCCTTTTGTTTATAAAGTTTGAGGACCCCTGACCTAGACTTAAAATTGGATTTAAATATTGACTGAGCCGGGTGGAAAATGAGATGCAGTCACTGCTCAGATATTCATATAGCCATGGGTACTGCGGCTGTCTGAATAATACAATAGCTGGCAGTGGAGATTCTCCCACTGACACTGTCTAGTGTGGATGGGGAAATTAACCGATTTTCTATAGCTCAGCCCACAAGGGGAATAAGAAATATTGAGCAGTGTCTGACTACCTTTAGTTTTACTTTGTCATGTCTGCCAAATCCACCATCACAAAAATTGAATATTTTTTTAAACAAGTTTGTCATTTTAAAAGTAATTTTGAAATTTTAAAACCCGGAGCTTTATTTAAAACACCTGGTGATTTAACTGTGAAGAAACATGCGTCAGGCACTTCCTGTTATAATGGGACAATGGTCTTTCCCTTTCTCCCTATTATGCTTCTGCATTACCACTCGGTTATATTTGCTTTCCATGTAGACTACAACTGGCTGTTTCAACACACATTCCATGGGTAGGGTCCTCTGTTGTCGTCATCAAGAATCCCGCCCTGAGAGATGCCATGCAGCCATCGCTGGAGTGCATGTGAAGACAGCAGGTGTCAGCAAAGAGTCTGCAGGAGATCAGCAGCACTGTGATACAACAAAGGTTGTAAAAAGGTGAAATCAAATTTATTAATTATAGAAAAATAATAATGGAAGTTGTTAAACGGTACACAGTGCATTAGCGTACTAAATACCATTTACTTAGGGTTTAAACCTACTCTAAACGTATCACTGTTTTAGCAGTCTTACTACTCTGACCGAGCCGTGGAATAAGAGGACACTTGCCTCGCCTCTCAGTCTCCAAGCATGGGAGTGTGCAAAGCAAAACAACCCCCTTAGTTAAAAGAATGTAAACTACAGGGCTATGATATTTAAAACCATTATGCATATTTAGAAGACAGAACACAATGTGTGTGTGAGGTCAGGTAGTCCACAGATACAACAAATGTCAGGCTGAGGTGACCTCTAGTGACTTCCTAACAGAAGAATCAGGATCAGACAACAGAAGAGAAACTATGGGGGTTAATGTATACCTGCCATGGGCAGGCCTGCATGTTTTTTAGGTCAAGAATTCTGATTCTTCCCAATCTTAGTTATGACCGGTACTCAAAGTGCAAGTCCAGCCACAATATTTTAGTTTTAATAGTGAATGACAATTAGAACACCTTCTTGTTTAAGCTGCTAACCAGGCTCTGTTGCAGAGATTTCCTATTACTAAAGCCGAACATAGACAGTTCAGATTCGAGAGATTCGAATCCCGTATGAGCAGGCTGAAAGTAGCCAAGATGAGCAATCGATCAACCTGGATACAACCAGCCTGTCCGATTTTACATGCAACTATTGCTAACAGCTATTATAGCCACTAGCAGTAATCACTGTTCTCCCACCGGGAGAACACGATGGCTCCGCAGGAGGGATTCCGCGTTGATGGGGGAAATCAAGCGATTTTCCTTCCTGCAACCATTGTTCCGTCTTTGGTCGACCTAAGGGTCCACTCACTCTATGCATTGTGCAATACATTAACTTGCGTCAAGACTAAAAATTGCTGTTAACTTTTTATTGCCATCTGTTGCAGATCTTCACTCATTTATTGTCTGATGAAACCAACGTTAGGGGAAATCTCTCTAAAGGAGACTTGAATAGCAGTAAAAACCTGACAGGGGTTCCAATTATTCCCTACTTGATCAAACACGAAGAAAAAGTTTTGGCTGGCCATCTATTTCTACTGGGCATAAGCATTAGATGACAGTCTCCCTATCAGGCGATGTCATATCTAAAGGCCTAGAAAATGCCCACCATACCATTTTGCAGAAAGGTGTGTGGTTGGGGGGCATAAAACAAGTCAGAAATGCTTCTCCAATGGCCATCACCCCTGAGAAGCCAAGTGTTCACACATATTATTGTGCTAGTGGTCAGATCACGTTGCAAGTAGGCTTTGGTTGTCAGATCATGTTTCATGTATGTGTGTGTGTTGATTGTCAGATATTGATGCATGTATGTGTGTGTTGGTTGTCAGATCACGCTGCATATCTGTCCACCCCATCAGCGGTGTGAACACCATTACTATACTTTTCCTACTGCACTCATACAAGCGATCACATACCCACAGTATTGTCAGTCCTAGGTAGTAGTGCATTGTGTATATCATTCTACAAGTCAATGTAAACACCAACTACTGTTGATGTATAGCCAAAATTGTATTTCTCTAGCTTGAGATGAAGGGAGGTCACCTGTCAGGTCTTTTTGCTATCTGGGGCTTTGTTTGAGTTTTCCTCTCCCTTCTCATCCTGGTGACACTTTTTCACCAGAGAGGAAGTGAAAGAAACCCTCCAATGGCAACAGAGTTAAAAAAATGATGTTAAAGATTAACTTTAGCTTTCTCACATGAGTAAGGGGGGTTCATTTTGCTTGTAACCCCCTCTTACCTTGTCCGCTGGGTTGTGGGCATATGCGCAAGGAATCCAGCATTGTCCTGTTGTGCTCTGTCACCAAAACAGGAAGTAAGGTGAAAACTCTCAAAGCGTTTGTTTACATTTGCAGTAAACCTTTGAAGATCCATGGTGGATCATTTACTGCCTGTATATGTATTGCACATGGTTGTGGTGTGGTTGCAGTGCTGCTCCATTCCACTGGACGGGTTGTGTTTGCCTGGCAGCACTGCCCACTGACCACAACAGGGGAATTATCCTTTACCATGCTGCAAGGATTTGCAACACCATATGTATACACCGTATGACTGGATTAGTCAGTGTGGTTAATGGGCAGTAAAAACGCAGCTCAACAATTTGCTTTTAGCACTGCCCAACCACAAGCATAAACTTGGCCCTAGGTCCCTTTCACAGAGATGGCAAAGGGGAAGTAAAAGGTAGTAGATCCATGTTTTACCATCCCAACTATCTAAAAAACAAACCCTTTCCCATTCACCTCAGCATCCCTTTAAAAAGTTCTAAACATTGGGGAGATCGGATGATCATGTGACCATTGTGATTGGCTGTCAGTGGTCACACGATTGTGAGCCAGTCCCACTGGCTCCTGATCAATAATGGGATCAAAAGCCGTCATACTGGGTACACACGGGCCACAAATCAGCTGAAAATGGTTGATTCGTCAGAAACTGGCCGATTTGTGGCCTGTGTGCATAGCCTCTATGGAAGCTGGTCTTAGGACCGGCTTCTGTCAAACAAGCATGCTGGAAATCCAGCATCCAATCAGCACTGGTAGTGCGTTCTGGCAGGGATGCAGTCCCCCTTGTTGGAACACAAGGCACAGCAGGGGAGATCTCCTCACTAAAATCGCTTGTGTTAGTATCGTGATCTTTTTTTTTTTTTCGTTCAGCTCGTTGGGTTGAACGATAAAACAACTTCTAGTGTGTATCCAGCTTTACACAGCTTGGTCTCTGTGCTGGAAGCGCGTTCAGCAAAGAAACACTGGCGCCTCCAATGACGCACAAGTGCATTAAAGCCCACCATTTTGCTATTGACACTTGGGATGGGAAAAAAAGGTTTATAAAAATTTTAAAAACTAAAAAAATAATAATGCATTACCACCTCTCCTGCACACCTCTGCTGCTGATCTATTCTTAGGCTTCATTCACATATAAGAGGTTTCCCCACGGCTGTGTTTGCGCCACTGAAAACGAAGGGAAAAAGATTCCTGCACCTTTTCAGAAAACGTAGTGGATCTGTGTGAAGTTGCCCTCACGCCACATACGGTGTGGGAAACGTGGTGCCCTTGCTAGGCCCCTTACACACGAGGCAGGCTCCTTTGGGGGTCCGCCTGCTCAGTGGGGAATCAGTTCACTGATCCCCGCTGAGCAGGAAGATGGATGGTTTGTGTCTTATGCAGAGCAGACGCAGCGTGCTTTCCTCTATGGGTGGTCAGATGTAAACAGAGACCCCCTGTCTAATTACACCTGACTGCCATCTGATCAACGGATGGGGAATGGACCCCAATCAGTTATTGGTTATGATCAGATGTCAACGGACACATCCGCCGCTCCATAAAGGAGAATAGAGGGTCCTATTGGACCCGCCAGCTGAACAGGGAATCTGTCCACTGATCTGGTGGATGACAGATCCGTGTCCTCTCCACTTACACAGAGTGGACACAAGACACAGCCTGCTCTCCTCTATAGGCGGTCGGATGTAAACAAAGCCCCTGTCCGTTTACACCTACTATCCAATCAACAGATGGGAAACAGATCCCCATCTGTTTGTTTCTATCTTATCGGATTGGATATTGGTAGGTGTCAATGGACACATGTCCATTAACACACTCTGCTCCACAGAAGAGACTGGATCCCCATCTGCCTGTTTTTATCGGATAGGATCGGATGTTGGTGGGTGTCAGGAGATACATCTGCCGTTCCATATCGGAGAATAGAGGGTCCGATCGGGTCCGCCGGCAAGGAATCTGTCCACTGATCTGGCAGATGACAAGTCCATGTCCTCTCCGCTTACACAGCATGAACACAGACACAGCTTGCTCTCCTCTACGGGCAGTCAGATGTAAACAGACCCTCTGTTCGTTTACACCTGACTGCCATCTGATCCAATTGACAGATAGGGCAGGGATCCCCATCTGTCTTTTTTTTTTTCCATCTAATCGGATGTTGGCGGGTATCAATAGACATGTCCATTAACACCCAATGCTCCATAGAGGAGACTGGATCCCCATCTGTCTGTTTTTATTGCTTAGGATCGGATGTCGGCAGGATACACCTGCAGCTCCATAGAGGAGAATTGAGAGTCCGATCAGGTCCGTTTGAAAAACTGACAGCCACACCTAGCCTGTGTGAAAGGGCCCTTAGATGCCCATGTCCACAGTCCATATTCCCATCGCACACATTCCAGGAATAAATGCTTAGAGTACTGGGTGCTGTAGGGACCGCCAGCTGGATACTGGAACCTATACAATATGTAGATATTTGCCAGTGTACCAAGGATCATCAATTTCGTCCAAATTTTTTTTAACTTTTTATTTTATTTACAAAATGATGTAGTGATCATTCTTGAATTAAAAAAAAAAAAGAAAAAAAAAAAAGTTTGGACGAAATTGATGATCCTTGCTTGGTGTGCTGGCGAATATCTACATAGCTTAGATGCGCACGGACACCATTACTTGCTAACGGCGCCCCAAACGCACGTTTGCACCCACCAAAGAGTGCATGGTACCGCAGTTGTAATTTATAAGTCGTAAAGTCAGGATTAATCACTGCGCTAACATTAATAAATAAGCTGGCATAGATTACAATAAAAAGCATAAAGGATGAATGTATGCAGCGCTAAAAACATGAAATTATAAAGTAAGAGTCCTTGTTCAAGGAAACAGCTGGAACCACCCACAGTGAAGACAGAATAAGGTGAGCATAAAATTATCCTCCACCGAACATCAACACACCGGGCCTCTTAAAGAAAATGGACCACTGAGTTACAGGCGGTCAAACAAGCGTGATATCTCCACAGAACCACTTCAGTTGGATCATAGATGGCTGGATCTTGTAGTCTCAACAAATGGAAATTCATAGGTACATGTATGAAATACAAAAAGGCAACTCCTCATGGTGTAGTATTTAAAACCAGGGTGAATTTATTTAATAAAAAACATCCAGGGTACTCGCATTTCGTTCGATAAAAGCAGGCATGTCGGAAGCTACAATCTGTTATGGATATCCACTGTTTCCAACCACAAAGATGGCCGCGGTCGGCACGTTACAGCGTTGTGACGTCAGAGCTCCACGTGACATCACGACGCTGGGTGGAGCTCTGACGTCACGACGCTGGGTAGAGCTCTGACGTCACGACGCTGGGTAGAGCTCTGACGTTAGGATGCTGTAACGTGCCGACTGCGGCCATCTTTGTGGTTGGAAACAATTGATATCCATGACAGATTGTAGCTTCTGACATGCCTGCTTTTATCAAACGAAATGTGAGTACCTTGGCTGTTTTTTATGAAATGAATTCACCCTGGTTTTAAATACTACACCATGAGAAGTTGCGTTTTTGTATTTCATACATGTATTTATGAATTTCCATTTGGTGAGACTACAAGAGCCAGCCATCTATAATCCAATTGAAGTGGCGCTGTGGATATATCACGCTTGTTTGACCACCTGTAACTCAGTGGTCCATTTCCTTTGGTAAGGGGCCCGGTGTGTTGATGTTCGGTGGAGGATAATTTCATGCTCACCTTATTGTATCTCTGTCTACACCGTGAGAGGTTCCAGCTGTTTCCCTGAACAAGGACTCTGTTTTAACACTATGGACTCTTACTTTATAATTTTATGTTTTTTTAGCACTGCATACATTTCATCCTTTATAATTTATAAGTTGTGCCTGCTGTAGGGCTGGGAGATTTTCTTTAAAAAAAACTCGATTCACGATTCAAATTTTTTTTTTTTGGACACCGCGCTTTTAGGCGGGGTCGCGGCTTCGGGCTAGTCCGCGGCGTCCAGCCTTGCGGACTAGGCCAAAGCCGCGGCCTCACCTAAAAACTCCTGCCTGCAGCTCCTCAGGACCGGCGCGGTGTCCAAAAAAAAAACAAAATGATTTGCTTAAATTTTGAATCGATTTGACCTCTCAACTCGATTCAAATCGATTTTTTCCCCAGCCTGCTGTACTTTTTTTTTTTTTTTTTTTTTTGTGCGTTCATCAGCTGCTCATTGAAACAAACAGGCTCTCAAAACAAAACGTGCACAAAATGTGCAAGAGCGCATATGTGCCGGGGTGACCCAGCCCTAGAAGTCTGCTGCCCCCTGGACTGTGATAAGTCCTAACAGGGGGGGGGGGGTCTAACACTACCCCCCCCACAGACACCCCCAGACAGTGATAAGACCTGACAGGGGTGTCTAACCCTCTCCCCCTACAGATGGTGATAAGACCTGACAGGGGTGTCTAACCCTCTCCCCCTACAGATGGTGATAAGACCTGACAGGGGTGTCTAACCCTCTCCCCCTACAGATGGTGATAAGACCTGACAGGGGTGTCTAACCCTCTCCCCCTACAAATGTGGATAAGACCTGACAGGGGTGTCTAACCCTCTCCCCCTACAGATGGGAAGTCAAACCCTCCTCCCTACAGACGGTGATAGGACCTCACAGGGGTGTCTAACCCTCTCCCTCTACAGACCTTGATAAGACCTGACAGGGGGTCTAACCCTCTCCCCCTACAGATTGTGATAAGACCTGACAGGGGGTCAAAACCTCCTCCCTACAGATTGTGATAAGACCTGACAGGGGTGTCTAACCCTCCCCCCTACAGATAAGACCTGACAGGGGGTCTAACCCTCTCCCCTACAGATGGTGATAAGACCTGACAGGGGTGTCTAACCCTCTCCCCCTACAGATGGGAAGTCAAACCCTCCTCCCTACAGACGGTGATAGGACCTCACAGGGGTGTCTAACCCTCTCCCTCTACAGACCTTGATAAGACCTGACAGGGGGTCTAACCCTCTCCCCCTACAGATTGTGATAAGACCTGACAGGGGGTCAAAACCTCCTCCCTACAGATTGTGATAAGACCTGACAGGGGTGTCTAACCCTCCCCCCTACAGATAAGACCTGACAGGGGGTCTAACCCTCTCCCCTACAGATGGTGATAAGACCTGACAGGGGTGTCTAACCCTCTCCCCCTACAGATGGGAAGTCAAACCCTCCTCCCTACAGACGGTGATAGGACCTCACAGGGGTGTCTAACCCTCTCCCTCTACAGACCTTGATAAGACCTGACAGGGGGTCTAACCCTCCCACTAACAGACCGTGATAAGACCTGACAGGGGGTCTAACCCTCTCCCCCTACAGACCGTGATAAGACCTGACAGGGTGTCTAACCTACACAGTGTGAGATTAAAGGGCCCCTCCATGCAGTGACAGCTGTACTGGGAGGAGGGGTGATCGGTGCCAGCTGTTGTAGAAGTTGGGAGGACTGTGGTCCCTGTGCAGTCCTCCAGGGCCTGATCCATGTAGGGATCCCCCTCCTCCTCCTCCTCCCTCCCCCCCTATGTCCCTGTCGGTGTGTGTGCGGTTGTCATACCTTGATCCCATACGGGGGCTCCTCCAGGGTGACCAGCATGTACCTGTCTCCTCTGCTGGCGGGATCCCGAGACCGGAGCTGGGGGGACAGAGAAGAGGGAGAGAAGGGGGGGGGAGGGAGGGTGATGAGTACACATAGATAGTGAGCTGCACTTCTTCCCCGGTCCTGTGGGGGCGCTGTGTCCCGGTACTATACCTTCATGAACGTCTCTACAGCGCCCTTAGCTATGTCCAGGTAGGTAGTGCCCAGGTGGGTGCGCTGGTTCATGGACGCGGACGTGTCTAGCAGGAAGAGTAAGATGGGCATAGTGGTGCCGGTACTGGGAGGAGGAGGATGAGGGGGGGGAGAGGATGGAGGAGGGGGAGGGAGGCCTGACACTCTCAGCCTATGTGCCCCATCATCTCCTCTTTGTGTGACAGCCGTGTGGTGTTTATCGGGGGTGGCCGCTCATATGTCTCTGTATGGGGAGGCCCCGGGGCTCAGTGTGCTGTTTGTAGGCCGGACTGCCCTTGTTTATAACCCCCCTCGTCCCTCCCCGCCCGGTTCCCTTCTTCCCTCCTTCCCTCCCTCGGTGGATGTGACAGAAGTTTGAATGAGTTCAGCACTACTTCCCCCTCTCGCAGCCTCAGTCTCCCTCTACTGAGCGTTTCCTTTCGCACTCGCGGCCTTTTAAGGCGGGTGGGAGGGGCTTCGGCGAGTTCCTAGTAAAAAAAAAAAAAACTCCTACGTCAGGCGCGTCACGTCACCAAACCCGAGCCCGCCGCTCATTGGTTCGGGAGGGAGGGGGGTGCGCGTAACCGCGTCGCGGCCGGGTTCGCTGTGAGTGGTTGAAGAGGTCGGCGCGCCCCTGCTTGGAGAGGGAGGTGTTAAAGCGCGCGGTTGGAAAAGGGAGGAGCCGAGTCGGCGGAGAAGGGGAGGGACTCTCGCGTGACCGCGCACTTCTTTTTTTTTCCCTCCTCTCCTCTTGTCTATAACGGGCGTCGTCGTTGGAGATTTTTCTTTCAGTCGTCGTCGGCGGAGTGGTGGAGGAGGGGGAGGACGGTCCGTGCTGGTAGAGCGGCTCCCAGTCACCCGGACGGTGTATAGTGTGCGCGCCCGAGTCTCCCCTCCGTACCGTCCGCCGTGCCCTTGACTGCGGGATCCTGTGTCCTACTATAGGCTGGGGCCGGCCATGGCCTCCCAGTATGAAGGAGAAATCAGAGGAGAGCCCCGTGTGTGTCCTTCATACCATTGGAGGGGTCTATAGAGTGATGTGTGATGGCGGATCCTGGGATGGGGCTTAGGCTGCCCTCCCGCCTTCTGTTTATATAATACTCAGAGCAGGCGGGTCATAGCAACCAGGGGCCCTCACATCGGGGGCCACAACCAATATTGGCATCTAGGATCCCTGTAGATTAGGGCATTCGGGGGCCTTTAGATCTGGATAACTGGGGCCCTTTAATATTTGGGCAGTTGTGGCCCTTGAAGAGTCTGGCAGCTGGGGAACTTTAGATAACTGGGGCCCTTTCAGGTTTGGGCAGCTGGGGCCCTTTCAGGTTTGGGCAGCTGGGGCCCTTTAGATCTGGATAACTGGGGGGCCCTTTAGATCTGGATAACTGGGGGGCCCTTTAGATCTGGATAACTGGGGGGCCCTTTAGATCTGGATAACTGGGGGGCCCTTTAAGATTTGAACAGCCGGTGCTCTTTAGATTTGGATAACTGGGGCCCTTGAAGATTCTGGCAACCGGGGCCCTTTAGATTTATATTTAAGTTTTGGGCAGCAGGGGCCCTTTAGATGTTTGGGGCCCTTTAAGATTTGAACAGCTGGGGCCCTTGAAGATTTGAACAGCCGGGGCTCTTTAATATTTGGGCAGCCGAGGCCCTTGAAGATTCTGGCAACCGGGGCCCCTTTAAGGTTTGGGCAGCCGGAGCCCTTTAGATGTTTGGGGCCCTTTAAGATTTGAACAGCCAGGGCCCTTTAGATTTGGATAACTGGGGCCCTTGAAGATTCGGGCAGCCGGGGCCCTTGAAGATTCTGGCAACCGGGGAACTTTAGATTTAGATAACTGGGGCCCTTTAAGATTTGGGCAGCAGCGGCCCTTTAGACTTAGATAGCTAGGGCCCTTTAAGGTTTGGTTAGCAAATACCCTTTAGCTATACCTGAGGCCATTTAAGATTTGGGTAGTCGGGGCCCTTTAAGGTTTAGATAAGAGGGGGGTGCTTTAGTGTTTTGTTAGAAAATACCCTTTAGTTATAACTGATACCCTTTAAGGTTTGGGCATCAGGGGTCCCTTTAGTCTCAGTTCACGTGTTTGCTTTGGCACCTTTAAAAAAAAAAAAGAGAGAGAGCATGAAACTGCACCATGTGGTTTTGCAAATGCAAATACATGCTGTTTTCTGATGCAGGGGGGCATTAAGAATTGATGGGGCCTCCCCATGCATCTGCTAAAGGGCAGCACATTTTGTGTGCAGGCCAGGAACATGTGCAATTGTGCCCAACCTGCACATATGTGAAGCTAGCTAAAGATTTGGGGGTCCTTTTTTTTATACCGGAGTCCACTTCAGATTTAGGCAGCCGCAGCCCCTTAGGGTGCAGCTGAAGTCTTGGTAAAGACAGACTGCGAGCAGGCAGGTTATTCTCGCATTAGAGACATACAATGTCCCTTCTGCAGTAATATGCACCGAACTGCCTTCCCGCAGCGATCTCTGGCATGGAAACTGATCTGCGCAGCTCAGCTTACAGCGCCGGGCTGATCCCTGTGTGCCGGGATGAGTGGCTCATGTGCAAGTGTGACATCATCTCACGCCGACCAATGAGGATGCTTGAAGACCAGCACACAGAAGATGACGCAGGCGAGGGACAGGTGGAGGAAAGGTAAGGATCGTTTTTTATCACTGCGACCTGTTGGTGCTGCGCAAAGTAGAGGTGAAAGTATATCCCCGTGTCCCAGAACATGGGGTGCGGGCTTATCCTCATACCAATCCGGAGGACTATAAATGTGAAGAGGTAAGGATCGGTGCTACTCCCGACCAGCCCAGGTGAATAAATAAGGAGCCTACATGTCTCCACCACGCCACTCACCCTCAGGCCGCTCCTTATTTATTCACCTGGGTTGGCCAGGAGTAGCGGCGATCCTTTCCTATTTACGTCTACTAGCCCTAAGGATCCCTTTAGTTCCGCTAAAGGCAGCCCAGGTTGAATGAAAAAAATGGACTCCATTTCCCTATACACATCCTCTATGTGGATGGGGGAATCCTCCCCACTGAGCTATTGTATTCTGACAGCTGGGAGACTTCCCCACCATCAGAATACACTGAGCACTGCTAGCTGTAGCCTGCAACGCTGATCGAGCGGGGGAAATTCAACACAGTGGCTGTACAGAAGTCCTCCAGTAGATCAACTTTTGTACAAACTCCCTGATCATACATGGATTGAAATTTGGTCAGTCTCCTGAACCGGAGGGATTTCGATCCATGTATTAGTGGCTTTAGTCTTGGACAACTGGGACCCCTTTAGATCTTGGTGACTATGGCCCCATCAGGTCTTGGCAGCCGGGGCCCCATCATATCCGGAAGAGAGGTGCCAGCGCAGGCAGAGATGTGTAACTCCTCTGTGGCTGATGAAGTGTAGCTCTCCTGCAGCTCTGTAATGTGATTTAGATGGCAGCTGATGGGTCATGGTGACATTTGTAGTACCTCACCAGCCAGATCGGGGGAAATGTAGGCTGTAAAGGATTTCGGTAAAATGCCAGGGTGCCATCTTCCAGCTTGGATATGTTCTACTTTGCAGTGGGGTGGTTAACTGTAACTAGGGCTGAAGAGCTCAGCAATGCTGTAGTCGCATGTCACGTACAGCCAAGGCATGATGGAACCTGTAGTGTGTTAACAGCTGGAATGCAGCCAGAGTCTCCAAGCTGTTTGAGCAGCCGGCCTGGGGTGACACCTGCCCCTAGTAGAGCATTCTAAGACTTGTAACTCAGGTCACCTTTGCTGAAACAGAACCAGAAATGTCAGTATATTCGTTGTCTCTCCATATCGGCGTCATTTAGACAAAGACAAGCCAGCACTGGCAGTCCGATGGTTAATTTCAAGTTTATCTAGTTTGCTTCCTGCGAGTTTCGGATGCCACATTTCCAGGCACACATCTCCGTCCTCTTCTGGAGACTGCGGGTGACCACCGTCTTATGATTTCCACACAAAATGATTTGGTTATTGCAGACGTCCACCGAGAAAGGCAGTGCTCCTTAACAGGCCGTGTTTTCATAATGCAGCATAAAGAAATGAGGAGTTATTAATGTGCAAGCTATTGCTGAATAGGCAGTGACAGCAGACATGGGAGAGAACATCAAACCCCACCCAAGTCTGAGGTCATGTTTACTAGGGAACTTTAACAGTCGTGTATCCGTCGAAGAAAAACTTGCTGGCTGGCGTAAACACTCACATGGAACAGATCCTCATGTAGTGCAAAAATTCTTTCAACAATATGCATGCAGGTGTTTTTGTTTGTTGTTTTTTTTTTTTTTTAATTTGTCCATCTGAAGGCTGATGATTATTATACTTTATAAAATAAAACCCTGTATAGGAGTAGTAGAGGTTCTGTGCTTATTTGACAGTTTTCCTCTTGAGGGGTTTTTCACAACTGATTCATCAAGAGATATTTTATGAAGGAAACTGCCAGCCTGCAGAGGTTCCTTTACAAAGGGTAGGAAGCTCCATGGGCTTTACATCTGCAAACCTCAGCCAGCGCTGACTGCTATGCTCGTCTCTAAGCAGACGTCGGTATGATAAATGAGGGTTTCTGCATAGCAGTGTGCCTGTGTACAGCTCAATATTGATGCATGCTGTGCCATACATGAACCCGTGTTCATTAGGTCCACCTGACAACTGATCACAGCTCTACAAGATGGAATATGTTTGGACTTTTGTATTGTTCAAGGAGCTTCTTGCCCAGTAAAGACACCTTTATATAGTGCTTGTTCTGTCCATTCAATTATTGGCTTAAACCACATACGTCAAACACTAGGCCCCCAGGCCAAATGCAGCCCCCCCAGGCCTTGTCTTGTGGCCCTCACACCCAGTTTTTCAGGTGGAACATGGCGGAACGCTATTCCCCCACCTCTGGCTCTTTCCCTCTGCTCCCCGCAGTCCCTTGTAAACGCAGAAGCCTTCTGTGTTTATAAGGGACAGCTTTGCCCTCAGCGGCTCCCAGATCTAACAGATTCCTGCACACTCTGATAGTGGGGACCGATCTCCAGAATCTGAGAGAGAATGAACTCCCTGCAAGGCGAGGCAGAGCCGTCTACACAGGGAGGTGCTAGATCCAAGTACACAGGTAATAGAGCCGCCTACACAGGGAGTTACTAGACCCGGGCTAGGTAGGACTCAATGGGTGAGATTTACTAAAGCTGGAGCACTCAGAATCTGGTGCAGCTGTTCATGGAAGCCAATTTGCTTCTAACTTCAGCTTGTTCAATTAAGCTTTGACAAAACCTGGATGTTGATTGGTTTCTATGCAGAGCAGCACCAGATTGTGTACTATCCAGTTTTAGTAAATGATCCCCAATGTTTGCCGGCAACTCGCGATTGTGGTGAGGAGAGGCAGAACAGGGTACTGCCTATGTAAACAAGGCGATTCCCTGTTCTGCCAGATTACATGACAGGGATCTACTGTTCCCAGCGATCGGTGTCGTGTTCTAGTAAGCCCATTCCCGCCTACAGTTAGAACACACCCAGGGAACACATTTATGCCTGGTACACAAGATGAGATGATCGGATGAATGATCATCCGTTTTTTTGTTTTTTGCATGCTAATCTCAGATCGAATCTGAGTTTACTGAAGTCACAAAATTTCCCGTACAACAGAAAAAAAATTTGGAAGGGATTAAACGAAAATCGTACGAAAAAATTTTTTGTGCATGTCCGGTGTCATTTGGGGTCAGGTTTGTCTGCTGCAATGTCACATTCCCACTAATAATTGAAGATCGCCGCCATTACCAGTAAAAAAAAAAATAAAAGACCCTAAATCTATCCTATAGTTTGTAAACGCGATAACTTTTGCGTAAAGCAATCAATATATGCCTTTTGCGATTTTTATTTTTACCAAAAATATGTAGAAGAATATATATCGGCCTAAACTGATGAATACATTTGTTTTGTTTTTTTTTGGATATGTATTATACCAGTAAGTAAAAAAAAAAAAATGTTTTAAAATAAAAAAGAATTGGTGGTCTTTTTTTGTTTATAGTGCAAAAAAATAAAAAAAACGCAGAGGTGATCAAATACCACCAAAAGAAAACTCTATTTGTGGGTAAAAGAGGACGTCAATTTTGTTTGGGTACAGCGTCGCACAACTGCGCAGTTGTCAGTTAAAGCGTCACAGGGCCGTATCGCAAAAAATGGCCTGGTCATTAAGGGAGCAAACCTTCCGGGGCTGAAGTGGTTAAAGAAGAACTTCCAGCTTAAAACTAACTGTGCTTACAAATGTCCTCTCCTGCTGCCTAAAGCCGGCCATAGACGGTTTGAATCTCGACTGGTTCAGTGGGGGCCGGCTGAGATTTAAACCATGTATGGGCAGGCAGATTGTACCCAAGTTGATTGATCAACTTGGGTACAACCAGCCTGTTGTATTTTTCATGCGATTGTAGCCACTGGCAATAATCACTGTGTGTTCTCCTGGCGAGGATGGCTTTCACTACCCCCACCAGTAGAATACAATGGCTCTGCAGGAAAGATTCCCCACTCACTGATGTGTTGATGGTGAAATCGAGTGATTGCCAAAAAGAATATCGCACCATTATGGCTGGCTTAACCTTCGTAAAAAATGTATACTGATCTAATTTTAGTCTTGTCCAGTCATGTAACCCTCTAGCTCCCCTGTGTCTGTGAGCAGCTCCTGCAGGGGAGAGGAGGAAACGCTAACAATGGCTGGACCATGGGAGCCTATGGGTGATGCACAGCTGCTGGAATTCCCATCCATTGTTAGCGCTCCCTCCTCTTCCTTTAGCTGCCGCTCACTGACATAGGGGAGCCAGAGCTGGAGGATTACATGACTGGACTAAAACTAGATATGCACAGACATCTTTTTTTTTTTAATGTAATCTGGGTAGCAGGAGAGGGGAAGGGACATTTTTTGGCATAGTTAGGCTGGAATTCTACTTTAACGCTCTCCATCTATCCCCCCCCCCCTTACCTGTATTGCTGGGCTATCTTCAAAACACATACCCGCACAGTGAATCCAGCGTTGTCCCACTGTGATATTCTGTTCCGGTGGCAAACTGTGTCCTGCACTGCCATCCTGGTCATCTCCAGCTGGCTGCCTTTTCTGTCTTCATACAGCCAGCTGGCAAGGACATGCTATGCTCACCCTCCTAAACCTATTCTATCTACCCTGTTAAAAGAAAGATGCCTATACTTGCATATTCTGAGGACATATGATCAGGTCACAGCACCGGCATCAGTGTAGAGGAGGGATAGCCGACAATGGCTGCTCCATAGTAAGCCTATGGGTGACGTCATCACCCAGGCTCTGCAGCCATTGTCGCTGCCTCTCCTCTACACTGAAGCTGCTGCTGAAGAGATCATGTGACCAGATTAGAAGACCTTGAGAACAGGTAAGTACGGTATATGTTGAGGTGAACTATGAAATCCTCCACCGCACACCAATACACCGGGCCTCTTACCGCAGAAAATGGACCACTAGGTCAGTGATGGCGAAACTTGGCACCCCAGATGTTTTGGAACTACATTTCCCATGCTGCTCCACTACACTGCAGAGTGCTTAAGCATCATGGGAAATGTAGTTCCAAAACATCTGGGGTGCCAAGGTTCACCATCACTGCACTAGGTTATAGGTGGTCAGATAAGAATGATAAATCCACTATAGCACGACTCCACTCTGGTACTAGACAGCTGAATCTCATAGGGTCGTAACATGGAGTGAATCCACAGGTTCATATGTAGGATAAAAGAGAAGCAACTCCTCATAGTCTAGAATGTTAATTCAAGATGATTTTATTAAGTAAAAAGCATACAGAGTACTCGCATTTGGAGAATTAAAACAAGAATTTCAGGAACACAAAAAGTCCAGGTGCGTGGTAATATTCCACATTAAAGGTGCATCACCCCTCTGCTTAGTGTATAAAATTGAAAGCTTACCAAATATAATGATCCCACCAAGAGATCGTATGCGTTTATGTATAAGAGCCTCTGAAGGCAGGTGGTCAGCCAGCTTCAGGAAATGAATCCAGGCTCGTGTTTCTCCTTGATCTTGTCTCGCATCATGTGGGATGAAAAATAATGGAAGAGGCTCCTGGTGCATTAACGTATAAAAACTAGTTTATTGTATAAAAAATGCACCTACATCAAAGACATTAGAATCGGGCAGTGTGTGTGTAAAATCATGCATGGCCGCCTGCAGAACGGTCTGCGCATGTTGGCGTCACGTTGCTAGCTCCAATCAGATGCGTTTCCTCTCAGAAGGCATCGACTGGGATAGAGGCTCATCTCAGTTGATGCCTTCTAAGAGGAGTGGTGCATTATTGCAATGTAAAAGACCCTTCAGTTTGGGTGAAAAACTGACATTCAGGAACAAAGCACAGTTACCCAGAGAGCACAAAATTGGAGTTTTAAGGTGCAGAAAAATCAATCAGAAGCATAATTTACCAAAAAATTGAAAATTTTATTACATAGATATTGTAAAACAATTATAAAATTTAGGCCACAACGACACAGTGGTCAAGGTACAAAAGTGTGATTGCCTCTACACGTTTCACCACAAACATGGCTTCTTCTTGAGCTTTTGTAGAACCTTGTTATTTACTATTTGCCACCTTTCAAAATGGTCTTGGTTCCAAATGATCCCCTAGACCAGTGGTTCTCAACACCTTAATGCCGTGACCCCTTGATAAAAAAATTCCCAAGTTGTGGGGACCCCTAACAGTAAAATTATTTTCTTAGCGTGGGTTGTTAGCACCCAAGGGAAGACAAGTCATTTGCACCCCTAACCTACAGACATTTAGCGCTCCCCGAGTCCCTTCTACTCATACAGTATTAAAATCCCTTATGGTACATTTTAGGATGTATCACTCTTTCTCTGTGTTCTCCTTTCTTTCCCTTTTATCCCTATCCTAATTTCCTTTCCAGCCATCTTTCTTGTTCTTTCTCTTATTCTTTCTCTCCCTTTTTCTTTGTTCCTCCCCCCTCTTTTACTCTCCCTTCCATGTATTCTCTATTTGCATTCCTTCTCTTACTCCTTGGTGGGGGGAATGGGATGAGTGGCAGTGCTGAGGGGAGTTCTGATCAGCCAACTTAGGTGCTCTTGATCAAGGTCATCTGCTGATCTGAGAACTGTAGTGGGGACTTTTAATGGCGACTATAATCACAGGTAGTGTTACTCACTGTGTCTCTGACTTTGTGGTGTCTCGTAGCAGTGACACCTATGACAAAATCAGGAGATAGGGTCTCCTCCAGCCCCTCCCACTTCACATTCCTCACCAGTCAGCTGACTTCTAGTCTCTGCTCCCCACCCATGCCGTGAACTGAATGGGCGGCTGCGAAGAGGCTGAGTGGGCGGCCACGGGATCCAGGAACAGCCCTGCTGGGTTGCTGAAAAACGGCTTGGAGAGCGGTGCAAGCTTCAGGAACAGCCCAGGATTTGGTGACCCCTGGCAAATTATCATTCGACCCCCAGGTTGAGAACCACTGCCCTAGACCCATCAGAAGGTTTTATGGGGAATGTCTGTGCCAAAAAAGAGGTATTGCCCTATAGCAGCACCTAGTGTTTCAATGAAGTTTAATGAATCGATCGATCAATATTTCAATCCTTTTTCGTATATAAACCTCTTATTTTGCCAACAAGTTTATAGGGTAATTATACCATCTGAGCACTTTCCTCTTTTAGTTTATCACTGTTCCTTGGCTCAGTGTCCGGACGACACCTCTTTAACCAGTGACGATTGGAAAAAATGTATTTTTATTTCAATCTATCACAAGGACTAAACCCTTTTAAACAGGTTAAGAGCCTCACTAGCAACAGCGTGGATAATTTTTTGTAAATTATGCTTCTGATTGATTTTTCTGCACCTTAACCACTTGCCTACAGGGCACGTAAACCCCCCTCCTACCCAGACCAATTTTCAGCTTTCAGTGCTCTCACACTTTGACAATTACTCAGTCATGTAATACTGTACCCAAATGAATTTTTTGTCCTTTTTTTTCATACAAATAGAGCTTTCCTTTGGTGGTATTTTTCTTAGTTTCTGTGATAAAATTTTGCAAATTATTAATTTTTCTTCATAAATTTTGGCCACAATTTATACTGCTACATATCTTTGGTAAAAATAACCCAAATTAGTGGATATTATTTGGTCTGTGTGAAAGTTAGAGAGTCTACAAGCTGTGGTGCAAATCATAAAAATTGATCACACCTGATGTACTGGTGGCCAATCTCATTTCTTGCGACCCAAACAAGTCAGGAAAGTAAAAATACCCCCCAAATGACCCCTTTTTGGAAAGTAGACATTCCAAGGTATTTAGTAAGATGCATGGTGAGCTTTTTGATGTTGTCATTTTTTCCCGCAATTCTTTGCAAAATGAATATTTTTTTTCCCCACAAAATTGTCATTGTAATAGATTATTTCTCCCACATGGCATGTGTATACCACAAATGATGCCCCAAAATACATTCTGCTACTCCTCCTGAGTATGGCGATACCACATGTGTGGGACTTTTTCACAGCCTAGCCACGTAGAGAGGCCCAACATACAGGGAGCACCATCAGGTGTTCTAGGAGCATAAATTACACATCTAACTTGTTGACTACCTATTACACTTTTGAAGGCCCTGGAGCACCAGGACAATGACACTGATGTGGCACTGATGACAGGTGGCACTGATACGTAGCACTGATGACATGTGGCACTGGTGACTGATGGCACGTGACACTGATGACAGATGGCACTAATACGTGGCATTGATGGCATGTGGCACTGATGACAGATGGCACTAATACGTGGCACTGATAACAGGTGGTACTGATGACAGATGGCATATGACACGTGGCACTGATGACATGTGACACTGATAACAGATGGCACGTGGCACTGATGACAGATGGCACTGACAGGTACTGTGGGCACTGTATTTATTTAGTGTTCACAATCTGCAGCACCGAAGCTCTCCCTCCTCACATGCGGTCTCTGCATGAGGAGGGAGAGCCGGCAATGAGAGATGATCTCATATGTTTACATTTGAGATCATCTGTTATTGGACACGCCGATCGAGTGCTAAATGGCCGCTGTGATTGGCCATTTAGCACGATCTGTGATTGGCTTTGTCCAAGGGACGCGGCCAACACAGATCTTCCCCGATGCGCGCCCGCGGCAGCACGCAGGGAACAAGTAAACAGGAGGACGTCCAGGGACGCCCTCCCGGCAATTAAGCTCCGCACTGTAGCCGTCTTTCGGCTATAGCGCGGGCGCGAAATGGTTAAAATTTTGTGCTCTCTGGGTATATATTGTTTTGTCCTATTCAAAGGAGGTGGTGCATGTATTAGAATCTCGTAGCTCCAATATCAATTTGATAAATTAAAGCACAATAGTTGTCCCGTCTGATTAAAAAAAAAAACTCACATTTACCAGTTCGTTGAGTCCACAGTTGTTTTCTTTGCAGATGAAGTTGTCCTTGCACTGCCAACTCCTTTTTGTGCATGCGCAGCTACACCTACACCGCAGACCTGCAGCTTGTTTGCGCATACAGGAACAAGATCACAATAACGCAACACTTTTTCCCTGAAGGAAACACTGCCTCCTGTGAGGTAGACATCCCAGAAAGGGGTGGAGGATGTGTGACCATTACATTGTCCTCTGGAAGTAGTGGCTGACTCCACCTTTAACAACATGTTACACCTGTGTAAAGAACACTTTCAAAGCACCCATGCCCCCTGAGCCCCCCCATGCACACCTCGTGACAGCATGCAGGGGCCCCTCTCCCTTGCCCTTGCTGTTGCCTTTAAAGTTTGTGAGAATCTGCCCACATAGATGCCAACTCTGGAAATTCTTCTGTAATCTTTTATTATAACATGACCATTAAAATGTGACCACTGATGCGTTTCGGCACTTAGCCTTGTTCACAGCAACACAGATGCCTAGTTCATTCTCTCAGATGGTACTTATCAATGTAGCACAAGTGCAATAATCAGTGCACACCTTGTTTATTGACACGTCCTCCAGCTCCCCAACTGACAGCCCGTAGGGGCAGGGAGCTGAAGGAAGAGTGTGAACACTGAAGGAGCCTAACGTTGCGTCCTGCAATGCTTTGCAACTAATAAATGCACTTTTTTTCCTGCAAAAATATATGCGTAATGTTTTTTTTCTTAAAGGTGAACTTTGCCTTTAAAGGTACTTACTCTGCCTAGCACTACATTGGTATTAAACCTAAAAGCAAACATTTATTATTTACAATGACAATAATAGCATACATAAACTGTAAAGGTAAACATACACTATAAAACAGCGCTAGTGTTGAGCAAAAATAAGAAATTATGCGGCCAACTACGCATAAAAACATCACACAGAGAAGTAGAGAGTCCGTGAAGTGGTCAGAGGACAGTCCATAAGTGACAATACAGCCGTATCCCAGTGTGCGCCTTCCACCGGTCAGTGAAGCATCACCCTGTGTTGACACTCTCCCCCTAGGGGGTTAGACTCACCAGATCTGCAAATAATAACAAGCCTCCAAGAATAAAAAGATCTCCTCATCACCTCTCTCTCAATCCCACTCCGGGGGGTTTTTTAGGGGGGGTCACAACTCCACACAGATAAGCAAAAAGAAAAGAAGTATGCACATAGCGTAATTCTGTTTATTGGAGCAAAAAACCCACAATCTTCTAAAAACCCTTCAATCAATATACGTACATATAAAACAGTCAATCAAGCATGAAAATAAAAGGCTGCGTGTCACCATTCAGAGGATCAGCCGGCTCGGTGCCCAGGGGAACACATCACTTCCTGGTTGTAGATCGGGCTGTGGTGGAACGCAAACCTCACTTCCGGCGTCGTGTAAGCCACGCCCTGACGCGTTTCGTCATATCCTGACTTCGACAGATAACGCGTCAGGGCGTGGCTTACACGACGCCGGAAGTGAGGTTTGCGTTCCACCACAGCTCAACACTAGCGCTGTTTTATAGTGTATGTTTACCTTTACAGTTTATGTATGCTATTATTGTCATTTTATGTAATATTTTAAACGGCTGCTGTCCTTTAAAAGACTCAGTTTAGATACTGTAAGTCTTTTTATACCTATAATTTCCAGTCTGTAGTTCTAGCTCTGCTTAGAAGCATTAACTAAATCCATTTTGGCGCTGAGTGGTGTGCTGCAGGCCTGAGCAAACCCATCCTTACATTTATTATTTACAGCCTATTAATTCTTTGACGTGATGGCCATATTTGTTTACTTTTTTAGGCTTTCTTTTTGTGCAACTGGTGATCCGCCAATAATAAAGAGAAACAAACATAAAAAGAACAAGCTGTCCTGTCACCCCACTGTCAGAATACAATAGCGCAGCGAGGAGGGTTTCTCCATCCACATTGAAAGTTTTCATGGGGGGATAGGTTCAGTGTTTTTTTCCTTCAACCTGCTGGCTGAACGAAAAGAAAACTGATCCATGTATAGCCAGCTTAAAGTGTCATGAAACCCACATCATAGAACACTATCAATAAAAGCTGTATTATTTGCAGGGCCGTCTTTAATATTGACTGGACCCTGGGCAAACATTTTTTTGGGCCCCCTCTTCCATGCGATTTTGCTCTCCACATGCTTTGAGGCATACAATAAATAGCAACTAGATTCAAAATCAGTTTACTTAATTTAGATCAGGCAGCGATTACGATTGGTTGCCAGAGGTTACAGTGTATCATTACCACTTACTGACTGGCAGCTAGAGGTTACAGCACACATTATGGCTTACTGTTTATTTTCTAGAGGTTGCAGCACATGACTTCTGCTTGTTGATTGGTTGCTAGAAATTTCAGTACATCAATACTGCTCACCGATTGTTTGCTAGAGGTTACTGGACATCTGTACCACTCACTAATTGGTTGCTAGAGGTTACTGCACATTATTACTGCTCACTGGTTGCAAGAGGTTAGTGCACAGCATTACTGATCACTGATTGGTTGTTAAAGGTTACACCACATCATCTTCTCACTGTCTGCACACCATGGACTGGGGAGGTGAGGAGACCCATCAATAGACAGAAAACTCCTAGGACTCCTGGGATCAGTGGCAATGCTGGGGGGGGGGGGGTTGATGGGATCAGTGGTGGGGGTATGGGATTAGTTAGAAGGCAGTACACTGTGATAAATTCTGAATCATGTAGAGCAAAGCTGGAAATCTTTGGCAACTAAATAGTGGGGGATTCTACCAATGTAATGGGGAATTTACAATGACCACCAATGTGAGGGGTTTACACTGACCATCAATGTGAGGGGGAGTTTGCACTGACCACCACGTAATGGGGGATTTTACACCACCCACCAATAGAAAAGAGGAATTTCTACACTGACACCAATGTAATACGAGCATTTACACCAACCACCAGTGTAAGGGGGAATTTACAATGACCTCCATGTAAGGGGGAATTTACATTGACAACCATTGTCGAGGAGATTTGTACTGACCACCAATGTAAGGTGACACTTCTACACCGACCACCAATGTTAGGGGGGATTTACAGTGACCACCAATGTAAAGGGGGATTTACACTGACCACCAGTGTAAGGATAATTCTGCGCTTACCACCAATGTTCAATCTCCAATGTTATCAAGAATTTACACTGACAACCAATGTAATGGGGGATTTTACATCACAGCCAATAAAGGGGGATTTCTACACTGGCCACCAATGTAAGGGCGATTTACACTCACCACCAATTTAAAGGAGGCTTCTACATGGAAGGGAGGATTTGAAACTGACCACAAATGCAAGTTTGGATTTTTTTCAACGATTACCAGTATAAAGAGGAGTTTCTACACTGGCCACCAATGTAATGGGGATTTACACTGACTACTAATGTAATAGGAGCATTCACAGTAACCACCAATGTAAAGAGGGATTTACACTGACCACCAATGTAAGGGGGACCTTCACAATGGCCACTAGTGTGAATGAAAGGATTCTACACCAAGCCCCAATGTAATGAGAAGATTTACACTGACCACCAATGTAACGGAGACATTTAGCCTGCGTTCACATTTGTGTGTTTCGGGAATACATGCAAAATTGCTATCCTGACACCACAGAAACATGCTGCCCTTTAGCAGATACACAGAAGTGCAATTAATTGTTAATAATACCCTCATGCATCAGCTGAGATGTGAGTATTCACGTGCACCAAAATTCAGGGTGCTGTGGCACCATGTTCTTTTGAAGAAGGGTTCCACCTCCAATTTGCTTACCTTTGCAGAACAGGCTAATGTTAGGCTTAATAATTATAGTTGTAGGCAGGACTTTCAAGCATGCTCATTTACCTCCCCAGTGGGCACCATTAAGCAGACGTGATAGTGAACATGACCTAAGGGGGACATGATATACATTTGAATGCCGCTTCTATTTACATATCAATGCCATGATCAGTGGTTATTTACATATTAATGCTGCCCCCATTTACATATCAATGCAGGTTATTTACATGTAAACACATGCACAGGGTTTTCAGGTCAGTCATCTGTACATGGCAATAGGGCAGAGCTGGGCAGCAGCAACAGAACTTTACACTGAGATTTCGGGACACAGCACGGGACTAAAACTTCAAGGGATAAGGGAATTTAAACTGGGAAAGTTGGCAATTATGAGGCAGCTGCTTTGGGCCGCACAACAATGATGGGGCCCAGGGTAGCTGCCCTGCCTTAAAAACGGACCTGATACATGCTGTTTAAAATTAGTCACTATTGGATTGATTACTAAAACTGGAGAGTAAAAAATCTGGTACAGCTGTGCATGGTAGCCAATCAGCTTCTAACTTTAGTTTGTTCAATTAATTAATTGGCAAAAAAATAAAAACTGGAAGCTGATTGGTTTATATGCACAGCTGCACCAGTTTTTGCACTCTCCAGTTTTAGTAAATCATCACCTATGAGATTTGTTTTGTGTATTCTGCAAAAAAAAACCTGGTTGATCCTGCTGTTTTATATCTCCCCCTACAGTCCAAGTCCCCAATTCAGCTAGGGATTTTGCAAAGCAGTGTTGGCAACTCTGCACATGCTCAGTTTTCAGTGCTGTGCATTTCCTCCCTATCGCATCTGAGCAGCCCATGTGACCATAGAGTCACACATGTGGGTGTATACACAGTGGGTAAATGACAGCCCACTCCCTCCCTTCTCTTCCATGCCCACTAACCAGCTTAACACAACGGGGGTGGGATATTATATTTAGATTGATGGAGGCTTTACCTCCCTCTTAAGATACATGGGTCGAATTCCGCACAAATTTTCTTTTGTAAATTGTAATTAAGAATTTTCTCTTGGATTTCGTACCATTAATGGGCCGCAACAACAGACGACTTCCGTGCGGCCATCGAATTTGAGTGATCGGGCATGCTGGAAATTTTTTGCAAAAAAAAAAAGAATTTCTAATCAATGATGGGAGAATCGTGCAAGAAATATAATCGAAAAAGAAATGCACATGAGCTGTGACCTGGAAAGAAAATGAGATTCCTGCCACAAAATGTCTTTTCTGTAGCAAAATGAGGTGAAATCGAAGGCTTAGTTGGTCGAATTTCGAAATCAATGGTGGCACCAGCGGATTACAAAACGCACAAATTTTTAAAAGTAAATTTGTTCCAAACTCGACCCATGTATGGCCTGCATTATTCTAAGACACAGGCTGGAGGGGCAGAACACAGTCTGTGACTGGCAGAAATAAGCCTTCACTATGTTATTGCAAAAAATACTAAAGATTTTATTTCAAATATATATTTGTATGACAATTTAAAGGGGAAGTACCCCTCGCCCCCTGACATGCCACAACTGGCATGTCATTTTTTGGGGGGGCTGGGTACCTGGTTTGGAGTGGGACTTTCTGTCCGACTTCTGACCGCCTAGGCGATTCCTAGGCGGCCCCTCCCTCCCGGCAATGTTATGGGACACGTGACAGGTCCCAGAACATTGCCTGGCCATTGACGGAGCGCAGCGCGGCTCGTGCAGTGCGCGCCCGGCTGTGAAGCCGTAAACTGTCACAGGCGGGCGCCCACACTCACAATGTCGGTGTCGCAAAGAGGAGGGGGAGAGAACGGAGGCTCCGGGCGGCCGCATCGCTGGACCGTGGGACAGTGGAACTCCGCTTTAAGACAGTTTATTGATATTAAATATTTATTTTTATTTTTACTTTTTTTTTTTTTTGTGACCAGCAGCAGAGGACTAGAAGCTCTCCCTACTTATGTTTCCCTGCAGGCAGGCAGGGAAAAATCTGGGTCATGTGATAGCTGTATATCGATTAGGAAAAAAGGTACTTAGATGTTTTTTCTATTGAAATAATTACGTGGTCTGACCATAATGCAGTATACACTACTATAGCCTCAGCCATACCAAAAGCGCATGACCCAACGTGGTACTTACCGGACATAATGCTCAAACACCCACTACATCAGGTGGCCATTGAACAAGCTTTAAAGGAATACATATCAATTAATAATACAACAGACATCTCCCCAATAACACTGTGGGAAGCTCATAAGCCTGTCTTGCGTGGTACAATACAAAGACAAATGGCACTATTTAAACGAGAACGCAAAAATCTAGCAAAAAAACTAGAACTCAATTTTAATGCAGCCTACATATCATTTCAAGATAATCCATCTCAGAGTACAAAATCTCATCTGGAAAAATCTAGATTGGAATACGATCTATTTCTCACTGAGTCAGTTGATAAATCCCTCAAACGCTCCAAACACAATTTCTACATGAATACAAACAAACCAGGTACATATTTGGCTCGGGCATTAAATTCAACTAACAAATCTTTCAAACCAATACGTTTGAAATTATCAAAAAATGTTTACACTTGTAATCCAGTTAAAATAGTCCATAAATTTCACTCACATCTCGCAACTTTATACAAGACAAACAATGAATTTAATCCTACAGAAGCTGAATCCTTCTTCTCAAAAATAAACTTACCTGAGTTATCTCAGAATCAAAAAAGCAGTTTGGATGAGCCTATAACTATAGATGAAGTTGCTAACGCCATAAAAGACCTAAAACTTAACAAAAGACCAGGCCCAGATGGCTACTCGGCTTTATACTATAAAACATTCTCAGAAATACTCTCTCCCATTCTCACTGAAACTTTTAACAAACTTCTAGATGGACATTCTTTTCGGCAAGAAACACTAATGGCAATTGTTTGTATGATCCCAAAACCCCTTTCTGATGATACTTCCTGTGTGAATTATCGGCCTATCTCTCTGTTAAACCTCGATATTAAATTATTAGCAAAAATAATAGCAAAACGCCTCAATAGCATTATAGGAAAATTAATACATAGAGATCAAGTAGGCTTCATGCCAAATAGACAGGCAGGCGATAATATACGCAGGGCAGTGTTATTGGCACATATTGCTAAAAAACGGAAAATCCCTTTATGTTTTCTATCTCTCAATATTAAGAGGGCATTTGACACAGTATCCTGGCAATATATGCAATATTCATTACAAAAATGGGGTTTTGGACCCCACTTTTTAACATGGATCAAAGCATTATATAATAAACCCAAAGCCTATATAAAATATGCTGGATACAAATCTGAAGCCTGTAATATCGAAAGAGGTACCCGACAGGGTTGCCCATTATCTCCCTTATTATTTGCCCTTATACTCGCACCCATGGCCCAATACATCAGAACAAACCAAACTATAACTGGCATTGAAGTAGTAGGTATTACACACAAATTATGTATATTTGCAGACGATATATTACTTTTTCTATCATCACCACAGGTCTCTGGTCCTAACTTAATACCAGCTCTTGATGGATTTGCAGCCCTATCCGGCCTTATGATTAATCCTAAGAAATGCCTAGTGCTTAATATTTCACACAAACATGGAATTGATCCCGGCTAAGGCTGCACTCCCATTCACATGGGCAGAAAAATCAATCGCATATCTTGGAATTCATTTAACAGCATCTCATTCTGTCTTATTCTCAACCAATTATCCTCCTGTATTAAGACAGATCACAAATCTAATAAAACAATGGCCGCAACTTCCTTTATCCTGGATAGGGAAAATTAATGCAATCAAAATGACTATTCTACCCAAATTGCTTTATCTATTCAGAGTCCTCCCTATTCCAATTCCTTCCTATTTTTTGAGAATAGTACAAAAAAGAGCAACTTCGTTTATATGGGGCTCTTCTAAACCACGTATACCTATACACACACTACATCTTCCCAAAAATAAAGGAGGCCTGGGATACCCTAATTTTACTAATTACTACAGAGCAGCACATTTGGCCAGTCTGTCCAAATACCATGCAAAACAGGAAATCCCATTATGGGTATTTATAGAGGCTTCAGAAAATGACCCTCTATTAATATCAAATTTATTATGGCTTGATCCTAAAGACCGCTTTAAAATTCATAATCCCATAACTAAACACTTCTTATCTCTCTGGGATAAACTAAAAACCAAATATCAGTTACAATCTCCACACAATCCTCTCCTTTCTTTTATCAGAAATCCGGCCTTTTATCCGGCATGGATCTACCCAAATTCTTTTAAAGCTTGGACAACATCAGGCATTCAGACACTAAATGACTTCATAGTATCTAAATCATTCCTTTCATTCCCATCGCTTAGAGAAAAATATGATTTTAGATTTAGATATCTCCAAATCAAAAATTTCTATACACCATTCCTAAAGGGGGATACACCATTATCCCAATTATCCCATTTTGAATCAATCTGTACAAAAGATCCATTTGCTAAAGGTACAATTTCATCACTTTATAATCAATTATATGGAGTAGCAAATCTTAATAGACCCTCTTACGTTCAGAGGTGGGAGGAGGACCTGGGACAAACTTTAGAAGACACGGACTGGTCTAACATATGGCTCACATCTAAGTCATCTTCACCCAACATCTTAGCACTGGAGACAAATTATAAAGTCCTAACTCGCTGGTACCTTGTACCCGCTAGAGTGGCAAAATATTCACCTAATACCTCAGCTCTTTGTTTTCGAGGATGCCCAGAAATAGGCACATATTTACACATATGGTGGACGTGCCCAGTAATCCAAACCTTCTGGAAGGAAGTTTGATTGCATCTAAAATATTTAAAAAGATAATACAACCAGATCCATATTTAACTTTACTTAATCTAAAACCGGAATGGTTAACACTCTCTCAATTCAAACTTATGATCCAACTAATAACGGCTGCAAAACAAACAGTGGCCAAGGCATGGAAATCTCCTACATTGGTACTAGCAGAAACAATTCACAGAATGAATAATACAATGTCCCATGCTAAGATGGTAGCCATCGATCAAAATCAAATTCCAAAATTTGAAAAACTTTGGCACCCTTGGATAAAACAACAGTTCCTGTCAAATTTCAATGACTCTGTCCTGTTGCCATGGTAACAGATTAAATGACTTACAGAGACACCCATTTTAAGGCTTCAAAGAGAACTAAAAAGAATAATAAACTGATGAGCGGGACAACCTTGTGGACCATACCTCTACCTTTCAACCCTTTTTTCTTCTTTCTCTTTCCTTTTCTCCACCTTACGATTAAAGCTCATTATCAGAATTTATTTGACCTATATACACTCTACTTGTAAACAATATGTATAGTAGGTATAAATCATTTAAATACCTACAAAAGTAACTAAGGAAATGATATATATCTTTAATTTAGGTTTACGTGAACCCAATGTTTAATATTTGAAATTTCATGATATTTACCTATATAAACCCTACTGTAAAACAATGAGCTTACTTTATAGATCCTTGTAAACTTACTTTATGTATCTTTATAACATTGTATACTCAATAAACTTCTTTTGACAAGGAAATAATTACAGTGCCATCATCCATATACAGAAAAAAAGGACAATGTAAATGAAAGTGTGTGTTTAGTTTCACTTTAAGTGTGCTATTGGCCAGATCACCAGGTGGAAACAGAGGCTAAAAGCCCCCCTAAAAAAAGAAAAGCAATGCAGCCATAATGATTGGTAAGCTGCAATATATTCGATTTTTGGTTTTGAGTTTAATACCACTGTAAAGAACTATCTGCTATTGTACGAGGGGGAGGGGTGCAGATGAGAAGAACTACACTCGGCCACCATGCCTTTACCTTGCTATAGCTGTCATGTCACTGAGTTTGAAGTCATCACTTCCGTGGTTGTTAGATCGCTCCGGCTTCCCTTGGCTTGCACCCCCCCCCCCCCTCCCCCAGTCAATGTCATTGCCTTGTCTATCTGCTTCCTGCACCTCACTGTGTTAAAAGCACAAAGGCTGTGTCCCAGAGTGCCCTTGGGATCAGCATCCAGATTTCTGTGCAGGACATAGATTGGCCTATTTTAAATAGAAGGTGCACTGAGCGGCAGAAGTCTCTCTTTCACATCTTTCCTTTTCATGGCTGTATTTTACATTCACTCTCTGCCTTTTACTTCTGTAAATGTTTTCTGGTGCTCACATCATCCCTGTTCTCAGCCATTCTTCGAAATCCTTTTAATCCCTGTTCTGCCTTTTTGCTAACAGGATGAGATGTCAATACAGAACAACAAGGTCTAGATGTATGTGCGTCCAGCCATGCGTGAGATCCTGCTACAGATTTTCATAAGAGTCAAATAAGGGTCAGCTGGGGCCACTGATGTCGGCTACAAGATGGTGCCCAGCAGCATTCGGTGTACTAAAAGATGAAGAGAGGCGCTTTACAGGCCAAAATCCTGGCAGGAGGTACTGGCACTGGCACTGCTATGTCTTTAAAATGAGGGAAATTAAGAAGACAGGATCTCTCTAACTGCAGTTTTACTGCTGCATGGCAGCACCTCTGCCCCGGATCACGTACAGTGGGGATGGAAAGTATTCAGACCCCCTTAAATTTTTTACTCTTTGTTATATTGGAGCCATTTGCTAAAATCATTTAAGTTCATTTTTTTTCCCTCATGAATGTACACACAGCACCCCATATTGACAGAAAAACACAGAATTGTTGAAATTTTTGCAGATTTATTAAAAAAGAAAAACTGACCAAGGTTCTTCTCCCCCGATAGCTCAGATTGGCCGGACGGCCAGCTCTAGGAAGGGTTCTGGTTGTCTCAAACATCTTCCATTTAAGGATTATGGAGGCCACTGTGCTCTTAGAAACCCTAAGTGCAGTAGAAATTTTTTTTGTAACCTTGGCCAGATCTGTGCCTTGCCACAATTCTGTCTCTGAGCTCTTCAGGCAGTTCCTTTGACCTCATGATTCTCATTTGCTCTGACATGCACTGTGAGCTGTAAGGTCTTATATAGACAGGTGTGTGTCTTTCCTAATCAAGTCCAATCAGTATAATCAAACACAGCTGGACTCAAATGAAGGTGTAGAACCATCTCAAGGATGATCAGAAGAAATGGACAGCACCTGAGTTAAATATATGAGTGTCACAGCAAAGGGTCTGAATACTTAGGACCATGTGATATTTCAGTTTTTCTTTTTTAATAAATCTGCAAAAATGTCAACAATTCTGTGTTTTTCTGTCAATATGGGGTGCTGTGTGTACATTAATGAGGAAAAAAAATGAACCTAAATGATTTTAGCAAATGGCTGCAATATAACAAAGAGTGAAAAGGGGGTCTGAATACTTTCCGTCCCCACTGTATATATAAATAACGACATTGCCAGGTAGGGGGCGCACAATGCGCGCCACTGGTGGCTCACTTCCACTGTGATTACACACAGCGGAATCTGATCGGCAGGTACAGGGACTGGATGTCCTCTGGCACTAGCCGATCATCAGGGAAAGACAGAACTGCGATCTGCCTATGTAAACAAGGCAGATCACTGCTCTGACATGAGGGAAGGGATGGAATGCGTGTCCCTGAAAAACAGGGAATAAAAAAAATCTCTTCCCCTAGTAAAAGAACCTTACATAGTATAGTAAAACACTGGCTAGGCACACAGTTAATCCTTTGATTGGCCCTGATGTTAACCCCTTCCCAGCCAGTGTCATTAGTACAGTGACAGTGCATATTTTTTAGCACCGATCACTGTTTTAGTGTCACTGGTTCCCGCAAGGTGTCAGTTAGTGTCCAGTAAATACACCATAGTTTGTAGATGCTATAACATTAGCACAAACCAACTATATATATATATATATATATATATATATATATATATATATATATATATATATATAAAATAATATATGCTGATTGGGATTTTTTTTTAGTTTTTTTTACTAAAGATATGTAGCACTTTCATTGGTCCCCTAAAGGTGTCAGAATGCCCACCGCACTATGACAGTCCCGCTATAAGTCGCTGATTACCGCCATTACTAGTAAAAAAAAATTAAAAATATAAAAATTAAAAAATATATATATCCCATAGTTTATAGCAGCTATAACATTTACGCAAACCAATCAATGTACGCTTATAGGGATTTTTGTCACCATGTAGCAGCATACATATTGGCCTAAATTTATGAAGAAATTTGATTTTTTTTTTTATTGGATATGTTTTATAGCAAAAAGTAAAAATTTTTTTTTTTTTTTTCAAAATTGTTGGTGGGCATTTTTGGTTATAGCGCAAAAAATAAAAAACGCAAAGGTGATCAAATAACACTAAAAGAAAGCTCTTTTTTTGGGGAAAAAAAAGGACAATTTTATTTGGGTAAAATGTTGCATTGCCGCACAATTGTCAGTTAAAGTAACGCAGTGCCGTATCGTACAAAATGGCCTGGTCATGAAGGGTGGTAAATCTTCCGGAGGTTAAGTGGTTATGAACAGTCTTTACAAATCTAAAAGCTGAAATATGAGCAAAAAAATTTTATCTAAAAACAAGATAGTATTCTTACTTAAATATTGAATTTGCCTTCATAATGATTTTTTTTAGTGCGGTCAAGGGGTCACAGTAGATTACAAACATGGTACAGTGCAGAGAAATTGGTTACATTCCAGAAATAATACAGAGGGTTTATAAACTGTTACATATGTCATAACCCATTCAAATATTCTATTGAATAAGACTTTACAACAGGACTACAAATCCCGGGTGCCGGGTCACCATGGCAACATGAAATTGCATCCTGGCGCCTGGGCTGCTGCCCGAAAACTTCAACACATCCCACGCTCCCCCCCCCCCACTATGTATCCCGGGCTCCGCTTGCCCATCTGTGGGCTCAGGACCGGCATAGCAAATCAAGTTCCTCCACCCCAAACTCGCTCATCCATGTCTTTATGGACCTTGCTTTGTGCACTGGTCCAAATCATTTGGTGGAGGGGGACTATGGTGTGGGGTTGTAGTTCCAGTGAAGGGGACTCTTAAGGTGTCAGCTTACCACAGTTTGGGGATGACCTCTTCCTATTCCAACATGGCTGCGCACCAGTACACAAAGCAAAGTCCATAGAGACATGAATGAGCGAGTTCGGGGTGGAGGATCTTGACTGTCCTGACCTCAACTCAATAGAACACTTTCGGATGAATTAGAGCAGAGACTGCGAGCCAGGCCTTCTTGTCCAACATCAGTGCCTGACCTCACAAATGCGCTTTTGGAAGAATGGTCAAACATTCCCATAGACACACTCCTAAACCTTACTACTATTCATTTCTGAACAGAGAAGGAATTATTTTTAGCACCACATCCCAGTATTGAATACAAAGAATTACAAAAAAATGTGGGACTTTAAGGGTGCAGGTAGACACAAATCAACATTTATTTTACATCATTAAAATTCATGTGATAAAATTAATGGATTCAACAACCACATATATATCACATTTCATGTGAAAATTGATACTTCCACTCGACACGTTTCGCTGAATTTTTTACACAGCTTCTTCAGGAATATACACATCTAAATAGAACAGTAAAAAAATTATAAGGAATAAAAGACATAAGGAATAATATAAAGCGCTGTGTAAACTGTTGGAGCTATATAAATAGTGTATAATAATAATACTTATTATACATGATAAACTTTTTAACATAATTCATACAAAATGATTTAAATATATTATACAAAAATGAAAAAGGCAAATAAAACATTCCATTGCATTGTGCATCCAACTCGATATTAGCAACTTCACAGTCATTATTCACTATAATTATTGTTACATATTTGTTAAATTTTATATTATCTGTAATATCTTTAGTACTTGACACCCATACAATGGTCTGGACAACCAGATAATATAATATATTATTATAAGTATATAAGTATGTTTGCTGCCACTATGATTGTGATGATGTGCCTTAATCACTTACGCTGTACCCTTTTGCCGCGTACACACGATCAGTTTTCTCGTCGGAAAAAGATATGACGGCTTTTCTGACGGGATTCCGCTCAAGTTTGCCTTGCATACACACGGTCACGCAAAAGTTTGCTGAACTTACGACCGTCAAGAACGCGGTGACGTACAACACTACGACGAGCCGAGAAAATGAAGTTCAATGCTTCCGTGCATGCGTCAAATTTTTTCCGAGCATGTCCTGACAAATTCTAATTGCCTGTCTCTATTACTGATGTAGTGGCTTTAATGCTATGAGTTGGTGATAATCAGAGCTTCTGAATTCACTTGCTGCATGCTTGTTCCAGGTTAGGCATCCTTGGGAGGTAAGCAGTTACATTCTACATATTTCTCAGTACAGATTTCCTTAAAGCGCCTTCAAGAGTGACAGATTCTGAGTTCTCCACCATGGGCTGTCACTTGAACTATGTACAGTATAAGGATTTTAACACATTCTGATGGTGTTTTAGATACTTTTTCTTTTTCGAAAAATTCTATTCATTGTCAAAAACAGGGGAAAAAATGTGCATCCTTGCAAACATTAAAAAGTGACCAAAATATATAGGTGAGGCAGCAAGGCAGCAAGCATCTAAGAAAATAGCCTGTCAAAACAAGTTCAATTAGGGCAATATCATGTTGCACTCAACCCAAATTCATCAACATAAATTGACTGCATAAACATAAAAAACCATGTTAATCAAACATAAAGAAGTAAGGTATAAAGTGACAGTGCAGAGGACCTTATCTTTATAGTGAAATAAAGTGACTGTGCTGAATCCTAGTCATGGTTTTACCATAATTTGGGATAGCAACATACACTATGTTGTCAAAAGTATTGGGACACCTGCCTTTACACACACACATGAACTTTAATGGCCTCCCAGTCTTAGTCCATAGGGTTCAATATTGAGTTGGCCCACCCTTTGCAGCTATAACAGCTTCAGTTCTTCTGTGAAGGCTGTCCACTAGGTTTAGGAGGGTGTCTATGGGAATGTTTGAACATTCTTCCAGAATTCATCCCAAAGGTGTTTTATCAGGTTGAGGTCGGGACTCTGTGCAGACCAGTGAAGTTCCGCCACCCCAAACTCGGTCATCCATGTCTTTATGGACCTTGCTTTGTGCACTGGTGTGCAGTCATGTTGGAACAGGAAGGGCCCATCCTCAAACTGTTCTAACAAAGTTGGGAGCATGAAATTGTCCAAAATGTCTTGGTACGCTGATGCCTTAAGAGTTCCCTTCACTGGAACTAAGGGGACAAGCTCAACCCCTAAAAAACAACTCCACACCATAATCCCCCCCCCCACCACCACCACCACCAGATGATTGGAGGAGGTCCATAAAGACATGGATGAGCAAGTTTGGGGTGGAGGAACTTGACTGAGTCCTAACTTCAACCCGATAGAACACCTTTGTGATGAATTAGAGTGGAGACTGCGGGCCAGGCCTTCTCGTCAACATCAGTGCCTGACCTCACAAATGCGCTTCTGGAAGAATGATCAAACATTCCCATAGACACACTCCTAAACCTTGTGTACAGCCTTCCCAGAAGAGTTGAAGCTGTTATAGCTGCAAAGGGTGGGCCAACTTAATATTGAACCCTATGGACTAAGACTGGGATGCCATTAAAGTTCATGTGTGTAAAGGCATGTGTCCCAATACTTTTGGTAATATAATGTGTATTTATATAAGAAGGCCAGTATGGTGGCCTGAATTTATGGGAGAAGCCTGGAGGGTATTTAAGCAGCCATGCTCTTTGTCGGTTCAGTGTGCGATACTACACGTCAGGTTAATTGAATTTATGACAGATTCTATGCTTGAAATGTGAGCTGTAAAATATATTTGTGTGTTTTGTTATCTAATAAACATCTTTGATTTAAAAAAAAAAAGATTTGTTACCACATTCTTTATGTCCTATCAATTCATTGTGTCCCATATGATTCGTTAGTTGCCCCTACGGAGCCTACGAATCAAACGGACGTTGTCCTTATCCATTATACTGCTCGCTTAAGGGTACGGTAAGCTGCCAAACAAACCAGGTGTTTCTATCCTTTTCTCAGTAACCCAATTCTCATTTGTTGGGACCCTTGCAGCCATGCAAAACCATCTCAGCAGCCTGTTACTCTTGTTGAGACCCTTGCAAAACGCTATATCGTCTCAGCTACCCCTCACTCATTAAAAATAAATAATTAAAAATGATAATATATAAGAAACCTTTACCACCACGCAACCTCGGCCCACCTGACACCTGTTGATACTCTTGTAACCATGCAAAATCGTCTCAGCAGCCTGACACTCTTGCTGAGACCCTTGCAATGCAATACCAGTCTTAGCCACCTCCCATTCATCAAGACCTTTGTGACCACGCAGTCTTGCCCCAGCAACCTGACATTCATTGATACCCTTGCAGCCAGACAAATCGGCTTAGGCCTCATGTACACTGCTGCAGGTAAACAGACGTTTAGGAGCAGTTGGGCTTTTTTTTTTCAGCTGCCCCTGAACGCTCCTCTATGTTATCTTATCAGAACATGTACACAGGTTTATTATTATTATTATTCAGGCTTTATATAGCGCCAACAGTTTACGCAGTACTTTACAATATAAAAGAGAGACAATACAGTTATAATACAATAAAATACAAGAGGATTAAGAGGGCTCTGCTCAGAAGAGCTTACAATTTAATAGGGTGGGGCAGGTGGTACAAAAGGTTGTAACTGTGGGGAATGAGCTGATGGAAGTGGTAAAAGATTAGTTGGAGATGTGATAGGCTTTCCTGAAGAGATGAGTTTTCAGGGATCGCCTGAAGGTAGCAAGAGAAGGGGATAGCCGGACCGGTGGAGGTAGCGAGTTCCAGAGGATGGGAGAGGCTCTGAAGAAATCCTGGAGACGAGCATAAGAGGAGGAGACGAGAGAGCTTGAGAGTAGGAGGTCTTGAGAAAAGCGGAGAGGACGATTAGGGTGATATTTGAGGACAATGTGAATGGCATTGTATGTTGTGGTTAGTATTTTGAATTTAATTCACTGGGTGATTGGGAGCCAGGGTAGGGATTGGAGGATAGGGTTGGCAGACGGTTGGTAAGGTGGATAAGTCTGGCAGCAGCATTTATGATAGACTGAAGCGAGGATAGCCTATGGAGAGGCAGGCCAATGAGAAGGGAGTTGCAAGTCAAGGCGAGAGATAACAAGGGAGTAAATGAGGAGCTTGGTGGTTTCATTTGTTAAAAAGGGGCGAATTTTAGAGATGTTACGGAGGTGAATTCTATAAACTTTTTACAACGATTGGACTTGAGGCTGAAGTGACAAGTCAGAGTCTAGGATTACACCTAGTACCCTGGTGTGAGGGGAGGGACTGATAGTTGCATTGTTTATTTTGATGGAAAAGTCATGGAGAGGGGCACGGGCGCGGGGGGGGGGGGGGATATTATTAGCTCAGTTTTAGAGAGATTTAGTTTAAGGAAGTGGTGCAACATCCATGCTGATATGTCAGTTAGTAAGTTAGTAATGCGAGAGGAGACTGAAGGAGTGAGGTGAGGAGTAGTGTCAGGAGCCAGGGAGCGTCTCCGCTCGCCGGGCTCCGGTGCGCATGCGCACGGGACGAGCGCTTCGCCGCACACCCGTCCGCGGCCTGATGGTGCGGCGCGCGCGGGTGCACGGCGGTCCCCGTGTGCGTGCCGTAGCCCGTGCGGGTGCCCGGTAGCGCGTCACACTGACGCGCTCGCTGGGCAGGGGGGCTATATCTGACGGCTCCAGCACCCAGTCGGGTTGCTGGTTTGTCGTCAGCTCTCCCCTGTTCCTTGAGCCTGTGTTCCCTAGTACTTTGCCTGATCTGTGTACCGAACCTCTGCTGCCTGATTAACCACTACTCTCCTGGATTGTCCCTAAGTACCTTGCCTGATCTGTGTACCAAACCTCTGCTGCCTGATTAACCACTACTCTCCTGGATTGTCCCTAAGTACCTTGCTTGATCTGTGTACCAAACCTCTGCTGCCTGATTAACCACTACTCTCCCGGATTTGCCCTTGTACTTCTGCCTGATCTGTGTACCGAACCCTGGCTTGTTTAACCACCACTCTGCTGGACAATCCTATCAAATACCTGCCTGATCTGTGTACCAAACCCCTGGCCTGTTTAACCACTTCTCTGCTGGACTATCCTGATTATACCTGCCTATTCCCTAACTTCTGCTTGTGTTTGCAGCCCTGCTCCCTGCGGATCCCGGGGCACCCGCTTCCAGCTTCTGAACCTACTATCCGCCCGGAAGCCCGTGCCTCCGCGTGCCCTCAGCCTCCTGTACCCATTTCGGGGGTCTGGGTGCGCGTGGTCGTAAGGGCGAGCCGCTCTCGGCATCTCGGCCTCGGTGAGTACGTGTTCGTGACAGTACAAACCAGCCAGATGTCTGAGGCCGACAGAGCGTGCTCTCCTCTGGAGATCCTGTGCCAGCAAGTATCTACCCTGGCGGACTCCGTACAGAAGCTACAAGAAGGTTATACACAAATTGATAACCGTCTGCAGCAGATCACCGGGTTACTACCCTCCGCAGCCGCAGCTCCTGCACCCAGCAGTGGGGGTCCGCTTCCCCAAGCTCCGGCCAACCCCACTGTGGTCATGGCCCTTCCTGAGCCCAGGGTCCCTACACCCCAACGGTTCTCGGGAGATCGCAAGAAGTTTAGGGCTTTTAAAAACGCATGTTCCCTCTACTTCGCCCTACAGCCAAGAACCTTCTCTTCAGAAATCGTCAAGGTGGGGTTTGTCATTTCCCTGCTTTCCGAGGAACCCCAGGCTTGGGCCCACAGCCTGATGGAACAGAGCAGCCCTGCCCTGAACACTATCGAGGCATTCTTTGAGAGCATGACCCAGCTCTACGATGATCCGCAACGCATGGCCACCGCCGAAGCTATCTTGCACCATTTGTCCCAAGGAAGAAGACCTATTGAGGACTATACAGTGGAGTTCCGTAAGTGGGCGGCCGACACCAACTGGAATGAGCCGGCCCTGCGTTACCAGTACCGCCAAGGCCTGTCTGAATTACTCAAAGATGAGTTAGCTAGGATGGAGACCCCTGCTTCCTTAGAGGAACTCATTCAAGCAGCTACAAAGCTCGATCGGCGCCTTCGGGAGCGGCGCTCAGAACGGTTTCAGCAGCCTCGCCCTGCCTGGGCGTCGCCAAGACCTCACTCTACAGTACTCCAAACTTCACCTTCAGTTACCACTGCATCGGTCCCTGAAGTCGAACCAATGCAGCTCGGTTTGGTCCGAGGTCCATTGACCTCCGAGGAGAAGCAGCGCAGGCGGCAGTCTAACCTTTGCCTCTACTGCGGAGGAACCGGGCACTTCCTGCGCAGCTGTCCGATCAGGCCTAGTAAGTTCCCTCAGTCAAACATATTGAACTTTCCTAACCATAACATCCCCAAGGCTTATGTGATGTTGTTTGTTTCTCTGCAGCTTCCGGAAAGGGAGACTCGCCTGCAGGCCATCGTTGATTCCGGGGCCTGCAGCTGCTTCATAGATTCCGCCTTGGCACACAGATTGAAGATCCCTCTACAAACCAAAGAGCAGGATCTACAAATACATCTGGCCGACGGATCCCTTCCTTGCTCGGGTCCCATCACCCAGGAGACCCAACCTATTTCAGTAGTCACAGACTCCGGCCACCGGGAGTTCTTACGGCTTGACCTAATCCGCTCACCAATCTTCCCCATCATACTTGGCCTACCATGGTTGCAAGCCCACGATCCGCTAATCAAATGGAGCACCAAGTCAGTATCCTTCTCTTCTCAGTATTGCTCCCAACACTGCCTGCTTCCGGATTCCAAAGTTTGCGCCACAATGGCGGTACCGCCAAACAACCTCCAACACGTCCCCTCTGAGTATCTTGAGTTTCAAGAGGTTTTCAGTAAACAAATGGCTGACCACCTACCACCTCACAGGGCCTACGACTGTCCAATTGATCTTCTTCCTGGTTCCGAGATTCCATTTGGCCGGATATTTCCCCTTTCTGAAACCGAGCTGGAGGCTCTAAAGCAGTACATAGACGAAAATCTTGAGAAAGGTTTCATCCGCCCTTCATCCTCACCCGCCGGAGCAGGTATCTTTTTCGTGGGAAAAAAAGATGGTACCCTAAGACCCTGCGTAGATTATCGACAACTCAACAACATCACAATTAAGAACCGGTACCCGTTGCCGCTCATTCCTGAGCTATTCCAAAGGTTCCGATCAGCCAAGGTGTTCTCCAAACTCGACCTCCGAGGGGCCTACAACCTCGTCAGGATCAGGGCTGGAGACGAATGGAAGACGGCCTTTAGATCCAGATTCGGTCACTTCGAATATTTAGTGATGCCATTCGGCCTCTGCAATGCTCCAGCCACCTTCCAACATCTAGTGAATGACATTTTTCGACAATATCTAGATGACTTCCTGGTGGTGTATCTGGACGACATCCTCATCTTCTCCCCTACGCTAGAGATGCACAGGAGGCACGTTAAAACGGTTCTTGCTATTCTTCTGCAACACAAGCTATACCTAAAAGCCGAAAAGTGTGAGTTTGAGAGATCAACCATACAATTCTTGGGATTCATACTCTCCACCAATGGGGTTGCAATGGACCCCCAGAAGATTCAGACAATTCAGGAGTGGCCAGCTCCATCAAATAAAAAAGCAGTACAGAGGTTTATAGGATTCGCCAATTTCTATCGGAAATTTATCGTGGGATTCTCTGCCATTGTGGCACCTATTACCCAACTAACTCGGCAGCATCATTCGTTCCAGTGGTCCGCAGCCGCTCAAGAGGCTTTCCTTAAGTTAAAAGAACTATTCAGTTCTGCTCCAATCCTTTGCCATCCTGACCTGACTCAACCCTTCGTACTGGAGGTAGACGCATCAGAAATCGCAACCGGAGCAATTCTTTCCCAGAGACAGGGACCAAAGGCCATCCTGCATCCAGTAGCTTTCGCTTCTCGGAAACTCAGCCCACCGGAACTCAATTACGACGTGGGTGACAGAGAGCTGTTGGCTATAAAGTTTGCTTTGGAGGAATGGAGGTATCTGCTGGAGGGGGCAGTTCATCCGGTGATGATCTTTACGGATCACAAAAATCTCGAGTACCTCAGAACAGCAAGACGGTTAAAACCCCGCCAAGCCCGTTGGGCCCTGTTCTTCTCTCGTTTTAATTTCCATATTGCATACAGACCTGGGGCAAAGAACGGGAAGGCCGATGCCCTTTCACGAATGTTTTCCGCAGATTCCCAAATACCAACACCCAGCACGATCCTCTCTCCTCAAAATTTTCTTGGACTAACTCAAGCAGACTTAATATCCTCCATCAAATCTTCATCAGGCACATGTACGGAACCAGCTGTGCATTCCCTGAAAAAATATGAAGACCTTTTCTAGATTAAAGGAAAAATATTTGTACCACAAGTGACTCGGTCCTTAGCCCTTCAGATGTGTCATGATCACAAGATGGCAGGACATTTCGGGAATAAGAAGACGGCTGAACTCCTTTCTCATTCTTTTTGGTGGCCAGGATGGAGAAGGGACTGTAGGGAATATGTGGCGTCCTGTCCCCTGTGCCAGAGAAACAAGGGCCAGAACACCAAATCCTGGGGTTTGCTCAGACCTTTGCCCATTACGGAACGACCATGGGCTGACGTGTCCATGGACTTCATCGTTGACCTACCCAGCTCAGAGAGTTTCTCCACCATCCTAGTTGTTGTCGACCGCCTTTCCAAAATGGCCCACTTTCTGCCCATGAGGGGTACTCCCTCTGCCGTAGACACGGCCAACATCTTTCTAAAGGAGGTCGTTAGGCTCCATGGAATACCAAGGAGCATTGTGTCGGACAGAGGCGTCCAGTTCACGTCCAAATTCTGGAGGGAACTATGCAAGGCTTTGGGTATCAACATTTGTCTTTCTTCAGCTTATCATCCCCAAAGCAATGGTCAGACAGAGAGGACCAACCAGACGCTAGAGCAGTACCTCCGATGCTTCTGCTCGGGTTCTCAGGATGATTGGGCGAGCCTCCTCTCCTACGCTGAATTTGCGTACAATAACTCTATCCATGCCTCCACCAACCAGACTCCTTTCTGGACCAATTGTGGGTTCCATCCCACATCCTTCGCTAACAACATTCCCGAAACGGCAGTTCCTGCAGTCCAGGATAGGATAATCTCGTTACAGTCCAATTTTCAAAGAATTCAAGATACATTACGCAAGACCCAGGAGGACTATAAGAAACAGTACGACCGGGGCAGAAAGGCAAACCCAAAATTTGACGTAGGAGACGAGGTCTGGCTGTCCACCATCAATCTGAAATTACCACTGCCATCTCGAAAGCTCGGGCCTAAGTTCATTGGGCCTTTTCAAGTCAGGAGGATTATCAACCCTGTGGCGGTGGAATTGACACTTCCCAAGACATACCGGATTCACCCCGTTTTCCATGTGTCACTATTGAAGCCTGTGGTGCCCAGCCCTTTTCCAGGAAGAAAAGAACCTCCTCCTCCGCCAGTCAGAATCGATGGCGAGAATGAATTCGAAGTGGAATCCATTCTTGGTTGCAGGAAGAGGGGCAGACAGTTACAGTACCTGATTCAATGGAAGGGGTACCCCCCCGAAGATAATTCCTGGGAGCCCGCCAGGAATCTACACGCTCCACAGTTAATTCGAGCATTTCATCAAGATCATCCAGAACTAATGGCCAGCCTTGGCGTCCAGTGTCCGCCCTTAGGAGGGGGGCACTGTCAGGAGCCAGGGAGCGTCTCCGCTCGCCGGGCTCCGGTGCGCATGCGCACGGGACGAGCGCTTCGCCGCACACCCGTCCGCGGCCTGATGGTGCGGCGTGCGCGGGTGCACGGCGGTCCCCGTGTGCGCGCCGTAGCCCGTGCGGGTGCCCGGTAGCGCGTCACACTGACGTGCTCGCCGGGCAGGGGGGCTATATCTGACGGCTCCAGCACCCAGTCGGGTTGCTGGTTTGTCGTCAGCTCTCCCCTGTTCCTTGAGCCTGTGTTCCCTAGTACTTTGCCTGATCTGTGTACCGAACCTCTGCTGCCTGATTAACCACTACTCTCCTGGATTGTCCCTAAGTACCTTGCCTGATCTGTGTACCAAACCTCTGCTGCCTGATTAACCACTACTCTCCTGGATTGTCCCTAAGTACCTTGCCTGATCTGTGTACCAAACCTCTGCTGCCTGATTAACCACTACTCTCCCGGATTTGCCCTTGTACTTCTGCCTGATCTGTGTACCGAACCCTGGCTTGTTTAACCACCACTCTGCTGGACAATCCTATCAAATACCTGCCTGATCTGTGTACCAAACCCCTGGCCTGTTTAACCACTTCTCTGCTGGACTATCCTGATTATACCTGCCTATTCCCTAACTTCTGCTTGTGTTTGCAGCCCTGCTCCCTGCGGATCCCGGGGCACCCGCTTCCAGCTTCTGAACCTACTATCCGCCCGGAAGCCCGTGCCTCCGCGTGCCCTCAGCCTCCTGTACCCATTTCGGGGGTCTGGGTGCGCGTGGTCGTAAGGGCGAGCCGCTCTCGGCATCTCGGCCTCGGTGAGTACGTGTTCGTGACAAGTAGACAGATAGATTTGGGTGTCATCAGCGTATAAGTGGTATTGGAAGCCATGGGCGGTTATCAAGTGACCAAGGAAGGAGGTGTAGATAGAGAAGAGAAGGGGTATGACGGCGCTACCTCTAAGTTTTAAACAGGGACAGCCTAAAGTTAAGTGACTCAGTAAACGTGGTTTATGAAATGTTACACATATAGAGAGAAGTTTCCCCTTATATTAAGGATGTCGTTGCTGAGGACGTCATGTGACAAAGCGCGCACAACGGCATCACGCTCTGCTAGTCAGCTCCTAGGCATACGAGAGAGGAGGACACTATCAGCAGCTGGGGAACAATTTACCCCCCACCTCACTGCTTATGCTTTCTAGGAGGGACATTTTTACCCTGATTTAACGTCTGGCAACTTATGCTGTCCATCTGGACAGAGTTTACATCTGGTGCCTGGACTTTTTAATTTTTACTTTTAGTCTTATTTTTTATTTTTTTGGTATATAAAATTACTTTTTACTGTTTGCTTATTTGAACCTACTTTTGTCCACGTGCTAAGTCGCTGTATGGGCACTTAAGTTTTAAATAAAGTTTCAAACTTTATCACACCATGGAAGCTCTTTTTTGTCAATTTACGAGGGGAAGCAACATCCTTACAGAGTAAAAAGCCCAGGAAACATCCAACATAAAATATAGCAGCAAGCGACCCGTTTTCCAGCATAATCGCATTACCCTGATGTGAGACGTGGGGATCTGATTACATCACAAGCATCCACCAGAGGAAGCAACAAGGGAAACAACCCAGCATATTATATCAAAGGCGTAATACCCCTGTCGGGGTTCTGGGAGCTGGTGAGTAGGCCACCAAGAGGGGGAGCACGAGAGTCACCAGGCAAATTGTTGCAGCACCATAGTCACCATTGGGGATTTATTTAATATATTGTCAACATATGGGACTGTTATAATATGCCCGAGATATAACTGCTGTGACTTTTGTGCTATTATTTCTAGTTGTGTTATTATTTCTAGTTGTGTATATATATGCAAGCTTCAGGCCTTACTTATGGTATTTGATTAAGGTGATTTAACCTGCATGCGCTGTATGGTATTTATATTTGCAACACACTACTTCCGGGTGTTCTCTAACGCTTGATATGGCTACGGATCCAATACAGGAATATAGCACACGGTATATGGTCTAATAAATGCACTCTAGGGAATACAGCCTCTGGCCTCACTACCAGACGCTGTAGGACCACATCATTTTTGTGCGACACCTGAGCGTTTGTCATATACCTGCAGCATAAATCCAGCTGCACACATTCATCTGCTGAAGTGACATCCTTAATATAAGGGGAAACTTCTCTCTATATGTGTAACATTTCATAAACCACGTTTACTGAGTCACTTAACTTTAGGCTGTCCCTGTTTAAAACTTAGAGGTAGCGCCGTCATACCCATTCTCTATAATTTATTATGCTTTGCAAAGTATCCTTTTAGGGACTTTGTGTGAGGGAGGCAGCAACCTTTGGCTTCTGACCCCACAGACGTGTCCTAAGCGCAGTTTCCTTGTTTGAATAATTTAGAGAAGAGAAGGGGTCCAAGAACAGAGCCTTGGGGGACCCCCACAGAAAGGGGCATTGGAGAGGAGGAGACAGAGTTGTAGGTGACACTGAAGAAGCGCTGTGATAGGTAGGCAGAGAACCAGGATACAGCAGAATCTCAGAGGCCAAGGGAATGTAGTTTATTGAGAAGGAGCGGGTGGTCAACAGTATCAAAGACCGCAGAGAGGTCAAGTAGTAGGAGTATGGAGTACTGGCTGTTGGTTTTAGCAGTTAGTAAATCGTTAGTGAGTTTTAGTACGGCAATTTCTGTGGAGTGCTGCGAGCGAAAGCCATACTGTAAGGGGTCAAGAAGGTTATTTTCACTGAGGTAAGAGCTAAGACGGTTGTAGACTAAGCGTTCTAGAAGTTTAGAGGTGAATGGGAGCAATGAGATGGGTCTTAAGTTGTTCAGGTTGGTGGGGTCCAGTGAGGGCTTTTTAAGTATGGGAGTGATCTGTGCATGTTTTAGAGGGGAGGGGAAGGTGCCACTAGAGAGGGAGAGGTTGAAGATGTGAGTGAGGGAGCATAGGATAGAGGAAGAGGGTGACCGTAGTAGTTGTGAGGGAACAGGATCCAAGGGACAATTGGTTAGGTGGGCATCTGAGAAAAGTTTTGTAACCTCTTCAGTAGTAGCCAATTCAGAGGAGAGTGTTGAATGTGCTGTTAGGTATGTTGGGTGGGGAAGATGTACGCAAAGTGGAGATGTCCTCACAAATTGCATCAATCTTGTCTTTGAAGTGATTGGCAATCACTTGGGCAGTGAGTGAGTTAGTGGGTAGAGGATGTGAGGGATGAAGCAGAGAGTTAAAGGTTGAGAAGAGCCGACGGGGACTGGATGGCAAAGTATTAATAAGAGAGACAAAGTAGGCTTGTTTGGCAGCATGGAGGCAGGAATTGTATTTTAGAAAGGCAGATTTATATAGGGTGAAATCTTGCAGGCATTTGGTTTTCCGCCACAGTCGTTCAAGCTGCATGCTGCAGGGTAGAGAGGAGGGGTAGAGTAAGGATAATTTGAGGATTGAAGACACTGATGTGAGAAGGACGAGAATAAGGAGTTAGTGTTAGTGGATAGAGAGTGGGAATCTGACTTCATATAAAATAAATGTAATAATGCTGGTTTGCTTGTCTTGCAGAGTAGAGCAGAGTTCTTGTATCTTCATCCAGCTTTAGTTATCCTGCTTTCGTTAAACTGCGGTGGTGAAACTGCGCATCACTCGTGACAGAGCCACTCAGGAAAGAGCCATGGTTTCTGCGCCTTGCCCCTTTCTGCGCCACCCCATAGGCTGCTTTAAATTTATAGGGAGACTGAGCAGGCATGCATTTCTCAATTGGTCAATATAGGGTCTGATTTAAGACACTTGAATATGGGACAGGAGATGGCCAATACCAGACCAGACACAGGCTAGGGTTGTAAAGCTAATTACCTCTCTTGATCACTCAAGCCAAATGGGGTTGAGAATCAATCACCAATAATGTTGCTATTGCAGTGTGGTTGTTATATAGCTAGCATTAAAGCGGAGCTCCGCCGAAAATTTTTTTTTTAAAAGTCAGCAGCTACAAATACTGCAGCTGCTGACTTTTAAAACATGGACACTTACCTATCCAGGGTGCCCGCGATGTCCACACCCGAGGCCGAACCGTCTCTCCGTCCTCGGGTGCTGCCGCCTCCAACTTCGGTAAGGGAATCAGGAAGTGAAGCCGCGCGGCTTCACTTCCCGGTTCCCTACTGCGCATGCGCGAGTCACGCAGCGCAATACGGATGGTCCCTGCTGTCTCTGGGACCCGTGTGTTTCCCAGCAGGCAGCGGGGAGGGAGCAGGAAGTGGCGTAAATAACCGCAGATTCTGCGGCTATCTATGCCGGAAGTATATTACAGGTATCTGTACCCCCCTCCCCTCTGAAAGGTGCCAACTGTGTCACCGGAGGGGGGGGGGAATCTGATGAGTGGAAGTTCCACTTTTGGGTGGAACTCCACTTTAAATATAGAAGTTTAACAATATGGCAGCAGAAGACATTTACCAAATATGATACAGCAATGTCAGTTCAGTAGAGTGTACAGATGGAGGTTTCTATGGTTTATACATATTTCTAGACAGTTGAGTTTAGAAGCTTTTTGGAAGAAAAAAAAAAATGGGTTCAGACGGATGTTCAGAGGCATTTGAAACGCCAAATGCCTGTAACAGCTTGTAAATGCTGCTGGACGCGGTAACTCGCATTTAGTGGCGTTTCGTTTACAGTCATTTTCATTTTAACAAAAAAAAAAGTGAGGCAACATTGTCTCAGCAGCTTGACACTCATTTGAGACCCTTGCAAAACACAATATCATCTCAGCAACCTCACACTCGTCTAGACCTTTGCGACCAAGCAATCTCGTCTCAGCATCCTGACACCTGTTCAGACCCTTGCAGCCATACAAAATCTTCTCAGCAGCCTGACACTCATTTGAGACCCTTGCAAAACGCAATATCGTCTCAGCAACCCTTAGATCACAGCTTTTATTTTTTCTCACACTAGTGCAAGACCCAGACCAAGTTCTGAAACTAGACCAAGCAGCAGTAGCAGACATAGCCTCCATGGGCTTCGCAGCCTTTTTTCAGCCACCACTGGTTGGCCAAACCTTGAAATTCTCCCAGAAATTCTCTTAATTTTCTGCTTTCGCCCAGTCTTCATCACTCTTCGAGCTGTATCACATCGAGGCATCTGCCCAGGTCTGAGCCCGCAAAAGCCTACCTATCAAGAGTGCACTCTACAGGGACGTGTCTGAAATCCTTACTCATTTTCCGTTTGGGGCTTTGCTCAGCCTAGTCATCCAGGTGGCCATCTACCAGGCCTTCTACGGTTTCCTACAATCTAGTGAATTTGCCGTCAGTGGCTCCGCCAGTCAGACACTGCTCCGACGCCACCTCGTTTTCCAAACCATTACACCCTTCATCTCACAGTCTGCAAAACGCAACAAACCGGCCCTGGGGTTGACATCAACCTGTTTCAGACTAACAACGCCTGATGCTCAGTGACAGTGCACGACCGACTACTGTCCCATCTACCCAGCCAATCTGATGATAGCTCCTTGCTACCCTTTCTAACCAGCTCCTGAGTGGCAGCCAGTTTATCGAGCATGTCAGGATCCTCCTAAGCAACTTGGGCTTCAACCCCAGTCAATCCTCTGGACATTCTTTCCGGATCAGAGCAGCCTCAGCTGCCTCCCAACATGGAGTACCAGACCATGTAATCAAGAAACTAGGCCGATGGAAGCTCACTTGTTTTGCCACATACATCCCAAATCCTTAGGAAGAAATGGCACACTCTGCTCGGTGCTACCTGATCAACAGCTCTTCCGTGCCTTGTTCCTGTTACCTGTATCTGTGCTTTGATCTCCTGATGACCCAGCTTGTTTCTTGGATTCCTCTGAACTCTGCCCTCACCTGACCTCTGCCTGTTTGACTACTCTTCTGCCTGCTCCATTGTACCTCGTAGCCTGCCTGTTGCCAAACCCAGCTTGTACCCGGACTTCCCTGCTCTGCTCCTGCTCAGCACCTGTTGCCAGTGTTCCCAATTCCTGCCTGCTGCTTAAAGTTCACTTCTCTTCCGGCATCTGGACTTCTACATCAGGCTCCCATACCACTCTGCACGCCTGTGCTTCCTGTATACTCTACCAGGGGCCGCGAGTCGGACGCGTAAGGGAGTCTACCCTCTGCCCAAGCGGACTCACCGGTCTGGTAAGTAGAGGTCTGACAGTTATTCCCCTATCTATGTCTTTTGCTCCCTTTTTTTGGCATACCAGCCAGACCACCAAGGCACACTTCAGGTCTATTTATGTCGTAAGTCTTGTTGTGTGTTTATGTGATCCACATCTCTCTCGGTCATTGGGCCATGACCATAAATAAGAAGGCCAGTATAGTGGCCTGAATCTATGGGAGGAGCCCGGAGGGTATTTAGGCAGCCCACTCGCCCATGCTCTTTGTCGGTTCAGTGCGCAATGCCCTCCAACCCTTACCTTTTTCAGGGCACTTATCAGCACATCCTTCTTCATAAACTACCCATTACTTACCTTGGATATGCCCCCTTTTCTTGGCATACCGACCAGACCACCAAGGCACACTTCAGGTCTATTTATGTGGTAAGTCTTGCTGCGTGTTTATGTGATCCACATCTCAGGAAGATGAGAAGTCCACAAAGAAGTCAGCCTATTTGTGAAATTTCTTCTAAGATCCCAAAGGCTTTGTGATAGCATCAGCACACACCTTCACCAAGATTAGTGGAAGGAATGCTCGCTTACCAACTGTCTATGAACCCCTATTACAGGTAGTCATGCGGCACTTTCTTGGGCGTTAATTTTGGACCTCAAGTCTCCAGTGTGGCTACTCCTCAATAGATCTGGGACACCAGCTTTAAAGCAGGTTGGGTGCGATGTTGTACCAAATAATTAATGTAAGGCCAAAAAGAAGGCTACACATAGTGTAAAACAGCTTAGTAAAACATTTAATATGTATTAAATGTGCACTGACATTGATAAAACTAGGGATGCACCGATACCATTTTTTTTTTACAAGTACCAATACTTTTTTTAGTACTTGCCGATACCAATTATCGATACCTACTGCAACTGGTTTGTTTACACTTCAGCTGTCACCAATGGTACAAAGCATTAAAAAGTTAGTTACAAATTATATATATATTATATATATACATACAGTGGGGACAGAAAGCATTCAGACCCCCTTAAATTTTTTGTTATATTGCAGCCATTTGCTAAAATCATTTAAGTTCATTTTTTCCTCATTAATGTACACACAGCACCCCATATTGACAGAAAAACACAGAATTGTTGACATTTTTGCAGATTTATTAAAAAAGAAAAACTGAAACATCACATGGTCCTAAGTATTCAGACCCTTTGCTGTGACACTCATATATTTAACTCAGGTGCTGTCCATTTCTTCTGATCATCCTTGAGATGGTTCTACACCTTCATTTGAGTCCAGCTGTGTTTGATCATACTGATTGGATTTGATTAGGAAAGCCACACACCTGTCTATACAAGACCTTACAGCTCACAGTGCATGTCAGAGCAAATGAAAAACATGAGGTCAAAGGAACTGCCTGAAGAGCTCAGAGACAGAATTGTGGCAAGGCACAGATCTAGCCAAGGTTATATAAAAATTTCTGCTGCACTTAAGGTTCCTAAGAGCACAGTGGCCTCCATAATCCTTAAATGGAAGACGTTTGGGACGACCAGAACCCTTCCTAGAGCTGGCCGTCCGGCCAATCTGAGCTATCGGGGGAGAAGAGCCTTGGTGAGAGAGGTAAAGAAGAACCCAAAGATCACTGTGGCTGAGCTTCAGAGATGTAGTCGAGAGATGGGAGAAAGTTGTAGAAAGTCAACCATCACTGCAGCCCTCCACCAGTCAAGGCTTTATGGCAGAGTGGCCCGAAGGAAGCCTCTCCTCAGTGCAAGACACATGAAAGCCCGCATGGAGTTTGCTAAAAAAAACACCTGAAGGAATCCAAGATGGTGAGAAATAAGATTCTCTGGTCTGATGAGACCAAGATAGAACTTTTTGGCCTTAATTCTAAGTGGTATGTGTGGAGAAAACCAGACACTGCTCATCACCTGTCCAATACAGTCCCAACAGTGAAGCATGGTGGTGGCAGCATCATGCTGTGGGGGTGTTTTTCAGCTGCAGGGACAGGACAACTGGTTGCAATCGAGGGAAAGATGAATGCGGCCAAGTACAGGGATATCCTGGACGAAAACCTTCTCCAAAGTGCTCAGGACCTCAGATTGGGCTGAAGGTTTACCTTCCAACAAGACAATGACCCTAAGCACACAGCTAAAATAACGAAGGAGTGGCTTCACAACAACTCCGTGACTGTTCTTGAATGGCCCAGCCAGAGCCCTGACTTAAACCCAATTGAGCATCTCTGGAGAGACCTAAAAATGGTTGTCCACCAACGTTTACCATCCAACCTGACAGAACTGGAGAGGATCTGCAAGGAGGAATGGCAGAGGATCCCCAAATCCAGGTGTGAAAAACTTGTTGCATCTCTCCCAAAAAGACTCATGGCTGTATTAGATCAAAAGGGTGCTTCTACTAAATACTGAGCAAAGGGTCTGAATACTTAGGACCATGTGATATTTCAGTTTTTCTTTTTTAATAAATCTGCAAAAATGTCAACAACTCTGTGTTTTTCTGTCAATATGGGGTGCTGTGTGTACATTAATGAGGAAAAAATGAACTTAAATGATTTTAGCAAATGGCTGCAATATAACAAAGAGTGAAAAATGTAGGGGGGTCTGAATACTTTCCGTCCCCACTGTACAAAATAAGGTCCGTTGGCATGGACCATAGGGTGAGTACATGATTGAAAACTGGCTACGAGTTCAGAGGGTGGTGATAAATGGGGAGTACTCGGAATGGTCAGGGGTGGGTAGTGGGGTTCCCCAGGGTTCTGTGCTGGGACCAATCCTATTTAATGTGTTCATAAATGACCTGGAGGATGGAATAAACAGTTCAATCTCTGTATTTGCAGACGATACTAAGCTAAGCAGGGCAATAAGGATGTGGAAAACTTGTAAAAAGATCTGAACAAATTAATGGGGTGGGCAACTACATGGCAAATGAGGTTCAATGTAGAAAAATGCATTTGGGTGGCAAAAATATGAATGCAATCTATACACTGGGGGGAGAACCTCTGGGGGAATCTAGGATGGAAAAGGACCTGGGGGTCCTAGTAGATGATAGGCTCAGCAATGGCATGCAGTGCCAAGCTGCTGCTAACAAAGCAAACAGAATATTGGCATGCATTAAAAAGGGGATCAACTCCAGAGATAAAACGATAATTCTCCCACTCTACAAGACTCTGGTCCGGCCGCACCTAGAGTATGCTGTCCAGTTCTGGGCACCAGTCCTCAGGAAGGATGTACTGGAAATGGAGCGAGTACAAAGAAGGGCAACAAAGCTAATAAAGAGTCTGGAGGATCTTAGTTATGAGGAAAGGTTGTGAGCACTGAACTTATTCTCTCTGGAGAAGTGACGCTTGAGAGGGGATATGATTTCAATTTACAAATACCGTACTGGTGACCCCACAATAGGGATAAAACTTTTTCGCAGAAGAGAGTTTAACAAGACTCGTGGCCACTCATTAAAATTAGAAGAAAAGAGGTTTAACCTTAAACTATGTAGAGGGTTCCATACTGTAAGAGCGGCAAGGATGTGGAATTCCTTTCCACAGGCGGTGGTCTCAGCGGGGAGCCTCGATAGCTTCAAGAAACTATTAGATAAGCACCTGAATGACCGCAACATACAGTGATATATAATGTAATACTGCCACATAATCACACATAGGTTGGACTTGATGGACTTTTGTCTTTTTTCAACCTCACCTACTATGTAACTATATATATATATATATATATATATATATATATATATATATAATTTTTATTTTTTTATTTTTTTTCAATTTTGCCATGTTTTCAATGTGAAACATGTAAATATATGGTAAAAGGTGTAAAGATAATAATGAACAAAGCAAACAAAAACAAACAAGTTTAAATTATTAATAGTTTATAAAATAGTGAAGTGAACAAAAAAATCAGCAGGGAAATAATAATTAAATAGAGAAGAAGAATAAAAAGTGTTAATTAAGGCTTATTAGAGGAAATTAAGGGTTAATAAGGCGTTACAGAGGAAAATTCAATTACAATATATATATATATATATATATATATATATATATATATATATATATATATATTTTTTTTTTTTTTCTTTACTTGACAGGTTGCTTTAAACTGACTTCATCTGCAGAGGGAAGTTCATCCCTCTATAGATGAAGAAACAAAAAGATACAGAAAGGAAAAAATGTTTCTTTTTACCTTTCTGTTTCAGCACATTACCCGGCTGCTTTTTTTGGATAGCTCCAATTTTACACCTTAGCTGTCAACAAGGGAACCCCACTGACAGCTGAATGAGTCATCGGTTGTTAAGGACATGGAGGCCCCGCTCCTTAACAACCGATAATTGCCTGCTTTTTTTTCCACATTTCAGCTCTCAGTGGGGGAATCCCGCTTATAGCTGAAAGAACCAAGCCTGAACATATCGGTTTTAGGTATCGGAGAATTTGCACAAGTTCCGTTTGCACAAATATCGGCACAAATATCGGCACCGATATCGGTATCGGTGCAACCCTTATAAAAAATAATGTGCATGTAGCATATAATTTCCCGGAATGTGATGAAATTAGCAAGAGGCTCCACCTGGCGCTTTTTGTCATCAAAAGACGTCTTTTGGAGCTTAGGGCGCCATGCTGAGTCGTATTTTGGTGGCGCATATTTGGTAGTGGAATCTATTGGTGGAAAGCATAGCCATTTACAGATGTGTAAAAATTGACCAGCAGCAGTACAGTATGTGAGCAGCCAGAATAGGCCTGAATTTAGACACACAAGGCAAGTGTTTTCCTACAGTAAAAATAAGAGAACAGCAACTGAGCTACGAGTGTAAAAAAAAAAATTGACCAGCAGCAGGACAGCCTGTGAGCAGGTATAACTGACCTGAAGCTCTCATAGCTTTCATACCCACAGTACCAGAAGTATAGACCTGGCTGTACCTTATGGCATAAATAAAATTATGATTTTACTTTACACAGCAGCAGTCTGGACCTAGACATTTTTGTACACAGCAAAAGTCACAAAAAAATGTTTTCCTGGATTTCCACCTTAAACTGCTGACAGCAGCTGTTGGGCAGTCATTTTCAGGAAGAGATGTTTTACACAGGATGATTTTAGCTCCAGGATGATTATATAAATGTTCTAGAGATGAGGTGGCTTTTCTTGCCTTAAAAATGCTTGTACATCATTTGAAATAAAATCAGTCCTTTGACAGCTGGACAGCAGGACAGCAGCATTATAAATATTCACCATCGTGTGAGAGACACAAGGTCAGACCCTTCTCAAGAAAGGGCATCCCCTACAGCATTACAGAAGAACCTTGAATACATCATGTATATTCCATGAACCATGTATATTCCAGTTCAGGAGAACATGATGTCATGCTGTTTGCCTAGTAATTTCCTGAACATCAATTTGTACTTTCCTTCTGGAAATATTTCTTCAGGTCACTTGTTTATTTTTTTACCTCCGATAGCAATAACTTGCCAGGCTTCTTTTCCCATTTCCATGCAGTGAGGCTGCAGAAACTGATACCTTGTGTCTTTTTGGATGGTTTAGGCCTTTTCCATTATCCTACTCCTCTTCTCTCCACCTCTGACTAAATTTAACTTTTGGCCCAGGAGGCTTTGGAATTTTTTGTTTAGTCCTAAACTTTATTGCTGATCACCCTCTGGAACATATGCTTTACAATTATTTGTGATATACTGTATGTCTCTGAAAATTGCCTTCCTGCCTTTTGGACACTACCTGAGATGTCTTCTGCATTTTAGGACACCCCGTTCTCCCCCCCATGTATTTTATATATCCCCTTCTTTGTGTATTTATTATGCCATTATTCCTCTCCCACGAGGTAGACATGTACGCCGTCAATAAATTTGTTTAGTTTCGCTCCGTTCTATTTCGTATTAGAATTAATTCATATTTCGTAATTCGTGTCCAAAATTTTGTACGAAATATGAATTTTCGTTAGGTTTGTTAACTTTTTGTAACAATTACGAATGTTCGTTATGATGAATTTATCATTATGAGGGGCTCCCACCATCCCTGTGCTGTGCTGACTTCCTGGGTTTTTAACTTTTAGGTTCGTTAACTTTTCGTAACAATTACGAATGTTCGTTAGGAATTTGGATCCGAAATTCGTAAACGAAATTTCGTATTTCGTACAAAATTCGGAAGCATAGCAATTCGTATTTCGGAACCTCCCAAAATGGAGGATCCTCCCTCGCACATGTCTACTACGAGGATACATTGCAGTTACTCCAGTGAAGCTCAGTATCCACCTTTTCTTTTTCCCCTCTTTACTGCTGTTTATTTCCCTCTTTTTTTCCTTTTCTAATTCTCTCCTTAATTGGGTACATACCCGCTCACCATGGTCATTTCTGCCCCCCCCCCCGTGAGCATTTAGTTTTGTCTCAAGTCACTTGGATTATAAGCTTACATGTTTTTACAGCAGCTTCGGGGCTTCCTCTACACCTCAGAATGATACTGTATGCTTTTTTACAATACGATTATTGGTTTGTCATTAAGAATACATATGGAGCCTAATTTTTGTGACGTAGAGTTATCTTTATTTTCCTATGTTTGTCTTTTTCTTACAAAATGTTAATAACAATAAAAAGATATTTAACCTATAAAAAAACGTCTTCCTAATTGCGTTCTCAGAGTCAGAAACTTGCTTGCTTGTCAGGTTCTGTGATGGAGCTGTACTCCATCGGTTACTTTAATGCACATCTATAGTCATCTCCCAATTTCACGTCAATGTCAGGATGCTGACCGGAACTGAAGTGCTCATATACAGGTTGGGAACTTCTGCCAGTAACCTACGTGGGCACACACGTTTGCACGGCAATATGCGCAAGCAAATGGTGTGCGGTTGAGCACATCCAATTCCAGAACTGGCACAAAACGCCTTAAGGAAGGGAATAGTGACTGGTATTTGGTGGATGTTCTTCCTCTAATCCATGATTTTTGTTCCTGTGAATCCTGATCCTGTGTTACTCTGATCACCTGTTACTGACTCGGCTTTCCCTGGACTTCTCTCTGACTGACTCCTGATCATGACCTTGGCTAATTGAAAGACCCTGCTTCTATTTGATCTACTGTGTATGACCCTGGCTTGGCTTTTTAATTTCCTCTTACTTCCAGCTGTAACGTTAAGCAAGCCATACATAATGCGAAAATAATAAGAAAATAGATTTCCCTATCAACACAGTCAGCGTTGACAGGGGAATCCCTCCCGTGGCGCTATTGTGTTTTCCAAGCGGGGAAAAGGGGACACGGAGCTGCCCCTGCCAGGAGAACACAATGATTATAGCTAGTGGCTATAGCTGCTGGCAATAATTGCATGCTGAAAATCCGACATGCTGGTGATACCCAAGTTAATCAATGGCCTTGGTTCAATCAGTCTGCCCATAGATGGTTCGAATCTCAGCCAGTCCCTGCTGAACTGGCTGAGATTTAAATCATTTATTAACCATGTATGACCACGGCTTGGCTCCAGACAATAGTTCTCTTCTACTCACTAGTGCATGACCTCTGTGTGACTTTGACCTTGACACTTCTGTCTTCCAAATCTGCCTTATGGGTCTTGTCCTGCATAATCATACCACAGATGTACTGGTTGCCACCTGCAGATGCTTCTCGGGGTCCCTCAGAAATGTATGTCTGCTGCCTAGATACAGTCCCTGCTGACCATCTCCACAGGTAACTATGAACAGCCTGGATCCCTGGCACACATGCTACTTTGTGCCTTGCACCTCCTGTCACCATATGCAGGGGTGTTTGGACCAGAGCCCCAAGGGAAGCCCTTTCATCACTTCGGCCTCCCACCATGAACGTGACAGTCAGTCAAGACTGGTTCCTCTTTGCCTTCTTGTCGAACAGTGCTGCCTTGGACCAGTTTCTGGAAGTAGATCGTGCCTTGAAAATATGTCACAAGTTCTACTTATGCATTGCTTTGTTTCTTGTATAGTGAACTCAATATATAAGCATCTCACCCGCCGGTGCCTATTTCTCTAGTATAGGTGCACCGATTCCATTTCCTTTTATCTACATTGTTCCTCTGTTATGGCATGATTAATGTGCTCTTTGACATGCTAAACATCTTGTTATTTGCTATAATTTCTCTAATTGATGTACGAATGCTACTGACATGCAAGTCACCAATATTATACTTTTTCTTTTTTTTTATTCAAATTTTATTAAATTTAACATTATACAAAATATAAAATACTTTGTTCAAAATTCTCATTCATAATACCATACCACACCCAATATTATACTACTATCTGTATATCTGATCGCAGTTACACACTGTATTCTTTAAAACTTTTCAATAAAAATGTATTGAAAGAGAAAAAAGTCACAAGTCTTTCAGATCTTTTTATCTTCCAGACAAAATGGGGAGAAACTTCCTCAACTCAGTTTTGTGGATCCTCAAGACCAAGGGTCTCCAAACTTTCTAAACAAAGGACCAGCTTATTGTCCCTTAGACTTTAGGGGCTGGATTATGGACAGCTAGAGTAGACATTTTCTTGACAGTGGGAGTACATATTGTCACATTTGTCATTAGGGGGAGGAATAGTGTTCCATCATTGGTATCATAGGGAGGAATAGTGTGCCATTATTGGTGTCAGTGAGAGAAATGCTGCCCCATGTTGGTGTCAGTTGGTAGAATAGTGTCTTATATCAGTGGGAGGAATAGTGTCCCCAGGGGCCAGATAAAGGCAAGCAAAGGGCCCCATCCGGCCCCCGGGCTGCAGTTTGGAGACCACCGCTCAAGACAACGTAACACCCTGTATGTATGCTGCCATGGAGATAAGGGAAGGAAAATTACAGTAAGAAAATAGCAATTTCATATTTTTGCACGTTTTACCTTGAAAACACACAAACAGGAGCAATCAGGTCCAAGCAGCATTGAAAGAAATAGCACTGATTTGATGAAACAGATGATAAGCAGGGACTGTGGGAATAGGGGGACACACACATGGGATTTTCACCTAAATTGGAAGACATCTTTGCATTACACAAAAGGCCGATGTTTACATTTTTAACTGGACTGGTGTGACAAGATAATTGGAATGTAATATTACAGGTAATTTACACACACAACATATTTCAGTAAATATAATAATAATAAATATAATGTTAATTATTTTCTATACCAGCCTTTGAAAATGAACATAAAAAATGCAAGTTTCAAAAGTACATTAGACCCATTGCACAGATCAAATAGAAATATTGAATTACAAATAACTTGTTTGAAACATAAGGGACAGCTTGCAGACACAGCAGATCCAACCTATGGTGGAAAAAGGTGTTTTGGCACCCAAGACAAAGAAGCCAAACAGTACCATCTGTTTACTTTTGATGAAGCGTGCTGATGATTATTTCATAATGGCGTATAGAAACGCCAGTGGGTATTATTGTATCCTGTGTATCTCAGGGGCCTAAGAAAAATTTAATAAGCCAGGGGAAAGTAGGCTATGTAATCGAATGAAGCAGAGCACCCTCCTTTCTGATGATGGCCAGGTGCACGCTTCACATTGTCAACCCCCACCCTCTTTCTTGATCTCAGATACAACCAGTACTGTTTATGTGCCCCAACTGCTGCTGCTTAACAAACAGTTCCTTTCCTGGCCAATATTTGTTTTGACCCCAAATTAAATTCTAGCTTACATTGTCAGGTGCAAGTTTAGCCCGTTCACACATTTGCATTTTAAAAAGAAGCTGTTATTACTGACTTACTTTTGAAGATACATTCTCAAGGGCTTGCTTCATTTGATATTTGGGGGGGGGGGCTCAAATATGTAGGTTTTTAGTTTTTACTAGACACCATATCCCACAGAAGGAGGATGTGTCAGTACCTTGAGGTATGGCGAACCACAAACAATGAGGAAAGAACAAGTAGTACTTAATACTGTGTCACCCTCATTCGCCCACGCAGAGTTAGTAATTCGGTAATAAAAATGGTCAGATTTAATTCCAACGTCTGTGTTAGACAGCCAAAGAAGGTGACACCTTTAACATAACACAAGCAAGTTAAGAAAGAATGCAGAGATGTCCTGAACCTCCACTAGAGGGTCTGCAAAAGACATCTGATAAGGTCCTGTCATAAATGGTCTAGTCCTAAACAGCCTGCAAAACAGCTCAGGAATACGTACAAACTTTAACATAACACAAGCAAGTTAAGAAAGAATGCAGAGATGTCCTAAACCTCCACTAGAGGGTCTGCAAAAGACATCTGATAAGGTCCTGTCGTAAATGGTCTAGTCCTAAACAGCCTGCAAAACAGCTCAGGAATACGTACAAACTGCCAATCTGCCATGCTAGGTTTTTTTTTTCTATATTGACGTACAGCTAAAATGTAATGTAGGTACATCTCTAAAAAGTGGTTACACTAATGTATAAAAAGATAACAATCAGTTAGACACCAAACACACTTAGGTCCAAGGTCGAGGAGGCTAAAAATTCACTTTAGACATTGTAAGATAAACATAAATAATATCTATAGCATATTTGGTATCTATCAAATTGTAATTTCATTCTGCTAAATCATATGCTGGCCTTCAAATTGTAAAACCTTTTTATTTGGAAATATGGATATGCCCAGGATAATTGGCAGAAAGTGTACTTCCTGAAGCATTACAAGTTACTCCAGCACAGGGGGAGTGGGATCTGTGACAAACTTCTTCAGGGACAAGGAAAGTTGGCTTTGCCAATAGCTCTCATTTGACACTGAAACTACCACAGATACTAACAGTCAGTTTTTTCTGAGGGCCAGTGACTCAAACATCAGATTGAACTTGTCTGTAAGTGATCTAAACTTTGTACTGAAACCAAAGACTAGACAGACTGCTTAAGTATTTTTTTGTAAAACCCTTTTAACTTGCTGTTGTTTACATCTGTTTTGTAATATATTTTCTGTGAATATTTCCTGCACCAAATTGTTTTAATTAAAACAATATTTCAAAATGATTATGCTAATGAATAAATGCTCCATCTAGAAGTTCAAACTTTTGCCTCTATGAAGAGCTACCATTGCAAACTTGTTACATGCCCTTTTGGGCGTGGCAACAAGCGATTTCTGCTGATTTAATAAAGGAAGATTTTGGAGGAGTTGCATGTGCTGACGTCTCAGGAGAAGACTATCGTTTCTGTGCTTTTATGGGGGCTTTGAGAGCACAGGAGGAGGGTTAACCTGAATGCCCCTTTTTCTTTATGGCCTGGTTGTGTTCACAAATGTTTGACATTGCAGCCTCTCACCTCGCGACTTGCTACAAACTTACAATGCTTCCTCCTGCCTGCAGCAGATTGATGACATCATCTTAGCCTAGACAATGTCACTGACCGGAGATCAAGTATGGCTTTTTAATGATAAAAGGTGAAAGCAGTATTACAGCCTTATGTTTTTCTGACCTTTCTTCTTCTTGGTGCTTGGTGGAAAACAGTGCTGCTTTTTGATTTTCTCCTTCTCCCCACTGTTTGACCCAGAAACCCAATCTCCTACTGACTGTCTTAGATGTGCCCCCATGGCTTCAGGGGATGTCGATCACTGCTGCTGTGTCTTATGTGGTGCACACAACTTCCATGGAGCCATTTCTATCTGAATAAGAGAGATTTACTCTATTGCCTGCCCTCCCTGTGCTCACTAAATGCTAGGATTTAGGAACTGCATCTAACAGTGTTCTTTGATATTAAACCCAAACACAAACATTTATTATTAATTTATTATTATTATTGTTATTATTAGGAATTGCAGCTTACCAATTCTTGGCTGCATTAGCTTCTTGGCTGCATGTGATGGCTGCATTAGCTTCTCTTAGCCTTGGTTCACACTGCAGCAACTTGTGATCTGACTTGTGAGACCCCATGTCGCATGACATGTGAAATCCCATCTTTGTCAATGAGAGCTGTCTTAATTAGGACTACTGAAGCCGCTGTGACTTTAGAAAAGGTTCCTGTACTACTTCAAGGCGACTTCTATCTGACTTGTGCCCATAGACTTTAATGGAAGTCGCCTCCAAGTCGGATCCTCATCTTAATTGATGTGATTTGGATGGGACATTACAGGAAGATTACCCATACATTCCCTGAAGTTGCTTCAAAGTTGCTTCAAGTCGCACTGAAGTTGCCTGGCAAAGTCGCACTGTAAGTCACTCGACTTTCGGGTTGCGGCAGTGTGAACTGAGCCTTATTTTAACCTGGTGATTTGGCCAAGTCTGTTGTTTCTCAAAAGAACAAACCCTCTTGCAGATGTACCATTTACAGAAAGGAGCCAAACTGTTTAACACTGAAAGGGGCGCTTAAAATGGTCAGCTTTTATTTATTTATGTAAACTTTTATCCCAAAAGCATAAAGGTTGTACATAAATGCTGTAACCAAAGTATGAGCTGGAGTTTAGTTTTTGTTATTGTATTTAAATCTGTTAGTATATTGAACACTCCCCTCCGCTAGATTAACAATGCTGCGCTTCTTCATCCAGAGTAAAGGCACTCTAATGGTCCTTTTACATGGCTTTCCGATCAGGTCCGCCTGAAAAACTGACAGGCGGACCTGATCGGACGCTCCATTCACTCCTATGGGGCAGCAGATATTAGCGGTGACATGTCCGCTGCTATCCGATCCGATCCTGTCCGCTAAATCCAGACGGATGGTGGCCCTACTTTCCATCCGTCTGCCGGATTGGGTGAAAAGGGACAGTCGGTGTTGTGTCGCTTTCTATGTGTCAATACAGAGTTGTTTCTCAATTAGTAGAACGGATTTGTTGTATTCCTTATTGTATAAAGCAGTGGTTATTTATCCAGCCCTTGCGGCAATATTTATCCCACTGAAACAAGACACTATTCTCCCCACTGACATCAACAATGGAACATAATTCATGACACTGACATCAACTATTCCTCCTACTGACACCAATGATGGGGCACTATTCCTCCCCCTAATACCAAATATGGGGCACCGTTTACTCCAAACTGATGCCAGGAACATTTCTATTCCTGCTTCCTGCTAGAAAAAATGAAAAGGATAACTAACTCCCTATACCCTTCCCACCCCTCTAGGTCACACTGTACTTACCTCCATGGGTGATGAGCTGTCAGTGCCTATGCAGCCATGTAGTGGTCCGAGGATTGGAAATCCCTGCTGTTCATCCCCTATTTTCTGCAGGGCTTCTGGGGTGAAACAGAGTATATATCAGGTACCAATAATAACAGGTATCAAAGGTGCCAATCAGTGCCACCTGCCAGTGCCAATCAGTACCAATCAGTGCCACCTAACAGTGCCAATTAGTACCACCTGCCAATGCCAATCAGTGCCTATCAGTGCCACCTGCCAGTGTCAATCAGTGCCACCTGCTAGTGCCAATCAGTGCTACCTGCCAATGCCAATCAATGCCACCTGCCAGTGCCAATCAGTACCAATCAGTGCCACCTAACAGTGCCAATTAGTACCACCTGCCAATGCCAATCAGTGCCTATCAGTGCCACCTGCCAGTGTCAATCAGTGCCACCTGCTAGTGCCAATCAGTGCTACCTGCCAATGCCAATCAATGCCACCTGCCAGTGCCAATTAGTGCCACCTGCCAATGCCAATCAGTGCCAATCAGTGCCACCTGTCAGTGCCAATCAGTGACACCTGCCAGTGCCAATCAGTGACACCTGCCAGTGCCAATCAGTGCTACCTGCCAATGCCAATCAGTGCCACCTGCCAGTGCCAAACAGTGCCAATTAGTGCTACCTGCCAGTGCCAATCAATGCCACTTGTCAGTGCCAATCAGTGCCACCTGCCAGTGCCAATCAGTGTTTCCAATTAGTGCCACCTGTCAGTGCTTCCAATCAGTGCCTTCTGTCAGTGCCACCTGTCAGTGCCGCCTAATATCAGTGCCAACCAATGCCACCTATCAGTGCCAATTATTGTTTCCAATCAGTTCCACCTGCCAGTGCCAATTAGTGCCCCCTGCCAGTGCCAATCAGTGCCACCTGCCAGTGTCAAACAGTGCCACCTTTCAGTGCCCATCAGTGCCAACTATCAGTGCCAATCAGTGTGTCCAATCAGTGCTACCTGCCAATGCCAATCAGTGCCTATCAGTGCCACCTGCCAGTGTCAATCAGTGCCACCTGTCAGTGCCAATCAGTGACACCTGCCAGTGCCAATCAGTGACACCTGCCAGTGCCAATCAGTGACACCTGCCAATGCCAATCAGTGCCACCTGCCAGTGCCAAACAGTGCCAATTAGTGCCACCTGCCAATGCCAATCAGTGCCTATCAGTGCCACCTGTCAGTGCCAATCAGTGACACCTGCCAGTGCCAATCAGTGCTACCTGCCAATGCCAATCAGTGCCACCTGCCAGTGCCAAACAGTGCCAATTAGTGCCACCTGCCAGTGCCAATCAGTGCCACCTGCCAGTGCCAATCAATGCCACTTGTCAGTGCCAATCAGTGCCACCTGCCAGTGCCAATCAGTGTTTCCAATCAGTGCCACCTGTCAGTGCTTCCAATCAGTGCCTTCTGTCAGTGCCGCCTAATATCAGTGCCAACCAATGCCACCTATCAGTGCCAATTATTGTTTCCAATCAGTTCCACCTGCCAGTGCCAATTAGTGCCCCCTGCCAGTGCCAATCAGTGCCACCTGCCAGTGTCAAACAGTGCCACCTTTCAGTGCCAATCAGTGCCAACTATAAGTGCCAGTGTGTCGAATCAGTGCCACCTGCCAATGCCAATCAGTGCCTATCAGTGCCACCTGCCAGTGTCAATCAGTGCCACCTGCCAGTGCCAATCAGTGACACCTGCCAGTGCCAATCAGTGACACCTGCCAGTGCCAATCAGTGCTACCTGTCAATGCCAATCAGTGCCACCTGCCAGTGCCAAACAGTGCCAATTAGTGCCACCTGCCAATGCCAATCAGTGCCTATCAGTGCCACCTGCCAGTGTCAATCAGTGCCACCTGTCAGTGCCAATCAGTGACACCTGCCAGTGCCAATCAGTGCTACCTGCCAGTGCCAATCAGTGCCACCTGCCAGTGCCAAACAGTGCCAATTAGTGCCACCTGTCAGTGCCAATCAGTGCCACCTGCCAGTGCCAATCAGTGCCACCTGCCAGTGCCAATCAATGCCACTTGTCAGTGCCAATTAGTGCCACCTGCCAGTGCCAATCAGTGTTTCCAATTAGTGCCACCTGTCAGTGCTTCCAATCAGTGCCTTCTGTCAATGCCACCTGTTAGTGCCGCCTAATATCAGTGCCAACTAATGCCACCTATCAGTGCCAATTATTGTTTCCAATCAGTTCCACCTGCCAGTGGCAATTAGTCCCCCCTGCCAGTGCCAATCAGTGCCACCTGCCAGTGTCAAACAGTGCCACCTTTCAGTGCCAATCAGTGCCAACTATCAGTGCCAGTGTGTCCATTTAGTGCCACCTGCCAATGCCAATCAGTGCCACCTGCCAGTGTCAATCAGTGCCACCTGTCAGTGCCAATCAGTGACACATGCCAGTGCCAATCAGTGCTACCTGCCAATGCCAATCAGTGCCACCTGCCAGTGCCAAACAGTGCCAATTAGTGCCACCTGCCAATGCCAATCAGTGCCTATCAGTGCCACCTGCCAGTGTCAATCAGTGACACCTGCCAGTGCCAATCAGTGCTACCTGCCAATGCCAATCAGTGCCACCTGCCTGTGCCAAACAGTGCCAATTAGTGCCACCTGTCAGTGCCAATCAGTGCCACCTGCCAGTACCAATCAATGCCACTTGTCAGTGCCAATTAGTGCCACCTGCCAGTGCCAATCAGTGTTTCCAATCAGTGCCACCTGTCAGTGCTTCCAATCAGTGCCTTCTGTCAGTGCCACCTGTCAGTGCCGCCTAATATCAGTGCCAACCAATGCCACCTATCAGTGCCAATTATTGTTTCCAATCAGTTCCATTAGTGCCCCCTGCCAGTGCCAATCAGTGCCACCTGCCAGTGTCAAACAGTGCCACCTTTCAGTGCCAATCAGTGCCAACTATCAGTGCCAATCAGTGTGTCCAATCAGTGCCACCTGCCAATGCCAATCAGTGCCTATCAGTGCCACCTGCCAGTGTCAATCAGTGCCACCTGTCAGTGCCAATCAGTGACACCTGCCAGTGCCAATCAGTGACACCTGCCAATGCCAATCAGTCCCACCTGCCAGTGCCAAACAGTGCCAATTAGTGCCACCTGCCAATGCCAATCAGTGCCTATCAGTGCCACCTGCCAGTGTCAATCAGTGCCACCTGTCAGTGCCAATCAGTGACACCTGCCAGTGCCAATCAGTGCTACCTGCCAATGCCAATCAGTGCCACCTGCCAGTGTCAAACAGTGCCAATTAGTGCCACCTGTCAGTGCCAATCAGTGCCACCTGCCAGTGCCAATCAATGCCACTTGTCAGTGACAATCAGTGCCACCTGCCAGTGCCAATCAGTGTTTCCAATCAGTGCCACCTGGCAGTGCTTCCAATCAGTGCCTTCTGTCAGTGCCACCTGTCAGTGCCGCCTAATATCAGTGCCAACCAATGCCACCTATCAGTGCCAATTATTGTTTCCAATCAGTTCCACCTGCCAGTGCCAATTAGTGCCCCCTGCCAGTGCCAGTCAGTGCCACCTGCCAGTGTCAAACAGTGCCACCTTTCAGTGCCAACTATCAGTGCCAATCAGTGTGTCCAATCAGTGCCACCTGCCAGTGCCAATCAATGCCACTTGTCAGTGCCAATCAGTGCCACCTGCCAGTGCCAATCAGTGTTTCCAATCAGTGCCACCTGCCAGTGTCAAACAGTGCCACCTTTCAGTGCCAATCAGTGCCAACTATCAGTGCCAATCAGTGTGGCCAATCAGTGCATTTTATCAGTGCCAATCAGTGCCACCTGTCAGTGCCAATCAGTGCCGCCTAATATCAGTGCCAACCAATGTCACCAATCAGTGCCAGTGCTTCCAATCAGTGCCCATCAGTGCTACCTATCAGGGCCACCTATCAGTGCCCATCAGTGCTGCCAATCAATGCCCATGAGTGCTACAACTGCCAATTAGTGCCGCCAATCAGTGCCAGTGCTTCCACTCAGTGCCCATTAGTGCCACCTATCAGGGCCGCCTATCAGTGCCCATCAGTGCTGCCAATCAATGCCCATGAGTGCCACCTATCAGTGCCCATCAGTGCTGATTATCAGTGCTGCCTGTCAGTGCCCATCAGTGATGCCAATCAGTGCCACTAAATGCTGCCAATCAGTGCTGCCTGTCCGCTTTGCAGACGAATCTGAGCGGGCCAACCATTGACTTGTATGGGCAGGCCGATGTCCATGGAGATGTGTCCGCTGACACCCGCCTGCCACCCATTTCGACAAGATCCACTCAAAACAGACGGATGGCGATACGTTCGCCACCCGTCCAGCGTATCGGATAAAAACGGACAGGCGGATCCATTTTCAACCGATCTCTCATAGAGGACAGCAGAGCTCTGAAAGGTCCTTCTCTGCACAGTGAGCAGAGATGGACCTGTCATCCGCCAGCTCAGCGGGGATCAAGGGAGCAATCTCCCACTGAGTTGAGCGTGGGTCTTAACCTTTTTTTTGTTTTTCATTTTTATTTGCTTTGTTCCTTAATTTTTTGCATTAAAAAATTATTTTTGCACAACAATATCAACAAACGAAAGAAAAAAATTGGCAGAGATGTTAACGCTTCCCCACTTTATCCAAAACTAAATAAAAAAAAAAATTCAGCTGGTGTTATACTTTGTGCACACTTTGATCAGGTTGTGATCAAGATAAAGTCAGATTTAAAAACATTGCAGATTTTTTTCATGTTGCAAATCAATAGAGAGCTTTGAATAAGAATACCTTAGAAGTGCTGATCTTTTCATCACTGTGCTTTAAGGCACCTTAAAACCTAGCTGAAGTGTTTCCTTTTATAGTTGTTATGCAGTCAGCCTGCATAACAAGTAAAGAATGTTTTTTTGATGTGCTTGTATAAGAAAACTGCCCTATGTAAGCAATACACTGGAGAGGTAGACCACTTCTCTCACACAGAGTGCGGCAGTCCAGGTTTTCGATGGTCCAACATACCCTCTGCAAAGAAATCCAATGAGCAATTCTCAGACTCAAAGGGAAACCTGTTTACACATACACTATATTGTCAAAAGTATTAGGACACCCCATCCCAGTCTTAGTCCGTAGGGTTCAATATTGAGTTGGCCCACCCTTTGCAGCTATAACAGTTTCAACCCTTCTGGGAAGGCTGTCCACAAGGTTTAGGAATGTGTCTATGGGAATGTTTGACCATTCTTCCAGAAGCGCATTTGTGAGGTTAGGCACTAATGTGGGACGAGAAGGCCTGGCTCGCAGTCCCGCTCTAACTCATCCCAAAGGTATTCTATCGGGTTGAGGTAGGACTCTGTGCAGGAAAGTCAAGTTCCTCCACCCCTAACTCACTCATCCATGTCTTTGTGCACTGGTGCGCAGTCATGTTGGAACAGGAAGGGGCCATCTCCAAACTTTTCCCACAAAGTTTGGACCAGTGCACAAAGCAAGGACCATAAAGACATGGATGAGCGAGTTGGGATGGAGGAACTTGACGGTCCTGCACAGAGTCCTGACCTCAACCCTATAGAACACTTTTGGGATGAATTAGACTGCGAGCCAGGCCTTCTTGTCCAACATCAGTGCCTGACCTCACAAATGCGCTTCTGGAAGAATGGTCAAACATTCCCATAGACACACTCCTAAACCTTGTGGACAGCCTTCTCAGAAGAGGTGAAGCTGTTATAGCTGCCAGGGGTAGGCCAACTCAATATTGAACCCTACGGACTAAGACTGGGATGCCATTAAAGTGCATGTGCGTATAAAAGCAGGTGTCCCAATACTTTTAACAATATAGTGTATATGTATATACAAGGGTTGTAAAAAATGCAATTGCCCTAAATAATATAGTAAATAGGTATCAATTGTGAATACTAAAATAGGCAAAGGAGTGTCAAAAAATGGCATGGGTTGCTGGGCACTGCCATGGGGAACATGGGTACCAGTGCAAAAAAAATTACTGTACTGCAGGGAGAAGACCCTCTTTTTCATGTGACTTCAAGGACAACATGGGGAACACCAATCTGTCTAATCACATGCTGGAAAGATGCATTTAGGCTGTATGCCATGTTATGTAACAGTACAATCTTTACAGACATTGTTAGTGACACCATATTCTGGCATCACATATTTTGGATGTTTAAGGCTACACATTGAGGAGCTTTACAGGCGCTATAGCACTAATAAAAGCACCTGCAAAGCGCCTGTAAAGCGCCTCTCCTGTCACCCTGGAGCGGTGCGCTGGCAGGACGCTAAAAAAAGTTAGCACTTCACCTTTGATGTGCTTTAGAAGCCTCCTAAAGCGTCCTTGCCCACTGAAATCAATGGGCAGTGCCGCTGAAGCACCGGCAAAGTAGCGGCGCTTTGCGGGCGCTTTTAACCCTTTTTTGGCCGCTAGCAGGGGTTAAAAGCGCCCTGCTAGTGGCCAAAAAGCTTTTACTTCTAGCTTAGCTTAAATAAAACAGCAACATTTCTAATTTGATTAATTTCAACAACAAAAAAATATAAAATTAGGCAGTTTTGGCTGTGACACCTCATTTTTATCCAGAAGTAATAGCCCTGAATTAAATAGTGGAGGTAGCAGCCATAAAGCTACAGATAAGTTTATAAAGCTAAAGCCCTCAACTTTGTACAAAGTGGCCAGTGGCATATCTTTATAATAGTATGGTTTATGAATTTCTTTTATTCACAGGAGATTTGTTGGGGTGCTGGCAGTGACAAGATGGATTTTTTGGGGGGAAGCTTCAAGGGTTATGTTTCATCCACTCCCTGATACAAAGAGTAAAATCTGTGAGATTTACTGCCACCATCTAAGACACACTCTGAGGGTGTGGTGTAAAAAAACGTATTTCTACATCTCTTGATGGTGACTGGATAAAGCCACAATGATGGCAAAGCTGCAGGGGGAAACCTATGTCCATTAGACATGTGCACACTGGAAATTTTGTTTAATTTTCGGATGCATTCGTTAATATACACTATTCGTTTTCAGAATTTGTTTTGTATCTTCAATTTTTAGTTTGTTCCATTCCGAATAGCCTGGTTGTTAAGGAGGGAGCAGCCGCCGCATCCTTAACAACCATGACTCTTCTGCTGTCAGTAGGGATGAGCCAAACACCCCCCCCCCCCCGGTGCGGTTCACACCAGAACTTGCGAACAGGCAAAAAAATTGGGCGAACGCGCGAACACCGTTAAAGTCTATAGGACACGAACATAGAGAATCAAAAGTGCTCATATGCAAGTTATTGTCATAAAAAGTATTTGGGGACCTGGGTCCTGCCCCAGGGGACATGGATCAATGCAAAAAAAAAGTTTTAAAAGCGGCCGTTTTTTCAGGAGCAGTGTTTTTAATAATGCTTAAAGTGAAACAATAAAAATTAAATATTCCTTTAAATATCGTGCCTGGGGGGTGTCCTTAGTATGCCTCTAAAGTAGCTCATCTTTCCCGTGTTTAGAACAGTACCACAGCAAAATGACATTTCTAAAGGAAAAAATGCAATTTAAAACTGCTCGCGGCTGTAATGAATTGTTGGATCCCAGCAATATAGATAAATATAATTAAAAAAAAACAGCATAGGTACCCCCCCAGTCCATTTCCAGGCCATTTGCGTGGGGGTCACCCCAAAATCCATACCAGGCCCTTCAGATCTGGTATGGATATTAAGGGGAACCCTGCGCCAAAATGTAAAAAAAAAATGGCGTAGGGGTCCCCCCAAAGCACCTTGTCCCCATGTTGATGAGGACAAAGGCCTCATTCCCACAACCCTTGCCTGGTGGTTGTGGGGGTCTGCGGGCGTGGGGCTTATTGGAACCTGGAAGCCCCCTTTAACAGGGGGACCCCCAGATCCCACCCTACCCTATGTGAATGGGTATTGGGTACATTGTACCCGTACACATTCAGCAAAATAAATGTCAAAATGGTAAAAATGACAGGAGACAGTTTGGGACAAGTCCTTTATTAACCACTTAAGGACCGAGCCTCTTTCTGAGATTTGTTGTTTACAAGTTAAAAACAGTTTTTTTTGCTAGAAAATTACTTAGAACCCCCAAATATTATACTATAGAATAAAATGGCGGTCGTTGCAATACTTTCTGTCACATCGTATTTGCGCAGCGGTCTTCCAAGTGCACTTTTTTTGGAAAAAATACACTTTTTTTAATTAAAAAGTAAGACAACAGTAAAGTTAGCCCAATTTGTTTTTATATTGTGAAAGATAATGTTACGCTGAGTAAATTGATACCCAACATGTCATGCTTCAAAATTGCGCCCGCTCGTGGAATGGCGACAAACTTTTACCCTTAGAAATCTCCATAGGCGACGTTTAAAAAAGTATTCAGGTTGCATGTTTTGAGTTAAAGAGGAGGTCTAGGGCTAGAATTATTGCTCTCGCTCTACCGATCGAGGCGATACCTCACATGTGTGGTTGGAACACCATTTTCATATGCGGGCGCTACTCATGTATGCGTTCGCTTCTGCATGCGAGCTCTTCGGGACGGGGCGCGTTTAAAAAAAAAAAGAATTTTCTTATTTATTTTACCTTTTATTTTTTATTTTTAAACTGTTTTTTTTTTTTTTTAATTGTCACTTTTATTCCTATTACAAGCAATGTAAACATCCCTTGTAATAGAAAAAAAAGCATGACAGGACCTCTTAAATATGACATCTGGGGTCAAAAAGACCTCAGATCTCATATTTACACTGAAATTCAAAAAAAAAATTTGTCATTTAAAAAAAGTTCCCTTTAAGAGCTATGGGCGGAATTGATGTTTTGACGTCGCTTCTGCCCTGCATTGTTATGGAGATGGGTGGGGGCCATCTTCCCCTCACTCATCTCCATACCAAACAGGAGACAGGACGCGATCGCCTCCACCACTGCCGACGACTCCGATAAGCTGCGGAGGGTACCGGATCGCCGCGGGAGGGGGGGCCCTCTCCCGCCGTCGATAAAAGTGATCTTGCAGTGAATCCGCCGTAGAGGCCACTTTTATCTTGTAGCGGACCACCCGCTGAAGAAGAGGATACCGGCTAGCTGCTGCCATAACAACGATATCCTCCTTCAAACAGCCGACGTAAAACTGCGGCGGGTGGTCTGTAAGTGGTTAAAAAAAAAAAGTGTCCTGCGATGTAACACCATCTTCTATCACAGCATCTGACGACCCGAGGAAAAAAAAATCGATGGGAGGCTCCCGCTGACTGCAGGCTTTTTCCAATGACAGCTGTTATATAGCTGAGGGCGGGGCCACCCGGTGACGTAAACGGGTGACCCAGCCCTGATCTGTCGTCATGTGACGTCACATAACGTCAGAGGGGACGGGGTCACCCGTTTAAACAGCCGCAGTGCATTGACGGTCTCGCTGTTCATTATGTCACGTTCCGCGAGCACTCAAATTTCCCGCAAACACCCCATAATGTTCGGTATTCGGCGAACACCCGATGTTCGACTCGAACGTCGGGCTCATTCCTAGCTGTCAGCGGGATTACCCGCTGTCAGCAGAATGTAAGCAAAAAATGCGCCGGTTAAAAACTAAAAACAATTTTGAGGGAAACCCCACACTAAAAATAAAAAAATTAAAACAGTGTGAGGTCCCCCCCAAAATCCATACCAGACTCTTAGGTATTGGTTTTAAGAGGAACCCCAAGCCAAAATTAACCAAAACAATGGCTTGGGGTCATCCCCAAAATCCATATCTGACCGTTATCCGAGTATGCAGCCGGTCAGGCCAGGAAAGGTGGGGGCACAATGGTGCTTTGGCAGCATAAACTTGTTGCTGACACAGGCAAAACTGCTCTTTATTTGCAGCACATAACTGCATACTAAGGTAAAACTGTGTGCACAAAAGCACCCCATATTTAATTAGAAATGTAATTTAGGAAATCCTGTTTATTGAAAAATGGTACAGGTAGGACTAAAGTGAGAGTTTTTTTTTTCCTTGTAAGGCCATCCCTGCCTTGGCCCTCTAAATAAGCAGAGTGTATGCAACGTGTACATTTTGACTTCTTCTCCAACTCAGAGATATGCCTTTCCCAACAGAGCTAAACCCAACCTATGTCATGCAACATTCTGAAGAAGTAACCAGTACTTGGCACCAAGGTTGGATTGCATTGGAGGGCGAGGGGGGGCACTTAGTTTTAAATTGGTGCAAAATTTGAGAATTTGAGACCTACCTTATGTTTAAAATGCTACAGTAATTGAGGGGCTCCCTGGGCAAACAGAAAAAAGATTTCTGACTGTAAGCACGACAAGTCTGTCTGCCTTTCGAGAATATTGTTAATCACTTTAATTTATTTTTAGGCTTAATCGCTTGCCGACCACCTCACTTAGGAGTATGGTGGCAAAGCGCCTCTCCTGTGCTGGATCAAGTACTAGATACGTGATCCAGCCACTCCGGGTAGGGGCCACACTGGCTGTTCTGTGATTAGTCACAGCACAACCCTATTAGCAGTTCCCAGCCAATGATTGACCGCCGGCACCCGCTGATAGGCGATGAGAAAACAGTACAGACTTTGTGAATGTAAACAATACAGGGCTCTGTCCTGTCAGCGGGAGTGTGCAATTTTTTGTTTCTCTGCAAAGCAGGGAATGAAAACCGGCACATCCCTTAATAAAAGCACCCCACAGTGAATGCACCAAACACTGTAATGCAGCGTACACACGGGCGGACTTTTCGACCGGACTGGTCCGACGGTCTATCCGACGGACTTTCGGCGGACTTCCGACGGACTTTCCCAATGAACGGACTTGCCTACACACGATCACCCCAAAGTCCGACGGATTCGTACGTGATGACGTACGACTGGACTAAAGTAAGGCAGTTCATAGCCAGTAGCCAATAGCTGCCCTAGTGTCAGTTTTTGTCCATCGGACTAGCGTACAGACGAGCGGACTTTTCGACCGGACTCGAGTCCGTTGGAAAGATTTGAAACATGTTCCAAATCTAAAGTCCGTCAGATTTTTGACCGAAAAAGTCTGCTGCAGGTCCCATGAAGCCCACACACGGTCAGATTGTCCGCCGGACTTGGTCCGTCAGACCAGTCCGGTTGAAAAGTCCGCTCGTGTGTGTACGCAGCATTAGGCACAGATTTAACCCTTGGATCGCCCTAGATCTTAACCCCTACCCAGCCAGTGTCATATATATATATATATATATATATATATATATATATATATATATATATATATATATATAAATCATATACGCTGATTGGGATTTTTTTTTGTGTGTTTTTTACTAAAGATATGTAGCAGAATACATATTGGCTTAAATTTATGAAGAAATTTGATTTTTTTTTAAATTTTATTGAATATGTTTTATAGCAGAATGTCAAAAATATTGGGGCTTCTTTTCAAAAAATTTTTTTAACTTTATAATAATTAAAAAAAGAATAATAAATAATAATAATATATAATAATAATAATAATAAAATAATATGATACTACCACTACTACTACTACTACTATTACTAATAAAAAAATAATAAATAATAAAAAACCCAGTAGCGATCAAATACCACCAAAAGAAAGCTTTATTTGTGTTCAAAAAATGATATAAATTTCATTTGGGTACAGGGTTGCATGACCGCGTAATTGTCAATTAAAGTAACACAGTGCCAAAAAATGGCCTGGTCATGGAGGGGGGTAAATCTTCCGGAGGTCAAGTTTAATTAGCACACTTTTTACACTATTCACATGTTCTTTTTGTATAGCAAAAATTTGATACCTTTAAAAACTGTACTGCAAGAGAAGGCCTCCCAACAAGTGTCCTATTAGCAGCTTCATATTGAGAGCCAACAGGGAGGACTGGGCTCTCCTTTTATATTCATTGCTATGTGTAATGTAGGCAGCCAGAATGGAACAGCCCAACAACTCGGCCAGAAAGTGCACATTAGAATCAGTTTGCAGGCAGTATGGGCTTTACATAACTTTTCAGTGCTGTCGAGGATTTACAGCAGATGTCTGGAAAAGGAAATGAGAATATGAAACTCAATACCTTGCCTCTGAGAGATTGCAGATGAAGGAAATACATGTAATACATGAAACAATAAACACTTGGCATAAAGAGGAACAGCAGAAAGGTTCTTCCTCATACCGGGGTTCCAAGGGACAGCAGAACCAATCAATCTAGGGAGCAGCCAAAATTGTATGTGGTAGGGCAAATTGATGTTTTATATGGTAGCTGCACAGTAACGAGCACTTTCTGCAAAGTAATGCAGTCTATAGCGGCATAATAATACAGCAGAACTGCCCTCAAGCAGGTCCCTAACCTCTCTACAATATGGTCTAACCTTTTGCACCCCTCGTTCTTCCTTTGGAAGTCCCAAGAAAACCCCTGGACCCAAACACATTCAGTATTCAAATAGCAAGTTCAGCTTGATATCAGAGACCTGGACCCCCACCACCATCACAATATATCATAATGCATACCGTACAGACCAATGGAGAGAAACACATATCATAGTGGTGAGTTAGGGTACTCAACAGAGGGGTTAAAGGAAAAACCTTATGTATTTATACAAATAAGTTAATCTTTTTTATAATTGACACTTTATATTAAAGTTTTTCCTCTTACAAAACAAGGAGAGAAAAAAAATAATTTATAAAAAAAGGACATTGTATAAAGCCAACAACTGACCAGTATTCAATAAAAACCATAGGTTTAAATAGGCAAGACATCTGCAAGTGGCCCCCCCTAGCACCGCCGCAGCCCTCCCTATTCATGTGCCCGGACCCTTTCAGGACGCCGGACACATGAATTACAATTGCAGAGATAGGTGGGGGGGGGGTATTTTGAAGCACCTGATTAGAACCAGAGGCTCTAATAGGCTTCAAAATAGGGTGGGCTCCGGGGGGCGCAGAGAGTGCGCCCTGATCCCACCCAGTTGTGTGACAATAGCGAATTAATATTCGCTATTCTGCCACATTCTCCTCCCGGGCAATCAGGAAGCACCTATTGGCAAGGGAGCAATCGTGCCTCCATGTCTCCTCCATGCCTCCACTAGGTAAGGTGATCACTGCTGGCTGTGTCTCCCGCTGGGGGGTGCTGCGGGGTGATCGCTGTGAGATGTGTCAGTGTCTGGGGGGGAATGGTAGGGGGTGATTGCCACTGGCCGTGTCCGTGTCTCCGGCGCGCAGGGGGGGGGGCTGGGGTGCTGCGGGGTGACCGCCGCTGGCCGCGTCTGTGTCTTTATCTGGGGTAGTTGTGTTGGTTGTGTCACCACCCCCAAAAATAGTAGGCACCAGCCGCCACTGAAAAACTATATAAGGAACAGTCTAGCTTAATAAACATTATCACTGGAATCCAATCCCAAAGGTACCGCTTGAAATAGAACAGGGCCAAGGGAGGAAGTCTGACATCCAGCTTGGCGCCCTCGTAAAAGAAGCAAGAAACAACAGAAAGAGAAAAGGAAAGAAAGAAAAAAGAACTGAAGAAGGGGATAGAGGACACCGATATGATAAGCAAGAAACAGCGGAGCATCAAGGGGGATCCTCTCGCAAATTCCAGGTTTCCCATACTGCATTATGATGCTCCACCGTATGGGCAAGGCATGCTGTAAGGAACTCCATAATCTCCACACCCTTATCCTAGCATACAGCTCAATAGGGGTTGGCGGTGTTTGCCGCTTCTAATTGAGGGCCACAAGACACCTAGCAGCTGTCAGAATATGACGCTCCAGCTTCTTAGCCAGCCTAGTCAACCTGGGAGGGATTAGCCCTAGCAAGAAAATTTTCGGACAAAGTGGAAATCTACTTCAAAAAGTCGGTGAGGAGGATCATGAAACGACCGCCAATATGATTGCAAAAGTGAGCATTTCCAGTAGATATGAAGCAAAGTGCCACAGTCCCTACTGCAGTGCCAGGAGCGATCTGATACCGAGGGGTATATGCCCTGCAAGCGGGTGGGAGTCATGTACCAAAAGAATAAGACTTTATACGTATTTTCCCTATGAAGGATACAAATTGAGCTTTTAGCCACTTGGGACCATATAATCTGCTATTTTTCTATGGGTAGTTCTTCCCTTATAGCTTGTTCCCATCTAAGTATATATACCGATGTTTGCCCTGAGTATCCTATAGAATATTCATTCGGTAGTCTATAGATATCTGTGATTAAACATTTTTGTTATGGGCTAGCAAAAACTAACTGCTCAAACAGATTAATTTAGAAAAGTGGAGGTCAGGGGCAAAGGATAGAGCATAATGGTGTATCTGGAGATAGCCAAAGAAAGCTCTGCAGGGCAAATCCTGCTTTTCTCAGGCTCTTGTTACAGGGTTCACGAAATTAAATAAGTTCCTTGACAACTATGGGGAGATCGTGAGAGGTGAGACTATCTGGCATACAAATAGGTTAATCTTAAAGACAGATGTCATCGGTTTGAGTAGACCCTCTCTTTCCGTAATGGTTGGGGTTGGCTTTCCAAGAATACTCTTGATCAAAGACTCTCCCCCCCCCTCCGTGTACTTTACAGTGACGCTCCTATTCTGAAACCTTTGGCCCTGCACTAGTGGGAAAACATGTCAAGCCACCTAGCTGCAGAATCAAATTATCAACTGTTTAAGTAAAAGGCTAGTTCATAACTTGGTAGAGATCAGATCACATGACAAAAAATATGGCAGCAGACAACTGAAGGTTTCTTCAGGAGAATTGCTTTCCACCATGTTGCAGGAAAAATAATGCATATCAAAATACAGTATGTATGCCAGTGAGTGGTGTGTATGTGAATTGGAAGAGATATTTAGGCCACTAACGAACGCTGCCCACTGTCACCATTACTGCAGCTTTGCAGGGGTGTTACAAAGTAAGTAGAATGGGCAAATATCAGACAGTGTTTTATGTCCTGCACCATGGCACACCACACCAGGCTGCTATACTTTGCATGCTGCATTATACACAATATATTCCTGATGTCTTCTCTGTGTACACAGTGCTATATGCTACATACTCCAACTGGCTGTATTTATGTGCTGCATTGATTGCCGTATACTCTAGATGGCTGCTTTCCGTATGCTGTGCAGCATGCTACATACTCCAAACAGCTGTACTCTGTATGCTGAACTGTATGCTATGTGCTCACGGCTGCTGCAGTTTGTATGCTGTGATATATTGTATGCATGGGCGTCCGCAGGTAGGGGCAAGGGGGGTCAAGTGCCCCCCCTGGAATCGGGGATCGGATTGGCACATTCAGCACAGTGGTGTCGCTGTGGGAGTGCGAGCAGCCAGCTGGGTGACATCATCAAGGTGCTGCCAAGCCCCCCCTCCATCAATGTAGTGTGACTGCAGGCCCTTTTCCCTGCTCAGTCCAGCAGAGAACTCGGCAGAGCTGTGTCAGGAGAAAGGCGAGCTGCGGGCTGTCAGAGGTTTCCCCCGATCGCCCCCCCCTCCTGTCAGGGAGAAGAGACGGCGGCTCTCACCGCCCAGCTTCCTTCCCGCTCCGTTCCTTCCCCATTGGCCATAACTGAGGGCCAATCAAAGGAAACTAGGAGAGGAGAGCATCATGGGACATGTAGTCCTGAAGATTTTTCCACAGGGAGGAGGCTAAAGCTCGATCAAGAGAGATATTGAGAGACTGCAGCCTGGAAAAAAGCTGAGGGAGTGAGTGCTACAGGACAAAGAACAAGGAGTGTGCTGGGCAGAAGCCAGAGAGAGAGCCACGCTACCCAGTGCCACCAGAGAGAGAGCCACGCTACCCAGTGTCACCAGAGAGAGAGCCACGCTACCCAGTGCCACCAGAGAGAGAGCCACGCTACCCAGTGTCACCAGAGAGAGAGCCATGCTACCCAGTGCCACCAAAGAGAGAGCCATGCTACCCAGTGCCACCAGAGAGAGAGCCACGCTACCCAGTGCCACCAGAGAGAGAAAGACTGAGCCACTGCCAGGGTACAGACACGCTGCACTACTGACCAGAATCTCCCCCCAGGGAACCCAGAGTGAGCGATCGTCCAGCCGGAGGGATCACTGTTGTCATTTCGCTGGGTCTGGTAAGAGGGTCTGTGGGCCATTATCCATTACTTATCCCAGGGACTGTACTATGTCTGCAGTCTCTGACCATGATAATGTTAAAATGACATTGTCGAAAAGGGACAGTGCATGGGTGACCCTAAAATGATGCCCCCCCCCGAAAAAAGTTCTGCGGACGTCAATGATTGTATGTTATATGCTTTAGACAACTCCACTTTGTAAGCAGTCCTCTACTTCAGACCAGATTACTGCATTTTGTATGCTGTGCTGTACATAACATGCTGCAGACTGCTTCTCTGTGTACATTTTGGTGCATATAGCAGACCACTCAAGTCTGTATTCTAGATTGTATGTTACATACTGTAGATTGCTCCACATTATATGTTGTGCTGTACATTACATACTGCAGTCCACTCTCCATATTAATCAATATCTGCATCTTAACTATTGTGGAGCACCCTATAGGTAGTGCTTCATGTTGCACACTATAGAGTGATCCACCCTGTACACTCTGTTTATTAAATACTGTGAACCACTCCAATCTGTTTGTACTGTATATTACATACAGCAGACTGCCCTATTCTGTAAGCTGTGTTTTCCTGCACATGCTCTGGAGTCTGGACTACTGAATTGTACATTACATACTTCAGACAGCAGTGTTGTACATTACATACTCAATACTGCCCCAGTCTGCATGCTGTGCTGTACAGTACATGTAGGCAGGTGGCCTACTGGATGTCTAGTTAGCTTGGCTGCCCAGATTGGGGTAAGGGGTTAACGATTTACCCCCTACCCTGTGCGTGTTCGCTGTTTTTTTCTGGAGTCCAGCCTCCCTCCAGTGTGATATTAAAGGGAAGAGGATCCCAGGGGGACTCGGGACCTGAGAAAAGACAGGTCATTTGCAAGAACTTTCTGGAACCTGTGATCCAGCATAGAATGCTGATTCACTGGGACATCCCAAGGACATGGACCTCTCCATTTGAGCCTTTCCAAGAATGGACTATTCCCATTATTACTTCACCTGTTCAGGTAACCTGGGGCAGCCTCAATTAGGTGTAATTAGGCTGAGAACATTATTGCATGGTATACATGTTCTACTGAACTTTCAGTAAAGATGTTTTAACTGCTTTGAGCCTGATCTGAAGTTATTCAAAGGGGTGCTTGTTGGGTCTTGGCGTATTCCTAAAGGTCCTAGGTCTGTAATAGCATAATGGGATATGTGTATGTGAACAGCATATGTCTACTTTCTGATGGGTTCCTGGAGAACTGGGCCGAATTCTCAGTCGGTCACCAGTTCTATAGAAGGGACGGACTTCACCTAAATGAGGAGGGTGCAGATCTGCTGGGAGTGAAGATGGCTGAAAAGTTAGAGGGGCTTTAAAACTAGGCAATTGGAGGGAGGGTCCAGAGGTAGAGATAGTCAGCGAGGAGCATATTCCAGATGGTAGTATTGGGGGCATTAGTGGTAGGTTGACTAAAGCACATAAACCCGAGGTAAGTATAGTAACAAATCCTATTTGCAATCTCGGAATACCCAATAAGAGGACAGTATGCGAACAGTCTAAACTGCGTGGCATGTTCATCAATGGCAGGAGCCTGGCGGATAAGATGGAAGAACTAGAGATACTGTTGTACGAGGAGGATTTCGATTTTGTGGGAATTTCAGACTTGGTTCAACAGCTCTCATGATTGGCTTGCAACCATTCAAGGGTATTCCCTTTATCGCAGGGATAGAGAGGGTAAAAAAGGGGGGAGGGATTTGCCTGTATATCAAGAATAACGTACAAGTGAATGTGAGAGATGACATCACTAAGGGAGCTAGGGAGGAGGTGGAATCTGTGACTGGAGTCACTTTTGGGCACAGGGTGACTGAGAAAATATATCTTGAATTATTTAAAATGGGACAGTAATATTTATCCACAATATCTCCCAGGATATATGTAAAGTGTATTCTTGGTTTGTTTGATTCTGAACTCAACATGTTAGTTGAGAGAGCTGATTACATTGGCCTCTAGAACTGGGTAGGAGCTGGACAGTCTACTCCTACTATAGTTTGTTGCCTACTAGGCTGAGGAGTGGGGAAGATCACTGTTTGAGCCATACTCAGCCATACTCATTCATGCTTAGCCACCCCCATTCACGGCTCATCCATCCCCATTCATGCTCATCCATGCCACATCAGTTATCATCCATGCCACATCCATGCCACTACAGTGCCTCACAAAAGTGTAATAGGTAGTCAAATTAGATTTGAAACTTATGTCCCTAGAACACCTGATGGTGCTCCCTGCATGTAGGTCCTCTGTATGTGGCCACGCTGAGGAAAAGTCTCACACATGTGGTATCGCAGTACTCAGGAGGAGTAGGAGAATCTATTTTGGGGTGTAATTTTTGGTATGTACATGCTATGTGTTAGAAACATTGTGTACAGTAAATGGACAACGTTGTGTATAAAAAAAAAATGCAATTTCATTTTCTTTACACATTTTCCAAAAACTTTTAGAAAAAAATGACATGTTCAAAAGACTCGAAATGCCTCATAGATTATACATTGGGTTGTTTTCTTTCCAAAATGGGGTCATTTTTGGGGCACTTCGATAGTCCTGGTGCTCCAGAGCCTTCAAAAGTGTAAGAGGTAGTCAAGAAATTATATGTGTAATTTATGCTCCAAGAACGCATGATGGCGCTCCCTGCATGTTGGGCCTCTGTATGTGCCCACACTGTGTAAAAGTCTCACACATGTGGTATCGCCATACCCAGGAGGAATAGTAGAATGTGTTTTGGGGTGTAAATTGTGCTATGCATATGCTGTGTGTGAGAAATAACCTGCTAATATAACAATTTTGTGAAAAAAAAAAAAGGAAAAAAAAATTGATTTTGCAAAGAATTGTGAGAAAAAACGTGTGATCAATTTTCAGAGATTGGCACCATAGCTTGTGGACTCTATAACTTTCACAAAGACCAAATAATATACACCGATTTGGGTTATTTTTACCAAAGATATGTAGCAGTATAAATTTTGGCCAAAATATATGAAGAAAAATTATTAATTTGCAAAATTGTATAACAGAAACGAAGAAAAATGCATTTTTTTTACAGAATTTTCGGTCTTTTTTCTTTTATAGCGCAAAAAATAAAAAATCCAGCGGTGATTACCGTATTTATCGGCATATAACACGCACTTTTTTCCCCTGAAAATCAGGTGAAAATCGTGGGTGCGTGTTATAGGCCAATCCCCGCCGATTTCTGTGTCATCGGAGCGATCGCGGCAATTGCCGCGGTCGCCGCCGACATACACAGCCGTGGGTAGATTCAAAAATGGCTCCGAGACTGCAGGGAGCCGAGATACACATAACCGAGTGTTCTCGGGTATGTGTATCTCGGCTCCCTGCAGTCTCGGGGCCATTTTTTGAATCTACACCGAGTGCACAAAGCTGCACTGACATGGCTGGACTGGGGCAAACGTGCAGTAACAAAGCTGCACTGGGGCAAAGCTGCACTGACAAGGCTGCACTGGGGCAAAGCTGCACTGACAAGGCTGCACTGACAAGGCTGCACTGGGGCAAAGCTGCACTGACAAGGCTGCACTGACAAAGCTGCACTGACAAGGCTGCACTGACAAGGCTGCACTGGGGCAAAGCTGCACTGACAAGGCTGCACTGACAAGGCTGCACTGACAAAGCTGCACTGACAAGGCTGCACTGACAAGACTGCACTGGGGCAAGGCTGCACTGACACTGAAAAGGCTGCAGATGGACAGATAAAGCTGCATTGATGGGTATTTTAATGTAAGTTTTTTTTCCTTAAACTTCCCTCCTAAAAGTTTTTTTTCCTTAAAATTCTCTCCTAAACTTGGGGTGCGTGTTATACGCCGGCGCGTGTTATACGCCGATAAATACGGTAAATATCACCAAAAGAAAGTTCTATTTATGTGAAAAAAAGGACAAAAATTTCATATAGGTACATTGTTGTCATTCAAAATGTGAGAGCACCAAAAGCTGAAAATTGGTTTGGTTAGGAAGGGGGTTTACAGTGGGGCAAAAAAGTATTTAGTCAGCCACCAATTGTGCAAGTTCTCCCACTTAAAAAGATAAGAGGCCTGTAATTGTCATCATAGGTATACCTCAACTATGAGAGACAAAATGTGGAAACAAATCCAGATCTGATTTTTGAAAGAATTTATTTGCAAATTATGATGAAAAATAAGTATTTGGTCACCTACAAACAAGCAAGATTTCTGGTTCTCACAGACCTGTATCTTCTTCTTTAAGAGGCTCCTCTGTCCTCCATTCATTACCTGTATTAATGGCACCTGTTTGAACTTGTTATCAGTATAAAAGGCACCTGCCCACAACCTCAAACAGTCACACTCCAAACTCAACTATGGTGAAGACTAAAGAGCTGTCGAAGGACACCAGAAACAAAATTGTAAACCTGCACCAGGCTGGGAAGACTGAATCTGCAATAGGGAACCAGCTTGGTGTGAAGAAATCAACTGTGGGAGCAATAATTAGAAAATGGAAGACATACAAGACCACTGATAATCTCCCTTGATCTGGGGCTCCACGCAAGATCTCACCCCGTGGGGTCAAAATGATCACAAGAACGGTGAGCAAAAATCCCAGAACCACACAGGGGGACCAAGTGAATGACCTGCAGAGAGCTGGGACCAACATAACAAAGGCTACAATCAGTAACACACTACGCCACCAGGGACTCAGATCCTGCAGTGCCAGACGTGTCCCCCTGCTTAAGCCAAAACATATCCGGGCCCATCTGAGGTTTGCTAGAGAGCATTTGGATGATCCAGAAGAGGATTGGGAGAATGTCATATGGTCAGATGAAACCAGTGAAAGTAGAACTGTTTCATAGAAACACAACTCGTCGTGTTTGGAGGAGAGAGAATGCTGAGTTGCAACCAACGAACACCATACCTACTGTGAAGCATGGGGGTGACAACATCATGCTTTGGGGCTGTTTCTCTGCAGGGGAACAGGACAACTGATCCTTGTACATGAAAGAATGAATGGGGCCATGCATCGTGAGATTTTGAGTGCAAACCTCCTCCCATCAGCAACGGCATTGAAGATGAAACGTGGCTGGGTCTTTAAGCATGACAATGATCCCAAACACACCACCCGGGCAATGAAGGAGTGGCTTCGTAAGAAGCATTTCAAGGTCCTGGAGTGGCCTAGCCAGTCTCCAGATCTCAACCCCATAGAAAACTTTTGAAGGGAGTTGAAAGTCCGTGTTGCCCAGCGACAGCCCCAAAACATCACTGCTCTAGAGGAGATCTGCATGGAGGAATGGGCCAACATACCAGAACCAGTGTGTGACAACCTTGAGAAGACTTACAGAAAACGTTTGACCTCTGTCATTGCCAACAAAGGATATATAACAAAGTATTGAGATGAACTTTTGATATTGACAAAATACTTATTTTCCACCATAATTTGCAAATAAATTCTTTCCAAATCAGACAATGTGATTGTCTGGATTTGTTTCCACATTTTGTCTCTCATAGTTGAGGTATACCTATGATGACAATTACAGGCCTCTCTCATCTTTTTAAGTGGGAGAACTTGCACAATTGGTGGCTGACTACATTTTTTTTTGCCCCACTGTAAGTGCTCGGTGGTTAAGTGGTGAAAAAAGGGCCAAAATACATCCCTGGGAATTACAGACCAGTTAACCTAACATCAATAGTATGCAAGCTCTTGGAGGGGCTGATAACGGACTATATACAAGATTTAACATGGATTCATGAAGAATCGTTCTTGCCAAACCAATCTATTAACATTCTATGAGGAGGTGAGCTGCCATCTAGATAAAGGGAAGCCCGTAGACGTGGTGTATCTGGATTTTGCAAAAGCATTTGACACAGTACCAGATAAATGTTTACTGTACAAAGTAAGGTCCATTGGCATGGGTGAGTACATAGATTGAAAACTGGCTACAAGGGTGAGTTCAGAGGGTGGTGAAAAATGGGGAGTACTCAGAATGTTCAGGGGTGGAAAGTGAGGTCCCCCAGGGTTCTTTGCTGGGACCAATCCTATTTAATTTGTTCATAAATGACCTGGAGGATGGGGTAAACAGTTCAATCTCTGTATTTGCGGACGATACTAAGCTAAGCAGGGAAATAACTTCTCCGCAAGATGTGAAAACCTTGCAAGAAGATCTCAACAAATTAATGGGGTGGTCAACTACATGGCAAATGAGGTTTAATGTGGAAAAATGTAAAATAATGCAATCTACTCATTGGGGGTGAACATCTGGGGGAACCAAGGATGGAAAAGGACCTGGGGGTCCTAGTAGATGATAGGCATGCACATTAAAAAGTGGATTAACTCAAGAGATAAAGTGATAATCCTCCCGCTCTACAGGACTCTGGTCCGGCCTCACCTGGAGTATGCTGTTCAGTTCTGGGCACCAGTCCTGAGGAAGGATGTACTGGAAATGGAGTAAGTACAGAGAAGGGTAACAAAGCTAATTTAATATTGATTGGACCCTGGGTAAACATTTTTTTTGCCCCCCCCAGCTTCAATCAAGCCCCCCTGCTCTGAGACATACAATAAATAGCAGCTAGACTCAAAATCAGGTCAGGCAGCAATTGCGATTGATTGCCAGAGGTTACAGCATATCATTACTGCTCATTAACTGGAAGCTAGAGGTTACAGCACACATTACGACTCATCGATTAGTTGCTAGAGGTTACAGCATATAATTTCTGCTAACCGTTTGGTTGCTAGAGGTTACTGCACATCCTTACCGCTCACTGGTTGCTAGAGGTTACATGTTACCGCTCACTGATTGGCTGCAAGAGGTTAGTGCACATTATTACAGCTCAGTGATTGGTTGCTAGAGGTTACTGTGCATAATTACCACTTATTGGTTGCTAGAGGTTACTGTGCATCATTACCACTTACCTATTGGTTGCTAGAGGTCACAGCACATCAATATGGCTCACTGATTGGTTGCTGAAGGTTACAGCACATCATCTTCTCACTGCCTTTACACCATGGACTGGGGAGGTGAGGGGACCTGCCAATAGACAGTAAACTCATAGAACTTGTTATTAGCAATGAGCAGAGCAAAGCACACACAGCTATGAAGGTTAACTGAGTGCAGCTAGGAACAGAGCCCAATAGGAGCAGTATCCCTGAGAACAGGCTGCCAGAAATAAATGACAAGTCATGCAGCCTGCCGTAGAGCAGTGTGGAGGGGTGAGCTACGTAAAGAGTGCAGGGTTAAAGGGTGTGCTATCTACAGTGTGCAGGATTGAGGGGTGAGCTATGTATGGAGTGCAGGATTGAGGGTTGAGCTATGTACGGAGTGCAGGATTGAGGGGTGAACTGTGTATGGAGTGCAGGGTTTAGGGGTGAGCTGTGTACAGAGTGCAGGGTTTAGGGGTGAGCTGTGTACAGATCCCAGGAGTGCAGGATTGAGGGGTTAGCTGTGTACAGAGTGAGGCATTGAGGGGTGAGCTGTATACGGAGTGCAGGAATGAGAGGTGAGGTGTGTACGGAGTGCAGGATTGAGGGTTGAGCTGTGTACAAAGTGCAGGATTGAGTGGTGAGCTGTATACTGAGTGCAGAAATGAGGGGTGAGGTGTGTACGGAGTGCAGTATTGAGGGTTGAGCTGTGTACGGAGTGCAGTATTGAGGGTTGAGCTGTGTACGGAGTGCAGTATTGAGGGTTGAGCTGTGTACGGAGTGCAGGATTGAGGGTTGAGCTGTGTATGGAGTGCAGGATTGAGGGTTGAGCTGTGTACGGAGTGCAGGAGTTTAGGAATGATCTGTGTATGGAGTGCAGGATTGAGGGGTGATCTGTGTATGGAGTGCAGGATTGAGGGGTAATCTGTGTATGGAGTGCAGGATTGAGGGGTGATCTGTGTATGGAGCGCAGGATTGAGAGGTGATCTGTGTATGGAGTGCAGGATTGAGGGGTTATCTGTGTATGGAGCGCAGGATTGAGGGGTGATCTGTGTATGGAGTGCAGGATTGAGGGGTTATCTGTGTATGGAGTGCAGGATTGAGGGGTGATCTGTGTATGGAGTGCAGGGTTTAGGTGTGATCTGTAAATGGAGTGCAGGGTTTAGGGGTGATCTGTGTATGGAGTGCAGCATTGAGGGGTAATCTGTATATGGAGTGCAGGATTGAGGGGTGATCTGTGTATGGAGTGCAGGGTTTAGGGGTGATCTGTGTATGGAGTGCAGGATTGAGGGGTGATTTGTGTATGGAGTGCAGGATTGAGGGGTGATCTGTGTACATCCAAGTCCCCCCTTCCCCCAAAATACAGAGCTTTCCTCCCCCCAGATTCCAGTTTGGAGCTCACCCCCAACAGCATTCCTCTGGCATCAATCCCCCCTCCTCCCCCTTCCAATACTGAGCATTCCGACCACCTAAATAACATCAGAGTGGGGCTGCAGAAGAGAAGTTGTAGCTTACTGCACGTCCGTGGAGCAGCTTCTGCCTTTGTACATCCCCCACCCCCTCCCCCCTCTGCTCTCTCCTCTCTCTGCTCTCCTATAGAGATAGATAGACGAGTTGTTTTGCAGAGCAGAGAGGGTTCTAAACGGCCGCCACTGGGAGAAGAGCGCTGTCACTTGTAAATACAGAAGCTATGCTTCTGTATTTACAAGTGACAGTAGCGAGCAGCTCAGCAGCCAGCTCCAGATCATTGAGGTGGAGGAACTCAGCTGAAAAAAGCCAGCGGGCAGCACGGGCTCCAGAGGCAGCTGCTTTGGCATAGCTCCCAACTGTCTCTGATTTCGAGGGACTGTCTCTGATTTGGAGCAATGTCCCTCTGTCTCTCATTCCTCCTCATGTGTCCCTCATTTTGGTCTGATCTATATAGCTGTATATAAAATACACTATTTATCTTTCAAAAAGTTTCCCAGTGCTAAACCTTTCATCCAATTTTTAAATTGCTGCATTTGTAATTGCCAAAAGCCAATATAAAGTAATAATAGTGGTTAAAAAAAGCACTTGTGGGTTTAATGAATCATTTTTTTGTAGAATTCTCCTTTAAGGGAGCATGGCAGGGGTGTGTGTCCTATACTTACATTCTTTTGCTAATAGGTGTTCCTCATTTTCATCATAAAAAGTTGGGAGGTATGGCTTTGGGCCCCCAACAATGGCAGGGCCCTGGGCAGATGCCCCGTTTTCCCTGCGTTAAAGACGTCCTTGCATACATGCACATCCCTCCTAATACTCACCTGAGCTCCAGCGTTGTGCACCAGAGCCTCAGCTATCCCAGGTCTCCCTCTCGTCAATGGCTGAGACAGCAGTGGGAACCATTGGCTCCCCCCCCCCGCTGTCAATCACAGCCAGTGAGCCAATGATGAGAGAGCGGGGGAGGGGCTGAGTCATGGCTCTATGCGTATTATGGATGCATAGAGCAGAGCTAAGGAGTGAGCATGCACCAGTGCCTCCAGAGCAAGTGGCTTGCTCTGGGAGGAGCCAGGAGGAACGGCGCTGCTCTGTGAAAAGCCATTGCACACAGCAGGTAAGTATGACATTTTTGGGACCTTTAATACCACTTTAAATACTGTGGGCCACCCTATAGGCTTTTCTGTATGCTACATACTGCAGGCCTACTCATTCTGTGTGTGATGTATCACATACTGTGAACTGTTCCTTTCTGTACAGAAATCTTTTTTTGTATACTACCCACTCCTAAATACTGTAGTGCTTGTTGTATACCCTACACACCACTGTTACATATTCCAAACTGCTTCAGTTTGTATGATAATGAAGAGCTTGAAGTGCCACTCCAAGCAGAGGCTGTAATGTTTCCCTACTGGTATCCAGGATATGGGAGCAGGCATCCATTCACTATTCCAGGATGCTTGAATATAATGTTTAAGACGCCACTCAAGACCAAGCCTGTGCTCATAGAATATGATTTTTGTGGTCTCAGCCAGTGCCACTCAGGCCACACACCCTAATGCGTTTCGTCCCGGCCACCGGGGCTTGGTCACAGGGGCTTTAGTTTGTATGCTGTGCTGTACATTACACATCATGGACTTTTCTATTCTGTACACTGTTCTGTAAGTTACATACTGCTGCTCATTATGTACTTCAGAATGTGTTGTACATTTTATAATTAACACTGCTGCACTCTATATGCTGTCCTGTACATTACATTCTCCAGATGTTTGCACTCTGTGTGCATTAGTTGTATATTCCAGACTGCTAAACTCTGTATTCTTATACATCACATACTACAAACCACTGCACTTTGTAAGCTGTGCTTGATGTTACACACTCCAGACTATTGTACTCTGTATGCTATGCTGTATCTTACACACTCCAGACTATTGCACTCTGTATGCTATGCTGTATGTTACACACTCCAGACTATTGTACTCTGTATGCTATGGTGTATGTTACAAACTTTGGATTGCTGCACTCTGTATGATATGCCACTGCACACTGTATATTATATAAATGTCACTCTACTCTGCATGTTGTGCTGCGTTGGTTTTATTTTCCAAACAGCTGTTCTGTACCATTCATACAATTATAGTATAATTAATTTAACAAATAGTTATTCATGTTGCAAGGAATTTTTTTGGAATCTGGAATTTCACCTCATTTAATGAATTTGCACACTTTTTCTAGCATTGCATACAACATTGATAATTGTTCTCACATTATGAGCACCTGCAATAAATTCTGTAACCATAGTGAACTTTGAATTGTCAAAGGGAAAGGTTCCCCCTAGTGGTTAGAAGATATTCTCTTTAGCTAAGTATAAAGGTTATTATGCTCCTGTTTCTGCAGATAAACAAGTCACGCTATAGCACTGCACTTGGTAATGAATCAACAATGAAGCAAGAAAACAGTTTTATATATATATATATATATATATATATATATATATATATATATACACAATTCTTCGACTTTTTTTGAAGAACAGATGAAATGAAATTAAGTTCTGTGTTTTGTATTGAAGCTAGTAGAGGATATTTTACTAAATAGCCAAATGTTACCAAGTCAGGGCAAATGCACAACACAAAGGGGGGGTATTTAAAAAAAAAAAAATGCAGAGCTATTCGTCCTGGGAAACAATATACATTCAATAAGCAAAATGCAATGTTACTAACCTATTTTCTTTGGAACACCAAACAGAAGAAGCATCGCTCCTGGTCAGGTTGCTCCCAATCCGCCGCTAACACACTGTTCAGGTGCTGGTCCAGCTCGCAACTGACATAAGCAGTAAAAAAGGAAGTTCAGACGGTCGCATTACTTGAAACACCTTCAAGAAAAATCTTCCATGAAAGTAAGAATATGACATGATGCAAAAAGTGTAGGGAAATGAAAGCTGGCTAATGCATTTGGAGCTAAACTAGCTCTGTGCAGCCATCCAAACTTCATTTATAAGGGTATTTTCTTTCTGGGTTGGATGCTCTCTGTTCATAAGAATAGCATGAGTCAAACAAAAATACCACATTATGGCCACTAGATGAAGATGATAATCATAGTGTTTATTTTCTATGATCCTCCACTCCATCTAGAGCCCATAATGTGGTATTCTAGGCAAGTGTCCTGACAAAATACTCAACTCGGCAGAAAATCGAACCACGTCACTTCCGGTTTCTTTAAATCCACAGTAATTGGACATTTGGACGACTTTGTGTTTGGACACAACAGTGGCAACCGAATGCAGTCCAATAAAGCAACATTTCGGTGTTTTCACAGCACAGCAGCTAACGGGGACAAAGTTGTCAGCATATCGGTAGCGGCCATTTTGCTGGTTAGTGTTGGTGCGGAGTAACAATCTCTGCTCATAATAGCGTGCACCGGACTGTATTCGGTTGCCGCTCTTGTGTCCAAACACCTATTCCGAAAAATGTGAAATTACTACAAGTATTAATGGTTCAAAGAAACCGGAAGTGGCGTGGTTCGAGATTCTGCTTCACATGCTGAGACCTCGTGGCCTAAAGGGAAATCTGGGAGCTCTTGGATTCGAGGCCCCCCCACCCGATGTCTGCTGAATATGATCCATGGGAAATTGCCAGGTTCTTTGCATCTGGAACCATGATTAATGACATGGGTATTCGGATGGTGCCGAAGGGAGAGATTGCCTTGTATATCTCTCAAAGTTCTGCAGCTATGGGGATTGTTTGCCGGCATTGTTCCGGGTTTGCTCTGTTCTTGCGTCCCTGGAGCCGGTGCTATCAATGTGGAGAACTGTTATTAGTGGCTGCCAGACCGTCACTGCCATCCCAGGTGATGAAGGCGGATTGGGTCCGTGGGTAAGCCACTGTAGAGGAACCTACGTCCAGTACTGACGCCGCAAATTTTGGTAGGTCTATCCCTGCCTGGACAGATTCCTCCTCAGAGGAGCACGATGTGTCCGGTGAGCTCACAGAGACTGCAGTGGAAGTGTCAGTTCCCGCTGCCATCGTTCCCTCCGAGACACCTACAGCAGCTGCTAGCCCGGAACAGGTAGTGCCAGCACCCTGTCTCTCTCCTAAGGAGACTCAGGTACCTGCCTCAACTACCACCCTGGGTGTCACTGCTACGGAAGATTGCGGCCCTACGATCCTTACCCAACTGGCTCAGTATGTTCGTTCATCTCGTGCCAAGCAAGGCGAGCGATCTTGTGTTTCCTCCCCGGCGTGGCTTGAGGCCGGTAAGTAAAGAGAGAATGGAGAATGTGCAAGACAAATAAAAGTGCCTATTATGCAAAGTTGCTGCCGTGCATTGGGTAATGAAAATCTTCACATTGTACTGTCCTCTTCCCAACTTTAAGGGAAAAGTGTTCCTATCGTTGGCGGGATCGCTGAAACAGCACTGCCTCAAGAATCTTAGGAGTAAATTTCCATAGTTGAATACAGCCAAGTAGCTGGGGTTTGAGGGCTCCATTGTTACCTATTCCTACGAATTTTTGTTGGAATAATGTAAATAATGTCTACTCTACCGGAAGGACTTTGAGCACTCTGTCACTACGGTGAAGGCAAAGGGAGAGTCGGTAATTCTGCCCAATCCCGGGTACTATTGGTAAATGCCATCCAGATGTTCCTGTTACCTTTACTGTGGATTACAAATATGTGTTGTGTGATGTTATGGATGCTATGCTGACAACCACTTCACACTCACATTCAAGTTTCTGCTTGTAGAGAACATTCCAGAGAGCTGTATTGCCCGGATTGTGCTGGACTGAATGCTGCCAGCAGATACATGGAGTGCCCATCTTAGCCATGTTGGCTAAAGTTGCAGTTGTTGGGGTGATCCACCCTGAAGGACGACCTGTGATCTTCAGCAGGTAGATATAAGAAGGGCACTGCAAGGTCAGATTATGGGTATATGGGGTATCCCAGCCAATGGGCAGGGGTTTTCTTAAATCCCTTTGCCTGCTGGGAGAATTTATATAGTTGGGTAGAGTCAGGTGATCGGTATTCTGTGCCACCTGGACGGCTGTCCGGATGGACATGTGTTGTATTGCCCGGGCTTCTAGGCCAGGGATTGGGCCTATCCCAGGCAATTCTGGCTGCTAGGCTGTTTGAGGGCCTATTCAGAAGCAAGACAGCAGTGCAGGGTTGGGATTGCAGTTTGCAGTTAAACCAGAAGTGACGGTTCTGCCGGCCGGAGAACCTGTCGTGGTCGGAGGTAGAGGGGAAGCTGTCACCACTAAGGGACTGACCGCCTTATTACCAGGGACCACAGTGAGTAACTGAAGCAAGTACCAGAGTAGTATTCTAAACAACCGGGGACGGTGAAGGATCGGGACACTTCAGTGGGTATTAAGCCAGGGGCCCAGCCAGCGGAGGTGACGCTTGCAGAGCAGCCTTGTGTGTCAAGCTAGGGGGTGAAGCCTGAGGAGTATCTTAAGTGCCAAGCTAGGGACCCAGCAGAGAAGCAGGGATAACGCTTGAGGAAGATACTACAGTGAAGATTGGAGGAGCTCAAAGGATTCAGTGACAGAGAATCATCTAGTCTAGTAAGAGAGACTGGGAGCTCAGTGATCTGAAGAACTACAAGAAGTGATTGTAGTGGAAGTGAAGTAACTGTTACAACTTGTGTTAGGAACTGTTAAAGACTGTTGCCATACAAGACAGCATCCCTACACATGCAGAAGTGGTGTCTTGCTGGATGCCTTTCCCTGCATGGCTGTCCTCCTGTCGAAGTCTAGGAGTCTTGCAACTACCTAAGGGTGTCCTGGCCCTAACCCTCTCCCCCACAGTTCTATTAAGAGAAATAAAAATCTCTTTTGCATTCAAGAAGTGTCTGGAGCCCAATGAATTTAACTACTTTGCACCCATTATGGCTTACAACCCACCATATACAGAAGGATGTCAGTTATCTCTGGCCCTTGAGGTTCTCATTAGACCAAAGGAGGCCTGGGATCTTGCTACAAATACTTCATCCATTTTGACATGACTGAACTGATAAAATGAGTGGTCCATTTTGTGAAAGGGGCCTTACAGTTTGTTTTCCTTAGAAAGCCTCCAGAGTTTGAATGGAGAAGCCTGTCTCTTGCCAGCATACTGTCAAGAAGTGTGTAAAAGCAGTGGTCTCCAGTGGCGGCTGGTGCACAATATTTTGGGGGGGGTGGCAAACAAGCATGCCCCTCCCTCACTGGCACATACCAACCCCCCCACGTGCGCATGGGAACAGGCGGGCCGTGGTACTCACACTTCTCCTCGCTATATGCACCGGATCCTGCTCATCCTTATCATTCAGGCTGCTGCTGTTGTTTATGCTGCAATCTGCTGCTATGGGCTCTGGAGGACGGTGCCCATCGCGAGCTCCATGTAGCTGGGAAGGCGGCGATTTAGGAGGCTGATGCTGCACCTACTCATCAAGGGACCGTTGCTTCACCTCACTGACAAACAGGAAGTTGGTCCTGATTGGCCGGGAGGAGACGCAGAAAGACATATTAATATTAATTCGCTAATGTCACACAACTGGGTGGACTCGCGGCGCGCAGCTCTGCACACCGAGCCCACACTTTTTTTAAGCCAATTAGAGCCTTTGGCTCTCATCATGGGGCTGGACCCATGGATTAGGGGGGCAGCACCCCTACACCCCTAATGGAGAGCGGTCGTCACTGGTGATCTCTCTACAGAGGTCAAGCACACCCCCTGCTGAATCAGACCTATAGCCCTGCAATCAGCCAAACTCATGCTCCCTGCTTATTGAAGAGCTCTAATTCTGATTCAGCAGAGGGCATTTCAGGCCTCAGCAGACAGACCACTGCCTCTACACAGAAGGTAAGTGTGCTTCCCTACAGCATGCTGACAGGAGATAGGCTTTCCTATTCAGAGTGTGGCTGTAACCGTAATGCCGCATACACACGATTGCACATTCTGACAACAAAATCCATGTTTTTTTTCCAACGGATGTTGGTTTAAACTTGTCTTGCATACACATGGTCACACAAATCTTGTCAGAAATTCCGATCGCCAAGAACGCGGTGATGAACAACACGTACGACGAGCCGAGAAAAAATGAAGTTCAATAGCCAGTGCGGCTCTTCTGCTTGATTCCGGGCATGCGTGGAACTTTGTGCGTGGGAACTGTGTACACACGGTCGGAATTTGCAACAACGGATTTTGTTATCGGAAAATTTGAGATCCAGATCTCAAATTTTGTTTGTCGGAGATTCCGACGGAAAATGTCCGATGGAGCCCACACACGGTCGGAATTTCCGACATCAAGCTCCCATCGAACATTTCCCGTCGGAAAATCCGACCATGTGTACGCGGCATAAGACTTTGCATGTTGTTTGTTTCAATGTACCTGGAATGTATTGGTACTGGAAGCGTGGTTGGAAGTGATGGAATTTATGGCTGGCTCAGACAAAAGCATATGATGTGGAATTTCTTTAATGATATTTGTCCTAAAGATTATGTATTTCAAGATTGAGAGCAATATTTTCATCCTTCTCCAGTGTATAAAAGTGTTAAAGGATAAGTTCACCTTCGGGAACATGTTACAGGGGACACCCCTTTTTAGGGTGGAACATGTAACATGTTCCCACTCCTGCAGCCGATCCCCGATCCGCTGCCTCTAGTGACAGCAAACCGGTTTATTTTTTCCCCAAATTTGTTCCTCCTGCCTGGCCGCATCATTCATTCACAGAGTTCTGTGAATGGGAGAACTACAACTACTGACAGCTTTTGCGGCTTTCGGCTTGTAGTTCTCAATGAACTCCCAGGGTGTTGTTGAGTGCTCTGAGTGGTTCATTGTCTCTTCTGCTTTCACACTGCAGTGCAGTAGCTTTTACATAGCAGTGCTTCTATGGGTTCTTTTTAAATGCTTTGCATTACAACCCATATGCTTGAATAGCTGGTTGTTAAGGACGCCATTGGGTGCTGGCTCCTTAACAACCGGCTATTCATTGATTGTTAAGGACACCAGATAGTGGTTGTTAAGGAGCCGGAACCTGCTGGCATCCTTAACAACCAGTGATAATGCCTCCCCAGTGATCAGCATGCTCGAGCTCTTCTTGGAGCAATACTACCACTGGAGGGGGGAGGAGGCGTAGAGACAGGGCAGGACAACAGAGAGCATTGACTCCCAGAATGTGAGGGTAGGAGGCAGGGGAAGGCTGGATTGAATTCACAGCTGGCACTACTGGTGAGCATCAAGGGGGCAGGAGGCTGTTGAGGTTAAGGTAGCGGGCATGTGCCAGCCCATTAACAATCAGCTAATCACTGGTTGTTAAGGACACGACCTGTGGATGCCCCTTACTTAATAACCAGTGTAGTGACCCCAAACCGTACCAAAAAAAAATAAAAAAAAACATGGATGCAGTTTTGGTGCATTTTGGTGCATTTCCCATTGTCTTCAATGGAAGGTGCATCTTTGGTGCACTTTTTAAAAGCACACCACAGAAGCAGCATCCAAGACTTTTTAAAGCACAGCGATGTGAAAATTCTCATTGGATATAAAGGCAAGTAATTTTGCATGCGCTTTTGTCCCACTAGAAAGGTGCGTTTCAGTGCGGCAAAAGCGCATCAGTGTGAAAGGGCCCTAATGCCGCATACACACGATCGGAAATTCTGCCAGCAAAAGTCCGATGTGAGCTTTTGGTCGGAAATTCAGACTGTGTGTATGCTCCATCGGACTTTTGCTGGCGAAATTTCTGCCAGCAAAAGATTGAGATCAGGTTCTCTATTTTTCTGTCGGAAAAAGTTGCTATCGGAAATTCCGTTCGTCTGTATGCAATTCCGGCGCACAAAAAAACCACGTCTGAGACGGAAGCGCTCGGTCTGGTAAAACTAGCATTTGTAATGGAGATAGCACATTCGTCATGCTGTAAATTTTTGGATCTTTTAATGCAGCGCATTCTTTTGTTCTTCATAATGCTAGAAGAATGAAGTTGTTTTGCTGCTGATATTCACACAGAGTTCTGACAAACTTATTTCTTTTTTATTTCTTGGGTTCTTCTTAATAATATTTTTAGTTTTTATGGCCAGATCTTCATAATAATGTTTAGAATTATTTTTTATAGTGATTTTTTTTCCTTTTTTTATTTAAATCAAGATCTCCTTTTTTTTGATTATTTTAAAATAATTTTCTAGTGATCTCCATAATTTTTTTGTGTGTGTGTCAAGTTACCACAACAGCATTATTATCTTGTATTTTTTAACCTCAAGGAGGTTGGTGTCCCTTGTTAATTTGACATTGTATTTTTGAAATGTGCCTGCCTATTCACAAACAACTGTCCTTTTTTAATAAAAACACATAGGCAGGTATTTGCTTAAAATAAAATTACCATTTATTCTGGGTCATAACAAAAGAAAGAGGGAAGACAACGCTGGAGAAACTGCAGAAATTTGCGAAGCCTTTGTACCCCAGGGCAGACATTAACTATTTGAAAAAGAAAATTGGTATCCTGAGGAGTCCATACAATAGGGAGCACAATCTGGTCCTGGACTCCGAAAAAGATCAGGAACAGCAGCAGATCACATATATGTCCCCAGGCTGTGGTACTACAACAGCCTGTGTCTTCTGTCAGACCAGACTGAACCCAGGCCACCACTCTCTTGTCTTACTTGCACACTTCCCTGCACGCTGTGGCTTTGTTCATCGAGCTGTGGCAGGAGGTGGAGGAGGTGGAGAAGGAGGAGGATGGACGAATTCAGAAAGGTGTGTATTTTCTGTCAGTTGGCCACTCAACCCTTTATTTAGGGTCTGTAAAATGATGTTCTCACATATGAAGCGTTGGCCCTCCTCCATTTCCTGCATTTTCGCTGCTACTATGCAGGCATAGCCCTCTTGAACGCTGGGGGGGTCTCTCAGGGTTGCATTAGCATCCCGAATGAGGGCAAGTGCTGCCTCATCCACGTTCCTCCCCTTTCTGGGCCTTTTGGGTGGAAGGCGGAGGGGAGGGACCTGGGATTGGGTCAGTCCACTGGGCCCGGCCACCTCCTGGCTGCCACTTTCCCCTGTCACTAGCCTGCCACATGCCAGGGCCTCATCCTGGCTGAGGCTTTCCTGTGTATAAAAAAGGGACATAGTTTTAGTTTTTGCTTCATCAATCACACACAATTTTCAGCTCATGACTGTTGCAAATTTAATGTTAATAAATAGAAAAGACTATTATTCTGAGCCCAGTATTTTTCATTTTTGTCCCAATAATTTTTGGCCACTACTGTCTATTGATATTTGAATTTCTTATCAATAATAACATCTAGTTAACATCATTAATTTTAGGACAAGAAATATTTAGAAAAATACTATACCTGCCTCAAGCTGGGCTCCTCCACTTTTTCCTGAACGGAAGGCCCAGGTTGGTCCTCGGAAGCCTCAGCTGGGGGGGAAGGAAGTGTGGAAAGTGATGACCTCACTTCAGTCTGGTCTTCCAGAAAACGCATTTTGTTGTAGTACCACAGACTGGGTACATACATGTCCTCTGCTGCTGCTCCTGGCCTCTGGGATGCCAGGACCTTATTACGCTCCTTCTTGCATGTGCTCCTCAAGCTACCAATTTTCCTGTCCAAAAAATCGCTGTCTGCGTTGGGGACCTCCGTCTTCACAAATTCCAACAGTTTCTACAGCGCTGCCTTCCTAGCTGGTCTGTTATGATATAAATTATGTTTGACTTGCCACAAACTGGGCAGCTCCCTGTACCTATCAATAAACTGGCTCAGAAACTTAGGCTTTTTGAACGGATTCATTATTTCTGCAAGACAAAAAACAAGAGAAAAATACTAATGTCAGGCTAAACTCTCATAATATTATCACAATATAGGCCATAAACTAGAAGCAGTATAGGCCACTGATACTCCAAGTTAAAATGTTACCTTTGTTCTCACGATCGGCACTTCCTCCACTCACAGATCGTATGTTCGACGCACGCGCGTTATGCTTTATGTAAACTGCGCATGCATGAAACTCAGCCCGCGACACCCGCCCCTGACATTCTTTCTAGAATATTCCCCGCCTCTTCTCTTTCGGCGCAGTGGGAGAGGACATGGAGGAGACACAGCAGGTGCATAATTCCAGTAACGACGAGGAAAGCCCGGAGCCAGAAACATCCCAATCATGGAGGAGATATAAGGCCTCAAATATGTCCTTTGTAGAGATGGTGGACATCTTGAAGAGGGCCGACTATGATGGGAAGTATGGACCGTACACCAACCCTAATGTGAGAAAGGCCAAGATGATGTCTAAAGTTGTGAGAAGTCTGCACAGGAATTTTGGGGTACGACGATCCAAGGAGCAATTGAGGAAATGCTGGTCAGACCTGAAATAGAGGGAGCATGATCAGTACAGAAGGATCAAGAAACTACTTCTAAAAAGTATTTGTCCTGTGTTCCTATTATTATTATTACTTGCATGCTGCTCCATGTGCTTTTCTTTGTTTTTGTACAGTTGGCACAGTAATCGGTCGTAGTGAATATCGTTTGTTCGCCCACTAATAATACAAAGTTTTTTGCAGATACAGGGTTAACTACATTTGGTCATGCCTATTTGTATTAAAATAAGTTTAGTACATTGTTGTCTAGATGTGTTTGTAACTAGAATGAAATGCAAACTTGATTCAGTGTAATGTAAGGAGAGGACACTCAGCAGCTGTTTACACATCTGGACTCAGGAGCACTAGTGTGGGACACCAGAACGAAGTTTTTAGAGTGTCCCACACAGGTTCTGCAGGGGATACTAGGGGTGTCTCCATGTGTGAATATTGTCCAAAAAAGGTAAGTACTCCAGCTTTGGTAAGGGAAAGAAATCATGTATTCAGCTTGGAACTGTGCCAAAACAGACAATTGTACCACACTTCCAAGCAATGTTTCATATTCCTATGTCTGGTCTCAAATATCTCTGTGCTAAGTATACCTTTTGTTTAATTCTCATAGGGGAGAAAAGACTCAGGACATCAGAGGACACCAGGAACCCCCCACCTCCTAAAGAATGGGAACTCAGCACACCACAACTTGAGGATGTGGAGGAAGGAGAGGTGGATGAAGTGGGCGAAATAGTGACCACAACAGGTCAGTGTCTGAGACCACAGCTTCAGGTAATAGATGTATGCCTGTATATTTATAATACATGGTGTGTTTTTTTGAGTTTAGGTGATGTGCATGTTGTGGAAGAACAATCTCCTCATTTCACCAGTGCAAGTGCACAAATCCTAATCCAGGACATAATGGTGTGTAGTCGGGATTTAGACAACATAAAGCAAAAAAACAATGATGTTGAACAAAAAAATCAAGAACATGATTGATGTATTTTGGAGAATCTAAATGACAACAAAATGACACCATTTTAGAATTTTTTGGAGAAATTTCCTAAAGTTTTAATACATTTTACAAGCCAAATTTTGAAAATGCACACAATGTGTTAACATGTGCTATCTGCCATCTTGGGATATCAATGTACGCGTTTTGTGGGTGCAACCCCTTCCTCGCAACTCAAGTAGGTGAGAGGAAGGGGTTCCCCCCCCCAAAACATGTCCTTTGATCCCCCATGATGGGAGCTAGCACATGTTGACATTAGGCATGGTATCAGGAGGAAAATCCCCATTTTGAATCCCAATTTGTGTGCATCTTCAAAATTTGGCCTTTACAGGGGTGACATCACCCCATCTGATCAAGGCAAGATCAACACAGTTTTGACATACTAATGTCTGATATTGCCTTCACTTTTTGTACGTTGAACTTTGTAAGTTCCAGAGTTGTGTATGTTATGGTTTGAAACATGCCTGTTAAAGCAAAATATAAAACTAAAAATGTCAAACTTAATTAAACAAAGATGTATTTTTGGTGGAAAAATATTTTACAACGCACATGTGAATGTGCACGAAGTAAAAGTTTTTATACTCAACAATGTGTGGCTTCTTCTTTCAATGCTCACTACCACTTTTTGTAATAAGTTGGTAGTGACAATGGGGGTTATTTAATACAGCAAAATTCACTTGGCACTACAAGTGCACTAGGAGACAACTAAAAGAAACAAAAGCAATAAATCAAATTCAAGATGATTTCCGATCAAAATAATTTTTAATTTTAGAAAAGAATCAAAAATTTTCTGGTATAGCAATGGCCCCCCTACCGTAAAATAGTCCAGATACTTTTGCCGCACATCACCGGCGCTTTGGGGGGGGCAAGCCAGGACGGCCAGCTTCCAGGGCCGTTATTGGATTTATGTCCTGAATTGCGGCCTCAGGCCCAACTGAGGCCACATAATTTGGAGCAACCGATTTTTCACGACGAGTACATAACCACAACATGGCTTCAAAACGGTTGGCTAGTCAGAACGAACTAATAGAAAGCACTGAAAAAAAGGAAGGCCTGGGAAGAGCGAGCTGAAAATCAGAAACGAGCAGACAAGAACGCACTGAAAAACAAATACGTACTATAATAATACGCACTGAAACCCAGATGCGAACTGACTACACGCACTGAAGAACAGATACAAACCCACAAGCACAAACTGAAGAGCAGTAACAATCTGAAAAGCACGAGGCTAAAATGCGCAAATCGTCTCTCACCAAACTTCTACTAACACAAGATAAATACTAGATTAGCAGAAGGAGCCCAAAGGGTGGCGCGCTTCATATGGAACTTTCCTTTTCTAGTACTGTCGTACGTGTTGTACGTGATCGCGTTCTTGGCGGTCAAAAGTTCAGAGAACTTTTGTGTGACCGTGTGTATGCAAGCCAAGCTTGAGCGGAATTCCATTGGAAAAACCATCCAAGGTTTTTCCGCCGAAAATTCCGATTGTGTGTACGCGGCATAAGTGTTGCCAATTCTGCCACTGTATTGGATGGCTTTTGTGTACAAAGGGTAGATTGTATTCACAGAAATAGGACAAGATTTCTGACTAATGCTGGCCATACACTATATGAAAAATCGGCCGAACCCATTTTCGAAAAACGAACATTCGGCTGTGAGAGCAAACGATAGTGCCATCATAAGGGAATGTTGCCACAAAAAATTAACAAAATAAGTCAAATAGGGGTACCATCATCCTGCATTGATATAGTGAAGAGAGGGAGGAGAAATTTGCAAGGTCTACTCCAAAAATTGCCCTGGATCTCCAGGAAGGATTTGGACTATCACGGTACCCAAATATGTTCAATAAGACATAGATAAAAATTACAGTTTATTATTCTGATTACAAAAAGGTACTATTTACAACAAAAACAACAAAGTAGTTGTTGCACAAAATACATAGAAACAGTACCATTTAAAATTGACATTTGAAAAAACCCCTACACCGAACGGCCGCCTCTGGTGTGACGGCTGACACCTGGGATTCCTACACTCAGTGTTTTTTAAGATCCCGTTTTTTGGCTACAGAGAACTGCTAATCCCAGGTGCCACATTATTTTTTTTTATTGTTAGTCCGTCCTACTAGCCCCCCGTGTCTGCCCCCAGGGGGAACACCCGTACCTTGTGGGTGTCTCAAAATTGCTGTCTGTTGCCCTTTGGGCATTCATTGATGTTATGGTTGGATATCTCCTGAGGAAGCGGCATTGGCTGCGAAACTGTTGAGGTCTACGTCTATAGCCACATCAGCATGCCTCTACACATCTGTGGGGGTTTTTTGTCAATTATAAATGATACTGTTTCTATGTATTTTATGCAACAACTACTTTGTTGTTTTTGTTGTAAATAGTACCTTTTTGTAATCAGAATAATAAACTGTAATTTTTATCTATGTCTTATTGTATATATTTGGGTAACGTGATAGTCCAAATCCTTTCTGGAGATAGTGCCATCATGTAATGACAGATAAATCGTTCAGTGGACATAAATGAATCCATTTTTTGTTCATTTTTCTACATATACCTAGTGCAAACAGTTCTGACGGGAAGCACATTAACCTTTCAAGTTATCGTTCGTTCGGCAGAATTTCCAAACTCGTCCTTTGTTTTTTCGGCTCAAAAACATCCCAACGATTTTCGATTTTGTGCCCATTAACTGGCCGAAAAACGAACAAACTGGCCAAATGACCAAATTTCGGCAGATTTGTCAGATAGTGTATGGCCAGCATAAGCCACTGGCACAAAACTTTGTGGAGCTGTGTTTTTTTCTTATGCATTCTTATCCCAAACGAAAAAATTAATGTAAACAGCCATTAATATTTCATACTTAGGCAAATCATTTATATTGTATGTTTTTGTGTATTCCAAGTGTGGCTTTGCCTGTTCTTTCAGATAAAAGTAATTTTTTGATGTCATCTAATGGTACAACTGTATTCAAGTCTCTGGGCAATGTGCAGTTTGTAGAGCACATTATTGATGTATATTTTAGCAGCAACATTAAACACTTTGGATGTGGAGTTGCTTTATATCTAAAAGATTTGCTAAATTGATATGTCGTTAAAGAACAACTGCAACCAAGATGGTTTTTCTTTATTCTTGATGTTGGATAGATGTCAGTTTTTTATTGATATTTGTGTTCCACTTACTTCCTGTCCTGGTGACACTGGCCAAGAAATTAGGGAACATAAAGATACAGACTGCAATACAAAAATTGTACCCGTCCCCAGTCAGCCCAAAATTATAAAAAAAAAAAAAAAATGGTTATGTAGCCCTAGCTGGTGGCCTTTTAAAGTAGCAGAAACTGCACAGCCTAGGCCCTAGGGCAGTGATGGTGCCCTAGGGTATTCTCATGCCATGCAGAAGGATCTTTTTCCTTCCTCTGGCCTTTGATGTATAGGCTACAAATAGCAGGGAGGGAGCAGCACTGTGATTGGCTGCATCATTGGACAGGATTAAGCCCCGGCCCACATGACCAGAGCCAAGGAGAACCCAAGAAAGAGAGATGGTTGCAAAGGAAAGAGCGGCTGGAGCCTACATAGAGGACTGTGCAGCAGGCAGAGAGAGGGAAGCGCAGGACAGAACCCCAGTGAGGTGTGCATGAGAGGGAGTAAGACTGGTGGCAGCAGTGGGGCAGGGATTAGGTCAATTGCAACTCCAGAGACCCACAAGGCCACTTTGGAACAGGGTGCAGGCTACAGAGGGGAGGTCCAGGGCACTGCAAGCTACCTCTTTCCTCACTCCTCCCTGAGAGACATGCAAACAGTGCAGAAGTCGCAGACAGACAACCAAAGATATTGGGGCTCATCTTCCACTCGCCATCATCTAGCCAGGACAGTGCAGCCTACCTCCCATCCATGTCCATCCAGCCTATTGAACTGGCCATCAGGAGAGGGGCTGCTGAAATACCTTGTAATGTTGTTTGTTTCTGTGACACTAATACAGTGATCAGTGCTAAAAATATGCACTGGCTGGAAAGGGGTTAACATTAGGGGCAATCAAAGGGTTAACTGTGTGCCTAGCTGGTGTTTTACTACTGTGGGGAGGTGCTTTGACTGGAGGAAGGCATAGATCAGTGTCCCTGCTTTGCAGAAACACAAAAATCAATGCCTTCCTTACTGACAGAACGGTGATCTGCCTTGTTTACATAGGCAGATCACTGCTCTGCCTGTGTACAGAATGATCAGCAGGTGCTGGCGGACATCGGGTCCATGGGACCTGCTGATCAGCTCCCACTGTGCAGAATCACAGCAGGAGTGAACCGCCAGCAGTGTGCAGTCGCACCCGATAATCAAAAGTGCAGGATCACGTACATATACATGATCCTGTGCAGAGCGGCCGCCCTGTAGCAATAAAACTATAGGGCAGTCAGCAAGTGGTTAAAGTGTTAAATCAACACTTCCTTTACAGGACTTATTCCTGCTTCATTAAAGCTTATTTTATCACTACTGGTGTGCATACCTCCCAACTGTTTGAGATTGGCTATACGCTATATGTAATCAATCTCACCTGCGCTAACACGCGCCCTTCCAGCTTTACAGTATAATGCATCTTTAAATAACCCATGTTACTTAACCCATGTCTCCCGCATTTCCCCAGTGACCATACTTATGTCCTCATCTCAGCATCACTGCCGCCGAGCAGTCCAAGCAGTTCACTGCTTTTTTTATTCACACACAAACAGGAAGGCCTGCCTCCAACAGCCAATCGCCTCCTACACAGGATGGGACAACACAGGATATGACCAAATAAGGATATGACAACACAGAATGTGACCTCACAGGATATGACCAAATAAGGATGTAACAACACAGGAAAAATGAATTTATACAACAACCAATACAAAACAATGACTACCGTTCCTACTGATGGGAGCTTATCTGCAGGTATATGTCATGGCACCTCAAATATGTTGATCGGGCATACAGGGGTGACACGAGCGCACATCCGCTAAACTGATAATGTGTTTGCAGAGTGAACACATCCCCCCCCCCCCAGACGAACGTCTGTGCGTCACACAGGGGCCTTTTCGCCCGGCAAACATATCTCCACTCCGCAAACACCTCTCTCCAACAACAGGAAGTTTTCCACTGCCTAACGGATCTCAACCAGCGTCAGTCTGCCCCAGTCAGCTCTTTAGAGCAGGTTGCGGGAGAACTAACACTGGGAGACTCTATGACAATACATATTAAAATGAATCTTCATAAAATTTCCACAACACAACTTTTTGAGATGGGAATGAGGGACACCTATCAGCAAAAGTATGCATGCATAGGACACACCCCTTGCCAAGCCCTTTTAAAGGAGAATTGTACAAAAAAATAAGATTGATTAAACCCACAAGTGATTTTTTTTTAACCACTATTATTCCTTTATATTGGCTTTTGAAATTTACAAATGCAGCAATTTAGAAATCAGATGAAAGGTTTAGCACTGGAAAACACTTTTTGGTAGATAAAAAGTGTATTTTATATACATCTATATAGATCAGACCAAACTGAGGGACAAATGAGGAGGAAAGAGGGACAGAGGGATATTGCTCCAAATCAGGGACAGTCCCTCGAAATCAGGGACAGTTGGGAGCTATGCTGGTGTGTACTTCTGTGAGTTGTCATATCCAGCTAAGGTGGGTCACCATCACCACTAGAAAAGACAGAGGAGCCCAAAATTCCAACAGCTCTTCAGGGAATCATTGCTACAGGGTACAACTGTAAACCTTAGTCATAAAACTGCTATAATTGAGGAATATGCACAGGCAAACTGCAGACCAGTGTTTAAAATTCCACATTTCCAGTACATAACGATTAAACACAGCAAGTACTGTTCTAAAAATGTATATCAGCCAATGGGCCTAAGAACAGGCATTACTACATGACTTCCTAATCTTTATACTGCATAGGGCTGTTCTAGGTCAAGGAAAGGGCGTTGCTGTTCCTTGGCATACAATCTGCATATGGGGAGGTGCAGCTTGGTACATTGGCAGTAATTACAGAGAACAGAACTTGCATTAATGCACAATCCAGTAATTCACAACAAACCAAGCGGGAAGGCACCTGATCGGGAATACTCACAGCAAGTAACAGCAATGTGTAGCAGAGCAGGTCTCAGATGTGCCAACAGAGGCTGTCTTGAGGGGTGGAATGCAGCCTGGCTGGTCTGGACCCAAATGAGGAGGTCTCCAGGAAGGATGGCGTATCCCTATCCTTTCTCTACTTGTCTGAAACCTCTCCCTGCCGCTAATTTACTTCCCTGTCAGATGGGTGACCTGACTCTACACTACCTAAATGTGAAATGCATGCCAAGCCTGGGAGCCAGGGCCCTAAGGATCTGTTTCCACTACTGCGAGTTGTTGTGCGCCTTAAACAAACAAGATATCCCATATTGCTATATGGTGCTTAAGCACCATATAGCAATATGGTGTGACCAAATCCCCATATTTTTTGATAATATTTTTTGAAAACGTCTAGGTGTTTTAAATAAGCCTTGCTGGAGGTAAATGTCTTTTTTGCATGTGTGCGCTGTAATATTTTGTTCTGTTGTATGGTCTTATGGCTGCACCATCTTTAATGCATCTTTTAGGGTGTGCCCCCCAAATATCTTGTTTGTCTATTGTATGGATTCTGACCAAATCCTTTTGGGTGAGGAGCACCCCACTCCCTCATTAAGTACCTCTCATTAGTGTCCACCTGTGTCATGAGTGGAGACATCAATTTCTCCCATTTAGAGGAGTGTATTGCTTCCATGGTTCATAGAAGCATGATCTCCCAATCTATGGATAGTGTAGGACCCACTAATCATGGGGTACTTTGTTGCAGTAAGTGGGCTTAAGCACCATATAGCAATATGGTGTGACCAAATCCCATATTTTTTTATAATGTTTTTTGAAAATGTCTAGGTGTTTTAAATAAGCCTTGCTGGAGGTAAGTGTCTTTTTTGCATGTGTGCGCTGTAATATTTTGTTTTGTTGTGCGGCTTGACACATGTGAAGTCGCATGACAAGTCAAAACCCATGTATTTTAATGGTCCCCGTTCTAATTGGTGCGACTCAAAAAAAGGTTTTTGCACTACTTTGTTCCGACTTCTGTGCGACTTGTTCTCACATGGTTTTCACCGGTCAAATGACATTGCATCACAAATTGCACTACAAATCGCGCAACTTTGGGGTTGCAGTAGTGGAAACAGAGTCTTAATAGGCTCTGCCTGACTCAAGATAGCTGCTAGAGCCACATTCAGCAGCAGCATCCAATATGATAGCTTCCCCAGTGACCCAGGAAACCTTAGAGGAACCATGTTCCTCTTGAATTCCTCTCCTCCTGCAATGCTACTGCGGTTGAGCTTCAACTGCAGTGAAGAAAGTAGACTTTACCTGCCTACATGCAGATGGCATGATGTTAGATTTGAATATGGAATCCTTGGAGGTACATAGAGTGTAAACCTGCCTGTAGTCTCTCTGTGGTGGTATGGGGGGCCGAGTGAAAACCAGTGGCGGCTGGTGCTCAATTTTCTTAGGGGGGCGGCCCGTGGCACCCCCAGCCAACAAACCAACCCCCCCAGCCAACCAACCACCCCCCACGGCGCTTAATCCATCGCCGCTCACCCCCTGTCACTCATAGTAGGTGAGGTTGAAAAAAGACACAAGTCCATCAAGTCCAACCTATGTGTGTGATTATGTGTCAGTATTACATTACATATCCCTGTATATTGCGGTCATTCAGGTGATTATCTAATAGTTTCTTGAAGCTATCAATGCTCCCCGCTGAGACCACCGCCTGTGGAAGGGAATTCCACATCCTTGCCGCTCTTACAGTAAAGAACCCTCTACGTAGTTTAAGGTTAAACCTCTTTTCTTCTAATTGTAATGAGTGGCCACGAGTCTTATTAAACTCTCTTCTGCGAAAAAGTTTTATCCCTATTGTGGGGTCACCAGTACAGTATTTGTAAATTGAAATCATATCCCCTCTCAAGCGTCTCTTCTCCAGAGAGAATAAGTTCAGTGCTCGCAACCTTTCCTCATCCTCCAGACCCTTTATTAGCTTTGTTGCCCTTCTTTGTACTCGCTCCATTTCCAGTACGTCCCTCCTGAGGACTGGTGCCCAGAACTGGACAGCATACTCCAGGTGCGGGCGGACCAGAGTCTTGTAGAGCGGGAGAATTATCGTTTTATCTCTGCAGTTGATCCCCCTTTTAATGCATGCCAATATTCTGTTTGCTTTATTAGCAGCAGCTTGGCATTGCATGCCATTGCTGAGCCTATCATCCACTAGGAGCCCCAGGTCCTTTTCCATCCTAGATTCCCCAGAGGTTCTCCCCCCAGTGTATAGATTGCATTCATATTTTTGCCACCCGAATGCATTATTTTACATTTTTCTACATTGAACCTCATTTGCCATGTAGTCGCCCACCCCATTAATTTGTTCAGGTCTTTTTGCAAGATTTCCACATCCTGCGGAGAAGTTATTGCCCTGCTTAGCTTAGTATCGTCTGCAAATACAGAGATTGAACTGTTTATCCCATCCTCCAGGTCGTTTATGAACAAATTAAATAGGATTGGTCCCAGCACAGAACCCTGGGGGACCCCACTACCCACCCCTGACCATTCTGAGTACTCCCCATTTATCACCACCCTCTGAACACGCCCTTGTAGCCAGTTTTCAATCCATGTACTCACCCTATGGTCCATGCCAACGCACCTTATTTTGTACAGTAAACGTTTATGGGGAACTGTGTCAAATGCTTTTGCAAAATCCAGATACACCACGTCTACGGGCCTTCCTTTATCTAGATGGCAACTCACCTCCTCATAGAAGGTTAATAGATTGGTTTGGCAAGAACGATTCTTCATGAATCCATGCTGATTACTGCTAATGATATCATTCTTATTACTAAAATCTTGTATATAGTCCCTTATCATCCCCTCCGAGAGTTTACATACTATTGATGTTAGGCTAACTGGTCTGTAATTCCCAGGGATGTTTTTTGGGCCGTTTTTAAATATTGGTGTTACATTGGCTTTTCTCCAATCAGCTGGTACCATTCCAGTCAATAGACTGTCTGTAAAAATTAGGAACAACGGTCTGGCAATCACCTGACTGAGTTCCCTAAGTACCCTCGGATGCAAGCCATCTGGTCCCGGTGATTTATTAATGTTAAGTTTCTCAAGTCTAATTTTAATTCCGTCCTCTGTTAACCATGTAGGTGCTTCCTGTGTTGTGTCATGAGGATAAACACTGCAGTTTTGGTTACTGAAGCCCCCCGATTCACTCGTGAAGACTGAGGAGAAGAATAAATTCAATACCTCTGCCATCTCCCCATCCTTTGTAACCAGATGTCCTTCCTCATTCTTTATGGGGCCAATATGGTCTGTCCTCCCTTTTTTACTGTTTACATACTTAAAGAATTTCTTGGGATTTTTTTTGCTCTCCTCCGCTATGTGTCTTTCATGTTCTATCTTAGCCATCCTAATTGCACCCTTACATTTCTTATTGCATTCTTTATAAATTCTGAATGCTGTGGATGATCCCTCAACCTTGTATTTTTTGAAGGCCTTCTCCTTTGCTTTTATATGCATTTTTACATTGGAGTTAAGCCATCCAGGATGTTTGTTCGCTCTTTTAAATTTATTACCCAATGGGATTCATTGGCTAATGCCCTTATTTAATATGTTCTTAAAGCAAACCCATCTCTCCTCCGTATTCTTTGTTCCTAATATTTTATCCCAATTTATGCCTTTTAGCAAGGTTTGTAGTTTAGGGAAGTTGGCTCTTTTGAAATTCAGTGTCTTTGTGTTCCCTTCATGTCTCCTATTTGTGTGATTTATACTGAAACTAATTGACCTGTGATCGCTGTTACCTAAATTGCCCCGTATTTCCACATCTCTTATCAGGTCTGTATTGTTGGTAATCAGTAGATCTAGTAATGTTTTATTTCTAGTTGGTGCGTCTACCATCTGACCCATAAAATTGTCCTGCAAGACACTAAGGAACTGGCGAGCCTTAAATGAATGCGCGGTTCCCTCCGCCCAGTCTATGTCTGGATAATTAAAATCCCCCATTATGATAACACTTCCCATCCTTGCTGCTAATCCAATTTGTGATAGGAGATCCATCTCCACTTCCTCCCTCAGGTTAGGGGGCCTATAGCATACTCCCAGTATTATTTTCCCCTTAGCTTCATCCCTTTGGAGCTCTACCCATAATGATTCCACCTCCTCCCTAGCCCCCTCAGTGATGTCATCTCTCACATTCACTTGTACATTATTCTTGATATATAGGCATACCCCTCCCCCTTTTTTACCCTCTCTATCCTTGCGGTATAGGGTATACACTTGAATGTTTGCCAGCCAATCATGAGAGCTGTTGAACCAGGTCTCTGAAATTCCCACAAAATCCAAATCCTCCTTGTACAATAGTATCTCTAGTTCACCCATCTTGTCCGCCAGGCTCCTGGCATTGGTGAACATGCCACATAGTTTAGACCGGTCGCATATTGTCCTCGTATTGGGTGTTTCAAGATTGCAACTTGGACTTGCTACTATACTCACCTTGTGTTTTTGTGCTTTGGTTAACCTACCACTAATGCCCCCAATACTACCCTCTGGAATATCTTCCGCGCTGGCTATCACTGTCTCTGGACCCTCCCCCCCATCGGCTAGTTTAAAAACCCCTCTAACTTTTTGGCCATCTTCATTCCCAGCAGATCTGCACCCTCCTCATTTAGGTGCAGTCCGTCCTTTCTATAGTACCGGTTACCGACTGAGAAGTCGGCCCAGTCCTCCAGGAACCCAAACCCCTCCTTACTACACCAGCTCTTCAGCCACTTGTTTACTTCCCTAATCTCCCTCTGCCTCTCTGGTGTGGCTCGATGTACCGGTAGTATTCCTGAGAACACTACCTTGGAGGTCCTTTTCCTCAATTTAGCTCCTAAGTCCCTAAAATCGTTCTTTAGGACACTCCATCTGCCTCTGACTTTGTCATTGGTGCCAACGTGCACCATGACAGCCGGGTCTTCCCCAGCCCCTCCCAGTAATCTGTCCACAAGATCCGTGATGTGCCGAACCCGAGCGCCCGTTAGACAACATACTGTTCGGCGCTTCAGGTCTTGGTTACAGATTGCCCTCTCTGTCCTTCTAAGAATTGAGTCCCCTACCACCAGAATCTGTCTTTCCTTTCCCTTTGCTGCCCCCCCACTCTCACTGGAGGAGTTCTTCCCCTGGCAGCTAGGAGAGTCCCTCATCTCCAGCAGTGCTGGTCCCTGACTGGTTACACCAATGTCACTCAATGGAGCGTACTTATTGGGATGCTCCAGTCCTGGATCGGCCTCCCTGGCACTTCCCCCTCTACCCCTCCTGACTGTCACCCATCTACTCTTTGCTAGTGCCTGCACCTCTTTGTCTCCACCCGCCTCTGTGCTGGCCCCTGCCGGCACCTGCCGTGTACGTTCCTGGCTAACCTTTAGTATGGAGGGACTTCTCAGTGCTGACAGTTGCTTCCCCAGATTCAGAACCTGGGCTTCCAGGGAAACAATGTGCTTACATTTTGCACAGCAGTATTCGCCCTCGATCGGATGATCAAGGAACGCATACATGCGGCAAGATGTACAAAGAGTCGCCTCTCCACACCCGCCGGGCATCGTACCTATTAAATTTAGTGAGGATTTGGGGATTTTACCCTGTCCAAATTACCTAACAACTAGCTTCCTGGCACTAATACTCAAGACAATACACTCTGCATAGATCGCCCGTCACCCCCCAGCCCCGCACTTACCCCATCCAGGTCGCGGCTCCCCCCCCCCCCCGTGTGTCTCCTTCTGAGTTTCGGCGGTTGCTTCTCCTCCCCGCCAATCAGGAGTTAGGACTTGTGGCCAATCAGGTCTTAGGACTCCCGGCCAATCCGGTCTCAGTTATTATCTAAAGCAATCTGTCTCAGAAAGTCAGTTATGAAATTATGGATTTCACAGTGTTGCTAAAAATTTTCTTCTCTTGCATTAAATTTGCAAAAATGTTACATATAAGGGGATTGATATGGCATGACTTGGGGAAAACATTATGCCGACGTCAAAATATTATCTTCATGCAAATAGCATCTTCTTTAAGTTATTTTGCTGATTATCGCCTTCGCCTACGGTGCATATGATGGACGGGGTCCAAAATTAGTAGGACATTCCTAGTTTGGGTCAAGAAGTAATGAGACTTATTTTGGCTCCTGATATGGTGGTTCTAGCTGAGATAATAGTCTCATTTGACCTCAGTAGAATAGGTTTTTACGCTAATTGCATTAGTTTTGAGGCACCTTCTCTTCTCCACTAAAACAGTTCAACGGGGACAATGGAATGAAAGGCACTTGAGCCCCTAGTGAAAGAGAGCCTGTATTCCCTGGTAGCCAAACACAACAGAGCTACTTTAACTTAACAAAGAGAAGGTTAAAGTAGCTCTGTTGTAATTGGCTACCAGGGGATGGAGTGGAGAGGTTAGGTCTGAACTCCAGCAAAGGCTACACTGAGGCATACAACACTAACCTAAAGAACGTCAGCCCTCAGAAAAGCTGCCCACACAACTGCTTATTTTGAGGATGTTCCTCAGTGCTTTATTGGCAGTCAGACCTTTCCAGCGGCTAAAGTTCCTTTAATGCCCCAAAGTGGATTTTTTTACTTAGTCCAGACATTCAGGGCCATCTTAAGAGCATTATAGGCCCCCCGGGCAATACAGTGCCCTGGGGCCCTGTCTACACAAATTAGGTATGAGAATAAAAATGCAGCTTTAATGGGCACAGTGGCTATGTTTTGATGGGCACAACTTGAACTTACTTAGACAGTGACTTACGTGAGGCCGCCGCCCCGCCTGGTGCAGTGAGTCACTTACAGCAAGGAAGCTATCAATCAGGGCCGTCTTTTCGATGCCAAGATGAAGATGGCACAAGATCATCAAGCTTGTTTACTAGCTGCGGCACACTATGAATGCTGGGGCGGCGAGAGAGAGAGTAAATGTAGTACATATCTAGAAATAATAAGCCACCAGTGACATGCTGGGACTTGTAGTCCTGCAGCCAGGGGAAAGTGATGTTGAGGCTATACTGTCCCTATAATCACATTATCAATGATAAAGCCATTTAATAGGAAATAAAGAATTATAGCTAATTACACCAATGATCATACTTGTCACTGATATGATAACCTTGCAAAGCAATGAGTCTCCTATAGGCAGACAGACTTCCTGTGTCAGTACTATGGAAGGACAGATGATACAAGATTGCTTCCATATGTATTATGCCAAGATGAAGATGGCACAAGATCAGCAATCTCTTCAAAAACCGAAAGTTTTGCTCCGCTGCTGAGACTGCTCCACTCCCTCTGAGCCACGCTGTCTGAAGAACAGCAGAGGTGGGTGGAGCTTGTTCACTAGCCGCGGCGCGCTATGAATGTTGGGACGGCCTCTAACTGATGTCACTGGTTGCTAAGCTAGACGCCGGGTGGCCGGCGATTCTAGCAAGTGAACAACCAGTGCAGTGCACAACGCAGTCAGTCTTCTGAATCAGATTGCAGCGCTGCTACGTTGAGGATCAGCCCTGGGACCGGGTGGGGCCCTCCAGGCAAGTGGGGCCCCCCGGGGCAACTGCCCAGCGTGCCCAATCGAAAAAACGGCCCTGCAGACATTCTCAACTAGGGTTCAATCCAGAGGTTGCTAGGGGTTCCTTGAGCTGTGGCTGATTGACCTCCTATTTGATAGAGCCTACACTGATCCGGGACCAATGCCACTTGGTAAAGTCAGCAGCATGACACCAATGATCTTTCTAGTGGACTTTAAGGGTGGAATTTTGACCACCAATGTAAGGAGGTATTCCTCCTACAGGCCACCATTGTAAGGGCACTTTTTTAACTGATCCCCAAGTAATTAGTCTTAGCAAGAGTTCCCCAAGCCCTGAATTTTTTTTTAGGGGTTCACCTGGGGTAAAAAGGCTGAGAAAGGCTGGTTTAGTTTAATGCCTGTCTACACACTAAGATGAGAATGGGACATAAGAGCTTATTCACCAGGTGCATTGATTGTTCTTCATAAGCAAGTCAAAAAAGATTTTATATACATTTATATGCATTACATGATCTACCGTATATACTCGAGTATAAGTCGAGGCCCCTAATTTACCACAAAAAACTGGGAAAAACTTATTGACCTGAGTATAAGATGAGGGTGAGAAATGCAGAGGGTCAACAATGCCCATCTGCAGCTGCATGCCTCCCTGTGTCCTGTGCAGCCTCCCTGTATCCTGTGCATGTGTCCTGTGTCCTGTACATGTGCATGTGTCCTGTGTCCTGTGTCCTGTGTGCATGTGCAGCCTACCTGTGTCCTGTGCAGCCTCCCTGTGGCGATCTCCATCCTCCCTGTGGCGATCTCCATCCTCAGACGGTGGCCGGCGTGTGATGATACTGTTCGGCGGCCATTCCACTGTTCAAAAGCCGTGCCTCCTCCTCGTCTGTGATAGGCAGTCAGCGGTCAGCCTATCACGGACATTCTCTCATTCTCATACCATGGATCAGGATAAGAGAATGTCCGTGATAGGCTGTACACTGACAGCTGTTCAGCCTATCACAGACGAGCAGGAGGCGCGGCTTTTGAAAGCTGGACTAGCCTCCGAACAGTATCATTATACGCCAGCCGCCGTCTGCCTGCATGACACGCTGATCATGCAGACAGACGGCGGTGACTCGAGTATAAGTCGAAGGGGGCACTTTCAGCCCAAAAAAAAGGGCTGAAAAAATTGACTTATACTGGAGTATATACGGTAAGTCTCTTTATAAATATGTAACTTTTAAAACAATGGAAATAAAATTGCCCAAAACCCATTGTGCTTTCCCTTTTAAAGTGGGACTAAACTCTCTCAACTAACATTAAAGCGTAACTCCACTTTTGTTGTGAAAAAAACATTCCCTTCTGGGTGATCTATGTACATTGCAGGGATTCTAACAAACTTTGTTGTAGATTCCTACCTTTTATTAGTCTGAAGGATCCCTGTCTGTTCCTCTGTGCCTCTCTGCTCAGTGAGTCTAATAGGAGTGGTTTCATAATTATCAACCAGTTGCTGCAGCTGTAGGGCTCTAATGAGGAAAACTGCAGGGTCTGCATCCCTTTAGACATGATTTCCTATTGGGAGTATCTTACCAAAAATTACATTTTTGTTTCAGGGGATGCCTGAAATGACTTGTATATTAGTGCAGACTTCTGGGAAAATCAGTGAGCCAAACACACAAGCAGGAAATTATGTTTCTGGGGGGTGTTCTGTACACATTCTGTGCACCTCCAGGTAGCCATATTGCATTGCATTTAACAGAAAATTACAGCAGCTGCAGATTGAAAAAGAAAGGTAATTTTTAATTACATTCAATTACAATATAACTTGTGTCGCAATTGTATATGCTATATTATTATTTTGTATTTGCTATATTTTTTCCATGAAAGCAGAGTTACCCTTTAACTATTTTGAATCCTTATGCTTTTTTTTATAATTCATTAGTTGCTACCTGGTTTTTGGCCTAGGCCAAAATGATGTCATACATCCCAGTTGTCTTCAAGAGCATTCTTTTCTTTCATCGGGAGGAGGGGCTTTCTCTGCTAAGCACGCCTTCCTGTCTGCCTTCCAGTAAATAAAAGCTACATGAATCATCTGCCTTAAGCCCTGGTTCACACAAGTGTGGCTTTGAAATCATGCTACTTCAGCGTGAATTCAAAGCTGCAGATCAGTGCGATTTGCACCCCCCGATTTCATTGTAGCTTGCGTCTTCATTTAACAGAAGTCTATGGAAGTCGCAATGAAATCAGAAAAAGTAGTACGGGAACCTTTTTTCAAAGTCGCTGCGGCTTGAGTTGTGGCAATTGAAACGGTTCCATTGCCAACAATGGGGTGCTACTTGCAACTGACTAACAGCACCGGTGTGAATGGGGGTCTTACACAAGATGACCATACGGAAGAAGATTGCCGCTCCAGACCTTTAGAAACACCCGCCCTATTGTGAACTCGCAGGGGCTGGCTCTGCACAAACTTGGAAGGAGAAGAAAAGTCCTGGACGGCCGCACACCGCTGAAGGCATCTTTATTGATATATTAAAACCCAATACAGTCACTTCATATGCAAAAGAAACAGGGAGAAGCAGTTAATGCGTTTCACACAATGAAGTGGCGCTTAATCGTAGCTATAATTAAGCACCACTTCATGGTGTGAAGCGCGTTAGCTGCTTCTCCCTGTTTCTTTTGCATAAGAAGTGACTGTATTGGATTTTAATATATCAATAAAATGCCTTCAGCGGTGTGCGGCCATCCAGGGCTTTTCGTCTCCTTTCAAGATGACCATAGCTAGCAATGCTAGGGAGAGATTTTTCAAAGTGATTTCTTAATAAACTAAAGCATAGAGACATGAATGGATGGGTGAGTTTGCTTTAATTATTAAACATGAATAAAATAGGATTTTCAGTTTGGGGTGCCGAGATACAGACAGTTAAGTTTCGCTTTAAGTGCTTTGATAAAACAAAAATAAAATGAGCCTGGGATGCCAATGAATATACAATTGAAGTTACTGTCTGACGGGGGAAGACAAGAGTAGATAACTGTTTGCTGGTGCACTATGATAGATATGACTAATGCCGCGTACACACGAGCGGACTTTACGGCGGACTTTGCCCGGCAGACTTTTCGACGTACTTTACGACGGACTTTCTGAATGAACGGACTTGCCTACACACAATCCACCAAAGTCCGTCGAATTCGTACGTGATGACGTACGACCGGACTAAAACAAAGAAGTTCATAGCCAGTAGCCAATAGCTGCCCTAGCGTGGCTTTTTGTCCGTCGAACTAGCATACAGACGGCGGACTTTTCAACCGGACTCGATTTCGACGGATTAATTTAAAACATGTTTCAAATCTAAGTCCGTCCAACTTTTGAGCAAACAAAGTCCACTGGAGCCCACACACGATCGAATTGTCCGACGAAATCCAGTCCGCCGGGCAAAGTCTGCCGTAAAGTCCGCTCGTGTGTACGCGGCATAACACACACAACAGCAACAATGACCATCAAACTGCAAGCAAAGGGGTTCAACTGCAAAGGCCGCCTGCTTTCTATGCTGGCTGCTCTTATGAGCCACACGTGTTGCCGTGCAAACTGCCTACGTCTCCTTTCATTTCAATTCATGTCTCCTCTGTTTCTTTAGCAAACTCCTCTCACTCCCTGGTTATGTTATGCTGGCTGAGAGATGAGAGTTCAGGCTTTAGGCCTTCCCCAGATGCCTCTTTAGATTTCATTGTGAGACTCACGCTACTGACTCTGCAGTCAGCACAGCTAACATGCTGAAATCAGCACTGCCCCGAGAGGGCATCTGAAAAAAAGCGTTGCCGTAAACGAATATTCAGCAAGGTTCGTTAATTATTCTCATTAGCTTCAATAGACTTTATTTCAAAATGATCCCGTGGCATGAAGTGGAAAATAAACGATTTTCCTGCGATTTCTGCAACTAACATGCTTGTGTTCAGTGTGCAGGTCTGCTGAAAGTCTCCCTTTGTTCAGATGAAGAATTGAAACTTTTACAAATCCGTAAAACATTTACAAGCCAAAAAGCTACAGAATCTTGAATACTAGGTTCCAAGATGTTGACAAATGACAGTGACCTGGATCCGGTCAATGCCCACTGGGAAAAACATTCATGCAAATAAACACACGCATGTCTACAACACAAATGCATTCATGCACATTGTACATATGTACACACTTCCATACAAAGACACATACGTCAGAAGCACACTCACACACATACAATACCTATGTAGCGCACCCCACGTTGGAGCCACTGTTGAAAAGGGATTCCCCATCCTTCACAGCCAGGCACACCGAATCTTCACAGTCACTTCAGAAGCAGAGAAACAGTCTACAACTTTGTTTTTATGGTTTATTGAGGGTTAATAAACTTGGATGAGGATGGGAAGTTATGGGATGCCCACTTGACTTCAGGCAACTTCAGGGACAACTTCCTAGTATATCCTGTTCCCGACCGGCTTGCGTACATATACAGGGGCAGAATAGCTCCCCTGCGTGAAACCCTGTACAGGTACGGAGTTCATTTAAGAGCCGCCAGAGGGCACGTACCCGCTGCACAGCGGGAGACCCGGTGCACGTGGCCGGCGATCGCGTTTGTCGCCGGCCACGCGCTATCGCGTGCACGAGCGCCAGCACTGGGATTTTTGTGTGTAAACTCACTAATCCCTGTGCTGTGAGAGGAGACATGTCATTTGTTCCTACTATGTAGGAACAGCAAAATGTCTCCTCTCCTACTCAATCCTATCCCCATACAGTTAGAACACGCTGAGGGAACACACAATTAACCCCTTGATTGCCCCCTAGTGTTAACCCCTTCCCTACCAGTGTCATTTACACAGTAATCAGTTCATTTTTATAGCACTGATCGCTGTATAAATGTCAATGGTTCCAAATATGTGTCCGATGTGTCCGTCGCAATACCGCTAAAAATCGCAAATCACTGCCATTACTAGTAAAAAAAAAAATTTATAATAAAAATGCCATAAATCTTTCCCATAGTTTGTAGATGCAATACCTTTTGCGCAAACCAATCAATATACGCTTATTGCGTTTTTTTTGTTTTTGTTTTTTTTTTTAACAAAAATATGTAGAAGAATATATATTGGCCTAAACTGATGAAGAAATTTGTTTGTAAAAAAAAATTGGGGGATATTTATTATAGCAAAAAGTAAAAAATATGTTTTGTTTTTCAAAATTGTCGCTATTTTTTTGTTTATAGCGCAAAAAATAAAAACCACAGAGGTGATCAAATACCACCAAAAGAAAGCTCTATTTGTATGAAAAAAAGGACGCAAATTTCATTTGGGTACAGTGTTGAACGACCACGCAATTGTCAGTTAAAGCGACGCAGTGCCAAATTGTAAAAAGTGCTCTGGTCAGGAAGGGGGTAAAATCTTCCGGGGCTGAAGCGGATATACAGCGCTATATACAATCTCTATCAGGGCTGGTACAAGGATTTTTGACACCCTAGGTGAAACCTCATCTTGCTGCCCCCCTTGGCTCCGCCCATGACTCCACCCTCCACCACCACTCCACTTTTCCCTCCCCATGTATATGGCGGAGGTGGCAGGGGTGGAGATTTTTGCAGCGCCTCTCCACTTTTTTTCTTCAGCCGTGGTCCGCAGGCCTGCACTGGCGCCTCTGGATCTGACCTGAAGACAAATAGTGGTGGCTCGCTTCCTCACATTAGCTGTGGTCCGCAGGTATATGGACAGGCTAGGTAGTATCTGGACAGGCTAGGGTAGTATATGGACAGGCTTAGGTAGTATATAGATAGGCTAGGCTAGGGTAGTATATGGACAGGCTTGGGTAGAACATAGACACGCTAGGGTAGAATATAGACAGGTTAGGGTAGTAAATGGGCAGACACCCGCCAGTAAATTTACTGACAGTTTGTAAAAATCAGTGATTTTTTTTTTACAACTGCCAGTAAATATCAGGAGCTGATAATTTCATGCTGTGTTGACTTTTTAAGTGTAAATCAAGCAAATTACTTTGTTATAGGTATTGTCAGTGTTACCATATCATGTTTATACTGTTCAAATATTCACTGTGTTAGTTTTCAATAGGAGTTCTGTAATTTCTCAGGTAATTTCTCAGTTCTCAGTAAAAAATGTGCTCCGCCAGTAAATTTTCTATGTTTTGTCAGTAAAAAATACTGCGGGTGGTTGGCAACCCTGATCCCCTGTAAATGGCCATGTGACATCAAAGGTGTGCAAAGTTTTACAGTTCATTTTCTTTATAAAACAGCCACATCCTGAGTAGAAAAGCCTGTCCCCTGCCAGCATGCTGTAGAGAAAATCTCTTCTGTTGAGCAGAGGTCTCTGCAGAGGCCTAATGCACCCCATTTTGAGTCGAACCAGCAGTCAGCAAAGCCCATGCTCCTTGCAGTTTGGAGAGCTCTAGCTCTGACTCTGCAAGGAGAGGGAGGGGGGGGGGGCATGTTGGACCCCTGCAGAGAGACTACTGCTTCTACACAGAGAGAAAGGGTCTTTATCTACACAGCATGCTAGCAGGGTACAGGCTTTTCTTCTCAGGCTGTAGCTGCTTTCTAAAGACTTTAAGACTGTAAACTGTATTTTGTTTTAATGCATTGGGATTGTAATTAGCTGTTTTAGACTAAAAGTCCAGTTGAAACTTAAAGTGATTGTAAAGTCTCATTTTTTAAAAATTACAAACATGTTGTACTTACCTCCTCTGTGCAGTAGATTTGCACAGAGAAGCCCAGATCCTCCTCTTCCCGGGTCCCTATTTTCGGCTCTCCTGGCCCCTCCCTCCTGTTGGGTGCCCCCACAGCAAGCAGCTTGCTATGGGGGCACCTGAGCTGAGTCACAGCTCCCTGTGTCCATTCAGACAAAGAGATGCGAGCCGGCCCTGCCCCATTTCTATTCTCATTGGCTGACTGACTTTGATTGTCAGCAGTGGGAGCCAATGAGATGGAGAGTCCCGGAAGGCAGAGACATTCCTACATCACTGGAGCTAGAGGGACCTCAGGTAAGTATTCGGGGGGGGGGGCTGAGGGGGGCTGCTGCACACAGAAGGCTTTTTATCTTAATGCATTGAATCATTAAGATAAAAAAACCTTCTGCCTTTACAACCCCTTTAAGAGTTAGCCACAGTTTGTTATGACCTATATAGTCAAAAGCCTAACCAGTGGACCTCTGGTATCTCAGCCTCTTTTGAACTAGCCTTCACATTTAGCATACAACTATACTGATGTAATGTAGCTTGCAGGATTTGAGTATTCTATTGCTAGTTTGAAAGATGAGCGCAATCATTTGGTAATTACAGCACTATTTGGCACTCTCCTTTTGTGGTACTGAAATGTAAACTGACCTTTTCTAACCCAGTTGCTACTGCCGTATTTTCCACATTTGTTAGCATGCGATGTGCAGCACTAGAACATCGCTAACTTGCAGGATAGAAAACAATTCAGATGGAATTTCATCACCTTATACTGTGTAATTTAGTTTTTAACCACTTCAGCCCCGGAAGGATTTACCCCCTTCCTGGCCAAGCCCCTTTTTCCGATACGGCACTGCGTCGCTTTAACGGACAATTGTGCGGTCGTGCAACGTTGTACCCAAACAAAATTTTCATTTTTTTTTACCATAAATAAAGCTTTCTTTTGGTGGTATTTGATCACCTCTGCGGTTTTTATTTTTTGCGCTATTGACAAAAAAAGAGCAACAATTTTGAAAAAAAAAAGCAATATTTTGCTATAATAAATATCCCCCTAAAAAAACACATTTCTTCCACAGTTTAGGCCAATATGTATTCTTCTACATATTTTCGGTAAAAAAAAAACGCAATAAATGTATATCGATTGGTTTGCGCAAAAGTTATCGCATCTTCTAAATAGGGGATAGATTTATGGCATTTTTATTAATACATTTTCTTATTAGTAATGGTGGCGATCTGCAATTTTTATTGTGAATGCAACATTGCGGAGGACAGATCGGACACTTTTGACACTATTTTGGGACCATTGGCGTTTATACAGCTATCAGTGCTATAAAAATGCACTGATTACTGTGTAAATGTCACTGGCAGGGAAGGGGTTAAACACTGGGGGGCAATCAAGGGGTTAACTGTGTTCCCTCAGCATGTAGGGGGTGGGCTCACTAGAACATGACAGATATCACTGCTCCTGATCAGTAGCAGTAGATCCCTGTCATGTTGCTAGGCAGAACAGGGAAATGCCTTCTTTACATAGGCATCTCCCCATTCTGCCTCTCTGTGCCACGATCGCGGGCCACCGGCCGACATCGAGTCCATGGGACCCGTGGCACGTGGCGGGCATGTGCACGCCCCCTAGCCGCAGATGACGCAGCGACATTAGGGTACATTGTTTTGCGCACCCGTGCCACTTTACCAACGTATATCGGCGTGAGCCGGTCGGCAAGTGGTTAAAGCTAAACTTCAGGCAAGCAGCTAAATACAACAATGAAATACATACTGTATATGGGAGCACTGCTACTCCTGTGATCTCCAATTGCATAAAGCGGAGTTCCACCCATTTTTTAGTTTATTAAAAGTCATCAGCTACAAAAAGCATAGCTGCTGACTTTTAATAAACCAACACTTACCTGCCCCACGGTCCAGCGATGTGCCCGCCCGGAGGCTAGCTCCTCTCCCCCCCTCCTCTCCTCGGCGCCGTCATGGTAACTGTGGGCACCCGGTCGTGACAGCTTACGGGTTCACGGCGAGTCATGCTGCGCTCTCCTATTGGCCAGCCGATCTTCTGGGACCTGCGTTGTGTCCCAGAAGATTGCTGGCAGGGAGGGGCCGCCTAGAGCGAGAGGAGGAGTCGCCTAGGCGGCCAAAGATAGGAATCAGGAAGTGGGACAGGAAGTCCCACGAGAAAAAGGGTACACCCCCCCCCCAAAAAAAAATGGCATGTCAGGGGGCGAGGAGTGCTTAAAGAGGAAGTTCCACTTTTGGGTGAAACTCCGCTTTAGGGGAAAAATTGTTTAGCTTTCACAACCGCTTTAATTTTACATTCTGAAGATTACTTTATCCCCGCAGTCTTTCGGATATATCTAAAGGTTAGAAGGTAGACATGATTTACAATTTTTTGAGAAAAAAAAACAAGTTGTATAATAAGCCTTTAAAACGGTAAAAAAAAAAGAAAAGTTGTAAACTTTGACAGTCTTGTCTCTGGTTAATTATTGCTATATGGGTTTACTTGCATTGTAAAAATATATGAAGGTAAACATGTTGCTTTCTATAATTTTAATGGTATTTGGACAAGATTAACTCATCGGATTCACACCTTAAAGCGGACCTTTCAACTTTCCATCTATTAAATCTTCTGCCCTTGTTGTTTTAAATTTGGATAGTAAAACATTTTTTTCTGCCAGTAAATACCTTATACAGCCCACTTCCTGTTTCTTGTCTGGTAAAAAGCCTAGGCTTATGACATCATGCACAACTATCTCTCTCTCACTCTCCTGAGAGTTTGCCAGGAAGGGAGGGGGGGGGGGGGTGAGTCATAAGACGGCCAATGAGAGCTACAGAGCTGGAGGTGTGCTCTGTGTGCCTGTGTAAATCTAGGAAGTGAACAAGCAGCAGCTTCATCTGCCCACAGTTAAGATGGATGCAGCCAGACTCAGTGGAGGGAGATTTCTGCAGCATATTTGGCAAGTACAAAATCACAGTATATATAAAATAATATGCAAAGTGGTTGGAGGGAAGCTTAAGAATGGTAAAGATGTTTTTATTACAAATTGTAAGAGCAGACTGTAGTTCCTCTTTAAAGTGATACTAAACCCAGGAGCCTGCATTCACTATATCTGGTCTCCCACAGTACACAGAACATGAAAATGCAATAGTTTTAGTAAATACTAACTGCTAAATACCTTTTCTCATCAACAGTTAGCGCAGTCTTGTGACTTCTAGCAGTGTCCAGCCAAGCACTGGTTAAAGGTTGTAGGAGGAGTTTTCTGACTGCCTTATGAGACTGAAAGACCCCTGACATGCTGTCTGGACAGTGCTGATTGGCCCTGTGCCGATCACATGCACTCTTCCAAGAAAAAAAAAAACCTCTCTAGCAGTACACACCAAACTGAGCATTTGCAGCCAAGCTCTGTGTTATCAGGAAATTATCAGGGGACAGTGGAAGGAGGGGAGGATCTGTGCATACAGGATCAAACAGCCATTTTACACAATGTGGAGGATTAACCCCTTAGGTGCCATTGCTTTTAGTGTATTAATTTAATTGGTATTTTTAGTATTTATGATCTTGTACATGTAGCTCTGTATATGAACCACTCAAGGACTTTATTTTATTTGGAGCGCAGCACCATATATTGATTTTTTTATTATACATTTGATAGCATTGGCTTTACTTCCCATGAACAATGTGTCCCTTAAAAATATTACAGAGAAAACAAGGAAAGGGGCGCCTCTGAGTATATAAGTAAACAGTTTAATAGTAAAAACACAATTGTCACAGAACAATCATATAACAACATTGATGTGTATTAACTTAAAAACATATATATCCTATTGATAACATACAAAGAACCATGCAGCGTATATTGAAAACAATGTCACTCCAATATAAAAAAAAAAATATATATATAAAAACATATATAGCAGCATATAAGGGCAGTGATAGCAATGGGTGGACAGTGCAAGCTATACAGATAGTTGCAATATTATTTCATATTATTCGATAATCACACATATTCTATATACATTGATGGGAAAATTAAATTAAAGGGAATATATTTAAATGATGAAATGGTGATAATAGAAATAGAATAATACTAAATGAGGGATAGGGATAAATGAAAATAGATTTATAAATAAATTAAATCATTTTAGATATATACATATATTTAGATATATACATATTTAGATATATACATATATTTTTTACATACATACATACATACATACAAAATGTATTACTCCCCAATAATTTATAATGATCAATTAATTCCAATTTAATTTTAATTTTTAATTCAATATTTTTTTCCCCCGTCAGGCATCCATGTATAACATATATATGTGTGTGTGTATATATGTATGTATGTATGTGTATATATATATATATATATATATATATATATATATATATATATATATATTATATATACATACACACATATATATGTTATACATGGATGCCTGACGGGGGAAAAAAATATTGAATTAAAAATTAAAATTAATTGTAATTAATTGATCATTATAAATTATTGGGGAGTAATACATTTTGTATGTATAAATCGGTGGATAAACGATAAATGGTTGGGCCGTCATGGATTGTTGGAGAAGATGCATAAAAAAAACAATGCAGTTGATGGGTAGTGGTGATGTTATTTTAAATATATACATTGATAAGGTATATATATTACAACAATTATAAAAATGTTAATTTGAGAGGAATAATTCACTGTATAGTGGATCATTGCCTTTGAGCTCATGCAGGGCAATATTAGGTGATTAGTGGATAGAGTAGGGGGGTATATGTGGGGAGAAAGGGGGGGAGGAAGAAGAAAAGAAGGAAAGGGGGGGAATATAAGGTGGAATAGATAGATGATGGTAACCTTAAAAAATGGTACGTAGTGTTCTATAGTATCTCTCATCTCGGGGCTGTATTGCCATATACTTACAAGGAACGAACCCGCCACCCCCATGGAAAGTGGAAAGGGAAAGAGGATCCTGTGATAATAAACAATGTGAGTCAAGGATAAAGTTATAGCTAAAAAGATATTAAAAAGATGAATTAGTTGTTATAGTGTAGCATCCAATATTCTGCATAGATGAACTAAAGCACAGTTGCAATCCTGATACCCTCATTTAGCCCACCTGGCGAGAGATCATCAAGATTATAAATCCAGAAAGTCTCTCTGGCACACAATTTTTTGAAATGTTCAGCTTCTGTAAAGTATCTGGGTATTTGTTTGATGACCCACACTTGTAGGCCAGTGGTAGACTTTTGGTGGAATTCGGCAAAATGCCGTGGGACACTATGTATGTCTTTTCCCCTTCAATAAGTCTTCTATGTCTGCCGAACTGCTGTCTGAGAGGGCAGATGGTGCGGCCAACAGAGATCAATCAACAGGGGCATGTAAGTCCATAAACCACAAAATCCGATGAACAATTATAAAAATTGTCGAGCTGGTAAGTTTTCCCCTTAGAACAGAAAGAGTTTTTACTGTGTTGGACAAAGGAACAGGTTTTGCATAAGGCTTTCCGATATTGAGACATACCCACAAGCGGTATAAGGGTCATTGGGCTAGGACTGGTGTCGATGGATTTGAGTTTGCTGGGGGCAATCTTGTTTTTGAGGTTAGGGGCTTTGTTTTAAGTGAATCTGGCTAATGGTTGTAGAATAGTTTTGAGATGGGGGTCTTGTTGGAGAATATTCCAGTGTTTAGTAAGTATTTTGTTCCATATTATTGTATTAAAAGTGAAAACTGGTAATGAATCTGGTGGAATGGTCTATGGGCTCTCAGACCGTTTTGGGGGGTTTGCCTTTGGAATAAAAGTCATGAGCTCTGTCCACCAATTCTTCTGGATATTGTTTATCCATAATTCTTTTTTAGAGGCTCGCTTTGCAAGGCATAATCAGTGTCTAATGTAGAATTTTGTCAAAGGCCACAAAAGTGTCCTTTGGGAATGTTTTGTATCCATTTTGTATAGTGGCAGCTAATATGGTGCAAAAAAGAATTACCCACAGTGGGCTTGGTATAGTTCTTTGCAATGATGGTATCACCTACGTGGCCCAATTCTAGGTCCAAAAAGGCCAGGTTATTGGGATCAGAAACGTAAGTGAAGGATAAGCCATGGGTGGTTAAAGTGGTTGTAAACCCTTTACAACCACTTTATAATACAGGCAAGCCTATAATTAGGCTTACCTGTAGCTACACTGGATATCTCCTAAACCTGCACAGTTTAGGAGATATCCCTGTATTTGCATGTGCCAACGTCATCGGCACATGCGCACTTAATCAAACTGAAGCAATGGCACGTACGTACCGTTGCTTCAGTAGTACTGTGCCGTACATGCGTGGGAGTGACGTCATTGCGGCTCCGGCCAATCACAGCTCTGGATCCGCGATACCCGGAAGTAACCCCCGCTGCGGGGGCTTCGATCTCAGGTAAGTACCATAATTCATAATGAGCTAGTATTCTATGCATACTAGCTCATTATGCCTTTGTCTTGCAGGTTGTTTTTTTTTTTTTTTAAAGATTTTTTAAAGATTACAACCACTTTAAGATTGCAATGATCAACGAAGGGGAAAATGAGGTCAGAAGAGCCACCCCAGATGATAATGATATCATCGATATATCGTCTGAAAAAGATGATATGCGCAGAGAAGGGATTATGTCGCCAAACGTAGTTAATTTTCCAGTAACCCATGGCCAAATTGGCATAGGATGGAGCAAAATTGGCCCCCATGGCAGTTCCCTGCGTCTGCGGGTAAAACTCGCCATTGAAATTAAAGTAGTTATGGGTGAGGCAAAAATTGGTCGCCTCCAAAATGAAAGCAGCCTGTCTAGGATTTATTAGTGGGTCATGGGAAAGGAAGGATTCCAGAGCTAAAAGACCAAACTGGGGATGGGAATAGAGGTATATAGGGAGTTAACGTCTAAGGAAAGCCATGGATAGGAAGATTCCCATTTGTATGGTGAGAGGAGTTCCAGGAGGTGGGAACCGTCTCTAATATATGATTGTAACTGATAAACAAGAGGTTGTAAGTATTGATCAATGTATTGGCTAAAACCAGTTGTTACACTGTTCATAGCGGCTGTGGGTCTGCCAGGAGGGGATATGAGGTCTTTGTGAATTTTGGGCAGGTGATAGAAGTATGGGATTTGATAAAAATCTTTGCGAAAGAAGGCAGCCTCTATTTTATTGATAATTCCTTTGTCGAGGGCTTATTTCACCAAAGTATCAACCTCGTGAGCAAAGTCAGAGGTGGGGTCCTTTTAAAGTTTACTGCAAGTGGCCCTACCAGAAAGAAGTCTGTAGGCTTCTGCTATATACCGTATTTATCGGCTTATAACACGCACTTTTTTCCCCTTAAAATCAGGGGGAAATCGCGGGTGCGTGTTATACGCCAATCCCCTGCGATCCCCCGCTGGCCGTGAGCGGAGCGATCGTCGGCCGCCGATATACAGATAGCCGCTGTCGCCGAGATACATAGCCATGACTTGCGGCGGCTCTCTGCCACATTCAGCCCATCCCGGGCTGGGCGTGACTGTGAGCGGAGCGAGCGCCGCCCATATACAGATAGCCGAGTGTACTCGGCTAGGTTCGGCTAGCTCCGCTCATAGTCACGCCCAGTCCCGCCCTATGATGGACACAGGGACTTGGCGTGACTGTGAGCGGAGCTAGCCTAACCTAGCCGAGTACACTCGGCTATCTGTATATGGGCGGCGCTCGCTCCGCTCACAGTCACGCCCATCCTGGGCGGGACTAGGAGTGAAGCCGAAAGTGGCCGAGAGCCGCCGCAAGTCATGGCTATGTATTTCGGCGCCTGCGGCGCCATTTTCAAACTGCAGTGACACTGACAAGTCACTGCAGTTTAACTGCAGCCTGGGCAAGACTGCAAATGGACACAGACAAAGCTGCAGATGGGCACTGACAAAGCTGCATGGCTGCAAATGGACACTGATAAGGCTACAAATGACACCAAGGCTGCAAGGCTGCAAATGACTGCAAGGCTGCAAATGACACCAAGGCTGCAAGGCTGCAAATGACACCAATGCTGCAAATGACTGCAAGGCTGCAAATGACACAGGACAAGCATGCAGATGGACGCTGTGCAAGGCTGCATTGGTGGGCATTTAAATGTAAGCTTTTTTCCTTAAAACATTTTTTTCCTTAAAATTCCCTCCTAAACTTGGGGTGCGTGTTATACGCCGGCGCGTGTTATACGCCGATAAATACGGTAATCTACTCTATTCTGCAGAACTATCCCTCCTCCCTTATCGGAAGATTTTATAATAATATCTGACGCTTGCATCAAGGAGTCTAAAGCTTTGGTCTTACATTAGGAGAGATTATGTTGGTTGGATGACACAGTAGAAGATGACTGACAAAGCTTGAGAAAGTCAGCATATACAACCCTGTAAAAACTCTCAAGATAGGGTCCTTTAGATTGGGCAGGATAAAAGACAGATTTTGGCTTGAAAGACGAATGAACTATAGTGGGAGAGGTGGCAAGATGCTGTGTGAAGAGGTTCAATGAACCATCTTCCTTAGTTATTGATTCTAATGCATCTATGATGTATCCATCAAATTCAAAGGAACTAGGGGATGGAATGGGGGGAAGGAAGTCAATAGAATCAGTAACAGGTTGTGCCTTTGTTTGATGTGAAAAAATCTTTCGAGGGTAAGATTACGGATGCACGTATTGAGATTTTTCAAAAGAAGAAAGGGATTTGGTTTGTTGATTGGAGCGAAATTTAATCCACGGCTTAACAGAGTGGTGTCGGCAATGGAAAGATTGTGAGATGAAAGATTAAATATCTTTACAGTTTGCGGGATTTTTGTTCATTGGTTTTTAGACTTGGTTTGTCCTCCTCTGCAGCCTCTCCTGTGAGTTTTATTTTTTTGGTGCAGCCTCTCCTGTGAGTTTTCTTTTTTTGGAGTTAGCTCAAGGAGGACTAAAGACTAAAGTTGGGTCTGCAGGTGAAGGTAAACATGGGGTGTGTGGTACAGGGATAGTCATTACTGGGAAGGACATGATATGGTTAGGCAGGTGAACAGCCATAGGTGGATCAGAAATATGCGCAGGGCTGTGGGCTGGGGGATTCAAAACTATTAGGCCAGTAGCATCATCTGAAGAGATGACATTAAGTGATAGTGTGGAGGTAGGGAGTGGTGGACAGGAGGATGGCTGATGAGAGATGTTATAATGAGCAGCACGTGGAGGGTTGCTGGGCATACGGCCAGGAAAATCATGGGCATTAGCCTTTTCCCTCCCAGTACTGTGTGTATAAGAGGGTCTATTATAGAACCGGTTGAGGTCAGCTAATAATGTATTGGTTTTAGTAATATTAGTTTTAGATAGGTGTCCTCCGTACTCTGGCCCCATAGTGTCCTGTGTCCTTTGCCCCCATAGTGTCCTCTGTCCTCTGCCCCCATCATGTCCTGTGTCCTCTGGCCCCATAGTGTCCTCTGCCCCCATAGTGTCTTGTGTCCTCTGCCCCCCTAGTGTCCTCTGTCCACTGCCCCCATAGTGTCCTCTGCCCCCATCATGTCCTGTGTCCTCTGCCCCCATAGTGTCCTCTGCCCCCATCATGTCCTGTGTCCTCTGCCCCCATAGTGTCCTCTGCCCCCATAGTGTCCTCAAAAAAGATAGACTCTCAGAAGTTGATGTGAGAAGTTGCCACCATCCCTAAACAGTACAAGAAGAACCTCAAACAAATGGGATTTTAAGGGCAAAATCAAATGGGATTTTAAAGTAAAGATTTTATGTCAATTATTATTTTTGTAAGTTCTTTATGTATTTCAGCACAGGCTTCATATGAATGTCATGTGATATATGTATACTTATATTTTATTTTGTACCTTTCAGAAATGGCAAAAATTGTCCCTGAGGAAGATTGCATAATTAACCATTTCGAAACGCGTTGGATTTGATTTTTTGTCATTACTGTAATACACTATAATTGTGTTGTCCTAGTGTGTGTTTCTTGTACAAATTGTTTTTAAAAATATTTTTTTTGTAGAATAAAATTTGTATTTTTTAATCCCCATAGTGTCCTCTGCCCCCGTAGTGTCCTCTGTCCTCTGCCCCCATAGTGTCCTCTGTCCTCTGCCCCCATAGTGTCTTGTGTCCTCTGCCCCATAGTGTCCTCTTCCCCCTAGTGTCCTCTGTCCACTGCCCCCATAGTGTCCTCTATCCTCTGCCCCCATCATGTCCTGTGTCCTCTGCCCCCCATAGTGTCCTCTGACCCAATAGTATCCTCTGCCCCCATAGTGTCCTGTGTCGTCTGTCCCCATAGTGTCCTCTTCCCCCATAGTGTCCTCTGCCCCATAGTGTCCTCTGTCCTCTGCCCCCATAGTATCTTGTGTCCTCTGCTCCCATAGTGTCGTCTGTCCCCATAGTGTCCTCTTCCCCTATAGTGTCCTCTGCCCCATAGTGTCCTCTGTCCTCTGCCCCATAGTGTCTTGTGTCCTCTGCCCCCATAGTGTCCTCTTCCCCCCTAGTGTCCCCTGTCCACTGGCTCCATAGTGTCCTCTGTTCTCTGCCCCCATAGTGCTGTGTCTTCCGCCCCCATAGTGTCCTTTGCCCCTATAGTGTCCTGTTTCCTCTGCCCCCATAGTGCCCTGTGTCCTCTGCCCCCATAGTATCCTCTGCTCCCATACTGTCCTCTTCCCCCATAGTGTCCTGTGTCCTCTGCCCCCATAGTGTCCTCTGCCCCCATAGTGTCCTCTGCCCCCCTAGTGTCCTGTATCTTCTGCCCCCATAGTGTCCTGTGTCCTCTGCCCCGATAGTGTCTTCTGCCCCCCCTGCATCCCACCCCACGGACACAAAAACACACACTGTGTAGGTACAACTCTCCTACCTCACACAGGTGTATAGCACAACAGCGAGTTGATGGTATCATAGGGCTGGATGGGGGCAGGAAGTTAACTTTTTACATCAACAGGCTGGTGAACCAGCCCTGTGATACCAGCCGCGGGTCGGTTGCCCGTGAATTAATCACAGGCACTGACGTGCTGGACAATTAGTTGTGGCGGGCCAGGTGCGGCCTGCGGCCCGCCAGTTGCCAACCCCTGAACTAGATGGACTTGTGTCTTTTTTCAACCTATGTAACTATATAACAAAGTAAGTTTACACACTTCAAGATCCTTCAGAGTAGTAGGACTAAAAGCTAGAAATAATTGAAATAAAATGTGGAAATTAATATATGATTTTATATGACCATAGATACACTTTACCTTTTTTCATGTCCCCATTACATGTGCCAGATGAGTCTCTGAATTAGAAAACATCTCGGGGAGGACCCACATAACTAGATGTTGCAACTGTGCCACCAAATAGTAAAGGAACATGTACATATTCCTGTCTCTTCCTTGGGTCTTTGTAATATGGCAAAATGTTGTTTTGGTGTCGAGTTGCCCCCCCAAAAAAGTTAGGGGAACAGAAAATTAGTTCTTTTTTTAAATGGATTTTGGACCTTCACAGGCATGTGACAGCGATGTTCCAGACGCAATTTTTTTTTTTTTAAAGTCCGCCTGCGGCTTCACTGCCCGTTTCCTACTATGCATGCGCGAGTCGCGCTGCGCTTTGTGAATGGGCAGCTGACACACACAGGTCCCAGAATACAGCGCGTCCCATTTCCCATGAGCCCAGGTGAGTCAGAAAGAGAACTAGGAGCGCCGCGGACTAGGAAGTAGGCAGATTAGGACGACTGGCTAGCAACAGGGTCTTTCAAGTAAGTAAAACATGTTTTTTTTTTATCAAAATGATTTTTTTTACATTTAAAGAAGACTACTAATGTAATTTTTTTTTTTGTTTGGGTGGACCTCCGCTTTAAGAACATTAATTTTAATAAGATTATTATGTCTGCTACTGACAAAGGTAGTCTAGACCAGTGGTTCTCAACCCTGTCCTCAAGTACCCCCAACAGGCCATGTTTTGGGAATTTCTCTTAGATAAAATAGCTGTCCAAAATACCAAGCTATTGACTGATTTAAAGCACCTGTGCAAGATAAAGTAAAAAACCTGCAAACATGGCCTGTTGGGGGTACTTGAGGACAGGGTTGAGAACCACTGGTCTAGACAAGCCACAGTTTTGTGTGCAGCATTACAACCTTGGGCACTGTGTGGACCAGCTGCTGGTATAATCGGTTGATAAGGAGGACATCGGGCACCTATACATTGTCCTTGTTTGCCCCTCTCCATCAGAACTGGGGTCACATTAGCTGAGTGAGGGAGAGTAAATGAAGGGGAAGAGAAATGCTGGAAACTAGTTGGTACCGGTGTGCAAAGGTGTATTTGCTTTGTAAAAATAAATCACCACTAATGTTGGGTGTCCTATGTGTGTGGATGTTGCTGCATTATATAAAACTAATAGTTTGTTTTTCTACATTTTAGAATGGGGTGCCTCGAGATTGTGCAGAATTGTAAAAGGATGCCATGACTGACAAAAAAGTTGAGAAATATCACATCACACTTGCAGTTTGTTTTTAATTTTTTGAAGCAGTGGGGTGATGTTTTCTGGTCAGTTAAGGGACCTCTAGTTATCAGAATGTGTAGGTATATAAATGAATGTACAATTTTGAGGGGAGATTGAGGAAGGTGGAAGATAGTGGATAAGTGTTGAGGATAAAGTCATATGGACTGATTTCTGGCAGCTAATCTTAAATCAAGAGTATTCTCCAAATTGTTTATTAGTGTATATAGTCAGGCATAAGAAAGGGCCCAAATCTTGAAGAAATTGTATTAGGTCAACAAGTTTGGTTTTATGTAGGGCTGTGACAGCTTTGCATATAGCAAAAACAGGACCCTGAAATTGAAACCAGGAACTGTTTGTTGTAAGTTTTGTCATTTGTTTAGTTAATTAGAGATTTCTAAATGGTTATCCGTTGATGCTGAACTACAAGCCAGCGGCCCTTGGGCCCGTATATGCCTTATACGTTAAGCTGCACTAGGCACAGACAAGGCAATTTTTTTGTATGTCTTATTAGTTCAGTTCACAACACTGCACTGGTGTGCGCTTAAAAAAAAAAAGGATATGCTTTCCTTTTTTCAGTACAGTGTATCGTGAAGCAGTACACCACCATTCTAACCGATTGCGGCAAATAAAGATAAATGAAAATGTCACTTTTCACAAATGAGACGATTTTTTAAAAATTGAGAAAATAGTAAACATTGCTATGTGTCATATGCTATGCACTGGCATCACACCCTTGAGTATACACACCAGCAGCCGCAGTATAATGCAGGCTTTAATGTGAACGAGCCCTCACAATATGCTTATTTTTTTACAGGCAGAGTAAAAGTTTACGGAGAGAGCAGATTTATGACCGGATTTTTTTTTTTGCAAAAATTTTATATTCGTTGTCGCTTGGTGATCTTTAACACAAACAATGAAGTCCTATTGCATTTTTGTTTCTGTTTTTAGCTAATGTTCTTTTTCTTTGCTTCATCGTTTCCTTGGTGACATCCTGTTCTTCTGCCTGTCCTTTAGTTTGTTCCTAATTTCAGTTTTATCAGTTGAATTCCTTTACTTTTTTGTTTGCTTCCAACCGCCCACATGGGCCCCCACTGTCTCAGATGTAGATATTGTATTTTATTTTTATGATTTTAGTCTTTTAGTTTTTTTATTTTGTTTAGAATACAGTATTAAGTATAATAAAGTTTAACGTTAGGTATGTGTACAGATAGCGATTCAGCATTCAGTATGCTATAGTTGTATATGTGTGGCTTCGAGATCTGCAAAGCATATTCTATCATATTGGGGGTCATTTACTAATAGTTCTGGGAAGTACTGGCGCTCTACATGTAATAGAGCCGATTTCAGGCAATTAAGAATCCAACTAGGTGAACACGTGCCTGAAAAATCACGCTATTAGCGGCAAACATGTCTTAGTAAATTCGAAATTGGCGCTAATCGCCAATTCCGTGGATGCAAGTGCCAGTTGCGTGTGGGGTCCCTTTGGTCCTGGTAGGGGTTTTAAGGGGAACCCCAGGCCAAAATTAATAGAAAAAAATTGGCCTGGGGCCCCCCCCAAAATCCATACCAGACCCTTATCCGAGCATGCAGCCTGGCAGGTCAGGAAAGGGGGGGTGAGCGAGCGCCCCCCCCCTCCTGAACCGTACCAGGCCGTATGCCCTCAACATAGGGAGGGTGTTTTGGAGTCCCCCCAAAGCACCTTGTCCCCATGTTGTTGAGGACAAGGGCCTCTTCCTGACAACCCTGGCCGGTGGATGTAGGGGGCTGCTGGCAGTGGGCTTATCGGAATCCGGAAGCAGCCTTTAACAAGGGGGCCCCCTGATCCCAGCCCCCCATGTGAATGAGTATGGGGTACATTGTACTTCTTCCTCTGGCCTTCTCCTTTTTCCTCCGGTCTTCCCCTTCTTCCTCTGGTCTTCTCCTTCCCCCAGCTTTTTCCTCTACCCCTACCCATTAAACCATTACTGGCAACATGCTGTATGGTATAAAATAATATGAATTGTGTGTACACAGTAAAAGTAATCCCAAACCCTCAGATCAAACACAAACATATATAGTAGGAATTGGGGTGGGGATAAATGGCAAGTCCCTGGGGTATTGGACAGTTCATTCAATCAAGCAGAGGAATCCTGGAGCATAGATGTAAATCTCACAATAGCATCTTTTCCTATCCCCAATGGACTCTTCCAATACTCGACCAGGCGGAAAGTAATGTAAAATGCCCTTACCGTACGTGGTGGACTCACAGGCCGTTGGCGGTGAGTTGTACGAGCTTGCACCGCTAGGTACGGTAAGGTTACAGCTGTCCTTGGTCCATGGCAAGAGGGTCCTGGAAGGGTCCCCAATCCTGAGCGGTACCACGGATTCGTCCTCCAGCGATCGTTTGGGTCTCATACAATTGAGACAGAGGAAGAAGGAGAAAAGAGGCTCCATATAGTGTAAATTCCGGATTACCAAGAAATTTTATTGTATTATAAAAAAAGTTCCAATAAAAATTCGGGTAAAAACAAAGTTCATATAAGCGAAAAAAAGATACGTTTAGCGCAATAGACAGATGGTTGAGGTGGCGTCATACACCCTTTTTTTGCGAGGTCTAGCAGGACCCAGTATTTGATATATACACAGGTGTTTTACATAATACATCTCACATCGATGTTTATTGGCACAATATAGCGCTACACTTTTTCTTTCTTTCATTAATCTATACAATTAGTCTAATTGGTGGTGTTGGCTGCTTGATGTTTGTCTGGTTGGCGCAGCAGATTTTCCTTAATTTACTCCTACCCATTCACCAAAAAATATGTAAAAAAGTAAAAACCACAAAAGACAGTTTTTGACAAATCCTTTATTAAAAATGTCTCCTTCCCCCGCTTCTTCCTCCAGTCTTCCTCCAGCTTCTTCTTCCCCTGCTTCGTCCTCCGATCTTCTTCTTCTTCATCTGCTGCCGCTCCCACCGCTGACCCGCTGAGAATTAAAAAAGAACCTCCTCCGATCCTGCAATGGGGCGGATGACATCATTCAGAGACCCCGATCCTTGTGAATTCACCACCGGGGCATGATGGGTCTGTGATGTCACAAGGGGGCGGGGTCTCCAGATGACGCCATACAGTGGCCACGCCCCATAGTTACAGTATTTTTGAAATGTGTTCCATGGAAGGGGACAGATCAGCGGGCCGCATCGTTGGAGGAGGGTCATTTTTGTATCTTCAGTGGGTCAGTGGTGGCAACAGCAGTAGAGGAAGGAGAAGAAGAAGAAGACTGGAGGAAGAAGCGGGGGAAGGAGAAGATCGGGGGATGAAGCAGGGAAGAAGAAGCCGGAATAGGGCCGGAGGAAGAAGGAGAAGACCAGAGGAAGAAGAGGGGGAAGACAAAGACCGGAGAAAGAAGCGGGGAAAGAAGTCATTAATAAAAGACTTGTCAAAAACTGGCTATTGTCTTTTGTCACACTACACTAATTTTTTTGGTGAATGGGTAGGGGTACAATGTACCCCATACTCATTCACATAGGAGGGGGCGGGTAGGATCTGGGGGCACCCTTGTTAAAGGGGGCTTCCAGATTCCGATAAGCCCCCTGCCTGCAGACCCCGACAACCATCTGCCAGTGTTGTCGTGAAGAGGCCCATGTCCTCATCAACATGAGGACAAGATGCTTTGGGGAGGGGGCAGACCCCCCTTCCCCTAAAATACCCCTCCCCCATGTTGAGGGCAAATCGGCCTGGTATGGTTCAGGAGGGGGGGGCACTCACTCGTTCCCTCCCTTTCCTGACCTGCCAGGCTGCATACTCGGATAAGGGTCTGGTCTGGATTTTGGGGGGAACTCCACACCATTTTTTTTTTTATAATTTTGGTGTGAGGTTCCCCTTAAAATCCAGACTAGACCCGAAGGGCTTGGTATGTACCTGGGGGAGGGGGGAACGCACGTTTTTTTTGTCTGGATTTTTTAATAGCCGAGTGCCGGCAATTGTAACCACTACACTACACTATACTATTATGCAGGTCTCAGTGTACTTAGCACAATGGCTTGGTGGTGTGCACTGATGTCTACAAAGCACTCAGGTTATGAGTTCAAATCCCAGCCAACTTACCACCCACCTAAGGTAGCTGTGTTGATTTTTCCAGTGCACAAGAGAATTAAACCCAAAAAAACAAAAAAGTAAACTAACACCCTGCACGTTAACTAGTGTGTGATTTTTGGAATATGCTGCTGAGTACAATGCAAGAACCTGTGGCTTGAACCTTTGAAGATAGCAGGGCACACCACTACGCTACTGAGCTGACCACAATCATACGTTAGAAATACGTGTACTAATGTTTTGGTTCTTTTAACTCTATACAATCTTTCATCAATCACCTCTTTTGCAAAATCACACCCCAAAAACATATGTTCACAGTCTTCCGCACCCCCACAATTCCCTCTCAGACAGACATCAGAAGCACAAAAATTCCTCCTCTTCATAAACAATCTCGTAGTCAAACACTCTTGCAAACCCATCCATACAATCTCTTTCTGTTCATTCATCACCCACGCACACTCATCTTCTTCCACACTTCTGCCGCCACGTCACATTCACTTCTTTTAAATTACATACAACCTCCCTTTCCAACCTCCCTTTTCACCAACCATTTTTTAACCCTTGCCTTATCCCTTTCTCCTTCTCCCAAGTCTGCCACCTCCTAAATAACCATCCCCTGAAAACGCAATCATTCTAGCACACAACCCCTCATTCTTCAAAATTCTTTACCACACAAAACCAGTAATGCATCCACACAAGAACTTTCAGATCCACAAGCCCCAGTCCTCCGTAACACTCCCACCTGCACACAGCTTCCCTCCTTATTCTGTACATTTAAGATCCCCACAAAAAGGTAAAGATCAACTTATTCATTTTTCTCAGTCTTGCCACCCCTGGAGGGAAGATGTTACTCATAAACAAGAGCGTGAGCAAAAGTACCGCTTTAATAATCAATACCCTACCATAAATTGACAGTTTTGGCAGGCACCAAAATCTCAGTTTTTTTGCTACTTTCTCGCCCAACTCATTTCAACATAAATCCCCTTTCATCCTTTGATCAAACACAATAACAAGCACCCTCACTCCCTCCTCAGCTCTCACAATCTGCTCATCCAAACATTCCTCCTGCCTTCCATACACACTCATACTACATTTACTCCAATTTATACTCATTCCTGAACACACACAAAAGATTGATAAGAGAAACTTCACTCTCTTAACCCCGCTACTGACTGGCAAACTGCCACGACATCGTCCATGTATCCCAGACACTATGTATCCCTGACACTTTACTTCCCTCCCCCCACTTCCTGGCACCAAAAAACTCTCACCACTTTATCCCTCTCTATGAGTTTTAACAAAGGGTCTATAAACCAAATCAACAAAATAGGGGACGAAGGACACTCTTACAGTACCTCACCCCAGATTTCACAGGGAAAAAAACTACCCAACTTCCCATTCACTAAATCCCTACTCCCAATCCCACCATATAACCCCTTTAATACCCTAATCACCTGGTAAAGGTACACTCATCCAAGAACCCGTGATTGGCCTTATCATACGCCTTTTCTTAATCAAAAGATGTAAAAATCACCACATTATTCCTATCCTTACAAAACTTGATAATGTCCCTAATCAAAATTAGATTCTCAGTAATCATCCGCCCAGGCACAGCACATGTCTGTGTTTCACTAACCATTTTAGATAATCTCCTGACGATAACTTTTGCAAATACCTTATGGTCCGTATTAAGGAGGGAGATACAGTAGGTTTCCAATTACGGACATCTTTCCTATCTTCCTTCTTAAAAATTAAAACTATTATCCCCTTCTTTATAGATTCTGACAAAACACCATTTTTCATAATATAATTAAAGACCACCACCACCTCCCCTTTAATGATTTCCCAGTATACTTTAAAAAATTCACTTGATAGCCCATCCCCTCCTGTCATTTTGTTAGACGCCATACTTATCACAGCTTCTTGCACCTTACACTCTCCCACCTCACTCTGCAGCATACTCTGATCTTCTTCACTTAAGTTACACTCTACCATTCTTAATACTCTCTCATCAGACTCATCCACATTCACTCCTTTATACAAACATTCATAAAACCTTGTCACACATTCTAACATCTCATCACCCTTACACTCATTCCCATCCTCCCCATCCACTCCTTCAAACACACCTTTCTCTCTACACACTTTTTTAAAGAAGAATCTGGAGCACGTCTCTCCCTGCTCCAGATGCTTCACTTTTGCGTGGACCATTATTTCTTTCCCTCTTTTAACTAAGACATTTTTAATCCTCCCCCTAGTATGTTATTTCCTCAGACACGTCAAAGTGCATATTCCTAAAGGCATACAGTGTAGCCAGGCTGGATTGTAATCCCCCATATCTCCTCCTCTCACTATAAACTCTTTCTTTACTCTTTTTTTGAAAATAGAATTTCATCTTTTTCTTTACCCAATCCCACCACCCCAAAATATCACTAAAATAATTTTTCCTCCGGACCCACCCACCATATGGCTTACAGAAATAGGCCTTAATCTGCTCATCTTCCAATAATAAGTTAATCATTCTCCATGCCCCCTTCCCAAATGTAATATTATTTTGAATACATAAGTCCACACATAGCCACATGGTCAGAGAAAACCACCGCTCAATGCTTTACCTCCAAACACTCTACCAATTCTGAAAATAGGCATAGGTCTATTCTGGACTTGATTCGCCCACTGTCTGAAAAAAAATTGAAATATGGGTCCACCAAGCCCAGAACTATATGCACATCCAGATGCAGGTCTTCAATTAACCCATTTAAACTTGCGCTGTTTATATCTACTTTGGTTTTGGCTACCCCCACTCTATGTTTAACAAAACAAATCGTGGTAAAATCTCCTATAATCACACCGGGTATCCTCCCAACTATAAGTAGCTTCAACTCTTCAAACAAATCTGACCGCTCCTGACTACTCACGGGAGCGTATAAATGAAATAATCTCAACTTCTGATTAAATAATACTAAATTAACTATCAGCAATCTCCCCAGTACCAAAACAACATGTGACGTGATACGGACATTCCACTTATCCACCAGAATCCCAACTCCGGCATTCCTATTATCACCACATGCTGACCAGACGTAATCTACCTGTAAGGTAAACCAGATTCCCAACAAAAAAAAAACAGTGCAAGCTTATGCTAATATTCGTGCCCGTGCACATTTGTTCACGTGCTAATACTTTTAGGCAAAGATGTACTATTCCTGTTCAGCGTTCTCGCATTCGTGCGCGCACTCGCACACAGGCATGCGCACGTGCACATACAATTTAGCGTGCATACTTGGCCTGTCACCATGAGCAGTTGCTGAATGGTCTGCAGTTTGTACCTGCATTCATGTGACCTGATCCATTGTGTTGGATCCACTGCTTACCTGTGTATGACCTGGAATCTGTCTTTGCTCCTGCATTAACCTTGTTCATCTGATCTCTTTGACCTCAGCCTGTTTACTGGACTTATCTTTGCCTGCTGATTTTGTACTGTGCTGCCCAGCTGTTACCTACCTTGGCCTGCTTCCTGGCTGATCGCTGTTTGCATATCGGCTCTGGTGCCAAGCTGCTTCAGTATCCTGTTCATAGGACTACAACTCCCAGCTCCTTCCACCTGCAGACTTCACCAGCCAGCTATTCTGGCACTCATGCCACTCTGTGCCCTCTGTCTACCCCTTCAGGAGTGTTGGGCAGGAGGTGCCAGAGAGGCCTCCACAACATTCCAGTCCTCACCAGGCATGTGATACTACCACCCAATCAGGAGGCTTGGGTGGCTGCTTAAAGTAGCATTCCCGCAGGCAGAGGATATCACCCTCATTTATTTTTAAGTCTTGAAAAATAGCCTCTTGCCGGACAGAAGCCCCGAATCCCCTCACATTGAGGGATGCAAGCCTAATGTTCATTCACTCGCAGAGAATACTACTTCCCTCCAGTACCATCACTTGCTCCTGAGAATTGGCATACGTTCCTCAGTACGGCACTGCTCTTACCATCTAGATATTCTACACCAGGTGATGGACTAGCCAGCTGAAAAATCTCCGGTATCCCAGGGCTTGCTGTCGGGGACTCAAACCCAGCCCCCAATGTTCCCAGTACTTCAAAGGGTTGCTCACTTCCAACACAGGGGCTGCCTTGATCTTCTTTTTGGCTCTCTTGTGTTTGGGACTATCCAGCGCATTTGCTTTGGTTTAGCCCCAACTGTCTCCATCTGATCTTCCTCCACATCCTCCTGCTCCTCTGGTTCCCACTTCAATTCAGCTTCCAACTCACCCACAAGGGACTCCACCTCCTTCTCCATCTCAGCTATGACTTCTGCAAGCATTGGCCCACCACTAACACCCGCCACAAATGCAGGCCTTTAAACAACTTAGCTAGGATTGCTAACACACCCACTTAGACCCACACAGTAAAGGACACCCCACCAGTGTAATTGATTCTGTCTCTTTTTTGTAGGCCTCAAGTGCTCACACCTGTTCATTAGGAATACACACTCTTTACAAATGAAAAAATGCATCAGCATAGATATCTGTGTCGGGTAAACCTCAAAATAACATATGTCCAAGGCTCTGGCCATGATCCGAAAAATCTCCAAATCAAACTTGTACGTTGTTGGGCATGTGAAGGGTCCAAAACAGGAAATGACAACTTTGTGAGGGCTGCTTCACACAAATTGGTGACAAAGAGCATTTGTTATTCATCATAAGCATACAACATTAAAATATGTGTTCAGGATCATACCAGACTTATACATCCATATCTTGGCCAAAACACCCCAGTTCTAGATTTGGTGCAAACCCACACTTGCTTGATTTATAATGTGATTTATTGGGGTTCCATTATGTGAAACCCATCAAAAATGCAATCACTGGTGAAAAATAAACTTTTACAGCACAACAGAGGAAGAACATAGAAACCTCTAGCCAGGTAGCAGGATTGGGATTACAACCAAGAACCTTAGTTTTGCTAGGCAGAAATGCTAACCTGTTAGCCACTGTGCTGCTACATGTTTGTAGGTTGCATCTCTGTGGTGTCAAACTATTCTAAGTCCCAGGGGTGCAAGAAGTTAATCAATGCAGATGTACTGTGTAAGGCCAGAGAGCCATTGAACAACCTGTTTCTGGCATATGCCATCTGTTTCGAAGGCTGGTTATGGCTGATTATTGTCAGCATGCTGAGAGCTAAACAGCTGTCATTTTGTGGGTTTTGGCTTGGTAAGAGGCTGCAATTAGTGCTGGTGGGGAAATGTTAAGGCTGATTAGAGTCCTTGCCCATGGAAAACATATGACATGATTTGCAATGGTGGTGGAACCCTCCTACAAATAAATACTACATTTAGACATAATTTATGTAAGGACCTGAATCAGGAGTTATGTTTAACAACATAGGGAGAACAGACAGCTTCTCTACATGAACCAGCAACTCCAGCGCTGCTAGGCAGAAGTGCTAACCTGTTAGCCACTGCGCTGCCACATGTGAAACCCTCTTACACATACATACTGCATTTCTTTGGACATAGAGTTGGTGGAATTACATTAGTCAGAAGTTATTCTTCTTGATTTATTCTGTGATATTTGGTGGTTCTTGGTGTGTGAGTGTAGAATAGTGATGTTACCCTCTGATTTTTGGGGATGACATTCTTATTTCTGATGTTGGTACACATATAATTTTTTTGGGCTCAAATTATGATCATTTGGAAGTATTAAAAAACACACAAGATTGTGACTTACTTTAAATTTGCATCAGCAATGGTATTCTTTGTGGTTTGTAAAGACACCTGTGTGAGTTTGAGTAAAGATTTTTGTAAGATGGACAGCAACAAGTGAGAGACAGAGAAAAATATATTTTACCAAAACATGAAAACATTCCACATTCTAGCATTCTTAAAAACAAAATACATGAAGAAGAAGCAACATTGTTGCAAGGATAATTTCTTTGAGAGAAAGATACATTTCATCTCAACATGAAAAGCATTTATTTGGGGAAGTTACAATTATACCATTAGAATCGATGGCTGAAACTTGCATTGGGCTACATATCTCTAATTTTCACTCTCAAAAAATGCTTTTTAACCCAGCGCTCATTTTGGTATTTACTATAACTCTTGGTAAAAAAGGCATGGGAGTTAAAATGAGAGTTGGGCTGGCACCTAGTTGTAAAGAGACAGGAAACTTATCTCTTCTCAGACTTTTAAAGATATTTCAGTGTATATAACACTTTTTAACACAGTTTAAAAGCAAATTATCTTTAAACAATATACCACATATTTCAGTACCATTTAGGCGATCATATCATGGTCTAAACATTATTTCCATGTGCAATACTCCAGGTCCTAGCAAGAGTAATGCCGCGTACACACGGTCGGACTTTTCGTCTACAAAAGTCCGACGGACGCCGACAGACTAAAGCTGGCTGACAATCCGATCGTGTGTGGGCTTCCCCGGACTTTCAGTGGACTTTTTCAGCCTCAAATCCGACGGACTTTAGATTTGAAACATGCTTCAAATCTTTACGTCATAACTATGACGGACCCTGAAATCCACTCGTCTGTGTGCTAGTCCGACGGACAAAAACCCACGCTAGGGCAGCTATTGGCTACTGGCTATCAACTTCCTTATTTTAGTCCGGTGTACGTCATCACGTACAAATCCGTCGGACTTTTGTGTGGTCGTGTGTAGGCAAGTCCGTTCGTTAGAAAGTCTGCCGCAAGTCCGCCGCAAGTCCGCCGCAAGTCTGTCGGACAGGCTGTCGGACTTTTGTAGATGAACAGTCCGACCGTGTGTACGCGGCATAAGGGTTTGGGTGCTATCTGTTTGTCTGGGAGCTATAGTAACTTTCGGTTTTGGGTGTATTTTTGCCCCAGCGCTATAGTGAATTCCGTTTGGGCACTAATTACCACGATCATGGTAATTTGAGCACTAATCAGCGTTAATTACCGCTAATTAGCATGGGGGTGCTATAGTAAATGACCCCCACTGTTTTATACGGCCGCCACTTCAGAAACCGCCGATTAGTAAAGCATGGTACACACTTTTTAACCCAGCGGGCTGAATAAAAAAAACTGAGGATCTCTGGAAGAGCTTGTTAGTACAGAAATCTCCCCACTGAGCTATTGCGTCCTGACAGGGGCACTGCTCCCCCCCCCCCCCCCCCCGCCAGAACACACCAGTCAGTTTTTGCAGCCATTGGCTGCAAGTGCTGATAGGATGCCGATCAGCTGCTGTTTTTCTTGCATACCTGTTCCTCAGAAGCCGGACATTCAGCCGGCCTCTGTCATACAGGCTGCTGTACACATAGGCTAAAAAGTTCCTGTTGAACTGTCCAATATCGTCCGATATTCAGGCCAATTCATACCAGGCTTTAGAAGAAGGAGTTTGTTTACATGCTACCAAGACAACAGGAGATCAGGAAGTAATACTGCATGATGCACCTCTGACCCCATCTATCTCTGAGGAAATTCATTCAGGATGCAATGCGTCAGCAGGCGTGTCCATGACATCACCATGCTAGGCAGAGCTGGGCGGAAAGCTGAGGCAGATAGTGTAGGCTGTATTGAGTGAGCTCTTAGACATGAATGCCATGATTTTATTACATGGGAGTGGTTTTAATCTTTATTAATCTTTATTAATCTTTCTTAAGATGACTTGCTGAACTTCAAAGAGAGCATCAGCATGGGGAAGAAAGGGGATTTAAGTGACTTTGAACGTGGCATGGTTGTTGGTACAAGATGGGCTAATCTGAGTATTTCAAAAACTGCTGATCTACTGTGATTTTCACACACAACAATCTCTAGGGGTTATCTCTAGGGGTCCGAAAAAGAGAAAATATCCAGTGAGCGGCAGTTGTTTGGATGAAAGGTCAGAGGAGAATAGGCAGACTGGTTTAAGATGATAGAAAGGCAACAGTAACTAAAATAATCACTTGTTACATCCAAGGTATGCAGAATACCATCTCAGAATGCACAACACATCGAACCCTGAAGCAGATGGGCTACAGCAGCAGAAGACCACACCGGGTGCCACTTCTGTCAGCTAAGAACAGGAAACTGAGGCTACAATTCACACAGGCTCACCAAAATTGGATAATATAAGATTGGAAAAATAAATTATCTCATGAAATGACACTTAAATGTTTTATGCAGAATTAAGTTACGTTAAAAAAAATAAATATTAACAACTTTATCAGTGCCGCCTCACCTGTGCTCATCAATGCAGCCTCACCTGTGCTCATCAATGCAGCCTCACCTGTGCTCATCAATGCAGCCTCACCTGTGCCCAACAATGCTGCTTCACCTGTGCCCAACAATGCAGCCTACCTGTGTATATCAATGCCGCTTCACCTGTGCCCAACATTGTAACCTACCTGTGTCCAGGGCCGGATTAACATAGGGGCTGATGGAGCTGCAGCTCCAGGCCCCTCCCTCAATATAGGCCCATGCCAGTGGCTTATCGATGTGTGCCTTCCTGCAGGAAGAGGAGCCCTCTGTGCGCACATGGAGGAGACAAGTGTCAGTGCAGCCAAGTCCTGTCTCTGTCCATGCCTGACTCCTATCACAGGATCTGTTGCACTCACACAGATCCTCCTCAGTGTCTGGGAGCTGTCTGGGGGAGGGGCGCTGATGTTCTAACCAGCAGGAGCCCGGGAGGAAGGACATCTCCCATGCTGTTATGATAAGGTTAGTACATTTGTTAGGGAGATGTGTAATTATTGTGCTAGGGGACAGACTGCTGCTCCCCCCATGTAATGTGCTCTCTTGTGCCCACCATGTCATGTGCTGTGCATTGCAGTGCCCCCCATGTAATGTGCTGTGTCCAGTATGTCATATGCTGTACATTGCAGTGCCCTCCATGTAATGTGCAGTGCCCACCATGTAATGTGCTGTGCATTGCATTGCCCTTCATGTAATGTGCAGTGCCCACCATGTCATGTGCTATGCTTTGCTTTGCCCTTCATGTGATGTGCAGTGCCCCCTATGTTGTGCTGTGCCTTGCAGTGCCCACCATGTAATGTGCAGTGCCCACCATGTCATGTGATGTGCCATCCAGTGCCCACCATGTCATGTGCAATGCCCTCCATGTCCCAGGCTGTGCCATTCAGTGCCCCCCATGTAATGTGCAGTGCCCACCATATCATGTGCTGTGCCCTGCAATGCCCGCTATGTAATTTGCAGTGTCCTCCATGTCATGTGCTGTGCCATGCAGTGATCCCACCATGTAATGTGCAGTGCCCACCATGTAATGCGCTGTGCCATGCAGTGCCCACCATGTCATGTGCAGTTCCCACCATGTCATGTGCTGTGCTGTGCCCACCCTGCCATTGTGTTGTGCCCAGCATGTAGTGTGTTGTGCCCACTGTGTAATGTACTGTGCTGTTCAGCAGTGCCCACCATGTCATATGCAGTTCCTAACATGTAATGTGCAGTTGCATTGCCCACCATGAAATCTGCTGTGCCATGCAGTGCCCACCATGTAATGTGTTGTGCCCACCATGTAATGTGCTGTGCCATGCAGTGCCCCCCATGTAATGTGCTGTGTCCAGTATGTCATATGCTGTACATTGCAGTGCCCTCCATGTAATGTGCAGTGCCCACCATGTCATGTGCTGTAAATTGCAGTGCTCACTATGTAATGTGCAGTGCCCACCATGTCATGTGCTGTGCATTGCATTGCCCTTCATGTGATGTGCAGTGTCCCCTATGTCATGCTGTGCCTTGCAGTGCCCACCATGTAATGTGAAGTGCCCACCATGTAATGTGCAGTGCCCACCATGTCATGTGATGTGCCATGCAGTGCCCACCATGTCATGCACTGTGCCCGCCATGTAATGTGCAGTGCCCATGTCATGTGATGTGCCATCTAGTGCCCACCATGTCGTGTGCAATGCCCACTATGTCATGGGCTGTGCCATTTAGTGCCCCCCATGTAATGTGCAGTGCCCACCATGTCATGTGCTGTGCCTTGCAATGCCCGCTATGTAATTTGCAGTGTCCACCATGTCATGTGCTGTGCCATGCAGTGATCCCACCATGTAATGTGCAGTGCCCACCATGTAATGCGCTGTGCCATGCAGTGCCCACCATGTCATGTGCACTTCCAACCATGTCATGTGCTGTGCTGTGCTCACCTTGCCATGTGTTGTGCCCAGCATGTAGTGTGTTGTTCCCACTGTGTAATGTACTGTGCTATTCAGCAGTGCCCACTATGTCATGTGCAGTTCCTAATGTGCAGTTGCATTTCCCACCATGAAATCTGCTATGCCATGCAGTGCCCACCATGTAATGTGTTGTGCCCACCATGTAATGTGCTGTGCCCACCATGTAATGCGCTGTGCCCACCACGTCATGTGCTGTGCCATGCAGTGCCCACCATGTAATGCGCTGTACCCACCATGTAATGTACTGTGCCATGCAGTGCCCACCATGTCATGCGCTGTACCCACCATGTAATGTGCTGTGCCATGCAGTGCCCACCATGTCATGTGCAGTGCCCACCATGTAAATTGCTGTGCAGTGCCCACCATGTCATGTGCTGTGTTGTGCCTACCATGTCATGTGCTGTGTTATGCCCACCATGTCATGTGCTGCACCATGCAGTGCCTACCATCTAATGTGCTGTACTCACCATGTAATGTGCTGTACATTGTCCACCATGGCATGTGCCGTGCAGTACCCACAATGGAATGGGCTGTGTGGGGCTCACCATGTCATGTGCTGTGTCCACCATTTAATGGGCTGTGCTCACAATGTAATGTGCTGTGTCGTGCAGTGCCCACCAATGTGCCCAATGGAATGTGGTGTGCAGGGCTCATCATGTCATGTGTGGTATCCACCATTTAATGTGCTGTGCTCCCAATGTAATGTGCTGTGCTGTGTCGTGCAGTGCCCACCATGTCATGTGGTGTCATGCAGTACCCACCTTGTCATGTGCTGTGCAGTGCCCACCATGCCATGTGCAGTGCCCACCATATAATATGCTGTGCCCACCATATAATGTGCTGTTCAGTGCCCACTTGTAATGTGCAGTGCCCACCATGTAATGTGCTCAGCTGTGCCCGCGATGTCATGTGCTTTGCCCATCATATAAGGTCCTGTGCCTACCGTGTGCATGTGCTGTGTTGTGCCCACCATGCAATGTGCTGTGTTGTGCAGTACCAACCATGTCATGTGCTGTGCCCACCATATAATGAACTGTGCCTACCTTGTAATGTGCTGTATTGGGCAGTGCCAACCGTGTAATGTGCAGTGCCCACCATATAATATGCTGTGCCCACCATATAATGTGCTGTTCAGTGCCCACTTGTAATGTGCAGTGCCCACCATGTAATGTGCTCAGCTGTGCCCACCATTTAATGTGCTGTGCCCACCATATAAGGTCCTGTGCCCACCGTGTGCATGTTCTGTGTTGTGCCCACCATGCAATGTGCTGTGTTGTGCAGTACCAACCATGTCATGTGTGGTGCCCACCATATAATGAACTGTGCCTACCTTGTAATGTGCTGTATTAGGCCGTGCCAACTGTGTAATGTGCTGTGCTTTGCTTACCATTAAATGTGCTGTATCCATGTATCCACCATGTATCACCCCCTCACTCCCACCCCCCTCTCTCTTTCACCCCCCTCACCCCCTCTCTCTCTCATCCCCTCTCTTTCACCCTGTTCTCTCTCTCACCCCCTTCACCCCTTACCACCCTCTCTCTCTTTCACCCTCTCTCTATTCCCCTTTTTCTCACCCCCTCTCTCTCTCATCCCCATCTCTCTCATTCAACGCCTTTCTCTCTCTTTCCCCCTCCCTCTCATCCCCTCTCTTTCAACCCCCCATCTCGCTATCACCCCCCCCCCTCTCTCTCTCTCTCTCTTAACCACTCTCTCACACCCCTCTCTCTCTTTAATTTAAATTTAACAAAAATTGTTTGTGTTTTCATTTTATTTATTTCCATAAAAAGGCCCACCAAAATCCTTAGCACCAGGCCCATGTTGCTCTTAATCTGGCCCTGCCTGTGTCCATTAATGCCGCTTTATCTGTGCCCAACATGGTAACCTTCCTGTGTCCATTAATGCCGCTTCACCTGTGCCCAACAATGCAGCCTACCTGTGCCCAACAATGCAGCCTACCTGTGTCCATCAATGACGCTTCATCTGTGCCCAAGAATGCAGCCTACCTGTGCCCAACAATGCAGCCTACTTGTGTCCAACAATGCAGCCTACCTGTGCCCAACATTGCTCATCATTGCAGCCTCACCTGTCCCCAACAATGCCGCTTCACCTGTGCTCAGCAATGGAGCATACCTGTGTCCATAATTGCTACTTCACCTGTGCCCAATAATGCAGCCTACCTGTGCCCAACAATGCAGCCTACCTGTGCCCAACAATGCAGCCTACCTGTGTCCATCAATGCCGCTTCATCTGTGCCCAACAATGCAGCCTACCTGTGCCCAACAATGTAGCCTACTTGTGTCCAACAATGCAGCCTACTCATGCCCAACAATGCAGCCTGTGTCCAATGATGCAGGCTACCTTTGCCCAACAATGCAGCCTACCTGTGCCCAACAATGCAGCCTACCTGTGCCCAACAATGTAGCCTACTTGTGTCCAACAATGCAGCCTACTCATGCCCAAAAATGCAGCCTGTGTCCAACGATGCAGGCTACCTTTGCCCAACAATGAAGCCTACCTGTGTCCATCAATGCAACCTACATGTGCAAAAGGAAGAGAGGAGAGGAAGAGGATTGCCGGCCGGATCATCAGAGTGCTGAGGAACATCATTGTAACAGCTTTCATTTCAATTGCTGAGTGTTCCCGTTGCTCGCCGTCACATACAGCCCTGCCTCCTGGCCCGGGTACTTTGATAGATGTCACACGTCCCGGCATTGGACGGGTGATCTGTCTAGTACCTGGGCCAGGAGGCGGGGCTGTGTGTGACAGCAAGTGCAGGAAACACTCGCCAATTCTAATGAAAGCTGTTACAGCGATGCTGCTCGCGCTATCCCCAGGGCGATCGCTGGGAGAACGGCTCCCATTCAACCTTGCCTGCTGGCGGTGCTCACCGACCGACCCCCCCTTGCTTTGAGGCAGCCCACGCTCGCCAGCACTTATTTTCCACTTGAAAAATGCGAGTAGGCAAGTGGAAAATTTAAGGCTGTTATTAAAGTATCTTAAATAGAAAACTATCTTTAGATTTGTACTCCAAACGCATTTTATTAAAATAAATTTGATAGAAATAAAAAAAATCGGATTTAAATCAAAAAATCATCTTTAAATAAAAAAAATCCATTTTTTTTTTTTTTAAATCATTGATTTTTTATCCACCCTGCTGCCTTGTATCAATGGTTCAGACCGGTGTTGGTGGTGTAATGGTGGGGAGGATATATTTTCTTGGCACACTTAGTAGCAATTGAGCATCGTTTAAATGGCACGGCCTACCTGAGTGTTGTTGCTGACCAAGACCATCTCTTTATGACTACAGTGTACCCATCTTCTGATGGCTACTTCCAGCAGAATAATGTCACCATGTTACAAATCTCAAATCATCTCACCACTGGTTTCTTGAACATGACAATGAGGTCACTGTACTCCAATGGCCTCCACAGTCACCAGATCTCAATCCAATAGAGCACTTTTGGGATGTGGTGGAATGGGAGGTTTGCATCATGATTGTGCAGCCGACAAATGTGCAGCAGCTGCGTGATGCTATCATGTCAATATGGACCAAAATCTCTGAGGAATGTTTTCAACACCTTGTTGAAGCTATGCCACAAAGTGTTAAAGTAGTTCTGAAAGCAAAAGGGTGTCCAACCCGGTACTAGCAAGGTGTACCTAATAAAGTGACCAGTGAGTGTATATAGTGCCGCTAATTTACGCAGTGCTTTATACATATATTGCACATTCACATCAGTCCCTGCCCCCAGAGAACTTACAATCTAAGGTTCCTAACTCACATTTATTATTATATCTATAACTTGCTGATATTGATAATATACAGTGATCTGTAGAAATAAGTTTTAGCAGGGAGTCCCTGAGACCTAAAAATTAATTTACAGTTCCTCAGGGTTAAAAAGGCTGGTGTAGGAGGTGCATTGAGGTGCCAATCAAAATTTAATGGCACTGCAAATTGTCAAAGCGAGTAAAGTGTGTTACTGCAATGCAATGGTGTGAAGCCAGCCAGTTAAAAAACTTGACGCAGTCTGCAAGAAACGTAAACAGCGAGCAAGATAATGACGCCAACCGTAAAACCAAAATAACACAAGACTGGATGGAAAATAACAGTGATAATGTCCTGGTATGACCAAGTGAGAATCCAGATCTCAATCCATTAGAGGATTAGTGGCTTTTCACTCTTGATCCCCATGCAACCTAACAGAGCTGGAGCAGTTTTGCAAAATGGGGAAAAAATGCAGTGTCCAGATGTGCAAAACTGATTGATGTATCCTCACAGACTCAAGCCTGTAATTACTGCCAAAAGTGCATCTACAAAATACTTCTGCAGTCAGTTGTTTTGTGATTTGTTTTTTTGGTAATCAATAGAAATCACTTTGTAGGGATGATGTCACACTTTCCAATATCAAACGACCTGCAGAAAATACTTGAATCTGATTGGTGACCTCTTGAATTACAGGCAGGGAGGGTGCATGTTGTGACTTGGTAGTTCTACAGAAATGAGAGAGATATAAGAATGGGCAGCACAGTGGCTAAATGGTTAGCACTTCCACCTAGCAGCACTAGGGTTGTCTGTTTGAAACCCAGCCATGCAACTACATGCCTGGATTTTGCATGTTCTACCTGTGCCTGCATGGGTTTCCTCCCACACTCCAAAGAAATGCTGGTAGGTTAATGGCTCCTGTCTAAATTGTCCCTAGTATGTTTATGTATGAGTGTCAGTTAGGCACCTTAGATTGTAAGCTCCTTGAAAACAGGGACTGATGTGAAAGAAAGCAGCACGGCGGCAAAGACCATACAGCCGTTTAACAGGACAGGTTCCACTCAGAACAGGCCTCGCCATGGTCGACCAAAGGAGTTGAGTGCACGTGCTCAGCATCATATCCAGAGGTTGTCTTTGGGAAATAGACGTATGAGTGCTGCCAGCATTGCTGCAGAGTTCGAAGGGGTGGGGGGTCAGCCTGTCAGTGCTCAGACCATATGCCGCACACTGCATCAAATTGGTCTGCATGGTTGTCATCCCAGAAGGAAGCCTCTTCTAAAGATGATGCACAAGAAAGCCACAAGCAGTTTGATGAAGACAAGCAGACTAAGGACATGTATTACTGGAACCATGTCTTGTGGTCTGATGAGACCAAGATAAACTTAATTGGTTCAGATGGTGTCAAGTGTCTGTGGTGGCAACCAGGTAAGGAATACAAAGACAAGCGTGTCTTGCCTACAGTCAAGCATGGTGGTGGGAGTGTCATGGTCTGGGGCTGCATGAGTGTTGCCAGCATAGGGGAGCTACAGTTCATTGAGGGAACCATGAATGCCAACATGTACTGTGACATACTGAAGCAGAGCATGATCCCCTCCCTTCAGATGCTGGGACGCAGGGCAGTATTCCAACATGATAACAACCCCAAACACACCTCCAAGATGACAACTGCCTTGCTAAAGAAGCTGAGGGTAAAGGTGATGGACTGGCCAAGCATGTCTCCAGACCTAAAACCTATTGAGCATCTGTGGAGCATACTCAAACAGAAGGTGGAGCAGCGCAAGGACTCTAACACCCACCAGTTCCGTGATGTTGTCATGGAGGAGTGGAAGAGGACTCCAGTGGTAACCTGTGAAGCTCTGGTGAACTCCTTGCCCAAGAGGGTTAAGGCAGTGCTGGAAAATAATGGTGGCCACACAAGATATTGACACTTTGGACCCAATTTGGACATTTTCACTTAGGGGTGAACTCACTTTTGTTGCCAGCGGTTTAGATATTAACGGCTGTGTGTTGAGTTATTTTGAGGGGACAGCAAATTTACACTGTTATACAAGCTGTACACTCACTACTTTACATTGTAGCAAAGTGTCATTTCTTCAGTGTTGTCACATGAAAAGATATAATAAAATATTTACAAAAATGTGAGGGGTGTACTCACTTTTGTGAGATACTGTAAGTACCTGTAATAAATAAATAAAAGAGAGGAAAGGTACAAATGTGATATGCTGGGACCTGTTCTACATGCTGGATTACTGATTTATGCACAATGGGGAAACTTGTGTCACTTATCTCAGCAGAATGGTTCCAAAAGTGTGCACTGGGTCATGGGTACCATCCCTGAATACAAGGAATTGTGTGAGCCTAGACAGAAAAGGCAGATCCTCAAGCAATACATAGAGTGTTCATTAGCCAAAAATTATTAATAGTTACAAGAGACAATGGCAATGGCAGCAATGCTACATTTTCTGAGAAAAAAAGCCTTATGATCTCCTTGCTATGAGCATCAATGATCAGTAGACCCAAGACCAAACGTGCCCACTTTTGTTGCAGTCTGTTTGATTACATACTTTAGAGTCAATGGAAAAGGCAAAATTAAGTTATTAAGAATGCAATGGTCTTTAAAATGCTTTCAAGAGTTTCAAGGGTTATGGTGGCCATACACGGTTCAATAAATTATTAATCCGTTGATTTATAATCAACAATCAATTTGATCAATACAACACACAGAGGTGTAGTGCTATCCCCACAGGGGCTGCTGAATTTAACTAGTTTCTTCCCAAACAGTGCAGAGGCCACCAGTTACTTAAAGAGGAAGTAAAGTCTTCTTTTTTAATTGTACCTACAGGTAAGCCTATATTAAGGCTTACCTGTAGGTACTGTGAATATCTCCTAAATTTACACAGTTAAGGAGATATTCAGAGTGCATGCAGCCGATGACATCACAGCTTACAGTGCCGGACCTTAATAGCCCGTGGCGTAAACAGCAGCTCCCGCATGCAGGCGCGGGAGTGACGTCATTGCGGCTCTGGCCACTCACAGTCCTGGAGCCCGTGAACCTGGGTAAGATGTGTGCTGTCTCAGCTGTGCGTGGGCAGCGCTGGAGGGCTTTGTTCTAAGGTAAGTATTTCATAATGAGCTAGTATGTGATGCTTACTAGCTCATTATGCCTTTGTCTTACAGTTTTTTTTTTCTTTGGGTTTACAACCTCTTTAAACAACAGTCTATTCCCACCGGCTTCAAATGAACAGTCTAGGGGTTACCTTCTTGTTTTTTATTGCTAGAAGAAAGAGAACAGAAGTGGGTTTGGGATATGGGACACTCAAAAACGCTCAGCACAGTTTAGCTCTCACAGCTGGGAACCATGAGATCGCTTCAGATTGATTTAAAGTCTACCCTTGAAGCTCACAGAACCATAGCTGACAGGGAAGAGCAGTTTTAACTGGCCTTCAGGCTATTTACTGCCTTCCTGACCACTTTCGGGGCACACCTCCCCATGGATTGGCCAGGGCATAGTAAATATTCAGGCCAGTCATTTGAATTTCCCCACCCTAAGCTCTGGAAGCTTCTTTCAGAGACAGGAAGAAACAATCATATACTCAGCCCATGAAGCCATGAGCAGACCAAAGCAACCTGAGCAATGCTTCCCTGTTTACAGAGTGAGCCAAACTAAATTTACCTAGCATCCTATACTAGGAGGGTGCTACATGGGTAGGTGGTGTTTGATTGCTAGTCGGAAGATATGATCATATTATCAATTGCATCTCTATTTTCACCATGGAATCCCATAATGTAATCTTATATTGTAAAGTGCTGCGTAAACTGTTGGCGCTATATAAATCCTGTATTATAGTAATAATAATAATAATAAATCAATCAAAATACAACTGAACTCATGAACAAAGCATCTAAGTGGTGCAGGTCGATACAACGCGACTGGAATGGTACCAGCTGATTGGAAAAAAGCCAATGTAGCACCAATATTTAAAAAGGGCCCAAAATACATCTCTGGGAATTACAGACCAGTTAGCCTAACATCAATAGTATGTAAACTCTTGGAGGATATGATAAGGGACTATATACAAGATTTTAGTAATGAGAACGGTATCATTAGCAGTAATCAGCATGGATTTATGAAGAATCATTCTTGCCAAACCAATCTACTAACCTTCTATGAGGAGGTGAGTTGCCATCTAGATAAAGGAAGGCCCGTAGACGTGGTGTATCTGGATTTTGCAAAAGCATTTGACACAGTTCCCCATAAACGTTTACTGTACAAAATAAGGTCTGTTGGCATGGACCATAGGGTGAGTACATGGATTGAAAACTGGCTACAAGGGCGAGTTCAGAGGGTGGTGATAAATGGGGAGTACTCGGAATGGTCAGGGGTGGGTAGTGGGGTTCCCCAGGGTTCTGTGCTGGGACCAATCCTATTTAATTTGTTCATAAACGACCTGGAGGATGGGGTAAACAGTTCAATCTCTGTATTTGCAGACGATACTAAGCTAAGCAGGGCAATAACTTCTCCGCAGGATGTGGAAACCTTGCAAAAAGATCTGAACAAATTAATGGGGTGGGCAACTACATGGCAGGTGAGGTTCAATGTAGAAAAATGTAAAATAATGCATTTGGGTGGCAAAAATTTGAATGCAATCTATACACTGGGGGGAGAACCTCTGGGGGAATCTAGGATGGAAAAGGACCTGGGGGTCCTAGTAGATGATAGGCTCAGCAATGGCATGCAATGCCAAGCTGCTGCTAACAAAGCAAACAGAATATTGGCATGCATTGAAAAGGGGATCAACTCCAGAGATAAAGCGATAATTCTCCCACTTTACATGACTCTGGTCCGGCCGCACCTGGAGTATGCTGTCCAGTTCTGGGCACCAGTCCTCAGGAAGGATATACTGGAAATGGAGCGAGTACAAAGAAGGGCAACAAAGCTAATAAAGGGTCTGGAGGATCTTAGTTATGAGGAAAGGTTACGAGCACTGAACTTATTCTCTCTGGAGAAGAGACGCTTGAGAGGGGATATGATTTCAATATACAAATACCGTACTGGTGACCCTACAATAGAAATTAAACTTTTTTGCAGAAGAGAGTTTAACAAGACTCGTGGCCACTCATTAAAATTAGAAGAAAAGAGGTTTAACCTTAAACTACGTAGAGGGTTCTTTACTGTAAGAGCGGCAAGGATGTGGAATTCCCTTCCACAGGCGGTGGTCTCAGCGGGGAGCATCAATAACTTCAAGAAACTATTAGATAAGCAACTGAATGACCGCAACATACAGGGATATACAATGTAATACTGACACATAATCACACATATGTTGGACTTGATGGACTTGTGTCTTTTTTCAACCTCGTCTACTATGTAACTATGTAACTATGTAATCATTTTCTGCCCTAGCCAGTGAACTCAATCAAATTTGAACAAAATCAAGTCTAAATCAATTGACAGGGAAGTTTGATTTGATTGTTTTAACCATATCGGACATCAATCAGATAATACAATCAAAGCGTGTATTATTAACATTGTCTAAACACCAAGATTAAAACTTGAAAAAAAAGAAAACTAATGCAGCCCTAGGTGCACCACATCTAAAGACTGGTAAGCTGCAATAAATAATATGGTTGTTCTTTGATTTAGATGCTGTCATAGGCATATTGATAAAGCAGTGAACATGACTTTCCCCAAACATTCTCTGCCGGTGAATCAATTACTGTCATTAAAAAAACACATGCACCAGGAACATACTATATATCTGTAGTGAACATTTAGTGAATGAATAGCGGTACCGGCACTTAATCCAAAACTCTGAATGTTGCTTCACGCAGATAGGGAACAGTTGCATTACACTGACGTTTCGGCACAGCCTGGTCTCGAGAATGGTGGCAACTTGCTGAAACATTTGTGTCATAATACTACTGGTTAATTAATTATGTTCTTCTTTGCAAGTCCAGAGAGTCTACTATTTCCATTGCTGTATATGTATGTATTGATAGGGATGGTCTTGCAAGTCCTTCTACGAAGAATAGAGGGAAAGCCAGGGCTGGATTATTACTTTCTGCCTCCCATAAAACAGTTGTCTTGTGCCGCTCCCTCCTGCCCCAGTCAGCTGGTTAGCATGCTATATTTGCCCATCCTCCCTTTAGCCAGACTAGATGGAGTGCAATCCTGTCCAACTCTGCTTCCCTAGACCACAGTCTATGTGTCCTCTTCAGAAATCTGACCCTGAGTCTAGCAGCAAACAGGGGTGGGGGTGGGAGTTAGGGAGTATTTAGTTGTTGGAAGCCTAAGTATTTCTGATGGGGACACATTCTTATTCTATGTTTGTACTTTTATATGTAAGTGTTAAAATGGAACAATTTTTAAATGCAACTAGCATAGTAAATACCTAAATTTGGTTTAGTATCAGCCTCTTGTAATCCTTTAAACAGTAGAATTTAATTGGGGAAGGTAGGGGCTGACAGAATGAGAGAGCAGAGAGATGGGGTCATTAGTTTGCTATTGCTCCTTCACTGTCCAATCATAGAGGCTGGATGCAGGAAGGTAACCTTACTTTACTACTTAACTGCTGTAAAGAAAAATAAAGTCACAAACTGGCTGTGCTTCCTGGCATGGTTGTGTAAATCACAGCACCGGCTGACAGAAATGCAGATCCTTTGGCAGGTAAAAGCTCTCCATATCTTTATGGACCTTGCTTTGTGCACTGGTGGGCAGTCATGTTGTAACAGGAAGGGGCCTGCCCCAAACTGTTCCCACAAAGTTGGGAACATGAAATTGTCCAAAATGTCTTGGTATGCAGACGCCTTAAAGCCCCATACACCCCATAAGCATGCCCCGGGACTGTGACCTCATAAGGGGGCGGGGTCACCTCCTATATAAGTCCATTGCGGAGCGCTCAGAGAGCATTCCAGCTGGAGAGAGTGTCGTGTCAACATCGGAAGAAGAGAAGAGGGAAGAAGACGATCCAGAAGTCCGGGCCACCGCTAGCAAAAGAGCGGCAGAAGATAGTGGAGGAGCCGGCAGAAGATCCGGACACCGGGAGAAGACGCCGGAGAGACCCCCGAAGTCGGAAGAAGACCCCCCAGAGTTGGAAGAAGACCCCCAGAGCTGCCTAATAAATTACTTTAAAAACCTGTGTACTGTGTTTTTTTATTGACACTTTTTTCCCTAGGTGAATGGGTAGGGGTACGATGTACCCCATACTCATTCACAAAGGGTGGGGGGCCGGGATCTGGGGGCCCACTTATTAAAGGGGGCTCCCGGATTCCGATAAGCCTCTCGCCCGCAGACCCCGACAAACAACGGCCAGGGTTGTCGGGAAGGGGCCCTTGTCCTCATCAACATGGGGACAAGGTGCTTTGGGGTGGCGGGGGCGCAGGGCACCCCCCTCCCCCAAAGCACCCACCCCCCATGTTGAGAGCATGCGGCCTGGTACGGCTCAGGAGGGGGGGCGCGCGCTCGTCTCCACCCCCTTTCCTGACCGACCGGGCTGGGAGCTCGGATAAGGGTCTGGTTTTTTGGGGGGACCCCCCACGCCGTTTTTCGACGTAGGGGGTTCCCCTTAAAATCCATACTAGACCGAAGGGCCTGGTTTTCTAGAGGGGAATTCCCTCCAGCGCCCGCCGCAGTAGGATAATGTGTTTTTCCTATTGCAGCCAGCGCGAGATGTACAGTACCTTGTGGCAGAGAACCAGCGTGAACGGATCGCGCTGGAAACAGTCTCGCGGCTGCGTACTGTAGTTTGTACAAAAGTCCGATGCTTTTGTGTACACACTATCGGACTTTGCTCCATCAGACTTTTGTTGCCGGAAAGTTTGTGCATTCGCACAGCCAACAAAAGTCCGATGGAAACAGAAAAAGTTTGTCCGATGGAGCGTACACATGGTCGGATGTTGCTCCAAAACAGCTAATTTGCATGTTTGTTGTCAAAAAGACTGATCGTGTGTACGGGCCTTTAGGGTTCCCTTCACTGGAATTAAGGGGCCAAGCCCAACCCCTAAAAAACAACCCCACACCATAATCCCCCATCCACCAAATGATTTGGACCAGTTCACAAAGCAAGGTCCATAAAGACAAGGATGAGCGAGTTTGGGGTGGAGGAACTAAACTGGCCTGCACAGAGTCCTGACCTCCACTCGATAGAACACCTTTGGGATGAATTAGAGCGGAGACTGCAAGGCCTTCTCGTCCAACATCAGTGCCTTACCTCACAAATGTGCTTCTGGAAGAATGGTCAAAAATTCCTATAGACACACTCCTAAACCTCATGGACAGCCTTCCCAGAAGAGTTAAAGGTGTTATAGCTGCAAAGGGTGGGCCAACTCAATATTGAACCCTGCGGACTAAGATTGGGATGCCATTAAAGTTCATGTGCCATGTAAAGGCAGGTGTCCCAATACTTTTGACAATATAGTACACTCCAACACGGAAACTGCTCTCCTTAAACTCACAAATGACCTACTAAAACCAACGGACACTATTCTGTACTACTTCAGCTGGACCTCCCTGCTGCCTTTGACACAGTGGACCACCCCCTCCTCCTAAAAAAACTCGACGACTTTGGTCTCAGTGACCATACTCTCTCATCCTACCTATCCCACCACTCCTTCAGTGTCACTTACAACTTTACTTCCTCCTCTCCTCTCCTCCTCTGTTATTATTATACAGGATTTATATAGTGCCAACAGTTTACGTAGCACTTCACAACTTGAAGGTAGACAGTACAAATACAATACACATTAATACAGTAGGAATCAGAGGGCCCTGCTCCTTAGAGCTCACAATCTAAGAGGGAAGGTGAAGAGATACAAGAGGTAATAACTGTGGGGGTTGTGCTGATAAAAATAAGAAAATAAATGTACAGTTGTTATGTACAGTTGGGGGGCATCTTTTTAGAGGGTTCCAGCTCCCACTTCCTCCTGGCGCACCCTCGGCGCCGGAAGGAAGATCACCTCCCCCCCTCCTTCTCGGCAATCATCTGGGACACGTCACAGGTCCCAGATGATTGCCCGGCCAGTCACAGCGCACAGTGCGGCTCGCACGTGCGCAGTGCGTGCCCGGCTGTGAAGCCACAGCCGGGTGCCCACAGTGACAATGCTGGTGCCACAGAGAGGAGGGGGAGGTGAGCGGGGCTTCAGTCCCCTGCATCACTGGACCCTGGGACAGGTAAGTGTCCGATTATTAAAAGTCAGCAGCTGCAGTATTTGTAGCTGCTGACTTTTAATTTTTTTTTTTTAATTGGAGCTCCACTTTAAGCTTCAAATTTTAATGAAGTTTGTGAAGTAAGCTTAGGTAGGCTTATAGTGAGATATCACTGAATTAATATGCTCGATGCGTTCTGGAACAGATCGTTTCTATTTCACAGCAATTATTTTACAGGCGTGGAAGAGTAACCCTTTTAAACATTTTGGAGTGCATGCTTTTTACTAAATGCTTCTCTGGATAAATGATTTTTAATTTGAAAAATATTAGTGTTGCTTTGTATTGGTTTGCTTTTTTAATTATTTAGAGATTGATATGTTTTGTACAAAATACATTTGTATTTTTTTTCCTGGTTAACAATTTGGTGTTGCTATATAAGAACTCATAGGAAAACATAAAAGACTAGTCAGGGTGTGTACATTCTTGCACCTAGTAGTTTAAATTGGCATTGCTGTATAATTACTGTATCATAAAGTGTTATGAAACCCTCAATATAAAATGTTATTTAGAGCAGAATACTACACGATCTACTGCGTTTGCACTTTGATTCCTTTGAAGTTTGTCTCTAATCAGTTTTCCTTTTTTAGAGTGGCTGCACCGCCTTGCAGGGTCCCATGGGGCCACACTTATGTGTATGCTACAGCCTGTGATGCGTCTTGTACACCTTGTTATCAATGCACTAATTAAGAGAACAGTCATGTGACCATAATGTGTCTCAACCTGGGGCAGCAGTGTGCATGTACTTTAACAGGTTCCGGACCGCCCCTTGTGTCAGAGTGGCATTAGTATGGTGTACAGATTTATTTTTTTTTGATCACTGTATTAGTGTCACGTGTGATGCTAGTTAGCTAGCTAGTGTTAGTTAGTGTCAACTTCAGTTTAGGTGTTAGCGTTAGTTAGCGACAATCCCAGACAGTGTCAGATTTTAACACTTTGATTGCCAGTAGCACTAACACACACGCACACACCATACACCTTCCTTACTAGAATAGTGTCTGAACGGATCAATATCTTTGATATCTTATCTATCTGATCTATACTAGCATCCCCAGTAGTATAGTGTTCTCAAAAACGCAGCATTAGCAGGATCAGCCCAGACACCACACCTGCGTTTAGCCCCCCTGCCAAGCCCACCCAAGTGCAGTATCAATAGATCACTGTCACTTACAAAACACATCACACAAAACTGCAGGGTCAGCAGAGTCAAGCCTGATCCCTGCTAGCACTAACAGTTAATTTTTTTGTAGCAGTACAAACAGCCCTCTGACAACCAGGTGCTCTTTTACCTGCAAGTCGCACTAGTGAAGAGGCCTACAGGATGCTAAGCATGACAGATGAGAGCGGGGAGTCCTCACTGTCAGATTCAGGCTCAGTATTTGAACCTGTAGCGAGCGGCACCCCGACAGATAGCTCCGTAGATGGAGAACTGGTGAACTGGTAAGCACCAGCGGCCTAGTACATCCTGGTCGTAGACAAATCAGCACTGCAGTATCACATGGTGACATGGCAAGTCCCATAAGTGCAGTTCAAGCTAGTGTGGTGGCTAGCACAAGTAGTGCCCCACAGCCACCAAGAGTTCGAACACAGGCCCATAGAGCCCATAGTGCTCTTCCCGCTGCGCTTGCAAGTCCTGATTGGCAGCCCACAGATTCTGCAGTGCCTGTTCTTCCCCCATTCACTGGCCAACCTGGAATTCAGGTGGAAACAGCAGATTTAATGCCCCTGGAATTTTTTAAGCTGTTTTTCACAGAAGATCTGTATGGATCCATTGTTCACCAAAGCAATTTAAACACTGGTCAATTCATCGTCCAAAACCCAAATTCACCCCTTGCCAGACAATTTGGCTGGAAACCTAAAATGGTTCCCGAATTTAGGACCTTTCTGGGCCTATCCCTCAACATGGGCATTACTAAAAAGAGTGAGTTACGGTCCACTGACCCAATTCACCATATGCCCCTGTTCTCTGCTGCCATGACCAGGGCTAGGTTATCCCCGATCAAGATATCTGCATTGATGAGCCACTGATTAAATTTTCTGCCCATCTTGTTTTCAAACAATATCTCCCCAGCAAGCGTGCCAGATATGGGGTCAAGATGTTTAAGCTCTGTGACAGGGCAACAGGCTATACATATAGTTTTCTGGTTTATGAGGGAAAATGTAGCAGCTTGGAGCCCCTCAATTGCTCAGACTACATAGGGAGCAGCGGCAAGATTGTTTGGGACTTGGTGTCACCCTTATTTGAAAAGAGGTACCATTTATACATGGACAATTTTTATTCAAGCGTGCCACTTTTTACACACCTCTATCAATCAGGAATTGGCGCATGTGGCACCGTGCGATCTAATCGTCGGGGCTTCCCCCAACAGCTTGTAAATGCCCAACTTAGTCTGGGGGTGAGAGCCTGCTTGAGGTCCAATGAGTTACTTGCAGTGAGATGAAAGGAAAAACGGAACGTTTTTGTTCTGTCTTCCATTCACCCAGACACGGCAGTCCAAATTCCTATGGCGACTGTTGTCGTTGAGAAGCCCCTCTGTGTCCACGACTACAACCGTAAAATGGGAGGGGTGGACTTCAACAACCAGGTGATGGCAACGTAGTTAGTTGCCCGTAAGGCCAGGCGCTGGTATAAAAAAATGCCTGTATACTTATTCCAATTGGCCCTGTTCAACGTTTATGTGCTATACAAAACATCCAAATGAACTGGATCCTTCCTAAAATTCCAGGAAGAGGTCATTGTAGCCCTTCTGTATCCAGCAGGTGCTGTGGCCAAAATTCACAACCCAGACGCAGTGAGCAGGCTGCATGAGAGGCATTTTCCCCTACCCAACGAGCACCCAAAAAAAGATGCCATGTCTGTAGCAAGCACAGATATACAGTGGGGACGGAAAGTATTCACACCCTCTTAAATTTTTCACTCTTTGTTATATTGCAGCCATTTGCTAAAATCATTTAAGTTCATTTTTTTCCTCATTAATGTACACGCAGCACCCCATATTGACAGACACAGAATTGTTGACATTTTTGCAGATTTATTAAAAAAGAAAAACTGAAATATCACATGGTCCTAAGTCTTCAGACCCTTTGCTGTGACACTCATAGATTTAACTCAGGTGCTTTCCATTTGTTCTGATCATCCTTGAGATGGTTCTACACCTTCATTTGAGTCCAGCTGTGTTTGATTATACTGATTGGACTTGATTAGGAAAGCCACACACCTGTCTATATAAGACCTTACAGCTCACAGTGCATGTTAGAGCAAATGAGAATCATGAGGTCAAAGGAACTGCCTGAAGAGCTCAGAGACAGAATTGTGGCAAGGCACAGATCTGGTCAAGGTTACAATAAATTTTCTGCTGCACTTAAGGTTCCTAAGAACACACTGGCCTCCATAATCCTTAAATGGAAGACGTTTGGGATGACCAGAACCCTTCCTAGAGCTGGCCGTCCGGCCAAACTGAGCTATCGGGGAGAAGAGCCTTGGTGAGAGAGGTAAAGAAGAACCCAAAGATCACTGTGGCTGAGCTCCAGAGATGCAGTCGGGAGATGGGAGAAAGTTGTAGAAAATAAAAGATCACTGCAGCCCTCCACCAGTCGGGGCTTTATGGCAGAGTGGCATGATGAAAGCCTTTCCTCAGTGCAAGACACATGAAAGCCCGCATGGAGTTTTCTAAAAAACATCTGAAGGACTCCAAGATGGTGAGAAATAAGATTCTCTGGTCTGATGAGACCAAGATAGAACTTTTTTGGCCTTAATTCTAAGCGGTATGTGTGAAGAAAACCAGGCACTGCTCATCACCTGTCCAATACAGTCCCAACAGTGAAGAATGGTGGTGGCAGCATCATACTGTGGGGGTGTTTTTCAGCTTCAGGGACAGGACAACTGGTTGCAATAGAGGGAAAGATGAATGCGGCCAAGGACAGGGATATCCTGGACAAAAACCTTCTCCAGAGTGCTCAGGACCTCAGACTGGGCCGAAGGTTTACCTTCCAACAAGACAATGACCCTAAGCACACAGCTAAAATAACGAAGGAGTGGCTTCACAACAACTCCGTGACCGTTCTTGAATGGCCCAGCCAGAGCCCTGACTTAAACCCAATTGAGCATCTCTAGAGAGATCTAAAAATGGCTGTCCACCAACGTTTACCATCCAACCTGACAGAACTGGAGAGGATCTGCAAGGAGGAATGCAGAGGATCCCCAAATCCAGGTGTGAAAAACTTGTTGCATCTTTCCCAAAAAGACTCATGGCTGTATTAGATAAAAAGGGTGCTTCTACTAAATACTGAGCAAAGGGTCTGAATACTTAGGACCATGTGATATTTAATTTTTTCTTTTTTAATAAATCTGCAAAAATGTCAACAATTCTGTGTTTTTCTGTCAATATGGGGTGCTGTGTGTACATTAATGAGGAAAAAAATGAACTTAAATGATTTTAGCAAATGGCTGCAATATAACAAAGAGTGAAAAATGTAAGGGGGTCTGAATACTTTCTGTCCCCACTGTAGGTGTGACACCCGTTATCATTGTCCCTCCTGTCCCAACCAACCTGGTCTCTGCATCGGGGACTGTTTCCGTCGCTACCACACACTAGTGGAATATTAAAATAGGGTACAGCACGGCACAGTCCTAGGGCACACTTTCACACAGGGTCTCGAAAGATGTTAGATGGCCATCGCATTTTGAGAGACCCTAAGCTGGAACGTTCAAAGTTATAATAAAAGTGTAATATATATATATATATATATATATATATATATATATATATATACAGTATCTCACAAAAGTGAGTACACCCCTCACATTTTTGTAAATATTTTTTAATATCTTTTCACGTGACAACACTGAAGAAATGACACTTTGCTACAATGTAAATTAGGGAGTGTACAGCTTGTATAACAGTGTAAATTTGCTGTCCCCTCAAAATAACTTAACACACAGCCATTAATGTCTAAACCGCTCGCAACTAAAGCGAATGCACCCCTAAGTGAAAATGTCCAAATTTGGCCCAATTAGCCATTTTCCCTCCCCGGTGTCATGTGACTCATTAGTGTTACAAGGTCTCAGGTGTGAATGGGGAGCAGGTATGTTAAATCTGGTGTTATCGCTCTCACTCTCTCATACTGTTTACTGGAAGTTCAACATGGCACCTCATGGCAAAGAACTCGTTGAGGATCTAAAAAAAAGAATTATTGCTCTACATAAAGATGGTCTAGGCTATAAGAAGATTGCCAAGACCTGAAACTGAGCTGCAGCACGGTGGCCAAGACCATACAGTGGTTTAACGGGACAGGTTCCACTCAGAACAGGCCTCGCTATGGTCGACCAAAAGCGGTTGAGTGCACGAGCTCAGCATCATATCCAGAGGTTGTCTTTGGAAAATAGACGTATGAGTGCTGCCAGAATTGCTGCAGAGGTTGCTGTCAGTGCTCAGACCATACGCCGCACACTACATCAAATTGGTCTGCATTGCTCTCGTCCTAGAGGGAAGCCTCTTCCAAAGATGATGCACAAGAAAGCCCGCAAACAGTTTGCTGAAGACAAACAGACTAAGGACATGGATTACTGCAGGGGTCTTCAAACTGCGGCCCTCTAGGTGTTCAGGAACTACAATTCCCATCATGCCTAGTCATGTCTGTGAATGTCAGAGTTTTACAATGCCTCATGGGATGTGTAGTTCTGCAACAGCTGGAGGGCCGTAGTTTGAGGATCCCTGGATTACTGGAACCATGTCCATGAGACCAAGATAAACTTATTTGGTTCAGATGTTGTCAAGCATGTTTGGTGGAAACTAGGTGAGGAGTACAATGACAAGTGTGTCTTGCATACAGTCAAGCACGGTGGTGGAAGTGTCATGGTTTGGGGCTGCATGAGTGCTGCCGGCACTAGGGAGCTACAGTTTATTGAGGGAACCATGAATGCCAACATGTACTGTGACATACTGAAGCAGAGCATAATCCCACTCCCTCCATGCCCAAGAAGGTTAAGGCAGTGCTGGAAAATAATGGTGGCCACACAAAATATTGACACTTTGGGCCGAACTTGGACATTTTCACTTAGGGGTGTACTCACTTTTGTTGCCAGCGGCTTAGAAATTAATGGCTGTGTGTGAGTTATTTTGAGGGAACAGAAAATTTACACTATTATACAAGCTGTACACTCACTACTTTACATTGTAGCAAAGTGTCATTTCTTCAGTGTTGTCACATGAAAAGATATTTATTGTGTTTGCTTTGCAGGTATGTCATTCTACTGTTGTACTGTTTTGTGATTTATGCTATAATGTAATCTGTTATTGTGTTTGCTTTGCAGGTATGTCCTACTGTTATACTGTAATGTTACTGTGTTTTTTAGTTAACCATTATTTGCTTTGTAGATACGCCATTCAGCTCCAGCACAGATTTATTCATTTTGACAGCAACAGGGTTTGCACTCATGATACGTAAATCCATGACTCCAGCGCTGTAGGAGGTGATTTCACCACCACAGTTAAAGAAAGAGCATATATGCTGTACGCCTGTCAGCTGCAGCATTGATCTATTTATTTTGACAGCAACAGGGCTTGCTCTCAAGATATGAAAATCTGTGACTCCAGCGTTGTAGGAGGTGATTTCACCACCACATTTAATAAAAGAGCATATATGCCGAAGCATAGGGGCAGGGGTGGATCGCCCCTATGCTTCGGCATATATTTTTATAAACTTTTCTTGGCAGAGATTTCTTCATAAACATCGATGGATGTGAATGGAGGAATCTGTTAGGTTCTTGGGCTGAACGAAAAAAAAGAATGGTGCATGTATGCCCATCATTAGAAGTGGGTGGATGCAGGGCGGTATTTTAATGGTGGGCATTCCACTGATCAATCAATGTGAATGGAGGAATCTGTTAGGTTCTCTTTTTTCATTTCAATCACAGGCTGCTTGAAAAAAAAAAGAACATTACAATATATGCCAAACAAGGACCAGCGACGCACTGGTGTAAGAGAACTGTTGTAACGCATCGCGCACGCATGCGCGCATACGAAACCTGGCTGATCGCAGGTGCACCAATGCGCGTGCTCAAATGAATGTGTGTGCCCGCGGTAACGCATCCATGGTCCCCTTTGGCGCCAGACGGCCTATTTAAAGAGAGCTCTGACACTTGCTCAACGCTGACTGGTCTTCAGCTGTTTCCCTGTGACCTGCCTGTATCCTGTGTATTATCTGTTGCTGACCTGGCTTACCACTGACCTACCCTTTGGATTCCGATTATACTGCTGATTACTGGTTCCTGATTCTGGCTTATCTCTAACGTTGCTTCTGTCTGATGCCCTGGTACCTCGCTGCCCGCTCGCTGCTGACTCCGGCTGATCCTCTGACTTGCTCCTGTTTCCTGTCTGGCTCCATGCCACCTCTGAGTACCTGAGCTGGCTTCCTCTCATCCAAGCTCCGTTGGACACAGTGTATTCCGATTATACTGCTGATTACTGGTTCCTGATTCTGGCTTATCTCTAACGTAGCTTCTGTCTGATGCCCTGGTACCTCGCTGCCCGCTCGCTGCTGACTCCGGCTGATCCTCTGACTTGCTCCTGTTTCCTGTCTGGCTCCATGCCACCTCCGAGTACCTGAGCTGGCTTCCTCTCATCCAAGCTCTGTTGGACACAGTGCATTCCTGTCTTCAGTCTGCTGAAAGTCTCAGCAAGCCACATATCCGATCTTGGTGTGGTCAGATGTTTTGAGGGCAGAGGAGAGATCTAGGGTCTAGAAGACCCCAAATTTTTCAAAAAAAGAGTACCTGTCAATCCCTATTGCTATCACAGGGAATATTTACATTCCCTGTGATAACAATAAAAATGATAAAAAAAATAAAGGGAAAAGTGTAAAAATAAAATAAAAAAGCAAAATAAATGATAAAAATAAATAAAAAATTAAAGGATCCCTGTCCCCCCGTGCTCACGCGCAAAGGCGAACGCAAGCTTCGGTCTCGTGTCGTATGTAAATAGCAGTTGCACCATGCATGTGAGGTATTACCGTGAACGTCAGATTGAGGGCAGTAATTCTAGCAGTAGAACTCCTCTGTAAATCTAAAGTGGTAACCTGTAAAGGCTTTTAAAAATGTACATAATTTGTCGCCGCTGCACGGTTCTGCATAATTTTAAAGCATGGCGTGTTTGGTATTCGGTATTTATGTACTCGGCATAAGATCATCTTTTATATTTTACCAAAGATTTGAGCAATATAGTGAGTTTTAGTGCGTTTCAAAAAATCACTGCGCAAAAACTGTGTGAAAAAAAATTGCAACACCCACCATTGTAATCTGTAGGGCCTTTGCGTTAAAAAAATATGTAATGTTTGGGGGGTTCAAAGTAATTTTCTAGCAAAAAAAAAAATTTTTTTCATGTAAACAAAAAGTGTCAGAAAGGGCTAATGTTGTGCATAAAAAGGCAGGACAGTTCAACCCCCCCAAATGACCCCTTTTTGGAAAGTAGAGACCTCAAGCTATTTGCTGACAGGCATGTTGAGTCCATGGAATATTTTTTATTTTGCCAAGTTTTGGGAAAATGACGGATTTTTTTTTTTTTTATACACAAAGTTGTCACTAAATGATATATTGCTCAAACATGCCATGGGTATATGTGGAATTACAGCCCAAAATTCATTCTGCTGCTTTTTTTTTGCTTTTTTTTCATTTTTCAATCACTTGTGACAGAAAAATGTAATATTCAATGGGCTCAACATGGCTCTCAGCAAATACCTTGGGGTGTCTTCTTTCTAAAAAGGGGTAATTTGGAGGGGCTTTGTACTGCCCTGCCAATTTAGCACCTCAAGAAATGAGATTGGCAGTCATAAACTCTCCATAAAATTATCATAAATTTTTGCTTAAAGTAGAACTATGGGTATTTTTTATCATCCCTGTCCCATAGCCAAACAGGAAGTGAGAGGAAATCTATGCAAATTAAGGGAATCCATTGCCCCAGGCCCTCAGAACTGGTGTCCCCACTCGAAAAATTCAGGGCGGGTCTTAAACAGCAAGGAGTGTGGCCTTGACAGGAAGGGATAAGTCATATTTAAATTAGAGGGTGCAAGAGTTTAGTCAGGCCTACCAGCACAAAACCTAAATACACTACTGTATAGGATTAAGGTCTAAGGACTGGCTAGGCCACTCCATGACCTTAATGTGCTTGTTCTCAAGCCACTCCTTTGTTGCCTTGGCGGTAAATTTTGGGTCATTGTCATGCTGGAAGACCCATCTTTGACCCATCTTCAGTGAAGTGGCTGAGGGAAGAAGGTTCACATCCAAGATTTTATAATACATGACCCTGTCCATTAGCCCTTCAATGCGGCAAAGTCGGCCTGTACCTTTAGAAAAGAAATAGCCCCAAAGCATAATGTTTTCACCTTCGTGCTTGACTGTAGGGATGGTATCCTTAGGGTCACAGTCAGCATTTTTCTTCCTCCAAACATAGAGTGTCGAGTTAATGCCAAAGAGCTTAATTTTGGCCTCATCTGATCGCAGCGCTTTCTCCCAATCCTTCTCTTACAAAATCTGCAAGGGATCAAATAATTATTTTCCCCCACTGTATACAATTTTTCTATTGCATACATACTTTTAAATCTGTATTGCAAGTGCCTAAACTTAAATCAACTGCATTATAACAGCACCATGTTAAATACAGTCCCACGCTTCTCATCCTGATTATTTAGATTTGCCCACTGCTTACATCACAGGGTAATTCCACGCTAGTGCGGTCAATGCCAGCATTAGCAGTTGCTACTGCAACCTGTAATGCAGAAGCAAGGTATCACAGGAACTGGGGTTGCTGCTGGGGTGGATCATGACATCATCCCCAAAGTGTGAAGTCTGAATTCCAAAATATCGATGATGTCATGAATGAGTTAGAGGATACACAGGTGCAACTGAGAGTACCAGATGTCACCTGTTAACACAGTGGCTGATATCTGCTTTGTGGCTGAAATAACAGAACACGAGCAGACAGTGAAAGCAGTATTAGGTTTGGGGGGTAATGTTCTGCTTAAGGCATGTTCTGATTTCAGAATCCGGGATAGAAAACCGGTCTAACCACTAAAAACCAGTTTGATTCCTTTCTAAGCCAAATTAATGTGAGTTCTTTGGCTACATCTATACACATATTTAGATTATACACACAAGCCATTATGTATTGTGTGGCCTTTGTGGTGGCGTTTGTTATAAGCACTGCATATGGTACTGTGTTATTGCTTTCTTTCTGCTGTTTGAGATTACTGGACATACTTTTTTATTACAAGGTCAAGCTGCAAGATAAAAATGCATTTTTCTGAAGTATAGATACACTTTAAAGACACCTTGTCATCCAACTATTCATTTCAACGACAATCTTACCACAAAATGATATATACATTTCATATACAGTATTTTATTCATTTTATTTACCTGTAAAAGGCTCCCACCTATATATATTTTAGGTGAGGAGGAAAACCTATATATTAAGGTGAGGATGAATGGGGGGGGGGGGGTGTTTGTAGTCCATTTCAGGAAAGCAGCAAGGTGACAGAAGATATAGTACGGTAAGGGTTGTCAGCCTAGAAGAAAAATCCTTTTAAAAAATCGAATGCAGTCACTACATATACGGTTAGGTAAATTATATTTTTATTTTTGGGTTTAGATAAGCTCTAAATGTAGGAAAGGATGGGAAATTCATCCCTCACAGACTAATTTCCAAATAAACGGCAACCAGGAACCTTCTTCCTACCAGCATCTACAATCCCGCTCTTGGGAACCATACTCACCATTGTCTCCAATCATGTAAGTACCTTCCCCATCCCCCTGAATGTGATCCAGCATCTCTCAAAAACCCTAGACATGCTAGCCTTCAACCTTGGCTTCCTTTTGCTCCTGGCCTTATTCTTAAGTGTTGTGGAAGCAGAAAGAGTAAGGGTGCAGAGATGCCTCATACTCGGAAGTTCGAATTTTGTTTACAGCTGCAGATTTCAGCAAAAGTCAGAGTGCCGGGGGTGTCTATTATGACAGTGATAGGAGTTGGAACACACTATAAAACTGCCAGGTTACTTACAATGGTAACTTTAGGGCCCTTTTCAGACGACTGTTCTGATCAGATACCCCTGTCAGTTTTTCAGGGGGGCCTAATCAGAAAGGTCTATTCATCCCTATGGACAGGCCGGTGTAAACGGACTTGTGTCTGCTTACACCTGCCTACCTCCAAGTTTGATCAGGTCCACTAAAAAAAAAAATCTAAGGGGACTCTGTTCTCTTCTATTTAGGTAAAGAACGGATCATAGGGTAGTCAGATATAAACAAACAGCGGAGTCCATTTACTTTGGCCACCCATATGTGTCATCGAGGGATCTTTGAGCTGATCGTAATAGGAACCGCACCATGTGAAAGGTTTATCTGCTCCCAGCAATTTTATAGTTTATGCAACCCCTAGCACTTTTGCAGGTCAAATTGGTCTGCATGTAAATCTAGGGAAAATGTAATTACCGTAGAAAATAAAATAAAAAAAATGCCCCATGCATTTATTAGAATATTTCTTGCTCTCTCTATACAGTATATGTAGTGAAGGGGATTCATTTAAAGGGTGTTACTTTACTACCTATGCTGTTTGGACTTTCCTTCATTCTTTTTCCATTTCTTCTTTATTTTCCTGCACTGACCACAAAAATGTCTTCCTTCATTCATCATTCTACCCACATCACATGGTAATTAAAGTGTAACTTCAGTCCTGGCTCCACTCCCCTCTGGTGCCACCAGTATAGCATGTGTGCAGATTGTCTGAAGGGCTCTGCCTGGCCATCGGGTCCTGAGCCCGCAGATGGTTGGCAAAACCCACACAGTAGCTAAAGCCCAACGGCACATTTATGCAAGCATTTGTGGGCTCAGGACTCGAAGGCCAGCGGGGGGTAAATGTCATTCTCTTTGCAGCACAAATAAATGGTGCCAGCTAAAAGAGAAAAAAACCCCCCATTAAAGCCAATGTCCAACTGAAAGTGTGTGTTTGGGTGGGGGGGGGCAAGGAATCAGGGTAATTTTAGGATGGAGGTTCACTTTGAACTTTTAACATTCAAAGGGTTTTGATTTCTGATTCCAGCACTGTAAAGAGTTAACGGGTGCTCAGGTGTCTGTAACTAAGCAGTGGGAGATGGGATTATTCTTTAAAATGTGTAATTTCCTTAAGTTTCTGTGTAAGATATTCTTTATATACTGTGTATATATATGTGTCAGACCCTTTGGTGCCTACTCACCACAATCACTTGTAAACAGAGAAGTCTGGTTTCTGTGTTTACAAGTGACAGCTCTGCACCCTCTATGTAATGCAGTCCTGGTATTTAATGCCCCTTACTGTTTTTGTGAAATTTGACTGAACACACCCACTATTTGATATGATTTGGAGGGTGTGTGTAGGTTTGAGCAAAAAAAGCCCTGTGTATATATATATATATATATATATATATATATATATATACACACACAGTATATATCAGTATTGCAGACATTGTATATATTGGGGGGATTTACTAAAACTGGTGCACACAGAATCTGGTGCAGCTGTGCATAGAAACCAATCAGATTCCAGGTTTTATTGTGAAAGCTTAATTGAACAAGTTGAATTTAGAAACTTAGGGTACTTTCACACTGGGGTGGGGGTCCGTTAGCATTAAAGCACGATTAATAAAGCAACCAATTCCTGGTCCAAGAAATCCTCCTCCTCCTGTTCCTGGACTGGACTTGGGTCAAAGCAATAACTCCAAGGCCAATAATAAAAAACACGTTATCTCCTCCGATTCCGCAACATGTCTGGTTGACAAACGGCCATTCAGAAACAAACTGAAAAGCACGAAATGAAAAGCGCGAACTGAAAAGCACGAACTGAAAAGCGTGAATCACCACTCACCAAACTTCTACTAACACAAAATGAGCAGAAGGAGCCCAAAGGGTGGTGCTAAAGAGCTGAAAAACCACGTAGTACGTCATTACGTTCATGTTTGTTGGCCGACAATTCCTTGCTGTTTGTATGCAAGACAGAATCCAGGTACACGCCTTCGGACAAAGGGTCAGGGGTTTTGTCTGCGGAAAATCCGATTGTGTGTACGAGGCTGTACACATCAGACCAAACAGAGGGACAACTGAGGCTGCACGAGGGACAGAGGAATTTGGTTCAAAAGACGTTAAGTCCCTCCAAATGAGGGACAGTTAGGAACTATGCAGATGACATCCACCTTAAACTAGCATATCTGTTTTAGGTGAATGTCCCCATTAAACTCCTTCACATACTGTATGCTGAGAATCTTACTAGTGATGGTGATGATGATCTACACAGCCCCTGTAATGAGATGTCTGTGCTAGAACAGGCCTGCAGTTGTCTGCTTTAGTTTATCAGCTGTGAATGTCATCAGATTCAATTAAAAAGTGATTATTTCAGGAGAGTCAATAAATAGCTTCCCGGGACCTAGCAGTAGTGATTTATATACAGCAAGTATATAAAGTTCACAGTTAATAAGAGAAAGTGCTTATGCTTCCTCCTTTTCTTTACCTTATTTATATATTATAACAGCCAAGCTCATGGTGGCCTTTCAAATCTATTAACACAAATATTCAGCAGCAGATAATTTAATTCCACCTTTCAGGCAAAACTGGCTTTTATAAGGAAAGGCAGGAAAATACGCTTGGTAAAAAAGTTATGTTTTTTGTTACATTTTGTTACTTTATGCTTGTGCAGCATTAATTGTGCTCGATATGGTACCGTAATTGTAGACTGCAGACACGGCATACATGTTATATATAGAAAATACACCAATAACAGCTCCCATCTCATGTGTTTGCCTCTCTTTTTGCATTTGTAGAAATTGCTTTATTTGTTTGGGGGTGAGGCGATCCGAAAATATGGCAATCCTACTGTGCCGTAATCATAATCTGCATATTTTCCAAGAGGGTACAGCAGATTTTTTTAAAAGTTTGTAGAAGTAAGAAAATTAACAATCACTAATCACTGCGGTTTCTAAAGGAGATGAAGTTGGGCTGTGAAGCTAAATCAGTAAAACACGGTGCCAACGCTGGTAGGTGCCAGAATGGCTGATGCATTTGAAAGTATCTGCAGACAAATGTGAGCTCATTATGGCTGCTCTTTTTTCCATGCTGGCCCATTTATACTGGCCCTCTTCTGAATGACACCCCAATGTAACTAGGGCAATGCACCATGGTGTGTTGAGTACATTACACATTTTGTGAAACTTCTGATTTTCTGGGACATTTTGGTTTGTTGGTAACACATTGCTGCCTTAAAGTCCCATTCCAGGCTTAAACATTTTTTTCTTTATTTTTTACCAACCCTCCCTCTACCCCCCTGGTGCCCAACCTGTGGCTCTTTGATGTTTTTTGCATGGCCCTCGGGCCCCTGCAGGTATTAATCTGTGTTTCTCCATTGCCCTCTTATAACAGTGATCTCTAGCAGTTTCATGTGATTGGTCTCCAGTCTATGACTATCTCCTGAAGCATGTCACCAGTCTCCAACAACTCCTATAACCATCAATTGCAGCCTCACTGTGCCCATCAAATACAGCCACTTGTGCCCATCAAATGCAGCCACTTTTGCCCATCAAATGCAGCCACTTGTGCCCATCATATGCAGCCACTTGTGCCCCATCAAATGCAGCTACTGTGCCATCAATTGCAGCCATTGTGAACATCAAATGCAGCCACTGTGCCCCATCAAATGCAGCCACTGTGCCCCGCCATATGCAGCCACTGTGCCCCATCATAACCAGCCACTTGTGCCCATCATATGCAGCCACTTGTGCCCCATCAAATGCAGCCATTGTGCACCATCATATGCAGCCACTTGTGCCCATCATATGCAGCCACTTGTGCCCATCAGGGGGAGGAGCTACGCGCTGATGTCACCCGCTGCTGACCTGCAATTTGCACACCACTCAGCTATCTGTGATGGAAATGCCGTTTTTTAAACAGCTGTTCGTGAGTAACCATTTTTAAAATAAAGCTGCTCTTTAACTGATCCACAGTGAGCACTTATGCCCCGTACACACGAGCGGATTTTCCGTTGCAAAAAAAGCTTGCCTTGCATACACACTGTCACACAAAAGTTCTCGGAACTTTCGACTGTCAAGAACACGGTGACGTACAACACTACAACGAGCCGAGAAAATGAAGTTCAGTGCTTCCGAGCATGCGTCGAATTGTTTCCGAGCATGTGTAGGAATTTTGGATAGGAACTTTTTCCGACCGAAAAATTGAGAACCTGCTCTCAATCTTTTGCTGGTGGGAATTCCGCCAGCAAAAGTCCGTTGGAGCATACACACGGTCGCATTTTCCGACCAAAAGCTCTCATCTGCCTTTTGCTGGCCGAATTTCCAATCGTGTGTACGGGGCATTAAAGTTGTTTTTGCTTCACCTTTTGTATATCCAGGGGAATCTACTGGAGTTCCTGTCTTTGCCTGGATCATCTACCCTATGAAGGGACCTGTCTATTTGACCATCTGTTAATTCAGTGATCCAGTCCTTAACCACTTCAGCCCCGGAAGAATTTACCCCCTTCTTGACCAGAGCACTTTTTGCGATTCGGCACTGCATCGCTTTAACTGACAATTGCGCGGTCGCGCGACGTGGCTCCCAAACAAAATTGACGTCCTTTTTTTCCCACAAATAGAGGTTTGTTTTGGTGGTATTTGATCACCACTGCGGTTTTTATTTTTTGCGCTATAAACAAAAATAGAGCGACAATTTTGAAAAAAACACATTATTTTTTACTTTTTGCTATAATAAATATCCCCCAAAAATATATAAAAAAACATTTTTTTTCCTCAGTTTAGGCCGATACGTATTCTTCTACATATTTTTGGTAGAAAAAAAATCGCAATAAGCGATTATTGATCGGTTTGCGCAAAAGTTATAGCGTTTACAAAATAGGGGATAGTTTTATGGCATTTTTATTAATAATTTTATTTTTTTTTAAATGGCAGCGATCAGCGATTTTTATCGTGACTGCGACATTATTGCGGACACATCGGACATTTTTGACACATTTTTGGGACCATTGTCATTTATACAGCAATCAGTGCTATACAAATGCACTGATTCCTGTGTAAATGACACTGGCAGTGAAGGGGTTAACCACTAGGTGGCAGTGTAGGGGTTAAGTGTGTCCTAGGGGCGTGTTTCTAACTGTGGGGGGGTGGCTGTGTGTTACACGTCACTGATCTCTGCTCCGATGACAGGGAGCAGAGATCGAGTGACACTGTCACTAGGCAAAACGGGGAGATGCTGTTTACATTAGCATCTCCCCGTTCTTCCTCCCCTTGAGGCGATCGTGGGTATCCCTGCGGCGATCGAGTCCACACGACCCGCAACCCGACTCACGGAGCTTGCCGTGCGCCCGCTGGCCGCCTCTTAAAGGGGAACGTACAGGTACGTGATTCTGCCTGTACGTGCCCTTCTGCCGACGTATATCGTCGTGAGGCGGTCAGCAAGCGGTTAAGGTGAGCGAAGCGATTGCTCTGAAGGTGGTGGGTCTGTTATCTTCCTTGAATTGTGCGATTGTCACGTGGAATCCTCTTGGTGCTTGCTGGGACTTTTAGTCCTCTTCCCCTCTCTTGTTGAACTTTTTTATGATTGCTTTTTTAATACTGCATTTATCATTGTATTTTTAATTTACCTGTTCTTGCGCTGCACCTTACCTTATGCTTGTTATTAAACATATCTAATAAGATCAAATTTCTTCATAAATTTAGGCCAAAATGTGTTCTGCTGGATGTCTTTGGTAAAAAAGATCCCAATAAGTGTATATTAGTGTGGCACCCTCTAGTTAGGTAGGTGCTAGAGTGAGGATTTTTCTGGAGCGTAGAAAAATCTAGGCAGGCCTAGCTGGTGGCTAGGCCTGTTTGTTTTCATTCTGGGCTGGGAGTGGCTCAGGGCAGGGCTGGGTGACTCACATTGGGCATGATGAAGTCACGGCCGATCACAGATGGTGCCACCCCACTTTGCACGGCGCATGCACGCGATCGTGAGCGCGTGCACGTCGCTGGCAGCGTGTTCCCGGGAACACTGCTTGTCACCGACGCTGGTAAACAGCCATTGGCCAGCGGCTGTTTACCACGTGATCGGCTGTGATCCTTTCACAGCCGATCACTAAATGTAAACACAGAGCGGTAACGATATGTTACCAGGTTCTCCTCCTCACACACCGATCGTGTGTGAGAAGGAGATTGCGGTAACATCTCGTTACCGCTTACAGTGTACACCAATCACACTGATTCCCCCCCCCCAATAAAGAGGACCTGTCACCATCCATCAAAGTACCTGTCACTGTCCAGCTGAGTACCTGTCACAGTTCATCTGGGTACCTGACACAGTCCATCTGAGTACCTGAGTACCTGTCACAGTCCATCTGAGTATCTGAGTACCTGTCACAGTTCATCTGAGTACCTGAGTACCTGTCACAGTTCATTTGAGTACCTGTCACAGTCCATCTGAGTACCTCTCACAGCCCATCTGAGTATCTGTCACCAAGTACCTGAGTACCTGTCTCAGTCCATCTGTTTACCTGAGTACCTGAGTACCTGTCACAGTTCATCCGAGTAGCCGAGTACCTGAGTATCTGTAACAGTCCATCTGAGTAGCCGAGTACCTGAGTACCTGTCACAGTTCATCTGAGTACCTGAGTACCTGTAACAGTCCATCTGAGTATCTGTCACAGTTCATCTGAGTATCTGAGTACCTGTCACAGTTCATCTGAGTAGCCGAATACCTGAGTATCTGTAACAGTCCATCTGAGTAGCCGAGTACCTGAGTACCTGTCACAGTTCATCTAAGTACACGAGTACCTGAGCACCTGTCAAAGCCCATCTGAGTATCTGTCACAGTTCATCTGAGTGTCTGAGTACCTGTCACAGCCCATCTGAGTACCTGAGTACCTGTCACAGCCCATCTGAGTACCTGAGTACCTATCACAGCCCATCTGAGTACCTGTCACAGTCCATCTGAGTATCTGTTACAGTTAATCTAAATACATGTCACAGTTCATCTGAGTACCTGTCACAGCCCATCTGAGTATCTGAGAACCTGTCACAGTCCATCTGAGTACCTGTCACCACCCTTCAGACTACCCAAGTACCAGTCACCAGCCCATCAGAGTACCCGAGCACCTATCTGTAGCCCATCGGAGTACCCGAGTACCTGTCACCAGGCCATCAGAGTACCCAGGTACCTATCACCAGGCCATCAGAGTACCTGAGTACCTGTCACCAGCCCATCAGAGTACCCGAGTACCTGTCACCAGCCCATCAGAGTACCCGAGTACCTGTCACCAGCCCATCAGAGTACCCGAGTACCTATCTGCAGCCCATCAGAGTACCCGAGTACCTATCTGCAGCCCATGCCTCATAGAATATACGTAGGGGTGTTTGCTTTCCAAAATGGGGCCATTTTGTGGGTAATTCCATTGTCCTGGTGCTCAAGGACCTTCAAAAGTGTGAAAGGTAGGAATGAAACGAGATGTGTAATTTATGCTCCTAGAACGCCTGAAGGTACTACTTCAATGTTGGGCCTCTGTATGTGGCCAGGCAGTGTAAAAGTCTCACACATGTGGTATCGCCATACTCAGGATTAGTAGCAGAATGTGTTTTGGGGTGTAATTTTTGCTATATACATGCTATATGTTAGAAATATCTTATAAATTGACAACTTTGTGTAAAAAAATAAGTTTTCATTTTTCCCCCCACATTTTCCAACAACTTCTGGAAAAAAATGAACCGTTCAAAAGACTCATTATGCCTCATAGATTATACGTTGGGGTGTTTTCTTTCCAAAATGGGGTCATTTTGTGGGCAATTCTATTGTCCTGTTGCTCCAGGGCCTTCAAAAGTGTAATAAGTGGTTGAGAAATGAGATGTGTCATTTATGCTCGTAGAACGCCTGAAGGTGTTACTTCATGTTGGGCCTTTGTATGTGGCCAGACTGTGTAAAAGTCTCACACATGTGATAATCGCCATACTCGGGAAGAGTAGCAGAATGTATTTTGGGGTGTAATTTGTTGTATGCATATGCTCTGTGAGAGAAATAACCTGTTAATATGACAATTTTGTAAAAAAAAAATCTTCATTTTGCAAAGAATTGTGGGAAAAAATTACAATTTAAACAACTCACCATGCTACTTACTTAATACCTTGGAATGTCTACTTTCTAAAAGGGGTAATTGGGGGGTATTTGTACTTTCCTGACTTTTTAGAGTCTCTAGAAATGAGATAGGCCTTCAGTACATCAGGTATGATTAGGTGTGATCAATTTTCAGTGATTGGCACCATAGTTTGTAGACTCTATAACTTTCACAAAGACCAAATAATATACACTAATTTGGGTTATTTTTACCAAATATATGTAGCAGTATTATTTTTGGCCAAAATTTATGAAGAAAAAGTACTAATTTGCAAAATTTTATGACAGAAACAAAGAAAGGGGCATTTTTTTCACACAATTTACTGTCTTTTTTTATTTATATCACAAAAAATAAAAAACCCACTAGTGATTAAATACCACCAAAAGAAAGCTCTATGTATGTGAAAAAAAGGACGCAAAATTCATATGAGTACAGTGTTGCTCGTGTGCATCCAGGAGGAGTGAAGACATCCTGGAACAGAGGCACATGAGAGAGCAAGGAGAGGACAGCTGGGGAGAACACTGCTAAGAGACTCCAGGGAGGACAACTGGTCGTAGCCAGGAGGGTTGGTGAGTGAAGCACAGTTGGGAGGACTGTGGAGGCACGCCTGAGAGAACTGGGAGATGGGTGCAGAACCAGAAGAGAGGACTGTGGGAAGGGCAGTGGAAAGAGGTCTGTGCAGCCAGGCTGGCTGGCAGGGCCTGAAGAGAGCTATCTGGGAGTGGTAGCTGAGCAGAGAACAGTTAGCACCTGAACTATTTCTACACCACAGGGGCCCAAGGTCCCTGCTCACAAAAGGCAGTTCACTGAGGCCTGACTGAGTTAGTGTCAGGCCTAAACATGCGGTGCTAGCTAGTCTGGTGGAGTAACAGTCTGCAGCAAGTGAAGTGCTGGAGGAGTAACGGTATGCAGCAAGTGAAGTGCTGGAGGAGTAACGGTATGCAGAAAGTGAAGTGCTGGATGAGTGTAGGATAAGAGGTTTTAAGCAAGAGTTGTGCTGGAGAGAAGACTGGAGAGAGGATTGGTGTGTATATACTGGAGCGTATTTAGAAGTCCCAAGCATGTTGCACTGGATATCCCATAATTCCCCATTCCCATCCAAGTTCAATCCCCTCAATAAAAAAAACAAAAAACAAAGCCTATGGACTGTTCTATGTCTCTGAGTGACTGAGAGATGGATGTCTGGCTGGGCAGGGTGACAGGTGAACCACTACATTCAGCAACCCCTTTGGGGGCATTGGCTACATTAACTACTTGCCGACTGCCCTACAGCAGTTTTACTGCTACAGGGCCGCCACGCTGCACAGGATCACGTATTTAAAAACATGATCCTGCCATCTCTGACCGTTGCTGCAGAGGCTGTGGCCATCGTGGCACATTGTTACACTTTGCTATCGCTGGATAGATATGGGGCTCAGGGTAAGTATTTGGGGGGTACTAGGGGGCCTGCTACACATTGCATAGAATGCATTAACATAAAAAACCTTTTGCCTTTAAAACTCCTTTAAGGCTGGGTTCACACTATTACGAATTGGATGCGGTTTTCCCCACATCCAATTCACATAGCAGGAGATTGTGACCGGCTATCTATGGAGCCAGTTCACACATCTTCGCAGCAGCTCCAGTGCGAATGGCACAGTGCGTCTTTTGGTCCATTTCAGGTCAGAATTCAGGCCAAAATTCAGGCTGAAATCCGACCTGAAATGGTGAATGGAGACGCACCGGACTCCTGCTGTGAGCTGCTGCAATCTCCAGTGTGAACCCAGCCTGAACGTTCTCTTTTATATTCCCACAATACCAGTTAGCCAATATAGGAAAAGCACCTTGCCACAGCTTTTGAATGCAGCTAGACGTCTGCTCCCAGTTTATTGTAAGCGTGCCCATGTTCCAAGTCGTGAGGAATGGATTGGGAAAGGTGCAGGAGAATAAGGGAGCGGAAGAATGGGTGGCATCACATACTAGCACATTATGTTAAATAATGAATAAATAAATTAAATAAAATAAAATTAAATAAATTAAATAAATAAATGAAGCATTCCAGCACATCGCTGCAGGTGCTCCCATCTTCACCCGATCTTCCTTCTGGGTTCACGACTCTATGTGAGTGGCTGGAGCCGCGATGACGCCACTCCTTTACGGCACAGGGCTCTGAAGGAGCAGCCTGGGTAGCCATTCCTTCACAGCGCATGCGTCGGTGATGCCAGTGGATGTTTAGGAGATATTTACAGTACCTATAGGTAAGCCTTACTATAGGCTTAGCTATAAGTAAAGTTTACTCCCAGTTTAATCTCTTCTTCTGCATATTCATTCTGTCTCACAGGAGACTCTATATAAATTCACAGTCCTGGGGCTTTACATAGATGTAAATCTCCACTGAATGACATTTATTTTGATACAAAACTGCAATTAAAAAAGAAAAAAAATAGTTATATCTCAGTGCTGCTGATCAATTACAGTTACCTGTTTGACTTCCTGTCTACATGCACTCTAGTGATGGCTTCATGGCATTTCTCAGGATGGTGATGGGTAAGTGCAACTTGCTTGAGACTTCTATATACACTCCAGTATATACACACCAGTCCTCTCTCCAATCTTCTCTCCAGCACAACTCTTGCTTAAGACCTCTTATCCTACACTCCTCCGGCACTTCACTTGCTGCATACCGTTACCATATATTTGGTAATACTGCTACATATATTTGGTCCGTGTAATGTGTTCAAAGGGCTACTTTATTGCCCATTCACACTAGCCATTTACCTCCTCCCAACAGCTCCCTGTTTACCTCCCCCAACATCTCCTGATGATGTCACTCTGACGAAGCGCGTAGGGTGGAGCTTCCAGCCTAATTGCATCACTTCCTGTTTGGTCTATGGAGCGTATGAGCGCCCTGGACTTTCTGATTTTCAAAGCCTATTGAATTCTAACTGAATGTAAGTGCATTTTTTTCTGGAATAAAAAGTCAAACGTTATTGCGCTATGGGATGTCATTTCTTTCCACGTACAACTGAGAGGAAGGGACTAACTGTGTGAAGGAGAAAGGAAATGCAATAAACGTGGACCTGTGTCCTGTCATACAGCAGTTTAAGCTGTGAATGCGAGATACCCCCTTGAGGGGAGAGCTTCTCCCGTGAGTGCAGTAGCGTAAGTGGAACACCTGCACCAATATATATTTGTTACAAGCATGGATAAAGAGCACCTGTCACCTTTTATTTGTGATTTAATTGATTTTGTTTACATCTATTAATATGGAAAGACCAATGACACCAGGACTTGACTACTTACAGACTAGTCATTTATACCACAAGAGTCCAGTGGTTGCTTGAAATTGATTTTATTTATCATTACAGAGTTTAATGTTTACTTTAGGCCCCTTTCACATACGACTTCAAAGTCGCGCGATTTTACCGCGATTTCGCCGCGATTTTACTGCAATTTGCCGCGACTTTACCGCGATTTGGGAGCAGTACTACTTTGTACGACTTTGCCACATTTTTGGCATTAACAAATGAAAACATACAGTAGTTGGTATGAATCATAAGGGGAAACTCCACGCCAAATTTTAAATAAAAAAACTGGCATGGGTTCCCCCCAGGGGCATACCAGGTCCTTAGGTCTGGTATGGATTGTAAGGGGAACCCCCTACGCTGCAAAAGAGCGGCAGAAGATAGCGGTGGAGCCGGCAGAAGATGCGGACACCGGGAGAAGATGCCGAAGAGACCCCCGAAGTTGGAAGAGGACCCCTGAAGTCGTAAAAAGACCCCCGAAGTCGGAAGAGGACCCCCGAAGTTGGAAGAAGACCCCGGAGCTGCCTAATAAATTACTTTAAAAACCTGTGTACTGTTTTTTATTGACACTTTTTACCCTAGGTGAATGGGTAGGGGTAGCATGTACCCCATACTCATTCACAAAGGGTGGGGGGCCAGGATCTGGGGGCTCCCTTATTAAAGGGGGCTCCCAGATTCCGATAAGCCCCCCACCCGCAGACCCTGACAACCAACGGCCAGGGTTGTCGGGAAGAGGCCCTTGTCCTCATCAACATGAGGACAAGGTGCTTTGGGGTGGGGGGGCCCGCAGGGTGCCCCCATCCCCTAAAGCACCCACCCCCCCATGTTGAGGGCATGCGGCCTGGTACGGTCCAGGAGGGGGGGGCCGCTCGCTCGTCCCCACCCCCATTTCTGACCGGTCGGGCTGCGTGCTCGGATAAGGGTCTGGTATGGATTTTGGGGGGACCCCACGCCGATTTTTCGGCGTAGGGGGTTCCCCTTAGATCCATACCAGACCTAAGGGCCTGGTATGCCCCTGGGGGGGAACCCACGCCGGTTTTTTCATTTAAAACTTGGCGTGGAGTTCCCCCTCTGGATTCATACCAGACAGCTGTCAGCACTGCCTGTCGCTCATCGGGAAAGGGAAAAAAAATTTTCCTTTCCCGATCAGCGAGCCAGGCTTGTGCTTACAAAGTCGTACTGTCTATATTATTCAGGTACGATTTGCATGCTACTTGAGGGTTTAACATTGAGGTCTATGGAGTACAACTCGCATGGAAGTTGGACCAAAGTAGTGCAGGGACTACTTTCAAGTCGGCACGACTTAAAGTTGTGCCAATATGAATGGTAGTCATTGCAAATCATGGAGAATGACTTGTCATACGATTTTGTCATACAAAATCGTGGGACAAGTCGTATAAGTGTGAAAGGGGCCTCAACCGGTTTATAGTAACACTTGTCACTTTGTTAACAGTATATGAATTTTAATGGTTGATTTTTTTGCACATATCATAAAGACAATGTTTATTCACTATTTGGTTTAACAGAAACATTAGTCACTTTACAATATCATCAATTGCATTTTTAATTTTTTTATGTATTTATTAAATGTGTTGGCTTAAAGAGTATACAAAGCACTTTTCAATATTAATTTACAGCACACACCTGTCACATCAATGAGCAGTGCAATGCGCCATACCCACTATCCCTCTGAATCTTCCCCTTTAAGACCCTACCCAGGTAGTTGTCTCAGTGGAGGCAGCAACTGTCATAACACACAATTAATCATCTGTGCGGGACACCCCCAAAATTGCTCTACAAACACAGATCGCTCTTCAGAGAGTACCACTAGTGTGAATGAGCCCTAAATCTTCACTGAGAGCCCTTGTGCCAGGGTGACAACACAAGAGCACAGCTGTCAGACAGGGACAGAGCACTGGCTTTCTAAAACAGGAAGTGCCTGAACAGGGGCTTTCATGTCAGGATCACCAGGTATTATTTTAATAAAAGAAGCTGAATTAAAAAAATATTTTAAATGCATTTTAAAAATATTAACATTTTAGGACATTTCGTGACTGGGTTTTCAAATACTTTTGACAGTGCAGACATCCCACTGCTGAAAGAAACTTCTTTACTCAAGAGTTAGAAGCAAAAATATTTCTCTTTTTACTTGACTGGACATCCATGGGGGGAATTCAATAGCCTGGAAATAAGTGATTAGATCCTTGAGAGATCCCTCATCCATCATATGCACATCCAGAATAATGTGCCTGGGAAAGGATTGCCATTGCTGCTTCGGAGATTGCAAAGCCCAGAGCGGGTTTATCTTTGCTGCCAGGCAGTGAAATGTCTTTACCTGCTGGATCTTCTGTAACAGCAATGCTATTATTTCTTTGTGGCTTGTTCTTCCATCATAAAAATATAACTAAATACACAACAGTCACTGAAATGTCAATCAAACCCTTAATGTACTTTTTTAATAAACATGGGCATGTACTCTTTATTCTGCAGCACCCCCCTTACCTCTGGAAGGTACAGGAGAACCCCAAGGTAGCTCGGTAGGCCAGCATCTCAAACCTCAGGGTGAAATTCTGGCCATAGATGGATGAAAAATCATCCGGTTCAGCAGGGACCAGTCGAATTTTGATCCACCAATGGCCGTACATGTTCGAGATAAGTAGATCTAATAATCAGCTTCTCCCAAACGGGAATTTTGTTTTTGATCAGCCCTGCAGCCAGTGATCGGTGTAATACAATAGCACAGCGGTTTGGATTCCTCCATCCACTTTTTGGCAGTGACCTCAGAGATGCTCAGAGCTGACCTCATTGCTGATGACTTCATTGATCACATATCAGAGAATAGATGCCCCCTGAGGTCTTCCCCCACGCTATCTAAAGCAATGGTCCCCAACCTTTGTTGCACCATGGAGCAGTTTCATGAAAATTTTGCCAAGGACTGGAACAGGTTTGTTGTCTGCGGCAGATTTGTCAGGGCAGTAGCTGTTGTTAGCGCTTCAATCATCACGACACCATGGTTGATATGGTGTCAGGATGATTGAAGCGCATTATTTCTATTATTACATTATAATATAAAATTAAATAGTTCAACTCACCATAATGCCGAATCAGTGGGAGTGTCACTTGCCACCTGCCTTCAGATACAGCTTGTCACTTGCCATCATTGCCTGCCACCAGGTACAACTTTTGAATCTTGAAAAAAAAAATCGTGTTTCATAGTTTGTTATAAAATTTTGCACACAGGTAATTTCTCTCCTTCATTGATATGCGCTGATGAGGCTGCACTGATGGGCACTGATAGGCACAGATAAGGCGGTACTGATGGGGACAGATAAGGCGGTACTGATGGGCACAGATAAGGCGGTACTGATGGGGACAGATAAGGCGGTACTGATGGGCACAGATAAGGCGGTACTGATGGGCACAGATAAGGCGACACTGATGGCCACTGATAAGATGGCACTGATGGGCCCTGATGGGTGCCCTGATGGGTGGCACTTATGGGTGTTACTGATAGGTACCACTAATAGATGGCACAGATGGGTGGCAGTGATAGGCACTAATGGGCACTGGTAGGTGACACTGTTGGGCACTGGTAGGTGACATTGATGGGCAGCACTGTTGATGAGGCACTGATTGGTGACACTGATAGGTGGCACTGTGGGCACTGATAGGTGGCACTGTGGGCACTGATGGGCGGCACTATGGGCACTGGTAGGTGGTGCTGGTGGGCACTGGTAGGCGGCACTGTTGTGCACTGGCAGGTGGCACAGATGAGCTGGTGGGAGCTCTCCTTAATCGGGACTGATGTCCCTCTGAGAGCCTCTGGTGATTGGCTTTTTTTTTTCTCCTCACGCTATCAGCGCAAGGAGAAAAAATAGGCGATTGCTGGCTCTGTTTACATCACATGCTCAGCTTTCATTGGCTGATCATGTGGTAAGGAGTCGGGATCGACTTCTTACTCGGATCTGTGATCAGCCAAGTCTCATAGTCTCACGGGAGGATGACTATTGACATCCTCCTGGTAAAGTAGGGCCGCGCTGTAGCCGTCATTCGGCTGTAGCGTGGATCTGAAGAAGTTAAAATCTCCCGTGTTGCGGCACTTCTGAAGCGCTGCCCATCCATTCCAATGGGCAGGGAATTTTGAGAGTGCTAAATACAGCGCTCCCAAACCGCCCCAAAGATGCTGCTTGCAGGTCTTTTCCTTACGTCCCACAACCGCACTGCCCCAGTGTAAAAAGTCACACTTGAATGAATGGGAGGCGTTTTTCAGGCGCTTAGCCATACCTCCCAACTTTTTGAGATGGGAATGAAGGACACCTATCAGCAAAAGTATGCAGGCATAGGACACGCCCCTTGCCACGCCCCCTAAAGGAGAATTGTACAAAAAAAAACAACATTGTTTAAACCCACAAGTGTTTTTTTTACCACTACTATTCCTTTATATTGGCTTTTTGGAATTTACAAATGCAGCAATTTAGAAATCAGATGAAAGGTTTAGTGCTGGAAAACACTTTTTGATAGAAAAAAAAGTGCATTTTATATACATCTATAAAGATCAGACCAAAATGGGGGAGAAAATGAGAAGGAACGAGGGACAGAGGGACATTGCTCCAAATCAGGGACAGTTGGGAGCTATGCCTTAGCAGAGGGTATTTCCAGTACTAAAGTGCCTGAAAACTGTCCCAGTGTGAAAGGGTGTAGCGTCACATATGGCGACCCATCACATTTCGCTTCCCCCTGGAGTGCGCATGCGCGCCGCCGCCACATGCGTTCCAACACTTTTACCACAAAGCTCCACCCCTAAGTCCAGGTTCAAGCCCCACCATCCGAGTGGACATAGAGCTAGATTATAATTATGCCGAGCGAAGCGGGGCCGTGCCCGAAGCATGGCGAGCGAAGGGAGCCCGCGGGGGGTGTGGAGTCTTGTCGTAAAAGTGTTGGAACGCATATGGCGGCGTCTCGCATGCGCACTCCAGCAGGTAGCGAAATGTGATGGGTCGCCATATGTAACGCTACAAGGGGTCTAAAGTGTTTGGGTTTGGCTTGCAGAAATGGTGGTAACTGCATGGATCTTCTATCTCTCATTCTATCTATCTTGTCATCTTAGGTTATCCCAATAAAGATTTGAGAGGAAAAAAAAAAAAAAAAGCTGATAATAACATGGAGTGGGTGGGCGTGTCCGGAGGAGTGTCGTGTTCGGTCAGCTGACAACAACACGGAGTGGGTGGGCGTGTACGGGGCGGTGACGTGATCGGTCAGCTGACAGGGGTCTGCGGAGTGGTGTAGCCGTGCGGGTGTCGGTGGAGGGGGGGATTCCTCGTTCTCCGGGGACAGGATGGCCGCCGAGATCCATTCCCAGCCTCTGACCCGTAAGCCGGTGTTGTTGAACAAGGTGGAGGGCTCGCAGGACGTGGTGAACATGGCGGTGATTGTACCCAAGGAGGACGGGGTGATCAGTGTGTCTGAGGACAGGTATGAGCTCCTCCATCATCTATTAATGAAGCCCCGGGCTCGGGTTCCCTGTCCTGGCTGTGCCCGGGGTGTAGGGTGTCTGTGCTGGCACAGGTGTGCACAGTGATCTCCTATGACTGCTGCATGTTCTCTATGTGGTCGCCCATAGCAACCGCCGATCACATGCTGTCCTATGAAGCCTCGTGTCACTTTCTGATGGAGATCCTCTGTGCGGTGTCGCTGTCCCCTGGATGGCGGGTCCTCCCAAAACTCAACATGCGTATGGCGGTGCGCTGGTTGTAATACTGGAAACATACTTTTATTTTTTGGGTGTAGTAATGTGGGGTTATAACCTCTGCCAGTTTTTATTTTATTTCCTGCTAGGAAAAAATGTACTGATGGATTGGCAAGATCCAAAGATCAACAGATCCAATGATAAAGTCAAAAAGAGTCCAAATTAAATTATCAAGTCAGCATGTTTTTTAAACTTAAAGCAGAGCTCCGTCTGAAAAAAAATAAAATAAAAGTCAGCAGCTACAAATACTGTATCTGCTGACTTTTAATATAAGGACACTTACCTGTCCAGGGAGCCCGCGATGTCAGCACCCCAAGCTGATCCATCCATTCATTCATCACATTGCAAGTAAGGAGAACTTACCTTTTTACAGGCTTCCCAGGTAGTTTCCTACTGCGCTACTGCTCTTCCTAAATGCTCCTGTCATCTTCTGGGACACACACAGGTCCCAGAAAACAGTGGAGGGGAGGAGGGCCCGGATATGTCGTAGATCGCCGATCAGCAATCTTACCCGGAAGTGGGAGCGGGTACCTGTCAAAACCAGATACCTGTCCACGCCCCCCAAAAAAAGGGGGGGAGCCCAGCTTTAATGTTTATAACCTTAGTAAGTTGTAACCCCTTACATATACCCAGTGAAGTGACTGGCCTCAGGTTATACACAGAAATAAAACAAATCCTCCTACATAAGTTGTACCTGTTTATCTGTGGCCCTCTCTTCTCTACATCCATTCAAAGTGCTGAATTTACAAAGCTAGTCTAAGAGTCAAAGAAAGAAAAGGGAGCGGAGAGCTGAAGTCTTACTCTGCAGAGCTCAGTGCTGGAAGGAAAAATAGAAAAAAAAAGGGATAGAAGGCAGGCCTGCCCACCTTCACACAGGAGCTGAGCTGAGGCTGTCCATTAGCTGGAGATCCCTCCCCTGTCACCTTTTTTCTCTTGGTGTCAAGAAAACCTGTCAGAAGTGATTCATGCAGATAGAAATTACACTTGGTGCTCTGGATGGAGACAAGTACACTCTCTATATAAGGATATGCTTTGTTCATATTTCATGTCTGAGGTTTACAATCACTTTAAAGTGGATGTAACCCGATTCATGAAATTTGATCTGGGCATATATATCTGCAGTGCTTTGTTCTCTCTCTTCAAAGCACTATGTCCCGTATATCCAAACAAAAGAACTCACTGCTCCAGGTGAGACCGGAAGCCTAATGATATCACAGGTGCCCGTCTCTGCATATGATCAACACTGAAGAAATGGCTGCACTCGCAGATCCATCAAAATTTGTATTTAATGAACGAACATCCCAAGTGTTACAGACAGTTCAAATGGTAGATGCGTTTCACAGTGTGTAAAACGCGTCTACCATTTGAACTGTCTGTAACACTTGGGATGTTCGATCATTAAATACGAATTCTGATGGATCTTGGAGTGCAGCCACTATGTCCCGTAGCTGTCTCCTGCCCCATTCTTCTGATATCAGCCTGATGACTTCTAAAAAAATTCTCCATCAACCAAGATAAAACCAGGCTGAAATTTGTGTTGGGAAGGTTGCTATAAATAGATTATCAGAAAGCTAAACTATTCATAGAACAGCTCTGATAGTTTCTGCCTATGAGGAGAGGGGGGTGTGTGCCTTTCCTCCAATCATCTGTCTTGGCTGTATGCCCAGACTTCACACTGCAGTGCTGAACAGGAAGAGAAAACTTCTAACAGGATCTGAACTTTCTAAAGAATATATAAAGCTAAAGACAGCAGATATACATGTAAAACTTATGTAGGGAGATTTGTTTAATCTCTGTGTATCATCTGAGGCTGTTCACTTCACTGGGTATAGGAGAGGGTTACATCAACTATAAGGTCAAAAATGCCGTACTACCTGTCTCCTCTTACATTCCAGTGCTGCTCAGCTGTACATGGGACGGTCGATAAGTCTTACAAATAGGAACTCAAAACAGGACTTGTTCACACAAATACTGCTGGCTAGTAACTCTACTAATCCAGAAATTAGCTTCCCTACAGAGATGTACGTGGTAAAGCCCTATTTTGTGTCTATTCAAGCTTCTCATTTTAACTGAAGTTTTTTTCTGGCCCCCGAAGCATGTTGGATATTTTTTTTTATTTTATTTTTTTGGTGTAAACCAATATATTTGAACTGTTATCTTTTGATCTGGCACTCCTTTCATTTGTGCATGTGTTTGTTTGCTTTTTCTGATAACCTGCTGGGTACCCACTGGAGGGTAGTCTTGTCTGTTATAATTCTAACCTGGACCAGTGAGCTCTCCGAATGTTTCTGTCTTCTTACTGCTTTGTATGAACTCACATCAAAGTCCCAGTGCCTTTGGTGCTATTTTTTTTTCTTTATTGTATTTTTTTTTTTTTTCACGTCTGTCTCCTTTGGGGAAATTTCACTTAATTTCCTGTCCCATAACCAAAACAGGAAGTGAAAGGATATCCCTCCAAATTGAGGGAATCCCTGGTTGTAACTAGAACTAGTGAAAGATTCCCCCCTCCTATTGCGGTTCTGGTGACAACCCAATTGGGATTTTTTTTCGCTTTTGCTGGAAACAGTCACCAGGAAAAAATGGAGAGGGTGAATTTTCCTAACAGGGGCACAGACGGAATAAATCCACATTACTGTGGTGTAACAGGCTACACCCAGCCTAAAACCCCATATACACTATTAGATTTTCTGCAGATTTTTGTCTTCAGATTTACCAAAACCATATAGTGCAAGGGCCTGCCTGATTGCATACCAATTGTAACTCTTAGGCTGGGTTCACACTGGTCCGACAAACGCTCCGACATTGGGAGCTCATGTCGCATGACGTGTGAAATTTAATGTTTCCCTATGGGAGCCGTCCTAACTGGTCCGACACAAGTCGTTCCGACTTTAGAAATGCTCCCTGTACTACTTTGGTCCGACTTTGATCCTACTTCAGCCTATTGACTATCATTGAAGTCGGATCAAAGTCGGATTGCCGTCTTGCATGATCCGACTTCGGCACGCGACTTGTGCTCAGATGATCTTGTGGGGGAACTCTGCGCCAAATTTTAAATAAAAATCCGGCATGGGTTCCCCCTCCAAGAGCATACCAGGCCCTTAGGTCTGGTATGGATCTAAGGGGAACCCCCTACGCCAAAAAATCGGCGTGGGGTCCCCCCTAAAATCCATACCAGACCCTTATCCGAGCACGCAGCCCAGCCGGTCAGGAATGGGGGTGGGGACGAGCTGGCGGCCCCCCCCCTCCTGGACCGTACCAGGCCACATGCCCTCAACATGGGGGGGTGCTTTGGGGCATGGGGGGCGCAGTGTGGCCCCCCCACCCCAAAGCACCTTGTCCCCATGTTGATGAGGACAAGGGCCTCTTCCCGACAACCCTGGCCGTTGGTTGTCGGGGTCTGCGGGCGGGGGGCTTATCGGAATCCGGGAGCCCCCTTTAATAAGGGAGCCCCCAGATCCCGGCCCCCCACCCTATGTGAATGAGTATGGGGGTACAGCGTACCCCTACCCATTCACCTAGGAAAAAAGTGTCAATTTAAAAAAAAACACTACACAGATTTTTAAAGCATTTTATTAGACAGCTCCGGGGGTCTTCTTCCGACTTCGGGGGTCTCTCCGGTTCTTCTCCACGCTCTCCGGATCTTCTGCCGGGCTCCTCCGCTCTCTTCTGCTCTTTTGCCGCTCTTTTGCTAAAGCGGAGGAGCCTGGTCTTCAATCTTCTGCCTTCTGCCCTCTTCTCCTGATGTTGACACGACGCTCTCTGGGGCTAGAATGCTCTCTGTGCGCTCTGCTCTGACTTATATAGGCGGTGACCCCGCCCCCTTATGCCGTCACAGTCCCTGGGCATGCTGGGACTATGACGGCATAAGGGGGCGTGGTCATCGGGTGATGACCACGCCCCCTAAAACGCCACAGTCCCAGCATGCCCAGGGACTGTGACGGCATAAGGGGGCGGGGTCACCGCCTATATAAGTCAGAGCAGAGCGCACAGAGAGCATTCTAGCCCCAGAGAGCGTTGTGTCAACATCAGGAGAAGAGGGCAGAAGGCAGAAGATTGAAGACCAGGCTCCTCCGCTTTAGCAAAAGAGCGGCAAAAGAGCAGAAGGGAGCGGAGGAGCCCGGCAGAAGATCCGGAGAGCGTGGAGAAGAACCGGAGAGACCCCCGAAGTCGGAAGAAGACCCCCGGAGCTGTCTAATAAAATGCTTTAAAAATCTGTGTAGTGTTTTTTTTTTAAATTGACACTTTTTTCCTAGGTGAATGGGTAGGGGTACGCTGTACCCCATACTCATTCACATAGGGTGGGGGGCCGGGATCTGGGGGCCCCCTTATTAAAGGGGGCTCCTGGATTCCGATAAGCCCTCCGCCCGCAGACCCCGACAACCAACGGCCAGGGTTGTCGGGAAGAGGCCCTTGTCCTCATCAACATGGGGACAAGGTGCTTTGGGGTGGGGGGCCGCAGCGCGCCCCCTCCCCCAAGGCACCAACCCCCCCATGTTGAGGGCATGCGGCCTGGTACGGTTCAGGAGGGGGGGGGGGCGCTCGCTCGTCCCCACCCCCATTCCTGTCCGGCCGGGCTGCGTGCTCGGATAAGGGTCTGGTATGGATTGGGGGCGACCCCCCACGCCTTTTTTTCGGCGTAGGGGGTTCCCCTTAAGGTCCATACCAGACCCAAGGGCCTGGTATGCTCTTGGAGGGGGAACCCATGCCGGTTTTTTATTTAAAATTTGGCGCGGAGTTCCCCCTAAAGATTCATACCAAACACAATGCCGAGCATTGGCGGGGATCGAAGTCGGATCCCCGTTCATTGAAAGTCGGACACATGCCGGCTTCATGTCGCAGGGCAAAGTCGGATCCAAAGTAGGACGGCTGTCGTGTCGCACCAGTGTGAACCCAGCCTCAAGGTTTGACCTCATATTTTATGGTTTTGGTAAATCTGAAGACAAAAATCTGCAGAAAATCTAATAGTGTGTATGGGGTCTTAGAAATAGTGTTGGGTTTGGGGTTCCTTATTGTTCTATAATATCAGCTCCTACTGGGTTCAGTGCAATCCTTGTTCCTGTACTGAGAATGTACCAGTCTTCAGCCTATAGTAAATTGTTACACGTAATTTCAATGTGACGTTATTGTTGTTCGTCTACTTTGTAATTCATATTCTGCAATTACCTATCTGCAGCCAAAAATAATAATAAAAAAAAAAAAGAAATTTGCTATGAGGAATTTCGGTCACCTGTGGATAAAATAAAAATCATCCACTCACCTGTCCCACGATCCAGCGGTGTGCTCACCCCAGTCGGTCTCACCCGCTGTCTTTGGTCCCCGGCGCCGACATCTTCACTATGGGCACCCAGCTGTGACAAATTGTGGCTTCACAGCCGGGTGCCCACTGTACATGTGTGAGTCGTGCTGTGCATCGTGAATGATGGATGCAGTCTTCTGGGACCTGTCAGAGGGCAGGTCGGAGAATGTCCGTTTTTGCGGTGGTCAGAACGGAAGTGGGAAGCGGGTACCCGCTCCTCAAAAGTGCCAATTCTTCAAGAGGAGTGGGGAACGAGTCCTTAAAGCGGAACTTCCCCTTTTGGATGGAGCTCCGCTTTAACCTCTTGTTGACCACCCAGTGCATACATGTGTCAGCCGGGTGGGTGGGCCTCAACCAGTCATAGTGGTCACATGGTCAGGAACTCTTCTGCTGCGTCCTGTCATTCAGAACCTCTCTCAAGGTTGGGAGGCAATTGGCAAGGGGTTAAAGCAGGATTATCTTTTCTTATCGTACATCATGGGACACAGAGCCATAGTAGTTACTATGTGGGTTACAGGCCAACTTCAGGTGATGGACACTGGCACGCTCTAAGACAAAAAGTGCACTCCCTATTTAACCCTTCCCACTACTGGGAGTACCTCCGTTTTTTCACCAGTGTCTAAGGTGTTGGTCACCAGTAAAGATGTGCTGTCCTGGAGCAATCCTTGCTGGGGCTAGCCATGCTGACCATATTCATTCAAAGTGTCTCTTCTGGCCAGATTGAATGGCACCCGGGCCTCGTATCTGAAGAAACAAGGTTTTTGCCTGTGAATGCTTCTCTTTTTAGAGAGCTGGACCCCGGGATCCAGTAATTTTTGGTAGTAAGGCCATAAAGTTTTACTGGCAGGGTGCTATTGCAGGTCCAGGATAGTGGGTTTCCTCTAAGATCACCAGCTCCTGAAGGTTTAACGGAACCCACCGTGAAGGGTGAAGATTGGGTCTGTTGGTTTACCACAGAAAACCCTGCGGCGGGAAAGGTATGTGGAGTGGATCTTTTGCTGCAGTAGTTGCATACAACTCGGAGCTGAGCCCTGCAGTACTACATTTTTTTTATTTATAGTTTTTTTTTTTTTGCATACAGACAGGAGTAGATGGCCACAGTACATAAAGACATAGAGCGGCAGCCCACAAATAACAAGATGAGCTAAAAAGTATAACAGCAATCAGTTATACAATTCTCAGTTTTGCCACAAAACCTGGATTTTATCAAAGAGTAAACAAAGCCCTCCACATCCTGTCTGAGCACTTAATTAAACAACGAAGTGAGGTTGCGACCCTGGTCGGCAATCGCTAACCGCAACACAAAGAGGTGAAAAGAGAGAGAGAAGAAAAAAATAAAAATAAATATATATATATTTATTATTATTATATATTTTTTTTTTTTTTGATGAATGGGGACCTCATCCTTCCACAGTGTTCTCTCGGGAACAAGTGTATAGAGTCCAGTGAAGCCATTTCCATCTGAGGTAGGTTTGTTGAGATTTCTTTTGTGGATACGTATTATTTTTCTAGCACTATTCTGTTCCAGATGAGTACATTTCAGCGTAATGGTTTGTCAACACTGGCTTTGTACACGTCTGCATAATTCCCTGCCTGCATGCAGCAGCTTAGTGTGTGAATTCTGGAAGTGTCGCTCTCTTAGTAACATTTTAGGTAACAGAAAGGAAGGAACTGATTCCCGTTAAGTCAGCACAGCTGATCCAAACTACCGGCCAACACCAACCAAAAAGAAAATGGAGAATTCCTACATGAGCACTGCTTCCCCTCCTATGAATGCAGACCTGGAATGACCATTCAGCCCCCGTTCACACCGGTGTAACTTTTTAATGCAATTTGACAGTTTCAAATCGTATCACAAGACACACACTATTTTGTGCCTGTGGAACCGTTAAAATTGGTGCGACTCCGAATTGCACCGACCTCAAAACGGTTCCTGCATTTTTTTGGGCGATTTCATGTGCAACATGCATAGACATCTGTGCTTGAAGTCACACAGATGTCAGCAAGCCGCACATGAAATCGAGAGCTGAAGTAGTGCAATTTCAAAGCTGCGTTCAGTGTGAACAACGTTTAACATTAAATGTGAAAATCAGAGGTGTTCTGTCACATTAGCAACCATGTAAGGTCAGCAGGTTTGCTGTTGCTTTTAAAATCTGACATCTAAACAGTCCGTCCGATCTACAAATACTGTATTTATGCATATAAGCTCGGTTTTGTGTTGAAAATAGCTTTTAAATCTAAAACTCCGGTGGGTGTAACAAGATGTCCGCTTGCCCCCTTCTCACTCTTTCATTACTGTACTGTGCAGGAGTGTGGGGTGTAGCAAGATGGCGGCAACGAAACGTCACTTCCTGACGATACAGCGAGCTAGGCCGAAGCCGAGGCCACAGAGCGCTCCGCAGATCGCGGGTGTGCCGATCCGCGGAGGTTGATCCGTACGGATCACGGATCAGCGACGATCCGTTGCACCCCTAGTTGCTGTCAATCACTGACAGTGTGAAGGCAGGGCTGAGCCACGCTCTGTGTATTAAAAGACACACACAGCCGGCTTGGGAGGGAGCACACACGAGTGCCCCCATAGAAAGCAGTGTGCTTTGGGGGCACTCAGCAGGGATGAGCAGCCAGGTGCCAGTGGGGGACCCGAGAAGAAGAGGATTGGGGCTGCTCTGTGCAAAATCATTGCACAGAGCAGGTAAGTATAACATGTTTGTTATTTTTAGATTTTTTTTGTATTTTTTTAGAAATATCCCTTTTAATAGTTAAGGCCAGCAAGTAAAGATAGCTGAAAACACACACTTGTGGCAATGCCACTAAAACACACGTTACCACTCTTCACCATGAGGCCACTCCACTGCCACATTTGTCACTTTTTGGGGTGAGTGGGTACCTGGTTTAGACAGCGGTGATATGAGCAGGAGTTCACCCTGAATCTAAGGTGAACTTACAATGGGCCCCCTCCCCACCCCCACAGTTTCCGCTGTACTGGAGTCCCGCGATCACCCGCTGTGAGACATCAGGTCACCGCTTTACCAGTCCAGGGATTTGAAATCCCTGCGGCTTTATCTCCTCTTCTCCAGCGCTGACATGACGCGCTAGGCGGGTCTTGATTGGTCGGCGCCAACCAATTCGATTGCCTCCTATACATACGTTTAGGAGATAAAGCCGCAGGGATTTCAAAACCCCGAACCGGTAAAGCGGTGACCTAATGTCCCACAGCGGGTGATTGCAGGACTCCAGTACAGCGGGACCTGGGAGTGGGGGGTGGGAAGGGGGTCCAGTGTAAGTTCACCTTACAGATTTTCTTTAAAGGTGAACTTACCCTTTAAAGCGGTAGTGAAGTCCGCTTTGTGATTTTTACCTACAGGCAAGCCTATAATAAGGCTTACCTGTAGGTAAAATTTAATATCTCCTAAACATACACCGTTTAGGAGATATTCACACTGGATGCAGCCGGTGACGTCACTGGCGCATGCGCTCTGAAGGTCTGAAATATCATGCCGGACCTTTAGCGTACCGTGCCGAAACCAAGGGCTCCCACGCGCCTGCATGGGAGTGACGTCATCGCGGCTCTGGCCACTCACACAGCAGGAGTCCGCAAACCCAGACGGAAGATGGAAGCCCTGACAGCGGTGACAGCGTGCCGCTGGAGGGCTTCATTCTAAGTTAAGTATTTCATAATGTGCTAGTATGCGATTCATACTAGCACATTATTGTCTTACAGGGGAAAGTTTTTTTTTTTTTTTTTGACTGCAGCGGTTTACAACTGCTTTAAGATGCCGGTGCCTGGACCCGAAGTATATTGAAGAACCGGACATCGCTGGATCCCTGGACAGGTAAGTGTCCTTATATTAAGTCAGCAGCTGCAGTATTTGTAGCTGCTGCCTTAAATTTTTTTTGTGGGTAGCCGCTAGGAAAGGCTAGAGAATGAAATTGGGAAGTGGGGTTTTTTCCGAGGAGGGAGCTCTGTTTTTGTCTCTCTTGACTCATATTTGCTTATGTCAACTGAACATCGAACTTCAAACCTTTGACCTCTCCCAGTCGCTCATGTGTTTTTTTTTTTTTTTTGCTCTGTATCATTTTTTTCATTACGAAATTATATTCAGTATATCATGGTGTGAATTTATAAATACATGCAGCGGTGCACGCAGGTTGTCCAGTAATGCACTATACTATACTACATTATAAAAACATAGTGTTTTTGAAAAAAAAAACATTTAAAGGGCCAATTTGTTTTTCAGTGCAATGCACAGACCATTGAGTTATGGTCTGTGAGTGGATCATACCATAGAATAAAATCCACAAGGGTACCATGGGGTGCAACCAAGGGATTTTGTGATAACAACGAAATATGAAACAAATGTATCAATGATAAAATCAAGCATTTTATTAGAAACATTTTAATAATAGCCCCCTTAGGCTGGGTTCACATTGTGTGCAGCTGCGGGGCACAGCAGGGGGTCCGATATGAATTCCGACCTGAAACGGAGCCAAAGACATAAAGGACTCTTCTGCTGTGCGCTCCGCGGCTGCCCCGGAGTTGTGTGAACCGGCTGCATTGAGAGCCAGTCGCATTCTCCTGTCTTACGATTTGGATGCGGGGAAAACCCACATCCAATTTGCAAACATCCAGTATGAATCTAGCCTTAAAGTGCAGTCTAGGGGAAATATAAAAATGTCAGACACATTGAACAAACAAGAATAATTTATAAAGCATGACACCGTAGTCCTGGTTGCATGACTCTAGATGCGTTTCGACCCTTGCAGTCTTCTTCGGGGGGATGGCAATGATTAGCAAATCAGCAAGCTCTATGATTATAAATGACAGAAAACACATCTTGCATAATGGTGGAGGCCCACAGGGGTACAGAAGAGGATGATGGGAGGTATTGGAGCCTAGCACCCTATATATGTGTCCAAGGCTCAAGGGATAAAAGCCAGCCACTAGCCTCAGGATTCCTCAAGAGTTTTGATATATAGAACTCCCAGCTGATGGAGGAAAAAAAATTTAGATATGAGGTGGTGCAAACTTGTGTGAACCACCGAAGATCGAAAAATAAAGCCTTCAGTTTCACCAGTTATAAATTCAGAAGTGATATCTACGGGTCACCTCTTCACACCAGCAGCCCTGGTGTATAGATTATACAATACTTTTCCACTAGTGAAACAATTCAGTGATGACTAAATGCAGAAGAGGTAGTGGGATTTGAGGGCAGTTCAAAAACAGATCTATAAAATGTACTGTGATACATTTTTAAAGCTAATCTTTGTGATAAGAAAATTGTGTCTAAACACGAAACTTGTGTATTCATACTTGAATCTTGGTGTACCTTGTGCATGTGTTCCAGATATGTGTAGTAATTGAGTATGACATTTTGCCTCTGTACAAGAGCTTCCTGTTATAAAGACCGGTCACTGCTGTTCTCTTTCCTTGTGCAGGGTGACTGGTCTTGTCTCCGCCCCCTCCTGTATTTTACTGCACCCAGTCTGTAGTGGGAGGAGCCTGCTGGGCCCCTCCCACACCTCTCCTGTCTGTACAGGCTATGCACAGCAGAACGTTGATAGCACCTCTATATTTTCATGTTAATACCTGGGTTTGCAAAGGCATTTGATGCTTACAAAGTGGTTTATATGAATAGTTTTAAATGAATTTTTTCCCACAGAATTCAGCTTTAAATGGAAAGGGCTGTAGAGGGGATATCTAGCCTGTGCTTAGGTTAAAATTATTAGAACTAGGGGCTCGGGGGCAAGCAACCAGAACCATGTTCCTGCATTGTCTGCCAATTTCTGATAAACCGTCAGCTGCAAGGGAAAAAACAGCATTTTTGCTTGCATGTGATTGGATGATGGAAATCCTATAGAGCTTCAACACATTTACTAAGCTTGGAGGGAAAATGAGTGCAACTGCGCTTGCAAAGCACACAGTCTATTTGCCTTTAGTAAATCCACCCCACTGCTTTTAAAAAGATTTGATTTTTAACCAAGTATCATATTTGGACAAGAAAACTAGACAGTTTCCCACCCCATTCACACTTGTGCGTCTTGTCATGTGACTTTGGGCATCAAAGTCATACCCCATGTTTTCTAATGATGAGCATTCATATATCTGCGACTTAAAGTCACAGCGACTTCAAAGTAGCTCATGCACTACTTTGATCCGACTTTTATGCAATTTGAGGGCCATAGACTTCAATGTTAAAGTTGCATCAAGTCGTACCTGAATGTTTTACATGCAACAATGGGTCTGGCTTTGCAGAGAGACAACAAGTCGCATCCATGTTGCACCCAACCAAAGTTGCACTCCAAAGTCGCACGCGTGTGAATGGAGCTTTAGTCTCCGATAGTAAAGATATAAAGTATCAACAGTTTGACATGTTTATGGCTCATGCACACACCTGGATGATTTTGCTGCCAATAGAATCCTGTGTAAAATCCTGTATGTACACTGTACGCATGCAATGGTTTTTCTCGTATTACATGCATATGGCTGGAATGTACTGTATATGTTAGGAGGCAGACAGCTCCTGCAGCTTGGCATCTATGGTTTCTAGAATGCAGACGGCTCCTGCTGTCTGGCAGCCTCAGTATTTAGGACCCATGGCATACGTGTACACTAAATCATGTACGCATGTAGCATAATGTACAACTGCATTCAGATCCATTAAACAAAAAAAACAAAAAAAAAGTACACGTTACACATGCCTATGTGCATGAGCCCTCAAGCTTTGTACACAGTGTACCACCTAGTGAGCTCCAGGATGAGCCGATGGGGTCTGTGAGCACTGCACCCTTAGATACTATTGTCCATGTTCAGTGAGAAGCACTTGGGACATACCAATAGCCTGTGGTTTTTGTATTAATACTAATGCATGCTAAGACTTGGGCCCCTTGCACATAAGAATGTCTAACTGCTGTGTATCCCTCCCTATATTTTCATACACCCCGGAGGGACAGGTGCATTCCACCGTTGATTGCAGCCAGTCAACGTCTATGGTAGGCTGCAGCTGGACGGGACTGAATACTGTACTGAGTGCTACTCTATGGCCCTATGCATTCAGGATGAATGACTAGAGCACACAAGACCTAGAGAGATATTTGCAAATTATATGACCTACTAATCTCATGATTTTCTTCTAATAACATAACCTGACCCTCCCTCTTCTGCTTTTTGAAACCGGCTGCTGACATTTTCTTTTTTTATACAGCTGAGATTTGCATGTTCTTCAGCTGTCTAGATCTCGGCATCTACCG